>JARPMR010000029.1:1282588-2532588 GCA_029955525.1 Oeneis ivallda
GAACACGCTGCTGCTGGGGCCGGTGGCGAGGAGAGACGGGGGCTACTACGTGTGCGAGGCGTACAACAGGCATGGCTCCATCAACACTACGGTGTTCCTGAATGTCAAGTGTAAGTATTGAGGGAGCACAGCAACACCTCCCTCATACTGTCGTCCTCGAACACGCTGCTGCTGGGGCCGGTGGCGAGGAGAGACGGGGGCTACTACGTGTGCGAGGCGTACAACAGGCATGGCTCCATCAACACTACGGTGTTCCTGAATGTCAAGTGTAAGTATTGAGGGAGCACAGCAACACCTCCCTCATACTGTCGTCCTCGAACACGCTGCTGCTGGGGCCGGTGGCGAGGAGAGACGGGGGCTACTACGTGTGCGAGGCGTACAACAGGCATGGCTCCATCAACACTACGGTGTTCCTGAATGTCAAGTGTAAGTATTGAGGGAGCACAGCAACACCTCCCTCATACTGTCGTCCTCGAACACGCTGCTGCTGGGGCCGGTGGCGAGGAGAGACGGGGGCTACTACGTGTGCGAGGCGTACAACAGGCATGGCTCCATCAACACTACGGTGTTCCTGAATGTCAAGTGTAAGTATTGAGGGAGCACAGCAACACCTCCCTCATACTGTCGTCCTCGAACACGCTGCTGCTGGGGCCGGTGGCGAGGAGAGACGGGGCTACTACGTGTGCGAGGCGTACAACAGGCATGGCTCCATCAACACTACGGTGTTCCTGAATGTCAAGTGTAAGTATTGAGGGAGCACAGCAACACCTCCCTCATACTGTCGTCCTCGAACACGCTGCTGCTGGGGCCGGTGGCGAGGAGAGACGGGGGCTACTACGTGTGCGAGGCGTACAACAGGCATGGCTCCATCAACACTACGGTGTTCCTGAATGTCAAGTGTAAGTATTGAGGGAGCACAGCAACACCTCCCTCATACTGTCGTCCTCGAACACGCTGCTGCTGGGGCCGGTGGCGAGGAGAGACGGGGCTACTACGTGTGCGAGGCGTACAACAGGCATGGCTCCATCAACACTACGGTGTTCCTGAATGTCAAGTGTAAGTATTGAGGGAGCACAGCAACACCTCCCTCATACTGTCGTCCTCGAACACGCTGCTGCTGGGGCCGGTGGCGAGGAGAGACGGGGGCTACTACGTGTGCGAGGCGTACAACAGGCATGGCTCCATCAACACTACGGTGTTCCTGAATGTCAAGTGTAAGTATTGAGGGAGCACAGCAACACCTCCCTCATACTGTCGTCCTCGAACACGCTGCTGCTGGGGCCGGTGGCGAGGAGAGACGGGGGCTACTACGTGTGCGAGGCGTACAACAGGCATGGCTCCATCAACACTACGGTGTTCCTGAATGTCAAGTGTAAGTATTGAGGGAGCACAGCAACACCTCCCTCATACTGTCGTCCTCGAACACGCTGCTGCTGGGGCCGGTGGCGAGGAGAGACGGGGGCTACTACGTGTGCGAGGCGTACAACAGGCATGGCTCCATCAACACTACGGTGTTCCTGAATGTCAAGTGTAAGTATTGAGGGAGCACAGCAACACCTCCCTCATACTGTCGTCCTCGAACACGCTGCTGCTGGGGCCGGTGGCGAGGAGAGACGGGGGCTACTACGTGTGCGAGGCGTACAACAGGCATGGCTCCATCAACACTACGGTGTTCCTGAATGTCAAGTGTAAGTATTGAGGGAGCACAGCAACACCTCCCTCATACTGTCGTCCTCGAACACGCTGCTGCTGGGGCCGGTGGCGAGGAGAGACGGGGGCTACTACGTGTGCGAGGCGTACAACAGGCATGGCTCCATCAACACTACGGTGCTCCTGAATGTCAAGTGTAAGTATTGAGGGAGCACAGCAACACCTCCCTCATACTGTCGTCCTCGAACACGCTGCTGCTGGGGCCGGTGTCGAGGAGAGACGGGGGCTACTACGTGTGCGAGGCGTACAACAGGCATGGCTCCATCAACACTACGGTGTTCCTGAATGTCAAGTGTAAGTATTGAGGGAGCACAGCAACACCTCCCTCATACTGTCGTCCTCGAACACGCTGCTGCTGGGGCCGGTGGCGAGGAGAAACGGGGGGCTACTACGTGTGCGAGGCGTACAACAGGCATGGCTCCATCAACACTACGGTGTTCCTGAATGTCAAGTGTAAGTATTGAGGGAGCACAGCAACACCTCCCTCATACTGTCGTCCTCGAACACGCTGCTGCTGGGGCCGGTGGCGAGGAGAGACGGGGGCTACTACGTGTGCGAGGCGTACAACAGGCATGGCTCCATCAACACTACGGTGTTCCTGAATGTCAAGTGTAAGTATTGAGGGAGCACAGCAACACCTCCCTCATACTGTCGTCCTCGAACACGCTGCTGCTGGGGCCGGTGGCGAGGAGAGACGGGGGCTACTACGTGTGCGAGGCGTACAACAGGCATGGCTCCATCAACACTACGGTGTTCCTGAATGTCAAGTGTAAGTATTGAGGGAGCACAGCAACACCTCCCTCATACTGTCGTCCTCGAACACGCTGCTGCTGGGGCCGGTGGCGAGGAGAGACGGGGGCTACTACGTGTGCGAGGCGTACAACAGGCATGGCTCCATCAACACTACGGTGTTCCTGAATGTCAAGTGTAAGTATTGAGGGAGCACAGCAACACCTCCCTCATACTGTCGTCCTCGAACACGCTGCTGCTGGGGCCGGTGGCGAGGAGAGACGGGGGCTACTACGTGTGCGAGGTGTACAACAGGCATGGCTCCATCAACACTACGGTGTTCCTGAATGTCAAGTGTAAGTATTGAGGGAGCACAGCAACACCTCCCTCATACTGTCGTCCTCGAACACGCTGCTGCTGGGGCCGGTGTCGAGGAGAGACGGGGGCTACTACGTGTGCGAGGCGTACAACAGGCATGGCTCCATCAACACTACGGTGTTCCTGAATGTCAAGTGTAAGTATTGAGGGAGCACAGCAACACCTCCCTCATACTGTCGTCCTCGAACACGCTGCTGCTGGGGCCGGTGGCGAGGAGAGACGGGGGCTACTACGTGTGCGAGGCGTACAACAGGCATGGCTCCATCAACACTACGGTGTTCCTGAATGTCAAGTGTAAGTATTGAGGGAGCACAGCAACACCTCCCTCATACTGTCGTCCTCGAACACGCTGCTGCTGGGGCCGGTGGCGAGGAGAGACGGGGGCTACTACGTGTGCGAGGCGTACAACAGGCATGGCTCCATCAACACTACGGTGTTCCTGAATGTCAAGTGTAAGTATTGAGGGAGCACAGCAACACCTCCCTCATACTGTCATCCTCGAACACGCTGCTGCTGGGGCCGGTGGCGAGGAGAGACGGGGGCTACTACGTGTGCGAGGCGTACAACAGGCATGGCTTCATTAACACTACGGTGTTCCTGAATGTCAAGTGTAAGTATTGAGGGAGCACAGCAACACCTCCCTCATACTGTCGTCCTCGAACACGCTGCTGCTGGGGCCGGTGGCGAGGAGAGACGGGGGCTACTACGTGTGCGAGGCGTACAACAGGCATGGCTCCATCAACACTACGGTGTTCCTGAATGTCAAGTGTAAGTATTGAGGGAGCACAGCAACACCTCCCTCATACTGTCGTCCTCGAACACGCTGCTGCTGGGGCCGGTGGCGAGGAGAGACGGGGGCTACTACGTGTGCGAGGCGTACAACAGGCATGGCTCCATCAACACTACGGTGTTCCTGAATGTCAAGTGTAAGTTTATTAATCCGTAGTGGTATCCTCTAAAACTGATTGCATCAGTGTAACAATCGCAACGACCTCTGATTGGCTGAATTTATAGCATCCTTGCTGCATCAATACATTTTAACCAATAGCGTGAGAGTACCAGCCAATCCAGAGGTGATTGCGAACGTTATAACGATGCAATTATTTTTAATCACTCCCCCTCTAGTATATAACTCCGAAAAGTCAGAGTTTCGTGGATGGGATCGAACTCATATAAGGTCATATTATTAACTACTAGGCTATCACCGCTTATCTATATTTATATGAAGACTTGTCCTGAGTGACTGATTGACTGACTGTCTGATCTATCAACGCACAACCTAAACCAGTTGGAATAAGAAATTTAAAATTTTGACCGTAGGTTCCTTTTATGATGTCAAACGTTTTCAAGTTGTGTCCATGAAACTCGGTATTTTTGATTTTTAGAAGTTTAACAAATTACTTTTTATCCCGAATAAGCAAGAAGGTCCTGCAGGATTTCAAAAAAACCTAATTCCAAACAAAAGCTGTTCTTAAAATATGATCACTGAATTCTCTGTTTCAGTTCTACCAGAGTGTGGCATCAAGCAAGTGGAAATTGACGGGCAGCCTCATCTGTTGTGTACAGCAACCGCTAACCCCCCTGATGTAAGCGGTTTTTTACATGACTGTCCCAAAAAGGGTGTACCTACCTAATGTTTTCCGGGTTCATGTATCATGTAACTATGTATGTATGTGAGTTTCTTTATTCCACCGTAATTTTTAAATTCCTTAACAGATTTATGGATATATGCGGTATCGTTAGAATCCTTACATCATCCCGAGCGACACTGGCTATAAGTTTTTTGAAAAAAAAAATGGCGGCTGTATGACGCCATTTGCAATTGGTTATTTAATTTGTTGATAAAAACTGCTTGTTAACCTTATTTTTATTCGTAAATAATTTAGCTCCTTACCTTACCCTACTATAATGTAGACTATGGCACCGGACGATTATCCTACTAATATTATAAATGCGAAAGTTTGTGAGGATGGATGTATGGATGGATGGATGGTTGGATGTTTGTTACTCTTTAACGCCACAACGAATGAACCGATTTGGCTGAAATATAGCACAGAGATAGCTCATACCCAGGATTAGCATATAGGCTACTTTATCCAGGAAAATTAAAGAGTTCCCGCGGGAATTAAAACCTTTATCCACGCGGACGAAGTCGCGGGCATCATCTAGTAACGAATAAATTGACATCTAATTCATTCAAAAAGCTCAGGAGTTCAGGCGCTACGATGGATCATACGTAAATAAAAACGTACATGCATATAAGGACTGTTAAAATCACAACCCTTTGCTTTTGGTTTTGCGGTAGTCTGGTTATAATCTATAATAAAAAATTATTATTAAAAAACCAACTTCAAACGCCTGCACCACTACAAAGTATATAATTTAGTGTTGATTTTTTTAAAAACCGCTCGACCGATTTCGATAAAATTTAAACAGGACCACCTGAAAAGCATACTCTTTGAAACAAAAAAGAATTTCCAAATCGGTTCAGGCGTCTTTGAGTAATAGGCGAACATATATATAAAAAAAAATTCGACGAATTGAGAGCCTCCTCCTCTTTTGAAATCGGTTAAAAATCAAACCATAACCTTTCTCTATCCAGGTTTCTTTCACATGGAAGCTCAAGAATGACAACGACAGCCTCACGACCGAGGAGATCTGGCAAGATGGCGCCCAGAGCTACCTCAAGCTGAGCTCCAGCGTGGACGTGTACAGAACCTACATCTGCTACGCGAACAACAGCGTGGGCAAGTCGAGGGAGTGCGAGCGGGACGTGATAGGTATGAACCCTCCTACTTCAACTAATTATAGGTAGGTATGTCTCTCGCACATTTCCGATATTGACAGAGTGAGATGGGTCATTGTTAGGGGTAGGGTACTGAGTATGTCTCTCGCACATTTTCGATATTAACAGAGTGAGATGGGTCATTGTTAGGGGGGGGTACTAAGTATGGCTCTCGCACATTTCCGATATTGACAGAGTGAGATGGGTCATTGTTAGGGGTGGGGTACTAAGTATGGCTCTCGCACATTTCCGATGTTGACAGAGTGAGATGGGTCATTGTTAGGGGAGGGATACTGAGTGTGTCTCTCGCACATTTCCGATGATGACAGAGTGAGATGGGTCATTGTTAGGGGTGGGGTATTGAGTATGTCTCTCGCACATTTCTAATATTGACAGAGTGAGATGGGTCATTTTAGGTTGATTACGTGGACCAATAGCAACGCATTCAAAATTTTCGATACTCGTTTTTAAAAAAAAAGACTATATGCATTTTGTAGGCAAGCGCGCTCCATCTTAAGGTCGTCGCTCACTTGACAACCCGACCAACACAGCCTTCGCCGCTTCGCTCGGCGTCCTCTCTCGGTGGCCTCGTCTCGTGGCCGGAGTATTGACGCCAAGTGGTCAACGGGTGGACGCCACGTTGTCAACGCATCTTGACATAAAAGTCAAGCCGTATATACTACCTGTCCGATTCAAGTTTGCCGTCGACTACCGTTAACAAAATTACGTCATACTATACCGTGCGTTGACATAAAAAATCGGCCGCCTCGCTTTTTTAGGGTTCCGTACATATGACCAAATCACTTTTTTTTAAACTAGTTACATATTTAGATATCTTAGTTCTTAGGTAGGTACTATCTAAATTAACACATAATATGGGGAAAAAAGTCTCGTTTGTTTTGGTGACAACTTTGATGGCCCCCCATTTTTTTCATTTTCGAAGCTAAAAAATAATAAAAAATATATTTGAACTCCACTTAATGAGCTCTAGACAATGACACCCCACATGCCAGGGTAAAAATAAAATTTTATTTCGACTCCTTCATGTATTTTATTTTATTTTATTATTTTATTTTGTTTTATTATTTTTTGTTGTAGTGGCAATAGAAATACACACTGAAAATTTTAACTGTCTACTTGTTAGGGCTTATGAGATACAGCCCGCTGACAGACGGACGGACGGACAGCGGAGGTTTAGTAATAGGGTCCCGTTGGCACCCTTTGGGTACGGAACCCTAACAATGATTGTATTTTTTACTGTTACTACGACTTTGACGGAAGTTTTCTTTTCTGCTTTTCATGGCAATGTCGAAGGGAGTGATTTTTAATTTCTTATTTTTTTCTCCTCTTCGAAGAAAATCTTTAATTAAAGTAATAAATAATCTACGCCATGCAAAACTTTTCCTATTTTATTCATCGTAAATATAAAAAATAATGTTATTTTAGCTAGACTTGAACTTCATAGGTATTATTTAGCACATTGAAATAATATTATATTTTTTAAATTAGCTTTTGTACATTACAAAAATTGCAAATTAAAAATTAAAATTGTTACATTTTGAAAACTGAAATGTACGAGTAGTACAATAAATAACTAACATACCTAGTTAGTTAGATGATTGAATTAAATATGTAAAACTATCGAGTTTGCCAGTGTTGTCAGATTGAAGAATTTTTATTTATCATTTTTGTTATTAATATTCCTTCTTCTTCTTCTTCTTCTTCTTCTTCTTCTTCTTCTTTATCAACCGATAGACGCCCACTGCTGGACAAAGGTCTCTTGCATGGACTTCCACAGGCCTCGGTCTTGCGCCGCCTGAATCCAGCGGCTCCCTGCGACTCGTTTGATGTCGTCGGTCCACCTGGTGGGGGGTCTGCCAACACTGCGCTTCCCGGTGCGGGGTCGCCACTCCAGCACCTTGGGACCCCAACGACCATCAGCTCTTCGAACTATGTGCCCCGCCCATTTCCACTTCAGTATCGCGACTCGCTTAGCTATGTCGGTGACTCTGGTTCTCCTCCGGATCTCCTCATTTCTGATTCGATCCCGCAGGGACACTCCGAGCATAGCTCTCTCCATCGCCCGCTGAGCGGTCCTGAGCCTACTTATGAGGCCCTTAGTTAGCGACCATGTCTCGGATCCGTAAGTCATCACTGGCAACACGCACTGTTCGAAGACTTTAGTCTTCAGGCACTGAGGAATTTTGGACGAGAAGACATCTCGGAGCTTCCCGAACGCTGCCCAGCCGAGTTGGATTCGGCGGTTGATCTCTTTCTCGAAATTGGACCTACCTAGCTGGACTGTGTGTCCCAGGTAAATATACTCGTCGACAATTTCGAGTGCAGAGTTCTCAACAATTACTGGGTGGAGCGGTGCATGAGCATTGGACATGATTTTCGTCTTGCTCATGTTCATTTTCAGGCCCACCTGTTGAGAAACCCTGCTGAGATCGTTGAGCATTGTATTGAGGTCTCTCAGAGTCTCTGCCATGACTACTATGTCATCGGCAAATCGCAGGTGAGTGATGTACTCGCCGTTTATGTAATATTCCTTCACTATATATTAATTATTTACTAACTGTAATGCTATTTTGAAACACCTGTAATGATGGTTATAGTAAAGAAAAAGTAAAATGAAAAACAAGTCATAAGCCCAAATTAGACAGTGCCCCGTTCATCGTTCGTTTTTGCGAATATTTTTTGCGAAACTGAACCCTAAGGGCCTTAGACGGATAGCTCACCGATGACCCTCGAAACTGAAAGCAAAAATGTCGAAAAATTAACTGTAGAAAATTCAACCTTAGTGCGATGAACGATGAACGATGCACTGTCTAATTTGGGCTTTACCGCTATCTATTTGATGTTTTAAGAATAAAGGCATTCTAATCTGTAGATATGCTACTCTATGAATAGGTTTTCATAAGATTTAATTTTTTGCTTCATAGCCAACCTGGAAAGTTACAGTAAGTATAAGACATCAATAATTATTAATTTACTTCTTTGTGACGTTTTTTAATTAATTGTTTTAGCACATTAATTCAAGTTAATACCGAGCTTATTATAAACGTATAATGTTTAACTACCAATTCCACTACAAAATTTTCGAATCTGCCATGATAGGGTTGTCAATGTTACCGGTTACCCGACCATTTGTAAAAGGTGAAACGATAGCACGATGCCATCGCGTCTCCACCACTTTTGCTTTGATAATGTGATGACGCGGGATAAATTAGGCCACTCAAAAGGATTTATAGGTTTGATCGTATAATTGTACGATTGGTGGCGCTCGTACAATCAAATTCAAACATATTTTGTGATCGCTCTATGAGTTTAATTAGGACACCTATAAGAGATTCATATGTTTGTGTTTGTGGTTCGCGCGTCGAAATTGTATTTATTGTTCGTGCGATCGTTCGCCAATTAGTTTCTACGCCTGAATCCCTCTAATTACATTTTTCAGGTAACAAGGTGTGGTGGCACGACCGCCAGAGGTTGATGCTGATCGGAGGCATCGCTCTGGCCGTGCTGGTGATCACGGTCATCCTCTGCATCATCATCATCTGCATCTGCCGCCGCATGCGGGCGAAGTCCAAATGTAAGCCCTACACGTTATAGTTTGTACGCTTGTCTGTATAAGTTGAATAGTTATAATGTTCGCACCATCGAACTATAATGCATAGAACAGAAGTTTCTAACAAACGTAGTTCTGAACGTAGGCTCAAAACAACCAATGAATGTGTGAGTGCCATGTAATTATTTTACGGTAATGGTACTGATAATTACTTTTTCGTTGGTTATTGTGATGAATTGTGACACCCTTTCACCGCACAGTAGGTACGTCTTCATACTAATATTATAAATGCGAAAGTGTGTTTGTTGGTTTTTCCTTTAATCACGCCGCAACAGAGCCACGGATCGACTTGATTTTTGCATGGGTATAGTTGAGAACCTGGAGAGTGACATAGGCTACCTTTTATCCCGTAAAATCAAAGAGTTCCCGAGAGATTTTAAAAATTAAATTCACGCGGACGAAGTCGCGGGCATCATCTAGTTTTTTAATAATTTTCTGCGAGCTCGTCGTACTCGCGACGGATACTGCGTCGTAAAAATGGCTTCTCCCCGCGTCGACTGCGTTTCTAAGCATTATAGTACGATGGTTCTTATGTTTTATGCGCTAGCGTCTGCATCGAATCATTGAATTAATAATATACTGAGTATGGACCAAACTAGCAAAATGGCATCAACTCGTCGGTGCGTCAACTTCCCAAAATGGCATCAACTCATTGGTGCGTGAACTTCCCAAAATGGCATCAACTCGTCGGTGCGTCAACTTCCCAAAATGGCATCAACTCGTTGGTGCGTCAACTTCCCAAAATGGCATCAACTCGTCTGTGCGTGAACTTACCAAAATGGCATCAACTCGTTGGTGCGTCAACTTCCCAAAATGGCATCAACTCGTCGGTACGTGAACTTCCCAAAATGGCATCAACTCGTCGGTGCGTGAACTTCCCAACATGGCATCAACTCCTCGGTGCGTGAACTTCCCAAAATGGCATCAACGTTGGTGCGTCAACTTCCCAAATTGGTATCAACTCGTTGGTGCGTGAACTTACCAAAATGGCATCAACTCGTTGGTGCGTGAACTTCCCAAAATGGCATCAACTCGTTGGTGCGTGAACTTCCCAAAATGGCATCAACTCGTTGGTGCGTGAATTCCCAAAATGGCATCAACTCGTCGGTGCTTGAACTTCCCAAAAGCACCGACTTGCCTAGGAACAATGACTTGTTTCTGGGAGGTTGCTGAGCGATTGCTGTCATTTAAATTGTTAGACTATGAACGTTTTTGTTCAGACTGACTCTGCAATAACTATTTACTCAATGGCTTCGAATTGGTTTTTCTATGTATCTATATTACTTATAGTGCTTCTTGTGTTAGTGGTGGTAACAACTAACACAAGAGTAACTCAAATGGTAACTCTACCGTCAAAAACGTGCCACTAAGTGATTTAGCCTTCCGAGTTCCGGCATGATTTTGTATGGGGTATGATTAGGGGTCGTAACCCTTTCAAAAGGATTACGACCCCTTCAAAGGGATTATTTATGTATACAATATAATATGCCATACAAATATTACATAATATGCAGGCGCTAACGAATTTAAAAAAAAACATTTTTTTTATCATTACATCACTACAACAATCATAAATGCAACTTCATCTTTGGTTTACTTTAATATTACTAATTAATTTAATTTTTGTTTGTTTTGTTTTCGCGACTGCCGCCTTCCTAACACTAAAAATGGACTAACATGATAAAATGTAGACAATAATCCCGTCGAATTGGAGGAGCGAGAAAAGTAAGTATTCATTGCTTAACTATGAACTTTTATAATTACGAGTATATGCCTTAAATATAGAATATTAATTAATATTCTCTATTAATATTAAGATACTCTATTCATATTAATTGAGAATATTAAATATATTTTTGGCAAGAATTATTAATTTGATTTAACATCCAGTTGACAAGTTCATTAACGAAATAATTCTTTAATTAAAAATAATTATTATAATTAGAATTTACTGTCTTCTAAAAGTAAATTGGAATAAAATATTTAATAACTTTTAGTCAATTGAATGTGCATTCTTAATAGCAATAATTTTTATTCTGTACTTGTATATTTTTATTGCAAACTTGATTATTTGTTGCATTATCCTAGTGTTATTTCTATTTATTTATACCGTCAATATTTTAACTACTCTAATATATATTTTCGCAGTCAATTGCCTATTGTATTTTATTTATTTTATTATTTACTTTATTTGGTTACAATATTATTTCTTTGTTATCTAGGTTAGACAGTAGATATTGTATCTTTTTCTTTTTCTTATCAATCTTTTCAGCTACGCCATTGGTCCGAGCAGACTCTTGGCATACATTATCCATGCCACCTTCGAGGTCACCACTAATGGTACCCCAGGGGTCTTAACCCCTGGTCAACATGAATCCAAGGTCCCAAAAGTGCCAAATCCACACAATTCATATTTTGGTCAAATTCTCGTCTCACTGAGCGTAATATCTTTTGGTCTTGTTTAAAATACTTTTTGTTAAACTTAGAAATTAATACTATACTAATCGAAAAGAATGACCGCGTTCGAAGTAGAGCAACATCTGACGCGGTCAGTTTTTGGATGGGTGACCACGTGATGTAACACACATTTTACTATTTTACTACTTTTGGCGATTTTACATTATAGTAGTTTGAAAATTACTATTAGAAAAATTATAAATGATTGCAATAGTTTTTGTTGTTAATTGAAGCAATAAGGATGAACAAGTGCTTTTGAATAGTCGATGAATCTACTATTCAAAAGCACTTGTAAAAGTTTATTTGAATAAAATGAAAAAATATTTCTTATTCTATTCAAATAAGGATGAACCCTTTTAATTATTATTTATGTTACTTTTGCATAATATTATTATTTAATCGTAGTCCATTAATTTTCTGTTTTGCTTGATTTATTCATCTACAAAGATTAATAATATTCTTATTGAATTTGGTCAAGAATTGCATTCAAAATTTGCCAAATATTGAATTGTGTGAATACCGTTTGAGTTTTCGGCTGTAATTTCGCTAAATGCTTGGACCAACGGCCTCTAGTCATAGAAACAAGTAGGGCTTACTAACTTTTATATCTTTATTATTTTAAAGGCATGTTTCATTTTTAAACTCTACATTCTAACACTTTTGTTATTTATATCGTATTGTTTACCCTCAAATATATACATATTTATACTAAACCGAAGCCTATCTTAAATATTTATTATTATAGTGTTATCAAGATAATAATAGAAATGGTAAACTGCTATTTCATACTTTATTGTCTAATAAAGAAAAGAAACAAAAAATAGTAGTTTAACACTAATATTTTATTATTTTTAAATGGTTTTTTGACCATGAAGCTATGTTTTATCAAAGTAACATCATTTATCAGTAAATATTTAAGGTGCGCTTAAATTAATAAGCATTTTAGCGTGCGATCGTTAATCGTGTATTCCTGCGTAGGTTCCTAACCGCTCTAACACCAGATGTTTTGCGACTGACAACTATAAACACTTCAGGTATACATTACTAACAAAATAATTAACATTCTTGTTTATTCTTCATAGAATGGGGAATGCTTTCTTATGTTTTTCGCTATTCTTGGATCTTTTGCGTTTGGAGAGAATTTTGTACGCTACCTTTTACCTGTAGATATTACAAATTTTGTAGTGATTTTGAAATGAAGTGTTTTATTTTCATCGCATGGATTGGACATTTTGGAAAGCATTCTTCCAGTATTAATTTATTATTTTGTGTATGTTCTACTATGTAATATTTAATATTTTATATCATGAGTTTTTTGTACCTATCGTTTGTAATTTTTTCATGTATGTCTATTTATACTGTTTAGTACTTATACTTGTTATATACTTAGCTCTATTATTTTAGTTTTTGTCTACATTCTGATTTTGTAACTCTGCAACGAAATTAGCATTTTGTTATTTAGAATCAGTAGAATAATTTAATTATTTGAAAAAAAAATGTTAATTATTATAATTTAATTACAAAATCAAAGTAGAGAAACTATATTCTTCATGTTATAATATCCTCATAATTTTACAAATCATCTTCAATCCTTAACATCAGTTTTTCATGTTTCTTTAAACAGTCCGGATGGTAGCTGTCTAAATGAAGTGTCCATAGCCCAATCTATAATATCGCAAGCTTTACCTGCTTTATCACCTCGCATAAACTTATCATTCAGTCCAAAATCCTCGGATAGAACTAGACTCGTCGATTCACAAAGCTATCCTCATAGTTTAGAAATGACACTGAAAGAAAAATCTGCAAGCAACCTACAAGTCAACTTGACGCAGTTAGAAACAACGATAAATAGCAATCAGCCTAATCAAAATGAAAGTTTAGCACAAACGCCAAAATCGCAACCGAAAAACGATAACGATAAAGTTCAAACTGTAGTGACACCTAATAAATGGCCGCTGAAGCCCGGTGTTTTAGTACACATTAATTCTAATCACACGCTTAGTCCAAAAAATCAAGCAAGATTGCAAAATAGAACTCAAAATGATAACAAAGAAGTAAGCAATTTAGGATTGCTAGAAAGAAATAAGAACGTTGAAGAACCTAAAATTTCACCTAAAATTGAGTATTCTAAAAAGAATGGAAAACCTAGAAAACAAAAAGGTGTTACGGGAATTTTGAAAAATTTGAGACGCAAAAGTGACTCATCGGACGACAGTAGTGGTAAATATAAGAAAATAAATAAGTCCAACGAAAGAGCTGTATCTTTAGTGACTTTGAGTAAAAGCTGTGGACCGAGGAAAAGACTTCGGTCATTTTTCCAAAGTGAAACTCCAAACGTGATTGTTACTGAAGGAGGTAGTTATTTTTTTAAAGCACCAGTTCCAAAATTGTTTTGTTCAAAGTGTGAGATCATATTTTAATTTTTTTCAATACAGGAACAAATATTTTTTTATTTAAAATTGGTTTATTAGCATTCTTACATGTTATAAATGATGTTATAAGTTTTTTGTTTATTTCATGATTTTTTATTTTTACTTTTTCCATACAAATATCATCTCATACATATAACTTTACACATCACTCTTCAAGAACACATTTTTCAAATTTTATTGTTGCACGTATGTCACCTTTGATGTATTTTTTTAATCGTCATTTTAAATGCATCAATTCGGTCGTACACAAAGCCCAGGTCTTGATTTTCTACATTTATTGTTTTCCACTCATTAATTTACTTCAGATTTTTAGTGTACAACTGAATTGGTTGCATCAAAACTTTGCATTTGGATGCTAACTTTGCAATAACTATTAATTAATCTTATTTACTTTTCTATTTTGTTTGTGCATGGATATTTGATTGATGGCATGTTTTTAGTTGTATCGTTTAAAAGGCCTGATAGAATAAACACTGGAAACGTTAATGCTGAATCGATTAAAAATCAGTCAAGGAATACTAGAAAGAGAAAAAAGCCAGGCGACAGTGAGTACAGCACGTTTTCTTTTGCTTTCATACTTTTTGTTTTAAATATACGTTTTCATTTTGATGCTTCCAAGAACTGTATTAAACCAACGACCGAACGATTTAAATTAAGATCTGTATGTAATTATTAATGATTTATTCTTGTGGTTAGAGCAAAACTTATTAGTATTTTTACATTTTATTTTCAAAATTTTGTGATTCTAAACGCAAATTAAAATTCTAAAATCTCTTTAAATTACAGTTTTATTCATAATGTTAAGATTTTTATTTGCCTCTCCCTAAAAAAATATGGTTAGCATATTAATGGTGTTTTAGTAATATCATCAAAGCAAATTTTGATAACACCTCGGTATGTTCTAAAGAAAATATAAATTTTACGTTTAAAATATTCCAGATTGTTAGTTTTCAAAATTTTTTTGAGATTCATTTTTATGTAGGCATTTCAACCAAATATTAAAATTGAATTAAACTGACGCAAATACAAAACAACCTAATAAAAAGAAATAAAAATAGTAGTTATATAGAATCTTTATATTCACAGGCCCACCTACGAATGGCGTAGATAATGCAGCAAACGGAAACCTTGGAGCGGACAACCCAGGCCTCTACGAGAACCTTCCGTTCCACGGCTTACAGCAACCTCCTAATAAGGTAATATTTCATTAGTCAATAATTATAGAAAGGCTAGTATGGATTTGTCTAAGAAAGTGATCAAAGAATGAAAATTCATTTTTTATGATAAACTTCATATTAGAAAAGTGCAAAGAGACTCTCACAAAATGCTTTTGAATCTACGTCAAGAGAATCTAACACTGGTTCAGAATGGCGTTCCAACTGAGAAGAACCAATAAAAAACTGCGAAAATATTTCTTATCCTTGAAATGTACGAAATGTTCATTCTTTGATTCAACTTTTAATATAACATTCGAAGTTTTAATCATATTATTTTTATTTATTAATTTAACAAACTTTCAATGTTTATTTAATTTTATTAATTTTTGATTTTTTTTTTCATGTTTTGTTTTGGCATGACCTAACAGCCCGTGCAAGCGATTCAACCTAGGATTGTAGAGACTAATCAAAAAATGTCCAAAGGCATTGACGCTTTACAAAAACAATTGACTACAAACCCGTCGTTTGCACCAAGGATTGTGTGTCCACCATTTATGCAAAACGCTGTAAGCTATCCAATGCACTCTTCAAATTCCCAATACCCAACGTACGGGATACCTGTTTTATCACCAATACAACAAATGTATCCATTACATCAAACGGTACTACTAAATCCCTACTTACCACCAATGCAATCATCATTCCTCAAACAATTTCCTACTATCGATGAAGAAATAGTCGAACCAGACTCAAGAAAATTTAGTTCATTAAATACGAGAAATATTAAGACGAGACCAAAATTCCAATCAATGAGGATAGTAAGAAAAAGGAATATAGAAAGGTTTTACCCAAACACAGAATATGGTGAGAATTTTAATGAAATTAATAATAATAAAAATACATCAGATTCTGATAATGATAAACTAGAACAAGAGGATAATATTTACGAAAATTATCCATCTTTGCTCAATTTGAAATCGAATATAAGTGGCGTAGAAGAATTTGAAAATTTAACTGATTCTATACAAGTATGTGAAGAAAGTAACAATCAATTCAATGCATCAACTACTTCATTGAATAGACCAGTGCCAGCTCCAAGAACCAAAATATCCCCAATGACCTCGCCTCAGAAGAGTGATCATGTATACGTTAATTTGTCTATGCCACTAATTAACACTGGTTACCTCAGAGCATTTGATACAGTTGATGCACCAGTAAGAGCATCGAAATCAGAAGAAAACGTTTCTAAAAGCGTCCAAAGAAATGAAAATAAAAATGTATTAACTGTGCCAAAAAGAACGACAAGTCTTAAGAATATAAATCAGGAAAATTCTGATGGTGAAAACGAAAATATAGCCAATGAAGGAAAAGAGTTTACTAAACCAAATATTATTGGTGCTACCCCAAAACGAACTTCATCTATCATTTTACCGTCAACTTCTCTAGTTAAATCTGTGGTTAACCAACTAAATGACCAAGAGAAAAAACGTGTAATGTTACCAAAAAAGCAAGTAATTGTACCAAACAAAACTTTACAAATACCAAAACTAACTGAAAAACCTGTACCAAAAAAAACTGTTATACAACGTAGTAATTCAGTTCAAATTAGTTTGCCTAATGATAGTGAAACAACACAGGTATAAGCGCTTTGTATGTTTTCTGTATCCATTTTTCTTTTCGTTCATCAATTTGGTGTAATTAACATTACTAACAAAACTAACTTCTCATTTTTCAGAATACTAATATACTACAGCAGCAATATCTTCAAAAACGAAACCACTTTACTAATATAAGTACCAAAGGCAAGAATAAGAAAAATTTTCAAATACCACTGCAAAAGCACCACAGCTTCTGTTATTTCCAACCTATCAGAGTAGATAAGAGAATCCCCGTAGACCAAGAGAGATCGTACAATAATACGATAGGTCCAATGATATACCAACCTCCAGAAACTCAATATTACACCAAAACATTAAACAGAACGAGAGAAAAGAACAGTCAAAAATTGAATAGATTAAAAAAATCAGAAAGCTTAAGAGAAAAGTTGTCCTGCGTAGGGGTTTACGAGAACTATGAGAAACCGAACTATCCGGAACCAGAATACAACGATTCAGAAAGAAAATCTTACTTACAACTACTAAAAGGAAACTACATATCAAATTCAACGAGAAACTTAGGCCCAGAGCACAATTACAATACAAATTTTAATACAATTGGCACGAAAGAAGAAAGGCCTAAACATAAAAAGTTAGTCTACGCAGATTTAGCGTTAGGTAATCATAATTTAAAATTTAAGAATACAGTCAATTCCAATAGACATTTATACGATACGTATACTATAGGAAGTGATAGTGCTAAAGAAAGTAACTGTAGTTATAAAAATAACGTATCGAGTAGCCAAAGAAAAAGTAGTCAGCAGAGGAGCGACTATGCGACTCTCAAATTCAATGAAATAGATGTTTAAGAGGTGAGTAAATTAACAATTTTGTTAACATTGAAAATGCAGAACCCAAGAACTCAAAGTTTCGTCTCTAGTGAAAGGTTCAGTAGCTATTTATATATATTTTTATCATACCACCCACCACGTGACCACCCATCACCACCATAATATAATATATGAAAATTAACTTATGAATATGTATATATATAAATAATTACATAAAACATAATTATTTAAATATGTAATCCACTTTGGACGATATAAACGCCACCATTTTACGCGTTTTCAAAGTTAACTGATGTCATTCGTCATTTAACGATCTTGATTGGCTGACAACCCGTTGTTTACTTATTTCTTGATACCACAGTTACCTTTAAGTTTTACAATTTTTAATCTCCCGACCATATTAATGTAGACTTTTTAGTTATCAAATTATGTCACTAACAATATTAAAATGAAAATATTAGATTATTTAGATTCCTTGTCAAAAGAGCCACAGGTTATGAAATAAATAATTTTGAATATTTAGAAGAAAATTATGAAAAAAATATTTAAACCTCACCCACATAATATTACTATAATATTGGATTTATTATTTATTTTGAATTCAGTTAGCACGTTAATGCACAAATTCTAATACTTACAAGAATATATCACAAAGCGTTTGTGCGTCTTGGGTTTTATATTTTCTCTAAATTTCTATTAACCAGAGGTAACTAGATATAAATCGTAGTGCAAAGTGCATCTAGTGTGTGAATGAATTGCTTCCTGTTGTTTTTATATTAAAAATTGACATGAGGTATAGTTTATTGCCTTAGATAGGTTCTAAGCGTGTTTATCCAGTTCAAGTTGGTATGAATCGAAAATGATACGAGGATTCAAGAGCGTTAGTTGACTAGCCATCGCTAGGTATTATAGGTTGTTACTACACTTCTCAAATAGTCTTTGGAATAGGAAATTCGCGACAAATAGGGTCATTTTCAGCGGAAATGTTTAGGCCTACTTACTGGTTGGTTTGGTTTGGCTGGTTATATTTAGATAATTGTGTTTAAAGAGATAAGAATCATTTTCGGTATACTCGTACTAAAATTAGAAATGGCAGATTACAGATTCTTAATAATACAATGACCTTTTCTTTTATACGGCAGGGGTTTCCTGTTATTCTGTTTTAAAATTATATCGAATAAGTTTAATGAAATTTGAATTACTTATTTAGTTCTAATTGTAAAAATATTAATATTTAATTTAATACTAAATAAAATACTTGTTTTACCATCAATTTCGATAGATTTAAACGCTTCTAAGGATTGAATTTTTAAATTATGAGGAACGGAACTTTGAAAGCTTGAAAATTTAATTAATTTTGTTAAAATAATAATAATAATAATTTATTAAAGAAACTATATTATATTCCTTCAAACGAAAAAAAAGTTCCGTTTATACATAGTGAGGTATTGAAATTAAAATTGTAATTGATTTAAGTAAATTAAATTATTAAAATGTAATAAAATTTAATTAATTCAGTTATTAAAAATTTTACTAATTAACTTCAATCATCAAAATATAATATAATTTGATTAACTAAACTGAATTAAAATGTGTCTAGCACGATATTGATCGAAGATGAAAAGCATGATTATTTCAGTGTTGTGACGTTTGTCTTTCTGTTTTTAGGGACGCTTTGCCAAGAGCGACACGTACATTTTTTAAAAAAGGTAATTTTTCCAAATTCCTCTAAAAGCACCTAACGCTTTGCAGTGTTACGTTTTTGTTAACGTATGTTTATTTTTTGTTATTACAATTAATAATTTGGCTTGGCAGATTTTCTATAGTGACTAAAATCATTATAATTATTATATTTACTTAAATTTTACCCATTTATGTATGTAATATAATATTAATATTATTATGTTTGTTTTAATTAGTATTTTTAGTGTTATTTGGATTTTTACAATTGATCGGGTTAGTTGGTGTATACTGACAAATACATCTGAAGTAAATATTGGATTTATTATTTAAAGTTATCAAATTATTAATAATCGTTATCTCTTTTAAATCCTCAGCTGAATAAAAGAAAAGGCATAATATTATGTATGTTATAAATAGAAAATAAAAATATTATTTTAAATTAAAAGTAAAAAATATCAACTTAAGTAGTAGTTAATTCTTGATTAATAAGTGTAAACTTACCTTACGATATTTCTTAAAACTTTAATAGTACGTAATTATTTGAATTATCTCGCAAATATGAAGTAATTTTTGAAAAAAAAAAAAATAATTTTATGAGTTGTGGATCTCACGATATACAACTAAAATAGTATCTTATAATATTTAAGAAATAATCTAGCGCTAATACTGAGCTTCATATTTTTTCAGGCTTTCAGACCAGACGACCAATTCATTTACGCCGATGCGGACCTCAAGGATTACGGGCCGATCAACTACAAGGCTGCCTCCATCTACGCTAAGATGAAGAAAGTCAAAAACCAACAGAAACTACAGGAAATATACGAAAAAGATCACCCCGAAGAAGATATGCTGTGATTCTTTTGTGGAAATTTGCAATTTATTTTATATTTTTACACTTGCCAATATTTTGTTATAAGCACATAGTGTTTTTTAATTCTATCAATTAATTGGATTATATTAAATCATGCCATTGATTTATAATAAGGTAAGATCAATTAATCAATCATTATTATCTCAAAAATATCAATTTATTGAATTATAAGTACTTATAATAATAATTGAATTATAAATAATTCAATTAATTGATAAGTTACTTACTTTCCTATAAATTAGTAAACCTACTTAATTTGATATAAAATAATAAATTAATCTTTTTCTTTACATGACGTATTTGTTAATGTTTGTAAAAATCTCAAAATTATTATCCATTAAATCTATGATCGGATGCGGTTTCTCAAGTTATAGCACTTTACAGGAAAAATGTCAACCGCGTAATAATAAAACAAGACTGTTCAAAACGAAATATTTCGAAATAGCAAGGAAACGTGTGAACCCCAAAAACACAACATTTTGTACAGTTAAAGTAGTGTTTGTAAATAAAATGTAGTTTTCTTATGGACAGATAAATAAATATAAATTGAGATGGAGACAATGATTGTATTGTATTTTATTTATATTCTATGAAATTGATTATTAGTTAACTCAGCGATGTTATTCTATATGACTTCGATACGTCTCAGAAACTGGTACGTCTGAAGTCAGTTAAAGGTATAATTGCTTAGACTGAGCTACAATAGAATATTGTCACTGATTTTTATAAATAAAATCGAGTATTATTTTCTCTATCTCAATTTACTAAAAATCAAATAAACTTCTCGTTATGATGTGTTAGTTAAATTTTTGATAATTTTTATTTGTCTATGAAAGTTGTGAATTATCAATTTCTTTTAAGTCAATGATAAAATATTATAAGTTTCTTAACTTTCCGATTCTTATATTATGCTGATCGTTGTAGGTAGGTACCTAATCACAGGTTTATTGGATCGCTTAACTGCCACCAAAATGATATTATATCACATTAACGAATATAACACGCCGCGAAAGAAATACCTACTCTTAAAGACGGTTTTGTCACTTTGAAAAACAATTATAAAATTTTTAAAAAATTATTTTTTTCAAGTAGCTCGTGCGCGCTCGTTTTTTTATTCGATGACAAGCTAGTCCTTGACTGCGATCTCGCCTGATGGTAAGTGACGATGGAGTCTAAAATGGTAGCGAGCTAACTTGGAATGGGTATGGCAGTGAACATTCAACCCATACCCCTAATTGGTTTCTACACATCATAGTGCCGGAACGCTAGACCGCTTGGGGGCACGTCTTTGACGGTAGGGTAGTAACTAGCCACGGCAAAACCTCTGACTAGACCAGACCAGAGACAATTGAGAAATTAAAAATTCCCAAATTGACTCCGCCGGGAATCCAACCCGAGACCTCCCAGTTATAACAGCGCTAATACAATAGCGCTCACCACTGAGCCAAGGTGGTCGTCAAAATAATAAGTAATAAGTTTATGTAATATGCTAAGTTATTGCACTGTCAAGTCCTAGTGGGCAGCTGGATGCAACGCCGATTGCTCCGATGCGACTATGTCATTATTTATTCATTTATTCATTTATTCATTTATTCATTTATTCATTTATTCATTTATTCATTTATTCATTTATTCCTTGCATTCCAACTTACAATATATAATATTTACATTGGAACCCCGTTGGGGCACAGCAATTACTAGTTTAAGTAGAGAGACGGACACCGTTATTTTTCTTCAAAAAAATCTTTTATTTTATAATACGCTTTTTCTATCAAAAACATTTTTAAAGAATTGATAAAAGCTGTATCACTCCTCATTTCTTTTATGTGGTTTGGGATATTATTATATATTTTTACGCACATCGGGTTGGGGCCGGTACTATGGATCTTTAGGTTGGAACTTGGTTTATGCATAAGTATTATGCTTACGCGCTGGCCGAAGTTCATAGCAGCTTAGATATATATATCCTTCTCTATGTTCATAGCGTCGCGGTACGTCGTGTAGTTTTGTGAAGTTTTGTGGTTGTTTTCTGACGAATTTGGATGCTTCTAATATGTATTAATAAATTATTACATGTCTAAAATGTACCCTTGGTGCTCTATAATTTTACGTCCCTTACTTTAGAGGAAAACTGGCAGAAAGTTTTTTTATAAAAATAAGCTACCTTTCTATAAATTAACAAATATAAAATTTATTATTTTTGATTAAACAATTTTTCTCTAAATGTTTCTGTAATAAAAATATTTATTACATAGATACATGCCTACCTACTACTTTGTGAGCATATAAACGGAATCGAATAAATATTGTTGACTTAAAAAGAAATTGATAACAATAATAAAAGCAAAGCTTCACGTAGTTTAAACACCGCTAGTTCTATGTCCGTCCGTCCAAACGGGGAATCTAAGAAACATAGTTGAGTTTAGCGAAACCCAATAACTGTAAAAAAATCTAGTGTAAATTTTAATGTACTATAGTCGACTATCGAATGAAATTTAGTAGCCAAAAAGATGCGCGATAATCGCATTTAGTATAATCTATTTTTCCTTAGCTATCTAAAAGTGTAAACAAGTGGTTTCTCGCAGAAAGTCATAAGCGACGCGCTAAGTACAGCTCATACGATATTCTGACCACATTCATAATGAAAACGTGCTACAAGTTAAAAACCAACTTAAGTACGTCGTAGTGCCCAGCTACGAACGTCGGTTACGCGTTTCTCCTCTTTTTGCGATTTGTTTACCTTTTAAGACACCTAAGGAAAAAAAAAGAATTTAGATCACAAAAGAAGAAGTGTTCACAAAATGTTTATAATATACATAGCTACTTACTTTATAACTTTCAAAGGTTTTGGTCTTAAGAGAGAGCCTTGAGTGTGACTTTTTTAAAGTAAGTATAATATAATAATATACTATTATAAAGTTTGATTTAAAAAACAATATGTATGAGAAATTGAATACTATTAGGGACATTATGTCCCTAATTCCCTTTGACACTATAAATAATGTTTTGGCTATATAAATAGTATTGGCGTCTTTCTGAAAAACTTCGGAACGTACTTACTAACGTTAGATACGATACGTACATTTGAAACAAAGTAGGTATATTATGTATGCACGAAATAAAGGTGACATTTATGCCAGTATTCCCCACCCATGAACAAAATATCAAGTTTTGACTACCAAATTCTATTAAGATTATATGGATTTAAATACCTGTCTTCTGAGGAAATTGTTTAACAGAGCAATTAGATCATTGATAGAACTATTAATAATCGTAGTAATTTTTTCACATTATCTCTTAATAATTTGACTGGTTTCCACTTGAGTACGACTATCTTCGAAAAACACAGTTGCTTTCCATGCATATTTTGAGGCACAAATTAAAGCGAACTAGTTTTGCTCAAATCTTTAAAAACTCACTCTCAAGGCTCGAGTTAACGATTTTATTAAGTGTTCGTTGATAATAGGGAAACACCCATTTTTGGCCAAGTTTCGATCATCAATTTGACAAATTCCGCCATCTTTTAAAAGTAATCCGAAGTGATAATCCTCATACAAAATTACCAATTTTGATTTTCTTCGATTTTGTAGCTGTTTTGAGTTTCCCTATTTTTTATTTTTAAACCACTCCTGTATTTAAAAAAATTTCAATGAAGGTTAATTGATCGGACGTACTTTGGCCATAGCCTGTTTGACAAACGGGGGTTTCCCTTTGACACAAAAGATCGTTCATTATCTCTAACTTATTTATTTCGATTAAAACTTCGAATTGGCCCGTAGTGTATCTACTCGGCATTTATTTATTTTTACGACTTGCATACAAGTTGTGTAATTGTGACGTCATTTTTTTTCTTTTTTCAAGGACTGCCTTTATTTAATTTGTACTTTTACAATGTTATTGTTATTTTATAAAGTAGCAGCACCTACCTATTTTACAAAATCAATTTAATTTCTCCATCAGAATTTTTTTAGTTGAATGATTATACCATTTTATGAAATTTAATAAAAATATATACTAATTATTTTCACAGAAGTTCCTCAATTTAATTTTTTTTATTGATTAACTTTTATTTATAAGTTAACTTTTGTTTAAAAAATATTTAAAAATTCTTAAAGCGATAAAAAATTTTGTATAAATACTTATTATATTATGTACAGGTTAAAAAAATACAGTTCTGATGGAGAATACAGTAAATAAATTTTTGTTAAAATCCTCTTTAGACTAATTTTAATTTTAAAACAATTTTGTGAGACTTAACATTTTTAATCTAATCCTAGGTACATAATACTAATGTAAATATGAAAAAGGTTTAAAATATAAGTACTTAATTCTAAGGATTTGTTGATGTTTTATTAGTTCACCTTTTTAGGTAAAAACCAGCAATTTTTTTTTCAAACTTTTCAACATAAAAGAGAAGTTGCTTCAATATTTTAAATTTTTAATAAAACCAAGCAATTTATTTTAAGTTATTTTTTGGATGCATTGATTTTTTTAATGGTAACTTAAATATTACAAAAAATTTTTGATCGTCGCAAAGAAACTCATTTTTCTGTTCTTATTAAATTATTATGAACTTAATATTTTTAGAGCTTATTTCTGTTTTAAAGAAGTACATAATTTGTACTATGCTAATTTCAATGCGTCTAAAAATCTAAAAAACCTAGGCAAATGTGAAAGTAACAAAAAATTTTGTACATAATATTGTAACTTGTTAAAATATTGTCAAAATAGTATTAATAAAATAATTTATGGATTTTCTTACATTGTTTTATTTTTAGCTAAATACCTAAATTTTTAAGCGACTTCATTTATTTTACTCCATGACAGTAATACCTTAAGTACCGTAGTGAGTCAAGATCATAGAATGCTTAACTTACTTGATTATGCTGCGTTTTTAATTGTTCCTGGAGTCTGGACATTACAATAAAACTACAAAATCACACTTCCAAAAATGTTTATTTCTCAAAACATTTTCCAACACAATCTCAACTAAATATATCACAGCCAAGTCTTTGGGTAAGCAAACTTAAGTTTAAATATATATTTTAAGTAGATAAGTAGGTTTTATTTTTATTGAGTCTATCACAGAGGTCTGCGTTAGGCCTAATTTTTATTACAAACTACATAATTGTACAATAGAAAGTAATCGCCAATCTTTATGGCCACTCTAAACACAGTCTGGTTCATCATCATCATCATCATCATTATCAACCCATCATCGGCTCACTACTGAGCGAGGTCTCCTCTCAGAGAAGGGTTATAGGCCATAGTCCACCACACTGGCCCAATGCAAATTGGCGGACTTCACACACCTTCGAGAACATTACGGAGAACTCTCAGGTGTGCAGGTTTCCTCACGATGTTGATTCCTTCACCGTTAAAGCGTGTGATATTTAAGTTCTTAAACGCACTTAACTTCGAAAAGTCAGAGGTGCGTACCCGGGATAGAACCTGCGACCCCCCCAATAAGAGACCACAGTCGTAACCACTAGGCTACCACTGCTTATGGCACAGTCAGCCAGTCAGTACAGCCTGGTTGGTATTCCCTTATTCAAGTCCTAATAGGCAGTAATTTACGCCACTTGCTAACTGCACTCGAAACTTCTACATCGTGATCAATAATAAAGGTGCTCAGAATGATGCAGTTATTTTGAAATCACAGACTGACACTTCAGTTTTATTTATTTGTGCAGTTAAATAGATTAAGTGCACTTAGAGCTTAGCCATGTTCAAAACGGTCATAAAGTTTGGCTCATTAAGTAAGAAAAGCTAATTTGACAGCTCAAAATGTATGATTTCATTTTTCAATTCATTTGTCAAACTTAAGCTGTCTATTGAGTAAGATTTTCTTACATAGTTACATGACTGATGTAAACATTATTTTATTCAAATGTATGTAACCTGTTATTACGATGTGCCGCGGGGTTTTCTAAAATGATTGTAATTGTAATCACGTCTGATTGGCTGAATTTATGGCATTCTTGCTACTTTAATGCATTTTTTTTAAAAGAATATCGGCCAAGTTGAAGTTGACTAATATTCTCCTCTCCCCTCCAATTAAGCGGAAAGCTTGTGTTAGGAGTGGGTACGACAATAGTGCAACGGGTGGGATTCGAACCTACGACCTTTCAGTTTTCAGTCCGCACCTTTAACCGTTGGGCTATTGAGGCTTAAAAGAGAGAGTACCAGCAATCAGGGTACCAATTGTAAAAAGTTGTTCCAGTGATCGTATTCGTATTCGATGACATTAGCGCAAAACTATGTTTTATAAATCTATGTTGCTTTGTTGCTGTTTGACTGTAGGGCATACCAATGATCCAACCAACCAAACAAACAGACCTTCGCATTTATAATATTAGTAGAGATATAGCGATAGTGGCGTCCCTACTTTAAAACAGTAGACATTAAAAATCAAGGACTAAGAAATAGTTAATTATTGTTTAATTAATCATAATTAATTAATTAATTATTATTTATTAATATTAATTAATTATAATTAATTAATAAGTTAGTACTTAGTTAGTAGCTTAGTTTTTAATTTATAATTTTAATAATTATTAATATTATTATTATTTAATTAATTTATTATTATAATTAATTAAAATAATTGACAATAATAAAATAATTTTTAATAATAAATGATTATTAATTATTATAACTATAAATTATTAATAATAATTATTTTAAAATAATAAATAAATATTTTAAAGTAATTATTTTAAGAGTCTTCTATTTTAATATCTATTAATAGTAATAATTATACTTAAATTTAAAAAACTAAGTAGGTATCACTTCACGGTAAAAGTTTCAATTCACATACACTTGACCCTCAAATGAGGTAGAAGTCGTACGCCCCCCTACCGAAGTAGACGTAATCGGAACACCACTTCCTCGCTTCCAAGTCGGTTGAACAGCATGCGGGGTAGGCTAGTCTAGACTTTGTCAGCTTGGCACATCTTTGGCAGAGGTCGAGAAGTTCATCCTGTTAAAAAAAAATATCATCATCATCATCACCAACCCATCAACGGCTCACTACTGAGCGTAGGTCTCCTTTCAGCTCCCCGATTGTCTAAAAGTTGCCAATCAAATCGTCAAAGTGCGGCGTCAAAGTAAAATAAACCATAACAGCATTCTCATCCGTTTAGGGTATCGTACATACCTAAACGTATGAGAGTGGATACACGAAATTGAGCTCTAATTCAATGCAGTTATGGTTTATTTTACTTTGACACCGAACTTTGAAGATTTGATCGGCAATTCTTACACAATCGCACTTCAGAGCAGTATTAGGTATAGGCTTACCTAGGCCCCGATTCAGTAACTCAGTGCTTATCAAAAAATGATAGTCACTGATATGCAAGAAAAGGTTAGAATTATTTTGCTATAATCCGCCAACAGAAAAAATCTATAATTTTTACACTACTCTCGACGCACGTTTCGCCCCGACACCGGAGCATCCTCAGGAGATGTTGACTCTACAACGATGCATTGTCTAGTGACGCTCGTGTCAATTGCGCGGTATTATATACCGTATTCCTACCCCCACTACTGTTGCCCCGCCCACTACCCCCCCCCCCCCTTCAAACAAACGAAGCAGTGGTGAACTTGAGACGTTCACTTGTTCATTAAGTAATTTAAACTGAGTATTATTGTTATGTTTTATTATTTCTAATTGTTCCAACATGCTCAGTCGAAGCCCTTTATCACAGGTGTGTAAGATTTTGTATGAATGATCGGATGATAATTTGTGTCCACTATCAAGGAGATGTTTCGCAAAGTGAGACTTTTGGGGTTGGTTGTTCCGAACCGCGGCCATATGTTCTTTGTAGCGTGTTTCAAATTTACGACCCGTTTGACCAATATAAGTGGCTTTACAGTCTGAACATTCGAGTTTATAGATGCCCGATTTTTGTTTGTTGTTTAATTTATCTTTACCGTTGCAAATATTTTTAAGTGTATTATTTGTCCTAAATGCAACATGTATATCATGTGCTTTAAGTCTCTTCGCGATACGCTCCGACACTGTTCCAAAATAAGTTAAACTGGATTTGTATTTATTTATTTTCTCAGGTGATGATGAATATAAATCCTTTTTTTATCCGCATCAATTGTTGCTTTTTTATTATATTATTAACAATATTATTGTTGTAACCATTTGCCTGTGCCATGTGGTAAATTACTTTTAATTCTTTTAAGTAGTTTTCTTTTGTGAGTGGAATAGACAGCAACCTATGCACGTAACTGTGGAACGCTGCGAGTTTATGCTGCCACGGATGACAGGATGAAGCGGGTATGGTTGTGTCTGTGTATGTGGGTTTCCGGAAAATTCCAAACTGATGTTTATTATTAGCACGAGTTATAGTTAGATCGAGGAAGCTTATAGAGTTATCTTGTTCTAATTCTGATTTGAATTTAATTTTCGGGTGTATATTGTTTAGATTTTTGACAAATGTGTCAAGTTGTCTGTCTGTCCCAGTCCAACATATAACTATATCATCTACATATCTATAGTAATACAGAATTTTGTTATTTTTGACAATATGTTTATTTTCAAAATCATCCATGAAGATATCAGCCATTAGGGGACTTAGTGGTGAGCCCATAGCTAATCCCTCTTTTTGTTGATAAAATTGGTCATTGAATTTGAAGTAGTTCTGTTTCATGCATATTTTGGTTAATTCTATTAATTCTGTTATTTCGTTGACATTTGTATGATTATTTTCCAACAATTTGGTTAGGATGTTTAGGGTTTCGTTAACTGGGACATTGGTGAACAGACTGTCCACATCTAATGATATTAATTTACAATGGTCCGGTAATGTCAAATCTTTAATTTTATTGACTAGTTGGATACTATTTTTTAATGAATAAGACTGATTGAAGGATGTTTTTGATTTAATAACTTTGTTTAGCTCTTTTGCTAATAGATATGCAGGTGCGCCAATATATGAGACCACGGGACGGATTGGAATATTATTTTTGTGGATTTTTGGTAAGCCGTATAATGTAGGAGCATTAGTGTTCATTTGAATGACGTTGTGTTTTGATGTATTTTTTGGAAAAATGTGTTTTGATTTATTAACGGCTAGCCTAACTTCTGCTGCGTATTTATTAGTTGGGTCAGAGGATAACTTAGAGAATTCTTCTCCGGAGATAACCTCATTGACCTTATTTTGGTAGTCGATCCTCTTTAGGATAACAATCGCATTACCCTTATCGGCTTTTGAAATAATAAGATCATTATCTTTTAACGTTTTTTGTAAAGATTTATATATTTTGTTGTTATTGTTTACGTGGTTGTTATTGTTTGTGTTGTTGCTATTGTTATTATTATTACTTTTTGAATTGGAATTTAGAAGTGCAGCATTTGTTTTGATTTCATGAGCGATAATATTTTTGATAATATTATCTTTTTTGTTAAGGACCACAGCTAATTCAGATTCCATCGCCAGTGTTTCTAATGATTTTTGTGTATTATTATTAGGGATATTGTATTTTAAACCGTTGTCTAAAAGGCGTATTTCATTTTTAGGTATTATGATATCAGTTAGATTTTTAACTCGCGGATGAAATTGGTGACCCGGTACGTCTGTCATATTGTCTGTCGTATTGTTTTCCAATAACGTAGATTGGGAGGATTTATTAACAAGTGATTTGAATTTCTTTTGTTGGGAAAGGAATTTACTGTGGACTTCAATTGATGCTAAATCTCTCGCTTTTTGGTCTAGAAGATCGAATTCAATATTATGTAATTTGAAGGAAAGTTCAGAATAGAGTATTTTTAGATGTAGTTTTAAATTGTCCCTAACAGTGAACCAATGACGTGATTCTTCATTTAACCATACTTGTTGAGCTTTTTTTTATTGCAATATTAGAAGCTCGACTGTGCGTGTTGGTCTTTAGATTAATGTAGTTTGGTATGACGTTTAAATGTTTGCATTGTTGGTTAAACCAAATGTTTTGAACCGCGACACGATGTAATTTAGTTAATTTGATGTAAAGTCTAGCCTGTACGGTCAAGCTCACCGATTTTAAATATTGGATAGAAGCAGGCGTTACTTTGCGGAAGTCCATGATTAGCAAGAAAAGGTTAGAATTATTTTGCTATAATCCGCCAACAGAAAAAATCTGTATAATTTTTACACTACTCTCGACGCACGTTTCGCCCCGACACCGGAGCATCCTCAGGAGATGTTGACTCTACAACGATGCATTGTCTAGTGACGCTCGTGTCAATTGCGCGGTATTATATACCGTATTCCTACCCCCACTACTGTTGCCCCCCCCCCCCCCCAACAACAACAACAACAACGGCGGGCAACAGTAGTTAGTCATACAAAATCTTACACACCTGTGATAAAGGGCTTCGACTGAGCATGTTGGAACAATTAGAAATAATAAAACATAACAATAATACTCAGTTTAAATTACTTAATGAACAAGTGAACGTCTCAAGTTCACCACTGCTTCGTTTGTTTGAAGGGGGGGGTAGTGGGCGGGGCAACAGTAGTGGGGGTAGGAATACGGTATATAATACCGCGCAATTGACACGAGCGTCACTAGACAATGCATCGTTGTAGAGTCAACATCTCCTGAGGATGCTCCGGTGTCGGGGCGAAACGTGCGTCGAGAGTAGTGTAAAAATTATACAGATTTTTTCTGTTGGCGGATTATAGCAAAATAATTCTAACCTTTTCTTGCTAATCATGGACTTCCGCAAAGTAACGCCTGCTTCTATCCAATAGTCACTGATATATTTTTTATCCATTGCAGGTTTGCTATGAAATAAAAATAACATTTTCCTAGGAAACCTTCAATGGATAAAAAACATATGTCAGTGGCATTTTTTGATAGGCACTTACAGAATCAGGGCCCTGGACTATAATAGTCCACTACGCTAGCTCAATTAGTCTCCAGCTTCTCCAATAGATGGACAGACGACATCGAACGAGTCGCAGGGAGTCGCTGGGTACAGGCGGCGCAAGATTGACACATGTGGAAGTTTATACTAGAGACCTATCTCCATTTGTGGACGTCTATCAGTTCGTAGAGAAGAAGAATGAGTTTGAGCGCAGAAGGAGTAATGTAAACCTATTATGGAAGGTTTTACTATTAGGTCCGTCAGCAATGAGGGATGCAATATGGACAGATTTTAATATGACATTGAATTATTCAATGCCAGGTAAAAAAAAACGGTCAAGTGCGAGTCGAACTCGTGCGCCGAGGGTTTCGTACCATCATACCGTCATTTTATTATTATTATTTTATATAATTTTCAACTTTTTTATTTTTTGGAATTTTTCCTTTATTTGTGCTGTAAGACAAGCTTTGTGCTGTAAGGCTTTTTGCCAAATTTCGTGATTCCAGGTCAATGGGTACTACCATGTAGGTTTTTGACCTAAAACCTATAGGGTACCTACTTCCGGTTGACCTAGAATTCTTAAGGTCTTACAGCACAAGTAAAGGGAAAATTCCGTAAAATAAAAAAGTTGAACATTAAGATTTTGGTGCTTACAAGTTTTCGCGAAAATCTAAATTTGCCATTATCTTTTTATCGTGTTGACTCAGGACCTTGATTTTTATACATCTAATAGGGACTATAGACCTCAGTATCTGGTATAAATTTCAAATTGTCCACCCGTTCCTGAGAAAATCGGTGATGACACACGGACAGACGGACAGACGGACAAGAGAGTGATCTTATAAGGGTTCCTTTTTTACCTTTTGAGGTACGGAACCCTAATTACTTACATCAGTGTGACACTCCGCTGACTCAGTGAAAATACCGCTGCCAGCTGACAGCCAGGGGGGCCGCGCGTTCGATTCCTGTAGCAGGGCCGCTATACAGAGCAGTGTCAATACGCATGTGAGGGTGCATTTCTGTGGACAAAACAAATTCATTTTACTCACAAAAAAAAAGTAACCGGCCGATTGGTGAATTTCCTCCTTTAATTGGAAGTCGGTTAACAAATCAAATCATAATAGGTTATTATTATTGTGGTGATGATATTATACGGGTCTGCCCGCGAAATTCAAATTTAATTTGGTTTTTCGTAATTTGTAGACTAATACGACAAAGTACGTTTATGGCATTCTAATTGCGCCAATGGCAGTATCATCTTCACAGGTTTATTTATAAATCCTTACTTGAAAGTGTTCAGTTTAAGAAATTAGTCAGAATATCGACTAATTTGTGAGTAACTCACGTCCAACTCGATATTTTGATTAATTTCTTAAACTGGACACTTTTAAGTAAAGATTTTTATATAAACCTGTGAAGACGATACTGCCACTGGCGCAATTAGAATGCCATAAGCCTACTTTGTCGTAATAATTTACAAATTGCGAAAAACCAAGTTAAATTTGACTTTCGCGGGCAGACCCGTATAATCAACCTTAAGGCATAATCATGATATGTATAGACTTTGAGTATTAAATTTAATACTCAAAGTGTATAGAGGAGTAATACGTATGTTGTTGGAACTGTCGATATTTCGATACAATTGCATGAGACCACGAGGGTGCAACTTATTGCGAAAGTAAACTAAATAAAAATATTTATATGACTGCAAAATAGCGTCCCCTGATCTTAAGATGACTATCGCCTCCCATGAACATTTTATAACTTTGTCATCCATTCAATAACTTACTTAAGTTAACAAAAACCACGAAAGTCGGTTTGGAAAATGACTGGGTAGCTTCAGTAATTATCTACTCTAGATATCCGTCATAACATGAATTGAATTGTAGTACCTACGCTTTTTTTGGAACCTCACCTCTTTATGGAAATATTATATTCTATTCTATTCTAACAAAGTTGCATGGGTTAAATCCGCATGGCATCCGGCTGCCCACAAGATAGTATAAAAAACTTATTACAATGTAATAGCTGTATAATATTGTAAAATGATTATTTTGAAAAGAGCAACTGCTTCTTGCCGGCTCTTCTCAGCAGAATCCGCTTTCCGAACCGGTGGTAGAATCATGACGTGTCATAAGAGCCACAGGTTGGCCTACATGAAATAAGTAATTTTGAATTTGAATTTATCAGGAATGTACTTATAGCAAATAGATAAAACCTAATGATGAATTCAACTAGGACTTTGTAACTATGATTTACAAATTGTATCTACGAATACGTACTACAAGTACTATAAAGGTCAACTGATATAATCATAGTGCGTACTACAGGAGTAGGTAGTCTAAATAATAAACACTAGAAACTGTGTCTAAACGCCGTTAACCTAGTTTCAGTATATCAATTGAATACTAGAAAGTACCTATTCAGATCTGAGTAAATCCTTAAGGCACGCTTTGAAGTCCTTGGCAACCTGGGCGGCCTGCTAGGCTTCTGGAGAGATCTGGGATGGTTGGAGCAATAACACTGCAAAGATTGGTCACACACAGCAGACCATCACGGCTTACGTGTGGAAACCAGCCCAGAAGAAAGAAGAAGAAGGCACGCTTGCAGAAACGCAGTTATCAGATTTGACAGATTTCGTATAAAGCTTCTGTCAAAATTACTTTATCCCTGGGTTAACAATGGACCTATTATACAAAAGGCACGCTTGCAGAAACGCAGAGTTATCAGATTTGACAGATTTGACAGATTTCGTATAAAGCTTCTGTCAAAATTACTTTATTCCTGGGTTAACAATGGACCTATTATACAAAAGGCACGCTTGCAGAAACGCGGAGTTATCAGATTTGACAGATTTCGTATAAAGCATCTGTCAAAATTACTTTATTCCTGGGTTAACAATGGACCTATTATTGTTTATTAGGTCCATGGGTTTAACTTACCCGGCGTCTCTGCAAGCGGGCCTAAGGGACTATTACATAACATTTCACATCCCTCTCTCTCGCAAATTCTTTTCATTCTCGTATATTTTCAAAGATTGTAAAAATCTCATTGGGCCAGCGTGGTGGACTATGGCCTAAGAACCCTTCTCTGAGAGGAGCCCTGCGCTCAGTAGAGAGCCGATGATGGGGTGATGATGATTTAGACTAGACTACCAGAATTTTAGCCGTCTTAACATGTATTGAATTGTAGTATGCATTTTTGTAAATTCCCCACATTGTGGAAATATTCTACTACTAGCAGTTGGCCGCAACTTCGTCCGCGTACAATTTCTGATTTCCTATGAGATTAAGAAATTTTTCTGCTGCAAGAGACCTATCGACAAAGGTCCTACCGCTATTAAGTAAATTATAAAATCTTTTCTTAGCTGATACTCACCCCCTAAAAAGAACCTACCTTCCAAATTTCAAGTTAACAATGACATTATTTAAAACTTTCCCATACAAACTTTCATCCCCTATTTTAGCACCCATAAAGACTTTCAAAATAACTTATACAGGTTTTTATTACTGTATGCCGATTTTCAAAACTCAAACTTTAAAACATACTTAAGGTACTTTCACATAACCTTCCAACCCCCATTTCACCCTCTTAGGGAGGGGATTTTCGGAAAAAACTTTCCAATGCAAACATTCATTACCTATTTTACCACCCTGAAGGGGGGATTTTCCAAAATAACTTATACAGATTTTTACTATTTTAATACTGATTTTCATATGTCTCACTTCAAAAACATAGGACTTCATATAACCTTCCAAACCCCATTTCACCCCCTTAGAAGGGGGATTTTCTCAAATCCGTTTCTTAGCTGACACCTACGTCCTAGAAGTAGCCTACCTTCCATAGTTCCTGAGATCTCGTAATAAATCAGTCAGTCAGTGAATGAACTTTCGCTTTTATATATACTTATAGATAACAAAGTTGCATTTGACAAATCGGCTAGGCATCCAGTTGCCCACAAGATAGTATAAAAAACTTATTACAATGTAATTTATTATGTAGCTATTAGCAATGTAAGCTACATAATAATATTGTAAAATGATAATTTTGTAAAGAGCAACTGCTGAGTTTCTTGCCGGCTCTTCTCAGCAGAATCCGCTTTCCGAACCGGCGGTGGTACAGTCATGACGTGTCATAAGAGCCACAGGTTCTTCTTTATCTCTATAGACGTCCACTGCTGGATAAAGGTCTCCTGCATGGACTTCCACAGGCTTCGGTCTTGCGCCGCTTGAATCCAGCGACTCCCTGCGACTCGTTTGATGTCGTCGGTCCACCTGGTGGGGGGTCTGCCAACACTACGTTTCCCAGTGTGGGGTCGTCACTCAAACACCTTGGGACCCCAACGACCATCAGCTCTTTGAACTATGTGCCCCGCCCATTTCCACTTCAGTTTCGCGACACGCTGAGCTATGTCGGTGACTTTGGTTCTCCTACGGATCTCCTCATTTCTGATTTGATCTCGCAGGGATATACCGAGCATAGCTCTCTCCATCGCCCGCTGAGTGACCCTGAGCCTTCATAGGAGGCCCATAGTTAGCGAGCCACAGGTTGGCCTAATTTAAGTAAATAATTTTGAATTTGACTTTTGAATTATATGTGAGTATATTGTTTAGGTGGGACAGATACATAATTAGGGCAAAGTTGTTTTCAATATTCTCAACGTACCATCGCTTGAAGCGGCAATTAGGGTCAGTTGTGACGTATGTTGATTGTGCAAGTCGCAAAGATCTGCCGCGTCCTATTGTACTTGCTTATCGTCTGGTATTTGTGGGACCTCCAGAGTCGATAACTCCAAGGAACATACTAAAGGCTTGGATATATACGACGCGAGGCGACAGCTGAACGCGTGAATGATTCGTGATATCCCAAAATCTAGCTCCACAGCGCCACTACGAGAGACTAAATAGATAACTAGCTGGCTCAGCGAACTTCGGACCGCCAACCAAAATATTTAGGGGTGGGTCACCCTTATCATTTTGGGGTATGAAAAATAGATGTTGGCCGATTCTCAGACCTACCCGATATGCACACAAAATTTCATAAAAATCGGACCAGCCGTTTCGGAGGAGTTTGGTAACAAACACCGCGACATGAGAATTTTATTAGCTCTGCTGCTTACGCTGTTAAAAAAGGGTTTCCCCCTTTTTTAACTTTTTAAATCAGGGGTTTGAAATTTCAAAGTAAGATATTATACCGAGTGGGATATCATATAAAAGGCTATCATGGGATATCATTTATTATTAATATAAAAAAAACTATGCTAGTTAGAGCGTTGGTTTTACTTTTCCTGTAAAATATACATAAACCTCTATTGACCATAATTATTTCAGATTTTTCGATTGGTAAACTTCGGAGATAAGGGGGGGGGGGGGCGGTATTTTTTTCGAAATTTTGACCGACTACTCAAAAACTATTATATATAGAAATAAATAAAAAACTGTTTTAGAATGCACAAGTAAAGGCCTTTCATATGATACCCCACTCGGTATAGTTATTTTACTTTGAAATTTCAAACCCCCGATTTTCCCCCTTTTTTAATAAAACTAAAAATAATTTTCGATTTTTCTTTATTCCAATGATGTTGGGCCACTATTATACACAACTATGCCAAAGTTCATGTCGATAGCTTTAATAGTTACTGAAATAATCGACTGTGACAGACGGACGGACGGACGGACGGACGGACGGACGGACGGAGAAAGTCTCACCATAAGGGTTCCATTTTTACCATTTTGGTACGGAACCCTAAGAAGCGTGGACATCATTCGTTCCAGCGATTCATGAGACAGTAGGTGGTAATCAAACTGTATAACTAGTCTATTGAATTGTAAACTTGTTTGAAAAGAGCAACCGCCGAGTTTCTTGCTGGTTCTTCTCGGCAGGAAGGGCATTTCGAACCAGTGGTAGACTCATCGACGATTCAAAAGCACTTGTAAAAAAGTTTATTTGAATAAAAAACAATTCTATTCTATTCTATTCAGCAATTTACAGCAAATATAGTGTGTTTGGGCTCATTAGAAAGGTCTCAATGAGTAGGTGTTAGATAGATAATGATCGAGGATCGAGGAGTAGAGGATCTGATGATGGAGCAGAAAACTGGGTAACAGGATGTCAGGTATATTGTACAAAGTCCGGCCATAGATTCACATGTTGAGGGTGTTTTAAACTTTAAATTACACTTGTTTAAAATATATTATGTTTGTAATATTCATTTTATTTCATTTCAAAGCAACTTATTATACCTACCTACATAATATAACTGTAATGTAGGTAGGTACATTATTTATGTCGCACTTTGTACAGTCAGACTTTAAAATTATCACTTTTATACTTCCGTGTGAGATTATTGTTTATAATTTTTTTCTTTAAGTTGAATGTTTATATATCAGTAGTTTTTTTGATAAGCCCAGGTCAAGTCACTTCTGGAAATGATCTCTTTAATTTTTGTTGCGACGCAATTTACAGGTAGGTAGGTAATTTTGTAAACATGCTTTAACGGTGAAGAAAAACAATACTTACATAATATTATTTTATTGTGATATGGACCGGCGCGGTGGTAGAATCTTAAGTTGAGAGCCAAAGGTTGGCCTATTATACTAATATTATAATTATGCGAAAGTCTGTTTGTTTGTTGGTTTGTCCTTCAATCACGCTGCAACAGAGCTACGGATCAACGTGATATTGCATGGGTATAGTTCAGGACCTGAAGGGTGGCATAGGCTACTTTTTATCTCAGAAAATCAAAGAGTTCCCGAGGAATTTTAAGTTAGTCGTAGAGATTAGGATATATTATAAGCTAGGGTAGAGTTTAGTCGTAGAGATTAGGATATATTATAAGCTAGGGTAGAGTTTAGTCGTAGAGATTAGGATATATTATAAGCTAGGGTAGAGTGTAGTCGTAGAGATTAGGATATATTATAAGCTAGGGTAGTGTATTCGTAGAGATTAGGATATATTATAAGCTAGGGTAGAATGTAGTCATAGAAATTAGGATATATTATAAGCTAGGGTAGTGTAGTCGTAGAAATTAGGATATATTATAAGCTAGGGTAGAATGTAGTCGTAGAGATTAGGATATATTATAAGCTAGGGTAGAGTGTAGTTGTAGATATTAGCATAATATATTATAAGCTAGGGTAGAGTGTAGTCGTAGAGATTAGCATATATTATAAGCTAGGGTAGAGTGTAGTCGTAGATATTAGCATAATATATTATAAGCTAGGGTAGAGTGTAGTCGTAGAGATTAGCATATATTATAAGCTAGGGTAGAATGTAGTCGTAGAGATTAGGATATATTATAAGCTAGGGTAGAGTTTAGTCGTAGAGATTAGGATATATTATAAGCTAGGGTAGAGTGTAGTCGTAGAGATTAGGATATATTATAAGCTAGGGTAGAATGTAGTCGTAGAGATTAGGATATATTATAAGCTAGGGTAGAGTTTAGTCGTAGAGATTAGGATATATTATAAGCTAGGGTAGAGTGTAGTCGTAGAGATTAGGATATATTATAAGCTAGGGTAGAGTGTAGTCGTAGATATTAGCATAATATATTATAAGCTAGGGTAGAGTGTAGTCGTAGAGATTAGCATATATTATAAGCTAGGGTAGAATGTAGTCGTAGAGATTAGGACATATTATAAGCTAGGGTAGAGTTTAGTCGTAGAGATTAGGATATATTATAAGCTAGGGTAGAGTGTAGTCGTAGAGATTAGGATATATTATAAGGTAGGGTAGAATGTAGTCGTAGAGATTAGGATATATTATAAGCTAGGGTAGAGTGTAGTCGTAGATATTAGCATAATATATTATAAGCTAGGGTAGAGTGTAGTTGTAGATATTAGCATATATTATAAGCTAGGGTAGAATGTAGTCGTAGAGATTAGGATATATTATAAGCTAGGGTAGAGTTTAGTCGTAGAGATTAGGATATATTATAAGCTAGGGTAGTGTATTCGTAGAGATAAGGATATATTATAAGCTAGGGTAGAATGTAGTCATAGAAATTAGGATATATTATAAGCTAGGGTAGTGTAGTCGTAGAGATTAGGATATATTATAAGCTAGGGTAGAGTGTAGTCGTAGAGATTAGGATATATTATAAGCTAGGGTAGAGATGTAGTCGTAGAGATTAGCATATAATATTATAAGCTAGGGTAGAGTGTAGTCGTAGAGATTAGGATATATTATAAGCTAGGGTAGAGTGTAGTCGTAGAGATTAGGATATATTATAATCTAGGGTAGAGATGTAGTCGTAGAGATTAGCATATAATATTATAAGCTCGGGTAGAGTGTAGTCGTAGAGATTAGGATATATTATAAGCTAGGGTAGTGTATTCGTAGAGATAAGGATATATTATAAGCTGGGGTAGAATGTAGTCATAGAAATTAGGATATATTATAAGCTAGGGTAGAGTGTAGTCGTAGAGATTAGGATATATTATAAGCTAGGGTAGAGTGTAGTTGTAGAGATTATTATATAATATAAGCTAGGGTAGAGTGTAGTCGTAGAGATTAGCATATATTATAAGCTAGGGTAGAATGTAGTCGTAGAGATTAGGATATATTATAAGCTAGGGTAGAGTGTAGTCGTAGATATTAGCATAATATATTATAAGCTAGGGTAGAGTGTAGTCGTAGAGATTAGCATATATTATAAGCTAGGGTAGAGTGTAGTCGTAGATATTAGCATATATTATAAGCTAGGGTAGAATGTAGTCGTAGAGATTAGGATATATTATAAGCTAGGGTAGTGTATTCGTAGAGATAAGGATATATTATAAGCTAGGGTAGAATGTAGTCATAGAAATTAGGATATATTATAAGCTAGGGTAGTGTAGTCGTAGAGATTAGGATATATTATAAGCTAGGGTAGAGTGTAGTCGTAGAGATTAGGATATATTATAAGCTAGGGTAGAGATGTAGTCGTAGAGATTAGCATATAATATTATAAGCTAGGGTAGAGTGTAGTCGTAGAGATTAGGATATATTATAAGCTAGGGTAGTGTATTCGTAGAGATAAGGATATATTATAAGCTAGGGTAGAATGTAGTCATAGAAATTAGGATATATTATAAGCTAGGGTAGAATGTAGTCGTAGAGATTAGGATATATTATAAGCTAGGGTAGAGTGTAGTTGTAGAGATTATTATATAATATAAGCTAGGGTAGAGTGTAGTCGTAGAGATTAGGATATATTATAAGCTAGGGTAGAATGTAGTCGTAGAGATTAGGATATATTATAAGCTAGGGTAGAGTGTAGTCGTAGAGATTAGCATATATTATAAGCTAGGGTAGAGTGTAGTCGTAGATATTAGCATATATTATAAGCTAGGGTAGAATGTAGTCGTAGAGATTAGGATATATTATAAGCTAGGGTAGTGTATTCGTAGAGATAAGGATATATTATAAGCTAGGGTAGAATGCAGTCATAGAAATTAGGATATATTATAAGCTAGGGTAGTGTAGTCGTAGAGATTAGGATATATTATAAGCTAGGGTAGAGTGTAGTCGTAGAGATTAGGATATATTATAAGCTAGGGTAGAGATGTAGTCGTAGAGATTAGCATATAATATTATAAGCTAGGGTAGAGTGTAGTCGTAGAGATTAGGATATATTATAAGCTAGGGTAGTGTATTCGTAGAGATAAGGATATATTATAAGCTAGGGTAGAATGTAGTCATAGAAATTAGGATATATTATAAGCTAGGGTAGAGTTTAGTCGTAGAGATTAGGATATATTATAAGCTAGGGTAGAGTGTAGTCGTAGAGATTAGGATATATTATAAGCTAGGGTAGAGTGTAGTCGTAGAGATAAGGATATATTATAAGCTAGGGTAGAATGTAGTCATAGAAATTAGGATATATTATAAGCTAGGGTAGTGTAGTCGTAGAAATTAGGATATATTATAAGCTAGGGTAGAATGTAGTCGTAGAGATTAGGATATATTATAAGCTAGGGTATAGTGTAGTCGTAGAGATTAGGATATATTATAAGCTAGGGTAGAGTGTAGTCGTAGATATTAGCATAATATATTATAAGCTAGGGTAGAGTGTAGTCGTAGAGATTAGCATATATTATAAGCTAGGGTAGAGTGTAGTCGTAGAGATTAGCATATATTATAAGCTAGGGTAGAGTGTAGTCGTAGAGATTAGCATATATTATAAGCTAGGGTAGAGTGTAGTCGTAGATATTAGCATATATTATAAGCTAGGGTAGAGTGTCGTCGTAAATATTAGTAAATATTATAAGCTAGGGTAGAGTGTAGTCGTAGAGATTAGCATATATTATAAGCTAGGGTAGAGTGTAGTCGTAGAGATTAGGATATATTATAATCTAGGGTATAGATGTAGTCGTAGAGATTAGCATATAATATTATAAGCTAGGGTAGAGTGTAGTCGTAGAGATTAGCATATATTATAAGCTAGGGTAGAGTGTAGTCGTAGATATTAGCATATATTATAAGCTAGGGTAGAGTGTCGTCGTAAATATTAGTAAATATTATAAGCTAGGGTAGAGTGTAGTCGTAGATATTAGCATATATTATAAGCTAGGGTAGAGTGTCGTCGTAAATATTAGTAAATATTATAAGCTAGGGTAGAGTGTAGTCGTAGATATTAGCATATATTATAAGCTAGGGTAGAGTGTCGTCGTAAATATTAGTAAATATTATAAGCTAGGGTAGAGTGTAGTCGTAGATATTAGCATATATTATAAGCTAGGGTAGAGTGTAGTCGTAGATATTAGCATATATTATAAGCTAGGGTAGAGTGTAGTCGTAGATATTAGCATATATTATAAGCTAGGGTAGAGTGTAGTCGTAGATATTAGCATAATATATTATAAGCTAGGGTAGAGTGTAGTCGTAGATATTAGCATATATTATAAGCTAGGGTAGAATGTAGTCGTAGAGATTAGGATATATTATAAGCTAGGGTAGAGTTTAGTCGTAGAGATTAGGATATATTATAAGCTAGGGTAGAGTGTAGTCGTAGAGATTAGGATATATTATAAGCTAGGGTAGTGTATTCGTAGAGATAAGGATATATTATAAGCTAGGGTAGAATGTAGTCATAGAAATTAGGATATATTATAAGCTAGGGTAGTGTAGTCGTAGAGATTAGGATATATTATAAGCTAGGGTAGAGTGTAGTCGTAGAGATTAGGATACATTATAAGCTAGGGTAGAGTGTAGTCGTAGAGATTAGGATATATTATAATCTAGGGTATAGATGTAGTCGTAGAGATTAGCATATAATATTATAAGCTAGGGTAGAGTGTAGTCGTAGAGATTAGGATATATTATAAGCTAGGGTAGTGTATTCGTAGAGATAAGGATATATTATAAGCTAGGGTAGAATGTAGTCATAGAAATTAGGATATATTATAAGCTAGGGTAGAATGTAGTCGTAGAGATTAGGATATATTATAAGCTAGGGTAGAGTGTAGTTGTAGAGATTATTATATAATATAAGCTAGGGTAGAGTGTAGTCGTAGAGATTAGCATATATTATAAGCTAGGGTAGAATGTAGTCGTAGAGATTAGGATATATTATAAGCTAGGGTAGAGTGTAGTCGTAGATATAAGCATAATATATTATAAGCTAGGGTAGAGTGTAGTCGTAGAGATTAGCATATATTATAAGCTAGGGTAGAGTGTAGTCGTAGATATTAGCATATATTATAAGCTAGGGTAGAATGTAGTCGTAGAGATTAGGATATATTATAAGCTAGGGTAGAGTGTAGTCGTAGAGATTAGGATATATTATAAGCTAGGGTAGAGATGTAGTCGTAGAGATTAGCATATAATATTATAAGCTAGGGTAGAGTGTAGTCGTAGAGATTAGGATATATTATAAGCTAGGGTAGAGATGTAGTCGTAGAGATTAGCATATAATATTATAAGCTAGGGTAGAGTGTAGTCGTAGAGATTAGGATATATTATAAGCTAGGGTAGAGTGTAGTCGTAGAGATTAGGATATATTATAATCTAGGGTAGAGATGTAGTCGTAGAGATTAGCATATAATATTATAAGCTAGGGTAGAGTGTAGTCGTAGAGATTAGGATATATTATAAGCTAGGGTAGTGTATTCGTAGAGATAAGGATATATTATAAGCTAGGGTAGAATGTAGTCGTAGAGATTAGGATATATTATAAGCTAGGGTAGAGTGTAGTCGTAGATATTAGCATAATATATTATAAGCTAGGGTAGAGTGTAGTTGTAGAGATTAGCATATATTATAAGCTAGGGTAGAGTGTAGTCGTAGATATTAGCATATATTATAAGCTAGGGTAGAATGTAGTCGTAGAGATTAGGATATATTATAAGCTAGGGTAGTGTATTCGTAGAGATAAGGATATATTATAAGCTAGGGTAGAATGTAGTCATAGAAATTAGGATATATTATAAGCTAGGGTAGTGTAGTCGTAGAAATTAGGATATATTATAAGCTAGGGTAGAATGTAGTCGTAGAGATTAGCATATATTATAAGCTAGGGTAGAATGTAGTCGTAGAGATTAGGATATATTATAAGCTAGGGTAGAGTGTAGTCGTAGATATTAGCATAATATATTATAAGCTAGGGTAGAATGTAGTCGTAGAGATTAGGATATATTATAAGCTAGGGTAGAGTGTAGTTGTAGAGATTATTATATAATATAAGCTAGGGTAGAGTGTAGTCGTAGAGATTAGCATATATTATAAGCTAGGGTAGAATGTAGTCGTAGAGATTAGGATATATTATAAGCTAGGGTAGTGTAGTCGTAGAGATAAGGATATATTATAAGCTAGGTTAGAATGTAGTCATAGAAATTAGGATATATTATAAGCTAGGGTAGTGTAGTCGTAGAAATTAGGATATATTATAAGCTAGGGTAGAATGTAGTCGTAGAGATTAGGATATATTATAAGCTAGGGTAGAATGTAGTCGTAGAGATTAGGATATATTATAAGCTAGGGTAGAGTGTAGTCGTAGATATTAGCATAATATATTATAAGCTAGGGTAGAATGTAGTCGTAGAGATTAGGATATATTATAAGCTAGGGTAGAGTGTAGTTGTAGAGATTATTATATAATATAAGCTAGGGTAGAGTGTAGTCGTAGAGATTAGCATATATTATAAGCTAGGGTAGAATGTAGTCGTAGAGATTAGGATATATTATAAGCTAGGGTAGTGTAGTCGTAGAGATAAGGATATATTATAAGCTAGGGTAGAATGTAGTCATAGAAATTAGGATATATTATAAGCTAGGGTAGTGTAGTCGTAGAAATTAGGATATATTATAAGCTAGGGTAGAATGTAGTCGTAGAGATTAGGATATATTATAAGCTAGGGTATAGTGTAGTCGTAGAGATTAGGATATATTATAAGCTAGGGTAGAGTGTAGTCGTAGATATTAGCATAATATATTATAAGCTAGGGTAGAGTGTAGTCGTAGAGATTAGCATATATTATAAGCTAGGGTAGAGTGTAGTCGTAGAGATTAGCATATATTATAAGCTAGGGTAGAGTGTAGTCGTAGAGATTAGCATATATTATAAGCTAGGGTAGAGTGTAGTCGTAGATATTAGCATATATTATAAGCTAGGGTAGAGTGTCGTCGTAAATATTAGTAAATATTATAAGCTAGGGTAGAGTGTAGTCGTAGATATTAGCATATATTATAAGCTAGGGTAGAGTGTAGTCGTAGATATTAGCATATATTATAAGCTAGGGTAGAGTGTCGTCGTAAATATTAGTAAATATTATAAGCTAGGGTAGAGTGTAGTCGTAGATATTAGCATATATTATAAGCTAGGGTAGAGTGTCGTCGTAAATATTAGTAAATATTATAAGCTAGGGTAGAGTGTAGTCGTAGATATTAGCATATATTATAAGCTAGGGTAGAGTGTCGTCGTAAATATTAGTAAATATTATAAGCTAGGGTAGAGTGTAGTCGTAGATATTAGCATATATTATAAGCTAGGGTAGAGTGTAGTCGTAGATATTAGCATATATTATAAGCTAGGGTAGAGTGTAGTCGTAGATATTAGCATATATTATAAGCTAGGGTAGAGTGTAGTCGTAGATATTAGCATATATTATAAGCTAGGGTAGAGTGTAGTCGTAGATATTAGCATATATTATAAGCTAGGGTAGAGTGTAGTCGTAGATATTAGCATATATTATAAGCTAGGGTAGAGTGTAGTCGTAGATATTAGCATATATTATAAGCTAGGGTAGAGTGTAGTCGTAGATATTAGCATATATTATAAGCTAGGGTAGAGTGTAGTCGTAGATATTAGCATATATTATAAGCTAGGGTAGAGTGTAGTCGTAGATATTAGCATATATTATAAGCTAGGGTAGAGTGTAGTCGTAGATATTAGCATATATTATAAGCTAGGGTAGAGTGTAGTCGTAGATATTAGCATATATTATAAGCTAGGGTAGAGTGTAGTCGTAGATATTAGCATATATTATAAGCTAGGGTAGAGTGTAGTCGTAGATATTAGCATATATTATAAGCTAGGGTAGAGTGTAGTCGTAGATATTAGCATATATTATAAGCTAGGGTAGAGTGTAGTCGTAGAGATTAGCATATATTATAAGCTAGGGTAGAGTGTAGTCGTAGAGATTAGCATATATTATAAGCTAGGGTAGAGTGTAGTCGTAGAGATTAGCATATATTATAAGCTAGGGTAGAGTGTAGTCGTAGAGATTAGCATATATTATAAGCTAGGGTAGAGTGTAGTCGTAGAGATTAGCATATATTATAAGCTAGGGTAGAGTGTAGTCGTAGAGATTAGCATATATTATAAGCTAGGGTAGAGTGTAGTCGTAGAGATTAGCATATATTATAAGCTAGGGTAGAGTGTAGTCGTAGAGATTAGCATATATTATAAGCTAGGGTAGAGTGTAGTCGTAGAGATTAGCATATATTATAAGCTAGGGTAGAGTGTAGTCGTAGAGATTAGCATATATTATAAGCTAGGGTAGAGTGTAGTCGTAGAGATTAGCATATATTATAAGCTAGGGTAGAGTGTAGTCGTAGAGATTAGCATATATTATAAGCTAGGGTAGAGTGTAGTCGTAGAGATTAGCATATATTATAAGCTAGGGTAGAGTGTAATCGTAGATATTAGCATATATTATAAGCTAGGGTAGAGTGTCGTCGTAGAGATTAGGATATAATATAAGCTGGGGTATAAGAGTTAGATTTAAGCACTAGATCTGTGCTCACCATCGACACAGAAATAAGCTAGGTTTAAGATCTTTATAGTAAACTAGCTTTTGCCCGCGGCTTCGTTCACTATAATTTCGATTATTCAAACCCCTATTTTACCTCCTTAGGGGTTGAATTTTCAAAAATCCTTTCTCAGCGAATGCCTAGGTCATAATAGCTATCTGTTTGCCAAATTTCAGCCTGATCCGTCCAGTGGTTTGAGCTGTGCGTTGATAGATCAGTCAGTCAGTACCTTTCCCTTTTATATGTATATTTATAATAATGTTAGTCAGTCTTTGTTTCCTTTTGTTGAACTCATCCTTGCTGAAGCTAACTTAAGTGGTGCTTATAAGTTAATAAGTAGATATTATGATATGTCGTCACGATGTCATCACGTGAACCTAAGTATTGTGATCGAGTTGTTTGATCGTAAGCACATATTTTCGCCTATACGACACTTTCAGAGTAGCATTATTTAATTAACTAGACAAGATAATAGAAGGATAGTAAATTTACGATAATTGATGGATCATTAAACCAATAATAATAATAATTAATTAGTTCAGATAAAGGTTAAAATTAATTGCTAAGAATATTTACTCCTCTAAGGTTAATTGCATGGGTAAACGCTCGTGCTGTATAACTTATTCGCGGCTTAGTTTCCGCCATCTACCTAGGGCCGATTTCGCCAACTTAAAATAAGTCGACGACCTCCCTGGCTCAGTGGTGAACGCTATTGCCTTATAACAGGGAGGTCTCGGGTTCGATTCCCGGCGGGGTCAATTTGGGAATTTATAATTTCTGAATTGTCTCTGGTCTGGTCTGGTGGGAGGCTTTGGCCCTGGCTAGTTACCACCCTACCGTCAAAGACGTGCCGCCAAGCGATTTAGCGTTCCGGCACGATGGCGTGTAGAAACCAATTAGGGGTATGGGTTGAATGTTCACTGCCATACCCCTTCCAAGTTAGCCCGCTACCATCTTAGACTGCATCGTCACTTACCATCAGTTGAGATCGCAGTCAAGGACAAGCTTGTAATCGAATAAACAAAAAAAAGTCATAACCGAGCGTAAATTTGATATTTTTTTTACAATATTTTCAATACAAGAACTGTCAGAAAGCCTAATTAATTCCTCGGATAAATGTCACTCGACGTTGATGAAATCGGCACATAAAGTTATCCAAAGTGGGGGGATTCCTATACAAAATTACCAAAAAAATTTCAGCTGTTCATTTGGATTTTTCCTACCCCTGTAGGTCATATTTCACAACATTTTTGTGTCATAAAATATAATTGAGTTTCTTATCTTTACTTACTAACAAAATATTCAGAATGACTTTTTTTCGTTATGGAACAGAGATATTTTTCGAGCTGTCTAACTTTTGATCTAGGTGTGATATATTGCTTCATCCTCACTAATGTTATAAATGCAAGTGCGTTTATTTGTTGGTTTGTCCTTCAATCATGCAGCAACGAAGCAACGGATAGATGTGACTTTTGCAAAGATGCTTGGGTATAGTTTAGGAATTGGAGAGATACCTTTTATCTCGGAAAAACAGAGGTTATCTGCAGGAAACCTAACCCCACGAGGAAAAAGTCAAAGCAGAAGCCAGTTTTTAGGTCTCCGTAGTAAAACAACACTGGAACCTGGCCTGTCACATGGCAACTACGGAACCCTACACTGTGCCTGGCTTGACCATTTATTTTTAGGGTTCCGTACCCAAAGGGTACCAACGGGACCCTATTACTAAGCCTCCGCTGTCCGTCCGTCTGTCAGCGGCCTGTATCTCGTAAACCGTAATAGATAGACAGTTGAAATTTTCACATATTTTGTATTTCTATAGCCGCTATAACAACAAATAATAAAAATTAAATTAAATTCGGTTTCGGTTTAAAGATTTATTTCTCAAGAAGAACAAAAATTAAATTAAAATATTTCCATGGGTACATGGAAATATTTTAATTTAAATTTTTTTAACGGAACCCGAAAAGAGCGAGGCCCGACTCGCACTTGGCCGATTTTTTATAAACAATTTTGCACGTGGCAACAATTAAATTTTAAACTTTACCCAAACATATTATAATCGTGCTACTAGAGGTTATCGACTAAATTATTTTGCGCTGGTTTTTTGTTATTTCTACCTAATTATGAAACTCTAAGGCTGCCTTCGATAACGTTTTATTAAACCTACAAGTTTGTTTGTTGGTTTTTCCTTCAAGCACGCATTTTACAGAACAGCTTTTTGAAAAAATAGATCTTTTTAAGAATAATAATTATACTAATTTTTGAAAACCTTATGTATCACAATAGCGATATCCCTATGAAAAAGATAAAATAATCGGACTTTTAAACAAAACAACATACCGCATTAAATGGAATCACACGAGAAGTATACCCTTCAAAAACAAAAAACAAAAGAAATCCCAAATCGGTCCATAAATGACAGAATTCTGAGGTAATAAACATAAAAAAGAGCTGAATCAATTTCGATAAAATGTATATGGGGCCACTTCTGACCAACCTACCAAACAAAAAGAATCATCAAAATCAACTCATAATAATTGGCGGAATAATCACGTAACCCGTCCTTAAGATGAGGGTACTTGAGTCCTTATCCTCATCTTAAGGACGGGTTACCCTGACTGAATAAATCATGCTTGTTAATTCATGTGGTTTTTTTTTTTTCATTTTTGTTAGTAAATTATGTATCTAAGGTCCAACTCTAACTCGCCTACGGAGCTCGCTTAGGCCGGTTGCAGAGACGTCGGGTTAGGCTTAACACAGGAATAAATTTGTAATTTTGACAGAAAGCTTTATACGAAATCTGTCAAAGCAGCAGCTAACTCTGGGTTAAAAGGATAACCCGGCGTTTCTGCAAGCGGGAATTATAGTGAACATACAGTAAATACATACTTTCTTTAAAATTATTGTGATAAAATAAATTAAAATAAAAAATAGTAATATTCCTAATAAAGAAAGGAAAAGAAGTAATTTTTCCATGTTTTCAGAATGTTCCTCTGTAAAATGCAACTTATGCAGACTTGTTTTGAGAAAGCACACGGTTTTTAATATTTGTCTGTCAAAGTATTTGTCCGGGATTCCTTAACTAATTTATGGGTGGATTTGGAACGGCTGAACTGATTTTGAAAGCATTTTCACAAGCAAAAAAACAAAGCAAGTTATAAAAAAGATCATTGTACACCTTGTATGAATTAATTAGGCCAAAACATAAGCTGGGAATAGGGAGCCATTTAGGCTTTCTCAAAACGAGGGTTTGCCCTTTTCCAAAAGATTTAAAAATAATCAATTTGTATATGTATAAATACCTACTTTCGATATAAAAATCTAACCAAAAAATAATTTAAAAAATAAAAAATCTTATTAAACAATAATTAAAAAAAAACTTACCGTAGATAAACCGAGGTCAGCCATTTTTGTTTTCGAATGTAAGTACCACTTCCGTACACAAAAACACGATGCAGATAATATAATTTATAATTGTTTTTATACCTGTCGCTTGGTGACAGTCCGTATGGCTACACGGTTTAAATAAATATGTTGGGATAAGAGACGCGCCGGCTATTAAGAGCTGATGCCCTAAGTCGGGGCTGTCACATTCTTGACGATAAGAATTCCAAATAATGTCCTCGTTTTTTTGATGAAAAGTATCAAATTATAACGCTAAGAAAGAAAGTTACTAAAAATCATAATTATCTATCAAATTCAAATTCAAATTTATTTATTTCATGTAGGCCAACCTGTGGCTCTTATGACACGTCAAGATTCTACCACTATATATATATATATATATATATATATATATATATAAACGGTTACGTAGTTTAGGAGTCCATCGCGGACAAACAACGTGACACGTAATTTATATATATTAAGAAATCGATCTAGCTAGGTTTCATTTTTAGAAAAGGTCGTTTTATCCGTGTTTTCAGGCAATGAAATACCCCTTACAATATCATTAGAATACGAAGGTAAATTTCGCCATCATCTATAAAGATCCAATAGCTCGGGAAATCGGGCGGTCCCGAAACCGTTTAAGGGGGTTTAAGGGTAAAAAGACGGTTTATCTCGATTTCCGGCAAAACTACAAGTCCTGTGGAAAAAAGTTAAATGGCAAAGTTGTGGGTAATAAAAAGATCTACAACTTTTGTTTTACACTTTTTTCACATAATCTCAAAATGTATGTGAAAAATTCAAATAACCAAGTTTTTGTTTTTTTATTTTTTCGTTTACAAAAAAAAATCACAAAATTTGGTGAAAACTCACCTTTTTATGTCCTCATACACACTGTAATTTTTTTGATTAAAAATATTTATTTTTTTCACCCTTTTTTGACTTAATATTGAAAAAGCACCTAATTTTCAATGGAAAATTCTCACGTCAATATCTGCTTTTTTAAAAAAATCTCTAAGGTTTTTGTTCGTTGAAATCTCTACTTTCTGATGGTGTAAAAAAAACATACATTAAGTACAAAACAAAACATACAATTTGCATTGGGCCAGCGTGGTGGGCTATGGCCTATAACCCTGAGGCCTGCACTCAGTAGTGATACTTTAATTGTTGTTCATGGTGATGAATATTTATCGCGTCGGTGGCAACCCTGGCCGTTATCACGAGACACATAGCTCTCGCGTGTTACTGTTGTGACTTAGATAAGTTTAGCGTCTAGCGATGACGACGATACCCGGGTAGGCGTGCGAGTGTTGAAACAGAAAGAAAAAGATAAGATAAGTTAATAAGTTCCTTGTAGAGCAAAGCTTAATAAAGCTCCAATTATATACTGATATATTATGCAATGAAGCCGCTTGCCGCTTAAGCTTAAGGGACTCATTTACAATTCGATTATCCGACCTGTGCTCCTGTACGGTTGTGAAACATGGCCAGCCTTAACGAGGCACGTGCAAGAACTTCGAGTCACGGAGATCAAAATGCTGCGGTGGATGTGCAATGTTACACGCTGCGATCGACAACGTAACGATCACATCCGCAGTAGGCTCAGTGTCCGTGACATCGGAGACAAGTTGCAAGAAGCCCGTCTAAGATGGTACGGTCATGTGGCACGGAAACCACAAAGCTGCGTCGGTAATAGATGTCTTAACATCGCCGCCCCTGGAGCTAAACCTCGCAGCCGTCCAAAAAAGCGCTGGCTGAATATTGTGAGTGCTGATCTGAGAGCCAATAAATTACGAAAATCGGATGCAGAAGACCGGGCAAAGTGGGCCAGAGCATGCCGGAAAGCGGACCCCACCTAGTGGGATAACGCTTAGTCGAAGAAGATATTATGCAATGAAGAGGATACTGAAGTTATTCCGTCTTCAGGGGATACCGCATTGCTATCCACGAATAAAAAAAGAACTGGAAGCTCTCCAATGTGTGGACGCTACACACATAGTGCCCGCATACAATCCAGAGCGCTACCCTAATGAACCGAAAGGTGGCGATTCTATCCTTTCCACCAACAAAAGCATTCCGAAGGAGGGTTGACGTCAGGCAGGCGGCCGGTCGTAAAATGTCAAGCCGAACCACTTACAACATGGCTTACAAGACATGTTCTCCCGACCCCACATAGCGTGGGACAAGGAGAGGGAGATGATGATGATGATGATATTATGCAATTATTATAATCATCATCATGAGCAAACCATTAACGTCTTACTACAGAGTGCAGGTCTCCTCTCAGAGAAGGGATAAAGGCCAAAGGCATTGTCCACCACGCTGGCCCAATGCGGCAGACTTCACACACCTTCAAAAAATTCAAAATTCAAAATTATTTCAAAATTCAAAATTATTTATTTCATGTAGGCCAACCTGTGGCTCTTATGACACGTCAAGATTCTACCACCGGTTCGGAAAGCGGATACTGCTGAGAAGAGCCGGCAAGAAACTCAGCAGTTGCTCTGATCAAAATAATCATTTTACAATAAGTAGCTATTACATTGTAATAAGTTTTTATACTATCTTGTGGGCAGCTGGATGCCAAGCTGATCTAACCCGTGCATCTTTGTTAGAATAGAATATGACATTTCCTCAAAACGTACTACAATTCAATTCATGTCAAAGAGAGAACATTATGGAAAACTCTCAAGTGTGCAGGTTTCCTCACGATGTTTTCCTTCACTGCTAAAGAATGTGATATTTAATTTATTAAACGCACATAACTTTGAAAAGTCAGAGGTCAAACCTACCTGCGACCCCCCGAATAGGAGTACAGGATAGGACCACAGTCCTAACTCCTAACAACTAGGCTATTTCTGCTCCAATTATATAATATTATGTACTGCATAGGTATTTAATGCAATTATAGTCCCTTGATAATAGAACTATATTATAGACTAGGATAAATTTATGAAGAACTAACTTAAATTGCCCTCGGCTTCGCTCCCTTTTAGTTCGATTTTTCAAACCCCTATTTAACCTTACCTTTTTAATTTTCCATTGATGTGGAAAAATGGAATATACCACATCAATGGACGGTGTCCGAAATCATACTTTTATATAAAAAGAGGGACCCCACTAACGTTAGCAACTACAGACCTATAAGCCTAATGTCTTCCATATATAAACTTTTTTCATTCTGCCTTCTTAAAAAGATAAGCAGCACCATAGACAAGAAACAACCCGTAGAGCAAGCTGGATTTCGTCCAGGATACAGCACAATTGACCATCTTCAAGTGGTAACTCAAGTCGTAGAGAAATTTAAAGAGTACAATACCCCGCTCTACATGGCATTCATTGACTATCAAAAAGCATTTGACACAATTTCTCATGACTCTATCTGGCATGCTTTAAAATACCACCAAGTCAACGACAGTTATAATGAAGTTATCAAAAGTATTTATAAACATAGTAAAAGCAAAGTTAAACTAGATAAGTCAGGACCGAGCTTTAATATTGATAGAGGCGTAAAACAGGGAGACCCTATGTCGCCAAAGCTTTTTATAGCTGTGCTAGAGCTGATAATTAGCCAGCTGAATTGGAGAAATGGCGGTATCACCCTTAATGATGAAAAATTAACCCATTTAAGGTTTGCAGATGACATAGTCATGTTTGCTAACTCAGCTGGAAAACTGCAAATCATGATGGAGGAACTAAAAGCACAAAGTTTAAAAGCAGGACTCGAAATGAATCTCGAAAAAACAAAATTGATGACTAATTTTACGAAAAACCCTATACGACTAGGTGATTGTACAATATCCTATGTCGAAGAGTATGTCTACTTAGGAAAATTGCTGTCCTTCAGGGATGTTCACAGTGAGGAGATTGATCGCAGGATTGTAAGTTCTTGGAAAAAATATTGGTCCATGAAAGAAATATTTAAAAGCAATAGGCCGCTCCGGATAAAAAAGAAAGTGATGGACTCTACAATCCTACCCACTTTGACATATGCGTGCCAAACATGGACTTTGACTGTCAAAAACTCACAAAAATTGTCTCGCTGTCAAAAATCAATGGAAAGAAGCATGCTAGGTATAAAACTCCTTGACAAAATAAAAAGCGAAGACATACGAAAGAGAACAAAAATTATAGACGTACTAGAGCATGTAAGAAGAATGAAATGGCGATGGGCAGGTCATTGTATGCGTATGGCAGACGGAAGGTCGAGCAATATCGCTACTCGGTGGAGAGGACCGCACTTCGGGCAACGCACGACAGGCAGGCCGCTGAAGCGCTGGGCTGACGACATCGTGGCGACGGCAGGGCCAGAGTGGGAAAAGAAAGCACTAGACAGGAAACTATGGGAGAGTTTGGAGGAGGCCTATACCCTCTCGGGGCGCTAAATTTTCCAACTATATATATACTTAAGTTATGTAAAATTTAGCAATAAAGGCTTTATTATTATTATTTTTTTTAATTTTCACAAATCCTTTCTTAGCGGATGCCTACGTCATAATAGCTATCTGTATTATGCTTTTCAGCCATCTGTCTGTGGTTTAAGCTGTGCATTGATAGATCAGTCAGTCAGTCAGTCACCTTTTCCTTTTATTTAAAGACTATTTAGACTAGCTAATGCAAGAGAATTAGTCCGCGTGGATTTAGTTCTTAAAACCGCGGGAACTCTGTGATTTTACGGGATCAAAATTAGCCAACAGTCACTCTCCAAATCCTCGACTAAGAATATACCTATGCAAAAAATCACGTTCATCCGTAGTTCTGTTGCAGCGTGATTGAAGGAAAAACCAACAAACAAACACCCTCGCATTTGTAATATGTATTAGTAACATGGCTTGATGATCAAGATACTCATGAAAAATATCTAGAAGGTAGGTAATAGGTATGTATTAAGATCGCTAAATATTTATGCGAGTGACTAATTCCTGCTATCGATGAATTCTGTTCTCTATTTCAAATAATATTTATTAAGGTCTCACCAAACCTGCGGCCACCCGAATAGGAGACCGCAGTCTTAACTACTAGGTTACCACTGCTTATAGAAACCTGTCGAAACGCTTACTTTATTCGTAAGTAAAAGTTTACTTGGCAATGCAATGGCAAAATACTTACAAAATAGGACGTTAGACTGACAGTACCAATATAAACAACTTTAATTAAACACAAATTAATGAAGATGTTAGTCTAACATTGATAAATATGTAATGATTTCGCAACATATGCAGGAAATTATATTACGGCCGTTCAGAGAATGCGTTCCTGACACGTCGCGATTGAACTGACGACGTAACTTTGTAATGGCGTTGCAGTTACGATAAAAATATTATTGCTGGTTGTTTACCGTTTTAACAATTGATGAGCATTAAAACAACATTATTATATCAATAATCAATTAATGTTATAATTTTGTGCCAAACTGAGTGTCAAATAACTTGGTAAACAATATTTTTCTAAATGTGTCAGGAACGCATTCTCTGAACGGCCGAACTATACATTGTGGCACGTGTCAAAGAAATGTAATAATAATCCGTATCCTTACTAGTCCGGGAAGAATCGGCGCATGCGTACCGAAAACTATTCCACCTCAATTTTTTTATGCGATCCTCTTCAAATGGCCCTCCTAATTATATAAATGCATGTTGCCAGGGCGCCACCTGGTGCCATATTGTTTAAACCGAAATTGTTTAAACAATTGCAAGGAATTGTTATTTTTCAACCGGACAAATTTTTTTTATATTCTTTATTAAAATAACAATAAAAAAGGTCCTATGACTTTTCACGATAAAGTCAGTATTTTTAAAGATATGAATTTTTAAAGGTTCGAAAAATCTCAAATTTGGGTACTTTCGACCCATGAAAAATATATTTAAAAAAAAACATAATGTTTAAGTAATATTTTTTTTTAATTCTCTATACAATAGTTAATAATATTGTTAATAGAGATTTAAAAAAATTTCATTGTTTATATCTTTTTTTTTTTATTTTTTATTTCGCGCGCTCACGAGTATTACGCTTACCTTTAAGAAAATTTTTAAGAAAATTTTATTGACCTAATAACTAGGCCAGTGTCAATAACTGGGTCTTATACTTTACTTTCCGTTTTAATAACAAAAAATTAATATAAACTGATAAAAAAGTAATTTTAATGACATGTTCCGATTTATGCTTAAATAACTTTTGAAAAATTGATTTCAGAAAAAAATTTACTAAAAACAAATTGTAGACAATTTAATTATTGCTCTCTTTAACAATCTTGATAAAGTTGATAGTTTTTAAGATAAATGATAAATAATGATTCAAGACACAGAGAGGCCGATGCAACGCATGAGTCAGAGAGAGACAGCGATACTTAAAGGACCTTTAAGTAGCAATGTTATTAATAATTAAATTGTCTACAATTTGTTTTTAATAAAAAAATTTCTGAAATTAATTTTTCAAAAGTTATTTAAGCATAAATCGGAACATGTCATTAAAATTACTTTTTTATCAGTTTATATTACTTTTTTGTTATTAAAACGGAAAGTAAAGTAAAAGACCCAGTTATTGACACTGGCCTAGTTATTAGGCCAATAAAATTTTCTTAAAATTTTTCTTAAAGGTATGCGTAATACTTGTGAGCGCGCGAAATTAACAATTAAAAAAAGATATAAACAATGAAATTTTTTTAAATCTCTATTAACAATATTATTAACTATTGTATAGAGAATTTAAAAAAAATATTACTTAAACATTATGTTTTTTTTAAATATATTTTTCATGGGTCGAAAGTAGCCAAATTTGAGATTTTTCGAGCCTTTAAAAATTCATATCTTTAAAAATATTAACTTTATCGTGAAAAGTCATAGGACCTTTTTTATTGGTATTTCAATAAAGAATATAAAAAAAATTTGTCCGGTTGAAAAATAACAATTCCTTGCAATAGTTTAAACAATTTCGGTTTAAACAATATGGCACCAGGTGGCGCCCTGGCAACATGCATTTATATAATTAGGAGGGCCATTGGAAGAGGATCGCATAAAAAAATTGAGGTGGAATAGTTTTCGGTACGCATGCGCCGATTCCTCCCGGACTATACTAATAGGTATTATAAATGCGAAAGTGTGTTTGTTGGTTCGTTGGTTTGTCCTTCAGTCACGCAGCAACAGAGCGACGGATTGCCGTGTTTTTTGCATAGAGATAGTTTATGGGACGGAGAGTGACATAGGCTACTTTTTATCCCGAAAAAATGCACAGTTCCTATGGGAAGATACGCTTACGCTTACGTTTGTCCTTCAATCACGCAGCAACAGAGCAACGGATTGCCGTGATTTTTTGCATACAGATAGTTTATGGGACGGAGAGTGACATAGGCTACTTTTTATCCCGAAAAAATGCACACTTCCTATGGGAAGATACGCTTACGCTTACGTTTGTCCTTCAGTCACGCAGCAACAGAGCAACGGATCGCCGTGATTTTTTGCATAGGGATAGTTGAGTGACATAGGCTACTTTTTATCCCGAAATAGTACACAGTTCCTATGGGAAGATACGTTTAAGCTCACGCTAACGCATGCATGCTTGCTTCGGATTTCAAAAACTGCTTGCTTGCTTTGGTTCCTTGAAACCGATGCTTGCTTGCTTGAGTGATTGCATGGTTGCTTGCTTACTTGGGATTTTAAGAACCGATGCTTGCTTGCTTGCTTGCATTCATGCTTGCTTGCATGCTTGCTTGCAGTATAAAAAAAACCGAAACAAACGCGGACGAAGTAACGGGTAACAGCTAGTTAACAATAGTTTTTTTGTGTTATATGGGGCTAAAGACATTGCCTGCCTGCGTAACATCTATCTATCTATATAAATAACTAGTGGTTCGCCCCGAACTGAGACCTCGCGGTAACGGTATCCCATGATTATTCATTCAATCGATACATGATAACCAAAACTGACATTATTATTATGCCCGTTTTCACCAAACATACCTAAATCATCCCCTAAGTAGGAGTCTCTTAACGTAGGTAGCTCCTAAATACAATCCTAAGTCCTAACATCCGTCCCAATATCCTTTTAGGTGTCCCGTACAGGATCGTGATAAATAAGTTGACAGAAAACATCAATCACCTAACTTATAGGTAGCCCGTAAAGGTTAGGGAACGTTAGTGAAAACATTGAATTATTTATCAAACATTGAATTATTTATTTATTATGTAGGTACTAACGAGTGAAACCGGGTTACGGGCATCTGTACAAATCGTCATCTATCGACTCGAATAGAAAATATACAATATTTAACTAAAATTTAACTAAAAAATAATTTTAATTGAATAATATGGTACAAAAAAAATTACAATACAATTATTGTATTATAATAAGTAACTAAATAATAATGGTCGACGCAAAACTGTTTTTGGGATAGGTCGTAGTCGTAACTCGTAGTTCCATGGGAATAGTTACTGACTGCGCCATCTATTAGCATTATTGTGAAGCTATGTTGATGCTATATGAATTACTGATGCCCATTAAAAATTAAATAATCTCGTTTCTTTATAATATTCATATAATTTTAGTATTTGTTGTTCAAGTACAGGATATAAGTGACCTAAAAACATAAAATCAGTTTGAAAATCCATAGCGGATTTTCCTAGAGAGCGTCTTCAAGCGAGCGTATAAAATCGCCTCTTTGAAAGCCCCCCATTTCGTCAATTTTAAGGGAAAAATTAAAAAAAAAATATTTTTGCACTCAGTTCAAAATTATCTTTAAAATGATACGTAACAATTTTATGTAACGCGATATTTTTTTTTTACTTCGCATTCGCTTCTATGAGAGCCCCCCTGAAATAAAGATTTTTATAACTTTTTAAGCCATTTTCGGCTGGAGGCCATCGGTTTACATATTATATCTAAATTTGAAGTAATTACGTTCAGTAATTCAAAAGTTATAAGGCTCTGACAGACGGACGGACGGACGGACGGACAAGTGCAAATCGCTCTAGTTAACTCAAAGACCTTCGCTTCGCTCGGTCGAAAATGAATGTTGGTAAGCGCATAACTCAAGAATGGATGGACCAATTCGGTTAATTTATTTTTTGTATGTTCCTTAAGGTCCACGGAAGGTTTTAATTAAAAAAAATTTTTACTTTTAACTTTTGACAGAACGAAGTCTGTCCGGGCAGCTAGTTGATAATATTTCTTTAAAAAAAATACGTACTAATTACGGTAAGAGAAGCATAACTTTTGAAGGAGCACAAATTAATGTATAATGATTTAAAAGCAGAAATAAAAAATATTCAGAAGATCAACATTTTTTAAAAAAAGACTCAAAGATTTCATCATACATAATATCTGACTTCTGAGTCTGGCCCAGGAAATTTATTCACATTGCATTTACTCCCACGGGCCTAAAAATTAATTGGCTCTCCTCTGAAGCCAATATTCGTTTTTCGAATAGGTATGATGAAAATATTATATTTTATACTAAAATATTGTGCATCTCTCTCTCTGGTGTCTTTTGTCATTTGCAGTTTTATAAAGATGGTAAAATAATTTATTAGTAAAAAGAGCGACCGCAGATTTCCTTGCTAGTTTTTCTTGGTACATAAATATTAATGACGATTCGAAAGCACTCTTGATTTCACTAACGTCGAGTGACGTTGAACCGAGGAATAAACTGGGCGATCTGACAGTTTTTGTATTGAAAATTTACCAAAATATCACGCTCAGATAGGACTCATTTTACGTTGGTCAAATCGGCCCTTAAAATGTTTGTTTTAACAGCACAAACTATTAACAGTATTCTAATTTCTATTCTATCTGTAAAATCGCATGGATAAACCAAAAGGTTATGTTTTTGTTATGTTAAATACCTACTGGTTTATTTATTTATACTATTTCAATTATATTATTAGAATGTGCGTTGAACTTGAATAATTGAATATACCCATCTGTTTACACTACAGTGATTCATCCCACACGCAGGTTCATAGACAAAACAAAACAGCACTGCAGGGTTAGTACGAGTTTGCACCTATGTGCAAACTCGTAAATATTAGTCGTTAGTTAGTTTAGTCGTATATATTAGTAGTTAGTAGTAAATATTACGTCTATACGTAATATTTACTACTTACTGTAAATAGAACACCTGTCAGCCACTAAACGCTTAACCGATTAGATTTATCAAACTTCAAAGATATATAGTACGTATAACAAAGCCCATAGAATTTATTAAGGCGTGACCAATGTGACCAATATTTCTTTGAAATCTTGTCACAGCGATATTAAATTCGCTTTAATTTCTATCTTTAGGTATTGCCGTAAGAGATGTTTTTACTCCTTCCTCCTTTGTGTGTCTTCTTACGGTAGTAAATAATAGATAGTATAGAAGAGAAGTAGATATATTATATCTACTAAGTTTACGAGGTTGCACATGCCGACAGGCGTCAACGATAATAGAATTCACCATTCGAAACACATTAACGTCAAATCAATATGGATCTAGAACGGTACTTTTAAGGTTCAACTACGCCCATGCTTCTTGAGGCAGCGCCCCAAGCGGAAATTTTGCGAAGTAAAAGTTTATAGTACAAAATTTTAAATTAAGGTGGATTTTACGGGTCTGCCCGCGAAATTCAAATTTAATTTGGTTTTTTGCAATTTGTAAACGAATACGACAAATTAGCCTTATGGCATTCTAATTGCGCCAATAGCAGTACCATCTTTACAGGTTCATATAAAAATCTTTACTTGAAAGTGTCTAGTTTAAGAAATTAGTCAGAAAAGCGCAGGCAACAATGGGAGCGAAGGAAAACGAAACTTAGTTAGTTTTGCTTCACTCATGTCGTCTCTAAGGCGTCATTTTAAACTTCGAATCACAATAAACACGCGGCAGCTATATGTCGAGCAAAAGGAAACGAACTTAGTTTAGTTTCGCTTCGCTCCCAATATGGCCTGAGCTTCAGTGTGGGTGATTATGTTCATTGTGCCCTGTCGTTATAGTCCTTCGATGCTCGAAATCTATTAACAATATCGAGAAGTGTGAACTCGTACTACGGGTACTGGTCATTAACTCTTGTTTTCCCCGCCGGGTTCACTTTGAAAGGTTTGTATCTACTTCACCCCACGTTTAATCACAATGACAGGACAATACATATTATAGTGCCACAAGTATACGTTGGGGGTGGCGTTTTGAGGAACTAATTCGGTCATCCAATTTTTATACTCCATGGGCATCTTGAAAATTCCCTATTGGATCTCGTTGTATGCTGTGGCGTTTAGGGTGAAACCACATTTGTGAGGATCGATTCGGATTTTTCCCATACAAAACTGTCATTTTCCATAGAGTCGTGTACGCATCCAAAAGCCGATTTGATCCGTACACGTTTCTATGGAAACTTATATTTTTAAGATATATCCATGAAAATGGATATTTTGGCTTTCGATTACAATCATCATCATCATCATCTCCCTGTCCTTGTCCCACGCTATGTGGGGTCGGGACTACATGGCTTACAGCCATGTTGTAAGTGGTTCGGCTTGACATTTTACGACCGGCCGCCTGCCTGACGTCAACCCTCCTTGGGAATGCTTTTGTTGGTGGAAAGGAAAGGATAGAACTGCCACCTTTCGGTTCATTAGGGTAGTACTCGAGACTGTATGCGGGCACTATGTATGTAGCGTCCACGCATTGGAGAGCTTCCAGGTGCTGAAATTTTTGTTCATAACACTAGCAGCTTATTCCAAACTGTGCAACTTCAGCGCTTTTCCAATTTCCTTTTTTTTTCCTTTTCCGTTTCATTATAAGGAGAGCTGAAAACCTGACTAGCCTCACTCTTTACAGCAGCGACACTTATTTCATCAAGATCCATTGTATACACTTCTGCCGACTGTGTTTCAGCGGAATGGGCAACTGACTCCATTCGATTACAATAAAAGGGTTAATTAATAGGGATTGAACAGTTTCTATGAAATAAACCTACTTCGTGTCGTGTTTCTCAGTCTTTGAACGGATCAACAGATCGCCAAGATTCTTAGATGGTTATGTTTGTAGACCTGCAGAGTGGAACAGGTTAACTACTTAGATGGTTATGGTTGTGGACCTGCAGAATAGAACATGTTAACTACTTAGATGGTTATGGTTGTGGACCTGCAGAGTGGAACAGGTTAACTACTTAGATGGTTATGGTTGTGGACCTGCAGAGTGGAACAGGTTAACTACTTAGATGGTTATGGTTGTGGACCTGCAGAGTGGAACAGGTTAACTACTTAGATGGTTATGGTTGTGGACCTGCAGAGTGGAACAGGTTAACTACATAGATGGTTATGGTTGTGGACCTGCATAGTGGAACAGGTTAACTACTTAGATGGTTATGGTTGTGGACCTTCAGAGTGGAACAGGTTAACTACATAGATGGTTATGGTTGTGGACCTGCAGAGTGGAACAGGTTAACTACTTAGATGGTTATGGTTGTGGACCTGCAGAGTGGAATAGGTTAACTACTTAGATGGTTATGGTTGTGGACCTGCAGAGTGTAACAGGTTAACTACTTAGATGGTTATGGTTGTGGACCTGCAGAGTGCAACAGGTTAACTACTTAGATGGTTATGGTTGTGGACCTGCAGAGTGGAACAGGTTAACTACTTTAATCTCGGAAAAACAGGAGGTTCCCGCAGGATTTGGGACAAATTCATGACGGCAAAAGCGAGTAAGTATTACATTATTATAGTGATACATGATCATTCATATGATGATGATCATGTACTGACTCGTGCAACTGGAAATATAACTCACCAACATAGTTAATTTTTATATACTTATAATATTGTACATCAGCATATTTTGTACATTATTATCTGAAGGTTAAGAATTTCACCCGAATCGTATCGACTCAGTGGCCATTTGTTACAAGGTATCTATCACCTGTTTATGAAGTGTTAGTGGAATGCCCTAATTATTTTGTTCTCCGCAGTTTAAATAACAGGGTAAACAGCATCGAAATAGATAATATACTAAACAGTAGTAGTTCAAATTTAAAACAATATTATTTTCTAGACCTTGGGCCCTATTTTCAATAACATGATGATGTTCTTTCTCCTATCTTAAATTCTTAAAACTTTCCACCACCGCGTTTGTTTTTCTGCGCGCTCCGATCTGCAAGTATCTACATATTATGCAAATGCACATGATGACGGGGAAACTTTATCCCATATCGTACACTTTAAGTAGGTATGCGAGATCGGTCCGGCCAAAAAAAATTGTTCGCGTAATGTTCCAAGGTGCTGGAGTGGCGACCCCGCACCGGGAAGCGCAGTGTTGGCAGACCCCCCGCCAGGTGGACCGACGACATCAAACGAGTCGTAAGGAGCCGCTGGATCCAGGCGGCGCAAGACCGAGACCTGTGGAAGTCAATGCAAGAGACCTTTGTCCAGCAGTGGACGTCTATCGGTTGATGATGAAGAAGAAGAAGAATGTTCTCCTGAAAGAGTACCAAATTTTCTAAGACCTGTGGAAGTCCATGCAAGAGACCTTTGTCCAGCAGTGGACGTCTATCGGTTGATGATGAAGAAGAAGAAGAATGTTCTCCTGAAAGAGTACCAAATTTTCTATCGTATACAATGCAAACAATCAATATAAAAGTTAGTTATCGGTTTTTGCATTAAAAAAAATAAAAAACAAATTAGTATTTCATTTTTTGACGTGATAACGTCTTATAAATCGATGAACACCGGCTGCACGCACGAAAAAGTGTCACGTTTCGCCTGAGCCTGCGCGTGCAAGCGAGAGCGTGGAACAAGCGATAGAGAGGCACGATCGGCCCAAGCGTTGGCTTGTGACTAGAGAAAATTGTAATTTTCAACTAACTCCTTTGTATTATACAAAATAATGATAATTCAGTGATTAATAATTCAATTCAATTCATAAAAGTATGCAATTTTTCATCAATGTTTCTTTATGACGTTAGCACGTCAAACTATCGTCCGTAAACCGACTTTACAGACAACCAACTCTTCAGCTGTTTAAATGAACGCAAACCAAACTTAATTTAATCGTAATAAACCTAATTGTTAGCTACTAATTTCCATAAAGAGTTTTCGATTCCGCATAGAATAGAATAGAATAGAAATGTTTTTTATTCAAATAAACTTTTACAAGTACTTTTGAATCGTCAATGAGTCTACCACTGGTTCGGAATGCCGTTCCTGCCGAGAAGAACCAGCAAGAAACTCGGCAGTTGCTCTTTTCAAAATACTTTTACAATATACTTAATAGATATTATGCTATGTATGCAGAGTTTCCACAATGAGGGGAAGTTCCACAAAAGCATACGTAATTATATCTAATTATAATTCAGACGGGCAGACAGAAAGTAGCCCCATTGCCGCTGGTGGCACCCGTTCACGAGCATGACGCATGACCCAGCCATTGCTTCGCTCAACCACAACGGGTTTAGTGTTAACGGCTCGCGGTATATTACATTGATGCAATCGTTTCTAGATTCCATAGCAGGAATCCATTTCAGAAATGGACAGTCTGTTTCAGCGAGAAGGTTTAGTATACGTATAATTGGGTCTATTTTATGAATTTTAACCGACTTCAAAAAAGGAGGAGGTTCTCAATTCGTCGGAATCTTTATATTTTTTATACATTTTTTTTTATGTATGTTCATGTGGAAAACCCTTTTTTGTTTGAAGGGGTATAGTACCCGTGGTCCCATTTAAATTTTATCGAATTTTTAAAAATCAACAATAAATTATTATATACTTTTTAGTGGCGTGGGTGTTTGAAGTTGATTTTTAAAAAGAATTTTTTATATTAAATTATACCATGCCAAGTAAATTTTAATCGACGAATAAAATTTACGTTTTGACAATTTTTGTAATCTGTCAGGATCTCAAAGTTTGACAATTTTTACAAGCTTTTATTTAACTTGCAATGTTTGTTTGGGTCAAATCTTGCAAGATGAATTAGACCCACTTCCTGGTTTCCGATCGAGCTGAAATTTTGCATGTATGTTTAAATCGGATGACAATGCAATATTATTGTGACATGGAGCTGATCTGATGATGGAGACGGAAGATGGCTATCGGAACTCTGTAATAAAACGACGTAACCCCATCGAGTTTGGGCTCGTTTGATTAGTCATAACAATTACTCTGATCCTAGATGATATCCAGAGTCTAATGATGTAGTTACTAAAAGCTTGCATTTAAAAATAATTTTTTTAATTTACACTTGTTACTTGGGTATGGTGGTTAATAGGCTCTAAGTTTTTCAGTGACAGTAAATTCAATTCACTATAAAAATCATGGAAGTAGGAATTACGACTACGTCTAAGTAAATATTATAATTAGTCTTATAAAGATGGCGGTATGTCGCTGAACTACAGGTCTACGACCCCGGAGTGATACCTACCTACTTAATAATATTATCGAATACCGCGAAAATAATAGGTACGCCTTCCTTTTCTAGCGTGTAGTACCTACTACATCAAAATTACACTAAAACCATCGAACTATAAATAGAATAGAATAGAATGGAATAGAAATGTTTTTTATTCAAATAAACTTTTACAAGTACTTTTAAATCGTCAATGAGTCTACCACTGGTTCGGAATGCCGTTCCTGCCGAGAAGAACCAGCAAGAAACTCGGCAGTTGCTCTTTTCAAAATACTTTTACAATGAAATGAAAAATGAAAATGAAATGAAAATATTCTGTATTGTACACCAATTAACATAAAACAAAAGAACATAAAACATACATAATATAAGGATATAAGCTGTACAATAGGCGGCCTTATCGCTAAGAGCCGATCTCTTCCAGGCAACCTATTGACGAAACAGTAATAAGAAATAATGGATGAGGGTGTACACTTAAAATAAAAAGAGAAAATCAGTACAAGTACCAGAAAATAATTGCATGGCACAGGGCACTCACACTTACACATTATTAGTTGTTTTGAGCCTACGTTTGGAACGGACCTTTGTTAGAAACTTTTGTTCTAAATGTTATAATTCGATGACTAAAAGTAAATGATACAGTCATTTGCACATACCTTCCCATAGGAATGGCCTATCGATTGGTGTAAACTGAAAATCGAATGACTAGAGCAATTTCTGAGATAAGCGCTCAGCCAAAACAAAATAGCCCCCTAGCCAAATTACACTTCGTCGTAACTCGTATTTATTCTTTTTCTATGATCGTTAACGCTTTAGAGCAGGGGTTCATAAAGTTTTTTTTACCACGCCTCCCTTCTGAAAGGATAGGAGGTGTGATAAAAACTTTGGGAAAGCCTGCTTTAGAGGAAGCGTGTATACGTGTGAGTAAGCGTGTTGATGTTAATGTTGGTATGCTTTTTCCAATGAAATGTGGTCTACAACTATCTCTTTGCCTAATATTTACTAGTACTCGGATGCACCTTTTTTGGGGAATAAATAGGTCCCCTACATCCGTGCTTTGTCCCAGAGTATTATACCGTACTTAATCCAGGAGTAAGCATATGCGTAGTATGCGAATAATGCTGTTTCGTAGTTTAATGACACTGTTAACTTTAACTTTAACACAATTCTTCATTAAAGTATGTACCTACATACCTACTAATTAGCAGCCAATATCAAATAAGTAAATACTTAATTGGAATCATCTCAATTCTCTTATCGTCTTACTTGTAATTGATAAAGGTTAATTAATATTGTATTTAATTTAGTTTAATTAGCGCCAGTTAATGAGACAATAATTGTAAATAAATATACCTGGACTTTCCAATTGGCGAAAAGCCAAAAAAAAAGAAACGTCATTCTTTTAGTCTATGGCTGATCGCCACTATAAGATGCGCGCATAGGAAAACTGATTAATTTGTCCCGCCATTGCGAAAAATTTTTCACAACTCGTTTTCACTGTTGAAATTACAGTTATTTATTAATTAAAATGTCTACAAGTACTAATTATGAAGAAAATTATTTATGTTGTACACCGCCCGATATTAGATGTGAAGCCCATAACGTTATGGAAAATTTACTACCTGAAAACTCCAAGGAAAAATATCTATTAGCGTACCAAAATTTCATACAATGGCAAAACAACAAGAATACGGAGTCTTTTTCAGAAAATGTGTTCATGGCGTACTTTAAAGAATTATCTTCTAAGTACAAATCTAGCTCTTCGTGTTATAGTCAATGTTAAAAAGTACAGTCTGAACAAAGAATGGAGTGGACTTAAAAACATACTCTAATTTGTCAGCTTATCTAAAGAGACTATCCGATGGATTTAGAACCAAGAAATCAAAGGTTTTATCGTCTGACGATATTGAAAAAAAATTTTTTTTTAGTCGATGACAAGCTAGTCCTTGACTGCGATCTCACCTGATGGTAAATAACGATGCGGTCTAAGATGGTAGAGGGCTAACTTGGAAGGGGTATGGCAGTGAACATTCAACCCATACCCCTAATTGGTTGCTACACGCCACCGTGCCGGAACGCTAAATCGCTTGGCGGCACGTCTTTTACGGTAGGGTGGTAACTAGCTGCGGCCAAAGCCTCCCACCAGACCAGACCAGAGACAATTCAGAAATTATAAATTCCCAAATTGACCCTGCCGGGAATCAAACCCGAGACCACCCAGTTATAAGGCAACAGCGCTCACCACTGAGCCAGGGAGGTCGTCGAATTATAAAAGAATTTATAAAAGATGCTCCAGATAACCAATAACTGGCTACTAAGGTTAGTTAAAATAATTTTTTAGTATTATTTTCTTCACAAGTGTGTTGAAAACCGTCGTATGATACGCGTGTGTATTGATGATTACCGTCTTCGGCTATCTTAAGACCCTCACCTAACGGCTCGGGTCTCAATGACGCCTCAGCGGCAATCACCAACACTTGTACCATAATGTACTATTAAAAAAAACCAAATCGCCTGTCGCCAAGCGATTTAGCTTTAGGTAGATGTAGTGCAATAAAACATATTATATTAATAATAAAGTCGTACCTACCTACCACTAAAGTTTAAAGTCAAAATTATGCAATACCGATAATACCATCCCATAATTATAGTGTGATAGGTACATGATAAATGTAGCGTGTGACGTGTGATAGGTAGGTACATAATAAATGCATCGATAACTTCAGTAATTAAGTAGTTGTTAGTCCGTATGTGTAACATAACCTCCGAACCTGTTATCACTTTATCAGTTAATATTATTTATTCAAAATATATAAAAAATAAATGAGAGTGGAAACCACTCCCACATTATTATCGGTCCAATTTTTTTAAATACCTATAGCCAAGTTTCTTCTTCTTCTTCTTCTTTGTCAACCTATAGACGTCCACTGCTGGACAAAGGTCTCTTGCATGGAATTCCACAGGCCTCGGTCTTGCGCCGCCTGAATACAGCGGCTCCCTGCGACTCGTTTGATGTCGTCGGTCCACCTATTTGGGGCCTGCCAACACTGCGTTTCCCGGTGCGGGGTCGCCACTCCAGCGGATTGGGACTCCAACGACCATCAGCTCTTCGAACTATGTGCCCCGCCCATTTCCACTTCAGTTTCGCGACTCGCTGAGCTATGTCGGTGACTTTGGTTCTCCTACGGATCTCCTCATTTCTGATTCGATCCCGCAGGGACACTCCGAGCATAGCTCTCTCCATCGCCCGCTGAGCGGTCTTGAGCCTACTTATGAGGCCCACAGTTAGCAACCATGTCTCGGATCCGTAAGTCATCACTGGCAACACGCATCAGCCAATAGCCAAGCTGAACTTGGCTAACTAATTATACCCCCCTCTCCCCTGCAAACAAGCGGAAAGCTTGTGCTAGGAGTGGGTACGACAATAGTGCAACGGATGGGATCCGAACCTGCGAGCTTTCAGTTTTCAGTCCGCACCTTTAACCATAGTGTTAAGATAGAATAGAATAGCAACCATTGTGCTTAAGATAGAATATAATAGCAACCGCCGTGTTTCTTGCTGGTTCTTAAGATAGAATAGAATAGCAACCACCGTGTTTCTTGCTGGTTCTTAAGATAGAATAGAATAGCAACCACCGTGTTTCTTGATGGTTCTTCTCGGTATTTGAGCGGCATTCCGAAGCAGTGGTAAATTCACTTGACGATTTGGAAGCACTTTGCAAAAGTTAATAATTTCTATTCTATTCCATTCTATAGATCGAAGGCTATAATATTTACTTATCGGCGTTATAACGACACGTGTTAACGACTCTGACGTAATCGTCCGTTAAAGTTGTGAAGTCGATGAAATAATAGCGATAACCTTATCACGAACCTCCATCCGTTTAACGCTTTGAGTATATAACCAACACGTTTAACGGCAAACACTATATAGAACAAGAGCTGGTGAGCTAAGATAGATAGATTTATTATTATTATTATTATTTTTTATTAATCATAAAGAATGTACATGGCGATTTTTGTTACATTCAGTGCCACAAAAACCACAGTCGGTTTTACTGTGCACTGTGTTAATATTGATATACATATTATTATCTTATCAAACTACAATAATTCTATAATTATAAAATATGTAGGTACATATAATAAAAGGCTAGTGGGTAGATAACAAAACTTTTAGCTCAACGTATGACCAATTGAACATCGTGACATCGTTGCCAGAGGAACCGGTTGCATTTATAATCCGTAAAACTAGAATAGAATAGATAGTCTACTGCACACAGGAAACAGGAAACAAAATTAAACATAACTTAAAAGTAAAACTATGCATGCAAAGACTGTTAAAATTTATTATTTCTGAACGCATTCTTATCAATACATAGACTTGACTAGTAGATGTCATTGTATGTCAAACTGACACTACTTCCACTTTAATTCCTTCCTTGTGAGCATTGGCACAACGACATGTCTTAATCTTAATTCTTTATATTAACTTTATAATTCATAACTTACCACTTAAATAATGTAAATGAGTAATTCCTGACCTGTTATATTAATAATCAATGTTATAGTGTAATTATGTGACGTGCATTGTCTGCGGATTTGTTGAATCAAATACACATACAAATGTGACCTGCAGTTTGATTGAATTCATCACTACTATACCTCTATCTGCGTCCATCCGCTGCAATTAGGATCCACTCGCCAGCATTTACAGGTTTTTGGCCCAGATTACAATAGAGGTACGTGGTTGGCAGAATATTTTTGGTGTAATTGGATTTCGACGCCGCGTGACACACACGCTATATAACATCAATCACAATGGCGCCTGGAAATGGTGATTCGGGCGCATCCAGTGCTTCATCCACGACGAGCTATATTTAGTATATTTAGTTATTTTATTAGTTATTGGTGGCGGAGTAAGCATTGAGAAATTGGAGGGCGTGTCAAACTATAACAGTTGGAAATTTGGAATTAAAAATTCACTAATTCTAGAAGGTCTCTGGGATTGTGTCTTAGGTACAGAGAAAGACACTATTAAAGATGCCAAGGCTCTTGCTAGGATATCGCTAAGCCTTAGGCCTACTCTTTATCAAATCCTATATGGAATTAATTCAGCGAAAGCAGCTTGGGATAAACTTCAGTCTGTTTTTGAAGATAAGGGTCTGTTCAGACGGGTTGGTCTGCTTCGTCAACTCCATAGAGTAGACTACAACCAGTATGATAATATGACCAGATATATTGAAACAGTTTTTACCCTCGTACAGCAACTTGCGGACATTGGAAAGGTCATTGAAGATGAAGAAATTGCAGAAATATTATTGTCCGGTCTCCTTCAGGAATTCGACACACTTGTATCGGCCTTGGAGACGGCATCGATGACCAATGCACTATCTTCAGAGCTAGTTCGTGCTCGCTTGATTCAAGAGGAGTACAGAAAGGCAAACACTGAGAACCAGGGAAGTAGCTCATCAAATAATGCACTTATTGCTCGAAGTTTTAATAAGAAGAAAGTGATAATTTGCAAATATTGTAATAAGGCTGGACATGGGAAGTCACGGTGCTGGAAATTAAAGCGACAGAAGAAGGAAAATGGTAATGATGAACAAACCGTATTCGCTTCATCGTTTTTGGCAGCTACGCAGAGTACAGACTTCATCGTGGACAGTGGTTCATCGTCACACATGTGTAATAATAATAATCTTCTGACTAGTTTAAGAGCTAATAAAATTAGGATTACCTGTGCTGATAGAGCAACTAAACTAGAGAGCTCTGGTGTTGGAGATATGCATGTAAGCATTGAAGGTTGTAATAAATTTTTTACCAATGTTTTGTTTGTTCCGCAGTTGTCTGAAAATTTGCTTTCTGTGAGTAAGTTATGTGAAAATGGCATGGTTGTGGTTTTTAATGCGGATGGGTGTTTTATATATGACAGCTGTAGTATACAAGGCAAGTCCCTTATGTCTGCTGATTTATGTAAGGGTGTTTATAGAATTAGAGGTACTTTTGCAAAAGAGCAATCGATGGCTGTCCTACATCAAGTGCAGGAAGCACAGATTGCAAAGTTAGCCGGGTCTAATAATAATATGGATGCTGATTTATGGCATAGAAGGTTAGGGCATCTTTGTCTTAAAGGTATGTGTACACTTAGGGAGTGTGCAGCACGTAGCGTTTCATTTCAGGTTGACAAGCAAGACTTTACAAGTAAGTGTGTTACCTGCCTGGAGGGAAAGCCTGTGGCCAGGGCTTATCCAAAAGGATCTACGAGACGTGCAAGCCGGCCCTTGGAACTCATACATAGTGACGTGTGCGGCCCTATGAAAGACTCTAGCTGGGGAGATGCAAGGTACTTATTAACCCTTACTGATGATTTTTCTCGTAAAAGTTTTGGATATTTATTAAAGAAAAAGTCTGAAGTGTTAGACTGTTTTATCAATTTCAAAAGTTACGTAGAAAAGCAGACTGGATTGTCTATTAAATGCCTGCGTTCTGACAATGGTGGTGAATACTGTAGTGGCAGATTTAAGAGTTTCCTTGAGAAAGAGGGAATCGCTCACCAGTTGACAGTACCGTATTGTGCTCAGCAGAATGGCGTTGCAGAACGCCTGAATAGAACATTATTAGAGAAGGCTAGATGCATGTTATTGCAGGCAGGTCTCTGTAACCGTTTTTGGGGTGAGGCTGTGATGACGGCCATTTATTTGAAAAATAGAAGCCCCACTGCAGCGTTAGCAGGACAGGTGCCTGAGGAGGTCTGGTCCCGACACACTGTTTGTCTTGGACACCTTCGTGTTTTTGGTTGCATTGCCTATTCTTTAATTCCTGAGGCTACTCGTACTAGTAAATTGAACGCTAAGGCCAAGCTGTGTATTTTTGTCGGTTATTCAGAGTTGACAAAAGGTTACCGACTTATAGACCCATCAAATCCAAGGAACGTTATTTTGTCAAGGAATGTTCATTTTATTGAAGATAAATTTTATAAAGATTTTAAATGCCTTGACATAAATGATGAATTAAATTCAAATATTAATAATAATTTTATAATTTTTAATGAATATAATAATGAATTGAATTGTGAATTGAATAATAGTACCTGTGATAGAAATAATATTTTAAATTCTAGTCAATCCTGTCAGGTTCCTAGTCCATTAAATGTAGGTACAAATAAATCATATGATTTTTCGTATGAATTTACAGATGCTGAGTCTGGCGATGACTGCTGCATTAACAGCGAGGTAGAACAGACCTCTGCTGATGCTGAGTCTTCTGCTGAGGAACTGGAGACGCAGCCGGTGACTTGCAGGGACACAGTAGTTGGAGGGGAAGGTGCGACTCGTACAGATGAGTCTGTGACCGTCAGCGGCCGCCCCATGCGCAGTACACGTGGTAAACCGCCGATAAGATATGGCGATTATGAAATAGGTGTGTATGCCAGCTCTATATTTGCTCGCTCTATAAAGCTCGCTTAGTTGCTCGCGGCTTTAGCCAGAGGGAAGGTATAGACTACTCTGATACTTTTTCACCTGTAGTTCGTCATTCGACGATGCGTATTTTATTTTCATTGGCACATCAATTAGATATGTCTATGGAACATATTGACGTGACTACTGCATTTTTGAATGGCGATCTTAATGAGAGGATTTATATGGAACAGCCGCAAGGTTTTGTTTGTCATGAAAGAAAGGTGTGTATGCTACTTAAAAGTATTTATGGACTTAAACAAGCTAGTCGCATGTGGAATCTGAAAGTGAATAGTTTGTTATTGAAAACTGGATTTGTCCAGAGCAAGTGTGAGCCCTGTGTGTATGTCAAAAAGAGTGACAGGGATCTCACTATCATAGCTCTCTACGTTGACGATTTTTATATTTTTTCAACTTGTGGTACACAGGATTTATTTACTTTGTTAAGTACAAATTTCTGTGTTAAGCATCTTGGTTCATTGACAAGTTGTTTAGGTGTACGTGTGATTAGAGATAAAAATGTTTTGACTTTAGACCAGTCTGAATATATTAGAAGGTTACTTAAGCGTTTTAATATGTTGGGATGTAAACATGTATCTACACCTATGATTGTCAATAGTAAACTTGTAAAATCAAATAGTGAACCTTTAGATGACAATGTTCATCAGTTTAGGCAACTTATAGGCTGTTTAATGTATTTATCAGTATGTACAAGGCCTGATATAGCTTACAGCTGCAGTCAGCTTAGCCAATATTTAACTTCTTTTGATAAAAGTCATTGGATAGCTGCTAAACGAGTACTGCGATATTTAGCAGGTACTATCGACTTAAAACTTTGTTTTTATAAAAATAATTGTTTTAATATGACTGCTTATGCAGATGCTGACTGGGCAAATGATTTAAGTGATAGGAAATCATATACAGGCTTTGTTGTCAAACTAGGTAACAATGCAGTTAGCTGGGAAGCCAGAAAACAGCGTTGTGTGGCTTTGTCCAGCACTGAGGCGGAATATTTGGCCATTAGTGATGTCGCAAAAGAGTTGTGCTTTATTAGGAATTTCTTGTTGGAAATTGTAGATAAACGCATACTTAGATATTATTATCTTTAATGATAATCAGAGCGCTCACAAATTGTTGTTGGCAAAAGAATACTCACACAAGCGCACTAAGCATATAGACATACGTTACCATTTTGTTAAAGATCTTGTATCAAAATACAATATTATGGTTCAATATTTACCGACTGATAAAATGACAGCTGATGTTCTTACGAAACCTTTGTGTAAGACTAGAATAGAATAGATAGTCTACTGCACACAGGAAACAGGAAACAAAATTAAACATAACTTAAAAGTAAAACTATGCATGCAAAGACTGTTAAAATTTATTATTTCTGAACGCATTCTTATCAATACATAGACTTGACTAGTAGATGTCATTGTATGTCAAACTGACACTACTTCCACTTTAATTCCTTCCTTGTGAGCATTGGCACAACGACATGTCTTAATCTTAATTCTTTATATTAACTTTATAATTCATAACTTACCACTTAAATAATGTAAATGAGTAATTCCTGACCTGTTATATTAATAATCAATGTTATAGTGTAATTATGTGACGTGCATTGTCTGCGGATTTGTTGAATCAAATACACATACAAATGTGACCTGCAGTTTGATTGAATTCATCACTACTATACCTCTATCTGCGTCCATCCGCTGCAATTAGGATCCACTCGCCAGCATTTACAAAGACACCCTTAGCAATAACGCTAGCAAAGCAATCTCTACCAGGCCCCGATTCTGTAACTTAGTGCCTCTATCAAAAAATAATAGCCACTCAGCCACTGACATATTATAATACTTATTCTTTATCCAGGTTTGAAGGTTTGCTAGGAAAATGTTATTTTTATTTCAAAGCAAACCTTCAATGGATAAAAATATATGTCTGTGGCTATCATTTTTTGATAGGCACTGAGTTACAGAATCTGGGCACAAGCAACCTTTGGTGAGAGGAGTGCAAATATGCTGCATGCTCGTGAACGGGTACCACTGGCGGGAATGGGGCTACTTTCTATCTGCCGGTCTTAACATGAATTGAATTGTAGTACGCTTTTTGTGGAACTCCCCCTCACTGTGGAAACATTATTTTCTATTCTATTCTAAGGCGACGTTTTCGCGCGGCGCGTGCGGCGTCGTGTAGCGGCGGGCACCGCGGCGTTCGCCGACGCGGGCACCGCGGCGGGCAGCGCGGCGGGCAGCGCGGCGGGCACCGCGGCGGGCAGCGCGGCGGGCACCGCGGCGTTCGCCGACGCGGGCACCGCGGCGGGCAGCGCGGCGGGCAGCGCGGCGGGCAGCGCGGCGGGCAGCGCGGCGGGCAGCGCGGCGGGCAGCGCGGCGGGCACCGCGGCGTTCGCCGACGCGGGCACCGCGGCGGGCAGCGCGGCGGGCAGCGCGGCGGGCACCGCGGCGGGCAGCGCGGCGGGCACCGCGGCGGGCAGCGCGGCGGGCAGCGCGGCGGGCAGCGCGGCGGGCAGCGCGGCGGGCAGCGCGGCGGGCACCGCGGCGTTCGCCGCGGCGGGCACCGCGGCGGGCAGCGCGGCGGGCAGCGCGGCGGGCAGCGCGGCGGGCAGCGCGGCGGGCAGCGCGGCGGGCACCGCGGCGTTCGCCGACGCGGGCACCGCGGCGGGCAGCGCGGCGGGCACCGCGGCGGGCAGCGCGGCGGGCAGCGCGGCGGGCAGCGCGGCGGGCAGCGCGGCGGGCAGCGCGGCGGGCAGCGCGGCGGGCAGCGCGGCGGGCAGCGCGGCGGGCAGCGCGGCGGGCACCGCGGCGGGCAGCGCGGCGGGCAGCGCGGCGGGCAGCGCGGCGGGCAGCGCGGCGGGCAGCGCGGCGGGCAGCGCGGCGGGCAGCGCGGCGGGCACCGCGGCGTTCGCCGCGGCGGGCACCGCGGCGGGCAGCGCGGCGGGCAGCGCGGCGGGCAGCGCGGCGGGCACCGCGGCGTTCGCCGACGCGGGCACCGCGGCGGGCAGCGCGGCGGGCACCGCGGCGGGCAGCGCGGCGGGCAGCGCGGCGGGCACCGCGGCGGGCAGCGCGGCGGGCAGCGCGGCGGGCAGCGCGGCGTTCGCCGACGCGGGCACCGCGGCGGGCAGCGCGGCGGGCACCGCGGCGGGCAGCGCGGCGGGCAGCGCGGCGGGCAGCGCGGCGTTCGCCGACGCGGGCACCGCGGCGGGCAGCGCGGCGGGCAGCGCGGCGGGCAGCGCGGCGGGCAGCGCGGCGGGCAGCGCGGCGTTCGCCGACGCGGGCACCGCGGCGGGCAGCGCGGCGGGCACCGCGGCGGGCAGCGCGGCGGGCAGCGCGGCGGGCAGCGCGGCGGGCAGCGCGGCGGGCAGCGCGGCGGGCAGCGCGGCGGGCAGCGCGGCGGGCAGCGCGGCGTTCGCCGACGCGGGCACCGCGGCGGGCAGCGCGGCGGGCAGCGCGGCGGGCAGCGCGGCGTTCGCCGACGCGGGCACCGCGGCGGGCAGCGCGGCGGGCACCGCGGCGGGCAGCGCGGCGGGCAGCGCGGCGGGCAGCGCGGCGTTCGCCGACGCGGGCACCGCGGCGGGCAGCGCGGCGGGCAGCGCGGCGGGCAGCGCGGCGGGCACCGCGGCGGGCAGCGCGGCGGGCAGCGCGGCGGGCAGCGCGGCGGGCAGCGCGGCGGGCAGCGCGGCGGGCAGCGCGGCGGGCAGCGCGGCGGGCAGCGCGGCGGGCACCGCGGCGGGCAGCGCGGCGGGCAGCGCGGCGGGCAGCGCGGCGGGCAGCGCGGCGGGCACCGAGGCGACGCACAGTGGGTCGAAACAGCTATATGAGGTTCATGGGATTTTTTGTTACAAATTCCATTTAAAAAAATACTTATCGAAAGAACTTGTCATTCTGATGAATAATTGTTATTAAACGTTTTTCTCTAAAACTGATAGTTTGCCCGGAGAAAAATATTTTCAGTTTTTGTTGTATATGGAATGAAACAGAAACTGCTAAAAGCTAATAATAAGCTGATGCCCGCGACTTCGTCCGCGTGGGTTTAGTTTTTAAAGTACCTCGGGAACTCTTTGATTTTCCGGGATATAAAGTCACTCTTGGGTCCTCAACTATACCCATGTAAAAAATCACGTCGATCCGTAGGTCTGTTGCGGCGTGATTGAAGGACAAACCAACAAACACACTTTCGCATTTATAATATTAAGTATGATTAGTTAATTTTTCACTGTTTGTAATTATTAGTTTCCAACAAGACAGTTTAGCTAAGGAGATACATTAGATACATAATAAAATGAATTGTTAAAAAGAAATAAATAAAGCTATATTTTGAATGTTTTATTTTTGTAGATCCTTTGTTTGAATTCACGTTATTTTAATATAATTTACAGTTTTAATCTATGAAATATCCTTTTTTAAGTGCTTAACTTATAAGTTTCTCTTCGATGAACTAGTGATTTAAAGTTAATTTCAATATTTATTCATAGAATTTTCATGCAGCACATTATTTTGGTCAAATATTTGATAATCCACGACATTATAAAATCAATAAAAATCTTTTTTTTTTTAAATTTCGGTTTCTAATAACTTTTAAACGGGCAAGTTTGGGTGCAAGCTGATAACATAGAGTTATAGCCAATAAGCCAAAGAATAAGAATAAAGTAGTTTTAAAGCAAGACCTAGGAGAACCAGAGTCACCGACATAGCTCAGCGAGTTGCGATACTGAAGTGGAAATGGGCGGGGCACATAGTTCGAAGAGCTGATGGTCGTTGGGGTCCCAAGGTGCTGGAGTGGTGACCCCGCACAGGGAAGCGCAGTGTTGGCAGACCCCCCACCAGGTGGACCGACGACATCAAGCGAGTCGCAGAGAGCCGCTGGATTCAGGCGGCGCAAGACCGAGGCCTGTGGAAGTCCATGTAAGAGACCTTTGTCCAGCAGTGGACGTCTATCGGTTGATAAAGAAGAAGAAGAAGAAGAAGAAAGCAAGACCTTTCAAGAGTTGACCAAATTTTAGCAGTTTCTGTTTCATTCCATACAACAAAAACTGAAATTTATTTTTTTCCGGGCAAACTATCAGTTTTAGAGAAAAACGTTTAATGACAATTGTTCAAGCAGTACGTAAACGCACCAACATGAAAGCCACGAACACGAAGCCCATTGGTCCACGTCTGCGCGCGCAGTCTTCGACACACAAAAAAACGTCAAACGGTCATTCATGTCATATTCATATTGATTCGACATTGTACATTGCATTAAAACGTTAAGAAAATTAAAACGAAATAAAAGTACGAAAAGGTTGTTTAAAATTTGATACGCACATTATAAACGCGTAAACAACAATTATTCATTAGAATTACAAGGTCTTTCGATAAGTATTTTTTAAATGGAATTTGTAACAAAGAATCCTATGTCCCTCATATAGCTCTTTCGACCCACTCTGCGTCGCCGCGGTGCCCGCCGCGCTGCCCGCGTCGGCGCCCGCCGCGTGCTCCGCCGCGTGCTCCGCCGCGTTCAACGCCGACGCCTCTCTGTAAACGCTCTCATACTTCGCCATATGTTTGAGCTTCACGCGCGACTCGACGCCGCACGCGCCGCGCGACGCCACGCCTATGCGAAATCGTCGCCTAACAAAATTGCATGGGTTAAATCGGCTTGGCATCCATCAGCTGCCCACAAGATAGTATAAAAACTTATTACAATGTAATAGCTACATAATAATATTGTAAAATGATTAGGTATTTTGAAAAGAGCAACTGCTGAGTTTCTTGCCGGCTCTTCTCAGCAGAATCGGCTTTCCGAACCGGCGGTAGAGTCAATGACGTGTCATAAGAGCCACAAGTTTGCCTACGTGAGATAAATAATTTTGAATTTTTTTTTAATTAACTACTATTACTACCATTACCTATCTGTAATGTCTGACCGATTTCGGCTAAGACCCAAGATTAGCCATCTGCGTGCGAGATATTATAGTGCACAACGTAGCCCGGTCGACTTACGACGTTCTTAAGTTTGGCCTACATTTTGCAGCCCACTCTCTCTTCTAATACTTTCAATGCTTGTAAAAAAATTGGTTGTCTATAAAGTCGGTTTACGGACGATAGTTTTACGTGATAACGTCTAGAAACATTGTCGCGACACATTCGCTAACCACAGCGGAGGGGCGCTCTCTAGTCACAAGCCAACGCCGATCGTGCCTCTCTATCGCTTGTTCCGCGTTCCGTTTTCGGAGTCAAGTGCGTTTAAGTAATTAAATATCACTTACTTAAACAGTGAAGGAAAACATCGTGACGAAACCATCACACCTGAGAGTTCTTCATAATGTTCTTGAAGGTGTGTGAAGTCCGCCAATTTGCATTGGGCCATGCAGCGTGGTGGACTATGGCCTAAACCCTTCTCTGAGAGGAGACCTGCGCTCAGTAGTGAGCCGTTAATTTGATTATGGTGCTTGGCGCAAACTTTAATCGAAAACATACTTTAGGTACTACAAAAACATCTGATTATAATAAATAAATAATAAGCAATACATCGAGAAATCGCGGTCTCTCAGCAGACATCTGTCAACAAGTCTGGAACATCGGCGCAAGGTTGCCTGTCTGTCGGTATTCTACAGGATATATTTCGGAGAGTGTGCTCAAGAACTATTTGAACTAGTTCCTCCATCACCCTTCTAAAACCGAACCGCATCGCTCGACTCTGCACCGCTACGTGGTCGAAATCCCACGATCCCGCACTAAGCGCTTTGCATCCTCGTTCCTAATACGCACCGCTAAAATTTGGAATGCCCTTCCGGTTACCGTTTTTCCAACTGACTATAACTTGGGTAAGTACCTTTAAATCAAAAGTGAATAGGCATCTTTTAGGCAAGCGTGCTCCATCTTAGGCTACATCTTCACTTACCATCAGGTGAGATTGCAGTCAAGCGCTAGTCTATATATTAAAAAAAAACGCAAAAAGGCACGCACTCCCTCCGAACGTTCTTCGCGGCCTGAGGGCGCTATCAAAGGACACCGCCGCGCCATGCGATCGAAAGCAAACACAAACAAGCCATCTACAGCAAACAGTGCCATCTATGTATTTCTGCGTGAAATTTACGAGTGTAACTCAGTATACGAAGGTAAAATCATTGTACCTAGTGAGGGACACAGTTTAGACAATAGAATTTTTTTTTTTTTGGAAAAATGATTTGGACTATTTATATTTTGTTAAGTACACGATAAACTATAACATACAGTACCCGGCGATATATATTGCACATCGGCCTTTGGAATAAAACGCTATTGTATTCTATTGCAAGGAAAGCTAGCCAGAAATTCACGTAGTAATTACTGAAATCTCTTCACAATTGGCGAGCACATCACGTAACATATATAAAAAAAATGTAGTCGAACTGTGGATAGAATTATTTTTATTTATTCCAAAGGCCGATGTGCAATATAATATCGCCGGGTACTGTACTAACTTGTTGTGTAATAAGAATTAACCGAAAGCAAGTCGTATATAAACTCATTTTAAATAAAATTCACATGGTGGCTGTTGTCTTAGGACAGGAATATTTTGTGTGAAGCGAAATTATTCTTCGTAAGCAGAGTTACCTACCATAAAATTTTCATGAAAATAAAAGATTTGTTAACAAGTTTTCGTTTGTGCCTAATAAGTATAGATGCTATTGTTATATTCGTTATGTGTGTAATTATAACCAATTATTATCGTATTTTAATTAAAAAAGGTCGGGGACAGCAAAGTGTGGATAAAATAGTTGATTGACCCAATTACGTCATTCACAAGATAAAGGCTCCACTTAGGAGTGCCGTGATATTGTGTAGGTATATTTTTTAACCTTGTTAGGTTTAATTTATGTCTCTTTTTCCTGTTCGTGGCACTAGATCCAATTAGTTGATCCGCACAGCTTGCTGGATCTTATAACACCTATTTCTCTAGCCCCTTTTCTTTTTCGTTCTTCTCCAACTAACTAGTTTCTTTTTCTATTTCGCAAGCTGTGGCAGTCTCTAAGTGGGTCTACAGTACTGTAAAATATGTTTTTTCTTTATGTTTAGTTTATAATGATTTACTGTAACCCGTTGACTGTCCTATTAAATAAATAAATAAATAAATAAAAAAGTAATGAACTAATGAAATTATTTTTTGTAGGTAGGTAAGAACTGTTTATTTCGATTTTCTAAATTTTTACTGTTTTTACTGTATTTACCCGACAGTACCTACCACATTATAAAAATTTCGCAACCCGACTGTTAATTTGGAAATCACACATATTAAAAATAATGTTGTTTAGTGTTTAAGATCCGTCCTCTCTTCCGAGGGTCCAGGTTCGATCCCGGGCACGAATCTGACTTCGAAAATGCGTTTTAGGTAGCAATTAATTAATATCACTTGCTTTAACGGTGAAAGAAAAAATCGCGAGGAAACGTGCACGCCTAAAGTAGTTCGCCGTAAGGGCCAAATTAGACGGTGCTTGGTTCATCGTTCATTTTTGGGAACATTTGGACTGAATTGGACTTAATGTTTGTCAAAGGTGTGTTAAGTCCTCACTCGGCCAGCATGGTATTTTTTTTATTCGATGACAAGCTAGTCCTTGACTGGTGATCTCACCTGATGGTAAGTGACGATGCAGTCTAAGATGGTAGCGGGATAACTTGGAAGGGGTATGGCAGTGAACATTCAACCCATACCCCTAATCGGTTTCTACACGCCATCGTGCCGGAACGCTAAATCGCTTGGCGGCACGTTTTTGACGGTAGGGTGGTAACTAGCCACGGCCAAACCCTCCCACCAGACCAGACCAGAGACAATTCAGAAATTATGAATTCCCAAATTGATCCCGCCGCGGGAATCGAACCCGAGACCTCCCTGTTATAAGAAAACAGCGCTCACCACTGAGCCAGGGAGATCGTCAAATGGTGGCCTAAACCCTTCTTTTTCTGAGAAGATAACTTGCCCAGTGGACCAGCGATGAGTTGATATAATGATGAATGACAAAATGTCTATCTTCGACAGTTAAATTATGGATATTTTAGATATAGTTTTATTATGATATACCTAGATTTTGATTTTGATTTTTGATTTTTGATAGAGAAAAATGGCAAAAACTACTATTGACTTTCATCGCTCTTATATTATCTATCAAAATCTAAGTATATGTCTATGATACTAAAAATATGTCTAAAATATATGGGTATGGGTTATGGGTTGAATGTTCACTGCCATACCCCTTCCAAGTAAGCCCGCTACCATCTTAGACTGCATCGTCACTTACCATCAGGCGAGATCGCAGTCAAGGACTAGCTTGTCATCGAATTAAAAAAAAGTCGTGTGGTGTCGTGGGACACCAGATAGGAACGAAGTTTTTAAGTTCTATTCGAGGTATAAAGAAAATAATTATTCGGGTATACATTTTTAATCATGATTTTTTTTATCGATAAAAAATCAAAATGACCCCAGGGAAGCCTAAAAATCGATTTTATAAAATATTAAAATTAAAATAATTTTATAAAATAAAAAAATGAAAATAAAATTGCGCGCCCCCGGGTGGGCTCGAACCACTAACCTTTCGGTTAACAGCCGCACGCGAGCCGATTGCGCCACGGAGGCGATGCACAACTAATTGAAATTATTATATAAGATTTTGAGGCCATCAAAAAATGCATAAAATCTTACGCTTTGCCGGCTAGGGTGCCCTCCGCAACGCGCCATAAGGAACTTTGTTTTCGTAGATAATAATAACCATAAACCACATTTTGTCAAAAGTATCCGAGATATTTACAATCATTGAAAAATATTAGAATGTGCGCGAGAGAGGGGGATGCGAAATATAATAATTCCTCTTAGATAAAAGATTTTAATAATAAAATAAAACCAGATCACAATATAAATAAATAAGTTTATTTACAAATCAAGTTTCTCTATAGTAGTGAGGCGCTATGTCTATCAACCACTGTTTGTCTATAGTCATCATGTCCCGCATGTATGTCTTGTCGCCCGCGCTTTGCACACTGGCGAACACCACCCTGCGAAGACAAAGTTTATATTTTCAACCACAAGATAGTTAAGTACTCTTCATATTGTAAGAATTAATAATTTAATATAAAAAAATATTTTTAAACAACCGACTTCAAACTCCCGCTTTACCTACTAAGACGGATAGACAGAAAGTAGCCCCATTCCCGCCGGTGGAACCCGTTCACGAACATGACGTATGACTAGGGCTTGCAAATATTCGAAGATTTTGGTATTCGAATATTCGACTTTTTTTCGGGTATTATTCGAATTATTCGAATAATATTCGAATATTAAAAAAAACAAAAGATGTTATAATAATCACGTTTTTAACTTCCAATCTCTTACTTTGAGTCTAATATCTCTAAATCAAAACAAAATCTTACTTAAAAATTAAAGAACTGTTTGGAATTTGACTGTTATGGCACTAATTCAGTCCTCCAAAAAATATCAAAAGTTGGTGCTTAACAAGACAACCACAACATAACTCAGTCTTATAAACCGAGATATGAGTGTGAGTATTTTAATAATATTTATATTATCAATAAAATCAAATAATCAATTACAAAAACGACAACTTGCTTAAAATCTTTTATCATGTAACTAGAAATAAAGTACTAAATTCTAAACATTATTTTTGGTTCTTCGTACTATTTACTTCGTATTACTTACTTACAAATCTTAAAAGATTTAAAAGAAAGATTTTCAACGTTGATAGAATACAAATAGGTAATAATTCAGTATTAGAAATTATGAATTTGGACCTACCTAGCTGGACTCTGTGTCCCAGGTATATTATTTACTCGTGCACAATGTCAAGTGCAATATTTTTAACGAGGGTGGAGTGGAGCATGAGCATTGGACATGATTTTCATCTTGCTCTTCTTTAGGCCCAACGCTGAGAAACCGTGCTGAGATCGTTGATCACTGTATTGAGGTTGCTCAGAGTCTCTGCCATAACGACTATGTCATTGGCACATCGCAAGTGAGTGATGTACTCACCGTTTATATTGATGCCAAGTCCGTTCCAATCCAGAAGCTTAAAGACGTCCTCCAATGCAGCGGTAAATAGCTTTGGGGAGATCGTCTCCCTGTCACACTCCACGCTGCAAGTGGATTGGCCTCGTAGTCTGGTCCTGTATACGTACTGACATAGTGGCGTTTTCATACAAGCACTTCAACACTTGGATATACCGGTAGTCAATCCGGCATCTCTGCAGCGAGCTCAATAAGGCCCAAGTTTCCATCAAATTCCAGGCTTTCTCATAGTCCTCAGACGCTAAGCAAAGTGGCTGTTAATGCTCTTCCATCTTTTGTATAACCTGCCGCAGCGTATGAATGTGATCTATGATGCCACAGTCTTTTCGGAATCCGGCTTGTTCGGGAGGCTGGAAGTAGTCGAACCTACGAGCGAGACGATTCGTAATGACTCTCGAGAACAACTTATAAACATGACTCAGCAGCTAGATGGGTCTTTAATAATTCTTCAACAAGGTATTTTCACCCTTTTTGAAGAACAAAATCACCACGCTCCTGTGCCATGCTTCCGGCGGATGCAGCGGCGTGATGACGGAATTGAACAATCGCTGAAAGATCTAAAGTACCGGTTTTCCACCCGCTTTCAGGAGTTCTGCAGTGACTCCATCATCACCAGGCGCCTTGTTGTTCTTGAGCTGCTTGAGCCATACTAATCTCGTATAGGTTGACGTCCGGGATATCTTCGGTATAGTGTCGGGTCAGTTTGGCTCTGGGATCAAATCCTCAACAGGTTTTTGAGAAAGAGATCAACAGCCGAATCCAACTCAGCTGGGCAGCATTTGGGAATCTCCGAGATGTCTTCTCGTCCAAAATCCCTCAGCGCCTGAAGACGAAAGTCTTCTAAGTTACTAAAAGAACAGTGCGTGTTGCCAGTGTTGACTTACGGATCCGAGAATTGGTCGCTAACTGTGGGCCTCATAAGAAGGCTCAGGGTCACTCAGTAGGCTATGGAGAGAGCTATGCTCGTATCCCTGCGAGATCAAATTAGAAATGAGGAGATCCGTAGGAGAACCAAAGTCACCGACATAGCTCAGCGAGTCGTGAAACTGAAGTGGAAATGGCCGCGGCACATAGTTCGAAGAGCTGATGGTCGCTGGGGTCCCAAGGTGCTGGAGTGGCGACTCCGCACCGGGAAGCGGAATGTTGGCAGACGGCCCACTGGGTGGACTGACGACATCAAACGAGTCGCAGGGAGCCGCTGGATTCATGCGGCGCAAGACCGAGATCTGTGGAGGTCGTCTATCGGATGAAGAAGAAGGAATTATGAGATCAGAATGATACATTGCACAAAAATAAAATGCGTTTTAATCTTATCATCTAACTTTGGCTTATTCTTACACTTACACGTACAACTTAAGAACCTTCAAGGCAAGAGTGAATAGGTATCTTTTAGGCAAGCGCGTTCCAACCTAGACCTCATCACTGCTTTCTTCTAAGCATAATTTATGTCTTCTACTTCTAAGCATAATGTTGCGCGCGGAGTTTAAAAGTAATATTTTGTGCATGTCGCAGGCATTTTGTGTGATTCCGCCGTTTACATACGGCGTCGTCAGTTTAGAAACGCTCGCTGTTATGTAATAAGCCGAAGGCAAAATGACAACTCGTTCAATTGTTTTAATTTCACTGTAGTTTTAGATGTAGTTATTGCGAATCTACGCAATTCCCAAGCACCAGGGCCACGAATTTGCCTCTAAAGTTAGCTTAGGTTGGGGTTCGACATGAACAGTCAGGTGCCCGCTTAGGTTCCATTTGGCCAATATACCTATTTTTTTACGTGGGGAAATCCATCATCGATACCACCGCCCCCGGGGTTACGCGACAGTTATGTCGGACTCTAACCGACTAAAACCCAACGGTGTTCCTTCTCATCGCCTGGTGACTGGGCAACGGGACCGTAATCACGTTCACGCAACCCAGCCAGCCGAGACAGAACATCCTCTCAAACACAGAGTTCTTCACTCATCACTCTATCTGAGGCTCACAAGGAAAAAGTGTGTCTCCCGGCCCGAGGACCTTACTCCCTCAGGCGACGGACTCCCCATATCCATCGCCTGGAGGCGATGAATTTCACTGTAGTTTTAGATGTAGTTATTGCGAATCCACGTAATTCCCAAGCACCAGGGCCACGAATCTGCCTCTTAGGTTAGATTGGGGTTCGACATGAACAGTCAGGTGGTAGGTTCCATTTGGCCAATATACCTAAGTGTTCACCAGACTCTTCACACACACCTGAACTGACTGTTCACACTACCACCCGACTGTTCATGTATAACCCTAACCTAACTTTAGATTTTGGCGAACATAGTACTTGCTAGGCATAAGAAACAGAACTAAATACTTCAATTTGCCGCGGCATTACATAACAGCGAGCGTTTCTAAACTGACGACGCCGTATGTAAACGGTGGAATCACACAAAATGCCTGCGACATGCACATCAATATTCCGAGTTTGGCTTTCGGAAAATTGGTCGAATATTCGAATATAGCAGATTTAATATTCGAATATTCGGACAAGAAATATTATTCGAATAATTCGAATATTCGAATATTCGAATGCAAGCCCTACGTATGACCCAGCCATTGCTTCGCCACCAAAGATATGACGGCCCGTGTGTAATAAACGAAGGCAACATGTGTCGTGACTGAAAGTTCTTACACTTTTTTTCGCCCAGCCTCCACCCGCCAAACCGTCCGAAAAGGAACTTCGTTTCAATAACAGTTTTGTTTTGAAAAGAGCAACTGCTGAGTTTCTTGCCGGCTTTCTTGAGCTTCTTGAAGCAACGGCTGGGTCATGCGTCATGCTCGTGAACTGGTGCCACTGGCGGGAATGGGGCTACTTTATGTCTGCCCATCTTAAGATATATTGCATTGTTAGTAGGCATGCATTATTGGAACTTTCCCTCATTGTGGAAACACTGCATACATAGCATAGTATTTATTGAATTGTAAACTTGTTCTGAAAGAGCAACCGCCGCGTTTTTTGCTGGTTCTTCTCGGCAGGAAGGGCATTCCGAACCAGTGGTAGACTCATCGACGATTCAAAAGCACGTGTAAAAAGTTATTTGAATCCTTACTAATATTAAAAATGCGAAAGTATATTTGTTTGTTGGTTTGTCCTACAATCACGCCGCAACAGGGCTACGGATCGACGTGATTTTTTGCATGGGTATAGTTGAAGACCTGGAGAGTGACATAGGCTTCTTTTTATCCCGGAAAATCAGAGTTCCCGAGGGATATTAAAAATTAAATCCACGCGGACGAAGTCGCGGGCATCAGCTAGTAAAAAATATTTCTATTTTATTCTATTCTATTCTAGTGTCGTTATGTCGTCGGTCAGCCAACACTGGGCCGACGGATCGAGATGAGGATGCTGCAGGTCCTTACAAGGTCCTTCAAATATGGTCGAGCGAAGCAACAGCTGGATCATGCGTCATGCTCGTGAACGGGTGCCGCCTACGGGAATGGGTCTACTTTGTGTCTGCCCGTCTTAACATGAATTGAATTGTAGTACTTTTCTTTTTGTTTTTGAAACTTCCCCTCATTGTGGAAATATTATATTTTATTCTAACAAAGTTGCATAGGTTAAATCGGTTTGGCATCCAGCTGCCCAAAAGGTAGTATAAAAAACTTATTACAATGTAATAGCTTCATAATAACATAATAACAATAATATTATTATATAAATGTGTTCAGTAAACCAAAGTACGCTCAAATCTGCAATTGGCAATACTGGGTCACTCCTGCTGTGCCGTAACACGATTGGCCAATGCTGGCAACATTACACGCCACTAGCGCCACCAAACGATCAGAGAGATGCAAGAAGAAAGCCGTTCGTAACGTGCGTTCTGACTGTTAGCTCCACGCCGTGCGTGAATCCAGAAATTTACAAAAGGACTGCTTAATTGTGCCGTGTACAACGCAAATCCTCCGGAGAACAGTTTTTGTGCCGTGTCTCATAGCTGTGCCTTCGAGGAACCTGGCCGAACCAGAAGCGATAAGTGGTCTCTTTATTGTAGATTGACGATTTTGGGTGTACTCCGGACAACTGGACACATCCAGAGCAGGAATCGTATTCCAGAAAGGTCCTTCGCAGCAACATTTCTGGCCTTCGAGCCGTATTAAAATATTTTTTCAAAAAAACCAGTGCTTACCTACATATTTTATCTTTAATTTACATAAAAATAACGTATTTGTATCTTATATTATTATTATTTATATTTATTTTATGTATATTTCAGACCAATAACATTGCGATAGTTCGTAATTATTGCAATAATTTGATTCTTTTGTTGCGTGACGTGGTCGCTGTGTAGTGTTAGTGTTAAGAAAACATGGCGGAACCTACACTCACGGACAAATTAGAGTTAAAGCTTAAGGCTTTGCATTTTAAAAGAGATTATCTCTTTACAAAAGCGCAGAAACTGTATGATTCTGCGAAGTCTGTGAAAGATGATGCCAATAAAATGCAAAGTTTTATCGCTCAATTTGCCGAATTAGATAATGTTCGAACAAAATTTGAAAATACCATCATGGAGATTTTGGAAGTAGAAATGCAATTAAAACCCGGTGTCAAATTATCTACATCGCAATTAGATTCTTTTGAGGCGTTGTATGATGAATGTAGTTGGCTCGCGCGTAAATATCAAACACGCGGTAATTCTGAAAAAAGTAGATCGAGCGAGTTACCAAAACCGTCGCTTCCAAAGTTACCTTTGTTTGAATTTGATGGTGAGCTGGAGAATTGGACTACATTTTATGATACGTTTACTTCACTTGTGCATAGCAGAGACTTTACAGACATCGATAAGTTTCATTATTTGATTTCGTGTGTAAAGGGCAGTGCGCTTAATCTTGTTAAGAAATTACCTATTACCGCTGCTAATTATCCATTAGTTTGGCAAAGTTTATTAGAGAAATATCAAGATAATAGGGCACTTGCGAGTAGGTATCTCGATAAAATGTTAAATTTTACTCCGTTGAGTAAGGATACCAGTTCAAATCTTACTTTGTTTGTTGAAACGTTTGATCATTCACTTAAAGCGATTCAAGCGCTTCGTATTGAAAACCTAGACGACTATTTAATGTGTCACTTAGCTTTGCGTGGCCTTGACCCTCATACTAAGAAGTTATTTGAAGAAAGTAGGGATCAGAAAACTATTCCAAAATTTAACGAATTAATTGCCTTCGTTAATAAACAAATTAAAGTGCTGGAACACGTTTTTCCGACTACCTCTTCCGAAAATAAAAATATGCCAGCTAAAGTTAAGCAAGGATTGAACAGAGGCCATCAAATTAAGTCATCAAAATCGGTTCTCACTTCATCCCGAGTGAATAAGTCGGAAGACAATAAAAATAAGTTAGTGTGCCCACATTGTGGTCAAAGTCACATGATTTATAGATGTGAAGTTTTTAGAAATTTGCCAGTCGAGGCGCGAATTGACCGTGTCAAGGCCTTAAGACTTTGTGTAAATTGCCTAAAGTCTCACGAAAACGGGTGCAGCAGTACCCTGAAATGTGGGGTAGCTGGGTGTGCATTGCCCCGCGCTTTGAAGCTCCCAAAAATATATATAATTTAAGTTAACTTATATTCTCAGTTCTGATTTTTATACATGATACTCAGGGAACTATTGCGATATTATCAGTAAGCTGCCAGACCTATTGGAAGGGTCAAACATCCCCCCAGACACACATTATGCGTCCCCATATGTATGAGCGCTAGAACATGATTCACTTGTTTAAGTGTGTGAGAGATAATATCATCATACTATAATATTATAAATGCGAAAGTGTGTTTGTTGGTTTGTCCTTCAATCACTCTGCAACAGAGCTACGGATCGACGTGATTTTTTGCCTGGGTATAGCTTGCAGAAGATATTGCAATAGTTCTCTCTCTCTCTAGATCCTAAGCTATACCCAGGCAAAAAATCACGTCGATCCATAGCTCTGTTGCAGAGTGATTGAAGGACAAACCAACAAACACACTTTCGCATTTATAATATTATAGTATGATGATATTATCTCTCACACATTTAAACAAGTGAATCATGTTCTAGCGTTCATACATATGGGGACGCATATAATGTGTGTCTGGGGGGATGTTTGACCCTTCCAATAGGTCTGGCAGCTTACAGATAATATCGCAATAGTTCCCTGAGTATCATGTATAAAAATTAGAACTGAGAATATAAGTTAACTTAAATTATATATTTTTTTGGGAGCTTCAAAGCGTCTGGCTAAAGTAACCGCCGGCGGTAAGCGTCTGGCAGTATTAATTTATTAATTTTTACAATATTCTTTAAAACATATATGAAAATCAGCCCTGAGAATTTAAGATAAGTTATTCTAGTTTTTACCTACCTTTAGCACCTGGTATCTGGAAATTGGCCGTCGGCACAATCTAGCTGGTACGCATATACTGAAAGGACATTCGAACAGTACTCTATCGTACACAAATAATTGCTGAGAAAATAACTTAGGTCTGGCGGCACTGGGATCTTGGACCATAGCGTAAATGATACTGTGTTCGGAGCAGTGATTAGTGGTAAACTAATCCTCGATAATAAAGATCAAGGGCAAAGTCCAACTCAAAATTATTTTTTGTCTGTTTCGGAAGGTGAATCTTTAGACCAAGCGTTGCGTGCGTTCTGGACCATCGAGAAAGTGCCGTGCACACCCTCTGTTGATCCTCTCGATGAATTAGCCGAGAGCATCTTTGTCAAAGAACACACGCGGGAATCAAACGGGCGATACGTAGTGCCGCTGCCTCGCGTGCCTGATCACCCGCCGCTCGGTGAGTCACGCACCGCGGCCGAGCGGCGATTGTTGTACTCTTTTTTTTTTTATTTTTTTTTTTTTTATTCGATGACAAGATAGTCCTTGACTGCGATCTCACCTGATGGTAAGTGACGATGCAGTCTACGATGGTAGCGGACTAAATTGGAAGGGGTACGGCAGTGAAAATTCAACCCATACCCCTAATCGGTTTCTACACGCCATCGTGCCGGAACGCTAAATCGCTTGGCGGCACGTCTTTGACGGTAGGGTGGTAACTAGCCACGGCCAACGAAAGCCTCCCACCAGAAAACTCGGAACGTAAGCTCGCGCGCACACCTGCCATGCAGCTAGCGTACGCGGAGTTTATGCGTGAATACGAAGCCGATCACATGGAGCTATATTTGGGAGCGTCTCCTAGTAAATATATAATTCCTCACCATTGTATCTTGAGACCTAATTCCACATCGACCCCTCTTAGAGTGGTATTGGATGGGTCTTGCCGAACCAGTAATAATAATTTATCGCTTAACGACATCTTATTAACTGGGCCGAAACTGTATCGTGATATTTCGGCTATTATTTTAAATTTTCGACTTTTTAATTATTGTCTCGTGTGCGACGTGTGTAAAATGTACCGAGCTATAAAATTAAGGGATAGTGATCGGTGCTATCAACACATTTTATATCGATCGTCGCCCACTGAGTCTATACGAACATACGAACTCAAAACTGTCACCTACGGACTTAGTTGTTCCCCTTTTCTTGCGATACGCACTTTATTGCAGTTAGCTAGCGACGAAGAGGAACGTTTCCCGCTCGCCGCGCAGGTTATTAGGGAAGGAGTCTATATGGATGACGTTTTGTATTCCTGTAATACTTATGAGGATGCCTGCCAGGTTCAGGACCAACTCATTGGTATGTTTGCAAGTGGCCAGTTTCTTTTAAAAAAGTGGGCGAGTAATAATTCAGAATTGCTGAATCGAATTCCTTCGGATCATAGGGAATGCCCTTTGACCTTTATGAAAGACGGCAACGAGTGTACTATTAAGGTGCTCGGTTTAACATATACGCCTCTGTCTGATAATTTCGTATTCGCCATAAACAAAACAGACCCAGACCACACGAAACGCTCAGTACTAAAATTATTAGCGTCTATTTATGACCCCGTGGGGTTCATCGCACCTTGTACTTTCATTGCGAAATTAATTATGCAGGATTTATGGAAGTTAGGAATCGGGTGGGATGCTCAACTACCTTGCGAAGTAGGTAACCGATGGTCGGCTTTTATAGAGGAGCTGCCGCTCTTAGCGGATATACCTATCGAGCGACACATGCTGTTGCCCGGACAGACTGAATGCGAGTTAGTCGGATTCTGCGATGCGTCATCGCGCGGGTACGCTGCATGCGTGTACGTCATATCAGCTGATGGGCGCGGGAGCGTGAAGGTTCGGTTGGTGACTGTGAAGTCTAAGGTTGCGCCGTTCAAGCCTATGACTATCCCCCGCTTAGAACTTATGGGAGCTGTGCTGCTTAGCAAATTGTTAACTTTCGTGCGTGATAATCTTACACGCGTTAAAATTAGTCGAGTCACGTGTCTAACAGACTCGACAATCGTATTGTCGTGGCTTCATACGGAAGCATATAAATTAAAAACATTTGTTTGTAACCGTCTTACGCAAATTACGGAGGTCGTACCTTCTCATCTGTGGCGTCATGTACACAGCGAGAATAACTTAGCAGATTGTTGTTCGCGCGGTGTTTCGCCGTCGCAGCTAGTCGCCGAACGCACTCGGTGGCTACAGGGCGCTGACTGGTTATACCAGCCCTCTGCGGAATGGCCTGTGTCAGTTTTCATTCAGGAGAAAGAATCTGAACCACCTGAATTGAAACCTTCCCAGAGCTTATTTGTGGAACAATTAAATGACATCGCGGAAACAAGACAGGAGTTCTGTGAGCGTTTATTGAATCGATTTTCGTCGTATTCAAAATTACAAAGATCTGTCGCGTGGATTCTAAGATGGCGAAATAAACGACGCGATTCTATTCAGTCAAAATGTTTGATTACTGAAGAACTAAATGCAGCTCAGGAATTGCTGATTCGATTAGTACAAGAGGTTCATTTTGAGAAAGAAATCGAGAGTTTAGCAAAAAATGTTAAAGTTGTGCCATCTCTTAAAAAATTATCACCATTCTTTGATAATAGGGGCTTTCTCAGGGTAGGGGGTCGTATTGCCTATTCTGAGTTACCTTTTAACGCTAAACATCCTCGACTTTTACCAAAAATTGGCTTGTTTACTAAACTGCTAATCGAATATTATCATAAAAAATATTTGCATGTCGGTCCACGCGCTCTTCAAAGTATAATATCTGAAAATTTTTGGATATTATCGGCTCGTAGCTTAATTAGATCAATCTTATCTAAATGCAAAGCGTGTTTTAAAAATAAACCATCGCTATTGCAACCGGAGATGGCTCCGTTGCCTCCAACTAGACTAGTCCCACATAAGGTTTTCGAAAATGTAGGGGTAGATATCGGGGGTCCTTTTTACATTAAGGAGAGCTTACGACGAAATGCAAAAGTAACAAAAGCTTATCTAGCATTGTTTATATGTTACTCTACGAAAGCGGTTCATTTAGAGCTTTTATCCTCACTGTCAGCTGATTGCTTCTTGGCCAGTCTAGATAGAATGAGCTCACGACGAGGACTTTGTTCTGTGCTGAACTCCGACCAAGGTTCGAACTTCTGTGCCGCCAGCAAACATTTAACAGAGGTACAAAGGTTCTTGCGCGATAACGAAGAAATCACGGCGGGGTGTGCACAGAGACAAATCTTGTGGAAATTTAATGTACCTAGTGCGCCTCATATGGGAGGCCTATGGGAAGCAGGAATAAAATCTGCAAAATACCACCTAGTCCGTAGTGTAGGGGACAAGGCCCTGACGTTTGAAGAGCTGGCGACGGTGTTCTGTAAAGTCGAAGCTGTACTTAATTCACGACCTTTATGTCCCTTGCCGTCAAGTGACAACCCGGATGAGTTTAATGTGTTGACACCGGGACATTTTCTGACTGGCAAAAGCCTTACGGCCGTGTCGGAATATCCACTTGAGGAAGAACCGATCAGTAGATTGTCTCGCTGGCAATACCTTCAAAAGAGTTCGCAATTATTTTGGAAGCGATGGAGTCGCGAATATCTTAACACGCTGCAACAGCGAGCAAAATGGTTCACGTCCACGGTTAACCTTAACGTGGGTGATCTCGTTCTCATCAAAACCGATAACGCGCCTCCATGCAATTGGCCTATGGGCAGAATAGAATGCCTACATCCCGGTCCCGACAGCATTGTTCGTTGTGTAACGTTACGCACGCAAAAGAGTCGATTACAAAGACCGGTCAATAAGTTAAGTCCTTTACCTTATGCTAATTAATTCTTAATTTTTTAACATAATCTTTTAGTTTTTGTATATAGAAGGACTTAACATAGTATTTATTTTATTTATTTTATATATTTTTGTATATGATTTTTTTCCTCACTGGTAGGAAAACATTATTATGGTTTCGGTAGGGGGTGTGTTCAGTAAATCAAAGTACGCTCAAATCTGCAATTGGCAATACTGGGTCACTCCTGCTGTGCCGTAACACGATTGGCCAATGCTGGCAACATTACACGCCACTAGCGCCACCAAACGATCATAGAGATGCAAGAAGAAAGCCGTTCGTAACGTGCGTTCTGACTGTTAGCTCCACGCCGTGCGTGAATCCAGAAATTTACAAAAGGACTGCTTAATTGTGCCGTGTACAACGCAAATCCTCCGGAGAACAGTTTTTGTGCCGTGTCTCATAGCTGTGCCTTCGAGGAACCTGGCCGAACCAGAAGCGATAAGTGGTCTCTTTATTGTAGATTGACGATTTTGGGTGTACTCCGGACAACTGGACACATCCAGAGCAGGAATCGTATTCCAGAAAGGTCCTTCGCAGCAACAAAATGATTATTTCGAAAAGAGCAACTGCTGAGTTTCTTGCCGGCTCTTCTCAGCAGAATCCGCTTTCCGAACCGGTGGTAGAGTCATGACGTGTCATAAGAGCCACAGGTTGGCCTACGTGAAATAAATAATTTTGAATTTGAATTTGAATTTACCACTTGGGCTGCTGGACGTGAAACAAGCAGGAGTCTGGGCTGATGTGGAGCACCGCGCCTCGTATGCCGCGATACGTGTTATCGGGAGAGAGGTACGCGGCCTTCGGGAACAGACCCGATAGCACCGCCTTCATTACGAGGACGCACTTGGCTGTGATCAAATAACGACGGATCGAGATGAGGATGCTGCAGGTCCTTACCACTTGGGTTGCTGGACGTGAAACAAGCAGGAGTCTGGACTGATGTGGAGCACCGCGCCTCGTATGCCGCGATACGTGTTATCGGGAGAGAGGTACGCGGCCTGCGGGAACAGACCCGATAGCACCGCCTTCATTACGAGGACGCACTTGGCTGTGATCAAATAACGACGGATCGAGATGAGGATGCTGCAGGTCCTTACCACTTGGGTTGCTGGACGTGAAACAAGCAGGAGTCTGGACTGATGTGGAGCACCGCGCCTCGTATGCCGCGATACGTGTTATCGGGAGAGAGGTACGCGGCCTGCGGGAACAGACCCGATAGCACCGCCTTCATTACGAGGACGCACTTGGCTGTGATCAAATAACGACGGATCGAGATGAGGATGCTGCAGGTCCTTACCACTTGGGTTGCTGGACGTGAAACAAGCAGGAGTCTGGACTGATGTGGAGCACCGCGCCTCGTATGCCGCGATACGTGTTATCGGGAGAGAGGTACGCGGCCTGCGGGAACAGACCCGATAGCACCGCCTTCATTACGAGGACGCACTTGGCTGTGATCAAATAACGACGGATCGAGATGAGGATGCTGCAGGTCCTTACCACTTGGGTTGCTGGACGTGAAACAAGCAGGAGTCTGGACTGATGTGGAGCACCGCGCCTCGTATGCCGCGATACGTGCTATCGGGAGAGAGGTACGCGGCCTGCGGGAACAGACCCGATAGCACCGCCTTCATTACGAGGACGCACTTGGCTGTGATCAAATAACGACGGATCGAGATGAGGATGCTGCAGGTCCTTACCACTTGGGTTGCTGGACGTGAAACAAGCAGGAGTCTGGACTGATGTGGAGCACCGCGCCTCGTATGCCGCGATACGTGTTATCGGGAGAGAGGTACGCGGCCTGCGGGAACAGACCCGATAGCACCGCCTTCATTACGAGGACGCACTTGGCTGTGATCAAATAACGACGGATCGAGATGAGGATGCTGCAGGTCCTTACCACTTGGGTTGCTGGACGTGAAACAAGCAGGAGTCTGGACTGATGTGGAGCACCGCGCCTCGTATGCCGCGATACGTGTTATCGGGAGAGAGGTACGCGGCCTGCGGGAACAGACCCGATAGCACCGCCTTCATTACGAGGACGCACTTGGCTGTGATCAAATAACGACGGATCGAGATGAGGATGCTGCAGGTCCTTACCACTTGGGTTGCTGGACGTGAAACAAGCAGGAGTCTGGACTGATGTGGAGCACCGCGCCTCGTATGCCGCGATACGTGTTATCGGGAGAGAGGTACGCGGCCTGCGGGAACAGACCCGATAGCACCGCCTTCATTACGAGGACGCACTTGGCTGTGATCAAATAACGACGGATCGAGATGAGGATGCTGCAGGTCCTTACCACTTGGGTTGCTGGACGTGAAACAAGCAGGAGTCTGGACTGATGTGGAGCACCGCGCCTCGTATGCCGCGATACGTGTTATCGGGAGAGAGGTACGCGGCCTGCGGGAACAGACCCGATAGCACCGCCTTCATTACGAGGACGCACTTGGCTGTGATCAAATAACGACGGATCGAGATGAGGATGCTGCAGGTCCTTACCACTTGGGTTGCTGGACGTGAAACAAGCAGGAGTCTGGACTGATGTGGAGCACCGCGCCTCGTATGCCGCGATACGTGTTATCGGGAGAGAGGTACGCGGCCTGCGGGAACAGACCCGATAGCACCGCCTTCATTACGAGGACGCACTTGGCTGTGATCAAATAACGACGGATCGAGATGAGGATGCTGCAGGTCCTTACCACTTGGGTTGCTGGACGTGAAACAAGCAGGAGTCTGGACTGATGTGGAGCACCGCGCCTCGTATGCCGCGATACGTGTTATCGGGAGAGAGGTACGCGGCCTGCGGGAACAGACCCGATAGCACCGCCTTCATTACGAGGACGCACTTGGCTGTGATCAAATAACGACGGATCGAGATGAGGATGCTGCAGGTCCTTACCACTTGGGTTGCTGGACGTGAAACAAGCAGGAGTCTGGACTGATGTGGAGCACCGCGCCTCGTATGCCGCGATACGTGTTATCGGGAGAGAGGTACGCGGCCTGCGGGAACAGACCCGATAGCACCGCCTTCATTACGAGGACGCACTTGGCTGTGATCAAATAACGACGGATCGAGATGAGGATGCTGCAGGTCCTTACCACTTGGGTTGCTGGACGTGAAACAAGCAGGAGTCTGGACTGATGTGGAGCACCGCGCCTCGTATGCCGCGATACGTGTTATCGGGAGAGAGGTACGCGGCCTGCGGGAACAGACCCGATAGCACCGCCTTCATTACGAGGACGCACTTGGCTGTGATCAAATAACGACGGATCGAGATGAGGATGCTGCAGGTCCTTACCACTTGGGTTGCTGGACGTGAAACAAGCAGGAGTCTGGACTGATGTGGAGCACCGCGCCTCGTATGCCGCGATACGTGTTATCGGGAGAGAGGTACGCGGCCTGCGGGAACAGACCCGATAGCACCGCCTTCATTACGAGGACGCACTTGGCTGTGATCAAATAACGACGGATCGAGATGAGGATGCTGCAGGTCCTTACCACTTGGGTTGCTGGACGTGAAACAAGCAGGAGTCTGGACTGATGTGGAGCACCGCGCCTCGTATGCCGCGATACGTGTTATCGGGAGAGAGGTACGCGGCCTGCGGGAACAGACCCGATAGCACCGCCTTCATTACGAGGACGCACTTGGCTGTGATCAAATAACGACGGATCGAGATGAGGATGCTGCAGGTCCTTACCACTTGGGTTGCTGGACGTGAAACAAGCAGGAGTCTGGACTGATGTGGAGCACCGCGCCTCGTATGCCGCGATACGTGTTATCGGGAGAGAGGTACGCGGCCTGCGGGAACAGACCCGATAGCACCGCCTTCATTACGAGGACGCACTTGGCTGTGATCAAATAACGACGGATCGAGATGAGGATGCTGCAGGTCCTTACCACTTGGGTTGCTGGACGTGAAACAAGCAGGAGTCTGGACTGATGTGGAGCACCGCGCCTCGTATGCCGCGATACGTGTTATCGGGAGAGAGGTACGCGGCCTGCGGGAACAGACCCGATAGCACCGCCTTCATTACGAGGACGCACTTGGCTGTGATCAAATAACGACGGATCGAGATGAGGATGCTGCAGGTCCTTACCACTTGGGTTGCTGGACGTGAAACAAGCAGGAGTCTGGACTGATGTGGAGCACCGCGCCTCGTATGCCGCGATACGTGTTATCGGGAGAGAGGTACGCGGCCTGCGGGAACAGACCCGATAGCACCGCCTTCATTACGAGGACGCACTTGGCTGTGATCAAATAACGACGGATCGAGATGAGGATGCTGCAGGTCCTTACCACTTGGGTTGCTGGACGTGAAACAAGCAGGAGTCTGGACTGATGTGGAGCACCGCGCCTCGTATGCCGCGATACGTGTTATCGGGAGAGAGGTACGCGGCCTGCGGGAACAGACCCGATAGCACCGCCTTCATTACGAGGACGCACTTGGCTGTGATCAAATAACGACGGATCGAGATGAGGATGCTGCAGGTCCTTACCACTTGGGTTGCTGGACGTGAAACAAGCAGGAGTCTGGACTGATGTGGAGCACCGCGCCTCGTATGCCGCGATACGTGTTATCGGGAGAGAGGTACGCGGCCTGCGGGAACAGACCCGATAGCACCGCCTTCATTACGAGGACGCACTTGGCTGTGATCAAATAACGACGGATCGAGATGAGGATGCTGCAGGTCCTTACCACTTGGGTTGCTGGACGTGAAACAAGCAGGAGTCTGGACTGATGTGGAGCACCGCGCCTCGTATGCCGCGATACGTGTTATCGGGAGAGAGGTACGCGGCCTGCGGGAACAGACCCGATAGCACCGCCTTCATTACGAGGACGCACTTGGCTGTGATCAAATAACGACGGATCGAGATGAGGATGCTGCAGGTCCTTACCACTTGGGTTGCTGGACGTGAAACAAGCAGGAGTCTGGACTGATGTGGAGCACCGCGCCTCGTATGCCGCGATACGTGTTATCGGGAGAGAGGTACGCGGCCTGCGGGAACAGACCCGATAGCACCGCCTTCATTACGAGGACGCACTTGGCTGTGATCAAATAACGACGGATCGAGATGAGGATGCTGCAGGTCCTTACCACTTGGGTTGCTGGACGTGAAACAAGCAGGAGTCTGGACTGATGTGGAGCACCGCGCCTCGTATGCCGCGATACGTGTTATCGGGAGAGAGGTACGCGGCCTGCGGGAACAGACCCGATAGCACCGCCTTCATTACGAGGACGCACTTGGCTGTGATCAAATAACGACGGATCGAGATGAGGATGCTGCAGGTCCTTACCACTTGGGTTGCTGGACGTGAAACAAGCAGGAGTCTGGACTGATGTGGAGCACCGCGCCTCGTATGCCGCGATACGTGTTATCGGGAGAGAGGTACGCGGCCTGCGGGAACAGACCCGATAGCACCGCCTTCATTACGAGGACGCACTTGGCTGTGATCAAATAACGACGGATCGAGATGAGGATGCTGCAGGTCCTTACCACTTGGGTTGCTGGACGTGAAACAAGCAGGAGTCTGGACTGATGTGGAGCACCGCGCCTCGTATGCCGCGATACGTGTTATCGGGAGAGAGGTACGCGGCCTGCGGGAACAGACCCGATAGCACCGCCTTCATTACGAGGACGCACTTGGCTGTGATCAAATAACGACGGATCGAGATGAGGATGCTGCAGGTCCTTACCACTTGGGTTGCTGGACGTGAAACAAGCAGGAGTCTGGACTGATGTGGAGCACCGCGCCTCGTATGCCGCGATACGTGTTATCGGGAGAGAGGTACGCGGCCTGCGGGAACAGACCCGATAGCACCGCCTTCATTACGAGGACGCACTTGGCTGTGATCAAATAACGACGGATCGAGATGAGGATGCTGCAGGTCCTTACCACTTGGGTTGCTGGACGTGAAACAAGCAGGAGTCTGGACTGATGTGGAGCACCGCGCCTCGTATGCCGCGATACGTGTTATCGGGAGAGAGGTACGCGGCCTGCGGGAACAGACCCGATAGCACCGCCTTCATTACGAGGACGCACTTGGCTGTGATCAAATAACGACGGATCGAGATGAGGATGCTGCAGGTCCTTACCACTTGGGTTGCTGGACGTGAAACAAGCAGGAGTCTGGACTGATGTGGAGCACCGCGCCTCGTATGCCGCGATACGTGTTATCGGGAGAGAGGTACGCGGCCTGCGGGAACAGACCCGATAGCACCGCCTTCATTACGAGGACGCACTTGGCTGTGATCAAATAACGACGGATCGAGATGAGGATGCTGCAGGTCCTTACCACTTGGGTTGCTGGACGTGAAACAAGCAGGAGTCTGGACTGATGTGGAGCACCGCGCCTCGTATGCCGCGATACGTGTTATCGGGAGAGAGGTACGCGGCCTGCGGGAACAGACCCGATAGCACCGCCTTCATTACGAGGACGCACTTGGCTGTGATCAAATAACGACGGATCGAGATGAGGATGCTGCAGGTCCTTACCACTTGGGTTGCTGGACGTGAAACAAGCAGGAGTCTGGACTGATGTGGAGCACCGCGCCTCGTATGCCGCGATACGTGTTATCGGGAGAGAGGTACGCGGCCTGCGGGAACAGACCCGATAGCACCGCCTTCATTACGAGGACGCACTTGGCTGTGATCAAATAACGACGGATCGAGATGAGGATGCTGCAGGTCCTTACCACTTGGGTTGCTGGACGTGAAACAAGCAGGAGTCTGGACTGATGTGGAGCACCGCGCCTCGTATGCCGCGATACGTGTTATCGGGAGAGAGGTACGCGGCCTGCGGGAACAGACCCGATAGCACCGCCTTCATTACGAGGACGCACTTGGCTGTGATCAAATAACGACGGATCGAGATGAGGATGCTGCAGGTCCTTACCACTTGGGTTGCTGGACGTGAAACAAGCAGGAGTCTGGACTGATGTGGAGCACCGCGCCTCGTATGCCGCGATACGTGTTATCGGGAGAGAGGTACGCGGCCTGCGGGAACAGACCCGATAGCACCGCCTTCATTACGAGGACGCACTTGGCTGTGATCAAATAACGACGGATCGAGATGAGGATGCTGCAGGTCCTTACCACTTGGGTTGCTGGACGTGAAACAAGCAGGAGTCTGGACTGATGTGGAGCACCGCGCCTCGTATGCCGCGATACGTGTTATCGGGAGAGAGGTACGCGGCCTGCGGGAACAGACCCGATAGCACCGCCTTCATTACGAGGACGCACTTGGCTGTGATCAAATAACGACGGATCGAGATGAGGATGCTGCAGGTCCTTACCACTTGGGTTGCTGGACGTGAAACAAGCAGGAGTCTGGACTGATGTGGAGCACCGCGCCTCGTATGCCGCGATACGTGTTATCGGGAGAGAGGTACGCGGCCTGCGGGAACAGACCCGATAGCACCGCCTTCATTACGAGGACGCACTTGGCTGTGATCAAATAACGACGGATCGAGATGAGGATGCTGCAGGTCCTTACCACTTGGGTTGCTGGACGTGAAACAAGCAGGAGTCTGGACTGATGTGGAGCACCGCGCCTCGTATGCCGCGATACGTGTTATCGGGAGAGAGGTACGCGGCCTGCGGGAACAGACCCGATAGCACCGCCTTCATTACGAGGACGCACTTGGCTGTGATCAAATAACGACGGATCGAGATGAGGATGCTGCAGGTCCTTACCACTTGGGTTGCTGGACGTGAAACAAGCAGGAGTCTGGACTGATGTGGAGCACCGCGCCTCGTATGCCGCGATACGTGTTATCGGGAGAGAGGTACGCGGCCTGCGGGAACAGACCCGATAGCACCGCCTTCATTACGAGGACGCACTTGGCTGTGATCAAATAACGACGGATCGAGATGAGGATGCTGCAGGTCCTTACCACTTGGGTTGCTGGACGTGAAACAAGCAGGAGTCTGGACTGATGTGGAGCACCGCGCCTCGTATGCCGCGATACGTGTTATCGGGAGAGAGGTACGCGGCCTGCGGGAACAGACCCGATAGCACCGCCTTCATTACGAGGACGCACTTGGCTGTGATCAAATAACGACGGATCGAGATGAGGATGCTGCAGGTCCTTACCACTTGGGTTGCTGGACGTGAAACAAGCAGGAGTCTGGACTGATGTGGAGCACCGCGCCTCGTATGCCGCGATACGTGTTATCGGGAGAGAGGTACGCGGCCTGCGGGAACAGACCCGATAGCACCGCCTTCATTACGAGGACGCACTTGGCTGTGATCAAATAACGACGGATCGAGATGAGGATGCTGCAGGTCCTTACCACTTGGGTTGCTGGACGTGAAACAAGCAGGAGTCTGGACTGATGTGGAGCACCGCGCCTCGTATGCCGCGATACGTGTTATCGGGAGAGAGGTACGCGGCCTGCGGGAACAGACCCGATAGCACCGCCTTCATTACGAGGACGCACTTGGCTGTGATCAAATAACGACGGATCGAGATGAGGATGCTGCAGGTCCTTACCACTTGGGTTGCTGGACGTGAAACAAGCAGGAGTCTGGACTGATGTGGAGCACCGCGCCTCGTATGCCGCGATACGTGTTATCGGGAGAGAGGTACGCGGCCTGCGGGAACAGACCCGATAGCACCGCCTTCATTACGAGGACGCACTTGGCTGTGATCAAATAACGACGGATCGAGATGAGGATGCTGCAGGTCCTTACCACTTGGGTTGCTGGACGTGAAACAAGCAGGAGTCTGGACTGATGTGGAGCACCGCGCCTCGTATGCCGCGATACGTGTTATCGGGAGAGAGGTACGCGGCCTGCGGGAACAGACCCGATAGCACCGCCTTCATTACGAGGACGCACTTGGCTGTGATCAAATAACGACGGATCGAGATGAGGATGCTGCAGGTCCTTACCACTTGGGTTGCTGGACGTGAAACAAGCAGGAGTCTGGACTGATGTGGAGCACCGCGCCTCGTATGCCGCGATACGTGTTATCGGGAGAGAGGTACGCGGCCTGCGGGAACAGACCCGATAGCACCGCCTTCATTACGAGGACGCACTTGGCTGTGATCAAATAACGACGGATCGAGATGAGGATGCTGCAGGTCCTTACCACTTGGGTTGCTGGACGTGAAACAAGCAGGAGTCTGGACTGATGTGGAGCACCGCGCCTCGTATGCCGCGATACGTGTTATCGGGAGAGAGGTACGCGGCCTGCGGGAACAGACCCGATAGCACCGCCTTCATTACGAGGACGCACTTGGCTGTGATCAAATAACGACGGATCGAGATGAGGATGCTGCAGGTCCTTACCACTTGGGTTGCTGGACGTGAAACAAGCAGGAGTCTGGACTGATGTGGAGCACCGCGCCTCGTATGCCGCGATACGTGTTATCGGGAGAGAGGTACGCGGCCTGCGGGAACAGACCCGATAGCACCGCCTTCATTACGAGGACGCACTTGGCTGTGATCAAATAACGACGGATCGAGATGAGGATGCTGCAGGTCCTTACCACTTGGGTTGCTGGACGTGAAACAAGCAGGAGTCTGGACTGATGTGGAGCACCGCGCCTCGTATGCCGCGATACGTGTTATCGGGAGAGAGGTACGCGGCCTGCGGGAACAGACCCGATAGCACCGCCTTCATTACGAGGACGCACTTGGCTGTGATCAAATAACGACGGATCGAGATGAGGATGCTGCAGGTCCTTACCACTTGGGTTGCTGGACGTGAAACAAGCAGGAGTCTGGACTGATGTGGAGCACCGCGCCTCGTATGCCGCGATACGTGTTATCGGGAGAGAGGTACGCGGCCTGCGGGAACAGACCCGATAGCACCGCCTTCATTACGAGGACGCACTTGGCTGTGATCAAATAACGACGGATCGAGATGAGGATGCTGCAGGTCCTTACCACTTGGGTTGCTGGACGTGAAACAAGCAGGAGTCTGGACTGATGTGGAGCACCGCGCCTCGTATGCCGCGATACGTGTTATCGGGAGAGAGGTACGCGGCCTGCGGGAACAGACCCGATAGCACCGCCTTCATTACGAGGACGCACTTGGCTGTGATCAAATAACGACGGATCGAGATGAGGATGCTGCAGGTCCTTACCACTTGGGTTGCTGGACGTGAAACAAGCAGGAGTCTGGACTGATGTGGAGCACCGCGCCTCGTATGCCGCGATACGTGTTATCGGGAGAGAGGTACGCGGCCTGCGGGAACAGACCCGATAGCACCGCCTTCATTACGAGGACGCACTTGGCTGTGATCAAATAACGACGGATCGAGATGAGGATGCTGCAGGTCCTTACCACTTGGGTTGCTGGACGTGAAACAAGCAGGAGTCTGGACTGATGTGGAGCACCGCGCCTCGTATGCCGCGATACGTGTTATCGGGAGAGAGGTACGCGGCCTGCGGGAACAGACCCGATAGCACCGCCTTCATTACGAGGACGCACTTGGCTGTGATCAAATAACGACGGATCGAGATGAGGATGCTGCAGGTCCTTACCACTTGGGTTGCTGGACGTGAAACAAGCAGGAGTCTGGACTGATGTGGAGCACCGCGCCTCGTATGCCGCGATACGTGTTATCGGGAGAGAGGTACGCGGCCTGCGGGAACAGACCCGATAGCACCGCCTTCATTACGAGGACGCACTTGGCTGTGATCAAATAACGACGGATCGAGATGAGGATGCTGCAGGTCCTTACCACTTGGGTTGCTGGACGTGAAACAAGCAGGAGTCTGGACTGATGTGGAGCACCGCGCCTCGTATGCCGCGATACGTGTTATCGGGAGAGAGGTACGCGGCCTGCGGGAACAGACCCGATAGCACCGCCTTCATTACGAGGACGCACTTGGCTGTGATCAAATAACGACGGATCGAGATGAGGATGCTGCAGGTCCTTACCACTTGGGTTGCTGGACGTGAAACAAGCAGGAGTCTGGACTGATGTGGAGCACCGCGCCTCGTATGCCGCGATACGTGTTATCGGGAGAGAGGTACGCGGCCTGCGGGAACAGACCCGATAGCACCGCCTTCATTACGAGGACGCACTTGGCTGTGATCAAATAACGACGGATCGAGATGAGGATGCTGCAGGTCCTTACCACTTGGGTTGCTGGACGTGAAACAAGCAGGAGTCTGGACTGATGTGGAGCACCGCGCCTCGTATGCCGCGATACGTGTTATCGGGAGAGAGGTACGCGGCCTGCGGGAACAGACCCGATAGCACCGCCTTCATTACGAGGACGCACTTGGCTGTGATCAAATAACGACGGATCGAGATGAGGATGCTGCAGGTCCTTACCACTTGGGTTGCTGGACGTGAAACAAGCAGGAGTCTGGACTGATGTGGAGCACCGCGCCTCGTATGCCGCGATACGTGTTATCGGGAGAGAGGTACGCGGCCTGCGGGAACAGACCCGATAGCACCGCCTTCATTACGAGGACGCACTTGGCTGTGATCAAATAACGACGGATCGAGATGAGGATGCTGCAGGTCCTTACCACTTGGGTTGCTGGACGTGAAACAAGCAGGAGTCTGGACTGATGTGGAGCACCGCGCCTCGTATGCCGCGATACGTGTTATCGGGAGAGAGGTACGCGGCCTGCGGGAACAGACCCGATAGCACCGCCTTCATTACGAGGACGCACTTGGCTGTGATCAAATAACGACGGATCGAGATGAGGATGCTGCAGGTCCTTACCACTTGGGTTGCTGGACGTGAAACAAGCAGGAGTCTGGACTGATGTGGAGCACCGCGCCTCGTATGCCGCGATACGTGTTATCGGGAGAGAGGTACGCGGCCTGCGGGAACAGACCCGATAGCACCGCCTTCATTACGAGGACGCACTTGGCTGTGATCAAATAACGACGGATCGAGATGAGGATGCTGCAGGTCCTTACCACTTGGGTTGCTGGACGTGAAACAAGCAGGAGTCTGGACTGATGTGGAGCACCGCGCCTCGTATGCCGCGATACGTGTTATCGGGAGAGAGGTACGCGGCCTGCGGGAACAGACCCGATAGCACCGCCTTCATTACGAGGACGCACTTGGCTGTGATCAAATAACGACGGATCGAGATGAGGATGCTGCAGGTCCTTACCACTTGGGTTGCTGGACGTGAAACAAGCAGGAGTCTGGACTGATGTGGAGCACCGCGCCTCGTATGCCGCGATACGTGTTATCGGGAGAGAGGTACGCGGCCTGCGGGAACAGACCCGATAGCACCGCCTTCATTACGAGGACGCACTTGGCTGTGATCAAATAACGACGGATCGAGATGAGGATGCTGCAGGTCCTTACCACTTGGGTTGCTGGACGTGAAACAAGCAGGAGTCTGGACTGATGTGGAGCACCGCGCCTCGTATGCCGCGATACGTGTTATCGGGAGAGAGGTACGCGGCCTGCGGGAACAGACCCGATAGCACCGCCTTCATTACGAGGACGCACTTGGCTGTGATCAAATAACGACGGATCGAGATGAGGATGCTGCAGGTCCTTACCACTTGGGTTGCTGGACGTGAAACAAGCAGGAGTCTGGACTGATGTGGAGCACCGCGCCTCGTATGCCGCGATACGTGTTATCGGGAGAGAGGTACGCGGCCTGCGGGAACAGACCCGATAGCACCGCCTTCATTACGAGGACGCACTTGGCTGTGATCAAATAACGACGGATCGAGATGAGGATGCTGCAGGTCCTTACCACTTGGGTTGCTGGACGTGAAACAAGCAGGAGTCTGGACTGATGTGGAGCACCGCGCCTCGTATGCCGCGATACGTGTTATCGGGAGAGAGGTACGCGGCCTGCGGGAACAGACCCGATAGCACCGCCTTCATTACGAGGACGCACTTGGCTGTGATCAAATAACGACGGATCGAGATGAGGATGCTGCAGGTCCTTACCACTTGGGTTGCTGGACGTGAAACAAGCAGGAGTCTGGACTGATGTGGAGCACCGCGCCTCGTATGCCGCGATACGTGTTATCGGGAGAGAGGTACGCGGCCTGCGGGAACAGACCCGATAGCACCGCCTTCATTACGAGGACGCACTTGGCTGTGATCAAATAACGACGGATCGAGATGAGGATGCTGCAGGTCCTTACCACTTGGGTTGCTGGACGTGAAACAAGCAGGAGTCTGGACTGATGTGGAGCACCGCGCCTCGTATGCCGCGATACGTGTTATCGGGAGAGAGGTACGCGGCCTGCGGGAACAGACCCGATAGCACCGCCTTCATTACGAGGACGCACTTGGCTGTGATCAAATAACGACGGATCGAGATGAGGATGCTGCAGGTCCTTACCACTTGGGTTGCTGGACGTGAAACAAGCAGGAGTCTGGACTGATGTGGAGCACCGCGCCTCGTATGCCGCGATACGTGTTATCGGGAGAGAGGTACGCGGCCTGCGGGAACAGACCCGATAGCACCGCCTTCATTACGAGGACGCACTTGGCTGTGATCAAATAACGACGGATCGAGATGAGGATGCTGCAGGTCCTTACCACTTGGGTTGCTGGACGTGAAACAAGCAGGAGTCTGGACTGATGTGGAGCACCGCGCCTCGTATGCCGCGATACGTGTTATCGGGAGAGAGGTACGCGGCCTGCGGGAACAGACCCGATAGCACCGCCTTCATTACGAGGACGCACTTGGCTGTGATCAAATAACGACGGATCGAGATGAGGATGCTGCAGGTCCTTACCACTTGGGTTGCTGGACGTGAAACAAGCAGGAGTCTGGACTGATGTGGAGCACCGCGCCTCGTATGCCGCGATACGTGTTATCGGGAGAGAGGTACGCGGCCTGCGGGAACAGACCCGATAGCACCGCCTTCATTACGAGGACGCACTTGGCTGTGATCAAATAACGACGGATCGAGATGAGGATGCTGCAGGTCCTTACCACTTGGGTTGCTGGACGTGAAACAAGCAGGAGTCTGGACTGATGTGGAGCACCGCGCCTCGTATGCCGCGATACGTGTTATCGGGAGAGAGGTACGCGGCCTGCGGGAACAGACCCGATAGCACCGCCTTCATTACGAGGACGCACTTGGCTGTGATCAAATAACGACGGATCGAGATGAGGATGCTGCAGGTCCTTACCACTTGGGTTGCTGGACGTGAAACAAGCAGGAGTCTGGACTGATGTGGAGCACCGCGCCTCGTATGCCGCGATACGTGTTATCGGGAGAGAGGTACGCGGCCTGCGGGAACAGACCCGATAGCACCGCCTTCATTACGAGGACGCACTTGGCTGTGATCAAATAACGACGGATCGAGATGAGGATGCTGCAGGTCCTTACCACTTGGGTTGCTGGACGTGAAACAAGCAGGAGTCTGGACTGATGTGGAGCACCGCGCCTCGTATGCCGCGATACGTGTTATCGGGAGAGAGGTACGCGGCCTGCGGGAACAGACCCGATAGCACCGCCTTCATTACGAGGACGCACTTGGCTGTGATCAAATAACGACGGATCGAGATGAGGATGCTGCAGGTCCTTACCACTTGGGTTGCTGGACGTGAAACAAGCAGGAGTCTGGACTGATGTGGAGCACCGCGCCTCGTATGCCGCGATACGTGTTATCGGGAGAGAGGTACGCGGCCTGCGGGAACAGACCCGATAGCACCGCCTTCATTACGAGGACGCACTTGGCTGTGATCAAATAACGACGGATCGAGATGAGGATGCTGCAGGTCCTTACCACTTGGGTTGCTGGACGTGAAACAAGCAGGAGTCTGGACTGATGTGGAGCACCGCGCCTCGTATGCCGCGATACGTGTTATCGGGAGAGAGGTACGCGGCCTGCGGGAACAGACCCGATAGCACCGCCTTCATTACGAGGACGCACTTGGCTGTGATCAAATAACGACGGATCGAGATGAGGATGCTGCAGGTCCTTACCACTTGGGTTGCTGGACGTGAAACAAGCAGGAGTCTGGACTGATGTGGAGCACCGCGCCTCGTATGCCGCGATACGTGTTATCGGGAGAGAGGTACGCGGCCTGCGGGAACAGACCCGATAGCACCGCCTTCATTACGAGGACGCACTTGGCTGTGATCAAATAACGACGGATCGAGATGAGGATGCTGCAGGTCCTTACCACTTGGGTTGCTGGACGTGAAACAAGCAGGAGTCTGGACTGATGTGGAGCACCGCGCCTCGTATGCCGCGATACGTGTTATCGGGAGAGAGGTACGCGGCCTGCGGGAACAGACCCGATAGCACCGCCTTCATTACGAGGACGCACTTGGCTGTGATCAAATAACGACGGATCGAGATGAGGATGCTGCAGGTCCTTACCACTTGGGTTGCTGGACGTGAAACAAGCAGGAGTCTGGACTGATGTGGAGCACCGCGCCTCGTATGCCGCGATACGTGTTATCGGGAGAGAGGTACGCGGCCTGCGGGAACAGACCCGATAGCACCGCCTTCATTACGAGGACGCACTTGGCTGTGATCAAATAACGACGGATCGAGATGAGGATGCTGCAGGTCCTTACCACTTGGGTTGCTGGACGTGAAACAAGCAGGAGTCTGGACTGATGTGGAGCACCGCGCCTCGTATGCCGCGATACGTGTTATCGGGAGAGAGGTACGCGGCCTGCGGGAACAGACCCGATAGCACCGCCTTCATTACGAGGACGCACTTGGCTGTGATCAAATAACGACGGATCGAGATGAGGATGCTGCAGGTCCTTACCACTTGGGTTGCTGGACGTGAAACAAGCAGGAGTCTGGACTGATGTGGAGCACCGCGCCTCGTATGCCGCGATACGTGTTATCGGGAGAGAGGTACGCGGCCTGCGGGAACAGACCCGATAGCACCGCCTTCATTACGAGGACGCACTTGGCTGTGATCAAATAACGACGGATCGAGATGAGGATGCTGCAGGTCCTTACCACTTGGGTTGCTGGACGTGAAACAAGCAGGAGTCTGGACTGATGTGGAGCACCGCGCCTCGTATGCCGCGATACGTGTTATCGGGAGAGAGGTACGCGGCCTGCGGGAACAGACCCGATAGCACCGCCTTCATTACGAGGACGCACTTGGCTGTGATCAAATAACGACGGATCGAGATGAGGATGCTGCAGGTCCTTACCACTTGGGTTGCTGGACGTGAAACAAGCAGGAGTCTGGACTGATGTGGAGCACCGCGCCTCGTATGCCGCGATACGTGTTATCGGGAGAGAGGTACGCGGCCTGCGGGAACAGACCCGATAGCACCGCCTTCATTACGAGGACGCACTTGGCTGTGATCAAATAACGACGGATCGAGATGAGGATGCTGCAGGTCCTTACCACTTGGGTTGCTGGACGTGAAACAAGCAGGAGTCTGGACTGATGTGGAGCACCGCGCCTCGTATGCCGCGATACGTGTTATCGGGAGAGAGGTACGCGGCCTGCGGGAACAGACCCGATAGCACCGCCTTCATTACGAGGACGCACTTGGCTGTGATCAAATAACGACGGATCGAGATGAGGATGCTGCAGGTCCTTACCACTTGGGTTGCTGGACGTGAAACAAGCAGGAGTCTGGACTGATGTGGAGCACCGCGCCTCGTATGCCGCGATACGTGTTATCGGGAGAGAGGTACGCGGCCTGCGGGAACAGACCCGATAGCACCGCCTTCATTACGAGGACGCACTTGGCTGTGATCAAATAACGACGGATCGAGATGAGGATGCTGCAGGTCCTTACCACTTGGGTTGCTGGACGTGAAACAAGCAGGAGTCTGGACTGATGTGGAGCACCGCGCCTCGTATGCCGCGATACGTGTTATCGGGAGAGAGGTACGCGGCCTGCGGGAACAGACCCGATAGCACCGCCTTCATTACGAGGACGCACTTGGCTGTGATCAAATAACGACGGATCGAGATGAGGATGCTGCAGGTCCTTACCACTTGGGTTGCTGGACGTGAAACAAGCAGGAGTCTGGACTGATGTGGAGCACCGCGCCTCGTATGCCGCGATACGTGTTATCGGGAGAGAGGTACGCGGCCTGCGGGAACAGACCCGATAGCACCGCCTTCATTACGAGGACGCACTTGGCTGTGATCAAATAACGACGGATCGAGATGAGGATGCTGCAGGTCCTTACCACTTGGGTTGCTGGACGTGAAACAAGCAGGAGTCTGGACTGATGTGGAGCACCGCGCCTCGTATGCCGCGATACGTGTTATCGGGAGAGAGGTACGCGGCCTGCGGGAACAGACCCGATAGCACCGCCTTCATTACGAGGACGCACTTGGCTGTGATCAAATAACGACGGATCGAGATGAGGATGCTGCAGGTCCTTACCACTTGGGTTGCTGGACGTGAAACAAGCAGGAGTCTGGACTGATGTGGAGCACCGCGCCTCGTATGCCGCGATACGTGTTATCGGGAGAGAGGTACGCGGCCTGCGGGAACAGACCCGATAGCACCGCCTTCATTACGAGGACGCACTTGGCTGTGATCAAATAACGACGGATCGAGATGAGGATGCTGCAGGTCCTTACCACTTGGGTTGCTGGACGTGAAACAAGCAGGAGTCTGGACTGATGTGGAGCACCGCGCCTCGTATGCCGCGATACGTGTTATCGGGAGAGAGGTACGCGGCCTGCGGGAACAGACCCGATAGCACCGCCTTCATTACGAGGACGCACTTGGCTGTGATCAAATAACGACGGATCGAGATGAGGATGCTGCAGGTCCTTACCACTTGGGTTGCTGGACGTGAAACAAGCAGGAGTCTGGACTGATGTGGAGCACCGCGCCTCGTATGCCGCGATACGTGTTATCGGGAGAGAGGTACGCGGCCTGCGGGAACAGACCCGATAGCACCGCCTTCATTACGAGGACGCACTTGGCTGTGATCAAATAACGACGGATCGAGATGAGGATGCTGCAGGTCCTTACCACTTGGGTTGCTGGACGTGAAACAAGCAGGAGTCTGGACTGATGTGGAGCACCGCGCCTCGTATGCCGCGATACGTGTTATCGGGAGAGAGGTACGCGGCCTGCGGGAACAGACCCGATAGCACCGCCTTCATTACGAGGACGCACTTGGCTGTGATCAAATAACGACGGATCGAGATGAGGATGCTGCAGGTCCTTACCACTTGGGTTGCTGGACGTGAAACAAGCAGGAGTCTGGACTGATGTGGAGCACCGCGCCTCGTATGCCGCGATACGTGTTATCGGGAGAGAGGTACGCGGCCTGCGGGAACAGACCCGATAGCACCGCCTTCATTACGAGGACGCACTTGGCTGTGATCAAATAACGACGGATCGAGATGAGGATGCTGCAGGTCCTTACCACTTGGGTTGCTGGACGTGAAACAAGCAGGAGTCTGGACTGATGTGGAGCACCGCGCCTCGTATGCCGCGATACGTGTTATCGGGAGAGAGGTACGCGGCCTGCGGGAACAGACCCGATAGCACCGCCTTCATTACGAGGACGCACTTGGCTGTGATCAAATAACGACGGATCGAGATGAGGATGCTGCAGGTCCTTACCACTTGGGTTGCTGGACGTGAAACAAGCAGGAGTCTGGACTGATGTGGAGCACCGCGCCTCGTATGCCGCGATACGTGTTATCGGGAGAGAGGTACGCGGCCTGCGGGAACAGACCCGATAGCACCGCCTTCATTACGAGGACGCACTTGGCTGTGATCAAATAACGACGGATCGAGATGAGGATGCTGCAGGTCCTTACCACTTGGGTTGCTGGACGTGAAACAAGCAGGAGTCTGGACTGATGTGGAGCACCGCGCCTCGTATGCCGCGATACGTGTTATCGGGAGAGAGGTACGCGGCCTGCGGGAACAGACCCGATAGCACCGCCTTCATTACGAGGACGCACTTGGCTGTGATCAAATAACGACGGATCGAGATGAGGATGCTGCAGGTCCTTACCACTTGGGTTGCTGGACGTGAAACAAGCAGGAGTCTGGACTGATGTGGAGCACCGCGCCTCGTATGCCGCGATACGTGTTATCGGGAGAGAGGTACGCGGCCTGCGGGAACAGACCCGATAGCACCGCCTTCATTACGAGGACGCACTTGGCTGTGATCAAATAACGACGGATCGAGATGAGGATGCTGCAGGTCCTTACCACTTGGGTTGCTGGACGTGAAACAAGCAGGAGTCTGGACTGATGTGGAGCACCGCGCCTCGTATGCCGCGATACGTGTTATCGGGAGAGAGGTACGCGGCCTGCGGGAACAGACCCGATAGCACCGCCTTCATTACGAGGACGCACTTGGCTGTGATCAAATAACGACGGATCGAGATGAGGATGCTGCAGGTCCTTACCACTTGGGTTGCTGGACGTGAAACAAGCAGGAGTCTGGACTGATGTGGAGCACCGCGCCTCGTATGCCGCGATACGTGTTATCGGGAGAGAGGTACGCGGCCTGCGGGAACAGACCCGATAGCACCGCCTTCATTACGAGGACGCACTTGGCTGTGATCAAATAACGACGGATCGAGATGAGGATGCTGCAGGTCCTTACCACTTGGGTTGCTGGACGTGAAACAAGCAGGAGTCTGGACTGATGTGGAGCACCGCGCCTCGTATGCCGCGATACGTGTTATCGGGAGAGAGGTACGCGGCCTGCGGGAACAGACCCGATAGCACCGCCTTCATTACGAGGACGCACTTGGCTGTGATCAAATAACGACGGATCGAGATGAGGATGCTGCAGGTCCTTACCACTTGGGTTGCTGGACGTGAAACAAGCAGGAGTCTGGACTGATGTGGAGCACCGCGCCTCGTATGCCGCGATACGTGTTATCGGGAGAGAGGTACGCGGCCTGCGGGAACAGACCCGATAGCACCGCCTTCATTACGAGGACGCACTTGGCTGTGATCAAATAACGACGGATCGAGATGAGGATGCTGCAGGTCCTTACCACTTGGGTTGCTGGACGTGAAACAAGCAGGAGTCTGGACTGATGTGGAGCACCGCGCCTCGTATGCCGCGATACGTGTTATCGGGAGAGAGGTACGCGGCCTGCGGGAACAGACCCGATAGCACCGCCTTCATTACGAGGACGCACTTGGCTGTGATCAAATAACGACGGATCGAGATGAGGATGCTGCAGGTCCTTACCACTTGGGTTGCTGGACGTGAAACAAGCAGGAGTCTGGACTGATGTGGAGCACCGCGCCTCGTATGCCGCGATACGTGTTATCGGGAGAGAGGTACGCGGCCTGCGGGAACAGACCCGATAGCACCGCCTTCATTACGAGGACGCACTTGGCTGTGATCAAATAACGACGGATCGAGATGAGGATGCTGCAGGTCCTTACCACTTGGGTTGCTGGACGTGAAACAAGCAGGAGTCTGGACTGATGTGGAGCACCGCGCCTCGTATGCCGCGATACGTGTTATCGGGAGAGAGGTACGCGGCCTGCGGGAACAGACCCGATAGCACCGCCTTCATTACGAGGACGCACTTGGCTGTGATCAAATAACGACGGATCGAGATGAGGATGCTGCAGGTCCTTACCACTTGGGTTGCTGGACGTGAAACAAGCAGGAGTCTGGACTGATGTGGAGCACCGCGCCTCGTATGCCGCGATACGTGTTATCGGGAGAGAGGTACGCGGCCTGCGGGAACAGACCCGATAGCACCGCCTTCATTACGAGGACGCACTTGGCTGTGATCAAATAACGACGGATCGAGATGAGGATGCTGCAGGTCCTTACCACTTGGGTTGCTGGACGTGAAACAAGCAGGAGTCTGGACTGATGTGGAGCACCGCGCCTCGTATGCCGCGATACGTGTTATCGGGAGAGAGGTACGCGGCCTGCGGGAACAGACCCGATAGCACCGCCTTCATTACGAGGACGCACTTGGCTGTGATCAAATAACGACGGATCGAGATGAGGATGCTGCAGGTCCTTACCACTTGGGTTGCTGGACGTGAAACAAGCAGGAGTCTGGACTGATGTGGAGCACCGCGCCTCGTATGCCGCGATACGTGTTATCGGGAGAGAGGTACGCGGCCTGCGGGAACAGACCCGATAGCACCGCCTTCATTACGAGGACGCACTTGGCTGTGATCAAATAACGACGGATCGAGATGAGGATGCTGCAGGTCCTTACCACTTGGGTTGCTGGACGTGAAACAAGCAGGAGTCTGGACTGATGTGGAGCACCGCGCCTCGTATGCCGCGATACGTGTTATCGGGAGAGAGGTACGCGGCCTGCGGGAACAGACCCGATAGCACCGCCTTCATTACGAGGACGCACTTGGCTGTGATCAAATAACGACGGATCGAGATGAGGATGCTGCAGGTCCTTACCACTTGGGTTGCTGGACGTGAAACAAGCAGGAGTCTGGACTGATGTGGAGCACCGCGCCTCGTATGCCGCGATACGTGTTATCGGGAGAGAGGTACGCGGCCTGCGGGAACAGACCCGATAGCACCGCCTTCATTACGAGGACGCACTTGGCTGTGATCAAATAACGACGGATCGAGATGAGGATGCTGCAGGTCCTTACCACTTGGGTTGCTGGACGTGAAACAAGCAGGAGTCTGGACTGATGTGGAGCACCGCGCCTCGTATGCCGCGATACGTGTTATCGGGAGAGAGGTACGCGGCCTGCGGGAACAGACCCGATAGCACCGCCTTCATTACGAGGACGCACTTGGCTGTGATCAAATAACGACGGATCGAGATGAGGATGCTGCAGGTCCTTACCACTTGGGTTGCTGGACGTGAAACAAGCAGGAGTCTGGACTGATGTGGAGCACCGCGCCTCGTATGCCGCGATACGTGTTATCGGGAGAGAGGTACGCGGCCTGCGGGAACAGACCCGATAGCACCGCCTTCATTACGAGGACGCACTTGGCTGTGATCAAATAACGACGGATCGAGATGAGGATGCTGCAGGTCCTTACCACTTGGGTTGCTGGACGTGAAACAAGCAGGAGTCTGGACTGATGTGGAGCACCGCGCCTCGTATGCCGCGATACGTGTTATCGGGAGAGAGGTACGCGGCCTGCGGGAACAGGCCCGATAGCACCGCCTTCATTACGAGGACGCACTTGGCTGTGATCAAATAACGACGGATCGAGATGAGGATGCTGCAGGTCCTTACCACTTGGGTTGCTGGACGTGAAACAAGCAGGAGTCTGGACTGATGTGGAGCACCGCGCCTCGTATGCCGCAATACGTGTTATCGGGAGAGAGGTACGCGGCCTGCGGGAACAGACCCGATAGCACCGCCTTCATTACGAGGACGCACTTGGCTGTGATCAAATAACGACGGATCGAGATGAGGATGCTGCAGGTCCTTACCACTTGGGTTGCTGGACGTGAAACAAGCAGGAGTCTGGACTGATGTGGAGCACCGCGCCTCGTATGCCGCGATACGTGTTATCGGGAGAGAGGTACGCGGCCTGCGGGAACAGACCCGATAGCACCGCCTTCATTACGAGGACGCACTTGGCTGTGATCAAATAACGACGGATCGAGATGAGGATGCTGCAGGTCCTTACCACTTGGGTTGCTGGACGTGAAACAAGCAGGAGTCTGGACTGATGTGGAGCACCGCGCCTCGTATGCCGCGATACGTGTTATCGGGAGAGAGGTACGCGGCCTGCGGGAACAGACCCGATAGCACCGCCTTCATTACGAGGACGCACTTGGCTGTTATCAAATAACGACGGATCGAGATGAGGATGCTGCAGGTCCTTACCACTTGGGTTGCTGGACGTGAAACAAGCAGGAGTCTGGACTGATGTGGAGCACCGCGCCTCGTATGCCGCGATACGTGTTATCGGGAGAGAGGTACGCGGCCTGCGGGAACAGGCCCGATAGCACCGCCTTCATTACGAGGACGCACTTGGCTGTGATCAAATAACGACGGATCGAGATGAGGATGCTGCAGGTCCTTACCACTTGGGTTGCTGGACGTGAAACAAGCAGGAGTCTGGACTGATGTGGAGCACCGCGCCTCGTATGCCGCGATACGTGTTATCGGGAGAGAGGTACGCGGCCTGCGGGAACAGACCCGATAGCACCGCCTTCATTACGAGGACGCACTTGGCTGTGATCAAATAACGACGGATCGAGATGAGGATGTTGCAGGTCCTTACCACTTGGGTTGCTGGTAGGTGAAACAAGCAGGAGTCTGGACTGATGTGGAACACCGCGCCTCGTATGCCGCGATACGTGTTATCGGGAGAGAGGTACGCGGCCTGCGGGAACAGACCCGATAGCACCGCCTTCATTACGAGGACGCACTTGGCTGTGATCAAATAACGACGGATCGAGATGAGGATGCTGCAGGTCCTTACCACTTGGGTTGCTGGACGTGAAACAAGCAGGAGTCTGGACTGATGTGGAGCACCGCGCCTCGTATGCCGCGATACGTGTTATCGGGAGAGAGGTACGCGGCCTGCGGGAACAGACCCGATAGCACCGCCTTCATTACGAGGACGCACTTGGCTGTGATCAAATAACGACGGATCGAGATGAGGATGCTGCAGGTCCTTACCACTTGGGTTGCTGGACGTGAAACAAGCAGGAGTCTGGACTGATGTGGAGCACCGCGCCTCGTATGCCGCGATACGTGTTATCGGGAGAGAGGTACGCGGCCTGCGGGAACAGGCCCGATAGCACCGCCTTCATTACGAGGACGCACTTGGCTGTGATCAAATAACGACGGATCGAGATGAGGATGCTGCAGGTCCTTACCACTTGGGTTGCTGGACGTGAAACAAGCAGGAGTCTGGACTGATGTGGAGCACCGCGCCTCGTATGCCGCGATACGTGTTATCGGGAGAGAGGTACGCGGCCTGCGGGAACAGACCCGATAGCACCGCCTTCATTACGAGGACGCACTTGGCTGTGATCAAATAACGACGGATCGAGATGAGGATGCTGCAGGTCCTTACCACTTGGGTTGCTGGACGTGAAACAAGCAGGAGTCTGGACTGATGTGGAGCACCGCGCCTCGTATGCCGCGATACGTGTTATCGGGAGAGAGGTACGCGGCCTGCGGGAACAGACCCGATAGCACCGCCTTCATTACGAGGACGCACTTGGCTGTGATCAAATAACGACGGATCGAGATGAGGATGCTGCAGGTCCTTACCACTTGGGTTGCTGGACGTGGAACAAGCAGGAGTCCGGGCTGATGTGGAGCACCGCGCCTCGTATGCCGCGATACGTGTTATCGGGAGAGAGGTACGCGGCCTGCGGGAACAGGCCCGATAGCACCGCTTTCATTACAAGATGAGGATGCTGCAGGTCCTTACCACTTGGGTTGCTGGACGTGAAACAAGCAGGAGTCTGGACTGATGTGGAGCACCGCGCCTCGTATGCCGCGATACGTGTTATCGGGAGAGAGGTACGCGGCCTGCGGGAACAGGCCCGATAGCACCGCTTTCATTACAAGATGAGGATGCTGCAGGTCCTCACCACTTGGGCTGCTGGACGTGGAACAAGCAGGAGTCCGGGCTGATGTGGAGCCCCGCGCCTCGTATGCCGCGATACGTGTTATCGGGAGAGAGGTACGCGGCCTGCGGGAACAGGCCCGATAGCACCGCTTTCATTACAAGATGAGGATGCTGCAGGTCCTCACCACTTGGGCTGCTGGACGTGGAACAAGCAGGAGTCCGGGCTGATGTGGAGCACCGCGCCTCGTATGCCGCGATACGTGTTATCGGGAGAGAGGTACGCGGCCTGCGGGAACAGCCCCGATAGCACCGCCTTCATTACACGGACGCACTTGGCTGTGATCAATTAATATAACGTATTAGCAAAAAATGATATATATATATATTATGATGTGATACAAGTGTAAATTAAAAATTTTATTTTTAAGCTACATCATTAGACTCTGGATATCATCTAGGATCAGAGTACTTGTTATGTCGAATCGAACGAGCCCAAACTCGATGAGGTTACATCGTTTTATTACAGAGTTCCGATAGCCATCTTCCGTCTCCATCATCAGATCAGCTCCATATCACAACAATATTGCATTGTCATCCGATTTACACATACATGCAAAATTTCAGCTCGATCAGAAACCGGGAAGTGGGTCTAATTCATCTTGCAAGATTTGACCCAAACAAATAAATAAATAAATAAACTGCTCAAGCTAAATAAAAGCTTGTAAAAATAATATAACGTATTAACAAAAAAAAAGTGGTCTCCTATTAGGGGTTCGCAGGTTCGATCACGCACCTCTGACTTTTCTAAGTTAAGTGCGTTTAAGAAATTAAATATCACATGCTTTAACGGTGAAGGAAAACATCGTGAGGAAACCTGCACACCTGAGAGTTCCCCATAATGTTCTCGAAGGTGTGTGAAATCCGCCAATTCGCATTGGGCCAGCGTGGTGGACTATGGCCTATAACCCTTCACTAAGAGGAGACCTCGCTCAGTAGTGAGCCAATGATGGGTTGCTATTTGCTAATGATGATGATCAGGATGATTAGCAAATAATATTTTTATTTATAATAGAACTAGCTGATGCCTTGAACTAGCTGGGAGGTCTCGGGTTCGATTCCCGTCGGGGTCAATTTGTGAATTTATAATTTCTGAATTATCTCTGGTCTGGCCTAATGGGAGGCTTTGGCCGTGGCTAGTTACCACCCTACCGTCAAAAACGTGAAGCCAAGCGATTTAGCGTTCCGGCACGATGGCGTGTAGAAACCGATTAGGGGTATGGGTTGAATGTTCACTGCCATACCCCTTACAAGTTAGCCCACTACCATCTTAGACTGCATCGTCACTTACCATCAGGTGAGATCGCAGTCAAGGACTATCTTGTCATCGAATAAAAAAATTCCCTGGTGTAGATACACTTATTTACATTTCATTCATCAGTGCACATTCCATCGCATCACGCTCATCATTCATTTTTTCATCATCAGCAACCCATCAACGGCTCACTGCTGAGCGCAGGTCTCCTCTCAGAGAAGGGTTATAGGCTATCCACCACGCTGGCCCAATACGAATTGGTGGACTTCACACACCTTTGAGAACATTATGGAGAACTCTCAGTTGTGCAGGTTTCCTCACGATGTTTTCCTTCACCGTTGAAGCAAGTGACAATTAATTGATTAAACGCACTTGACTTCGAAAAGTCAGAGGTGCGTACCGGGATCCAACCTGCGACCCCCCGAATAGGAGACCACAGTCCTAACCACGATGCTATCACGCTAACACTACTGCAATTAGGTAATTAGCCTAAGTAGGGGGCAATAAACTACCTCTATCAAGCAGATTTATTACTGTGGAGTCCTGGACCGTAGAGACCGCATTCGTTAAACCGAATTTATTCTTGACCAGCTTTTCTAAGCTATTTCTTATTTCTATAGCCTGAAACAAATTATTTATTTATGTAAGGAAGACAAGGGTCTGCCCGCGAAATTCAAATTTAATTTGGTTTTTCGCAATTTCTAAACTAATACGACAAAGTAGGCTTATGGCCTTCTAATTGCGACAGTGGAATTTCATCTTCACAGGTTTACATAAAAATCTTTACTTGAAATTTACCAGTTTAAGAAATTAATCAAAATACTGAGTTGGACGTGAGTAACTCACAAATTAGTCGATATTTTGATTAATTTCTTAAACTCACTTTCAAGTAAAGATTTTCATATAAAACTGTGAAGATGATACTGCCATTGTCGCAATTAGATTGCCATAAGCCTACTTTGTCGTATTAGATTACAAATTGCGAAAAAACAAATTAAATTTGAATTTCGCGGGCAGTACCGTGTCTTCCACCTTAATACTAGTAGTAATATAAAAATGTAACAAAGATATAAAGGACGTGCACAAGGACAGCGTATCTAAGGAACAGATTTCTTCCAGAAGCCCTCGAATGTGAGAACTCTGTTCAAAGTCAAAGTCAAAGTCAAAGTCAAAGTCATTTATTGCATAATATTATCATAATACATTGCCTTTTCGGCGTGCAATAGAGATACAAAAGAATGGTTTCTTTAAAACAATTAATTTAGGCTCAAGTACACATTATTCTCACATAAGTACATAGGTAACAATAAAAGGAAGTTACATTTAAAATTTAAAAATACCTTAATTGATAAAATTCATCGATATTGTAAAATGTATTGTCTAATAAAAAGTCGCGTAGTTTATTTTTAAATTGATTTATATTATTACATTTCCTTATCTGCTCAGGTATTTTATTGTATACCTTAATCGCCATCACACAAATACTCTTGCTGAAGAATGAGGTTTTGTGAGTGGGATAACGGAATAAATCTTTACAGCGTTCTCGATTATTTCGAACAAACAAATTTTCATTCTTTCTTAGGAATAGCGCAAGTTCAAATATGTATAACGACGTAACTGTGAGAACGCTGCTGAGACGTAACTGCTATCCCTTTTTTTTATCTTACATATCGCTCTTATGCATCTTTTTTGCGCAATAAAGACGTGGTTAATTTCACTAGCATTTCCCCAGGAAATTATGCCGTAGCGAAGAATTGAAGCTACTTGTGCATGATATGCCACTAACAATGTTTTTTCATTAACTTTCTTTGACAACATGTACAATGCATAAGATAACTGATTTAGCTTTGAACAAACATAATCAGCGTGATTCTTCCAGGTAAAGTATTCATCAATTCGCAAGCCTAAAAATCTTGTTTCGTTTGTTTCTTCAACTTTTTCGCCTGAGTAGTTTATGTTTATACTGTAACTGATTTTACTTCGTATATTATGAAAGTTTATAATTTTTGTTTTATTAAAGTTAAGCGTGAGGGAATTTTCATCTAGCCATTTCATTATGTTCTTTAAACTATTATTTATTGTTATCTCATGTTGTTTCATTGTTGTTGTCTGTTCTCTGTTATTTTTAGGGTCAATTTTTTTTTACAAGCTTTTATTTAGCTTGACCAGTTTATTTATTAGCTAACTATTGGCCTCATAAGTAGGCTCAGGGTCACTCAGCGAGCGATGGAGAGAGCTATGCTCGGTATATCCCTGCGAGATCAAATCAGAAATGAGCAGATCCGTAGGAGAACAAAAGTCACCGACATAGCTCAGCGTATCGCGAAACTGAAGTGGAAATGGGCGGGGCACATAGTTTGAAAAGCTGATGGTCGTTGGGGTCCCAAGGTGTTGGAGTGGCGACCCCGCACCGGGAAACGCAGTGTTGGCAGACCCCCCACCAGGTGGACCGACGACATCAAACGAGTCGCGGGAGCCAGTGGATTCAAGCGGCGCAAGACCGAAGCCTGTGGAAGTCCATGCAGGAGACCTTTGTCCAGCAGTGGACGTCTATAGGTTGATAAAGAAGAAGAATAAGTTTATTTATTTGTTTGTTTGGGTCAAATCTTGCAAGATGAATTAGACCCACTTCCCGGTTTCTGATCGAGCTGAAATTTTGCATGTATGTGTAAATCGGATGACAATGCAATATTGTTGTGACATGGAGCTGATCTGATGATGGAGACGGAAGCTGGCTATCGGAACTCTGTAATAAAACGACGTAACCCCATCGAGTTTGGGCTCGTTTGATTCGTCATAACAAGTACTCTGATCCTAGATGATATCCAGAGTCTAATGATGTAGCTACTAAAAGCTTGTATTTAAAAATAAAATTTTTAATTTACACTTGTTATAATTACCTTTTCCATTACCCTATAATTGATATACATCTTCTGACACCAGTCTTTGCATGCTTTCTTCGCTCTCTTCTCATCTCCACTTGATCTCACTTTTAAATAGGAATCGAATACATTCAAATACATTATTATATCTCCTTCGGCTACCTGAAATACATGAAAAAAAAACTGAGGAATGCACTAAAGGAAATTATTTACTTAAATATCTAAAACAAAGTCAGGTTATGTCACTTATCTGACTTTGTTTTATGTATTATATGTTAAATGTCCTACTTAATATTATAAACCTGAGGATCTAGTTTGTGAGGATGAATGTATGTATGGTTGGATGTTTGTTACTCTTTCACGCCACAACGCATGAACCGATTTGGCTGAAATTTTGAATGGAGATAGCTCATACCGAGGATTAACACGTACTATTTAGCCCGGAAAATTAGAGTTCCGGCGGAAATTAAAAAAGCCTTAATCGACGCGGATAAAGTCGCGGGCATTATCTAGTCATTTATAACTCAAGAACGGCTGGACCGATTTTTATGATGTTTGATTTGTTGGATTTCCGCAGAATATGTCTCCGCCCCGAACAGTAGAATAACTCAAGTAACGAAGTTTTAATACTTCGTGAAAATTCACAAAAACAAAAAATTATTAAGAAAATACATTTTCTTATACATTTTGTATGGAACGGCCTTTTTGGTGATATCTACTTTTTTAATAATAATTATGATAACGGATTGACTGATAATATAGTTTTACTACAGAAAGGACATACATTCCTCAGTAGCCCCTCAGGACTATACTAGTCCTCAGTTGACGCCCTCTCTGGCGCAGTGGTAAGCGCTGTGGTCTTATAACTGGGAGGTCTCGGGTTCGATTCCCGGCGGGGACAATTTGGGAATTTATAATTTCTGAAGTCTGGTCTGGTCTGGTGGGAGGCTTTGGCCGTTGCTAGTTACCACCCTACTGTCAAAGACGTGCCGCCAGCGATTTAGCGTTCCGGCACGATAGAGTGTAGAAACAGATTAGGGGTATGTAACCTGCCATACCCCTTCCGAGTTAGCCCGCTACCATCTTAGACTGCATCGTCACTTACCGTCAGGTGAGATCACAGTTAAGGACTACCTTGTTATTGTTTATTTATTAGGTTTAGTAGATAGGTTAGTTAGATAGTAAAATACTTATGACATTTTTTGTTAAATTAACGTAATGTAAGTGTAACGATTAATTTAAATTGTTTAATATTGTATTGTTAATAATTAATATTGTAAATGACATTTGTAAGAGCTTACACAAGCCTAAATTGAAAAGTAAACATCGAAATGAATCGAATAAAAAACAAAAGTAAACTGTTATAGTTCTTGCAATTCACGAGGGCGACTGACTTATGGTTGTGTGTGTCGTATCTGTATAAGTGTGAGCGAGCGCAATGCTCGCGCCTGCCCGCTCCCACCTAGGCTTTGACAGGCACGCACACTTGTGCAATGTGCATGTACACGAAGTAACCACGAGTAAAGCTCACTCGCCTTCGTGAATTGCAAAAACTGTTACCTCGAAATTATTCCTCCTAGATATCCTAGCGGCGATATTGTCCTTCCCTGTCGCGTGCTTCGTGAATACACCGTCCACTTGCAACATCGAAACTATGGATAGGATCTCGTCTATACATCCGAAATCACCTGAAAAGACACATTTATATTATAGTTTTATATTAAAACTAGCTGATGCTCACGACTTCGTCCGCTTGGATTTAGTTTTTAGAATCCCTCGGGAACACTTTGATTTAATATAAAAACCAGCCTTTGTCACTCTCCAGGACCTAAACTATGCCTACCCATGCAAACAAAAGGCAATCCGTAGATCCGTTGCAGTGTGATTGAAGAACAAACCAACAAACAAACACACATTCACATTTATATATAATACTAGCTGACCCAGCGAACTTCGTACTGCCAACAAAAATATTTAGGGGTGGGTCACCCTTATCATTTAGGGGTATGAAAAATAGATTTGGCCGATTCTCAGACCTACCCGATATGTACACAAAATTTCATAAAAATCGGTCCACCCGTTTCGGAGGAGTTTGGTAACAAACACCGCGACATGAGAATTTTACATCTATTACAGACAAAAATGACAGAAATTAGTCAAAATATCGAGTTTGACGTGAGCTACTCATCTGACTTTTTTCTTAAACTGGACACTTTCAAGTAAAGGTTTTATATAAACCTGTGAAGATGATACTGCCACTGGCGCAATTAGAATGCCATAAGCCTACTTTGTCGTATTAAATTACAAATTGCGAAAAATTAAATTTGAATTTCGCGCGCAGACCCGTATAATCCACCTTAACTGCATACATACCGCTAGTACATAACATTTTAGCGCACATAGGCTTCAAGGGTACTTCGGCCATTTTGACCCCCAAATCTGGGGTCAACTCCCCCTCTTTGTCTATTGCTTTCAGAGCGTATAGAGACTCTAACCCCGCGAGTAGACTTTTTGCGGGAGGCGGGGTTGGAAATGTGAACCTGAAAATCATCATGAGCAACCCATTAAAATCATCATCATGAGCAACCCATTAAAATCATCATCATGAGCAACCCATTAAAATCATCATCATGAGCAACCCATTAAAATCATCACCATGTGCAACCCATTAAAATCATCATCATGAGCAACCCACTAAAATCATCATCATGAGCAACCCATTAAAATCATCGTGATGAGCAACCCATTAACGGCTCACTACTGAGCGCAGGTCTCCTCTCAGTGAAGGGTTATAGACCATAATCCACCACGCCCAATGCGAATTGGCAGACTTCACACACCTTTGAGAACATTATGGAGAACTCTCAAGTGTGCAGGTTTCCTCACGATGTTTTTCTTCAACGTTGAAGCTTGAGATATTTAACCCCGCGACTTTGTCCGCGTGGAATAATTAGGTTTTGGGGTGGAATTTAGAAAAAAAAACATACTTCTTATTTTTAATTGAAAGCCATAACTTGTACTGATTATGGATTTAACTTAAAAAATGACGGAATTTCATACAAAATTTCACCCTCTATTTAACCGCCTTGGGTGTTGAATTCCGAGATATAAAATTTAGATTGTTGTATTTTATGTAAATAATTGCATATAATGAGTAATTACCGTAGTAAGTTATGAATGCCCAGTGCTTTTAACTGTAAAAGTATAGCCGATAAGTCGCTTCTACACATTTCGGGCGGCACACTCGGCGGTAAGTCGTCATAATCTGATTCTGTGTATAACCTGAAATAGAAAATTGAAGAGAAAAATTCAAAATTATTTATTTCTCTCTATACTAGTTATGAGAAGCAAGTTAGAATTTTTTTATTTTTTTTGTCTCTTTCATAGACTTCCACAGGCTTTGGTCTTGTGCCGCTTGAATCCAGCGGCTTCCTGCAACTCGTTTAATGCCGTCTGTCCACCTAGTGGGGGGGGAGGGGGTCTGCCAACACTGCGCTTCCCGGTGCAGGGTCGCCACTCCAACACCTTGGGACCCCAAAGACCATCAGCTCTTCGAACTATGTGCCCCGCCCATTTCCACTTTAGTTTCGCGACTCGCTGACCTATGTCGGTGACTTTGGTTCTCCTACGGATCTCCTCATTACCGATTTGATCTCGCAGGGATACTCCAAGCATAGCTCTCTCCATCGCTCGCTGGGTGACCCTGAGCCTTCTTATGAGGCCCACAGTTAGCGACTATTACATTCGCTAACTGTTATGGGATTATCTAAAAATGTTTGATTGCATCATCAAATTGCAAATTATTGAATCGGTTTTGATTGGCTGAATTTATAGCTTTCTTGCTGCATCAATGCATTTTAACCAACAGCGAGCGAGTACCGGCCAATCAGAGGTGCGATTGACTAAAAATTGCCGATTAAAATCTTATTCATTTCACAAAAAATTTCATAAAAATCGGTCCAGCCGTTTTGGAGGAGTTTGGTAACGAACACCGCGACACGAGAATTTTATATATTAGATACTAGCTGACCCGGCGAACTTCGTACCGCCAACTTATCTATATAAATAAAACAAATAAACTATTCTTATCAAAAAAATCGGCCAAGTGCGAGTCGGACCTCGCTCTTTTAGGGTTCCGTTAAAAAAAATTAAATTAAAAGATTTCCATCTACCCACCTACCCATTTTAATTTAATTTTTTTAATTTAATTTAATTTTTATTATTTGTTGTTATAGCGGCAATAGAAATACATAATATGTGAAAATTTCATCTGTCTATCTATTATGGTTTACGAGATACAGCCCGCTGACAGACGGACGGACGGACGGACGGACGGACGGACGGACGGACAGCGTAGGCTTAGTAATAGGGTCCCGTTGGTACCCTTTGGGTACGGAACCCTAAAAACTATCCTATCTTTCAAGTTGGTCCAAATTACAGATAGTTACGAAGTTTGATCTAAATCTGTTAAGTAGTTTAGGAGTCCATCGCGGACAAACAACGTGACACGTAATTTATATATATTAAAGAAGATAGCCTCTTAAGTAATAAGACAGCCCAATAAGTCACCTATAGCATTTCCCGCGACTCGTCCTGCCCGCCCGGCCGGCCCGCTGCGTCGCGTTGTGTCTGGAGACGGGACACACGGACACACACTCCACGCCCACCGCTGGGTCGAAGTGTGGGAGCTTGTGGAAACCGCAGTCGATCACTGGAAACGAAATGAATGAATTTAAAAAGGAGATTGGCGAATTCCATACAGTTTCTGACCCAGACGAACTGAACCGTGGGCCTCAAGCCCACGTTCACGAATCAAACTTCTCATGCTTGTTCTAGTAAACCAGTCCAACAAAAAAGTTCATCAAAGTCTATCAAATAAAGTGGGGAGAAAAAAGATATTCACTTGTATTGGCGTGTAACGGTTATTTATAATGTGTACTTGTGAATAATTATATTTTTGATCCCCATCTTGAAAAATATCGGGCTTACACAGAAAAATACTCTGAAAAGTATTGATTAAAATTGAATGATTTCTGAATATGAAAGGTTTTTAAAAATGCTGGGTCAAAATTCGCCAACCTCTTTTATTGCAACACAAATTAATACCACAACCAACCCTGTCAGACATTTGCGAGTTCTATATTTGCTTGCGATGCGTTAGACGTAAGTTAGTTACCGAAAACAACGCTGGAAAGTGGGTATAGTAACACTCAGCGATGTTTGTGGCTAACACCACAAACAACACACACAACTTCTTTTTTTACAAGCTTTTAATTAACTTGCAATATTTGTTTGGGTCAAATCTTGCAAGATGAATTAGACCCACTTCCCGGTTTCCGATCGAGCTGAAAGGAGAATGCCGATTTTTGTATGAGAGTTCGGCTATTCTTGCGTCTAAGCCAAATTATCAGTAAAACTTCGGAAATAACCTCTGGATTATACGATAAAAAAAAATATTAAGATATTCCATGGCAATTTTTAGATATCTCACTGTTAATGTTTAAGGTATTTTGGGGTTAAGTTTGCATTAACGTACCTATTTTAATCAAATATAAACAAGAAGCATTCCGAAACATGTATGATGTAATTACATAATTATGTAGGTATAAATAGGTTTTTTAAAATTATTACTATCTAAAAACTGAAAAGTGACGCCATTATTACCTCCAAGACCAAGTATACTTAGATGAATAAACATTTCTGATTAAAAACACCTTACTATATTTTGTTCTCAACAATACCTACATACACGAATAAACCTTTAGTTTACCTACAGTTTAGTGAACCTGTAGTTTTCTATTATTTAATTCTACATGAATGAACGTGTAATCTTGTATCTTATTCGTAATTAATAATTACTCCGCTGCGATACCATACGCCACATTGTTGTAGCGGCTACAAAGACACCGTGTCGACTCGATTTGACTTGCACCTCGAATTGACTCGGTGCCTTGCCTTAGTCGGTTGCATTGGTGCGCTGAATGGCGCTGCGCTCTATGCTACTAGGCACTGACTTGAGTCAACTCGGGTTGTGACTCGAGTCGGTAGCCGACGTATCAACTCGAGTAACTCGACTCAAAAAAATCCAACTCGTCACATCGTTAATATATTATACGCTTAATAGTAAAGTATATTTTTAGGAATCAGGAAAAAGAATATATTATTATTATGGTTTTAAATATAATAATCTTGACAAGTGTATGCATTTACATACACTTGTGATTGATGATTGATGATGATGATGATGATGATTGAATGATTAGTCACCATTTTTCCCTTTAAAAAGGGAAATCATAATAAACTGGCATCATATTTTGATCACAGAGTGCTTTCCAGGACAAAATATGGCGCTTCTGTTTAGTTCTTATCAAATACAGTACTTTTTTATGTAACTTTTAAACGCCATTACGCTTATGACTTTAAATAAATACATATGAAATTATAATTACAAAGTTGATTTTTCCAAGTCGCATCGTTAAGACGCTGAGTGACGCAACATAGCCGGGTTTTCGGCATTCTCCTTTTGCATGTATGTGTAAATCGGATGACAATGTAATATTGTTGTGACATGGAGCTGATCTGATTATGGAGACGGAAGATGGCTATCGGAACTCTGTAATAAAACGACATAATCCCATCGAGTTTGGGCTCGTTTCATTCGTCGTAACAAGTACTCTGATCCTGGATGATATCCAGAGTCTAATGATGTAGCTACTAAAAGCTTGCATTTAAAAATAAAATTTTTAATTTACACTTGTTTCACCGAATTATTATTTTCATCATTTATTCCTTTTAAGTGCACACCCTCATCCAGTATTTCTTCTATTAGTGTTTCGTCTTTAGGTTGCCTGGAAGAGATCGCTTCTTAGCGATAAGGCCGCCTATTGTACAGCTTCTACTCTTATAATATGTATGTTTTATATCGTTTTGTTTTGTGTTGATTGGTGTACAATAAAGTCTATTTTCATTTCACCACATTAATTAATAAGAAGTGATAAACGAAACTCACTTGCCATAACAAAGCCATAACAAAGTGTAGTAAATACTAGTCTAGCGATGTTTGTGGCTAGCACCACATTCCTGTCACACGATGTGGTAGCCGAAACTCACCATAAACAACACCGGGTATAGTCACACTCGTCTCAGCGATGTTTGTGGATAACACCACATTCCTGTCAGACGACGTGGTAGACGAAACTCACCATAAACAACACCGGCTATAGTCACACTGGTCTCAGCGATGTTTGTGGCTAGCACCACATTCCTGTCAGACGACGTGGCAGACGAAACTCACCATAAACAACACCGGGTATAGTCACACTGGTCTCAGCGATGTTTGTGGCTAGCACCACATTCCTGCCAGACGACGTGGCAGACGAAACTCACCATAAACAACACCGGGTATAGTCACACTGGTCTCAGCGATGTTTGTGGCTAGCACCACCTTCCGCACGTTCCTGTCAGACATCTGGAAGGCCTTCACCTGCTTGTAGTGCGGCAGTCTGCCGTACATCGGTACTATGCTCAGGTTAACTTACCGTATACAAAGCCAGGTATAGTTACACTCGTCTCATCTATGTTTGTGGCTAACACCACATTCCTGTCATTCGATGTAGTAAACGAAACTCACTTGCCGTAAACAACGCCGGGTATAATAAAACTAGTCTCAACTCTCAGCGATGTTTGTGGCTAACACCACATTCCTGTCATTCGACGTGGTAAACGAAACTCACTTGCCGTAAACAACGCCGGGTATAATAAAACTAGTCTCAACTCTCAGCTATGTTTGTGGACAACACCACATTCCTGTCATTCGATGTGGTAAACGAAACTCACTTGCCGTAAACAACGCTGGGTATAATAAAACTAGTCTCAACTCTCAGCGATGTTTGTGGATAACACCACATTCCTGTCAGACGACGTGGCAGACGAAACTCACCATAAACAACACCGGGTATAGTCACACTCGTCTCAGCGATGTTTGTGGCTAGCACCACCTTCCGCACGTTCCTGTCAGACATCTGGAAGGCCTTCACCTGCTTGTAGTGCGGTAGGCTGCCGTACATCGGTACTATGTTCAGGTTTGACGCCGATATGCCGCTGGGGAATTGTCGCCTGTATTTGTTCTTTTCATTGTTCTCTGACGCGTAAGTATCCAAAGTGTCTAAGGCTGAGAGAATCTCCTCCTAAAATAGAATAGAATAGATAGAATAGAATAGAAATGTTTTTTATTCAAATAAACTTTTTTACAAGTGCTTTTGAATCGTCGATGAGTCTACCACCTAGAGAAAGGCCGAGTCAAGTTCCTAAAATGAAGTATAGTAACAGTACCAGTTATGGACAGTATAAGGTTGAAAAGACACTATCTTAATAATAATAAAAATATTGGTTGTCTGTAAAGTCGGTTTACGGACGATAGTTTTACGTGATAACGTCATAAGGAAACATTGACGATGACTGGCGGGCGGCACAAGCCAACGTTAGGGCCGATCGTGCCTCTCTATCGCTTGTTCCGCGCTCTCGCTTGCACGCTCAGGCTCAGGCGGAACGTGACACTTTTTCGTGCGTGCAGCCGGTGGTCATCGATTTATAAGGCGTTTTCACGTCAAAATTTATTCAATTTTATAACAAAGCTTACTGAATGAGATGTACAAACTTAAGTTCCTTCTATGATCTAAACTGCTTCTCGAATGCGAAAATGTGTTTGTTTGTTGGTTTTTCCTTCAATCACGCCACAACAGAGCTACGGATCGATGTGATTTTTGCATGGGTTAGTTGAGGACCTGGATAGTGACATAGGCTACATTTTATCCCGGAAAATCAAAGAGTTTCCGCGACTATCAGATTTAGCTAGTCCTACTAGTATTATTAATGCGATAGTTTGTGGGGATGTTTGGACGGATGTTTGTTACTCTATAACTCCACAACGAATAAACCAATTTGGCTGAAATTTGGAATGGAGATAGCTCATACCCAGGATTAACACATAAGCTACCCGCAAAATTACAGAGTTCCCCGCGGCAATTGAAAAACCTTAATTCACGCGGACGAAGTCGCGAGCATGATCTAGTTAATTCTAGTTATTAAATAAATATGGATTAAACCGTACTTGTGAAGTCAAGAACGCCAATATGTCCCCAAACGGCTCGTTTTCGTGGATCTTTATGACTGTATCCACCGTGGCCTTCACGTAATCTGGTACCGGTTCTAGAAAAAAAGATATCACTAAGTATTAGAATCGTAGAAAGTGACAGTTTAATGTCAAATTACTGACTTGAAGTATAAATCGAGCGCAGAAGGTTTGCCGATGGCTGCCCCTCCCCCCCCTACACCAGCCGCAACCCGCGTAGGGGGGAGGGGCAGCCATCGGCAAACGGTTGAGCGAAGCAATAGCTGGATTACGCGTCATGCTCGTGAACGGGTTTCACCAGCGGGAATGGGGCTACTTTCTGTCTGCCCGTCCTAACATGAACCGCCATGTTTCTTGCTGGTTTTTCACTCATCGACGATTCAAAAGCACTTGTAAAAAAGTTTATTTGAATAAAAAACATTTCTATTCTATTCTATTCTAAACCTTCTGCGCGCGGCTTATATAACTGAATTTCATACTCGCTCTGAAATATGAGTCGAAAAAGAAAATTGCCTGAAAGAGATAGATGGACACGTGAGTGATCCTAAGGATAAAGGTCCGTTTTTCGAAAAAAAATACGGAATCCTAAAAATAAACTTACAGTCTAAATTTTACAGTCAGACAAATATTTTTTTTTTAATCTAAGCAGATATTAAATTTTTATCGATAAAAAATCGATTGTGGCAAGCACTACCGTTTATGAAAAATTTTATTGCTTTTTGTTTATGTGTTGTACGTTGCCTACAGGGAGTTTGTTTTACACTAGCGGCACGCTATGATGGCCGGTTTGACGTTTGTCCGCTCATGAAGTTCCGTATTAATTGATAACGACTTTGAAGGAAATAATTGTATTACTTTATTGACGATAGTGATGTGCAGAGATTCATAAATTTTATCGAATGTAGTTTTAGGTTTAGGACTCAAAATTTATTTATTAAATTGATTTCTAAAATGTATACAAGTGTAGAAAAATCAGTTTGCACCATTTAAGGGGTGAATGTACTTGTGAATATGAACAATTTTCACTATGTGGACAAACCTCTGAAATCGCAAAAAAATATCAGCTGTTTCATACAAAAGGTAAAATTTTTATTTTTATATGATATATACCACAACTCGGCATTTGGTTTTCTAAATTGAAAATTTTTAAAAATGGAATCTAATACGATCGTCACATAGGATCGCACAACTACTACCTCCGGCAAACTCGCGTCAATGCTCAATGCAAAACAAAGCAGTTTCGAATTGACGTTGCTTCGAAAAGTATAAACTGTCAGTGCAATGCGATTGTGATATAGTTTTGACCTGGCTTTGGATTTCAAATATTGATACTGCATTACTGTTGACCCTTGCTCGTTAATTTGGACTCTGTTCAAGCCCTTTGTTGTGGATTTCGTCGATATGACCGAACGTACGCAGAGAACTGTAAACCTATTTAATCAGGTACAAAAACAAAACTTAATTGGTTTTTGTTCGAGAATAAATTGACATTCCACATCACTATTGTAATGTGTCAAACCGGCCATCATAGCGTGCCGCTAGTGTAGTGTGGGAACGAATAGCAGCCCTGAGGTGCGATAGTCTAAAAATTGCCGATCAAAATCTTATTCATTTCATGGCATTAGCGTCAAAGTAAAATATTCCTTGACTGTATTAAATTAAAGTCACAAATTCAGTACAACCGATTCTAATATACATACATACCTAAACGTATGAGAATCTTCTTCTTCTTCTTTATCAACCTATAGACGTCCACTGCTGGACAAAGGTCTCCTGCATGGACTTCCACAGGCTTCGGTCTTGCGCCGCTTGAATCCAGCGGCTCCCTGCGACTCGCTTGATGTCGTCGGTCCACCTGGTGGGGGGTCTGCCAACACTGCGTTTCCCGGTGCGGGGTCGCCACTCCAACACCTTGGGACCCCAACGACCATCAGTTCTTCGAACTATGTGAACTATCAACTACATGAACTATCTAACTACACACATCAAAAGTGTCTAAGGATCAAGCATTTTTATGCGGATTTCTTGAGATTGAGATGTGGCTTTGTAATAAATTTATGATTTTATAAATTTATATGGATCCTTTTTGGTGCATTTCATAATTTGAATCAGGAACTGTCAATCAAATTCGAGTAAAAGATGAAAATCAGCTGTCAATATTTTCCCTATAAAAACATACAACGCATTGAAGACATTATTAGTGCTACTGTTTCCCTACTACTGATTAAAACCAACGTTATTATGGAGCGGCGACGTCATTTAAGCAGGGAAGAAATGCTCAGAGCCGTGGGAATGATAGAAGCTGGTTCCCGGCAACGTACTGTGGCTTTAGCTCTGAATACAAGTCAGAGTGTTATCAGTCGACTTTGGACACGTTACCGAAGCACTGGTACCGTGGCTGAGCGCCATGGAGGACGGTATCGCTGCACCACACGGAGACAAGACCGATACATTCAAATCTTAACTCGAAGAGCTCCAACAATAACCGCCATGATGTTAGCCGTGAGGCTTCATCACTCTTCAGGGAACTTAATTAGCGACCAAACAGTCAGAAACCGCTTGCATGAAGTGAACCTTCATTCCCGAAGACCGCTACGGGTACCACCTATAGCAATGCACAATCGTAGGATTCGATATCAATGGGCTCTTGAACACAGAAATTGGGCAGAAGAACAATGGCGTTTCGTGTGCTTTTCTGATGAGTCTCGTTTTGGTATGAGACCGGATGCAAGACGTATACGACACTGGAGAACCCCTGGACGCCAACAGCGATTAAAATCCTGCCAGGAAGTCCATCCTTATAGTGGTGGAACCATCATGGTATGGGCGGGTATTTGGATCGGCGGAAGAACTGAGTTGATTTGGATCAGAGGCAACCTCAACGCTCAAATTTATGCTGAGACGATTGTATCAGACGTCATCGTTCCTCTACAAGTGCAAATCGGTCCCTTATATCAGTTAATGCATGATAATGCACGACCGCACACCGCAAGAGTTGTAAGACAGACTCTCGCCGCAGCTAACATCAATGTCCTGCCCTGGCCTGCTCAGTCGCCAGACTTGAACCCGATTGAGCATGCATGGGATATGCTACAGAGAAGAGCTCTGCCGAATATGGAGGGTATCCAGTGGCAAGAAGACCTTTTTTTGTTGTTGCAACGAACATGGGCGGCCATTCCACAGCGTGATTTGGATGAACTCATTTTGAGTATGCCAAACCGATGTTCTTGTGTTGTTAGTGTTCGCGGTAGAAACACGGATTATTAATTGTTTAAGTTACCCAATAAAATTTTAAAGAAAACTGTTATTTCAGTCTTTTTTTCGAACTTTAATGTTAGTGGTTCAAATGTCAAAAATCCCTTTATTAGGAAAATGGCAAATTTCTTTATTAATGCAAAGGTGACTTGGTTTATCGTTACTGTGACAAACGAAAACACTTTATTTGATGAATCCTTAAAGAAAATTTTAATTAATATCAATCAGGAGAAAAGTTATTGCAAAAATATATGTTGATCCCTAAACACTTTTGATGTGTGTATATGAACTATCAAGGTTATAGGGCTTGTTAAAAGAAGTTACTCCGTGACTTTAAATATTTAATCAATTGCACATTAATATTAAATTACAAAATTACTAAACCCTACAGTGGAACAGTGTGATGTGTGCGGCCGGTAAGGGACAACTGAACTCGAAGCCAGTTCAAAACGTTTAATAAAACTCGATCGACAAAATGCTCGCTCAGCACTGCTGCTACACTAACATAGAGCGTTATGGAGCGTATCGTACATACCAAAACGTATGAGAATGCATACACGAAATTGAGCTCTAATTTAATTGTGTTATGGTTTATTTTAGGGCCGTTCCAACTTATTTATCTATTCAGTGAGCAATATTAAGCACATAATAATGGGTTATAAATAGGCTGTGTACATACCATCAACATAAAACACGTCTATAGGGTGTGTCCGGCCCTGCATGGCCATCACGACAGACGTGCTTCTGCCTTTGTCCTTTTTCTCGTTCAGATTGAAGAAGTTTTTCAGGAAATCCGCATCCATTGTTGCCGATGAGACTACGATTTTCAGGTTTTTTCGTTTCTGGAAAATGTACAAAATAAAACAATAATAATAAATAGTATTGATTTATATACATATTACTTTTGGAACCCTTACTAATACTATAAATGCGAAAGTGTGTTTTTTGTTGGTTTGTCCTTCAATCACGACGCAACAGGGCTACGGATCGACGTGATTTTTTGCATGGGTATAGTTGAGGACCTGGAGAGTGACATAGGGTACCTACTTTTTATCCCGGAAAATCAAAGAGATCCCGAGGGATTTTAAAAACTAAATCCGGACGAAGACGCGGGCATCAGCTAGTTAGAAGATAATATTATCATTAGGTGCGCGCTAATTTATTACGAGACAATTCTTACATGTGGCGAGAGATGGCGTTGATTCTAAAAGGTGATGTTTTCATTATTAGGAGATAATAATTATTATCATTAGGGGTGTGCTTATTTATTACGAGATGGTTCTAACATGTTGCGAGAGATGGCGTTGATTCTAAAAGGTAATGTGTAAAGGTGTAAAAATTATTAGAAGACAATATTTTCATAATATTGTTTGAATAGGTACCATAAGTATAAATTATTAAAAGGAACTTCGTTCCAACCGAGTGTTCCACGACACTCACGCATTATTTTTGTTATTGTTTGGTTATTGATTTTTTTTATTGATAGATGAAGTTTATTTTATTCTCACTTGATGTTTTAACTGATTGTCAATACATCTTCATCATCATGTCAAACGTCAACTTTACGGTCGGTTAGTTAGTTTTATGTCGGTTAGGCGATTGTAAAATAGACCCTTTATTTCGTGTTTTTCACCCATACTTCTTGATGTGTTTCTCTTGTAATTTTTACTTACTTTGGCAATTTTTTTCAATAAGCCCATGAGAACATCTGTCATCTGAGATCTTTCGTGTACCTGTAAACAAAATGCATAAAACGAACTTAGCTTTAAACAAATAACTATGACTCCATAGAGTCCCCTAGCTCTCTGTCCATTTGTATGTTAAAGCCATTTCATTCAACAACTATTAAGTCTGCGTTTAAAAAAAATTAAATATACGCGCACGAACCTATATAATGAATCTATGATTACCTATATTAATTATTATTATAGACCTAATTAAAGACTAATTTGTGAGTAACTCACGTCCAACTCGGTATTTTGATTAATTTCTTAAACTGATCACTTTCAAGTAAAGATTTTTATGTAAACCTGTGAAGATGATAATTTTACTGGCGCAATTAGAATGCCATAAGCCTACTTTGTCGTATTAGTTTACAAAATGGGAAAAACCAAATTAAATTTGAATTTCGCGGGCAGACCCGTATAATCCACCTTAAGCTGTCATTTGTATAGGGGCAGCCAATCCAGTGTTGATCATAGGTTAATTATAGTAATCACTGGTTGAAGTGAACGAATCGACGAATGAACGAATCAACGAATGAATGAATGAAGATAGAACTCTAGAAAACTAATAATTTAATATAAAAAATTATTTTTAAACAACCGACGCGCGACGCTTCAATATCCCACTTACCTACATTACGTCAAGTGCGTTTAAGAAATTAAATATCACTTGCTTCAACGGTGGTGGAAAACATCGTGAGGAAACCTGCACACCTGAGAGTTCTCCATAATGTTCTCAATGGTGTGTGAAGTCCGCCAATTCGCATTGGGCCAGCGTGGTGGACTATGGCCTATAACTCTTCTCTGAGAGGAGACCAGCGCTCAGTAGTGAGCCGTTGATGGGTTGCTAATGATGATACACACACAATATACGAAGTATTTAATTTATTAATGATATTTTAAAAACCGCTCGACCGATTTTGATAAAATTTATATGGGACCATCTGGGAAGTATGCCCTTTACAAGAAAAAAAAATTTTTTTTCACACGTCTTCAAGTAATCGGTGAACATACATATATGAAAAAAAGATTCCGACGAATTGAGAACCTCCTCCTTTTTTGGAGTCGGTTAAAAATAGAGGTATATGATTGGTCGCGGAATCTTGCCGCGTAGACAACCGTTAAGCTGGGCAAGTATTGTACATTATCATTTATCATTGTTTTAAAATTTAAACCAAACAATATCAGTTCAAAGCAGACAGTAGCAGTTTATTCACAATAATAATAAATAATTAATAGCACTTATGAAATTGATTGGGGAATTTTGTTGTGGAAAGATAATTGTCATTTCTGTAGGTACTTGGTACGATAATTAAAAATAATGTCATACATATTATCATCGGATATTATAATAATAATAAAAGTGGGTGTTTGTATAAAACTATTGTAATGTATAGGTATGTATGGGCAAGTGCTGTTCCTATGGACGCTTCTACCTGTGGACACAATCGATTCCGTCGAAACTAGCAACCCTGAAATTCTAATTTGAACGCGAACTGTCAACCATGGACAAAGCTTTACGGTCGCGTTAAAATTAGAATTTTAGGGTTGCTGGTTTCGACGGAATCGATTGTCTCCATAGGTACAGCACTTGCCCATACATATTTATATATTTTATTTACATAAGTTATGTTTTAATGAATATGAATCAGTAACCCTAATTCTTTGCTATAATAAAAATAATTTTTAAACCATGCTACATTTTATCTCAAAAATGTAGGTAATAAAAATAAAAACACATACTAAAGTGCGATACAACTACTTTTCTTATTATTCTTGAAGGAAAACATCGTGAGGAAACCTGCACACCTGAGAGTTCTTCATAATAGAATAGAATGGAATAGAATAGAAATGTTTTTTATTCAAATAAACTTTCTTACAAGTGCTTCTGAATCATCGATGAGTCTACCACTGGTTCGGAATGCCGTTCCTGCCGAGAAGAACCAGCAAGAAACTCGGCAGTTGCTCTTTTCAAAATAAGTTTACAATTCAATAGAATAGTTATACAGTTCAATTACCACCTGCTGTCTCATGAATTGCTGGAACGAATTATGTCCACGCTTTTTTATCATCTAAATAGTCTTCGATTGCATAATATGCTTTTTTCATGAGATTAGTTTTAACTGATTTCTTAAACTTGTGTAAAGGCAAGTCTAAGATCGACTGTGGAATTTTATTATAAAACGTCACGCCCATTCCCACAAATGTCTTTCGGACCCTCTTGAGGCGACATCGAGGAATCACGAGCCTGTTTGGGTTTCTAACTTGCCTATCGTGTAAATCACCCTTTTTTTTGTAATTCACAATGTTTTGTCTAACAAATATTATATTGTTGTAAATATATTGTGAAGCTACTGTAAGAATGCCTATTTTTTTAAATTTTTCTCGAAGGGAATCCCGCGGTTTTAAATTATATATTGCGCAAATTGCCCTCTTCTGCAATACAAAAATTTTTCCAATATCGGCTGCTTTACCCCATAATAAGATTCCGTATGACATAATACTATGGAAATATGCAAAATAAACAATTTTTGCAGTTTCTATGTCAGTTAACTGTCGAATCTTCCTAACAGCGTAAGCAGCAGAGCTAAGCTTGCCAGCAAGTGTTGCTATATGGGTGCCCCATTGCAGCTTTGAGTCCAGGGTTAATCCCAAGAACACTGTGGAGTCCTCACTTTTCAAGGGTTCATTACTTATCTTTAAATTTTTACTGACAGTTCTGGTGTTGGGCAATAAAAACTCAACACACTTGGTTTTTTTAGCATTTAAAAGTAGATTATTTGCCGTAAACCATTCAGAAACTTGAGATAATGAAATATTTACATCGTCAAAATTGTTTTTCGTCCTATCGACTTTAAAAATCAAAGACGTATCATCAGCAAATAGTACAATATCGCAAGTATTTTGGACAAAATGTGGTACATCATTTATGTAAATCAAAAACATGAATGGACCTAGAATAGAACCCTGGGGTACACCCATTACCGAGGCTGATCCGGATGATTTTACATCATTGACACACACTCTTTGAACACGATCACTAAGATAAGCAATGAGGCTAAGCGCAAAATCTTTAATACCATAGTGGCTCAGTTTAAGCAAAAGGGTCTCGTGATCAACGCAATCGAATGCTTTTGATAAATCACAGAAAATACCAATGGCATTCTGTGAGTTTATTCCATGCATCGAATATGTGTTGCAACAGCGTTGCGGCTGCATCGGTTGTTGATCGACCCTTAGTAAAACCGTACTGCTCAGGGTGAAGAAGTTTATTTAAATTAAAGTGTAGAAGCAGTTGGTTGAGCATTATTTTTTCAAATATCTTGCTGAGTTGGCAAAATTGAAATTGGTCTGTAGTTATTCGGGTCACATTTGCTTCCCGATTTAAAAAGAGGTATTAATTTACTACATTTCATCAGGTCTGGAAAAGATCCAGAATCTACAGACTTATTAAAAATATAAGCAAGATAGGGCGCAATAATATCAATGATATTGTGAATTATTTTAACTGATATTCCCCATAGATCTCCTGTTTTTTTATTTTGCAATGATTTAAATGTTTTGATAATATCATATGGGGTAACGTGTTTAAACCTAAATAATTTATTGCACTCAGAGACATTGCTTCTTAGAAGATTATAGGCTTCTGTTGGCGAAGAATTTAGAGAACTGGTCGTGGTTACTGGTATATTTTTGAAAAAATTCTCAAATGTATTTGCAATTTCTATATCGGAGTCAATTACACGGTTGTTAATTTTAAGTTCCAGTTTATTATAATGTACCTTATTCTTACCCATTTCATCACCAATGATGTCCCATACTGCTTTTATTTTATTATCCGAATTGACAATTTTTTAAACAATGTTCTCAAAGGTGTGTGAAGTCTGCCAATTTGCATTGGGCCAGCGTGGTGGACTATGGTCTATAACCCCTGAGAGACCTGCGCTCAGTAGTGAGCCGTTGATGGGTTGCTGATGATGATGAAACAATTTTAAATCCACACAGGGTCTCACCTCATCAAGAACGATACACGAATATTGCATCAGCAATGGAGAAGCAAACATCTCCCTTAGAAGGACGCCTTCTGTCATGAACTGTAAAAAACAAGACAACTTATTATAATCTAAAATATTCTTTAAAAAATTCTTTTAAAAAACCGACTTCAAACGCCACTAAAAAGTATAAAACGTTTGTACACGTTTGTTAAAGTCAGGCGGGCCTAAAATAGAATAGAATAGAAATATTTTTTATTCAAATAAACTTTTTTACAAGTGCTTTTGTTTTTCGATGAGTCTACCACTGGTTCGGAATGCCGTTCCTGCCGAGAAGAACCAGCAAGAAACTCGGCAGTTGCTCTTTTTAAAACAAGTTTACAATACAATAGATACTATGCTATGGTATGCAGTGTTTCCACAGTGAGGGGAAGTTCCAAAATGCATACTACTTACAATTCAATACATGTTAAGATGGGCAGAAAGTAGCCCCATTTGGCACCCGTTCACGAGCATGAAGCATGATCCACCCGTTGCTTCGCTCAACCATATTTGAGCATAGGTATTTCGAAAAACATTACAAAAATAAAATACTAGAGAACAAACTATACTATAGCTTGCTTACTGCTTTAATGCTACATGAACCGTTTTCACAATGTATTGAAATGTAAGTATACATTTTGGAACTTCCCCTTATTGTGGAAACACTGCATACATAGCATAGTTCCTATTGTAAACTCTATTGAAAAAGAGCTACCGCCGAGTTTCTTGCTGGTTCTTCTCGGTAGGAAGGGCATTCCGAATAAAATGTTGCCACGACGAGGAAACGAGTGCTCTGGCACTGTCAAATAGTTATCAGATCTCATGTAGAGCCAAGCTTCTAACTCTTCACGCCCTAACTTCACAAACTCTACACCTTAGTCAATGCCAATGACCAATGTGGGTTGGCCGTTTTGCTACATTCATATGTGTGCGGTAAGGTGAAAAATTTATTCACTGTTCATTACTTTCTGTTATACAATAGTTCTTGTAGTAACGAAGCAGCCAAGCCACATATTTTGACTAAGGTTTAGAGTTTGTGAAGTTTTTTTTTTTTTTTATTGTGGGATAGGCTTGCGCTTGACGACAATCAATGCTGGACAGCACTGATGAGGTCTAGGTTGGAGCGCGCCTGCCTAGAAAATGCCTATTCACTCTTGCCTTGAAGGTACTGAGGTTATACGTGGCCGGAAACACAGATGTTGGAAGTGCGTTCCACACCTTAGCGGTTCGATTCAGTTATAGGGCTTGTAGAGTTAGGGCGTGTAGAGTTAGAAGCATGGCTCTACATGAGATCTGATAACTTTTTGACAATGCTTGAGCTCTCGTTTGCTCGTCGTGGCAACAAGTACATGAAAATGTTTTGGTGGGATTTCACTTCTTTTTTTTTTCAATCAACAATAAATTATATACTTTGTAGTTTGTAGTGGCGCGGGCGTTTTAGAAATGGAATAACATTTTATCTAAGTATTATATCATTTAATTTAGTTTTCTATTGTTTTGTATAAATGTAGGCTGTTGGTAAACCAAATAAATAAAAATAAAAGTCGAGCTCTTGAAAATCAGTCCATCCTATTTCACACTGCATTACATTTAAAATAAGGTTCAAATCACAATACAAGGTACACCACCTACATATTTTTAGTTTCAGTTATCGTTCATTAGTCGCACGAAAACGAAATAACGAACAGAGTGAATGACTTTTGGTATTTCGACGACCCCTCGTTCGATTACTGATTCAGGTAATGTGGCATAGACCCAGAAAATCACAGAGTTCCCACTGGGTTTTAAAAACTAAATCCTCGCGGGCAGCAGTTAGTGATTGATAAAGAAGATGGTGAATAGAATAGAATAGAATAGAATAGAAATATTTTTTATTCAAATAAACTTTTACAAGTGCTTTTGAATCGTCGATGAGTCTACCACTGGTTCGGAATGCCCTTCCTGCCGAGAAGAACCAGCAAGAAACTCGGCGGTTGCTCTTTTTAAAACAAGTTTACAATACAATAGATACTATGCTATATATGCATATGTTTCCAGTTTCCACAATGAGGGGAAGTTCCACAAAAGCATACCTAATTATAATTCAACACATGTTAAGACGGGCAGACAGAAAGTAGCCCGATTCCCGCCGGTGGCACCCGTTCACGAGCATGACGTATGACCCAGCCATTGCACAGTTATATTAAAGGACCCACAGAGTGGCATAGACTACTTTTTCCCAGACAATCAGAGTTCCCACGGGGTTTTAAAAACTAAATCCACGCGGGCATCAGGTATTGATTGATAAAGAAGATGATGCTTACCACTATGCCAGTGTCCGCAGTGCGCACAGAGGTCATGGCAGCGGCGTACCCAACATGCTCGCCGAGCGGCTCGCCGCGCTCGTCCGCGACTCGGCTCGCGAGCGACAGCGCCGCAGCCACGCGCGGCTGCGTCACACACACTTTGTGACCGATTTCGTAGAGATACTGAAAAGGCGTTAACGGTTTTGTGTCATTAATAGCTGATGCCCGCGACTTCATCTGCGTGGATTTAGTTTTTAAAATCCCTTGGGAACTCTTTGATTGTCCGGGATAAAAAGTAGCCTATGTCACTCTCCAAGTTCTCAACTATACCCATGCAAAAAATCACGTCGATCCGTAGCTCTGTTGCGGCGTGATTGAAAAACAAACCAACAAACACACTTTCGCATTTATAATATTAAGTATGATGTGATCTTTGTTCTAGTGACTCTAGCGACGCAAGACTGACGCCTGTGGAAATCCATGCATCAGACCTTTGTCCAGCAGTGGGCAGGTTGATAAAGAAGTGACTCTAGACTCTAGAGGTTAGTTTGTCGAAGTTCGGGGTTCGATTCCGGGTTGGGCCAACAATTTATTGGGTTTTCCTGTCAAGAAATTCTCAGTACTAGCCCGGAGTTAGGAAGTTGGCGGTGAGTCACCCCCGTGCCTCGGAGAGCACGTAAAGCTGTCGGTCCTGCGCCCGATCTCTCTCCGGTCGTGTCGGATTTCCGTCCCATCGGACTACGAGTGAGGGCATAAAGCGTGCACCTGTGTTTGCGCACACACTTGTGCACTACAATATCTCCCGCATAGATAGCTAATCTCTGCGGAGATTGATTGCCGTGGCCAGATTGAGTCGGGAGGACATTATGTTTTCTTCTACAAATTAGCCCTTGACTACGACCTCACTTGGTGGTAAGTGAGAATGCAGTCTAAGGATTGATGCGTTAATTAGATAATTTTATTAATATCTACATACATTTACAGTATTATGTATTATTGGCGGACCCTTATTATTCTTGCAAAAAAAACACAAAGTAAGGAATTCTTCATTTAGCAAATATCCGTTACTCAATAATTGAATAATTAATACAACACAAGTAGGTATAAGGAGACTTGACTGGCGTGATAACTCGAAGCAGAATGGCGCCTGGCGTTGATACTCGTTGGCTTTTATGGAATTGACGAACGGCGCACTCGGTAGTTATTATAAAAATCTACCCTCAGCTAACAGTATAATATTATACAGTTTTCACAGCAGTAGGTAGATACGGACTTATTCTAATTTGGCGGAATAGTAAGAATTTTGTTTTACCTTGTAAAGATGTCTTTCATAGATTTTAGTATTTGAAATAGGACATTTGGCTCAAAACGGCCAACCAAATGTGTCTAATGCCAAATGGAATTTCTTAATTCATGCAATAAAATTCTTGGCAGAGACTTGTGTGGCATTATAACGTATATTTATATTGCCTTTAAATATAATTATACCTACCACAATTTACCAACAGTATGTTAACAGAGCACTAGGTAGGTATATTTATCTTTTTCCTCATCCTAATTTTATAAATATGAAACCGTTTTAAAAAATTGGCTAATTGACCGAGCGAAGCGAAGGTCTCTGAGTCTACTTGAATGAATTTGCACTTGTCCGTCCGTCCGTCCGTCTGTCAGAGCCTTATAACTTCTGAATTACTGAATGTAATTACTTCTTTAGATATAATAATATGTAAACCGATGGCCTCCAGCCGAAAATGGCTTAAAAAGTTATAAAATCTTTATTTCAGGGGGGCTCTCATAGAAGCGAATGCGAAGTAAAATATTTTTTTTTGCGATTCATAGGGTTGCTGTGTATCATTTTAAAGATAATTTGGAAACGAGTACAAAAGTATGTTTTTTTATTTTTTTCCTAAAATTGACGTAATGGGAGGCTCTCAAAGTGGAGATTATATTTGACCTCAGAAGTCACGATCGCTTGAACGGCCGTGCTTGAAAGTTTTATAATTATTAGCTTTATATCATGTACTTGAACAACAAATACTAAAATACTGCAGCTCATTAAAAATTAAATAATTTAGTTTCCTTATTATATCTATCTAAAATATATTAAGGAAACTAAATTATTTAATTTTTAATGAGTTGCAGTATTTTTATCAGAACTTCACAATGGTGTCAATAGATGGCGCTCTTTTTTTTATTTTTTTATTCGATGACAAGATAGTCCTTGACTGCGATCTCACCTGATGGTAAGTGACGATGCAGTCTAAGATGGTAGCGGACTAACTTGGAAGGGGTACGTTAGTGAAAATTCAACCCATACCCCTAATCGGTTTCTAGACGCCATCGTGCCGGAACGCTATATCGCTTGGCGGCACGTCTTTGACGGCTCTCATCTCATATTGCAAACGCAGCAGAAGTACTAATACATTAACAGAATTATTTAAAATTACTATACAATTGTGCACGTGCAATACACGGGTGCACTCAAGCTAGAAGTGATTGCCAGCTTTACCTATCTAGGCTCATGTATCACCAACAATGGATCTTGTGAACCAGAGGTGCGCAGACGCATTGGTATGGCAAAGAACGCCATGTCCCAGCTATCAAAGATCTGGAGTAGCAGGAACATATCAATACGCACCAAGCAAAGACTGGTAAATGCGCTGGTTTTCTCCATATTTTTATACGGTTCTGAAACATGGACTATTCGGGCTACAGACCGCAAACGCATTGATGCCTTCGAGATGTGGTGCTGGAGGAAGATGCTTAAGATACCCTGGACTGCATTCAGAACCAACGCATCTATATTGAATGGGCTTAATATAAAAACCAGGCTGTCGACTATATATCTCAGGCGCACCTTGGAATACTTCGGACACATTGCCCGCCGTAGCCCTGGAAACTTAGAAAAACTACTGGTCACGGGCAAGGTGGAAGGGAAGAGGCCAAGAGGACGTAGCCCCATGCGTTGGTCCGATCAGATCCGCACTGCACTCGGAACTTCGTTCCACGCCGCTCTACACAGTGCCGAGAACAGAACCACCTGGAGAAACATCGTACGGGAGAAGGTGATCCATGCAAAGGATCGCGACCCTCAGTAATGAGGACAACGATGCAGAGAGAGACTATACAATTAATTAAAATTATTATATATTTAAATATCAAACATCAATAAAACTTCACGTCGCGACGTGAAGTTTCCTTATTATATCTATCTAAAATATAATAAGGAAACTAAATTATTTAATTTTTAATGAGCTGAGCATTAAAAATTAAATAATTTAGTTTCCTTATTATATGTATCTAAAATATATTAAGGAAACTAAATTATTTAATTTTTAATGAGTTGCAGTATTTTTATCAGAACTTCACAATGGTGTCAATAGATGGCGCTCTTTTTTTTATTTTTTTATTCGATGACAAGATAGTCCATGACTGCGATCTCACCTGATGGTAAGTGACGATGCAGTCTATGATGGTAGCGGACTAACTTGGAAGGGGTACGTTAGTGAAAATTCAACCCATACCCCTAATCGGTTTCTACACGCCATCGTGCCAGAACGCTATATCGCTTGGCGGCACGTCTTTGACGGCTCTCATCTCATATTGCAAACGCAGCAGAAGTACTAATACATTAACAGAATTATTTAAAATTACTATACAATTAATTAAAATTATTATATATTTAAATATCAAACATCAATAAAACTTCACGTCGCGACGTGAAGTTTTATGCATTGTTGTTTTTGCATGTTTTCTGATCGTGTCGATAGACGACGCTGTGAACAAATAATTTGAATGTTCCAAAAAACTATACCTAGGTACCTATTGATGCCTGATTTCACTACAGTTCCCTAACCTTTATGGGCTACCTATGTTAAGTTAGGTGACGCTTTCTGTCGACTTTGTTATTACGAACCTCTACGGGACAACTAAAGATGAAAATGACATTGGGATGTTAGGATTGTATTTAGGGGCTACCTACGTAAAGAGATTTCTACTTAGGGGATAATTTAGGTATGGTTGGTGAAAACGGGCATAATAGTTATGTCAATTTTGATCGTCACGTGTTGAATGAATAAGTAATTATGGGAAACCGTTACCGCGAGGTCTCAGTTCGGGGCGAACCACTAGTAGATACTTTACCTATATCTATATATATAAAAGAAAGTGGTGTTAGTTACACTATTTATAACTCAAGAACGGATGAACCGATGATGAACGGCTGAAAATTGGTGGAGAGGTAGCTTAGAACCAGGAGACGGACATAGGATACTTTTTATCCCGTTCGACCGTGTTTCCGTCAAGTCACTATAAAACGTGGTATAACAAAAACGCCTCTGACATGGAATAACAAAACGCAAATGACAGTGGAATAACAAAACGTAAATGACAGCAAAACGTAATTTTGTCTTTGGTTAAGTATGGTAAAAAATTTGACAATCATAAAAAGTGTTATAATAAAGCATTACTGATATTATAAATGCGAAAGTGTGTTTGTTTGTTGGTTTGTCCTTCAATCACGTAGCAATAGAATAGCGGATTGATGCGAATTTTTGCATGGGCATAGTAATGGATGTAGTAGTGGTTCCTCAGACCGGGAGAGCTACTTTTTATCTCGGATAATGAAAGAGTTCCCGCGGGATTTTTAAAAACTAAATCCATGCGGATGAAGTCGCGGGCATCAGCTAGTAATACCTAAATACCTAAACCTTCTCGCAGTATGAGGTTCTATTGGAACTAGGAATTACGACATGGGTTATCCAGTGGTAAAAAACAAAGGCACTGATTTAAAGAGGCAGTTGTAAATAGCAGTTTTGGTGAGTTAAAAATTATAAATGGCACGTTTAATAACTAGTTCAGCAGTTAAAACTAAGCAGTAAAGTAAACAAAAATGAGTAATAAAAAATAATGAAATGGATCAGTGAATATATACTTGAGCAGGAAAATAATTACATGGGCGGTAAAAATTATTGAACGAGCGGTTACGTGTGGGCAGTAATAAAGCGGAATTTGTCGGTAAGAAAAGTGTAAGTTCGGTACATTTGTTTCACTCACCCGCTCCTCCCGCGCCCCTCAGGTTTTTTAAACTTAAGTTAGGTAAACTGACCCAATACAAACTAAGTGCCCGGCCTGCGGGCACCTGGGTGTTCATGTATAAACCCAACCTAACCTAACTATAGATTTTGCCAAAATCGAACCGCTCATTCCATAATTTTACCGCTCATTCAGTTATTGGACTGCTCAATTATTTTAAGAAGTGACATTGTATGATAAAATAACCGACTAATTGATTTTTTATTACTGTCCATGTTTTACTGTCGCAATAATGAATCAACCGCCATTAAATTAAATAACTGCTCAATAGGTTTTTGAACTGATCATAATAGCATCTCGAATATTTTAATAACAGCTCAAAAAATAAGTTCCCAAAAACAAATGAAAACCTCTGTAGTTCCTAGTTTCTTGTCAAAAATTGTATCAAGTAACTAGTGTAGGAGTAACCAGGGGACAAATTAACTTACTGGCTCGTACCATGATGATTATGCTAAACTCAAAATTATCTCATTGCCTCGCCGAAGTCGGATTAATGTCCTAACCTATTGACCTAAATTCAAAAAATATAGTAACGAGATAAACGGATCCCAGTCATAAAGACACAACGCGCACGCGATGCGTATATTTGGAATTATTTTAAACATTGTGCCAATGCGACTATTAGCTTATCGCGAATTTTTGACGTGATAACGCCTTATTAATCTATGACCACCGGCTGCACGCACGAAAATGTGTCACGTTCCGCCTGAGCCTGAGCGTGCAAGCGAGAGCGCGGAACAAGCGATGGAGAGGCACGATCGGCCCAAGCGTTGGATTGTGACACATTTATTTATCAATGTTTCTCGACGTTATCACGTAAAACTATCGTCCGTAAACCGACTTTACAGACAACCAATTTTTTTTTATGAAGGTCACACACATCACGAGTTTCGCATTAAATATGATTGTTCATTGGCTTCTTAGTTTCGCGATAAGCTCGCTTACGGCTCTGCGTGCAGTGAATTTTATTATGTACTCGTACGCAACCAAAACAATCTGGCGCATGAGAGAAAAGCGATTATTAGGTTAATCACGAAAACTAATTTTAATAAAGATACATACAATAGTTCACTATCCTTACTAAATATTATTAATGCTGTGTTTGTTTGTTGGTTTGTTGGTTTTTCTTCAATCACGCTGCAACAGAGCTACGGATCGACGTAATTTTTTGCATGAGTATAGTTGAGGACCTGGAGAGTTACAAAGGCTACTTTTTATCCCGGAAAATCAAAGAGTTTTCGCAGGATTTTTAACTTAATCCACGTGAACCAAGTCGCGGGTCATAATCCCTAAACATAATATAATTTTTTGCATGAGTATAGTTGAGGACCTGGAGAGTTACATAGGCTACTTTTTATCCCGGAAAATCAAAGAGTTTTCGCAGGATTTTTAACTTAATCCACGTGAACCAAGTCGCGGGTCATAATCCCTAAACATAATATAATTTTTTGCATGAGTATAGTTGAGGACCTGGAGAGTTACATAGGCTACTTTTTATCCCGGAAAATCAAAGAGTTTTCGCAGGATTTTTAACTTAATCCACGTGAACCAAGTCGCGGGTCATAATCCCTAAACATAATATAATTTTTTGCATGAGTATAGTTGAGGACCTGGAGAGTTACATAGGCTACTTTTTATCCCGGAAAATCAAAGAGTTTTCGCAGGATTTTTAACTTAATCCACGTGAACCAAGTCGCGGGTCATAATCCCTAAACATAATATACATATCCCTAAACATAATAATATACAAGGTTCGTACTTTGTATCAATCAGTATTCCGGTGATTTGGAATTCCAAATTCCACACCTATACTCGGAATTTTAATTCGATTCCACGTTTGACATTAGCTACTGTCATTTTGTAAAATAATGATACCACATATAATAGTGTAGTGATGAACACAAAAATCGATAAACAATCGCGATTTATGTTTATGTAATCATAATATTGGTGTGCCAATTAAAGACTAAATTATTGATTTTTATTTAAATAAATACATAATTACTCATAATAATTATTTATTAATTAGTAACCGCTGCTTTATTTTATAAAAAGTTAATATTTTTGTTTTTTATATTAAAAACAAAACTTATAATAAAAGAACCTAGATAGTTTTCTGTATTGGCAACCCGTGCGCGCTCGTGCAGCTATCGCCATTTTGTTTATCTTGTCATTCGGCTTCATTCTCCCAGTCTGACTGCACGAATATCTTGTTTCATTGCGAATCGATATTTTGTTATTTTGTTGGGTTTTTGTTAAGTTTTGTTACGTTGTGTTTGTTGTTACGTTTATAGTTTTTTTGTGAACTTTGAGTGAATCTATTTGTTTTGGTTTTCCATCAAAATGGATCCTCAGCCAAGTACATCACAAAAAGACGTGGATGATTTCTTGTCCCCAAGAAAAAAACGTCCACGAAAAGCTTTCACTGTTACTGAAAAAGTAATGATCCGCAATGCCTACAAGTACGTGAAAAATGAAACTTCTGCGCAATTGGAGGCCTTTGAAGTAGTGGAAGAAAATGAATGTATGAGCAAAGTTGCTGACATATTGGGAATAACCTCACGCTCTGTTTGTAACGTTTTGAAGGAAGTAAATAGAAGGAAGTAGTCAGTCAGACAGTATTATTTTATACCTACATCTTTTATATATATAAGTAATGATTCCAAACTATTATAAAATTTACTATTTTAGATTTTACAAGTGATGAACGATGATCCAGAAATGCCCAAGGTTTCCAAAGACACCCTCAGAAAAATTTTGAAGCATCTTAATTTTAAATTTGTTGCACGGTCACGAGTTTCACGGTCAGTGGTCACGGTCATTCCACATAACGAGTCTTTTAATAAGTACGCTGTAGACGAAATGGCAGCACAACATGGGATCACGGTTTTAAGACTGCCCCCTTACCATTGCGAGCTGAACCCTATCGAATTGATATGGGCGCAGGTAAAGGGGCATGTAGCTCAAAATAATAAAACCTTCAAATTGACAGACGTGAGAAATTTATTTGAGGAAGGCATTCAAAAAATTACGGCTACCGAATGGTCTAAATGCGTATCCCATGTTGTCAAAGAAGAGGAAAAAATGAGTAGGCTAGATATTTTAATTGACAATATCACTGACATATTTATAATACATGTTACAGAAAGTGACAGCGATAGCGATAGCGAAGACGGCGACGATTTATAAAATAAAATATTACCATAATACATCTATTTGTTTTATTTCTCATGTTCCTTCATGATCACATTTTTTTTATTTATTTCACACACAATTATTAAAGAAAACTCTCAGATCCTTAATAAAATTAATCGTCATAACTAAATTATCCGTTCAGAAATATTTAATTTCCTGATATACTTAGTTTCTATTAAAGTAGTAGTTGTTTAGATATACTACTATAAACGAGAGGAATCGATTCGGAAATATTCCATTTCCGTATCGAATAATTTCGTAACGTCACCATTTAGTACTTGTCATAACGTTGCAACACTGAAATTGTCAAATCTGGAATCGAATTAAAATTCCGAGTATAGTTCAAGTTACGCCTAATTGTTTCAGCCGAGTAGTAAGTAGTAGTCCACAGCGGCAGCATAGAAGCTACGCAGCGACGCGCGACGCCGCAATACCAGGTGTGACCCAAGCCTTAATAGCAATCAAAGGTCAAAGATCCCAATTGATGACAAAACCGTTCATATAAACGTTCATAATAAAAACGTTTTTTAAATGATAACGGCGAGACAATACACACATGTGGTGAGAATTGACACCCACAAAGCGCGGGAAACTGAGTCTGTCAGCTTTATTATTGACGCTAAATTATTTCAGCGACTTCTTCCGCGTGGAGTTATTTTTTAGGGTTCCGTACCCAAAGGGTGCCAACGGGACCCTATTACTAAGCCTCCGCTGTCCGTCCGTCCGTCCGTCTGTCAGCGGGCTGCGGCGGAAGGACAAACCAACAAACCACTTTAGTAAGGATTAATATCACTTGTTTTAACGGTGAACGAAAACATCGTTAAAGTGAGGAAACCTGCACACCTGAGAGTTCTCCATAATGTTCTCGAAGGTGTGTGAAGTCCGCCAATTCGCATTGGGCCAGCGTGGTAGACTATGGCCATTCTCTGAGAGGAGACCTGCGCTCAGTAGTGAGCCGTTGATGGGTTGCTAATGATGAAAAAAGGAATAATAAGGATACTAGCTGATGCTCGCAACTTCGTCTGCGTGGATTTAGTTTTTAAAAATCCCGGGAATTCTTTGATTTTCCAGGATGAAAAGTAAGCTATGTCACTCTTACAGTCATCAACTATACCCATTCAAAAATAATGTCGATCCGTAGCTCTGTTGCAGCGTGATTGAAGAATAAATAAAGCTAAAAAACACACTTTCGCGTTCAGGAACAAGTTGGAGGGGATGTTGAGAATTCGTTCAGTGAACTGCAACTGCCGGCTATTAATTAATTATTATTCTATTACTGGCTCTTCTCAGCAGAATCCGCTTTCCGAACCGGTGGTAGAGTCATGACGTGTCATAAGAGCGACAGGTTCGCCTACGTGAAATAAATAATATTGAAATTTTTTTTTAATTTGGTTTGTGGATAATAATTTTTTTATAATTTCATGTCCATAATATTATGTAAAATAATATATATATTATTATATTATAATATGATTATTTAGATAGTGTCATTCTGAATTGTGTGATCATAGGTCATAGGCCGTAAGTTGGTCTCGGATCAGCGGTGACTTTCGATCATTACTTAACAAGATAAGTTGGTATCTTAATAAAATTGTAGGAATAAAGATTTGGTACTAGTATAAAGAATTTTGGTACCTACTTACAAGTTTTCGCGAAAATCTAAAGCCCATATCTTTTTATCGTATTAACTCAGGACCTTGATACTTTGCTAGGACTATAGTATCTGGTATAAATTTCAAATTGCTGGGTCCACCCGTTCCTAAGAAAATCGGTGGTGACACACGGACAGACGGACAGACGGACAAGAGAGTGATCTTATAAGGGTTCCTTTTTTCACCTATTGAGGTACGGAACCCTAATGACGCCCTTTGACATTCAATACGTCATTGCCATGAAACGCATTGCCAGAACACAAAACTTCCGTCACAGTCGTGGTAACAGTAAAAAATACAACCGTATTTTTGTCAACGGTACAGTATGACTTCATTTCGCCAACTTGAAGCGGACGGGTGGTACTTCTTTATTACTTTACTAGCTGATGCCCGCGACTTCGTCCGCGTGGATTTAGTTATTAAAATCCCTCGGGAACTCTTTGATTTTCCGGGATAAAAAGTAGCCTATGTCACTCTCCAGGTCCTCAACTATACCCATGCAAAAAATCACGTCGATCCGTAGCCCTGTTGCGGCGTGATTGAAGGACAAACAAACACACTTTCGCATTTAGAATATTAGTAAGGATGCGACAGCCGGATCATTGACCATATTTTCAGATAGTGTTATCAGTAAAAATCAATATTGGTACCTCACACACACTAGCTACATAACCTTAAGCCTCAATAGCCCAACGGTTAAAGGTGCGGACTGAAAACTGAAAGGTCGCAGGTTCGAATCCCGCCCGTTGCACTATTGTCGTACCCACTCCTAACACAAGCTTTCCGTTTATTTGGAGGGGAGCGGAGGATATGAGTCAACTTCAACTTGGCTGATATTCATTTTTTTTTTTTTTTAAGTGTGGCACTCGGGGACTGCCGCGGTAAAGCTATTGCATAGCATTTTCTAGTCGCACGCACACAAACACCGTGCCGAAGTCTGCCGAACTGAAACGACGGTGATAGGTTTATTTTCGTTACGGAATTTCTTGATTCGGTCGCCGCGCTCAATGCCCGCGATAAAAGCTATGCAATAGCTTAAAACTCTCCAATCGAATTGTTTTGCGATCACGTAGAAATATCCATTGATATCATCTTCTCAATCAATCGCCGCATATACGAGTATTATGGTTTTCAAGAATGAGAAGGCGCCATAGTCCACCACACTGGCCAAATGCGGAGGCAGACTTCACACACCTTTGAGGACATTATGGAGAAATCGGAGAGTGAGATCTATAGATGGCACTCTCACTCAGCTCAGACTCAAGACTGAGTTAAAACGAGACAGATTTATGTGAGGACATATTTGTGTCTTAATTCTCCCTAAGTGCGAATTTAGTTTTCGAGATTTTTAAACGTGGACACTGACGGTGGGCCTCGTTCACAAATCAAAAGTCGCTCAGCGCGCTATGGAGCGAGCTATGTTGGGAATCTCTCTCAGGGATAAAATCCGGAACGAGGAGATTCGTAGAAGAACAAAAGTGACCGACAGAGCTCTGAGGATTAGCAAGCTGGAGTGTTAGTGGGCAGGTCATATCTGTCGCAGAACCGATGGCCGATGGGGCAGACGTGTTCTGGAGTGGAGACCGCGTACCGGCAAGCGCAGTGTAGGACGCCCTCCAGCTCGCGGGACCGATGACCTTAAGAAGGTGGCGGGAAGCGGTTGGATGAGGAAAGCGGAGGACCGTGTTTGGTGGCGCGCTCTCGGAAAGGCCTATGTCCAGGAGTGGATGAATACAGGCTGATGGATGGATGATATTTGTGTCTCATTTTAACTCTATCTTTGAGTCTTGAGCAGAGACAGAATACAATCTGTAGATCTCAGGCTAAGTCTTGAGTCTGAGCTGAGTGAGTCCCCATCTATAGATCATACCCTTAGACATATATATCCTTTACGTACTTCACTTATTGCAACCGCCGAGTTTCTTGCTGGTTCTTCTCGGCAGGGAGGGCATTCCGAACCAGTGGTAGACTCATCGACGATTCAAAAGCACTCGTAAAAAAGTTTATTAAAAGAATGTTTCTATTCTATTCTATTGAGCGTGTAATTCCACCTGGCCGCTACCCCCTCCTCACCCGCTCTTCATGCCGTCGGCACCCGCCTTCGATTAGGCCGAAATTAGACGGTGACCCGTTCATCGTTCATTTTGCGAAAATGCACCCTAACCTAAGGCCCTTTGCCCTTAGGGCAGACGGTTCATTTTCGATGACTCTCGATGAAGCCTCGAAAATGAAAGCAAAAATCTCGAAAACTAAATTCGCACTTAGGGCGAATTAAGACGGTTCATTTTATTACAGGTCCTCCTTTATCCATACCCATGAAAAAAATCCCGCAGACCCGTTGCTGCGTGATTGAAGGACAAATCCACAAACAAACAATAGTCCTACTTCCTAAAGGTACTAATTCCTACCTTTACTACTAATATTATAAATGCGAAAGTTTGTGAGAATGGATGGATGTTTGTTACTCTTTCACGCCACAACGAATGAACCGATTTGGTTGGGAATAGTGATAGCTCATCATCATCAGCAACCCATCAACGGCTCACTACTGAGCGAGGTCTCCTCTCAGAGAAGAGTTATAGGCCATAGTCCACCACGCTGGCCCAATGCGAATTGGCGGACTTCACACACCTTCAAGAACTATGAAGAACTCTCAGGTGTGCGGGTTTCCTCACGATGTTTTCCTACACCGTTGAAGCAAGTGATATTTAATTGCTTAAACGCACTTGACTCCGAAAAGTCAAAGGTGCGTACCCGGGATCGAACCTGCGACCCCCCGAATAGGAGACCACAGTCCTAACCACTAGGCTATCACTGTGATAGCTCATACCCAGGATTAACACATAGGCTACATTTTATCCCGGAAAATTAAGGAGTTCCCGCGGGAATTAGAGAACCTATATCCACGCGGGCGAAGTCGCGGGCGTCATCTAGTATTTTATAATGTAAGGATTTTCAATTGGAAAGTGTGCAATTTCTCATTAAAAGCCTTCAGTTATAATCGATAGCGCTATCGCGTAAACACTTGAAAGGATTTATGTAGGTACCTACCTACCTAACTAAATAAATTGTTCCACATAAACCGTACCTACCTAAAACAGTAGATACCTAAGTGGCAAGTTCATTTCTGCGGTAGTGTCGTGTGATGCGGGTTGTTGCGTTCCCTAAAATATGTTTGAGCGAAGCAATGGCTGGGTCATGCGTCATGCTCGTGAACGGGTTCCACCCGCGGGAATGGGGCTACTTTCTGTCTGCCCGTCTTGACATGTGTTGAATTATAATTAGAAATAATTACGTATGCTTTTGTGGAACTTCCCCTCATTATGGAACCTCTGCATACATAGAATAATATCTCTAGAAGAACCAGCAAGAAACTCGGCAGTTGCTCTTTGAACTGCCGAGTTTCTTGCTGGTTCTTCTCGGCAGGAACGGCATTCCGAACCAGTGGTAGACTCATCGACGATTCAAAAGTACTTGTAAAAGTTTATTTGAATAAAAAACATTTCTATTCTATTCTATTCTGTTCACCAAAGCCGAGTAAAGTTTTAATCGAGGAATAAAATGACGTTCTGACAGTTTTTGTATAAAAAACCTGTCAGAGGGTCCAATTTATTCTGGAGGAAGCAAAACGCTTAGTATCCGAGAATTCAAAATTCAAAATTATTTATTTCACGTAGGCCAACCTGTGGCTCTTATGGATGGACACGTCATGACTCTACCACCGGTTCGGAAAAGCGGATTCTGCTGAGAAGAGCCGGCAAGAAACTCAGCAGTTGCTCTTTTCAAAAAATAATCTTTTTACAAGATTTTATTTAGTTTCACCTGTCGCGATGTTTGTTATCAAATCTTGGAAATTAAATTTGATCCACTTCCCGGTTACCGATTGAACTGAAATTTTGCATACATGTGTAAATCGCGTGACAATGCAATATTATGATGACATGGTGCTGATCTGATGATGGAGCTGGAAGGTGGCCATAGGAACTTCGCCATGAAATGACACAACCTCATAGAGCTTGGGCTCGTTTGAATCGCCTTGACGAGTAGTTTGTCTTTCAATGGTAATAAGGGTCTGATGATGGAGCTGGAAGGTGGTCATAGGAACTCTGTAATGATATGAAACGACGCAACCCCATCGAGTTTCAGCTCGTTTCATTCGTCTTGACGAGTACTTTGTTTTTAGATGGTTACCAGAGTCTGATAATAATAAACCGAAAGGTGTTTTGGTAACTTTGGTAATAAAATGACGTACCTAATACCATCGAGTGTAAACTTGTTTGATTAGTGTTGACAAGTAGTCTGGTCCTAAATGATATTCAGGGTCTCATGATGAAGCCGGAAGGTGGTTTTGGCAACTCTGTAATAAAACGACGTAAGTACCCATCGAGTTTGGGCTCGTTTGAACTTTGATTTGTCTTGACAAGTAGTCTGGTTCTACACGATAGCCAGGTTCTGACGATGTAGCCAGCTACTAAAAGCTTGTTTTTTTAAAATAAAATTTTTAATTTCCACTTTTTACAATATTATTATGTAGCTATTACATTGTCATAAGTTTTTTATACTATCTTGTGGGCAGCTGGATGCCAAGCTGATTGAAACCATGCAACTTTGTTAGAATAGAATCGAATATATTAATATTTCCATAATGAGGGGAAGTTCCAAAAAGAATTCGATCACGTAGGGGTGTCTTGCGGTTCGATGGTAGAAGAGTGATGGTGAAACTAAATTGAACAGTTCCTGAGCACACTCCGAAATGTATCGTGTAAAATACAGACAGATAAGCCACCAACCAACTAGGGCATGAATACCGAGATACCGAGATCTCGAAATTTCGAGATCTCGGACAATATTTCCGAGATTCAAATACCGGTATTGAACTGGCGCAATTGAAAAAAAAAGTGTGTGTCAACTCCGGCCTCCGACGCACGACTGGAGTAATGGAGTTTACGCGCGACTATATCCTTCTCTATGCGCGCGACTCGGGTCCGAGCGCGCCCCGACCGACTTTCGCTTCGGGGACCCGATCGCTACGCGCTCGGCTACCCGAAGCGAAAGCTCTAACCAACCTTATTTACTCAACGTTAGGGTAGAAATTTCAACATTGTGAAAAACGTAACGAGGTCATTGATAAATAATTGATTTTACTACCCGGATTTTTCTCATACCGGGCTACTAAAATCGATTCTTAAGGAGTAAACTCCAAAAAAAAAACACTGAGAACCTGTTGTTTAGATCGTCCCCAGAAACACAGAACCATATAACCGGCCACTTTGCTTAGCGTTTGAGGACTATGAGAAAGCCTTTGATTCGTTGGAAACTTGAGCTGTATAGAGGTCGGTGCAGAGATGCCGGTGTTGAAGTGTTGAAGTGCTTTTATGAAGACGCCACTATGTCAGTACGTATACAGGACCAGACTACGAGGCCAATCCACTTGCAGCGTGGAGTGCGACAGGGAGATGTAATCTCCCTGAAGCTCTTTACCGCTTCGTTGGAGGACGTTTTTAAGCTTCTGTATTGGAACGGACTTGGCATCAAATGGCGAGAACATTGCTCTTCTGCGATTTGCCGATGACATAGTCGTTATGGCAGAGACCTCAATACAATGCTCAACGATTTCAACAGTGTTTCTCAACAGGTGGGCCTGAAAATGAACATGAGACGAAAATTATTTCCAATGCTCATGCTTCGCTCCACCTAGTAATCGTTGAGAACTCGACTGCACTCGAAATTGTAGACGAGTATATATACCTGGGACACACAGTCGGGCTAGGCAAGTCCAATTTCGAGAAAGAGATCAACCGCCGAATCCAACTCTGCTGGGCAGTGTTCGGGAAGCTTTGAGATGTCTTCTAAGCCAAAATCCCTCAGTGCCTGAAGACTAAAGTCTTCGAACAGTGCATAGTCACTAACTATGGGCCTCATAAGAAGGCTCGGGTTCACTCAGCGGGTGATGGAGAGAACTATTCTTGGAGTATCACTGCAAGATCAAATCAGAAATGAGGAGATCCTTAGGAGGACCAAAGTCACCGACATAGCTCAGCGAGTCGTAAAACTGAAGTGGAAATGGGTGGAGCACATACTCCGAAGAACTGATGGTCGTTGGGGTCCTAAGGTGCTGGAGTGGCGACCCCGTACCGGGAAACGCAGTTTTGGCAAACCCTTCACTAGATGGACCGACTACATCAAACGAGTCGCAGGCAGCCGCTAGATTCAGGCGGCGCAAGACCGAGGCCTGAACTGAACGCCTATCGGTTGATAAAGAAGAAGATTGAAAATCCTTTAAAAAACATGTTTTCATTTAAAATATTCAAGTATAAATACAAAACTCCAATACCGAAATACCGAAATACCGAGATCTCGGTATTGAGGTCCAATACCGAAACCAATACCGAGATTGAAAATAGTACCGAGATTACATGCCCTACAACCAACCAACCAAGCGACAGACAAGTAGGTACCAGACCATGGAAATGGAATGGAAATCCAAAACTCCCCTGCCGGTAGCCGAACCCACAGCCCACAGCGCCCACCACTGCGCCCACCACTGCGCCCGGGAGGCTCATCATCACGAATGGCGTGACATCACACGATCCCTATCCTCGCGCTCGCGTGTTTCATCGTGCGACAACGCTCAAATACCTACAGAAGTTAGCGCCACAAAATCGCGCCACGCCTCACGCATTTTAATGCGACCTAAAAATAAATAAGAGTCTGTTGACCTCGCGTAGACCGAAGCTGCATACCTGCATGATATTATATAATAACTTAAAAGGATACATTATAATCTAATATATAAAATTCTCGTGTCACAATGTTAGTTACCTTACTCCTCCGAAACGGCTGGACCGATTTTTATGAAATTTTGTGTGCATATCGGATAGGTCTGAGAATCGGCCAACATCTATTTTTCATACCCCTAAGTGATAAGGGTGACCAACCACTAAATATTTTTATTGGCGGTACGAAGTTCGCTGGGTCAGCTAGTAGGTAATATATAAGAATAACCGGGATAACCTTTACCTACGCAGCCGCTGAATTCAAAACAAGGATAAAAGTTTAACAATGCAAATTAATTTTTTTTTATACAAGCTTTTAGTAGCCGGCTATATCATCAGACCTTGGAAAGGTATCATCTAGGACCAGAGTACTTGTCAAGACGAATCAAACGAGCCTAAACTCGAGGAGTTTACGTCGTTTAATTACAGAGTTTTCATAGCCGTCTTCCAGCTCCATAATCAGACCCTGGGTATTAACTAGGACAAGAGTTCTAGTCAAAACGAATCAAACGAGTTCAAGCTCGATGGTGTTATAGAGTTCCTATAGCCACCTTCCGTTCCCTTCAACAGATGAGCTTTATGTCACAAAAATTTTGCATCGTCATCCAATTTGAATGAATGAATGAATGAAATTTTATTCACAAAAATCGGCCAAGTGCGAGTCGGGCCTCGCTCTTTTAGGGTTCCGTTAAAAAAAAAATAAAAAATATTTCCATGTACCCATGGAAATATTTTAATTTAATTTTTTTAATTTAATTTAATTTTTATTATTTGTTGTTATAGCGGCAATAGAAATACATAATATGTGAAAATTTCATCTGTCTATCTATTACGGTTTACGCCCGCTGACAGACGGACGGACGGACGGACGGACGGACAGCGTAGGCTTAGTAATAGGGTCCCGTTGGTACCCTTTGGGTACGGAACCCTAAAAATGTAGGTACAACATAGTGTAAACAGGAAATCGAGCCGAATACATTTAACCAGTACTGGTGTGTGAATATTTATAATGTCAATTTAAGTATAAACAAAATGTCAAAATTAAAAACTAATACATAATTTTAAAAGTCATTCCATAATTTTGAATGTATTTATGTCTATTAAATTGTCAAAAATAATCAATAAAAATAATAATCTACATATTATGGACACTGTACTTAATATTATCTATGTTCAATACATTGCAATAGTAGTGCAATTATAGTTTAGGTACGAATTATTAATTAGAGATGCTGTGGTCTGTTAAATAATCATTAATATGGTAATAATTTTTATTTAGTAATAATTTATATTTAGTAATATTTTTACAGGTGGACCGACGACATCAAACGAGTCGCAGGGAGCCGCTGGATTCAGGCGGCGCAAGACCGAGGCCTGTGGAAGTCCATGCAAGAGACCTTTGTCCAGCAGTCTATCGGTTGATAAAGAAGAAGAAGAAGAAGAAGAATAATTTATAAATTTTATTTCTAAATACGGCCGTAGGTTTTCCTTTTAAACTATCAGGCAATTTATTAAATAATTTAATTGCCATGCAATACGCACTGTTATAGAACAATTTAAGTTTTATTCGAGGTTTAAGCACATTTTGTCTTTTCGGTGGGTTCTTCGGTTATTCTCGTATTTGGTAAGGTCGGGAAAGATAGTTTGATATTTTTTTATAAATAAAAGCATTCGGTAGATGTATAAAGTCGGTAAAGAGAGAATATTGAGTTTCTTGAATAAGGGTTTACAGCTATCCAAGAAATGCGCACCAGTCATAGCTCGAATACATGCTTTTTGTCTAATAAATACCTTATTGGCATCTACCGAATTACCCCACAGGATCAAACCATACTGTAGTACCTAATGACTGTTTTCATGTTATATGTTTGAGCGAGTCTCTTTAGGACATAGGTAAATCGGTCTAATTTACTACATAATTTATCAGTGTGAGCCTTCCAATTGCAATGGTTATCCAATAAAAGGCCAAGGAAAGTCACCGTATCTACTTGTTCCATAGGCAACGAGTTAAATTCAATATTTAGAGTAGAAGGTAAACTATTGTAGGTCAGAAATTGAATGTATTTAGTCTTACTTATATTGAGGGATAGGTTGTTAGCGTTTAACCATTCACCTGTTTTACTCAGTGCATTATTTATGTCATTTTCAAGCAATCTTTTATCTTTGCATCTTACTGTGATTGTAGTGTCATCAACAAATAAAATACATTCCTGATCAATGTTGTCGGGTAAGTCGTTAATATAAATCAAGAATAATAGCGGTCCAAGCACACTGCCCTGTGGTACACCGGATGGATTTACACATTATACATGCAAAATTTCAACTCAATTGAAAACCGGGAAGAATGATAAACTAAACATGCATACAAACATACATTGCAAGTTAAATAAAAGCTTGTAAAAAAACTGTAACCCAACTACGGAAAAGATGTAATATAACATCCGTCATATAGATTTTATAGCCTATGTCAGCCGGAACATAATAACGAATTGATTGACACCTCATTCACCAAAATCGACTCCGTAGTTTAGCAGCTACGATGGAACATTCGTAAACAGTCATATACATACACTGCTGCATAATGTTCTCGAAGGTGTGTGAAGTCCGCCAATTCGCATTGGGCCAGCGTGGTGGACTATGGCCTGTACCCCTTCTCTGAGAGACCTGCGCTCAGTAGTGAGCCGTTGATGGGTTGCTGATGATGATGATAGACTGCTATATAGATAGGCTTTGCGTAGTTGAGTAAAAAATTGGTTGTCTGTAAAGTCGGTTTACAGACGATAGTTTTACGTGATAACGTCATAAAGAAACATTGACGATGACTGGCGGGCGGCGGCGGGCGCTCTCTAAGCCAACGCTTGGGCCGATCGTGCCTCTCTATCGCTTGTTCCGCGCTCTCGCTTGCACGTGCAGGCTCAGGCGGAACGTGACACTTTTTCGTGCGTGCAGCCGGTGTTCATCGATTTATAAGACGTTCTCACGTCAAAAGTAACTAACCTCTACCAGTGGCATTGGCAGTCGACCTTGCTTCATAAAAAGAGATATGCACGACTGACTTGTTTCTTGATAGGGTTTTTTGCCCTGTGCCCTCACTACATACATGGCTATGCCGAGAACCTACACTTACCGGCGCGGCGTCGTGAATAGCCCTACTAGGTAATAATTATCCTACTAATAGTAATATATTACCTAATTGGTAATATACTCCTAACTATACTATACCACTAAAATTATAAATGTGAAATTTTGTGAGGATGTATGGATGGATGTTTGTTACTCTTTCAAGCCACAATCGCGGACTAAGTCGCGGGCATCATCTAGTTATAAAATATGCGAAAATGCGTTAGTTTGTTGGTTTGTCCTTCAATTACGTAGCATTGGAGCAACAGGTCGACGATGATTTTTTGCAGTAATTGTTGATAGGTACTTTGAGAGGGACATAGGCTACCTTTTCCCCGGAAAAACAGAGGGATGGTACCCAATAGTCGACGACTTGAAGAGTGACGTAGGCCGCCTTTTATCCCGGAAAAACAGGGTTTCTGCGGGTTTTTTAAATAACAAACTCCACGCAGACGAGGTCGCGGTCAAAAGCTAGACAAGGTGTTTAATAAAAGAGCAGCTTCCTTCTGGAACAGACTCCGAAAGTCTCAGAACAGTATCCTCAAAATGGTGTGTGACGGGATGCCCAGCAATATTTTTACATATTGGCTATCTGTGCATCAAAATAGTAATAAGAAATAAGATTTTCTCGATGACGCCTGGGATGTAGTTTTTTAACTTTCCCAGATAGTTTTAAGTGTTTAGATTTAGATTGTATTTTTTATGTACTGGGTTTTTTGCCTTTAATAAAAAATTATTATTATTATTATAATATGACCATGAAATTACCTAATTTGGAAATCCTGATCAGTGATCAGATAGTTTCGTCGTGAATCATTTAAACATACCCTTTATTTTGAAATCTAAGGAAAATTAAAAACATTTAACATATATTTAGGCCTAGCGCAAACATACAACTTTTAGTTGAACAACTATTTAGTTGTGTTTCATAAGTTTATAGGAATGTACTGTGATCATAGAATGTGCGCAAACTATCAACATGATAGTTGCTCGACAAAAAATCAAAAAGCCGTATCGATTTGCTTTTGATTGTATGGAATTCACAAAAAGTACACAACTCGACGAACAGTTTAGTCGATGTAAAAGTTGTATGTATGCGCCTTACCTTAGGCATTAAATGAGTTTTGAGATATCTTTGTTTACCATATGTATTATTTTAATATAGTTAGTCAAAAATATAGTTAAAAAATTATCATAAGGTTAAATTCAAATTAATGATTACTCTGCCTCTATCCTTACTAATATTATAAATGCGAAAGTGTGTTTGTTGATTTGTCCTTCAATAACGCCGCAACGGATCGTCGTGATTTTTTGCATGGATAAAGTTGATTACCTGGAGAGTGACATAGGCTCCTTTTTATCCCGGAAAATCAAGTTCCCGCGAGATTTTAAAAACTAAATCCGCGCGGACGAAGTCGCGGGCATCAGCTAGTCTGAAATAATACGAATCATTCTATAGGGCTCGGTTATGGTGACGGATATTTTTTGGAGTTTACTCCTTAAGAATCGATTTTAGGCGTCCGGTATGAGAAAAATTCGAGGAGTAAAATCTACTTATGAATGACCTCGTTACGTTTTTCACAACGATGCAAATTTCTACCCTAACATTGAGTAAATAAGGTTGGTTTTCGCTTGAGTTGTCGAATGCGAAAGAGCTTTCGCTTCGGGAAGCCGAGCGCGTACCGATCGGGTCCGAGCGGCGCCGAGACGCAGCGAGCGCCGCGAATGCATTAAGACGTTTTAAGGAGTAAACTCCAGTCGTGCGTCGGAGCTGACACACACACACTTTTTTTTTACCTCGTAGGTATATCCGAAAGTTCTAATTGCAGTTAACCGCGCTCCAAGCTCCATACAAATATACAATCGCATTTTCACACCGTTATTATCGATCATAGACTTAATATATTTACCACCGTAAGTTATCGATAGTGATTATGAGCTCAGAGCTGTCCAAAAATTTGTATAATATCTCACATTATTATCATCATGAGCAATCTGTTATCGTCTCACTACTGAGCACAGGTCTCCTCTCAGAAAAAGGTTATAGGCCATAGTCCACCATGCTGGCCCAATGCGAATTGGTAGAGTTCACAGGTCACAGCGCAAAGGTGTTTGAGAACATTATGGAGAACTCTTAGGCGTGCAGGTTTCCTCACGAAACACGATCTTTTCTTTCTTTTTAAGAAAGCAATCAAAACTTCTCTCATGGAAAAAGCATAATATTATACAATTGAAGACTATATAAATGACAAAAAAGCGTGGATATAATTCGCTCCAGAGCGAGTCATGAGACGGTAATGATTAACCTGTACTGTATTGTAATTTTTTTTTTTAAAGAGTAACCGCCGAGTTTCTTGCTGGTTCTTCTCGGCAGGAAGGGCATTCCGAACCAGTGGTAGAGCCAGACGATTCAAAAGCAGTTGTGAAAAGTTTATTTGAATTAAAAATATTTCTATTTTATTCTATTCTATTCTATTTCACCGTTGAAAGCTTGAAGCCTAAAATATGTCACACCGGTCCTTTATAGCAATGATGCATCTTTTACGAAATTGGTAAGAAATTGGTAAATAGGCAAGGAAGAATTCCTTAATAGGAAGGGATTTTTGAAAAATAAAAATACATGTACTCTTATTGCATTTCGTCTTCTTTTATTTACCTACCTATCTTAGTACATAATAGAACAAACATGAATCACAGATTTAAATAATAATATTACATTATACTTAGTCAATATTTATAAAAATATGGCATTCCACGAAAATACTAACTTTATAATAATATTTAATCTTTATTTTTTAATAAGCGGCTTAATTTTTTCTTTTCATAAGGCAACATTAGGTTTCATGTTTTCTCAGAATATTTTTTTCAACATAAGTTGGTATTTTCCTTAAATATTAATAAAGATAAGTTCAAAGACTATATTGTTTCAGAGTTATCCAAACAATACATACCAACAAAATAGTTTTTATCTCTCTTAATAGAGGTATTCCACGCTATGCGAAAATCAGTCAAGGTTCTCGATTACGTAAGACACTACGTAAAAGTCTATAGGGACCTTCCGCACTACGCGATCAAATATTTTTTTTTCAATTTGTCTCAAAGGGGTTGTTTCTAATATATATAGAGCCTGGGCCAGGTCTTTGTAAGGTCTTTCAAAATGTTCGGGGTCATGAAATAGTGATTATTTTTTGGAACGTAGTTCCTTATCGCGCGGTACGGAAGGGGGCTAGACGGAAAAAAATTAAGGAACCGACACTCGACACATTTTTGAAACCGACACTTTTTTGTTGAATGTGAATTTTGCATTGTGTTCGGTATTTTCGCGATACAACACGGCGTCTGGAACCTTTCCCTAATTTTTTAAGTTATAAAAAATTAGGGAAAAATTCCACATGTAGAAATTATTTAAAATAAAATTGAAAATAGAAAATTCAGTCTGTCGAGCTGGGATTCGAACCATCGACTGTGAACTATTAGGCGACTGCCGGAGCCACTAGGCTACGGAGATGCAATGTTGTATCGCGAAAATACCGAACACAATGTAATCCAAAGGAACTACGTTCCATCCGGGTGTCCCTTGACACCTCTCAATTTTTTTTCTCTGGAAAAGGTCCTTGTTACGAGGTACAAATTACAATGCGAAATTATGCGTAACAACAAGGCGTTCTTTTTGACAATGACACGTACCTACACGAGTCATGATGTGTCATTTGACATAAAAATGACCACAATTGACAGCATTTGAGACACAGCAATTGAAAAAGCATATTTCATTTTAACTTCTATGATTTAATACTATTTTTTTGGTATAGCGTACAAGTACCTGGCCCAAGATGAAACAAACCCTTTACAGCTATATTGTGACGATCGCAATGATTGGCTGGTACTCTTTTGCTATTGGTTGAAATGCATTGATGCAACGGGAACGCCATAAATTCAACAATTCGGAAGTGATTATAATCATCACATTAATGAAATAATTTTTAGACAATCCCACGATTGGTTTGACCCATTAGTCGCAAATCCTAGTTCCATGGTTTGACCGATAGCGACGTTTGCGAATATTCAAGATGGCGGCCGGACCACAGACAACCCTTCAAACCTCGTGTGATGCGGGTTGTTACGTTCCCTCAAATATGGTTGAGCGAAGCAATGGCTGGGGTCATGCGTCATGCTCGTGAACGGGTGCCACCGGCGGGAATGGGGCTACTTTATGTCTGCCCATACATGACTATGACATGAAAAAAAATTGGTTGTCTGTAAAGTCGGTTTAGGACGATAGTTTTACGTGATAACGTCATAAAGAAACATTGACGATGACTGGCGGGCGGCGGTGGGCGCTCTCTTTAGCCAATTCTTGGGCCGATTGTGCCTCTATCGCTTGTTCCGCGCTCTCGCTTGCACGCTGAGGCGCAGGCGGAATGTGACACTTTTTCGTGCGTGCAGCCGGTGTTCATCATCACGTCAATAGCATCATTTTTAAATTTTAATGAATCTTCAATACCACTTGTGTACCTAGTACGTTAAACCTATTGTAAATTTATTGCAGAAAATAGCCGTAAAAAATTACTTAATCATTTTTAAATTTTAAAGAATCTTCAATACCACTTAATATCTATGTGTGTTAAACTTAGCATATATGTATTTACGTATTATTAAAAACACTTCGGAAGGAATGACTTTAATGACACTTTGTACTGTGAGTATAATAATAACATGGCTCATTTGCTGCAACACTTTTATTTTGAATGTTGTAGTAGTCTTTTGTGAGTTTACTTTTTACACTACTCGGTGTAGTTTTCAGCATGAAATTGCGATTTTTATACATAAATTGTTTTTTTTTTTTCAAATTAACTACTCATATTGTTGCAGCAAAAGAGCGATGTATGTATGTATGTATATTCAGTAATTTATGCTAAGTATATTAAAGGTTAATCGGAATAATATACTAAAGTTTCGCCATATACTCGTTAACATTTAACGTGAATTGGCACATTGGATATATATATAAGGTGCATTGGGGTAATTACGAAAAAGGGGATATTCCGAAAGTCTAAAATTTCTACGAAACGCCTTATCATTTCTTTTAAGGTAGCACTGCAATAGATGGCATGTTTAATGCCCTCCGCCGCTTCAGTTGAGTCTAGCCGCTACCATCGAATGGACGCGTGCAAATTCAAATTCTCTGAGCCTACTCATTTTTCGCGCCATTTTCGACATTCGGATTTACCCCGTGCAATGTTTTTCAGTGCTCTGGTAAGTTATTGAAATATTAATTAGTTTTTCAAATATATTGACGTTTTTACTAAATTATGAAATGATTCAGAATATCGTAGCTCTATATTTGGTTTTTTTTCGAAATAACCCCTGCGGGGCAATTCCGATAGAGCTACCTCGTTTACAGTTATTGTCAGTGGTTGTCAAACTTAATATATTTTATTGGCAAAATAAATATTGTAGTTGACTGCTCATAATAATATTAGGTGCTTCAGCTAACTAAATTGATTAATGGAACATATTGTAGTATTTTTTTTAATTATTGTATTAAATGTAATTAAGTCAATTTTGATTTTTATTTTTATTTAGAACATTATTATTAATAATTAGTTTACTAAGCAAAGCATAGGTTCACCCTAAAATGGAATTTGGACCCTCGTATGGGTTAGCCGCTTCGGTTTTTTAACATTATTATTATAGTATTTATTGTACTTTTTTTTTCAGAATTATGCCTCGTACTTATGTTCGCTAAAAGAAAAAGAACGAACCAAAAGATTTGGTTCAAGCCATTGCAGATATTAAAGATGGAAGACACAATGAAGAAAATACTGAAATGGAAAGCTATTTATTGCTCGAGAAACGATTCCAGAGAACATAAATAATAAAGTGAATTAACTATTTAATAGTTCTCTTAAGCTTAAAAATTAATTATAATTGCACAAATTGATCTCAATAAAGAATTGCGTGTAATTATTGTTTTGTTTTAATTAGTAACATATTGTGGTTGAAAAGGTAAGTAAATGCTTGAAATTTGGGAACCATTATTTCTTTGAGGTTCTTGGCGGGGTTATTCCGAACCATTAGATGGCTAAATCGATGTTCTCGGTCATCGACAACAGTAATAAGAACTAAATTGACATAAGGACTATCTTGGGTAAAAATGAAATATGAACTCTAAACTTAAACTTAATAAAACTCATTTTTTAAAATATTCGGAATAACCCCAACATATATCGGGATTACTCTTGTTAACAAAAAATACGAACTACATTTTTGAATATTTGTATTTAATTTAAATAAGCATTTTTATTGAATCTCTTCATAAGGATCAATAGGTCATTTATTTAAAAAAACGGTAGTAAAATTTGTTAGTAAATAAAATTATAAATATTTTAAATTAATTCGACAACGTTAAGCCGCCTGTCATCTCATCAAAATTTCTATCGGAATTCCCCCGATGCACCTTATATATATATATATATATATATATATATATATATATATATCACATTCACAATGTCATGACAATTATAAAATTCAAACAGAACTAACAAAATCATAAATATTTTATTGATAAAATCAAATGATGCCTAATATTAAGTAGAGCTTGGCAAAAAGAGTAGAGGGGTACCACTATCGCTTTCAAAAAGTAACTTTCAAAATGTAGTATAGCTTTTTGATTTTCGACTATTTTAGACAGTTTTAATGCAAAATAAATAAATATTTCCGAATTCATAAACATCGAATGACAGAACAATGACATTTCAGGAATGACACTTGAAAACTTAATAGACGTGACGTCATTAAAGAAGTTAAAAAGCTGTAACCCGAGTACGGAAAATTGGATGTAGCATCCGTCATTTGACTTTGTTCGTATAAATGTAGCCTGTGTCACCCGTACCATCATAACGAATCAATTGACACCTCATTTATCATAATAAAAATATCTTTTACCAAAACCAACTTCAAACGCCTGCGCCAGTACAAAGTATATAATTTATTGTTGATATTTTAAAAACCGCTCGACCGATCACGATAAAATTTCAATGGGACCACCTGGGAAGTACGCATACCCTTTGAAACAAAATAAAATAAAATTGTGTGCTTAAGACCGCACGGCAGAAGTGAACTTCATTGACATTCGCAATCAATTTATAAACTCTAATTAATCTAATCAATATACTCTAATCAATTTATATAATATGACAGCTCAGTCTCAGTCTCACTATGTGAGAGTGAGTGAGACAACAGAAGAGCTTTTTTCTCGCTCGGGTAGGTACACTCGGCGGTCCCGAGTTCACCCGATCGAGCCTTTCATCTCAGAGCGTGACGGATCAGCCTAACTTACAATATTTTTTTTGTAATACCTACGTAAAATTATGAAAAAAAGATTCCGACGAATTGAGAACCTCCTTTTTTGAAGTCGGTTAAAAATCGGCTCAGTAGTTTAGCAGCTACGAATCACGATGCAGTAGAACATTCGTAATTATATAGTCACATACAAGATTCAAAAAAATTCAAAATTCAAAATTATTTATTTCACGTAGGCCAACCTGTGGCTCTTATGACACGTCATGACTCTACCATCGGTTCGTAAAAGCGGATTCTGCTGAGAAGAGAAGAGACATACATACATAGACTGCTAAAATGTTAACCCCACCCTTTAGGCTTTACCATCGTCTGGTAAAAGATAGTTCCGTTTCTACACTTTTCTGCCAAACTGTACTTAGGTACTTTACGTAATTACTAATTAAACATTCCTTATATATTCTATGGAAGTAGTAAGAGTTAGTAAAACATCTAGATCCATGAACATGGATCTTAACACAAGCTTTCATCTTATTTGGAGGGAGATGAGAATATTTATAGTCAAGTTCATATAACATTTTTTTAACAAAAATCAAACTAATATAGCAATAAAGCTAGCAATAAAGCTAACTTTGTTACTGATTCCACTACGTAACTTAGTAGTAAAATTAACTAAGTTATTAGTTGAATTGATAAGTGATAGTTATTTATTTGATACTTCTAATCATAGTTTTTGATGATAGCGACAAGGAGTGTGGCGGAAATATTCAAGCCTATTCAATCAGTTTGACTTTATCGCCAGTCAGTAATTCAGTATGTATGTCGGTACTATAATTTTCTTTTTAGAATTAAACATAAAATACTTAAACCAGTGAAATTCTTACTTGTTAGACTATCTTTTTTCCAGTGTACGTTAGAACACTGTCTTTTTGTTTTAGACTTTAGAAGTTTAGATGAAGACGACGAGATGTGCGAACAGTCTAAATTCATAAAACAATCAATGGAAATCGTTATTACAACACAATTATTTATCAACAATAGAAAAAACAATTACCTACTTTGAACCATTGCGTATTTTTTATTTTACCTACCTAATAAATGTAATTATCTGTGAGAATAAATAGTGATTATATTCATAGTTAAACTTACTTATTATAAAACTATTAATAACAATCACAGTGATATAGTTTATCAAATGCGTATGCAATAATAAATTTCGTATTAGAATAGGGTATTTGACTGTTGTGTTGATATTATAATCGAAAATGTGACATGTATGAATAACACTTGTAAAAAAAGAAAATAGTTCGGTAAAAATACAAATCCTTACTAATATTACAAATGCGAAAGTGTGTTTGTTTGTTGGTTTGTCCTTCAATCACGCCGCAACAGGGCTACGGATCGACGTGATTTTTTGCATGGGTATAGTTGAGGACCTGGGGGTCTACTCTCTTTCTCTCAAACGAAACTTCGCAAACGAACGAAATTTAAACGAAGTTTCGTTAACTCCTCTACTCTATTTCATTTTCGGACACACAGGCGAAATACGGATCCGTAGACAATTTTCGTGAACGATTGAAATGAGCGATTTTGTGTGGGTCTAATAACCGACTAATTTGAAGAGTACTATTTAATGTCAACGATGCGTAGTAAACCTATGACAACTAAAAATATCCGTATTATGCACACGTTTATGACGTAATTTAATAATATGTCAACTAACAACTTAGGATTTTTTAATTGGAATTCTTTAAAAACATTTGTGGAGTTTGTTTCTCAAGTATGGTGTTGATAAATCATGTTTCCAAGTGCTTTTTACACTTCGGAATCTCAATACACTCATTCCGTCAGAAAGTTACAAGTTGTACTGTGTTGCAGTCTGAATTTTAGGTGTCTACAAGTTTGGATTAAAAACTTTGTAAGTAAATAGCTAAGCATAACTTATTATTCATTCATAACTAAATACATAACTTATTCACTAATAATATCACCTCTTCTTAATATTCTTTTATACATCTTTTCAGTTTAAAATTGCTCCACATACGGGTTCCACTACTCCCAAGCAAATCGACACCCTTCTCAATTTCTTGGACGAGCATAGGGATCTAGCTCGCGGGAGGTTGAGGATTGTCGAAGGAAATGTGCAGGCAAAGAGGCTGTGGGAAGAATTGTGCAATATACTCAATTCCATGGACGGTTGCATAAAAACCATTCAGCAGTGGCAACCGCAAAAGGTACCTACCAAGTGTTTTATTAGGTAATTAAAACATAATAGTATAGTGATATATAAATCACATGATTTTATGATTTGTCACGATGTATGTTCGGGATAAACTCGAAAATTACTGAACCGATTTTGATCAAATTTCGTAACTATCTGTAATTTGGTCCAACTTAAAAGATAAGATAGTTTTTATCTTAATTATTGACATCAATATTTGTTATTGCAAATTAAAATACTTATGTTAATTACACGACAGTCATATATAAACGATGTTAGATTGAGGTGGTCTAGATTGTGTTATAATTTTGCATTACTGATAATTATTATAAATGCCAAAGTGTGTATGTTGGTTTGTCCTTCAATCACGTCGCAACAGAGCAACGGATTGATGCGATTTTTTGCATGGGTGTAGTAGTGGGTCCTCAGACCGGGAGAAATACTTTTTATCTCGGATAATCAAAGAGTTCCCGCGGGATTTTCAATAACTAAATCCATGCGGACAAAGTCGCGGGCATCAGCTAGTGCTATAATAAAAAATTTTGTACATAATAGTATGAGTCTGGCAGGGCACATGTTTGTAAATTAACTATATTTTTTTTGTAATAAATATCAGAATCTATAATATAATAAAACTGTAACAGGTCCAATTCTGTACATTGAAGATATTTTGAAAATTTTTGTTTGAGGGCACTCTATAATCGATACTGAAGCCAAAACAATTTTTTTTTAATTTTTTGTCTGTCTGTCTGTCTGTCTGTCTGTCTGTCTGTCTGTCTGTCTGTATCTTGGCCGCGCATCACGCCGAAACTACTGGACAGATTTAAATGAAACTTGGCACGATTTAAGTTAATACTACGAGGTATAATATAGGATACTTTTTATCCCGAAATTCAGCACGGTTCCCTTGGGAGAGGGGATGAAAGTCAAAATGTGTATTTCGCTGTAATTCATTAAGGCGTATTCCGATTTAATCCATTCTTTTTTTGTTAGAAAGCAGGTTCTTTAGAGATTGTCCTGTAATTATTTCAAGGTCGTCAATTTCGTAGTTCAGAAATTATAGACATCACGATCTTCAGTATAAGGCCAAATAACTTGAACCCCGGAATCTACAAGATACTTTGAATGAATGGCTCATCTTAAGCTGGCAAGCGTACTTTATCGTATATAGCCATCGTAGATAGCCCTATTTTGTCAAAGTCAAACTACTCCAAAGGCGTCAGATTTTGCCAAACGATCATTATACCTACATACTACATAGTAGGTATGGATGTAATACATCGTATGGACTTAATGCTACAGTGTTTTCCTATGCAATTTAATATTATAATCATACTAATATTATAAATGCGAAAGTGTATTTGTTTGTTGGTTTGTCCTTCAATCACGCCACAACAGAGCCACGGATCGACGTGATTTTTTGCATGGGTACTATAGTTGAGGACATAGGCTACTTTTTATCCCGGAAAATCAAAGTGTTCACGAGGGATTTTAAAAACTAAATCCACGCGGACGAAGTCGCGGGCATCAGCTAGTAAACTAAATAAAATTGTATTTTTAGGGTTCCGTGCCCAAAGGGTGCCAATTCTAAGCCTCCGCTGTACGTTCGTCTGTCCGTCCATATGTCAGCGGGCATACAGTCCGTTTGTCATGAACCGATACTTTAAATTTTCACAGAATGTGTATTTCTATTGCCGCTATGACAACAAATAATAAAAAAATAAAGTTTTTTTATTATTTGTTGCTTTATGCAGTGATAGGCCTAGTGGTTAGGACTGCAGTCCTATTCGGGGTCCGGGAGGTCACAGGTTCGATCCCGGGCACGCACCTCTGATTTTTCGGAATTATGTGCCTTCAAGCAATTAAATATCACATGCTTCAACGATGAAGGAAAACATCGTGAGGAAACCCGCACACCTGAGAGTTCTTCATAATGTTCTCAAAGGTGTATGAAGTCTGCTAATTTGCATTGGGCTAGCGTGGTGGACTATTGCCTAAGTATTATATAGCCTACTCTGAAAGACCAGTATTGAGTCGTTAATGGGTTGCTCATGATGATGATAAAACTTAATAAACAATACAATAAACTTTTGTTTTTGGCACGGAACCCTTCGTGTGCGAGTCCAAAATGCACTTGCCCGTTTTTTTTAAGCAGTAGATGCGTACACGTATATCCTGTATCCGAAAGAAAACTAAAGAAAATTACAAATGTTCCAAACGCGCTATTGTCTAAACTCTAAAGTAAAATCTCGAACGATTTTTCCTTTATTTATGACAAGACTAGCTGATGCCCGCGACTTGGTCCGCGTGGATTTAGCTTTTAATATCCCGCGGGAACTCTGGTTTTCCGGCGATTTTTACACGCGGACGAAGTCGCTAGCGAAAGCTAATGAAAACTAAAAATAAAGCCTATTTTCGTGAACCTCTTTAATGAGAAACGCGGTCGTAAAACAACGGAAGCGATCCCCTCTGAACATCCTTGTGGACCTCTTGTACCAACTATTACAAAAGAAATAGGTATTAAATATTAAATTATTAAATAATATTATAAATGCGAAAGTGTGTTTGTTTGTATTGGTTTGTTGGTTTGTCCTTCAATCACAACAAGGCTACGGATCGACGTGATTTTTTTGCATAGGTATAGTTGAGGGTCTGGAGGGAGAGTGACATAGGCTACTTTTTATCCCGGAAAATAAAAGAGTTCCCGAGGGATTTTAAAAACTAAATCCACGCGGATGAAGTCGCGGGCATCAGCTAGTATAATCTAAAATAAGAATACAATTTAAAAGTTGGCAGGCTGCGCACACCTTCGAGAATATTTTAGTGAATTATCAGACATGCAGGTTTCCTCACAATGTTTTCCTTCGCTGTTAAGCCTGATATTTAGTTTAAAACGCACATAACTCTGAAAAGTCAGAGGTGCGTGCCCACAGGATTCGAACCCGTGACCTCCTGATAAGAGGCAGAGGCCCTGGAACCTCTGGGCTAGAACTGGAAAAAACTATTATTACTCTAGTATAGTTACTTTGACAAAGTAATATGGGCACATTTACATAACATTATTAACTGTTACCCATACATCAATACAATGTCTTATCTAAGGCATTTTTGTTATTAATTATTTAAATTGGAATTTTCTTTTACAGCCTCACAGCTTACACGAAGTCCCAGAAGGAGACATTCTGCTGCTGGCTCTGATGTCAGAAGATTGTTTCCGAAGAGGGGCATGTAGAGAGAGAACACCAAGCTTGCAGGCATTAGGGCTGCCCTGTAGAGTTGTGTGGCCTCATTAGGGAATATTTAGATTGACAATAGGAATTAAGATTATTTTGTTGTATTAGATTAATTAGTATTCTTGTTGCCTTTCTTTTTAATATTTTGTTTCTAGGTAGTTAAGTAAATAAAACATTATTTTAAGTTAAAAATAAATTTTATTCTTATATTAAAAAAATAAAGCTTTTATTTGCATTCCTTACATACTACTTGAATAAAATAATTGACATCTCTCACTAACTCATAAGACACTACATACTAATTATTATTTATTCCTTAGTGCTATTTTTTACATTAGAAATTTGATCAAACATTATTTATTTTATAATCCTAACTTATTATTATTATCTATATATTTTACAACATTAATTAACCTAGTTTTACTAACCTTCTAACTTATTTTTACGTGTATTTAGTTTTCTGTTACTTATATAATAAAAGCAAATTATGAAAAAAAATATAATAAATGTCACTAAAGATAGGCTTATATAAATGCAACTGTTAGAAAGGAATGGATATGATAAAGTTCTTAATCCTACCTATTCCTTTCTAACAATTGCACTAATGCAGCTATTGCCCTTTTACTTCTTGAGCTGAAGAAGCAGCTGAATGAACGGGAACCTGCCTGCTTCTTTCAGCTTGGAGATCCTCTTCTGTCAACGCGGGAACATCAATACCACCTCTTGTACATAGATTATGTAAAACACAGCAGGCTACTATAATTTTACCTGCTGTTTCAGGGCAGTAATGCAGTCCCGAGCTGCCAAAAGACACATCCATTTACCTTTTAAAATACCAAATGTGCATTCTATGATGGAGCGTGCACGCTTTAGGATTGAGTTGTATCTTCCTTCAGGAGAGTCTTCAACAGCATTATATATAGGTGTGATCATATGTTGGCTTTGAGCATAACCAGAATCACCTAAAATAAAAATAAAATATAAATGAGAAATTTTGTGCAGGTGTATAGATGTTTTTTAGTCTTTCATGAAAAATATAATATATATAGCAATGAAAATAATAAACACAAACATTTAATTCAAACATACCTAAAAACCAACTGTTTCATTCTGGAGACTTGAGTTGCATTGCATATTGAGTTGATTGCGCAGGCGGCGCCGTCTCCTTCTACACTCTAAACGCTCTTCACGTAGAGCAGCTTCTATGCCTTCTTGTAGCCATTTCAAACAAATTTCTGACAAAATTCACGATAACGAACGACAAACGAAAATCAAAAGGTAACACTTTTGGTTTCGTCAATTTGAGGTTAAAATTCCGAAAAATCGTCTGTCAAATTCAAAGTTTCGTTCGCAAGATTTATGAAATAGAGTAGGTTTAGAAAATCTAAACGTCAAACCTTTTTCGTTCGAACGAAATTTCGGAACGAAAAAGAACCGTAGTAGGAAATACGCGAAATTTCGGTCGATATTTCGTTTTTCGTTGAATTAGAGTAGACCCCCTGGAGAGTGAAATAAGCTACTTTTTATCCCGGAAAATCAAAGAGTTCCCGAGGGATTTTAAGTAGTAGCTAGTAAGTTATAAGCTGTTTTACTGCGAAGCTGTATATGTCTCTTTGTAAAACTAAATTTTCTATGGAGAGTGTATGGAGCTACTTGCTTGTGACGTCACAGGCAAGTAACGCTCTCTTTTTGTAAGAAGAAACTTTAAAGCTCTATATTTCCGAGACTAGTTTAGATAATATTAGAAAACTTTAAAACTTGATTTGAAAGACATGTTATCTTACTAATCTATATAAATAAAAGAAAGTGGTGTTAGTTACACTATTTATAACTCAAGAACGGATGAACCGATTTGGCTGAAAATTGGTGGAGAGGTAGCTTAGAACCAGGAGACGGACATAGGATACTTTTTATCCCGTCCGACCGCGTTTCCGTCATGTCACTATAAAACGTCGTATAAGAAAAACGCATCTGACATGGAATAACAAAACGCAAAATGACAGTGCAGGAATAACAAAACGTAAATGACAGCTAAACGTAATTTTGTCTTTGGTTAAGTATGGTAAAAAATTTGACAATTATAAAAAGTGTTATAATAAAGCATTACTGATATTATAAATGCGAAAGTGTGTTTGTTTGTTGGTTTGTCCTTCAATCACGTCGCAACAGAACAGCGGATTGATGCGATTTTTTGCATGGGTATAGTAATGGATGTAGTAGTGGTTCCTCAGACCGGGAGAGCTACTTTTTATCTCGGATAATGAAAGAGTTCCCGCGGGATTTTTAAAAACTAAATCCATGCGGACGAAGTCACGGGCATCAGCTAGTATTATAATAAATGCAAAAGTTTGTTAGGACGGATGTATGGATGGATGGATGTTTGTTACTCTTTCACGCCACAAAGAATAAATGATTTGGCTGAAATTTGGAATGGAGATAGCTCATACCCAGAATAAATCATTTGGCTGAAAGGAATGGAGATAGCTCATACCCAGGATTAACACATAGGCTACATTTTATCCCGGAAAATTAAGGAGTTCCCGTGGGAATTAGAGAAACTATATCCACGCGGAGATAGCTCATACCCAGGATTAATACATAGGCTACATTTCATCTCGAAAAATTAAGGAGTTCCCGTGGGAATTAGAGAACCTATATCCACGCGGACAAAGTCGCGGGCGTCATCTAATAAAAAAAATATCAGTCAAACACCCTATTCTTTAAAAATACCTATCCGAACCGATGACTCGACTTTCAACTCGTCGCTCGGACCTCAAAATGGCAAAACCTGTTAAGCATTCGCGAGAATCTTTCAACCGTTCACGACAAACGATCGTATATTTTCGACCAAAAACTCGGACGCGCCAACCGTCACGACCAAACCCACAAAACCTGTATAGTGGACATTTTTCAAAAACCCCCATGTCTTATCACAGAACACAGCTAACGATAACAAGTGTAAATAACTATGTGGATTGACTATCCTCCACAGACCAGTGGCAAAGAAGAACGTCCCAGACCTGAACGCGCTCTCCCGCCTAAACACATCGTATTCAGTGCAATTCTCTAACATATCCTGATATAAATCTATATATCTATTCCAAGCTAACGAAGATAGCACCATTTGGCCGGAAAACAAACCAACAACCTGGACGATTCTCTGGAACGTTACCTTAGTTTTATACGATATGCCTACATCGGTGTGCTCTTTCTCTACATCTTCACTCGAGTTTATTTCCTTCAACTGGTGATAAGGTAGAGTGCTGGCTGGAGTGCCTCTGTAACCCCTTCTCGGCGGATTGTTCTTTAAATACAGCAAAATACCAATCATCATAGCCGCGACACCTATCAAGTCACATATACCGTCGACCCAGTATCCGAGACTACCAACCTCTGATCTCTCCCCTTTGATATGCTTCCTCTCTCTCGCGACGTGGCCATCAAGATCGTCCAGAAACATCCTCATTTGGAACAGGACGATTGCGAGCCGACGTGCGACTAAACTCTGACAGGTCAAAAGCTTCGCTCCCAAACAAGCCACGAATACGTGAAAGAAAGAAATCATATTGGGCGTTATAAATAAAATTCCCTCCGATATACCTAAACCGATATCCAATACCGCGCAGAGTGGGCCATAAATGTAATGGTTAATGTGATCAACCATCAAAGCTTTTACGGTCGGGTGGCAGAGCGGATTGATCGTGCACGGGATCCAGATAACCTCTTCGTAACTCAGCTGTTTCATCGTTTCACGTGTAGACGATTCCTGGGTGATATTCTGTTCGTGTACGAAGACTTCGATATTGTAATTCTGTATGCGAAGAAACAGAAATGTGTCCATGTAGACGCAATAAACTAAGACTGCTAATAACAGAAATGTTAGAATTTTGCTCGCTTGAGACGAAGGCCACATCATCTTGATTCTTGATTAAATATAGGATTTGCGCGTACAGATTCCCAGCTTATCTCCGGTAGTTTTGTTAGGTTTTGTGAGGCTTCGAAAATCAGTACGTAAACAATGCGTGCATCGACTATAACATCTCGATATCCCTCTGACATGTATTTGTGTAAATGCGTGGGCTAATGTGGTTCTTCCACGAGGCCTTCTATTTATATCACCATGGTATCGCGCGTTCCACAAAACATTTGGTAATTTTAACGGGAAAACCGACCAGCGTTGATGAGTTCTATAATTTGCGACACAAGAAAAATGCAGTCAGCGGAATTTGCTGTTCAACCACAAGCATAGAAACAAATCCATTTTTCATTTCACTATAATATCAGCCCACTCCACAATTTATGTGGTATATTTCAAACGCGTCGAAAAACTAGTTTCACAGTCGAATGGATACATAAAAGTGTTCGTAACTCGGCAAAATCGATGCAACGCGCTCGCTCAGCGGATATAAGTATCAAAACATTCGACGTACGGTTAACAACAATGGGTTTTCAGTTAACAGAAGCTGGCTGTAAACTTGGAAACAAAGTAGCACTTTTTTGATAACATAACAAGGCTGTGCACAGACTATGTTTACATAACGTTTGTCGCGGACTGAGGGTCGACGCGCCGGCAGAATGCGTGCGCATTTCTCCTGAACGTCAGATCGAATGGTGACTGTGAAACGGCACGAGACTTATAGACCGGGAGCCGGTGACACTGAAAGCTACGTACACGGGCACTTACACCTAAAATAAAATTGAGTTACTACTATTGAGGTACTAGCAAACGAATCGGAAAGACTTGTGGGGTGCAGTTCTTTGTGGAGGTTGATAAATGATAGATTTAATATTGTAGATGATAGCGGACTGTATTGTGATATTATGATATGATATTATGATATGATGGTCGTTGGGGTCCCAAGGTGTTGGATTGGCGACCCCGCACCGGGAAGCGCAATGTTGGCAGACCCCTCACCAGGTGGACCGACGACATCAACCGAGTCGCAGGGAGCCGCTGGATTCAATTCAAGAGACCTTTGTCCAGCAGTGGACGTCTATCGGTTGATAAAGAAGAAGAAGAATATGATATTATGATATGAATATATGATGTTATTGATATTAAGGAGTACGATCCGCGCGGACGACCGATTTGTAGACCTCACTCACGAGCATGAAGCAGTTGCGTAAACTGCTGAGTACGCGGTGTTCGGTGACACGCAGTGACCCGAACAAGATTTTTTTTGTCTAGGCACTACAGACCTTTGGTGTGCGATATATAAAATTGCGTTTCGTCAGTCTAGAAAAAAGTCAACGGCTTGACCGATTTGAAAAGTCGCGGGTAAAAACTAGTTTTGTATATAGAATAGGATGAATCCTGGCAATAGTATTTTTTATATTACTATCCCTATCAATGTGACACTGACTTTGTGTGACTTTTTTTTACCACGATGGCAGTTGTTACAACACATTTTCTTGACATTTTTTTTTAAAGAATATCAGTCAAGCTGATGTTGACTAATGTCCTCCTATCCCCTTCAAATAAGCGGAAAGCTTGTGCTAGGATTGGGTACGACAATAGCGCAACGGGTGGGGTTCAAACCTGCGACCTTTTAATTTTCAGTCCGCACCTTTAACCGTTGGGCTATTGAGGCTTAGATTATTCTTAAAATTCGTAAAATTTGCAATAAAATGGTCTACTAACAATTAATTTCCGTGCAAGTGCAAAATATTACTAACCATTAATAGTTTAAAAAATATTTTTGCCAGGATACATTCTGCCACACCGAGCTTTTGTTGTACCAATGACTGTACACCATCATCATCATCATTAGCAACCCATCAACGGCTCACTACTGAGCGCAGGTCTCCTCTCAGAGAAGCGTTATAGGCCATATTCCAGCACGCTGGCCCAATGCGAATTGGCGTACTTCACACACCTTCGAGAACATTATGAAGAACTCTCAGATGTGCAGGTTTCCTCACGATGTTTCCTTCACCGTTGAAGCTTGAAGCAAGTGATATTTAATTGCTTAAATGCACTTGACTCCGAAAAGTCAGAGGTGCGTACCCGGGATCGAACCTGCGACCCCCCGAATAGGAGACCACAGTCCTAACCACTAGGCTATCACTGCTTACTACACACTATCAATTTAAGTAAATCCAAATTTTTAAATCCGTGCACTTTTTGAGTCACCGGCTCTCCGCCTTTCAAGAGCGAAAAGTCAACAGCGCGCCGGCGTATTTTCCCTCCAAAACAGCTGTACACTCAACCTTGCAACTATAAATCATTCAACTTTGAAACAACTTCGCTCAAGGTCCACTGAAGAAGTAACTTAGGTAAGTTTAAGGTGTTATAATTAATATTAAAACAATACTCATTAACATTTTACATGTGTCCAAAGGTGTGCAATGAACTAATGCTTTATGATTTTGATAAGTAATAATAAAGGAGTTTGACATTTAAATAAATCCTTAAAAAATAATATTTATCTGCATAAGTGTTGGTTTTGTCCTTCAATCACGCAGCAACGGATCGACGTGATTTTTTGCATCGGTATAGTTATCTCGGAAAAACAGAGGGTCAACGCGGAATTTTTAAAATCCTAACTCTACACGAAAAGTAACTAGTCTTATAACTCTTAGTACGATTTTACCAACGTCTAGTGGCGTTTTACTGAGGAGTAAATTGGGCGTTTTGACAGTTTTTGTATTAAAAACACTGTCAAAATATGAAATTTACGCTCGAATAAGACTTATTTTACGTTGCTGAAATCGGCCCTAAATCATACTAGCTAATTTTATAAATACGAAAGTATGTTTGTTGGTTTGTCCTTCAATCACGCCGCAACAGAGCTACGGATCAACTACAGTGATGTTTTGCATGAGTATACATATAGTTGAGTACCTGGAGAGTGACATAGGTTTCTTTTTATCCCGGAAAATCAGAGAGTTCCCGAGGGACTTTAAAAACTAAATCCACGCGGACGAAGTCGCGGGCATCAGCTAGTATATTATATAAAAGAAAAGGTGACTGACTGACTGACTGACTGATCTATCAAATGCAAGTATGCAACGCACCACTCAAATCACTGGACAAATCGGGCTGGGCATACAGAAAACTATTATGACGTAGGCATCGGCTAAGAAAGGCTTTTTAAAAGTTCAACCTAAGGGTTGAACTTTCAAAAAGGGGTTAAACAAGGGTTTGAAAAATGGAATATTACTTGAGGGAAGCCGAGTGCAAAAACTACTAAAAACCCACCTCTGTATTAAGGCGAATAACAAAAAAAATTATTAAAATCGTTCAAGCCTTTCTTGAGTTTCAGCCAGACTAACGAACAGCAGTTGATTTTTTTACTAACAGACTTCAAAAAAGGGGGAGGTTGTCAATTAATCGGGATCTTTTTTTTGTTTTTGACGTGATAACTGAAAACGTCTTATAAATCGATGAACACCGGCTGCACGCACGAAAAAGTGTCACGTTCCGAATGAGCCTGCGCGTGCAAGCGAGAGCGCAGAACAAGCGATAGAGAGGCACGATCGGCCCAAGCGTTGGATTGTGACTAGAGAAAATTGTAATTTTCAATTAACTTCTTCTTTGTTTTATACAAAATAATGATAATCAGTGATAATAATTCAATTCAATTCATAAAAGTATGCAATTTTTCATCAATGTTTCTTTATGAGGTTATCTTATCAACTTATCACGTAAAACTATCGTCCGTAAACCGACTTTACAGACAACCAATTTTTTTATGTATGTTCAGCAATTACTCGAAGACGCCTGAACCGATTCGGAAAATTCTTTTTTTTTTTTTGTTTGAAAGGGTATACTTCCTAGGTGGTCCCATTTAAATTTTATCGGAATCGGTCGGGCGGTTTTTAAAAAAATCTATAATATAATAAAACTGTAACAGGTCCAATTCTGTACATTGAAGATATTTTAAAAATTTTTGTTTGAGGGCACTCTATGATCGATACTGAAGCCAAAACAATTTTTTTTTAATTTTTTGTCTGTCTGTCTGTCTGTCTGTCTGTCTGTCTGTATCTTGGCCGCGCATCACGCCGAAACTACTGGATGGATTTAAATGAAACTTGGCAAGATTTAAGCTCATACTACGAGGTATAATATAGGATACTTTTTATCCCGAAATTCAGCATGGTTCCCTTGGGAGAGGGGATGAAATTCAAAATGTATATTTAGCTGTAATTCATTAAGGCGTATTCCGATTTCATTCATTCTTTTTTTGTTAGAAAGCAGGTAATTTAGAGATTGTCCTGTAATTATTTCCAGGTCGTCAATTTAGTAGTTCAGAAATTTTAGACATCACAATCTTCAGTAGACGGTCCAAATAACTTGAACCCCGGAATCTACAGGACACTTTGAATGTACGGCTCATCTTAAGCTGGCATGCGTACTTTATCATATATAGCCATCGTGGATAGCCCTATTTTGTCAAAGCTTTTTATCCCGGAAAATCAGTGCTCACGAGGGATTTTAAAAACTAAATCCACGCGGACGAAGTCGCGGGCGTCAGCTAGTCAACAATAAATTATATACTTTGTAGTGGCGCGGGCGTCTGAAATCGGTTTTTAAAAAGATTTTCAATTTTTTATACAAAGAAAAGATAAGAGCCACAGGTTGGCATACATAAAATGAATAATTTTGAATTTGAATTTAATTCAAAATAACATACCGATAAACCTCGATAACCCTGAAAGCACAGCTGCCTTGCTATCAGGCACTCGAAATTGAGAAGTGAATCACATTCGATTACACAGTACTTAGTCGATTGTTAACGATGAATAATATTGAAATCAAGTCGTAAATCCTTATAATATAAGCCTCAATAGCCCAACGGTTAAAAGTGCGGACTGAAAACTGAAAGGTCGCAGGTTCGAATCCCACCCGTTGCACTATTGTCGTACCCACTCCTAACACAAGCTTTCCGCTTATTTGGAGGGGAGAGGAGGATATTAGTCAACCTCAACTTGGCTAATATTCTTTATTTAAAAAAAAATATTAGTTAAATAAATCATCATCATTGTCATCATAATCATCAGCGGCATTGAGCATCCAAGCCTGTTTCAGAAACATCTCTATCATTTGCATGTCTGCAAAAATGTGAAAGAAAAAATGTTGTATTTCCCTAACACATAAAACGGCGAAAATTATATATACTTATTTTTAGCCGACTTCAAAAAAAGAGTAGGTTCTCAATTCGATTATGTGGTTTTTTGTATGTATGTTACGCAATTATTTCATCAATTATGAATTTATTTTGATGATTATTTTTTGTTTGGTAGGTCATACTTCAGAGGAGGCCCATATAAATTTTATCGAAATCGATTCAGCGCTTATAAGTTTATCATTATAATCTGAAATCGGAAAAAAAAATTCATTTAATATTTTTGTGAAATAAAATCTTGAAAAAAATATTTTTGGTAACCCATGTTAGTTACGTCCCCCCCCCCCTTTTTGAGCCTATTTTTGGCTTTTTTTGAGCTTTAAGACATATTAGGTCACCGAAAAGTCCCCTATATAATAGATTTTGATGATTAATCAGTGACTGAGACTTTAAATGCAAATATTTTTTTTATTATTTTTTTAAGATTTAAAACGATCCGTTTCAAAATAAATGTTTTGTTAAAATTGTAGTACAACTCAAGTTTACTTAGGACATTTTCCAAAACGTCAGGGTCAGAGGGAGCCAGTGTAAAATAATCAATTCCAATCCTATCCATTGAATATGTAAATTGTTGTTCAATAAACGCATATTGCTTGCGCCAGATCTGAATTACAAATAAACTTTGCTAGTTTATTTTGCTAGTTGAGATTGTGTAAACATGATTCTCAACTTAAAACAAAATTCTTTTGCTATAAGGCTGGAATGACATCTGTGCGCATCGATTCGCATTTTGTCCGTATAAAATTGACATTTTGTATGGAGTCGCGTAACATCAATACGGCATTGCGATGCTGCATTGCTCCAACTCCAACACTGGACAATGGACATCTATCATTTGGGAGCAAGGGACTAATTGGGACTAATCTTAAGAACGCGTAGAACACCAAAAAAAATCAGATTTCGCCCACGCGGTGCGATGAAATAAAACATAGCCGCAACCTCATGTGAGGCGCGACAAACGAAAGCGTTTTGCGCGGAATAGGAGTGTAGTAAGCGCCAAATACTTTGTAACTCGTAAAATATTCATTTTATTTTCAATTCACTAGGCTACTCTCTTGATAATATCAATCGGAATTTACACTAGCGGCACGCTATGATGGCCGGTTTGACGTTTGTCCGCTCATGAAGTTCCGTATTAATTGATAACGACTTTGAAGGAAATAATTGTATTACTTTATTGACGATAGTGATGTGCAGAGATTCATAAATTTTATCGAATGTAGTTTTACGTTTAGGACTCAAAATTTATTTATTAAATTGATTTCTAAAATGTATACAAGTGTAGAAAAATCAGTTTGCACCATTTAAGGGGTGAATGTACTTGTGAATATGAACAATTTTCACTATGTGGACAAACCTCTGAAATCGCAAAAAAATATCAGCTGTTTCATACAAAAGGTAAAATTTTTATTTTTATATAATATATACCACAACTCGGCATTTGGTTTTCTAAATTGAAAATTTTTAAATTCAAATTCAAATTCAAATGTTTTATTTGCAAGATTGAGTACATAATATGATCTTATACAATTATCTAAGCGCTTCAATCTGCCACATAGTAGCATGCAAAAGAATAGTCATACAAAATTTAATACTTAAATCTATAATTTTTAAATTCAAACAATGTCATACTCATTCTAACTGTTATATAATGTCAGTTCTATTAATTTCAAAAAAAATTAAACAATGTCATTAATATTTTTGTCCTGAATAAATTCATCAACAGTATAGTAGCATTTGTTTAAAAGTATTTTGTATAGTTTTGATTTAAATCGATTAGCATTTAGGTTTTTTATACTGTCCGGTAACTTATTATAGAGGCGTACGGCCATGCAGTAAATATTTTTTTTAAATAAATTTATTCTTTGTCTTGGAATTATAAGTTTATTTTCATATCTGTTGGATCTTGTAATTGTGTCAGCTATGCGTGGAAAATAGTCCCTATGCTTATGAACAAAAACTGAGACTTCATATATGTAGAGACTTGGAAGAGGCAGTGTCTTGGTACTTTTAAAGAGTGGCCTACAAGATTCCAAAGGTGCGGCTCCGCAAACGGCTCGAATACATTTTTTTTGAATACGAAACACTTTTATCACATCAACAGAGTTGCCCCATAGGATTAATCCGTAACGTAAAAGAGAGGAAACATACCCGTGGTATGCGCAAAGAGCCGTCTCTTTTGATGTTACACTTTTAAGTTTGTATAGAGCGTACACAAATCGATCTAGTTTTTTACATAGAGAATCTATATGAATTTTCCAATTTAAAAACTTATCCATTGCTACACCAAGAAACACAGTATGGTCAACCTGTTCAATAGGTAAATTATTGCATGTAACTTTAATATTTATTGGAAAACTATTGTATGTTTGAAACTGTATATATTTAGTCTTACCAACATTTATACATAAATTGTTTTGGCTCATCCATTGAACAACTTTATTTAGGTTTTCATTGACTTCCTGTTCAAAAGTTTCCCTGTTTTTACATTGTATTATGAGAGTCGTGTCATCAGCAAATTGGATACAGTTACATTCGACTGAGTCAGGTAGGTCATTCGCATACAATAGAAATAACAGTGGTCCCAAGATACTTCCTTGTGGCACACCATACTTGTTTGTCCTAAAGTTTGATGTAAATGATCCTCTTGTATTGCCGCAGATTTTATTAATTTGAACACTCTGTTGTCTATTATTTAGGTAGCTATGAATCCATTGGTGAGCATTCCCTCTTATTCCATAATTCTGTAGTTTATTTAAAAGTATCCTGTGACAAACAAGATCGAATGCTTTAGACATGTCCAGGAAAATACAAGCTACTGGAGTTTTTCTATTTAGACTCTCTGTTATTTGCTTAGTAAGCGCAAAACAAGCTAATGACGTAGAACTATTTTTTAAAAATCCAAATTGTTGAGGTTTTAACAAGCTATATTTTGATACAAATTGATATATTCTTTTGTACATAACTTTTTCGAATATTTTTGATAGGATAGGTATGAGTGTAATTGGCCTATAGTTATTGAGTTCTTTTTTCGATCCTTTTTTGTGTACGGGTTTAACTACAGAGTATTTTAATCGGGACGGGAATTCACCTTGTGATATGGAGAGATTTATAATGTGACTCAGAGGACGTGATATATGTTTGGCGCAAAGTTTTACAGCTCTTGTATTTATTTCGTCATAACCTGTAGAGTTAGTGTTTTTTAATTCCATGATAATTTTATATATTTCACTGTCGTCAGTAGGGTAAACGTAAATGCTGTCTCTAATATTATCATTTTTACTGCTTAAGAGGGGTGAATTGCTCGTATTATTGGTAGTATTAGATAAATTTATAAAATACTCATTAAATTTTTCTGCTATATCATTTGCGTCATTATATTCAATAGTGTTGATTTCAATACTATTAATTTCCTGGATTTTATCATTTTTTGCGGGTAGAGAATACTTTTTTATTACAGTCCAGGCTGCTCTACACTTATTTTTTGAACGTATGACGTATTTGGCATTAGCCAAGCTTTGTGCTTGGATAATGCATTTCTTAAATAATCTATTATAATTTATGTATTTATCCTTGTTTATTTTTTTATTACTAGAGTTTAGACGATATGATAGGTATAAAACTCTCTTTCTAATGCTGCACTTCTTTATACCTCTTGTGATCCAGGAGACTCGGATACCTCGGATTAAAAATGGAATCTAATACGATCGTCACATAGGATCGCTGGCTAGCACAACTACTACCTCCGGCAAACTCGCGTCAATGCTCAATGCAAAACAAAGCAGTTTCGAATTGACGTTGCTTCGAAAAGTATAAACTGTCAGTGCAATGCGATTGTGATATAGTTTTGACCTGGCTTTGGATTTCAAATATTGATACTGCATTACTGTTGACCCTTGCTCGTTAATTTGGACTCTGTTCAAGCCCTTTGTTGTGGATTTCGTCGATATGACCGAACGTACGCAGAGAACTGTTCTAAATAGTCAGACACGTGAGTTCGTAATACGCCTTAAATTATTAGAAGAAGCTTGTGAACATGTGACTAAAGGAGACTGGGAAAAGGTTGTGAATAGAACTGTTAAATTAATAAGGGAAGATTATGAAAGAGATGTGAAAATAGATAATATTATAGAAAACGAACATATAATTATTAATGTAGGTGATGATAGCAGTGACGACAGTGAAAATAGTAGTATGGACGAATCTGATTAATTATGGCCTTTTGTGGCACCTTTTTTGGTATCTTTTGTATTCATATGTTTCTTGTGTGCATATAAAGTATGTATATTCATTTTCATTCAAATATTCAGTTCGTTCAAATAAATTAAATAAACATATACATTTTTGTTTTATTAAACCTATTTAATCAGGTACAAAAACAAAACTTAATTGTTTTTTGTTCGAGAATAAATTGACATTCCACATCACTATTGTAATGTGTCAAACCGGCCATCATAGCGTGCCGCTAGTTTAATGTAAAAATTTTGGCTCTGTAATATGCAACACATTGAAAATAAATGAAAATTGGTTAAAAATTAGACCTAACTTCGCGATTTTTTATTATCGAACAAATTTCATCATTATATGTTTTTGCCCAAGCACGTCCCTTGGCAGTATGATGTAATTTTTGCGTGTTTTTTTCGGATAGTTGAAACTTGATCTACTGTAAAAATCAAATCTGTTTACTGTTAACGAACGTACACCCACTCTTAAACGATGATTAAAAAAAGGAATATCATCCAAACTGAAGTTGACTAATATCCTCCTAACCCCTCCAAAAGCTTGTGCCAGGAGTGGGTACGACAAAAGCGCAACGGGTGGGGTTCGAACCTGCGACCTTTCAGTTTTCAGTCCGCACCTTTAACTGGTGGGCTATTGAGGCTTCTTCGTGACACATTATTCAGATGAAGACTGTGTCATGTTTTTGTAATCGTTAAGTAAATGTCATAAACATAGACTTATTATATTTACTACATAAAAGGGTAAAACAAGCAAAATATTAAAAAAAAGGAAAAAAAATCCAACAGCGGCTTTTTTACCATCAATGAAAATATCAAGAACATCAATGAAAATATCAAGTATCAAAATGGGAAAAAATTAAAAATATATATTTTCGTAATCACCTTTTCAAACCGTTTAATTTGAAGTACCCCACTCGATAGGGTTTGAAGAAAAATTTTTTAAACCCCACATTATGGCGTCCAAAATCCGCCATTTTAAATTTTTCAAATTTTTATGTTCTCCTTGACACTCGCGCTGGCATGGCGAATCTAACGAGCGACGTGCACTTATCAAAATCGGCCCACGCGTTTGGTCTATAGAGTGCCACAAACAAACATACATACATACATAGACTGATAAACACATTAACACTCCTGGCGTCGCGCAGTCGGGTAAAAACACATTATTCAGGTGAAGACTACCATGATTTTGTTATTAAGTTTCTTGTATGTTCCAGAACCAACATTTTCAAGGATAACTTAATTACTATTGCTTTATTGATTTATGATTATGAAGTGTTATTTGTAAGCAGTAAAATCACGCGCTATTATCAAATTGCAATTTTTTGGTTATCTAATGATTGTCTGAGAATAAGAAGCAGTGATAGCCTAGTGGTTAATACTGCGGTCTCCTATTCGGGGGGTTGCAGGTTCGATCCCCAGCATGCACCCTCTGGCTTTTCTAAGTTATGTGTGTTTAAGAATTTCTTAAAAAGGAAATCTAATCTCTAAAGGGAAAGGAAATCTAAAATCTTATTTATTTTTTTTCGGTGAAGGAAAACACTGTGAGGAAACCTGTACATCTGAGAGTTCTACATAATGTTCTCGAAGGTGTGTGAAGACGGCCAATTCGCATTGGGCCAGCGTGGTGGACTATGGCCTATAACCCTTCTCTGAGAGGAGACCTGCTCTCAGTAGTGAGCCATTGATGGGTGACTGATGAATGATTGTCTGTGAGGTGGTGTTGTAAACTAACAGAAATTGTTAAACACACTCAAGGTGTCATAGGTTACACATACAAGCTATTCTGTTTCTGTCCTGTTAAACAGACAGCCAATATACGAATATGGGACCTAATTTATCATCCATCCTTATTTATTGATTAAAAATTAAAGTCTAATTATTATCTCACTACATATATTTAGAGGTTCCGGTTCCGGTGATCAAAGTGTAAACACGTACAAGTGAGAGCTCCGTAAATATTTCCAATTAAACAGTGCAAAAAACGAAAAACCGAACGTATACTACAGTGAAAAGTTTAGAAGTTTAAACCAGAAGAGTGCTTCAGCAGAAATTACAGTGAATTAACTAATTTTGTGGCGATTCTGTTCAAACAAAGTTCTGATCGTTATAACCTCAAAGTTAAGCACACACACCATAGATACCAAGATTATAGGTAGTGTCAACCAAATAAAATCTGTCACTGCCATTTGACAGCTGACAACTGCAAAAAGTGTTGCCAACGTAGAAAAAGGATTACCATAAATTTAAGTGTTACCACATCAAAACACCAAAATACCCTGAAAAAAAATAAAATGGAAAAGCAAATGGAAATTTTACTCTCCAAAATAAATGAAAAGTTTAATGAACAAACAATAACATTAACAACAGCAATAACGAAAAATGTAATGGAGGCCCTGGACGATAAGTTAAAAATAATAACAGAAGAAAACAACAACCTTAAAACTAGAGTCAGTAACCTGGAACAAAAAGTATCCTTTTTAGAGAAGGAAAAGCGTAAGAATAATCTAGTTTTATTCGGCATCGAAGAAAAAGGAAAAACTGAGTTAGAGTTGGTGGATTTTGTGAAGGAAATTTTACAAGATTCGGGAACTCATATAGATAGTCAGGAAATAAGTGAGATCCATAGAATCGGGACAAATTATGAAAAGAACCGACCGTTAATAATATCTCTAACAACATCTTGGAAAAAACATCTTATCCTGAAAAACAAGCGCAACCTTCCTACAAATGTGTATGTCAATGAGGACTACCCTAAAGAAGTTCTGGAAATACGTAAACAACTTAAGCCAGAATTAGAAGCGGAAAGAAAAAAAGGAAACATAGCGTTCATAAAATACGATAAGCTAATTGTTAAAAAACCAACGAACCCCAGCCGCGAAAAGAGGAAGAGAGAAACACCAACAGGATCCCCAACCACTCCCACCCCATCTCAGAAAAAGACAAATACCCAGAATGAAATTACTGAAAAACAGCCCCTAAGTAAAATTAAGGAAGTAGTTAAGCCAAGCATACTTACATTTGTAACGCGTGAAAGATCCGCCTCGATGTCAGAGGTGCAAAAAAAAGAACAAAGGCCTCCTCGAACCGGAAACAACAAACAGATGCAACAACAAACACAGATATAAGAAAAACTCTAATGTTTTGTCCCCCAATCCGGCCGGTCACCGTGGGGGAAACCGACCACCACCCTCCAACATATCAGTCAACAAAATCAAATACCCAAAAAGATAAACAAAAACGAAGCAGTTTATACATATGTACACTAAATACACGAACCCTGAGAACAGAAGAAAGTTTGCATGAGCTAGAGTTAGCTATCGAAAACCTCAAGTGGGACATCTTGGGCATAAGCGAGATGAGGAGAATAGGAGAAGGAATAGAAGAGCGAAACAGCTATATTATGTATTTCAAAGGTGAAACCGCTGGACACAGAGGGGTAGGATTCCTGGTTAAGTCAAAACTTAAAAGACAGATAATTGGTTTTGAAGGGATATCGGACAGGATAGCGGTGATTCATATTAACTTACCAAAGTATAGAAAAAAATGGACAGTCATTCAAGTCTACTCGCCGACAGAACAAGCAACAAAAACAGAGATCGACAAATTCTACGATAAATTACGTGAAGCTATCGAAAAATATTCCGAAAACAATATCGTGCTCATGGGAGATTTCAATGCCCAAGTTGGCGTCCAAATACCCGGAGAAGAACATATAATAGGAAAATACGGAAGAGGCAAAAGAAGTAAAAATGGAGAAAAACTACACTAGCGGCACGCTATGATGGCCGGTTTGACGTTTGTCCGCTCATGAAGTTCCGTATTAATTGATAACGACTTTGAAGGAAATAATTGTATTACTTTATTGACGATAGTGATGTGCAGAGATTCATAAATTTTATCGAATGTAGTTTTAGGTTTAGGACTCAAAATTTATTTATTAAATTGATTTCTAAAATGTATACAAGTGTAGAAAAATCAGTTTGCACCATTTAAGGGGTGAATGTACTTGTGAATATGAACAATTTTCACTATGTGGACAAACCTCTGAAATCGCAAAAAAATATCAGCTGTTTCATACAAAAGGTAAAATTTTTATTTTTATATGATATATACCACAACTCGGCATTTGGTTTTCTAAATTGAAAATTTTTAAAAATGGAATCTAATACGATCGTCACATAGGATCGCTGGCTAGCACAACTACTACCTCCGGCAAACTCGCGTCAATGCTCAATGCAAAACAAAGCAGTTTCGAATTGACGTTGCTTCGAAAAGTATAAACTGTCAGTGCAATGCGATTGTGATATAGTTTTGACCTGGCTTTGGATTTCAAATATTGATACTGCATTACTGTTGACCCTTGCTCGTTAATTTGGACTCTGTTCAAGCCCTTTGTTGTGGATTTCGTCGATATGACCGAACGTACGCAGAGAACTGTTCTAAATAGTCAGACACGTGAGTTCGTAATACGCCTTCGTAACTATTTCGATCGTGAAGCTCAAAATGGAGGGCCAATTTTACCTATAACGTCAGTGGTTGAACGCGTAGCTGATGCGCTTAATATTGGACAACGAACTGTTAGACGGATAACTAAAAAAAAATATGGCGAGACTGGCACAGAAGAAAATAAACTTCACACACCAAAAAAGAGAAAACGAGCAAAACCAGTCGTAGGCATCGATAGCTTTGATGCCGATGCTATCCGAAGACATGTTTACGGCTACTATTTATAGAAGGAGTATCCAACAAGAAAAAAGTTGGTGCATTCACTGAAGGAAGCTGGATTATTCTTCGGTGGGGAAAGTTCTTTAACGAAGATTTTGAAGACCATTGGATTTCGATACAAAAAATGTAACAAACGCAAAATATTGATGGAAAGATTTGATATAGCGATGGCAAGGTATACTTTTTTACGGCAAGTGAAAGAAATCAAAAATTGGCAAAATGTTGTGTTCTTGGATGAAACATGGCTTAATGCTAACCATACTGTAGGCCGTTCTTGGAACGATGACACAGCAGCATCTACTTCCAAAGTTCCTGTAGGAAAAAGATCGCGACTTATAATTTGTCACGCCGGAACCATCAACGGGTTTGTCGAAGGTTCTCTCATGGCTTTTGCGTCAAAAACCACTGGAGACTATCATGAAGACATGAATGGAGAAAAGTTTACTGAATGGTTTACCTCAATGTTGTGTAGCCTCCCTGAACCATCTATTATAATTATGGACAACGCCCCATACCACTCGATGCAAATTGACAAGCCACCTGCCCAATCCCAAAAGAAAGCTGATATCGTCGCATGGCTTCGAAAAAACGGCGTAGATGCAAACATGAATATGTTAAAAGCGGAATTAGTACGTCTTTTAAAAGAAAACAAACCAACCAAGATCCGATACGTCATTGACGAAATAGCATTAGAACATGGGCACAGAGTTATACGGTTACCGCCTTACCATTGTGAGTATAATGCGATTGAGTTGGTGTGGGCTCAAATTAAGGGATATGCTGCAAGACACAATACAGAACCCCCATTTACCACAAAAAAAATGCTAAAATTATTAGAAGAAGCTTGTGAACATGTGACTAAAGGAGACTGGGAAAAGGTTTTGAATAGAACTGTTAAATTAATAAGGGAAGATTATGAAAGAGATGTGAAAATAGATAATATTATAGAAAACGAACATATAATTATTAATGTAGTTGATGATAGCAGTGACGACAGTGAAAATAGTAGTATGGACGAATCTGATTAATTATGGCCTTTTGTGGCACCTTTTTTGGTATCTTTTGTATTCATATGTTTCTTGTGTGCATATAAAGTATGTATATTCATTTTCATTCAAATATTCAGTTCGTTCAAATAAATTAAATAAACATATACATTTTTGTTTTATTAAACCTATTTAATCAGGTACAAAAACAAAACTTAATTGTTTTTTGTTCGAGAATAAATTGACATTCCACATCACTATTGTAATGTGTCAAACCGGCCATCATAGCGTGCCGCTAGTGTAGTAGAGTTCCTTCTTGAGCAAAACTTAACACTTCTTAACTCCATGTTCCGTAAAAAATCCAAGAACAAATGGACATGGATGTCTCCAGACGGAAAGGTTAAGAATGAAATCGACTACATAATAACTAACAAAGCTAGGGTATTTAGTGATACGGAAATAATACAGAAACTAAATTTCAACACAAACCATCGTATGGTACGCAGTTGTCTAAATGAAAGAAGTCCAAAAGCTCCTAGACACCATATGAACCACACGCAAACAACAAACACACAAACGGACACAGAAAACACAATAAAAGATCTGATGGAAGTCGTTGATTCAGATTTGGACCTAAGTGTAAAATACAAAAAAATTGAGAATAAGCTTAAGCAGGTAGGAAAACAATCAAACAAGAGTAAAGAAAACATTTTGAGTGAAAGAACGTTAAAACTAATTGAAGATAGAAAGTTGTTAATAAAAAAGGATAAAAAGGAGAATCAACAACAAATATCTAACCTTAGCAAACAGATTCGTGAAAATATGAGGAAGGACAGAAAAATCAGAAGAAACACAATTTTAGAGAATCACATCAAAAAAACGGGAGGCACGAAAAAAGCGCTTAAGGAACTCCGTGAAAAAGGGAAAGAATGGATACCAACGTTAAGAGAAAAGGAAAAAGAACTGCCAGCTACTACTAGGAGTTCAATCCAAAATATAGCAACAAATTATTATCGGTTACTATATTCAAATCAATCTAGCTTTAGCACACATAATAGTGATTACAAACAGATGCATGTGACTGAAGGAAACGAAGACATACCAGAAATATTAGTATCGGAAGTAGAAAAAGCAATAAAAAGTCAGAAAATGGATAAAGCACCCGGGCCCGACAGGATCACAAACGAACTTATGAGAGGGACAATCACAGAACTAAGTCCGCTTCTAAGAAAAATCTTTAACGAGATTCTACATACTGGTAACATCCCTAGTCAATGGGCAGAATCTCATATAATACTTCTCCACAAGAAAGGTCCTAAAGACGATATAGGAAACTACAGACCCATTTCTCTCATCTCAAATGTATATAAAGTTTTCGCCAAAGTCATTTTGGACAGAATCTCAATCAAACTCGACGAAAATCAACCTGTTGAACAAGCGGGGTTCAGGAAAGATTTCAGTACAATAGACCATATTCACACTATCAAACAGCTTATAGAAAAATATAATGAATATAGAAAAACAATTTACATTGCCTTTATAGACTACGCCAAGGCTTTCGACAGCCTTAGACATGAAGTTGTATGGCAAAGCCTAAAAGAGCAGGGCATCCAAAACACCTACATCAAGATCATCAAAAGTATTTATAGCGATAGTACAGGCAGGATAAGACTGGAATCTATAGGAGATGCTTTTCAAATAAAAAGAGGTGTCAGGCAAGGTGACCCACTTTCACCAAAGCTGTTTACAGCAGTATTAGAACAAATGTTCAGGAAGTTGAATTGGGAGCATCTAGGTCTAAACATAAATGGATCACGATTAAATCATCTCAGATTTGCTGATGATCTGGTCCTATTGGAAGAAGATCCAAAACTACTGGAGTCCATGATACAAAACCTGGCAGAAAAAAGCAGAGAATTAGGCCTAGAAATGAACTCCAGCAAAACTAAGGTGATGACAAATTCAATTCCCGTAGACATAACAGTTAAAGGACAGAAACTGGAATATGTAGAAGAATATGTATATCTTGGCCAGATAATATCGCCTAACGACCAGATGTCGAAAGAAATAGAAAAAAGGATTGCGACAGGATGGAAAACCTACTGGGCTTTGAAAGAAATTACAAAAAGCAAAGAAATAGGCATTAAAATCAAGAAGAAGACCTTTGATACATGTATTTTACCCTGCATTACATATGGCTGCGAAACCTGGGCTCTGACAAAACACCATAGGGATAAACTTGCAAGATGTCAAAGAAGTATGGAAAGAAGCATGCTAGGTTTAAAACTAAAAGACAAAGTAAGAAGTACAGACATCAGGCACAAAACCAAACTAACTGATATCCTGGCTCGTATTGACCAACTTAAATGGAGGTGGACTGGACATATGCTCAGGTGTAAAAAGGAGAAATGGAGCAAACAGGTGACAACCTGGTACCCAAGAGATGGCATTAGGAGTCGAGGTCGCAAAAAGAGAAGATGGGAGGATGACCTGAAAATGACTTTGGGTCCGCTCTGGACAAGAGTGGCGGCAGACAGACATCAGTGGAAAGAGTTGGAGGAGGCCTTTGCCGTAAGGCACACCGAACTGAGAGACCTTTTATAATATGTTGTGTATTACGTTTTTAACCAACTGTTAATCTATATATTTAAGTAAAATTTATGTTTGTAAATGAAAAAACTGTCAAAGTTCGGAAATAAAGGTTTTATTATTATTACATATATTTAATAGTAGCTGATGTCTGCGATTTTGTCAACGTGGATTTAGTTTTTAAAATCCCTGGGGAACTCTTTAATTTTCCAGGATAAAAAGTAGCCTATGTCACTCTCCAGGTCCTCAACTATAACCATGCACAAAATCACGTTGATCCGTAGCCCTGTTGCGGCTTGATTCAAAAAAGGGCAAACCAACAAATCAACAATCAAACACACTTTCGCATTTATCATATTAGTATAGTTTTAAAGTTGGTAATTTACCAACTTTATTAATCATATTACAACACCAAGGTATTAATTGTATGTTGTTGTATTCACTTACCTAAAAAAAACACTTACCTGAGGTACTTGTGTGGTATTAATAGTAAGTTGTTGTATTCACTTACCTGAAAAAAAATTCACTTACCTGAGGTACTTGCGTAGACTTCCCGCATCCAGTTTCACCAATCAAGATCAAAGTTTGATATTTCTCCAACAAATACAGTATATGGTTTCTATATTGAAACACTGGCAGCTTCTGCCTTTGTGCCTCTAGTGGTAGATGGTGGTATCTGTTGTACACAAAGTTAGTCTGTGCATCCTTGTCTATGGTCAACGCAGAGTCTATGTTCGGGTTTATTAGTGTCTCTATGGCTCCATCTTTATTTTTGATAGGGTAGAGACTGTCATCACCTAGAAAAAATAAAAGTTTCACTAACAGCAGTAACTCTCTTGCAGAGAAGGAGAAAAGAAGGGCATTAGAAGGGAGGCAGAAGGGTAACACATTACTTAACTGTAATCATTGGGCAGACCTAACATACATTTATGTTGCTATAGTTTTTGTTATACCTAATGATATTACAAATTTTTTTTTAAAAACCACCTGAACTCCCGCATTACTATACAAAGTATTGAATTAATAAGTTGACATTTTAAAAACTGCTCGAACGATTACGATAAAATTTATATGGAACCACCTGGGGAGTATACCCTTTCAAACAAAAAAATATTTCCAAATTGGTTCAGGCGTCTTGGAATAATCGGTGGATATATATAAAAAAAAGATTCTGTTGAATTGATAACCTTCTCCTTTTTTGAAGTTGGTTAAAAAGTACAATTTAATAAACCTGATTATGAAAAAGCTTAAAGGACTGGGGTTTTTTATTACAAGAGATTTCTGGTACATTCAGTTTCTGACTTAGTTACCATAAGGCAAATGTCTTCTTATACTTAAAGATTAAAAAAACCGGCCAAGTGTGTGTCGGGCCACGCACAGTGTAGGGTTCCGTAGTTGAAAGTCTCAACATACATTTGGAGTTCCATGGTTTAAATACTATAATATACTACAAAATATGCAACTTACACTACGTGTAATATCTAACTTGGAAAAACCGATATAACTCCTTCACTAATGAACCCTACCTAGCCGTGATAGTTTTCCTTTAAAATTCATTATATATCCTACTGCTGTAAATTTTTTCTTGTATCCTATATACAACCATTTAGCTGGCAGAGGGGGGGGACACTTGACTCTAATAAAATTTAGCACTTTAAAATATCATATTTCACAAACGGATCCCTGAAATGAAAAATGGTGTTCCCACACCCACAACGTTTTTGAAAGACCTATTCAACGACACCCCACACTATGGGATAGATGAGAAAAAAAAATTCATCCCCACTTTACATGTAGGGGAGGTACCCTAAAAAAAAAATATTTTTCACAATTTTATTTCACCACTTTGTCGGCGTGATTGATATTTATACCCTTGTCAAATTACAGATTTCTAGTACCAATAGTCTCAGAGCTAAACCACGGACAGACAGACAGACAGACAGACGGACGGACATGGCGAAACTATAAGGGTTCCTTTTTTACTACGGAACCCTAAAAATGCAATTATAAGGTGCATACTTACCTGTGAATTATTGACCTTAACTTCACCAAACTATAATGCTTATAACAGTAAAGTTTCTAACAGAATTCCACAGACTTCAAATGTAGGCTCAAAACAACCAATATGTGAGTGCCAGGTAATTGATGGTAGTCCAGGCGACAGGTAGTTTAAGATCTGATCAGAATTTTGAATTTCGAAACGCCATAAATCTTGCAAACGAATTGACATACAAAAATTTTTGTGTAATCAACCTTGTAGGAAATTTAACGTTCTACAAAAAAGTATAGAAATGCTTCTGCCGTAGGACGTAAGGAAAAAAAGTTATTGAGGAAACCAGAGGAAGGTCGAAAATTCTGCAGTTTTCCCCCCTCCTCTTTCAGCACAGAGTCCTCGAGGTCCAAAACTAGAGAAAATGCTAATTAACCATCCCTGAACTGTATCCCAAAGTTTCATTGACTTCTGACCTTTTTCCACCAAACCCCACTTTTTCCTACCTGTCAACTGGGCTATTGTTATTGTGTTTTAACAAGAGCATTATGTTCTGTGTCTTTAAAGCTCTACAAGTTTTCTATAGAAAGCATTCATATAACTTTTACCTTGCTTTTACCAAAAGCAGTGCGTCTTAACAGAGTACAATAAGTTAAGGGTTTCGATCATATTATTATATTTGGTTATGGGGTACGGGAGTGTTTAAATTTAACCCAGAGGCCGAAATATTTAATATTGTAGGTATTTGTGTACTTACCCGGCCTGATAAATACTGGTTTTCTTGAAATCATTTTGTATGAACTACACTTGTAATGTAAACACACTCAATATCTTTGATAGGTTTAAATATGTTTCTTTATGATTACTACCGGTCTATGCAAACGAAAGTCCTCACATTTTTGAAATCCTGAAACGTATTATAACCACTACGTTTATTATAAAATTTAAATACAAACTGATGAAAATATTACGAAAATCATGAAGAAAGGAGAAAATTGGGAAAAATCACCACAGAGTATCTTGTTGTTCCTGGTCTGTGACAGAGTAACCAAAAACACAGACCAAAAATGTACACCCATAACCCAACGAGCATAGATTAAGAACACCACAGATCACTTTAAACTAGTCTGGGGACAGATCACTAACTAGTCTGGGGACAGATAGGACCTCAGATAAAGGATTCCATTTGGAATCCTCTTGTTGTTCGTCTGTGTGGAATCCTTATCTGAGGATAGGACACTCAGAAGGGCTGGAACCCAGAGCCGTAAAGCCAGTTAAAAAACAAAAATGAGGATAGGACATGAAGGTAGGAAACACATGGAGGTGCCCTAACTACAAAAATGGGGTGCATACCTACAGAAAAAATCTCATAAAATGGCCGCCCATTAGGGAGTGCGCTTCGAAACTATCGACATTGATAAGGAGTGAAGCGATAATCAAGCATTTATGTATACGTAGTATTTATAGGTAATAATAATTACGTAACGTACGTTTGTATTCTATCAGGTACATATTATTCGCGTGGATTTAGGTTTTTAAAGATCTTGGAATATCCAAACAGTTTCGCTGCCGTTTTGTGAAATTGAACGAGATCACCAGATATAAAAAACTTTTTTATAATATGTATCAATCATTTGTTAATTAAAAACCACTATTTCTTTTCATTAAAAGAGCAACTTGCTGGCTCATAGTAGTAGAATTTCTTTCTATACGCGGTGGTAGAGTCGAAACATGACGTGCTAACCATGAGACAGCTATCTGCATGCCCTACATATAAATAAACAAATATAGAATACTAGTTGACCCGGCGAACTTCGTATTTTTTACTTAGTAGCTTTTATTAATTAGTAATCTCTTCTAAGCCCTCTCGTTGTAATTGAATTGCACAGGGATTATTATTAAATCCACCTCTTGCTCTTACCGCAGAAAAGAAATGTATCACATGATCTTTTCATATTTTATGTAGAGGGATGTGTTTCAATATACCTATTTATATTTTCCACGCCTATAGCATCCATCCATTTTTTCTTTAAGTTTCACTAGCCGGAAATCTGAAGATAAGAAGTATAATATTAGTAAAATCTATACTGATATTATGAATGCGAAATGTGTCTGTCTACCTGTCTGCTACGTTTAAACGGCCGATATTTTTAATTGCTTTCGATGAAATTTTGTACCTACCTATAGAGATAGAATCCTGCAAAGTTGAGGAGTTTCCATGGGAAAAAATCTTAAACGACTGCAGAAAACACGGACATTATCATCTATTATATAGAGGCATTCGATTCTAGCATTTATCATTTATATGAAGTATTAAAATAACCGGACAAATGATATAAATTTCAACTATAAACACCAAACTTCTTGTATTATCTGATAATATGGTGATGAGCAGTAATGCATTAGAATTTATTCAAGTCGTTTAACGTCACCTATAATAATATCGACAAGTCGATACTCCCTTGACACAAATCCAATAAACACGCAACTACTTGACAGGCTGACAGCTGAAGTTCATCCAATAAGAGTGAATACATAAAGTCTATTTGGAGAGAGGTTACCATTATATTATGTAAACAAAACATACCGGACAGGACATTTCAGATTTGCTAATACTATTTTCACTGTTCGCGCTATAAATCACTCACAAACGTTTTATTTCCCGAAGCAAAACATTTTTAAGTTTATAATAAACACAAATGTAATTCAAATTATGCAGTTTACGATATTATTTTAGCATTAATCTAGTCACCATCGGAAAAAAAAACACAGACTAATAGCCTAGTTTGTGTTTGACATATGAAATAGAACAAATCCCTAGTGCTGGAAATAAAACGTGAACCATAGAGTGAATGATAAGAACGAGCTTAGTCGATTCACGATTGTAAAATCGGAAGTCGTATTTATTACGCTCGTAGATCCGTGTATTAAGGCAAATGGCAACCGGTTAGCGATGCGTGACTGCGAATGATCTGACTATTCGAATAATTTACAACTACTAATGTACACATTTTCGAATTGAACATTACACTAGCGGCACGCTATGATGGCCGGTTTGACGTTTGTCCGCTCATGAAGTTCCGTATTAATTGATAACGACTTTGAAGGAAATAATTGTATTACTTTATTGACGATAGTGATGTGCAGAGATTCATAAATTTTATCGAATGTAGTTTTAGGCTTAGGACTCAAAATTTATTTATTAAATTGATTTCTAAAATGTATACAAGTGTAGAAAAATCAGTTTGCACCATTTAAGGGGTGAATGTACTTGTGAATATGAACAATTTTCACTATGTGGACAAACCTCTGAAATCGCAAAAAAATATCAGCTGTTTCATACAAAAGGTAAAATTTTTATTTTTATATGATATATACCACAACTCGGCATTTGGTTTTCTAAATTGAAAATTTTTAAAAATGGAATCTAATACGATCGTCACATAGGATCGCTGGCTAGCACAACTACTACCTCCGGCAAACTCGCGTCAATGCTCAATGCAAAACAAAGCAGTTTCGAATTGACGTTGCTTCGAAAAGTATAAACTGTCAGTGCAATGCGATTGTGATATAGTTTTGACCTGGCTTTGGATTTCAAATATTGATACTGCATTACTGTTGACCCTTGCTCGTTAATTTGGACTCTGTTCAAGCCCTTTGTTGTGGATTTCGTCGATATGACCGAACGTACGCAGAGAACTGTTCTAAATAGTCAGACACGTGAGTTCGTAATACGCCTTCGTAACTATTTCGATCGTGAAGCTCAAAATGGAGGGCCAATTTTACCTATAACGTCAGTGGTTGAACGCGTAGCTGATGCGCTTAATATTGGACAACGAACTGTTAGACGGATAACTAAAAAAAAATATGGCGAGACTGGCACAGAAGAAAATAAACTTCACACACCAAAAAAGAGAAAACGAGCAAAACCAGTCGTAGGCATCGATAGCTTTGATGCCGATGCTATCCGAAGACATGTTTACGGCTACTATTTACAGAAGGAGTATCCAACAAGAAAAAAGTTGGTGCATTCACTGAAGGAAGCTGGATTATTCTTCGGTGGGGAAAGTTCTTTAACGAAGATTTTGAAGACCATTGGATTTCGATACAAAAAATGTAACAAACGCAAAATATTGATGGAAAGATTTGATATAGCGATGGCAAGGTATACTTTTTTACGGCAAGTGAAAGAAATCAAAAATTGGCAAAATGTTGTGTTCTTGGATGAAACATGGCTTAATGCTAACCATACTGTAGGCCGTTCTTGGAACGATGACACAGCAGCATCTACTTCCAAAGTTCCTGTAGGAAAAGGATCGCGACTTATAATTTGTCACGCCGGAACCATCAACGGGTTTGTCGAAGGTTCTCTCATGGCTTTTGCGTCAAAAACCACTGGAGACTATCATGAAGACATGAATGGAGAAAAGTTTACTGAATGGTTTACCTCAATGTTGTGTAGCCTCCCTGAACCATCTATTATAATTATGGACAACGCCCCATACCACTCGATGCAAATTGACAAGCCACCTGCCCAATCCCAAAAGAAAGCTGATATCGTCGCATGGCTTCGTAAAAATGGCGTAGATGCAAACATGAATATGTTAAAAGCGGAATTAGTACGTCTTTTAAAAGAAAACAAACCAACCAAGATCCGATACGTCATTGACGAAATAGCATTAGAACATGGGCACAGAGTTATACGGTTACCGCCTTACCATTGTGAGTATAATGCGATTGAGTTGGTGTGGGCTCAAATTAAGGGATATGCTGCAAGACACAATACAGAACCCCCATTTACCACAAAAAAAATGCTAAAATTATTAGAAGAAGCTTGTGAACATGTGACTAAAGGAGACTGGGAAAAGGTTGTGAATAGAACTGTTAAATTAATAAGGGAAGATTATGAAAGAGATGTGAAAATAGATAATATTATAGAAAACGAACATATAATTATTAATGTAGGTGATGATAGCAGTGACGACAGTGAAAATAGTAGTATGGACGAATCTGATTAATTATGGCCTTTTGTGGCACCTTTTTTGGTATCTTTTGTATTCATATGTTTCTTGTGTGCATATAAAGTATGTATATTCATTTTCATTCAAATATTCAGTTCGTTCAAATAAATTAAATAAACATATACATTTTTGTTTTATTAAACCTATTTAATCAGGTACAAAAACAAAACTTAATTGTTTTTTGTTCGAGAATAAATTGACATTCCACATCACTATTGTAATGTGTCAAACCGGCCATCATAGCGTGCCGCTAGTGTAGTATTATATTAATGCTCATAATCGAATGACGACTACTTATTAGTATTTTAATTACTCATCATGTTTCGACTGCGTTGTTCAGCGCGACTGGGAATCTTTCGCCAGGTTTCAGGCTAGTCGAAATGCCTACATGCGGCATGCCTACTACATTATTCACGACTCGGATTCTCGGAAAAGAAGTGGAGACTGACTAATGGTTTCAATTGTACGATTGGAATGTTAACAACTTGTTGGACAACAAGGCGCCAGGTGATGACGGAATCACTGCGGAACTCCTGAAAGCGGGTGGAAAACCGGTACTTAAGATCTTTCAGCGATTGTTCAATTCCGTCATCCACGAGGGCACAACGCCGGAAGCATGGCACAGGAGCGTGGTGGTTCTGTTCTTCAAAAAGGGTGATAATACCTTGTTGAAGAATTATAGACCCATCTCGTTGTTGAGTCATGTTTATAAGTTGTTCTCGAGAGTCATTACGAATCGTCTCGCTCGTAGGTTTGACGACTTCCAGCCTCCCGAACAAGCCGGATTCCGAAAAGGCTTTGGTACCATAGATCACATTCATACGCTGCGGCAGGTTATACAAAAGACAGAAGAGTATAACCGGCCACTTTGCTTAGCGTTTGTGGACTATGAGAAAGCCTTCGATTCGGTGGAAACTTGGGCTGTGTTGAGGTCGCTGCAGAGATGCCGGATTGACTACCGGTATATCCAAGTGTTGAAGTGCTTGTATGAAAACGCCACAATGTCAGTACGTATACAGGACCAGACTACGAGGCCAATCCACTTGCAGCGTGGAGTGCGACAGGGAGACGTTATCTCCCCGAAGCTCTTTACCGCTGCGTTGGAGGACGTCTTTAAGCTTCTGGATTGGAACGGGCTTGGCATCAACATAAACGGCGAGTACATCACTCACCTGCGATTTGCCGATGACATAGTAGTCATGGCAGAGACTCTGAGAGACCTCAATACAATGCTCAACGATCTCAGCAGGGTTTCTCAACAGGTGGGCCTGAAAATGAACATGAGCAAGACGAAAATCATGTCCAATGCTCATGCACCGCTCCACCCAGTAATTGTTGAGAGCTCTGCACTCGAAATTGTCGACGAGTATATTTACCTGGGACACACAGTCCAGCTAGGTAGGTCCAATTTCGAGAAAGAGATCAACCGCCGAATCCAACTCGGCTGGGCAGCGTTCGGGAAGCTCCGAGATGTCTTCTCGTCCAAAATTCCTCAGTGCCTGAAGACTAAAGTCTTCGAACAGTGCGTGTTGCCAGTGATGACTTACGGATCCGAGACATGGTCGCTAACTAAGGGCCTCATAAGTAGGCTCAGGACCGCTCAGCGGGCGATGGAGAGAGCTATGCTCGGAGTGTCCCTGCGGGATCGAATCAGAAATGAGGAGATCCGTAGGAGAACCAGAGTCACCGACATAGCTAAGCGAGTCGCGATACTGAAGTGGAAATGGGCGGGGCACATAGTTCGAAGAGCTGATGGTCGTTGGGGTCCCAAGGTGCTGGAGTGGCGACCCCGCACCGGGAAGCGCAGTGTTGGCAGACCCCCCACCAGGTGGACCGACGACATCAAACGAGTCGCAGGGAGCCGCTGGATTCAGGCGGCGCAAGACCGAGGCCTGTGGAAGTCCATGCAAGAGACCTTTGTCCAGCAGTGGACGTCTATCGGTTGATAAAGAAGAAGAAGAAGAAGAATGTTAACCTGATTCTTTAAGTTTATAAATCTATTTCAAAATTGTCAAGTAGTTTAAAGTAGTTACTAATCATGGTAAATCATTCGATCAGTTCGAATATAATTCGACTGGCATCATTCACAGTCGCAAATCGCTGCAACCAGTCGGAAGCCAGCGCTAAAAATCAAATTGTATTCCGTCATTCGTTTCGCTGCTTCTCTTGATGTTTGACGTTTCGGGTGTTCTCTGGTGTTCTTTAGTTTTTGTTTTCGACGACTTGGCTTGTTTAACGGATTTTTGTTTGCTCTACGATTGGACTGTGTTACACCTTGGACTGACGACTATTTGCTATTCTTCAAGGAATTCGTTTTTGCGCAAGATTTGGATTTTTCTGCATTTTTTTTGTTTAGACAAGGTAAGTAACTTTTTTTATATTATTAGCTTATAATAAAACTTAAATTATTTGCAAAACGTACAATTTTTATATCTTAAATATTTCTAATATAATTATTAATAGACCTATGTAAAAAAAAATAATTTTAATCCAATGTGCATGATCTATTTAAAGCGATTATCAAATAAAGTTACATAATTTTTGGCTTTGTGCCATCAATGGGGAAGTATACTGCCAATTGTTTCTGCCTAATAAATTTTAATTATAAATAAATAAATCTCTTTTTATTTCCAAACTTTTGTACATAGTAAACTTAGTATATTTAAAAATTTCTCTACCATTAGCATACTTAAAACATAAAATACTTAACAGGTAAATAATGTTATAAAAATAATCTAATATAAAAAATCTAATAATAAGGTAAATAATGTCCATGTCAATATATATATTGTATATTAAAATGAATTTTTATACCTATGTAAACCATAATTTCACTGTTACTTCATCATACAACTTAACCATATTTATGTCTATTCATAAAAAAAAATATATAAACATTGAGCATATTTCAAGTTGTTAAATAATTAATAGTTAGTAATTTTTTACTTCTCTGTGCTAAATTATTCTTGTAAAATAAAAACATTGTCACTTCCTTTCTTATTATGAAAAAAAATTATGTTGTGAACACAATAATTTATGAACTGTAAGATTCTTACAATCATAATAGGAGAAGGATTGTAATAACAAATATAATAAAAATAATAGTATAATATAAATAATAATAAAAATAAAATATTGTAAGGAAAAATCATTTATAAATTTAATATGTAATAAATTAAAATTAAGTATTGGATAGAAGCAGGCGTTACTTTGCGGAAGTCCATGATTAGCAAGAAAAGGTTAGAATTATTTTGCTATAATCCGCCTACAGAAAAAATCTGTACTACTCGACGCACGTTTCGCCCCGACACCGGAGCATCCTCAGGAGATGTCGATGTCGATGTTCTAGACAATGCATCGTTGTAGAGTCGACATCTCCTGAGGATGCTCCGGTGTCGGGACGAAACGTGCGTCGAGTAGTACAGATTTTTTTCTGTTGGCGGATTATAGCAAAATAATTCTAACCTTTTCTTGCTAATTAAAATTAATTCAAACATAATATTTTATGTTACATTTACAGTTAGCTACAAATTTGAATATTTAAAATTATAGGATCCGTATTGAAAGGTCTTAATAATATCGTTTCCAACATCACAATTCAGCAGAATATCATGTTAAATAGTATTGGTAATCGATTTAAGAATGTATTCATTCAATCAATCGTTCATTCTCAACTTGTCTGCCAATGTTTCGCATCACTAGTACTGTAATGAGTTGTACATAACGATCAAAAAATGGCGGATAGCACCCGGCTTGACTAGTAATTACTTTATATACTTCATCTCCATCTATTTCCTACCTACCATGGGATAGGACAGTGCAAAAGTTGACGCTTAGTTCCGGTCCATTCGCAAAGCATTAGTGTCGCATGAAGTGTTGGGACACGATGCTAGATTAAAATGTCGATACTATCGATAGCATAGTGATGTCCCATTACACGTTGGAATAGTACGTATTATAGGTAATTTTACTTTCTAATTACAGATTTTTAGGTTTAAAATAAAACAGCTTGTCAAATTCAATATTTATATTTGTTTCTTCTTTCTTAATCTATACGCTTTATATTTATTAAAATTATTCTGTGCAAAACTCATTTGCTTTACAAGTTTTTCTTGCACACCTCCTTTTAAAATTTTATTGGAACGTAGTTCCTTATCGCACGGTGGGCGCTAGACGCTAAGGCTAAGGGGCTAAGGGGGCTAGACGGAAAAAATTAAGACAAAATTGAACCGACACTCGACACTGATTGACACTTTTTTGAAACCGACACTTTTTTGAATGTGAATTTGGCATTCGAGTGTTCGATATTTTCGCGGTACAATATTGGGTCTCCGTAGCCTTGTGGCTTCTGCAGTCGCCTAACAGTTAAAAGTCGATGGTTCATGGTTCGAATCCCAGCTCGACAGACTGAATTTTCTATTTTCAATTTTATTTTAAATAATTTCTACATGTGGAATTTTTCCACATGTAGAAATTATTTGTGTGTATATGTGAAAGGTTCCACATGTAGAAATTAAGCAATTAAATATCACTTGCTTCAACGGTGAAGGAAAACATCGTGAGGAAACCTGCACACCTGAGAGTTCTTCATAATGTTCTTGGAGGTGTGTGAAGTCCACCAATTCGCATTGGGCCAGCAGCGTGGTGGACTACGGCCTATAACCCTTCTCATCTGAGAGGAGACCTGCGCTCAGTAGTGAGCCGTTGATGGGTTGCTGATGATGATGATAATGAAATTGCTTAAACTCACACAACTCCGAAAAGTCAGAGGTCGAACGAACGGGATCGAACCTGCAACCCCCCAATAGGAAACCACAGCTCTAACCACTAGCACTAGGGCCTAGGCTATCACTGCCTAAACCTAGTAAAAAAATACTTAAGTAGGTACGTACGTATAGGAATCTAAACGTACGAAAGGGAAAATAAAAATCTTCTTATTTATCGAATAGTTTTATTGCATTTTACGAGCTTATTATCTTCCGAATTGAAGATTTCTAACAAGATACGGGGAGTACAGTGTAGGATTTTTCAAAATGTTTGTGTTGGGCAGAACTGGCATGGCATTATTTTTCAAAAATGGCATTCCAACAATTCCTAATGTTGGTTTAGTCTGATATGCAGAATATGGGTTGATTTGAAGTCTTGGTGGGTATTGACCAATTGTGGAAAACTGGTAATTTAAATTCGGATATACTAAACTTTTTCTTACATCTACGGATCCTGGATAAACATTCTTCAATAGATGATTATTATCAGAATTATTACTACTTCCATTTACACCATTCCTCTGAGTTTCCATTCGAATATTTTTAGTTGCATTTACATTAAAGTTAATAAGACTCTCCACGGGTAGTTGAGAATTTAGTTTTTGAACGAATCTTAGTGTTTGATCTACTGCTGCATCATTGTTATCCAAAATTTTCGCAGTTACCAAAGTGCCGTTCGTAAAAGTGAGCTTAAGTATGTCTTCGTAGTTAAGTCCTTTCAGATCGTCAGGTGTATCCGTTACATTTGACCCAACGAGTATGCCTTGGTAAAGTGTATTAGGTTCATTTCTCAAATTTGGCTTTTTTATTAATACATTTTGTAAATTATAGAGGAAAGTCTGATACGGCATTCGATATTTCACGTAATACTGCGACTCTTCAACTGGCTTTGGCCGTTTAAGCATGTACGTTAGTTCTACAATGCCGTTTTTATTAGGTATCGTATTCAATTTACCTAAATTCGCTACACTTAACAATTGATTTAAATCAAATAATGCGCCACCATGGTTTCCTTGTTTCGTGTTATCAGTAAACATATTTTGTCCATTATTGTATTTAGTGTTCACGGCAAGATATGGAGGAATTTGGCTAAAACGCAATCTGTCTTGGTGAAATTGATTGTTAACACCTAATAAAGCTTGATTTGCAGGATTTAAGATTTGATTTTGATTATAAGCATCATAACTAGACATACTTTGCTGTGGCTTATGAGTCAAAAAATTCTGCGGTATACTCGGTTGTATCTTTAGATTTTGCAAATGCTGAAGATATTGATGCATATTTGCTAGACGGTTACCGTCGACAAAATTCGGATTTTTATTTCCTGCTTGAAGTAAGTTTTGCTTCGGATTAAAGACTTGTTGCAAAATATCTTGTTGCATATTAATACTTGGATTAGTTGCAGTAAATACTTTCTGATCTGAACTTGGTATGCCAGTATTAATTGGCGCAATTTGTCCATTTATTGGCCGCAACTGCGTTTCCACCCCAGGTTGTGAAGAACTTGTAATGGCACCTACGTTATTTTCTTCGTAAATTTTTTTGAACAGTTGTACAAACTGTGGATTTTTTTCTGATGATCCTTCTAGTCCAGGAAATACAGTTTGCCATGGTACCGTGTTTATGTTTGGAGGTACGTTGGTATTGCTGGATTGTAGGTTCGGATTTTTCCCATTTATTTCGTTAACAGGTGGATACAAGCTTGGTGCTTGATTGTTTCCAGGGGTTATATAAGGAGGGTTCTGGAAACCATTGGGATACTTCCATTCTTGTGTGGGCGTATAAGAAACTCCACCTGGTTTGTAATTTCCGAGCATCGACATAATATCGTGAGCTCCCTGGTCTCTTTGACTCTTAATAAAATTAATTATATCAGCACCTGCTGTGATAGATTCATTTGGTAAATTTTCATGGAACGACCAAATATTGGTTGTTGAATTCCTTTGTATTGGTGCATAGGGATAAAACGGATTAATTCCATTATAATCGCTTGGAATATAATTCAAATTTTTAATATTACATTTTTCGGTTGCCAAACAATATCTTAAAACTTGGGCTGCGTTATTTATAAAGTTCATGAAATTATTGAATACATCCATACAATTTTGGTTAAGTTGTGTATTAGGCCAGTCGTATTGAAGTGAGTTTTTCGCTGTTGGGTTATCATATAGTGCACGCAAATTTGGTTTCTCTACGGGACTGTTTATGTTATTCGGCTTTGCTTCTATATTTTGGAATTTGTCCTGTAGTTCTAAATTTTCTGGATTCAGTGGTGTCGTTTCTAAGTAATTCTTAACAACTGTTAATAAAGACTTGAATTTCTCTGGGTCTAGTATGGATTTGTCATCTTGATTTAGCGAGTTGATCAATGTGTTCACGAGATTAAGCAAAATTGCTGTATTTGGGCAATTGACTCCATTTTGAATGTTGGATGGCAGTTGTGATTGTATAGGGGTCTGTAAAAGATAAGATTTATACAGCTGGGTATTGAATAAAATTTTGATGATTAGAAAAATAACTTAAAGGAAAACGTAAAATTATTTTGCTACTAGATGATGCCCGCGACTTCGTCCGCGTGGATTAAGGTTGTTAATTCCCGCGGGAACTCTGTAATTTTCCGGGATAAAAAAGTAGCCTATGTGTTAATCCTGGGTATGAGATATCCATTCCAGATTTCAGCCAAATCGGTTCATTTGTAGTGGCGTGAAAGAGTAACAAACATCCATCCATCCTTCAATTCATCCATCCTCACAAATTTTCGCATTTATAATATTAGTAAAATTAGTGAATTACTGAAAAATTACTGAAAAAAATCTGTACCTAGGTGTTGACTGAGTCAACACCTAGGTACAGATTTTTTTCAGATTTGGCGGATTATCCTACTTCCTACTAATTTTACTAATATTATAAATGCGAAAATTTGTGAGGATGGATGAATTGAAGGATGGATGGATGTTTGTTACTTTTTCGGGATAAAAAGTATAAACTATCCAACTTTACAGACAACCAATTTTTCTACTACCTAATCCGCCAAATCAGAAAAATCTGTAGGTATGGTGGAGTCAACTTGACTCCACAATGTACTTCAATAATTGTAGGTAGGTACATTGTAGAGTCAACATCGAACAGCGCGTTTAGCCATACCTACAGATTTTTCTGATTTGGCGGATTAGGTAGTAGAAAAATTGGTTGTCTGTAAAGTCGAATACTTTATACTTTTTATCCCGAAAAATCCATGATTCACCAAATGTTACAAGGTGTATAAAACTTTGCTACCTGATATCTCCCAAAGATCCTAAGATCTGATGGAGTTCCTCAATGAATAAGCAAATCGCTCGCGATCAGATAGTATGAATTTGATCCTATGAATTAAGTTACACTGAAAAGCTTGAAATAATAATATATGTATAAAAATTCTTTAAAAAACCAACTTCAAACGCCACTACAAAATATAAAATAATTTTAGTTTGTACGGATGTGTTGAACATAGGCTTAGCGTTGCGGTTTCATCGTTTCTTTTGAGGCCCGCCCGACTTCAACATACCTTTTATACTTTGTAGTGAAGTGTAAGTTGGTTTTTTTAAAAATAATTTTTATATTACCTACTATCATTGAAAAGCTGTGGGATTTTAGTAAGCTGTTGTTATGGACTTACGAGATTACTTGGAGTGTCCTTGTTTTCCAAGTCGTTATCGGGAATAGGCGGAGCAAGATTCTGTGGCGCCATGGGCTGTTGCTCTGATGCTGAGACCAATTCATTGATCTGTTGATGAAATTAAATAGGTACAGTGCAACCTCGATATAACAAATCGGAAGGGAACAAGTAAATATTCGTTATAATATCAAGTAATTCGTTAAACTGAGGTTTGTTATGTTAAGGTCAGGTTGGTCTAAAATTTGTTATAAAGAGGTAAAAAGCTTGAGACGTGTCAAGGGACACCCGGGTGGAACGTAGTACCTTAGTAGTAGTATTTTAGTGAAGGAATTGTAATAAACTAGTGATGTCATCTAGTATTAAATTGATTAACTACGATGAATAATTTTTAGTTTATTTCTATTGCACTGATACAACACCAAAGAGTTACTGTTTTTTCACAGATGGCGTTATCCAATTTATACAATAAAAAATTAGGGAAAAATTCCACATTTAGAAATTATTTAAAATAAAATTGAAAATAGAAAATTCAGTCTGTCGAGCTGGGATTCGAACCATCGACGTTGAATTTATAGGCGACTGCCCTAACAACTAGGCCATGCAGACGCCGTGTTCTAAGGCGAAAATACCGAATACAATGCAAAATTGACATTCAACAAAAAAGTGTTGGTTTCAAAAATGTGTCGAGGTCGAGTGTCAGTTCCTTAATTTTTTCCGTCTAGCCCCCTTCCGTACCGCGCGATAAGGAACTACTTTCCAAAATAGTTTTATTCACCTCAACATGCAGCAGTGTTTACATTACTTTCCATCAAACAGCAATGTCGATTGTTTTACGAAAAAAAGGGTGTCGAAATATGTTGCGACATGAATCACATACTATAACAATGGGATTATATGAGTCATGCATTGATGGGGACGTTATTGGAACGTAGTTCCTTATCGCGCGGTACGGAAGGGGGCTAGACGGAAAAAATTAAGGAACCGACACTCGACATATTTTTGAAACCGACACTTTTTTGTTGAATGTGAATTTTGCATTGTATTCGGTATTTTCGCCACACAACACGGCGTCTGCATGGCCTAGTGGATCGGGCAGTCGTCTAAAAGTTCAACGCCGATGGTTCGAATGTGGTTCGAATCCCAGCTCGACAGACTGAATTTTCTATTTTATTTTAAATAATTTCTACATGTGGAATTTTTCCCTACTTTTTAGGGTTCCGTAGTAAACAAGGAACCCTTATAGTTTCGCCATGTCCGTCCGTCTGTCTGTCTGTCTGTCTGTCTGTTTGTCCGCGGTTTAGCTCAGAGACTATTGGTACTAGAAATCTGTAATTTGACAAGGGTATATATATCAATCACGCCGACAAAGTCGTGAAATAAAATTGTGAAAAATATTTTTTTTTAGGGTACCTCCCCTACATGTAAAGTGGGGATGAATTTTTTTTTTCTCGTCTATCCCATAGTGTGGGGTGTCGTTGAATAGGTCTTTCAAAAATATTGTGGGTGTGGGAACATCATTTTTCAATTAAGGGATCCGTTTGTGAAATATGATGTTTTAAAGTGCTAAATTTTATTAGAGTCAAGTGTCCCCCCCCCTCTGCCAGCTAAATGGTTGTATATAGGATACAAGAAAAAATTCATAGCAGTAGTATATATAATGAATTTAAAAGGAAAACTATCACGGCTAAGCAGGGTTCATTAGTTAAGGAGTTATATCTGTTTTTTCTAAGTTAGGTATTACACGTAGTGTAAGTTGCATATTTTGTAGAATATTATAGTATTTAAACCATGGAACTCAAAATTTATTCAATAATCATAAAAAAAAGCACTAGGTATCCTAGGTCAGCAATAATATTTGAGACTTTCAACTACGGAACCCTACATTGCGCGTGGCTCGACACGCATTTGGCCGGTTTTTTTTATTGTATAAATTGGATAAAATTTTATTGTACTACTAACGCCATCTGTTAAAAAACCAGAGTAACTCTTTGGTTTTGTAACAGAGCTGCAATAGAAATAAACTAAATATAATTTCGTCATCATCGTAGTTAATCAATTTAATACTAGATGACACCACTAGTTTATTACAATTCCTTCACTAAAATTAATCGAAAGGAACTACGTTCAATCCGGGTGTCCCTTGACACCTCTCATTTTTTTTATATAGGTTTTGGGTTGACAAAATTTGTTAATTAGAGGTACCTATTTACACTTTTTCTTGATTATCAACTATTAGTTGAAAATTATTTATAGAGGTTGTTCGCAAAAAATGTTCGCAATGTACCTAAAGGTATATTTTACATTGACTCTTATGGACAATTCAAGGGGATTACGAATAATTTGTTAAATCGAGGAAGTCATTATATTGTCGAGTTACGTTAGATTAAGGTTGCACTATACACTTTACTGTAAAGTGTAAACTACATTAAACAACACCTCCGACATGTGAATCTATGGCCGGACTATGCACGATATACCTGACATCCTGTTACCCAGTTTTCTGCTCCATCATCAGATCCTCCTCCTCGATCCTCGATCATCATATATCTAACACCTTCTCATTGAGACCATTCTAATGAGCCCAAACACACTATATCTGCTGTAAGTAGCTGAAGAGTTGGGTATCCCGCAGACTACTTGATGCTGCAGCATCAGCTCAAGGTTACCATGCCTTGGAAATAATACGAAGTAACAGTAGGGTACACCTTTCAAATCAATAGACAATAGCACCAGTGAAAGCTTGTAAGACGCTTTTAATCGAGTAAGAAATGACTGATGCTCTTCAAACGCCTGAGCAGATCTTCATAAATTAGGTATAGCTAAGATCCACCTCGATTACGTTAGCTTTCAAACAGAAAAAACCGCATCAAAATCGGTCCATTGGGAAGGCTGCTACCAGGGAAATAAAGATACATACCTATTTAATAGAATAGAATAGTTTTTTTTTTTATTCAATTTAACTGTAACAAGTGCTTTTGAATAGTCGATGACTACCACTGGTTCGGATTGCCTTCCTGGCGAGAAGAACCAGCAAGAAACTCGGCGGTTTACAATACAATAGATACTGTGCTATGTGCGTACATAGCATAGTGTTTCCACAATGAGGGGAAGTTCCAAAAATACATACTTACCTACTTACAATTCAATACATGTTAAGATGGGGACACAGAAAGGAGCCCCATTCCCGCCGGTGGCGCCCGTTCACGATCATGACGCACCCAGCTGTTTTCGCTCAACCATATTTGAGGGAACGTAGCAACTCGCATCACACGACACCACCGCAGGATTGTATAAAGAGAGCATGACATACTTAGGCTACCTATGTTAAGGCATCGAATTGAATATTCAAATACTCTTTAATTTTTAATAATAAGTAGGTATATGTACCTACTAAGATACATTTAAGTACTTAATTAGTAGATAAGTAAAGGAAAAAAAATTAAAATTAAATAATTACCATAGCATCTGAAACCGATAAACTGACACTGAAAATCAAAACCACCAACATTCTTCCGGATCGGTTCAGCCACAAATGATTGTGTTTGTATTTTCCAATAGGTAAGGCGTGTTTAATAATTAGGTGTGAAATTAATACTAACTTAACATGTTAAATAACAATAGTAGGGGAGCCCAAGCGGGGATTTCGGGATTTACTAAAGCGCGGCAGATTAATATACAGGGGGATACCTTGTACCCGGTAAAGTACCTCCACGAAACATGAGGCACATATATAAGGCCGCCCGTGAAGGATACAGGATCAGATTAGTAAAAAAAAATTGACCATCAGAAATTCTCGAGCGCGTCAGATTAAGGTAGGGTGAGTTAATTACATCCTAAAAAGTATATATTCCACTAATCTGACAATTTGAGAGTGACGTAAAGAAAGGGGAGGGCAACAAAGTTGTAAAAAAAAAACGTTATCTCGACATTCTCGAGCGTAGCTAAATTTTTTTTATTTTGAAGGAAATAATTCAAGAATAATGAAAAATATATAATCTGACGATTTCCGCAAGCCGAAATAACAAAAATTCGTCGATAAAGTTAAATGCGTGCAGCTGCGTGATGCCTACATTTCCTTCTCCCATAGCCGTCTCTATCTTCTTTAGAGATAGAGACGGCTATGCTTCTCCGCGTTTCTATTCCTCTCTCACTCTTTCTCTATCTATTACTCTCTCACTCCGTCCCCACTCTGGTTTCTGCTGCCATGACGCCATCACAGCTGATCATAAAGACTCGTTCGTAGCATGCTGTTTACAACGTGTTTCCAACGTTTTGGCTTTTTTTGTTATTTTAATATTATTTGTGTGAATTAAAAGTTATAAATATTTAATATAAATTTAAAATGTGTATTTTGTGGTGAAAGTACCTCACAAAAAACAATAAAATTTACGGTAAAAACATTTAAAAAAATGTGTAAATATTTTGGCATATCGTCGAAGCAAGCCGGTTTTCCGACAGTCTCGAGGAACATATGATGACCTCGAATTGTCGATGGAATCATCATTAAATGATTTATATCACGCACAGTGCTATAAATTATTTACTGCAATTAAAAATAGTGTTCTATGAAACTTCTATCAGACTTTCGAGCTGAGAGAGCTCAAATGCATAGAAATATTATTTCTTTGAACTCAGCGAGCTCAAAATATCACATAAATTATATTTTGAGCTCAAAAATGTCATAAGTACAATTTTAAGCGCCCAGGAATGGAATTAGCGGGAAGTTGCAGGGATGGCCTTTAAGGTGAACCGTTTTTCTAATTTTTTTTTGTCAGATCAGTCGAATCCCTCTAGATAATCGTCAGATTATGAGACAGTACGTTTAGAACATAAAGATGAACCATATATATATCTTAATCTGACGCGCTTGAGTATTTCAAAATGGCGAATTTTTTTTGCACATTATGAAAATGGCCGCGAGTTTGCGTCCCATCGAAATTGTCAGATTAGTGAATGAGAGCTTTTTTTTGGTGCACTTAACACTCCCTTAGAAAATCTGACGCGCTCGATTAATTTTTTTTTTTTTCATTTTCAACCCTTACATACAACCACCCGCATCATGCAAACGATCAGATTAACATACGTACATTATTAACAATACGTAGGGGATTGATGCTATCAATATCTGACGCGCTCGAGGATATCCATGCAACAGTTTTTTTTTACATATTTAAAAATCTATAGCCGCTTCCCCCACCGATGTAAAGGTATATATCATATAACATTTTTTTCTTCTTATCATCTAAGCTTTGCAACCCAATAGGTCTTTACGACGCTCGAGTAAATCCCCATTTAGCATCGTGGGCTCCCCTACTACAATGTACCTATTTAGTAATTTCAAATACATAAGGTATGGGGTACCTTTACATAATATAGCTAAAATAGCTTTACCCAATACTGTGTAGGTATAGGTATTCAAATCACGAGTAAATAATTTATGTTATTGAAAAAATATTAGCAAATTGAATTTGTATTTTCCTGTATTTAATTTTCGTTATCTCAATTACCAACTATGCATGAAACTTGGAAAAACAAAACACTAGATTTTTGAACCATGCTACATAGCGTTTAACAGAAGTGGTTTTGTCTATAATAATTCTATAATAAAAAAATCTTTTTAAAAAATCGACTTCAAACGCCAGCGCCACTACAAAGTATATAATTTGTTGTTGATTTTTCTAAAAACCGATTTCGATTTTCAATGGGACCACCTGGGAAGAATACCCTTTGAAATAAAAAAAGAATTTTCCAAATCGGTTCAGGCGTCTTCGAGTAATCGGTAAAAATACATTAAAAAAAAAACTGACAAATTGAGAACCTCCTCCTTTTCTGAAGTCGGTTAAAAATTTATGCATCAGGTTGCGATCGCAATCATCTCAAGTGTGCGATCCTACTAACGTTTATTATACACGTTCCGTCATAGCTTTGGTGGCGCAGCGGCTAAGCGAAGGAATTATATTATCGGTCCGGGCGGGGGTACGAATCCTGACTTCAGATGTTTTTTTTTATTATTATTATTGATTATTAAAAGGAACTTCGTTCCAACCGAGTGTTCCACGGCACTCACGCATTTTTTTTAAATTGCAAAATAGGCTTACGCTTGACGATAACATTAATTAATGATGGAAATGATGGTTTAAAGAAAAATCAACATGAAAAAGGTAACAATAGTATAATCTTAAATACATAAAGGAATTTCATAACATTTCTTACAGATAAGTATAGCACGTTATATGGGTATATTTTAGGTTTTTGGGTGTTCTAGGTTTGGAGTTTTTGGGTTAGGAGACGACTTTGGAGGTGAAGATTTCAATCCAGTAACCGTCCGGGTCTTGGATAAAAGCGAGCCCCTTCATTTTGCCGTCTTGTGGACGTTTAATGAACTTAACGCCTTGCTGTTCAAATCTGTAAAAGAAATGACATGCTTGCTAATCATCATAATCATCATTAGCAACCCATCAACGGCTCACTACTGAGCGCAGGTCTCCTCTCAGAGCAGGGTTATAGGCCATAGTCCACCACGCTGGCCCAATGCAAATTGGCGGACTTCACACACCTTTGAGAACATTATGAAGAACTCTCAGATGTGCAGGTTTCCTCACGATGTTTTCCTTCACCGTTGAAGCAAGTGATATTTAATTGCTTAAACGCACTTGACTCCGAAAAGTCAGAGGTGCGTACCGGGATCGAACCTGCGAACCCCCGAATAGGAGACCACAGTCCTAACCACTAGGCCATAGTGTAAAAGGCTAACACACTCGGGCGCGATTCCTAAGAGATGTATGTTCGAATCCCGCTGGCCTCGGAAATTTTGCTATGTGTTTATAAATTTATTCTGATTTTACTTTCTTTCTTTTTGTATAGAGACAGCCAGCATTAATCATAGATTAATTAGAGGTCTGTGATCGTCACTTACCACCAGATGAAATTGCAGCTACAGACTATACTATGATAGAATAAAATAAAACTAATTTCCCTTATCTGATAGGTGATGGTCGTTGGGGTCCATAGGTGCTGGAGTGGCGACCCCGCACCGGGAAGCGCAGTGTTGGTAGACCCCCACTAGGTGGACCGACGACATCAAACGAGTCGCAGGGAGCCGTTGGATTCAAGCGGCGCAAGACCTGAAGCCTGTGGAAGTCCATGCAGGAGACCTTTGTTCAGAAGTGCACGTCTATAAGTTGATAAAGAAGAAGAAGAAGAAATTCCCTTACCTAGCACACGCCTCTTCGACGTCTGGCACAAGGATGCCGATGTGGCCGAATCCGCGCGGATCCGAGTTGCCATTGTGGTACTTCGAATCGTCACTTTCCGTCCCCCAGTTACTGGAAAATTGGAGAAAACTTCCTGAAGACATTCTATCATTTTCATCATCATTATCAACCCATCATCGGCTCACTACTGAGTGTAGGTCTCCTCTCAGAGAAGGGTTATAGGCCATATTCCACCACGCTGGCCCAATGCGAATTGGCGGACTTCACACAACTTCGAGAACATCCTTTAATCAAAAAATATTGCTCTCGATATATTATAGTGCACAAGTGTGTGTGACTCAGACATGACCGGTATAGTTTCTTACAGACTATAAATAAATAAATAAGCCCTTTATTCTGAATAAACAAAGTTAAGGAATTTGACAGTTAATTCAGAGTGCCTCTTGGCATAGGCCTCCTCTAGCGTTTTCCATTGGGTTCGGTCTTGCGCTACCCTTCTCCAGTGGTGCCCAGCCGTGAGCCTCAGGTCATCTGACCATCTCGCTTGTTGACGTCCTCTGTCTCGTTTGCCGCCTCTGGGGTACCAGTCGCAGACCATTGTACTCCATTTGCCTTGCCTGTCTCTAATTATGTGGCCAGCCCATCTCCACTTCATTTGGTCTATTCGAGTGAGAATGTCAATTACTTTGGTTTTTTCTCTTATTGTACTACTTCTTATTTTGTCATTTCTCCTTATTCCTGTCATGCTTCTCTCCATGGCTTACAGACTATAATGATGAGCAAAATTAAGAGCAAAATAAGTGTTGGCAGAAGACTTTCGTCTTCTACCAACGCTTCTCAAGGCTTAGGAACATCCGCGAATGGACTGGTATAGCCAATGTTGGGCAGCTTTGTCATTTGGCGAAAGACAACGAGTTAAATTCAATTTCAAAATCATTTATTTCATGTAGGCCAAAGGAGGTTGGCGAATTTTGACCGGGCATTTTTAAAAACCATTCAGATCCAGAAATAATTTAATTTTAATTAATATTTTTCAGAGTATTTTTCTGTGTAAACCCGATATTTTCATAAGATGGGGATCAAAAATATAATTATTCACAAGTACACATTATAAATAACCGTTACATGGCAATACAAGTGAATATCTTTTTTTCTCCCAACTTTATTTGATAGACTTTGATGAACTTTTTTGTTAGACTGGTTTACTAGAACAAGCATGAGAAGTTTGATTCGTGAACATGGGCTTGAGGCCCACGGTTCAGTTCGTCTGGGTCAGAAACTCTATGGAATTCGCCAATCTCCTTTTAGCACTTATGACAAGTCATGAATCTACCACCGGTTCTGAAAGCTGATTCTGCTGAGAAGAGCCGGCAAGAAACTCAGCAGTTGCTCTTTTCAAAAAATAATAAAAATCCTAATAATACAGTATCATAAAAAATACAATTTAGTAAGTTACACTCTTTTGTCGTTAGCTGGATGCCAAGCCGATGGTTTCCATGCAACATTGTCATAAGTTATATAATGAGATAATGGCTAACTTTCAGTAGTGGAGAAGCATGACAAGAACTGTGTGCACAAACATAGGTGCACTCTCTATTCCCTCACTCACCTAGACTGATGGGACAGAAATCCGATATAACCGGAAAGAGATCGGGGGCAGGACAGACAGCTTTATGGGCTTCACTTCATACTTCCTTGACAGAAAAACCCAATATTTTTTTTACCAACCTGAGTATACTATAACCCGGGACACTTCAAGTGGCAACTATCATAGAAAGAGAATAGACACAACAAAACAAAGTGTTACTTGGCTACAGGGGCTGGTGATAACTTACTGTGTCAATTCTAGAGTAGCTTTCCTGGTCATGGCCCATGCGCTTCTCTTTGCTTCATCTTGAGGTACATCAGCAGGGTTCTCGTACCCCATGAAGAACAGAGAGAACTTCATTTCAGGGAAGTGGAGCTGCTTCAGTAATGTCATACCGAGGACGCCGGTGTAGAACGGGATAGATTGGCGAGGATCCTTGATCCTGTACATCGTTTGTTGGAACATGAAGTCCTGAAATGTGAGAGATTCATTTTGTAGCTATAATATTTATTAATATTTTGTCTGGTGGGAGGCTTTGGCCGTGGCTAGTTACCACCCTACCGTCAAAGACGTGCCGCCAAGCGATTTAGCGTTCCGGCACGATGGGGTGTAGAAACCAATTAGGGGTATGGGTTGAATGTTCACTGCCATACTCCTTCCAAGCTAGCCCGCTACCATCTTAGACTGCATCGTCACTTACCATCAGGTGAGATTGCAGTCAAGGACTAGTTAGTCATCGAATAAAAATAAAAAAAAACTTTTACTAGCTTCTGCCCGTGACTACGTCCGCGCGGAATAGACACAAAGAAGTGTTACTTCGCTACAGGGGCTCCAACCTCCCTGGCTCAGTGGTGAGCGCTGTTGCCTTATAACTGGGAGGTCTCGGGTTCGATTCCCGGAGGGGTCAATTTGGGAATTTATAATTTTATTTCTGAATTGTCTCTGGTCTGGTCTGGTATGAGGCTTTGGCGTGGCTAGTTACCACCCTACCGTCAAAGACGTGCCGCCACGCGATTTAGCGTTCCGGCACAATGATGTGTAGAAACCAATTAGGGCTATGGGTTGAATGTTCACTGCCATACCCCTTCCAAGTCAGCCCGCTACCATCTTAGACTGCATCGTCACTTACCATCAGGTGAGATCGCAGTCAAGGACTAGCTTGTCATCAAATAAAAAAAAAAAACTTTTACTAGCTTCTGCCCGCGACTACGTCCGCGCGTAATAGTTTTAACTTCACCTTCACCACCTTAAAAACACCTTCGCAAATAATGCATTATTTTAGAACAAATTCAGTTAGCATAAAAAGGTTATAGTGAGCCAACCTTAAAAGATAGACATAATATGCTGTTGCTGCTTTTTTTTAGCTTTTAAAGGGGAAAAATTCTGTCATACATGATTTTTGCGAAACTTTAACTGTTTATGCAGCGCACACAGTGGAAGCTCTCAAAAGGAAAAACATTGGTGCTCTGCTCCTATTAGTCTTAGGGTGATGATATATAGCCTATAGCTGGTATAGTGGTAGATTCATCGACTATTCAAAAGCACTTGTAAAAGTTTATTTGAATTCTATTCTATAGCCTTCCTCGATAAATAGGCTATCTAACACAGAGAAGAATTTTTCAAATCGGACCAGTAGTTCCTGGGATTAGCGCATTCAAGCAAGCAAACAAATAAACAAACAAATTGTATGTAGATTTCATGAAGCGATGCACGCTTTACTTATGTAACCAAGTATACAACACAGTATGACTATGTGCATGAAGATGAGTAGACAGTACTCTCAGTACTACTGCACTTATGCACACATTCACAGCGTGTCTGTACACTAGGGTACCACAAGTAAAGTGCGCGTCGCTTCGTGAAATAAAAGTACTATAACTAGGTTATGCCAGAGACTTCATCGCATGGATTCAGGTTTTTTGAAACCTTGATCCACGCGATTTCAACCAAATCGGTTCATTTGTTGTGGCGTGAAAGAATAACAAACATACATCCATCCATCCTCAGAAACTTTTGCATTTATAATATTATAGTAGGATTGGCCAACATTGATACAAGCTAATTAGAATAGTGTCCCTGCAGGATTTATCAGAAATGAGGAGATACATAGGTAAACCAATGTCACCGACATAGCTCAGCGAGATGCGAAACTGAAGTGGAAATGGGCAGGGCACATAGTTCGAAGAGCTGATGGTCGTTGGGGTCAAAAGGTGCTGCAGTGGCGACCCCGCACCAGGAAACGCAGCGTTGGCAGACCCCCCACCAGGTGTACCGACGACATCAAACGAGTCACAGGGAGCCGCTGGATCCAGGCGGCGCAAGACCGAGGCCTGTGGAAGTCCATGCAAGAGACCTTTGTCCAGCAGTGGACTTCTATCGGTTGATAAAGAAGAAGAATTACAGTAAAATCACTTTTACAAAGTGCTTTCGATATTCCGACTATCTAGAATTTTCTTATCTATAAAGATAAAGGTCACTATTATTATAAACTTGAGAAATAACTTGCCTTAGTCGAAGGGCTTGGTGTTTGGCACAAAGCCTCTATTTCTTGTGGAGAAATACCTTCACTAGCCATTGTTCTGAAATGAAATACTTTTAGTAGACTATATTATTATTTTGAAATACATAACCTAAAAATCAATGTATCTGAGAAATCTTATCATTATAACTATTATTATTTTTATGAGAAAAATTACCTTAGTTATTTTTTTTTATATAAGTTACTATTTATTTAAATTTGAAACAGGGAAAATACAAAACTCTTAACGAAAGTGCAAAATCGTGAAAAGTGAAAACTGAAAAGCCACTGAAAAGCTGTCACCATATAACTGTCACTTTCAGGCTGTCATCGTTTTCAATTGATTTTGAGAATTTGATTTAATGCCATGGAAGTAGGAAATACCTACTTTTTTATATTGTGGTGAATCATGGAACTAGGAATTACGACTGATGATAATTTAGACGTAATCGTAATTCCTAGTTCCATGGTGATAATACACTATAAGCCGTGTCAATAAAGAAAGGAATCTGCCTGGCGATCGCGTAACTTTTATCGCTGTCCTTATAGGACTATTTCAATGTCAAAACATGGTTTTGGCCAATAGGAGAAGCCCAAAATCATATTTTGACATTGATGCAGTCCTTTAAGGACTGAAAAAAAGTTACGCGATAGACCCCCTGAAATGGCGGCTTGTACTTGTAATGACAGGCACAGCTTGGACCGTCAGCAAAAAACGAAGCGAAGCTGGGCTGCTATATGTGTAGCTATACAGACACACATTGTATGTTTATATTATTTATTTAGTATTTGTGTTGATACCTTATTCATTTATGTACCTATATTATGTTATTAAATATACCTATATATTACTATTGATTTATATAGTTAGCACATGTTTAATATCTCTAGGTATTTATTTATTTCTTGTTATCTTTAAGTCCTCTAACTTATCTTGTATGTTTCGCGTCAGGTCGCAACGTATTTTATATTTCTTCTTCAAAATATTTTGTAACATTAAGTATATACGATTTCACCCTCATCACTTCGAAGAATCTTTCCTCGTTTCGCGTAAACGCTCATTAAATTAAAGCTCATTTTTTAAACGTAAGATCAATAAACAGCATACGAACGACAATAACAACGAAAAAACTTAACAGAAAACAAGACAAAGAACAGTAACAAAAACACAGTGTGCAAGTAGATACAGACTGATATTTTTTTTGCGTGCTGTAACGACGTGTGCGAGTGAGAGGGAATGATTAGCGACGCCATTTACAATTCCTTTCTTTAATGACATGGGTTATAACTACAAACTTACCCGCTCAGCTTACAAGTTTTTACTTCAGCCCAAGAGATGAAGAGAACTCTGAACAAAAATCAAAATGCTGTGCTAATGTAGTAGTACTGAGTACAACATTTCATTACACTATGTATTTTTTCGGATTCCATCAAATTCTACATAAGCCTAACTTTATTCTGGAAATTAAAACAAAATCTCAAATACCTACCTAAGAAGCTTATTTATTTATTGCATCAAAATGCTATCAAAAAACAAAATAAAATTTTAAAAGCTCTTTATTTAAGAAAAACATGAAACAATAGAAAGTTGCTAAATGCAGGTTTAAAAAGTTAACAGCTTTCTATTGTTTTCCCATAGCCATTGAGATAAAACAACAAAAATTTCTGAAACCATAAAACTGCATTAAAACTTTTGAAAAAGTTTACTTACTGATAGGTAGGTAGTACCTACCTATCAGTAAGCAAGGGCGGATCCAGGGGGAGGGGCATGGGGGTCATGACCCCCCCTGGGCTGAGCGTAATCGAATCATGTTTGAGAAAATTTGTATGTAGATGTAAGCAGCGCCCGGTGAGCGTATTTTGTAGGTAGATAATAATATTCAATTGCTCCTTCTTGATCCTTTTCCACTCTTAGGAGGCTCAAAATTTGGCTTAAAGTTTCAATGGCAGAAGACCGTCTAACTGGACTCGCGCTTCTCCACGTTCACTAAAAACCCATTGAAGTGGAGGAAGTGAATGACTCGCTTCACTCGCGAAAATCTCGGTTGTGAGTACAAATTTGTAGGTACAAATATGGACTTATATACATAGTGGCGCAGTGCAATCGTAAAAATTTTAGGTAGGTACCAACTCCTCAATCTTGATGCTGCTAGGTAGGTACGGCCCACCTAAATGGAGGGAATTCAGAAACTTGATTTTGAATTGATATTGTATAGATACCAAGTATGGCCTACATAATAGTCTATTTATTGCAATCGTAAAAATTTTCGCGCTCGCTTCGCTCGCGTAAATATCACTTGTGCATTGCTGTTGTGGCTGTCAAATATTATACCTACTCTGTGGTATTGCTCACCTAAATGGTGGGAATTCAGAAACTTGATTTTGAATTGATATTGTATACTACGCGTTCGTTTCAAGTTGAGCCCTGCACCATAGAGTAAAGAAATCTTCACCCCTCGCGCTTCCCCGCACCGCACCTCAAGTCAGACCCACAGTACCTAAAGACACAGTATAAGAAGATGCAGTATAATAGTTTATCTATTGTTTTATTTATTAAGTACTAGCTGACCTGTCTTATCTATGAATATTGAATTTGAATTGGTATAAATAATAAAAAAATATATATAAAAAAGTGTTTATTATTCTAATGCTTTACGATATACAACATTCTTAGTTTTTTTTTAACCAAACCTACCAAAACTCCTAATATCCAAAGTTCAATTTAATAAATTGAACTTTTAAAACGTAAACTTAGAATAAGAATTATTATTAAATATTAATTTTGCATGCCTATCCGGCAGATTGTAAGGACTTTTATTATAATGTAACACCATTGTACTACTTAATCTGTGCAAATAAATAATTTTAATTTGAATTTGAAATTTATTTGTAATAAGCGGTGCTTCGCGAGCGGTTTACTAAGTGGGTCTGACTTGAGGTGCGGTGCGGGGAAGCGCGAGAGAGCTAGGGGAAATTTGTAACGCATAGTACGACTAGAATTAGATCAAAGGTGTCAAACTACTGCATATCCTATACTGTGTCCGTACTGTCGGCATGGAACTAGGAATTACGACTACGTCTATTACTTTACTCTATGGTGCAGGGCTCAACTTCAAACGAACGCGTAGTAGATACCAAGTATGGACTGCATATGGTCTATTCCAATTTGCAATCGTAAAAAATTTTTCGCTCGCGAGAATCTCGGTTGTGCATTGCCGTTGTAGGTCCAAATATGAACTTACATAGTGGCGCAGTGCAATCGTAAAAATTTTCGCGCTCGCTTCGCTCGCGTAAATGTCTGCTGTTTATTGCTGTAATGGCTATAAAGTATGAACTACCTAATGGCGTAGTGGAGCCATCATCCACTGGGCTACATCATATGAGCTCCAGCTCAATCTTGATGCTGCTAGGTAGGTACGGCCCACCTAAATGGTGGGAATTCAGAAACTTGATTTTGAATTGATATTGTGTAGATACCAAGTATGGTTTGCATATAGTCTATTCCAATTTGCAATCGTAAAAAATTTTGCGCTCGCTTCGCTCGCGAGAATCTCGGTTGTGCATTGCTGTTGTAGGTACCAAGTAGGTATTTACATAGCGGCGCAGTGTAGTCGTTAAAAATTTCGCGCTCGTTTCGCTCGCGAAAATGTCAACTGTGGATTGCTATTATTAGTGGCGTTGTGCAGTCGTAAAAAGATATTGTTTGTACCAAGTATTATGGATTACATAGTACAGCCCTAAAAAAGCCCTTTTCCGCGCGGACGAAGTCGCGGCTATCAGCTAGTCGATAATAAAGCCTCCTCTCATTTAAATTTTCAAAATATATTTAATGTACAGAATTCATCCAGTTACAGTTTATATTATCTCTATCTCTATATCTTGACTATATGACCCCCCCCTGATATGAAAGCTGGATTCGCCCTTGTCAGTAAGTAAACTATAGTAATTGAAAAAGTTTACTTACTGATAGGTAGGTAGTACCTACCTATCAGTAAGTAAACTTTTTCAATTTATTCTCTTTGAAATGTAATAGGTAGATATTCTACTTGAAATTTTTACAGAATGTGTAGTTCTATTGCCATATTAACAAATGGGTAGGTCCCTGTAAAAAAAATACATGTGGCACTCGGGGACTGCCGCGGTAAAGCTATTGCATTGCATGATTAAGTATAATATTTATGCAATATTTTTTTTTTGTATAATAAAAATTATGCAAAAAAATATTGCATAAAAACTCGAGCAGCTCGTCTCGATCCGTGCGAGCTTCGTACAGTCTACACGCATACGTCTAGTCGCACTCACACAAACACCGTGCCCAAGTCTGCCAAACTGAAACGACGGTGTTAGATTTATTTTCGTTACGGAATTTCTTGATTCGGTCGCCGCGCTCAAAGCCCGCGATAAAGCTATGCAAAAGCTTAAAAAAATTAAAAATTACATACTCCAAATAGCTGGTCTAATCTTACCTATGTGATGGTTATGACGATTGCATGGATAATGAAACCCTTTGTGTGCAGGCCCAACTTGCACTTGGCCAGTGTTTTTATTTAATTTAATCATAATTATATTATTTAGATTCATTTGGAGATGATTGAAAAGCACTATGTTAAATTGTATATTCAAATAAAAACTGTTTTATTCTATTTTAATTAAGTATAATATATTTAATAATAAAGTTACAACTTATATAAACAATTTGTCAACAGAATAAAATAAGACTTTAAATTTCAAAACATGTTTATTTGATGTCTCTGCTGGATCTTCTTGGTAAAAATACAATAATTATATTTGACCAGTTGTAGATATAATGTATAGTAAAAAATTATTTTTAAAACCTGATTTCAAAGTCCCCATGGCACTACAAAGTATATAATTTATTATTGATTTCACAAAAACCGCTTGATCGATTTTGATAAAATATAAATGGGAACACCAGAGAAGTATAACCTTTGAAACAAAAAAAGAATTTTCCAAATCAGTTCAGGCGTCTTCAAGTAATCAGTGAACATACATAAAAAAGATTCCGATGAATTGAGAACCTCCTCCTTTTTTGAAGTCGATTAAAAATACCAACAGATACGCCTCAGTCAATCAATGGAAGGACCTGGGAACTCAACATATTATCCAGTGAAAACCCCAAACATTGTACGACTAATGAACAGAGTCGCAACCCATCAAAGAGAACAATATGACTCAGAGATGACGCAGTCATTATTAGAGTCCTTCTTGCATCTTTAAATAATACTTGTCATATATGTATCTAAGTTCTTCCAACCACACTATATCTCTTTCCACAGAAGTGGTTTTACAGCTATAGGCACAGATCATTCTTGAATTCTTGAAATCATCAACAAAAATGTCTCCGACAACACAAATAAATGAACCAACTTGAAAATCAATGGAATTTTTGAAATTATTTTCTATAGAACCCAGCATTGAAGACATTGTGAGTATTTTATCATGTCCAGAACGAGACTGACGGGCGAAAGATCTCACTAGGTCTTTTAAAGTGTCATCAGATATAATATTATGATTGTAACTTTTTTTTGTGTCATAGTACACCTGTACACAACCCGTAGGGTCGCTCAGCTCAAAGTTCGTTGTTTTCGCCGTTTTGTTGTAAAGAGAAGTCAATACGCCGTGTATCATAACTTTTTTAAACTTTAGATTGAACATTTCGTAGATGTATCGGTGTTCCTCAGTCTGTTTCGCACGGAAAATGTCTTGTATGTAAAGCTTAACGGGTGATATCTGATAGTTTTCCATCGCTCTAGTTTAGCTCATAACTTACACTTCGCTATTGCATGAATAACGTAAACCATGTGTAAACCACTCGTATCTTATCCCATCATTTTTAACATTAAATTAAATTAGTCTTGTTTTGAAAACCAATCCGCGCGCTTTAACTTCAAAATTCAATTCAAAATGACAATGACATTCTACTATGATTTTAATCATATTATGACAGTTGACACTTCATAAAAGAGTAATCGAATACGTACTCGAGTCAACATAAAGTACTCGAGTACTTTTTGTACGAACTATGAAGATATTTATTAAAATAAAAATAAAAAAAGGATTTTTAATCGAATGATCTAATAAATTAACAATTATACGTATACAGACGGATAATATTGTGCTATAAGTTTACTATTAAAAAATAAATTGACGTAATGTTTAATCAAACTTTTCTACTATTCTAATTCTCTATTGATAAGTAAAGAAATATAAATATGAAATCAGTAAATAATCCTTACTAATATTATAAATGCGAAAGTGTGTTTGTTTGCTGGTTTGTTGGTTTGTCCTTCAATCACGCCGCAACAGGGCTGCGGATCGACGTGATTTTTTGCATGGGTATAGTTTTTTTAATTAGCCCCCTGGAGAGTGACATAGGATAGGGATACTAATTTTCTCCCGGATGTATATATAGATAGATAACCCCCAGGGTTATCTGTGCGCTTATCCCTTTACAAGAAGCCTAGATTGTAGGTACCTATATAAACTTCAGCTTTACCAGCACTAATAAATATTCAATGAATTCAGTATAGGCTAAGAAGGTTTGCCGATGGCCGCCCCTCCCGCCTACGCCGGCCGCAACCCGCGCTCACCTATAACTAGGCGGGCAGCCATCGGCAGACCTGCAGGCGGATACTCGGATAGTACCTACTACCGACCAAATACCCAGAGGCGGCTCTAGCCCAAGTATAGCCCGTGTGCAATCAAACCTTGGCGCCCTCTAGTAGGCGCGCGGTCAAAATCAAGACAGGATTTCGCTAGTTATTATTTTTGATGAGCTCTGACAGCGGTGACAGTCGCAATTATTGTGGTAGCTGGTAAGGAATTTTACCGTATATATTATTTTAATCAAAGTAAAACCGATTTCCATGTTTACTCAAACATAAAAAAAATAATCCTTAATCCATTGCGCCAAGGCTTATTTCGCAAAACTACGGTAAAACACCAATTGCGTACTGTACACGTGCCTTTGAAAATGTCGCACGCTTCCCTGCAATTTTAATTTTATACTATTCTAATACAGCCGAATTCGCAATGATTTTCGGCGTGTTTTCAAACGAATCAAAACAGAATAAATTTATTTATAAACACATATCAAAAATTCCTAGGCCAGCGGGATTCGTCCCAAACCCACCACGTCTCTTGGGAATCGCGCCCAAGTGTGTTATTGCTACACCATGGCCGCACACACGTCAGCATCGAAATTAGTGATATGTGTCTACTTTTTTCAGTTTAAGCAACTGTTAGCGACATCGAGTAGCAACACCTTACAGCTGTTGAACTAGTTACGTTTTTCTAAGACTCCATATAACAATGGAGCTCTTCAGAAATAAGAGATTAAGCCCCGCCGCACTATATACTTATGTTGCTGAGCAGAAGCCGAGGTTGGAGGAAGACAAGCTAATTGCACACTTTTTTATTACGAGTAGGTAAGTTTGGTCGAGTAGGTAAGTTTGGTCGAGACTTGGTCGCTAACTATGGGCCTCATAAGTAGGCTCAGGGTCACCCAGCGAGCGATGGAGAGAGCTAGGCTCGGTATATCCCTGCAAGATCAAATCAGAAATGAGGAGATTCGTAGGAGAACCAAAGTCACCGACATAGCTCAGCGTGTCGCGAAACTGAAGTGGAAATGGGCGGGGCACATAGTTCGAAGAGCTGATGGTCGTTGGGGTCCCAAGGTGTTGGAGTGGCGACCCCGCACAAGAAAACGCAGTGTTGGCAGGCCCCCCACCAGGTGGACCGACGACATCAAACGAGTCGCAGGGAGCCGCTGGATTCAAGCGGCGCAAGACCGAAGCCTGTGGAAGTCCATGCAGGAGACCTTTGTCCAGCAGTGGACGTCTATAGGTTGATAAAGAAGAAGAAGAAGGTAAGTTTGAGCATCCAATGGTGGAATCGCCTTTTCTCCGAAATAATAAATCTTGGGGGAAAAAGTGTAAAATAATTGCATGATCTACAATTTTTATCTGAGCTATTTTTATTATAAAAGTAACCGTTTCGCTAAAAAAATCCAAAAACCCATTTTTACGAACTTTGACCTTGAATAAGTTTCTTGCACATGGGATTGATGGGGACTTTTCAAAATTTCATAACAATAGTATATAGTATATCTAGCGTTCATGTAAATTTTCAGCTTTAATTGGGAATTTATGCAAGAGCGAATGTCTATTTTGACCGGACCAAGGTTCCGATGACCGGCACGCGCTTTTGGTAGCAAAAGTGATGCGACACTACGCCAATATAATCTTTAATTATCTATTTTAAGGCTGATTTCACGTTGTAACGTTATAGTGTAGAGTAAAGGAGCCACTCGTGGCGCACCTTGCTTTGAGAGCGACGCATGCTTTATTTGGAGGCGTCGCGAGTGGCGCTCGGCGCGGCGCCCCCTACCACCCTGTGCCCGTGTGCACTGCACACCCTGCACTATTGGTAAAGCCGCCGCTGCAAATACCTATACAATAGGTCCACTGTAATGAAAGATTTTCGTAAAAAAAAAATACAGTTAGTTGGTTTTGAACAATTTTATTTAAAATGTACTTAAATATGAAATAGTACAAGCATTCATTACATTACAAACTTATGTAGGAACTTAAATAAATTGTCAAAATGGTCCCATATGAGAATTTTTTTGCAGTGGCTAAGTAATATCTAATGGAAGCAGCCAAGCAATGATGTAACAAAATTAATTGAATTTAATAAACTTTGACTGGACAGTAAAACTAAACATAATAATTAAGGTGGATTATAGAGGTAGCAATCCTAAATCTTTGAATGCTTTCTGCTTGGCTAATAGGCGAGCCAATGTGACCTTTAAAAACCCCATATTAGCTATTCTATCCTCCAAAGATAGCAGTTCTTTTGCAGTAGAGCTATACATATTAATTTTTGGGAATTCTCTGGTTAGCTTTTGTGAAAGACGTATACCGTCTTTGCTGGTGATAATATTATAGAACTGTTCTACCAGAGAAGGTAACACTCCAGCCGTCCCGGGGATTTTTTCTATGTTTTCTTTTAATTCAGTAAACTCTGCATTTATGTTGTTAAGCCTTGCTGTGCACCCGCCCATCCCATCCTTAAGCTTAATCAAATGAGATTGATTAATATTCTGGAGCCTTCCTTGATAATCGAGTTGATTATTGACTCCTTTGATTGCTTCTGCAAGTTGAGCTTGTTCAGCTTTCATAACCTTCAATTCATTCCCATATGTAATCATCTGCTTTTTTACCTGTGATATCTCAGATAATGTCTTGTCGAGAGCATCCTTTATGGATTCAGAAAAAGTACTAAATAGAGCTTTTATCTCTTCTTGCTGAATATGCTGAGAGGAAGAAGGAGGATTGCTAGGTGCTTCTTTTTCCTCAACCTGTTCCTTAACTGTGACCTCTTGAAGATTTGCACCGGGGGAGCTCGGTTGGTTCTCATCAAACTCTGCGGTATCTCGCGGCACGTTGGGGCCAGGGCAATCTGTTCTCAGGCCGCTATCAGCCAAGATTACTCGAGCTTGATGCAGGTCGCCCTCAACATTTTCCATTTCAGCTAATAACATTTTTAGAGATCTGGTGAATTTCCTCTGGAGAGATGGTGTCATTGAATCCGACATTGTATAGTTGAAGTAGTTTACTTACTTGACTGTTACAGCAAAAGTTAAATGCAAAATCAATTATTGGAGTTTGGTATTATTTTTCTTCGCTTTTTCAAGTTGTTTTTCGCGATTAACTGCACAGATATTATTCACACTATAATCAGCATACAGACTTATTGCACCGCAACACGCATTCACAATCATCTACCCTCAAATAGTTATGATCTGTCCCGGTTACATCTTTTAGAAATTAATATTTTTTAAGTACCTACCTACCTACTTAGTAAGTTTTATTACTTATGATCTCTTAATACTTATTACAATAATTTTATTGAATTTTTAAATAGCAAATTGTGAATAGTCAAAATTAAATAACTTTTTTACCTACCTGCGGGCAGTATTTATTTTTGCAGTGGCTATGGAAGGACGAAAACGGAACGTTGTTACTAAAAGTACTTTCTGCTTCCATGGTTGTAACCTAGGAACCATGAACCATGGAAGTAGGAAGAACTGTCATTTGTCAAACCTACATTTCGTACAAAATCATGGAACTAGGAATTACGACTATCCTATTTCGTACATCGACATTTCATAATTCGCAGAGTAATGGGGAGATGAATATAAACCACATTTTGTAGAAACTATTGAACTAATGAAATGGATTTTTGTTTGAAACGGAGAAACTTATTTTGTAATGGTGGAATCGGGATTTGAAGGAACGGAATTGTGGAAAAGATCAGAAAAACTATGGACTATGGCTCAAACGCTCGACGCGCGGAGCCACTAAACAATCGAAGAAGAAGAAGTCGCAGAACCAGAACCATAGAACCATGCGAGAGCCACACAAGAAGCTTTATTGCAGGTATTCAGCCCTATATACAGCACTATTAGGGTGGAACCACATTAAGTGAGGATCGATTCGGATTTTGCCTATACAAAACTGTCATTTTCCATACATTCGTTTACGCATCGAAAAGCCGATTTGATCCGTACACGTTTCTATGGAATTTGACAGTTTTGTATGGGCGAAATCCGAAACGATCCTCACAAATGTGTTTCCACCCTTATGCTACAAATATGCGATTCTTCTTCGATTTCTAACTTTTCGATAGCACTACGCCTCTAATATTGTGAAAGTGAAATTAACTGAATAGATCGATACACACTATCAATATCGATAGTTTCTTAATACCCACAATTCACAGCTAGGGACATGCCCATTGATTTGTTCTGTGATAAATTGAAAAAATTTAATGGTCCAAGATCCCAGTGCCGCCAGACCTAAGTTATTTTCTCAGCAATTATTTGTAGAGTACTGTTCGAATGTCCTTTCAGTATATGCGTACTAGCTAGATTGTGCCGACGGCCAATTTCCAGATACCAAGTGCTAAAGGTAGGTAAAAACTAGAATAACTTATCTTAAATTCTCAGGGCTGATTTTCATATATGCTTTAAAGAATATTGTAAAAATTAATAAATTAATACTGCCAGACGCTTACCGCCGGCGGTTACTTTAGCCAGACGCTTTGAAGCTCCCAAAAATATATATAATTTAAGTTAACTTATATTCTCAGTTCTGATTTTTATACATGATACTCAGGGAACTATTGCGATATTATCTGTAAGCTGCCAGACCTATTGGAAGGGTCAAACATCCCCCCAGACACACATTATGCGTCCCCATATGTATGAGCGCTAGAACATGATTCACTTGTTTAAGTGTGTGAAAGATAATATCATCATACTATAATATTATAAATGCGAAAGTGTGTTTGTTGGTTTGTCCTTCAATCACTCTGCAACAGAGCTATGGATCGACGTGATTTTTTGCCTGGGTATAGCTTAGGATCTAGAGAGAGAGAACTATTGCAATATCTTCTGCAAGCTATACCCAGGCAAAAAATCACGTCGATCTATCTCGAGTCTATCGTACACAAATAATTGCTGAGAAAATAACTTAGGTCTGGCGGCACTGGGATCTTGCTCTATAAAGGAAAGCTTTTCAAATCACTTGACCCTCAAGTGGGAGATGTCAAGCACTAAACTAGCGGCACGCTATGATGGCCGGTTTGACGTTTGTCCGCTCATGAAGTTCCGTATTAATTGATAACGACTTTGAAGGAAATAATTGTATTACTTTATTGACGATAGTGATGTGCAGAGATTCATAAATTTTATCGAATGTAGTTTTAGGTTTAGGACTCAAAATTTATTTATTAAATTGATTTCTAAAATATATACAAGTGTAGAAAAATCAGTTTGCACCATTTAAGGGGTGAATGTACTTGTGAATATGAACAATTTTCACTATGTGGACAAACCTCTGAAATCGCAAAAAAATATCAGCTGTTTCATACAAAAGGTAAAATTTTTATTTTTATATGATATATACCACAACTCGGCATTTGGTTTTCTAAATTGAAAATTTTTAAAAATGGAATCTAATACGATCGTCACATAGGATCGCTGGCTAGCACAACTACTACCTCCGGCAAACTCGCGTCAATGCTCAATGCAAAACAAAGCAGTTTCGAATTGACGTTGCTTCGAAAAGTATAAACTGTCAGTGCAATGCGATTGTGATATAGTTTTGACCTGGCTTTGGATTTCAAATATTGATACTGCATTACTGTTGACCCTTGCTCGTTAATTTGGACTCTGTTCAAGCCCTTTGTTGTGGATTTCGTCGATATGACCGAACGTACGCAGAGAACTGTTCTAAATAGTCAGACACGTGAGTTCGTAATACGCCTTCGTAACTATTTCGATCGTGAAGCTCAAAATGGAGGGCCAATTTTACCTATAACGTCAGTGGTTGAACGCGTAGCTGATGCGCTTAATATTGGACAACGAACTGTTAGACGGATAACTAAAAAAAAATATGGCGAGACTGGCACAGAAGAAAATAAACTTCACACACCAAAAAAGAGAAAACGAGCAAAACCAGTCGTAGGCATCGATAGCTTTGATGCCGATGCTATCCGAAGACATGTTTACGGCTACTATTTACAGAAGGAGTATCCAACAAGAAAAAAGTTGGTGCATTCACTGAAGGAAGCTGGATTATTCTTCGGTGGGGAAAGTTCTTTAACGAAGATTTTGAAGACCATTGGATTTCGATACAAAAAATGTAACAAACGCAAAATATTGATGGAAAGATTTGATATAGCGATGGCAAGGTATACTTTTTTACGGCAAGTGAAAGAAATCAAAAATTGGCAAAATGTTGTGTTCTTGGATGAAACATGGCTTAATGCTAACCATACTGTAGGCCGTTCTTGGAACGATGACACAGCAGCATCTACTTCCAAAGTTCCTGTAGGAAAAGGATCGCGACTTATAATTTGTCACGCCGGAACCATCAACGGGTTTGTCGAAGGTTCTCTCATGGCTTTTGCGTCAAAAACCACTGGAGACTATCATGAAGACATGAATGGAGAAAAGTTTACTGAATGGTTTACCTCAATGTTGTGTAGCCTCCCTGAACCATCTATTATAATTATGGACAACGCCCCATACCACTCGATGCAAATTGACAAGCCACCTGCCCAATCCCAAAAGAAAGCTGATATCGTCGCATGGCTTCGTAAAAATGGCGTAGATGCAAACATGAATATGTTAAAAGCGGAATTAGTACGTCTTTTAAAAGAAAACAAACCAACCAAGATCCGATACGTCATTGACGAAATAGCATTAGAACATGGGCACAGAGTTATACGGTTACCGCCTTACCATTGTGAGTATAATGCGATTGAGTTGGTGTGGGCTCAAATTAAGGGATATGCTGCAAGACACAATACAGAACCCCCATTTACCACAAAAAAAATGCTAAAATTATTAGAAGAAGCTTGTGAACATGTGACTAAAGGAGACTGGGAAAAGGTTGTGAATAGAACTGTTAAATTAATAAGGGAAGATTATGAAAGAGATGTGAAAATAGATAATATTATAGAAAACGAACATATAATTATTAATGTAGGTGATGATAGCAGTGACGACAGTGAAAATAGTAGTATGGACGAATCTGATTAATTATGGCCTTTTGTGGCACCTTTTTTGGTATCTTTTGTATTCATATGTTTCTTGTGTGCATATAAAGTATGTATATTCATTTTCATTCAAATATTCAGTTCGTTCAAATAAATTAAATAAACATATACATTTTTGTTTTATTAAACCTATTTAATCAGGTACAAAAACAAAACTTAATTGTTTTTTGTTCGAGAATAAATTGACATTCCACATCACTATTGTAATGTGTCAAACCGGCCATCATAGTGTGCCGCTAGTGTAATCTTGTGGCTTGCGGTTGTATATATATGTTGAGTTTTTCTTAGGCAATTTAAATTTTTATTTTTTCTTTGCCTTTATGTTCTCTACTTAAGGGGACGCAAGCCAGTACCTTCTTCATACAAACGTAGATGAGTGATTACTACATTATTTGATATTGTATTTGTACGCTCAAAACTAAAAAACTAAGTATTATGTCGATTTGCCTCGTCATTATCTAGGTTTATTGATATATAAAATAGTGAAAAAAATATTCGCTAAAAAGTTACGAGCCTCGAAAGATCGTCATTTTCACACTAAAATGACAACTTTTGGCGCAAATAAATAACATTAGGAGTATGAAAATTCCAAAAAAATTATCATTAGACATAGTTTATTTATTCATCAGTTCAAATAACTTTACTTTGTAAATGTACATTTAGTAGCTTTTTCTCAAAAACACTTTTCCCAAACGATTGTTCAACCCTTTTCGCGCGCTTGATTTCGGTGTAAATTATCGACCCTCTCACCCGACACGGAGCGGGAGCGGGACGGTAGCACTGAAGTATGCGCGCATGCACTCGCTACACTGAGTACGAGTGTAAGAAATAATGTTTCTTGGAGAAATTTTATCTTTAACATCGACTATATCGACTAGTGCAATAAAAAAGCGAGTGTTTATTTTTTTGAATTTTTAGCTGGTTCGATTCCCGGGTGAGACAAGCGAATTTTTGAAAAACTTTGAATGCAGTTTTGTTTATTTTTAAAAATAAGGGAATGTTTCCTTTAAGTAAAATGATCTAACTTATGGATTTAAGGTAGTTCCCCTCCAGGGCCCATATTTTTTTTCCACCTGTATAAAACAACATAGTATTTGTCAGACAAAACATTGTGAATTACAAAAAAAGGGTGATTTACACGATAGGCAGGTTAAAGATCCAAACAGGCTCGTGATTCCTCGATTGCGCCTCAAGAGGATCCGAAAGACATTTGTGGGAATGGGCGTGACGTTTTATAATAAAATTCCACAGTCGATCTTTAGTCGATTAGACTTGCCTTTACACAAGTTTAAGAAATCAGTTAAAACTAATCTCATGAAAAAAGCATATTATACAATTGAAGACTATATAAATGACAAAAAAGCGTGGATATAATTCATTCCAGCGATTCATGGGACAGTAGTAATGATTAACATGTAAATTCTCTTTTTTCTCATTGTGGAAACACTGCATACATAGCATAAATATCTACTATATTGTAAACTTGTTTTGAAAAGAGCAACTGCCGAGTTTCTTGCTGGTTCTTCTCGGCAGGAACGGCATTCTGAACCAGTGGTAGACTCATTGACGATTCAAAAAAACTTGTAAAAAAGTTTATTAGAATAAAAACATTTCTATTATATTCTTGCCGATGGCTGCCCCTCCCGCCTACGCGGGCTGCAACCTGCGCTCGCCTTTCTAGGCGGGCAGCCATCAGCAGACCTGCAGGCAGATACTGGGATAGTACCTACCAGTAATCTTTGGTACCTACTACCTACCTACCAACCAAATAGTCAACTGTAATGAAAGATTTTCGTAAAAAAAATACTGTTTGTTGATTTTGAAAAATTTTACTTATTATGTAATTAAATATGAAATAGTACAAGTATTCATTAGATTACAAATAACTACATCATATTCATAAATACATACCTACTTATGTAGGTACATAAATGAATTGTGAAAATGGTCCCACATGAGAATTTTAAGTACCTTATATCTAAGTAGCTAAGTAATATCTAATACAAGCAATGATTTTACAAAATTAATTGAATTTAATAAACTTAAACTTAAAGTAAAATTAAACATAATTAACATCAGCACTTATTGGTGTTTGTTATATTCAGGAATGATTCATCATTAACAACCCATCAACGGCTCACTACTGAGCCAGGTCACAGAATATATAATAGTACTACGTAGCCAGGTCTCCTTTCAGAGAAGGGTTATAGGCCATAGTCCACCACGCTGGCCCAATGCGAATTGGCGGACTTCACACATCTTCGAGAACATTATGAAAAACTCTCAAATGTGCAGGTTTCCTCACGATGTTTTCCTTCACCGTTGCAGCAAGTGATATTTAATTGCTTAAACGCACTTGACTCCGAAAAGTCAGAGGTGCGTACCCGGGATCGAACCTGCGACCCCCGAATAGGAGACCACAGTCCTAACCACTAGGCTATCACTGCTTCCAGGAATGATTTATTTAAATTAATTAAATTAAATGATTTAATTAAATTAATCAGGAATGATTAATTTATCTTAAATACCTATGTTATACCTAGGTACATTATAAGGATTAAAGTATTTTAACCATTTTCTTACAATATCCTGTAAAGATTAAAATCTCAAACTTGGTGCCTTCTTCACTAGAGAAGTTTGCATCATCACAGGCCTCTGTGCTGATGTGTTTACTTTGCTGTTGGACATGGGCGTCGCCGAGGGGGGGGGGGGGTGTAGGCCCCCTAGACAATATAAAAAATAGTAATACATACTAAATACTTCATCATTGAAATCCAGATACCGCTGCCGAATCTTCAACTGTGAAGCTGAAAAACTTATACTTAACTAGCTTTTGCCCCCGACTTCGTCCGCATGCCATAAGGTGTATCGTGTAGGAGTGGGATCAGAAACAGACATTAGTGTTTTCTGCATGGCAATTAGGCAAGTTGATGCGACCCATACATTATCCTTATCCCTCTTTTTATTGTCCAAAGATAGCAGTACATTTACTGGAGAGCTACTCATATTAATTCTTGGGAATACTTTAAGAATTTTTTGTGCAATACATCCAGATGTTCTGCTTCATAAAATATCACAGCAATCTTCTATTAGAGATGGTAGGATTCCAGTCTTCTTGAGGAATATTTTCATATTCTCTTTATAAGTCTGTCCTGCTGCAGAAGCGTTTGTTGCTAATGAAGATTGTGCTAAATTTTGAGGAACTGGCACTTTGCCCACCGTAACACCTTTAGCTGCTAATTGAATTAGCCCTGAGTTTATCTTGCTAAGCCCTGCTGTGCACACACTCACCTCTTCCTTAAACTGAATCAATTGAGATCCCACACCTTCCTGAAGCTTCATTTGAGAATCTAGTTGAGTATCGACTCCTTTGATTGCTGCTGCAAGTTGGGCTTGTTGATCTTTCACAAGCTTCAATTCATTCCCATATGTAATCATCAGCTCTTTTACCTGGGATATTTCAGATAACGTCTTGTCGAGACACCGACATGTATTGTACCTACATGTGTCGAGAGCATCTTTTATGGATTTAGAAAAGGAATTAAATAGAGCTTTTATCTCTTCTCGCTGAATAGGCTGAGAGGAAGAAGGAGGATTGATATGTGCTTCCTTTTCCTCAACTGTGACCTCTTCAAGATTTGCACTGGGTGAGCTCGGTTGGTTATTATGAAACTCTGCGGTATCTCGCGGCGCGTTGGTGAGAGGGCAATCTGTTCTCAGCCCGCTATCAGCCAAGATTACTCGAGCTTGATGCAGGTCGTCCTCAACATTTTCCATTTCAGCTAATAACATTTTTAGAGACCTGGTGAATTTCCTCTGGAGAGATGGTGTCATTGAATCCGACATTTTGTAGAGGATCTGGATGTAGTTTACTTACTTGATTGCTGCAGCAATAGTTATGCAATCAATTGGAATTTGGTATTATTTTTCTTCGCTTTTTCAAGTTGGTTTTTGCGATTTTCTGCACAGATACACACTATAATCAGCATACAGACACAATCACCTACTCTTGAAGTGACAGTTTTGCAATTTGTATATCAAAATGAATTTGCGAAATTAACTAGTTTATATAGATATTAGAAAATCGAGTCGAATATTGACTCCTTTGATTGCTTCTGCAAGTTGAGCTTGTTCAGCTTTCATAACCTTCAATTCATTCCCATATGTAATCATCTGCTTTTTTACCTGTAATATCTCAGATAATGTCTTGTCGAGAGCATCCTTTATGGATTCAGAAAAGGTACTAAATAGAGCTTTTATCTCTTCTTGCTGAATATGCTGAGAGGAAGAAGGAGGATTGCTATGTGCTTCTTTTTCCTCAACCTGTTCCTTAACTGTGACCGCTTCAAGATTTGCACCGGGGCGGGAGCTCGGTTGGTTCTCACCAAACTCTGCGATATCTCGCGGCACATTGGGGCCAGGGCAATCTGTCCTCAGGCCGCCATCAGCCAAGATTACTCGAGCTTGATGCAGGTCGCCCTCAACATTTTCCATTTCAGCTAATAACATTTTTAGAGATCTGGTGAATTTCCTCTGGAGAGATGGTGACATTGAATCCGACATTGTGTAGTGGATGTAGTTTACTTACTTGATTGCTGCAGCAATAGTTATGCAATCAATTGGAATTTGGTATTATTTTTCTTCGCTTTTCCAAGTTGTTTTTTGCGATTTACTGCACATATACACACTATAATCAGCATACAGACAAAATCACCTACTCTCAAAGTGACTTATTACTTATTAGGAGCTGATGGCTTTTGTTTTGCAATTTGCATCCCCAACATGAACAAAATTAATTTGCGAAATTAATATTTTGTAATAACTGTGAGCACCACAGACAGAGAATGTAAATTGTAATCCACATGATGTATCATGTAATCACTACGTTCAGTTGGTCGACTCATACCAGTTACAAGAGTTTTGCTTTTGGGACTTCCCTAGAAAGAAGTGAAATTATCAGTGTTGCCAATTTTTGTAAATTCGAGTCGCTGACTCAATATCACTAGTGGTTCGCCCCGAACTGAGACCTCGCGGTAACGGTATCCCATGATTATTCATTCAATCGATACATGATAACCAAAACTGACATTATTATTATGCCCGTTTTCACCAAACATACCTAAATCATCCCCTAAGTAGGAGTCTCTTAACGTAGGTAGCTCCTAAATACAATCCTAAGTCCTAACATCCGTCCCAATATCCTTTTAGGTGTCCCGTACAGGATCGTGATAAATAAGTTGACAGAAAACATCAATCACCTAACTTATAGGTAGCCCGTAAAGGTTAGGGAACGTTAGTGAAAACATTGAATTATTTATCAAACATTGAATTTAACTCGTAGTTCCATGGGAATAGTTACTGACTGCGCCATCTATTAGCATTATTGTGAAGCTATGTTGATGCTATATGAATTACTGACGCCCATTAAAAATTAAATAATCTCGTTTCTTTATAATATTCATATAATTTTAGTATTTGTTGTTCAAGTACAGGATATAAGTGACCTAAAAACATAAAATCAGTTTGAAAATCCATAGCGGATTTTTCTAGAGAGCGTCTTCAAGCGAGCGTATAAAATCGCCACTTTGAAAGCCCCCCATTTCGTCAATTTTAAGGGAAAAATTAAAAAAAAAATATTTTTGTACTCAGTTCAAAATTATCTTTAAAATGATACGTAACAATTTTATGTAACGCGATTTTTTTTTTTTACTTCGCATTCGCTTCTATGAGAGCCCCCCTGAAATAAAGATTTTTATAACTTTTTAAGCCATTTTCGGCTGGAGGCCATCGGTTTACATATTATATCTAAATTTGAAGTAATTACGTTCAGTAATTCAAAAGTTATAAGGCTCTGACAGACGGACGGACGGACGGACGGACGGACGGACAAGTGCAAATCGCCCTAGTTAACTCAAAGACCTTCGCTTCGCTCGGTCGAAAAGTTGCCAGAAAGTCGTTAAACCAGGAGCGGACTTAGGATTTTGTTTTGGTTGAGGTATAGTATAAGAGGCTAGTAGGCGGTAATCCTATTAATTTCCTATTAATATTATAAATGCGAAAGTTTGTGAGGATGGATGCATGGATGGATGGATGTTTGTTACTCTTTAACGCGGCAACGAATGAACCGATTTTGCTGAAATTTGGCACAGACATAGATTATAGTCTGGAATAGCACATAGGCTACTTTTTATCCCGGAAAAGCAAACAATTCCTGCGGGAGAGCATCGCTATTTTTTACGCATTTGTCCTTCAAAATACGCGCAATGGAGTTTTAGACTGACGTGATTTTTTTGCACAGGTAAAGTTAGGGGCCTGAAAAATGACAAAAGCTACTTTTTTCCCGGGAAAACAAACGGTTCCTGCGGGATATTACGATGGGTCCAATGTATAAGGGCCAAAGTAACAATTTGGCCATTTTCACTTTTTGGTGTTAAATTCTTCCTTTTACTATAATTAATAACATGCACTAAAAAAAACTCATATTTATTGGTAGATGTACAATTTTTTATTTAAGTAAAAGGGCTCAAGTAGCACACTTTTAAACGTACAAGGGCCAAATGGTTGTTTGAGACTTATTCGTGGTGATATCCCGCCTGTTTGCCATTTTATCAACCTAAAAAAGGCCAATGTTATGTTTGTCATTCTTATAAATACGGTCCTATAACGCAGAAAATTAAAGAAAACTTTGATAATCATGTCTGATTGATGTTATATATTTAAATGTGGTACCATGTTATGATAATATTTCAAAGATTGCGGAGTAATAATGATGACGATGAGTAAATGTTTATTTTTTGATGTTATTTTTGATTTATATGAATATTTTTTACTTTGATTGCAAATAGTTTTGGTACAATAAAAAATATTTGATTTTAAGTACTTACGTTGACATTCAATAAATAAGATTTGAGAAAGGATATTACATTATTGATTATTTATTGATCTATACTAATATTATAAAGAGGAAAGATTTTTTGTTTGTTTGTACCGAATAGGCTCTGTAACTACTGGACCGATTTTAACCATTTTTTCACCAATAGAAAGCTAAGTTATCAGGAAGTAACATAGGCTACAATTTATTTTCAAAAAAATCCTTAAGAAAATTGCAATAATGTAACCCAAAGTAGCAAAATTTTGCCTATAAATTGCATTATTTAGCGTGTGCTGAGAAAACTATTGATGATACATAAAAATGATGTACTACATAATTAAAGTACTCATTATTCTCCACAAAAAGTCTCCGATGGAATATATCCAACTACCATATTTAAGTCTTATTTATTATTATTTAAGTCAATAGTAGCTTTTGTGTTCTAAATTTAATTAGGTAGATCGCCTTTAATATTGTAGTATTAATTCTTCCTTACAAATACATATTATAAATGCGAAATTGTGTTTGATTGTTGGTTTTTCCGTCAATCACGCTTCAACAAAGCTACGGATTAACGTGATTTTTTTGATAGGTATAGTTGAGAACCTGGAGGGTGACACAGGCATCCCGAAAAATCAAAGAGTTCCCGCGGAATTTTAAAAACTAAATCCACGCGGACGAAGTCGCGATCATCAGCTAGTCTTCAATAATATAAGTTTTGATTATTTTTCAGAAAAAAAAATCTAAAAAAATAGTCAAATAATTTTAATAGTTTTATTATTTTTAGGGTCTAACTGAGAGTTCAGAACATCGACTTACCAAGTAAGATGACGTTTAAGTAACAATGTGACTTATTACCAAAACAGTCACATAATTTGTGTTCTTTTTGATGATTTATTTATTTTAATCCATCAATATAAAATTGGGACTATAAAAATCTAGAAAATATAGAATTTTTAAATGTAAGCGTGTACCCAGTAAATGCCTTTTTTACTAGTAGGCAGCACTTTGGCCTTTTTACTAGTTTTTTTGGCAGAGTGAAAATATTAAAAAATTGACGAATATGGGCATATGTGCAATAATAAAGAAACTAAAATATATATTTAAAAAATATTATAGCTCAAATAACGGCAAAAGGTGTAATAGCAAATATGCGAAGTTTCATAAAATTCAGTTGTAGCATGTAAGAAATATATCAAATTGAAACTTTGAGAGCCTCTACTGAAAAGTTACGATTTTGCACTTTGGCCCTTATACATAGGACCCATCGATTAGTATGCTACTTTCACATATTTATCCTTCAATTATGCGCCAACGGAGTTACACTAGCGGCACGCTATGATGGCCGGTTTGACACATTACAATAGTGATGTGGAATGTCAATTTATTCTCGAACAAAAAACAATTAAGTTTTGTTTTTGTACCTGATTAAATAGGTTTAATAAAACAAAAATGTATATGTTTATTTAATTTATTTGAACGAACTGAATATTTGAATGAAAATGAATATACATACTTTATATGCACACAAGAAACATATGAATACAAAAGATACCAAAAAAGGTGCCACAAAAGGCCATAATTAATCAGATTCGTCCATACTACTATTTTCACTGTCGTCACTGCTATCACGAGCAAGGGTCAACAGTAATGCAGTATCAATATTTGAAATCCAAAGCCAGGTCAAAACTATATCACAATCGCATTGCACTGACAGTTTATACTTTTCGAAGCAACGTCAATTCGAAACTGCTTTGTTTTGCATTGAGCATTGACGCGAGTTTGCCGGAGGTAGTAGTTGTGCTAGCCAGCGATCCTATGTGACGATCGTATTAGATTCCATTTTTAAAAATTTTCAATTTAGAAAACCAAATGCCGAGTTGTGGTATATATCATATAAAAATAAAAATTTTACCTTTTGTATGAAACAGCTGATATTTTTTTGCGATTTCAGAGGTTTGTCCACATAGTGAAAATTGTTCATATTCACAAGTACATTCACCCCTTAAATGCTGCAAACTGATTTTTCTACACTTGTATACATTTTAGAAATCAATTTAATAAATAAATTTTGAGTCCTAAACCTAAAACTACATTCGATAAAATTTATGAATCTCTGCACATCACTATCGTCAATAAAGTAATACAATTATTTCCTTCAAAGTCGTTATCAATTAATACGGAACTTCATGAGCGGACAAACGTCAAACCGGCCATCATAGCGTGCCGCTAGTTTAGTGTGTATATCTGTATGTATGTATGTGTGTAAAAAGCAATTTTTAACAACTTTTTCCACGCGGACGAAGTCGCGGGCGTCAGCTAGTTTAATTATAATTTAAATACAGTTAAAAATACTTAAGTTTAATTATAGTTATTTATGCAACTGTTGTCACAGACCTTATAATACTGACGTACTGTTGTATAATAAGGGGTATTAAAACACGAATGTGGGTTTATCACACAAGGCGAAGCCGAGTGTGATAATAGTATCACATGAGTGTTTTAATGACTGGCATCATTACGTAGCAGCGACGGTATATAGCTGTGTTTCCATTCGGGTGGGATTTTTTATATTTTCATTTTCCCGAAACAAATGTAGTCATCGCGGTTCGTTTTTCCCGGACACATCCGTCGTCGCAGTGACGAGCCGGCGTGGTGGCGTGACCGTGCTTCATTTGCACTACTTTAATATACGATGCGCAGTATGGATTTGGTCCTAATACCTTACCTTAATGGTCCTATTGAGATGAACTGAGACCATGTATTTTAAATGGCCAAGACTATTCGAAAGTCCTGCCTAGCAAATAACTTGGTCATAATTTGATCGCAGTACATTTAATGTCTCAATCTTTAGGTACTTGGCCTTATATTAACATAATTAACTATGTTATGTTTGTTAGTCTGTGCATATAAAAGTGAAAAGTCACTTTTTTACGCGTTGACTTAAAAAATAAAAAAAAAAATATCAAAACAATGTGTTCCACAGAACATTCCCCGACTGTGTACAACAATATACAGCTTGAATACAACTTGTTTTTAACTTTTTAGTTAGTTATTTGGCAAGGCAGTCGTGTTATTTATTTATTTTGTTATTTATTGACGTGATAACGTCTTATAAATCGATGAACACCGGCTGCACGCACGAAAAAGTGTCACGTTACGCCTGAGCCTGAGGGTGCAAGCGAGAGCGCGGAACAAGCGATAGAGAAGCACGATCGGCCCAAGCGTTGGCTTGTGACTAGAGAGCACCCGGTTATCACGTAAAACTATCGTCCGTAAACCGACTTTACAGATAACCAATTTTTTTGCTCTTTCTATTCTGTGTCGAGTTGACAAAAAATTTATTCATTACAAGCCCTAAAATTATTTTGATTTGTACTCCAAAAGTCGTCACATAAGACGCTAAAATATTTTTGTCGTCAAAATGTTATAATATTTCATGTTACTAAGACTTAAACGAAAGTCGTCACTTCTAGCGACAGAGTCGCTAAGTTGGCAACACTGGAAATTATAGATTATTGAAACGTGCGCTGGCGAACAGCACCGCCACCGACATTACAATACCATAGACCATGAAAGTTACAAAAATATTATAGCGACTACGTCACAGCATTGCTGCCAACATTAACAACTCAAGTGTCAAAAGGGTTGTGCTGCGCACTGTAGCAAATTAGTATCGATATCGATAAAAATGCGTGTGTTCGCCCAATGCTCTCAATCCATTTATGTCTAAATCTTAATTTTGTTGTTAAAATGCGACGGTCTTACACACACTGTGAGACCAAATTGTTTATAAAAATATTCATAATAGGTCATGGCTAATGCAATAGCTGCGTTCAAAATATTATTATCACATTTGCATTTCGAGAATACGCAAAATACTAGAACCTCGGTGAGTCGAACTTCAAGGGAAAGGGAAGTCTCTAGGGCTATAAAGTATTTTTTTTATTGTTGTGGTTGTTCTTTGTTCATCCCTCTTCAAGATAGGAAAGATCCATAACATACAGCCGATTTAAAGCCTATTTAGGCTGGAACCACATATGACAGAAGAATGCTTTTCGATGTTCCATTTTGAAATAATTTGACAGAAAAAATATACCATAAGCCTTCTTCCAGTCTTTTAATAATGGAACTGAAAAAGCGAACTGCTGTACTGGTGATCCTAGTGTTCGTTGAATATTTAACCTGATGCGTTAATGCGTTTGTCAACAAGAATAAATTAAAAAAAATTTTGCTAGGTATTTCCGTGATATCTAATTTTACTGTAATAATACTAATTGAAGTGAAGGTGAACGTTACTACTTGTATTTATTTGAGCATGTTATCAAGTGAAAAGAAAATTGTTTCAACTGTAAGTAGGTACCTACATTATTTTAATCTAAATATAATTATATGAAAGAAAAAGGTGACTGACTGACTGACTAATCTATCAAAGCACAGCTCTAAGTGCTGGACGGATCAGGCTGAAATTGGCTCACAGACAGCTATTATGACCTAGGCATCCATTAAGAAAGGATTTTTGATAATTCAACCCCAAAGGTGATAAAATACGAGTATGAAAAATCGAAACTCAGCGTGAGCGAAGCCGCGGGCAAAAGCTAGTTTTTCGTAAAATTTTGAAATATATACTTACCGATTTTTAAATTTTGTACCTACTTTTTATATTTTCTCGCAACTGAAGTGCAAAGCAGAGTGTTTAACTCGGGACTAAAACCCATTCATATTCGATTCTTTTATAGCATAAAGCTATTAGCGAGCTAGAAGCTAGAATCTAGCTATGAGTTAAACATCTCGCATTATAATGGGATCGTTTAGTCCCTTGGTAAACAATCTACTTTTATTTATTCCTAAACTCTCTTTCTAACAGATCGAAAACAATTAATCAAAAAAATTATAAATAAAATAGTGATCCGTGTACTACAAAGGTGTACTAGGGTACAACATGGGTACAACTCTAAAAACCTATTGAATCTATGAACCATAGACGAATAATATTTACTACCGTTTTGAACGCTTTTCGATGTTCCATTTTTAAACTTAGAAAAAAATAAAGAAAAACACTATTTCAATCATGGAACTAGGAATTACGACTGATTTTTATGCGTTTAGGGTGGAACCACATCTGTGAGGATCGTTTCGGATTTCGCCCATACAAAACTGTCAAATTCCATAGAAACGTGAACGGATCAATTCGGCTTTTCGCATCGATTCGGCTTTCGCATTTTTTGTACCTAAAAGTGCCTAAAATCCTTACAAGTGTAGCTCACGTTTCGCATGCGAAAGGATCCTTTCGCATCCTTACGGATCCGTAAGGATGCGAACGGATCCTTACGGACGCGAACGGATCCGAAAGGATCCTTACGGATCCGTAAGGATCCTTACGCGTGCGAAAGCGTCTTCGGCAACTAGGGAAATGCATGAAGTGCCAAAAAGTATCGATATATCGATGAAACACAGGTGCCACTTTTCCGCCATGTTGGAATTCTTTGTTATTACACCGATTTAGTTCAAAATCGATATTGAGGCTTCCCTGGGGACAAGTAAGAGGAAAAGATTGGCAAAATTGTAAAAAGTCACCGCCATATTGAAATTCTTTGTTATTGGACCGATTTCGTTCAAAATCGATATTTGGGCTTCCCTGGGGTCAAGTAAGAGGAAATGGATGCCAAAAATTAAAAAAGTCGCCGCCATATTGAAATTCTTTGTTATTGGACCGATTTCGTTCAAAATTGATATTTGAGCTTCCCTGGGGTCAAATAAGAGGAAATGATTGGCAAAATTATAAAAAGTCACCGCCATATTGAAATTCTTTGTTATTGGACCGATTTCAATCAAAATCGATATTTGGGCTTCCCTGGGGTCAAATAAGAGGAAATGATTGGCAATATCATAAAAAGTCACCGCCATATTGAAATTCTTTGTTATTGGACCGATTTCGTTCAAAATCCATATTTAGGCTTCCCTTGGGTCAAGAAAGAGGAAATAGATGCCAAAATTTTAAAAAGTGACCGCCATATTGAAATTCTTTGTTATTGGACCGATTTCGTTCAAAATCGATATTTGGGCTTCCCTGGGGTCAAATAAGAGGAAATGATTGGCAACATTATAAAAAGTGACCGCCATATTGAAATTCTTTGTTATTGGACCGATTTCGTTCAAAATCGATATTTGGGCTTCCCTGGGGTCAAATAAGAGGAAATGATTTGCAAAATTATAAAAAGTCGCCGCCATATTGAAATTCTTTGTTATTGGACCGATTTCGTTCAAAATCGATATTTAGGCTTCCCTTGGGTCAAGAAAGAGGAAATAGATGCCAAAATTTTAAAAAGTGACGGCCATATTGAAATTCTTTGTTATTGGACCGATTTCGTTCAAAATCGATATTTGGGCTTCCCTGGGGTCAAATAAGAGGAAATGATTGGCAAAATTATAAAAAGTGACCGCCATATTGAAATTCTTTGTTATTGGACCGATTTCGTTCAAAATCGATATTTAGGCTTCCCTTGGGTCAAGAAAGAGGAAATAGATGCCAAAATTTTAAAAAGTGACCGCCATATTGAAATTATTTGTTATTGGACCGATTTCGTTCAAAATCGATATTTGGGCTTCCCTGGGGTCAAGTAAGAGGAAATGGATGCCAAAAATTAAAAATGTCGCCGCCATATTGAAATTCTTTGTTATTGGACCGATTTCGTTCAAAATCGATATTTGGGCTTCCCTGGGGTCAAATAAGGGGAAGTGATTGGCAAAATTATAAAAAGTGACCGCCATATTGAAATTCTTTGTTATTGGACCGATTTCGTTCAAAATCGATATTTGGGCTTCCCTGGGGTCAAATAAGAGGAAATGATTTGCAAAATTATAAAAAGTCGCCGCCATATTGAAATTCTTTGTTATTGGACCGATTTCGTTCAAAATCGATATTTAGCCTTCCCTTGGGTCAAGAAAGAGGAAATAGATGGCAAAATTTTAAAAGGTCGCCGCCATATTGAAATTCTTTGTTATTGGACCGATTTCGTTCAAAATCGATATTTGGGCTTCCCTGGGGTCAAATAAGAGGAAGTGATTGGAAAAATTATAAAAGTGACCGCCATATTGAAATTCTTTGTTATTGGACCGATTTCATTCAAAATCGATATTTGGGCTTCCCTGGGGTCAAATAAGAGAAAATGATTGGCAAAATTATAAAAAGTCGCCGCCATATTGAAATTCTTTGTTATTGGACCGATTTCGTTCAAAATCGATATTTGGGCTTCCCTGGGGTCAAATAAGAGGAAGTGATTGGAAAAATTATAAAAGTGACCGCCATATTGAAATTCTTTGTTATTGGACCGATTTCGTTCAAAATCGATATTTGGGCTTCCCTGGGGTCAAATAAGAGGAAATGATTTGCAAAATTAAAAAAAGTCGCCGCCATATTGAAATTCTTTGTTATTGGACCGATTTCGTTCAAAATCGATATTTGGGCTTCCCTGGGGTCAAATAAGAGGAAATGATTTGCAAAATTATAAAAAGTCGCCGCCATATTGAAATTCTTTGTTATTGGACCGATTTCGTTCAAAATCGATATTTAGGCTTCCCTTGGGTCAAGAAAGAGGAAATAGATGCCAAAATTTTAAAAGTGACCGCCATATTGAAATTATTTGTTTTTGGACCGATTTCGTTCAAAATCGATATTTGGGCTTCCCTGGGGTCAAATAAGAGGAAATGATTTGCAAAAGAGAAAATAGATGCCAAAATTTTAAAAAGTCACCGCCATATTGAATTTCTTTGTAAATGGACCGATTTCGATCAAAATCGATATTTGGGCTTCCCTGGGGTCAAGAAAGAGGAAATCGTTGCCAAAATTATAAAAAGTCACCGCCATATTGAAATTCTTCGTTATTGGACCGATTTCGTTCAAAATCAATATTTAGGCTTCCCTGGGGTCAAATAAGAGAAAATGATTGGCAAAATTATAAAAAGTCGCCGCCATATTGAAATTCTTTGTTTTTGGACCAATTTCGTTCAAAATCGATATTTAGGCTTCCCTTGGCTCAAGTAAGAGGAAATGGATGCCAACAATTAAAAAAGTCGCCGCCATATTGAAATTCTTTGTTATTGGACCGATTGCGATTGCGTTCAAAATCGATATTTGGGATTCCTGGGGTCAAATAAGAGGAAATGATTTGCAAAATTATAAAAAGACGCCGCCATATTGAAATTCTTTGGTATTGGACCGATTTCGTTCAAAATCGATATTTAGGCTTCCCTTGGGTCAAGAAAGAGGATATAAATGCCAAAATTTTAAAAAGTGACCGCCATATTGAAATTATTTGTTATTGGACCGATTTCGTTCAAAATCGATATTTGGGCTTCCCTGGGGTCAAGTAAGAGGAAATGGATGCCAAAAATTAAAAATGTCGCCGCCATATTGAAATTCTTTGTTATTGGACCGATTTCGTTCAAAATCGATATTTGGGCTTCCCTGGGGTCAAATAAGAGGAAGTGATTGGCAAAATTATAAAAAGTGACCGCCATATTGACATTCTTTGTTATTGGACCGATTTCGTTCAAAATCGATATTTGGGCTTCCCTGGGGTCAAATAAGAGGAAATGATTTGCAAAATTATTAAAAGTCGCCGCCATATTGAAATTCTTTGTTATTGGACCGATTTCGTTCAAAATCGATATTTGGGCTTCCCTGGGGTCAAATAAGAGGAAGTGATTGGAAAAATTATAAAAGTGACCGCCATATTGAAATTCTTTGTTATTGGACCGATTTCATTCAAAATCGATATTTGGGCTTCCCTGGGGTCAAATAAGAGAAAATGATTGGCAAAATTATAAAAAGTCGCCGCCATATTGAAATTCTTTGTTATTGGACCGATTTCGTTCAAAATCGATATTTGGGCTTCCCTGGGGTCAAATAAGAGGAAATGATTTGCAAAATTAAAAAAAGTCGCCGCCATATTGAAATTCTTTGTTATTGGACCGATTTCGTTCAAAATCGATATTTGGGCTTCCCTTGGGTCAAGAAAGAGGAAATAGATGCAAAAATTTTAAAAAGTGACTGCCATATTGAAATTCTTTTTTATTGGACCGATTTCGTTCAAAATCGATATTTGGGCTTCCCTGGGGTCAAATAAGAGAAAATGATTGGCAAAATTATAAAAAGTCGCCGCCATATTGAAATTCTTTGTTATTGGACCGATTTCGTTCAAAATCGATATTTAGGCTTCCCTGGGGTCAAATAGGAGGAAATGATTGGCAAAATTATAAAAAGTGACCGCCATATTGAAATTCTTTGTTATTGGACCGATTTCGTTCAAAATCGATATTTAGGCTTCCCTTGTGTCAAGAAAGAGGAAATAGATGCCAAAATTTTAAAAAGTGACCGCCATATTGAAATTCTTTGTTATTGGACCGATTTCGTTCAAAATCGATATTTAGGCTTCCGTTGGGTCAAGAAAGAGGAAATAGATGCCAAAATTTTAAAAAGTGACCGCCATATTGAAATTCTTTGTTATTGGACCAATTTCGTTCAAAATCGATATTTGGGCTTCCCTGGGGCCAAATAAGAGGAAATGATTTGCAAAATTATAAAAAGACGCCGCCATATTGAAATTCTTTGGTATTGGACCGATTTCGTTCAAAATCGATATTTAGGCTTCCCTTGGGTCAAGAAAGAGGATATAGATGTCAAAATTTTAAAAAGTGACCGCCATATTGAAATTCTTTGTTATTGGACCGATTTTGTTCAAAATCGATATTTAGGCTTCCCTTCGGTCAAGACAGAGGAAATAGATGCCAAAATTTTAAAAAGTGACCGCCATATTGAAATTCTTTGTTATTGGACCGATTTCGTTCAAAATCGATATTTAGGCTTCCCTTGGGTCAAGAAAGAGGAAATAGATGCAAAAATTTTAAAAAGTGACCGCCATATTGAAATTCTTTGTTATTGGACCGATTTCGTTCAAAATCGATATTTAGGCTTCCCTTGGGTCAAGAAAGAGGAAATAGATGCAAAAATTTTAAAAAGTGACTGCCATATTGAAATTCTTTGTTATTGGACCGAATTCGTTCAAAATCGATATTTAGGCTTCCCTTGGGTCAAGAAAGAGGAAATAGATGCCAAAATTTTAAAAAGTGACTGCCATATTGAAATTCTTTGTTATTGGACCGATTTCGTTCAAAATCGATATTTAGGCTTCCCTTGGGTCAAATAAGAGAAAATGATTGGCAAAATTATAAAAAGTCGCCGCCATATTGAAATTCTTTGTTATTGGACCGATTTCGTTCAAAATCGATATTTGGGCTTCCCTGGGGTCAAATAAGAGGAAATGATTGGCAAAATTATAAAAAGTGACCGCCATATTGAAATTCTTTGTTATTGGACCGATTTCGTTCAAAATCGATATTTAGGCTTCCCTTGGGTCAAGAAAGAGGAAATAGATGCCAAAATTTTAAAAAGTGACCGCCATATTGAAATTATTTTTTATTGGACCGATTTCGTTCAAAATCAATATTTGGGCTTCCCTGGGGTCAAGTAAGAGGAAATGGATGCCAAAAATTAAAAATGTCGCCGCCATATTGAAATTCTTTGTTATTGGACCGATTTCGTTCAAAATCGATATTTGGGCTTCCCTGGGGTCAAATAAGAGGAAGTGATTGGCAAAATTATAAAAAGTGACCGCCATATTGAAATTCTTTGTTATTGGACCGATTTCGTTCAAAATCGATATTTGGGCTTCCCTGGGGTCAAATAAGAGGAAATGATTGGCAAAATTATAAAAAGTGACCGCCACATTGAAATTCTTTGTTATTGGACCGATTTCGTTCAAAATCGATATTTAGGCTTCCCTTGGGTCAAGAAAGAGGAAATAGATGCCAAAATTTTAAAAAGTGACCGCCATATTGAAATTATTTGTTATTGGACCGATTTCGTTCAAAATCGATATTTGGGCTTCCCTGGGGTCAAGTAAGAGGAAATGGATGCCAAAAATTAAAAATGTCGCCGCCATATTGAAATTCTTTGTTATTGGACCGATTTCGTTCAAAATCGATATTTGGGCTTCCCTGGGGTCAAATAAGAGGAAGTGATTGGCAAAATTATAAAAAGTGACCGCCATATTGACATTCTTTGTTATTGGACCGATTTCGTTCAAAATCGATATTTGGGCTTCCCTGGGGTCAAATAAGAGGAAATGATTTGCAAAATTATTAAAAGTCGCCGCCATATTGAAATTCTTTGTTATTGGACCGATTTCGTTCAAAATCGATATTTGGGCTTCCCTGGGGTCAAATAAGAGGAAGTGATTGGAAAAATTATAAAAGTGACCGCCATATTGAAATTCTTTGTTATTGGACCGATTTCATTCAAAATCGATATTTGGGCTTCCCTGGGGTCAAATAAGAGAAAATGATTGGCAAAATTATAAAAAGTCGCCGCCATATTGAAATTCTTTGTTATTGGACCGATTTCGTTCAAAATCGATATTTGGGCTTCCCTGGGGTCAAATAAGAGGAAATGATTTGCAAAATTAAAAAAAGTCGCCGCCATATTGAAATTCTTTGTTATTGGACCGATTTCGTTCAAAATCGATATTTGGGCTTCCCTGGGGTCAAATAAGAGGAAATGATTTGCAAAATTATAAAAAGTCGCCGCCATATTGAAATTCTTTGTTATTGGACCGATTTCGTTCAAAATCGATATTTAGGCTTCCTTCTTTTTCCTCTTTCTTGACCCAAGGGAAGCCTAAATATCGATTTTGAACGAAATCGGTCCAATAACAAAGAATTTCAATATGGAGGTCACTTTTTAAAATTTTGGCATCTATTTTCTTTTATTTGACCCAAGGGAAGCCTAAATATCGATTTTGAACGAAATCGGTCCAATAACAAAGAATTTCAATATGGCGGTCACTTTTTAAAATTTTGGCATCTATTTCCTCTTTCTTGACCCAAGGGAAGCCTAAATATCGATTTTGAACGAAATCGGTCCAGTAACAAAGAATTTCAATATGGCGGTGACTTTTTATAATTTTGCCAATTATTTTCTCTTATTTGACCCCAGGGAAGCCCAAGTATCGATTTTGAACGAAATCGGTCCAATAAAAAAGAATTTCAATGTGGCGGTCACTTTTTATAATTTTGCCAATCATTTCCTCTTATTTGGCCCCAGGGAAGCCCAAATATCGATTTTGAACGAAATTGGTCCAATAACAAAGAATTTCAATATGGCGGTCACTTTTTAAAATTTTGGCATCTATTTCCTCTTTCTTGACCCAACGGAAGCCTAAATATCGATTTTGAACGAAATCGGTCCAATAACAAAGAATTTCAATATGGCGGTCACTTTTTAAAATTTTGGCATCTATTTCCTCTTTCTTGACACAAGGGAAGCCTAAATATCGATTTTGAACGAAATCGGTCCAATAACAAAGAATTTCAATATGGCGGTCACTTTTTATAATTTTGCCAATCATTTCCTCCTATTTGACCCCAGGGAAGCCTAAATATCGATTTTGAACGAAATCGGTCCAATAACAAAGAATTTCAATATGGCGGCGACTTTTTATAATTTTGCCAATCATTTTCTCTTATTTGACCCCAGGGAAGCCCAAATATCGATTTTGAACGAAATCGGTCCAATAAAAAAGAATTTCAATATGGCAGTCACTTTTTAAAATTTTTGCATCTATTTCCTCTTTCTTGACCCAAGGGAAGCCTAAATATCGATTTTGAACGAAATCGGTCCAATAACAAAGAATTTCAATATGGCGGTCACTTTTTAAAATTTTGGCATCTATTTCCTCTTTCTTGACCCAAGGGAAGCCTAAATATCGATTTTGAACGAAATCGGTCCAATAACAAAGAATTTCAATATGGCGGTCACTTTTTAAAATTTTGGCATGTATTTCCTCTTTCTTGACCCAAGGGAAGCCTAAATATCGATTTTGAACGAAATCGGTCCAATAACAAAGAATTTCAATATGGCGGTCACTTTTTAAAATTTTGGCATCTATTTCTTCTTTCTTGACCCAAGGGAAGCCTAAATATCGATTTTGAACGAAATCGGTCCAATAACAAAGAATTTCAATATGGCGGTCACTTTTTAAAATTTTGGCATCTATTTCCTCTTTCTTGACCCAAGGGAAGCCTAAATATCGATTTTGAACGAAATCGGTCCAATAACAAAGAATTTCAATATGGCGGTCACTTTTTAAAATTTTTGCATCTATTTCCTCTTTCTTGACCCAAGGGAAGCCTAAATATCGATTTTGAACGAAATCGGTCCAATAACAAAGAATTTCAATATGGCGGTCACTTTTTAAAATTTTGGCATCTATTTCCTCTGTCTTGACCGAAGGGAAGCCTAAATATCGATTTTGAACGAAATCGGTCCAATAACAAAGAATTTCAATATGGCGGTCACTTTTTAAAATTTTGGCATCTATATCCTCTTTCTTGACCCAAGGGAAGCCTAAATATCGATTTTGAACGAAATCGGTCCAATACCAAAGAATTTCAATATGGCGGCGTCTTTTTATAATTTTGCAAATCATTTCCTCTTATTTGACCCCAGGAATCCCAAATATCGATTTTGAACGCAATCGCAATCGGTCCAATAACAAAGAATTTCAATATGGCGGCGACTTTTTTAATTGTTGGCATCCATTTCCTCTTACTTGAGCCAAGGGAAGCCTAAATATCGATTTTGAACGAAATTGGTCCAAAAACAAAGAATTTCAATATGGCGGCGACTTTTTATAATTTTGCCAATCATTTTCTCTTATTTGACCCCAGGGAAGCCTAAATATTGATTTTGAACGAAATCGGTCCAATAACGAAGAATTTCAATATGGCGGTGACTTTTTATAATTTTGGCAACGATTTCCTCTTTCTTGACCCCAGGGAAGCCCAAATATCGATTTTGATCGAAATCGGTCCATTTACAAAGAAATTCAATATGGCGGTGACTTTTTAAAATTTTGGCATCTATTTTCTCTTTCTTGACCCAAGGGAAGCCTAAATATCGATTTTGAACGAAATCGGTCGAAAAACAAAGAATTTCAATATGGCGGCGACTTTTTCAATTTTTGGCATCCATTTCCTCTGTGTAGAAGAAGATTAATATCGTGGTTGAGCTAGAAATTAAAATATCGATGCCATCATCGACCATCCCTACGCAGACAACAATATTTATAGGCTTTCGCCTCCTTACGGATCCGAAAGGATGCGTACGCATCCTTACGGATCCGTAAGGACGCGTACGCATCCTTACGGATCCGTAAGGACGCGTACGCATCCTTTCGGATCCGTAAGGACGCGATCCTTACAAGTGTGTCTTATAGCATCGGCATAAATGCGAATCGATCCTCACAGATGTGGTTCCACCCTTAGTGTCAATATCTTTGTCGACACGAAAAAAAGTTGGTATTGCCGCGATATCAAGAATGTTTAATAAGTAGGTAATACCATAGAGAAGGATATAAAATATATATAACACAAATTGAGACAGAGGAAAGTGAAATGATGATGATGCTAACATGAAAATGGAAAAAAGGCCAAGAAATAATCCATAATCTGTTGCAGTCGAAATCATGATGCTTTTTATATAGTCATACTTGAGAAATGTAAAACGAGTGCATTCATTTGTTGAAGGAGTTTTACTTACCTATCTCGATGAAGTATCTACAAAAATTACAAGGTCATCGTTTCTTTGGAGCATTAATTAATATAAAAAATTGTTCCAACTGTCCTTTTCATTTTAAATTTTTGTTGCTATCGTTAACCTTACTTACACCGATTTTTAAATTTTGTATCTGGTTATTAGGTATATCATTTTCTCGGTATCGAAGTGAAAAGCAGAGTGTTTAACCCGGGACTAAAACCCATTCATTCTCGATTCTATAGCATCCCTCGCTACCGCTCGGTAGCTAAACATCTCGTAAGTATATAATGGGATCGTTTAGTCCTTTGATAAACAATCTACCTTCAGTCTACTATTAGTTTGTACCGCTGTATGATGTTGAAGTCGGGCGGGCCTAAATATAAACGATGAAATCGATGCGCAACGCTAGCCCTTAGTTCTCCGAAGTATGGGATCGAAACCAAGACCCCGAAAAGGAGCCGAACTCTAAACCTTTTTGAACCTCTTCCTCTAAACCTCTAAACCTCTAAACCTTTTTAAACGGCTTTGCCACTAAGCTATCACCCCCTCACAGAACCTTGTGTTCTAAACAATAGGGTATTTGACTAATTTTAGAAAATCATATTAAACTGTTAACAATTCCAAAGCCCAAAGGTGGCGTGAACTGTGACGTCATTCGAGATTCAAGAACGTTTTCGATCTCGTGAACATGGCCAGAAAAATTATAGTTTTGATTAATGTTGTCTAATTGAATAAAGCTTTAGTTTTTAGTTTTGTCGTATTTAGTAATGTTTTTAGATAATATTCTTTTAGGATGACACCAGATGAAACGATATTTTTATTATAGTCAAATACCCTATTGGACTCCTCGATTCCAGATCCAATATGCGAGACATCGATATTGGAAATCGTAAAATCATTTATTTCCGAGCAACTTTAACGTTAACAGCCGGGCCCTACAATAGACAATAGTTTAGTTTCAATGGAAATCTAGGAGCGCGCTAAAGAACCGGCAAAACAAAAGTATGTACCGATGTACTCTATAGGAGTCGTAAAATACGGTCTGCACTTGCTGTAAATTATTTATTAGTGTGCTGACTTAAGTCTAAAATAAAAAAATCTCTGTTTCATAATTTTTATTATATATTTATATTTATACTAACGGCTTCTTCCCGTAAATCAATTATTAAAGGTTGTTTTTTTTGGAATGCGTACCTACTATCACAGAGTAAGGATAGTATAGTTTCATACTACTATTATACTTTTCTTATTATTTCTAAATATATAAAATGAAAAGGTGACTAAAATCGCGTTATTTCTGCGACATTACATTTTAGCCAATAGCGATTGAGTTTCGGCCAAACAGAGGCAATTGCAATAATTACATTGTAGCAATCATTTTTAGAGAATCGTACCAATGACGGTCATACAAGTTTGAAATAAAAAATATCATTTATTCGTCTTTCGCTCTTATTATTAAAAGAGTATTTGTGACTTTCTTTACTATGTAGGTAATTATCAAATCTTAGAATTACCTTCGTAGTTTGAAATATGTATGAGGTTCGTAATTATGATATTCATTGGGAAAAAATTGGAAAAGCACTCGAATCTCATTACCTTCTTCCTCATTTCCTTCGTTCACCGTCGGTTTTCCCATATGTTTACGGTTCATAATTTCTATGTAAATTTCTGGAGAAGCTAAAGGCTTATCCATCAACGTCGCCAAAACCAAAGCCATGGCTATTTCTAAGAGTCCGGAAATTCCTTTCCATCTGAAATTAAAAGATCAGTGCATTGATGTGGTCCCGAAGATAAAGTACCTAGGTAGATATTTCACTTCGGATCTAGATCACCTACAGGAAATAAAATGCCGTATTAGCCAAGCTAAAATCGTGTTTCACAAGATGTCCAAGACCCTCTGCAGCCCTAAATTGCAGGTCGAACTAAGATGCCGCCTTGTGAAATGCTACGTCTGGTCCACTCTCTTGTATGGCTGTGAAACATGGGTTCTCAAAAAAGAAGCAACAAGTCGATTGAAAGCTTTTGAAATGTGGATATATAGGAAAATGCTCCGAATCCCATGGAACAGCTTTACACCAAATATCAGGGTACTGGAATTAGTCCACAAAAGGAGAGAACTCATGTCCACCATCATACGAAGAAAAATAGCTTTCTTTGGACACCTACAAAGTGGAACCCAATTCTCATTCCCAAAACTAGTGCTGGAAGGGAGGATTGCAGGCAAGAGAGCTCCAGGTCGCCAAAGACGCAAATGGTTGGACGATATAAGGGGGTGGACTGGGCTGACTTATCCAAAATTAAAAGATGCGGCTTTAAATAGAGAAGCTTTTCGCATGATGACCGCCAAACTTCAACACGAGGAAGGCACACGATGATGATGATGATGTAAATTTATTTATTTTATTATTATTCACAGCGGGATGGTAGAAATCACAAAAAGTTGAACGATTATTTAAATATTAATGACATTAGAAAAAAAAAAAACCAAATTATTCGGCAATAATTTAAAATTTAAAAATTTCGTAGAATTTGCTTGAAAAATGCGAATCACACGGATACGAAATGCGCAGAACACAGTACAGTTGGCTCGGGTGTAAAACAAAAGAGTTGTAGCGCCTCCAGCGAGTCAATTATGCTAACTGCCCCGACTCGACCCGTCTGCATCCGCTTATTTGTCGACGGCTTTCTTGCGATGACTAGTGATGTACAATGTACCACTACTAGGTGCCATGTTACTTTCGTAGAAATAAAAGTATTTTGGGAACTAAAATATGTACCTACATCGGAAACAGCTGAATACATCATACTAATATTATAAATACGAAAGTGTTGTTGTTTGTTGGTTTGTTGGTTTGCCCTTCAATCACGCTACCACAGAGATACGGATCGACGTGATTTTTTGCACGGGTATAGTTGAGGACCTGGAGAGTGACATAGGCTACTTTTTATCCCGGAAAAGCAAAGAGTTCCCGAGGGATTTTAAACACTAAATCCAAGCGGACGAAGTCGCAGGCATCGGCTAGTTACAAATATTACGCTATTTCGGGAAACATAATTATGCATATTTTATTTTCATTCATAAAAAATGAATTAAGTCTAATTACAAAACATTTAACAACGCCATTCTCCATAATGTTCTCGAAGGTGTGTGAATTCCACCAATTCGTATTGGGCCATCGTGGTGGACTGTGGCCTATAACCCTTCTCTGAGAGGAGTCTTGCGCTCAGTAGTGAGCCGATGATGGGTTGATAATGATGATGATGATGAATTAATGCCTTTGATCGAAGCGTAGTGAAGGAGTGGACCCAACCCCACCTTAGTATTGAATGAATAGAATAGAATAGTTTTTTATTCAAAATTCGTAATCAAGGCAAAATATTAACATCGATACCCAATAATAAATAATCACATCTCTATATTAAATGCATTGTCCAGATGCTTAAAAATTGAGTAGGTATTTAGACCTAAAGCTTAGATATACGTTTAAGTTTTATCGATATAAATCTTTGTATAATTGCGTACTTCACTATTTTCCTTTGATGCAATAGGCGAGAGTTTATAGTAAAAGTTTGATGGGATAGTTCTTTTATTAGTTTGTCAATGGCAATTGGCATTGTAGTGCCTAGTTTTGTAAAGGGTAGACCGATTTTGATTAGGTTTGTTTTTGAACGCTGTTACATTTGGTGGATCTCTGTTGAATTTATTATTGGTCCGTATTCGAAGGACTTTAATTTTAACATATAACGAGATATTTAATTTTAAAAGTGGTCAGTCATTCTGTTTTAAATATTTTGTCAAAAAATTCTATAAAAAAAATATGTGTAGGTACCCAATAGGTACTAAATTATTTGCGCAAAAACATATTATAGTGAATTGTAAAAGCAAATGTTAAATCTATACGTTTATTACGTCTTATAAAAAGACTTGTCCTGACTAACTGACTGACTGACCTATAAACGCACAGCCTAAGCCACTGAAGTTAGAAACTTGAATTTTTCGAAACCAAAAATACTCGTATTCTTCGTAACGTCATCAGACTGTTACCACACATATTACTGTTGCCAACAAATTAATATTCAAGACTCGGTCGAAAGGTTTGTACTATGACGGTAGGTGGCGCTGAACCATTTTATCACGCGCTAGAAATCTGTTATTATAGGAAATATAAGAAGGTCTTTTGATAAAGCCTGTGTAACACATACCCTCCGATGTTAGCAATTTTCCGATATTTTTTGAAGTGTGCCTTTTTGTGGCACATTATGACCTTTATAAAAAATCGGCCAAGTGCGAGTCGGGCCTCGCTCTTTTAGGGTTCCGTTAATAAAAATTAAATAAAAATATTTCCGGCATGTACCCATCTATCTATTACGGTTTACGAGATACAGCCCTCTGACAGACGGACGGATGGACGGACAGCGTAGGCTTAGTAATAGGGTCCCGTTTGTACCCTTTGGGTACGGAATCCTAAAAAACTAGCTGATGCCCGCGACTTCGTCCGCGTGGATTTAGTTTTTGAACTCCCTTCACCCTTGGGAACTCTTTGATTTTCTGGGATAAAAAGTAGCCTATGTCACCCTCCATGTCCTCAACTATACCCATGCAAAAAGTAACGCCGATCCGTATCTGTTGTGGTGTGATAGAAGGACAAACCAATAAACAAACACACTTTCGCATTTATAATATTACTATGAAGTATGATAGTATGATTACTGATTTTAATTTATTTCCAACAATGACAACAAACAAAATATTAAACTTTAAATAAGTACGCGATAATCTGAGTAATATGGATCTAATATAGGAATGTTGTCGATTCAAATTACCCTTAATTCAATACGTGCTTCAATTCGAGTGGACCCGAGTCTACTGTACCGAAGGGACGAACGTCAAATGTTTGACAGGAAAGTAGGTAGAACAGTTTATATGGGAAAATGAAATTGTTTTTTTTTTAACTATCTTTCTCGCAATTTTTCCATATTTTTCTCAACGTTTAAACCTTCCCTGGACTACGACAAACATTTCAAAACCAAAATCAGCTAAATCGGCCCAGCCGTTCTCGAGTTTTAGCGAGACTAACGACAACAGACTTTACAGACAACCACGAGTGACGTCACGCCGTTGGGGTCCCAAAGTGCTGTAGTGGCGACCCCGTACCGGGAAGCGCAATGTTGGCAGAACCCCCACTAGGTAGATCGACGCGACGGCATCAGACGAGTTGCAGCGAGCCACTGGATACAAGCGGCGCGCGGCGCAAGACCGAGGCATGTGTATATCATAATTTAATATAAAAAATCTTCAAACTCCCGCTTTATTACATTTACACATACACACACACTATACAAAGTATTTATTTTATAGATGACTAGCTGATGCCCGCGACTTCGTCTGCGTGAACTTAGCCTTTAAAATGCCTTGGGAACTCTGAAAATGTAGCCTGTCACTCTCCAGGTCCTCAACTATAGGTACCTCTGCAAAAAATCACGTCGATCCGTAGCTCTGTTTGGGCATGATTGAAGGACAAACCAATGCACTTTCGCAGTTATAATATTTCACCATATAAAGTGTAAGTGCATATAGTCAACGTGGTTTTTAGGGTTCCGTACCCAAAGGGTGCCAACGGGACCCTGTTACTAAGCCTCCGCTGTCCGTCCGTCTGTCAGCGGCCTGTATCTCGTAAACCGTAATAGATTGACAGTTGTCACATATTTTGTATTTCTATTGCTGCTATAACAACAAATAATAAAAATTATTTAATTTTTTTGTAACGAAACCCTAAAAGAGTGAGGACCGACTCGCACTTGGCAGATTTTTTTTACACAGGTAAAGTTAAGGACCTGGAAAATAACACAGGCTACTATTTGTCCCGGGAGCATATATTTAAACGCCCGCGCCACTACAACGTATATAATTTATTGTAGATTTTTTTAAAAACGCTCGACTGATTTCTTTAAAATTTAAATGGGACCACCTGGGAAGTATACCCTTTGAAACAAAAAAAGAATTTTCCAAATCGGTTCAGGCGTCTTCGAGTAATCGGTGAACATACATAAAAAAAGATTCCGTTGAATTGAGATCCTCCTCCTTTTTTGAAGTAGGTTAAAGTAATAATAAAAAATAGTTCAAATTTAACGAAGTTATGGAGTATAACAGTCCAAATAGTTCAACCCCTATCTTAGAGAACATACATCCATCCATCCGTATACGACATCTATATAAACATACATCCGTATACATCCATCCTCACAAACTTTCACATTAATAATATTAGTGGGATAATATGAGTAATAATAAGTAGGATAGGATATAGTTAATGTATTTATTGTTAGTATGAGGAGATACATACATATATACATACATGCATGCATGCATGCATGCAAGCATACATACATACATACATACATACTTAAGGACATACATACATGCATGCATAGGTACATACATACTTCGTTGAACTTCGTTGGCACATAATTGAAGAATTGCATGCATCCATGCAAGCATACATACATACATACATACATACACACATACATACATACATACATACATACATACATACATACATACATACATACATACATACATACATACATGCATGCATACATACAGACATGCATGCATACATGCATGCATGCATACATACTTACATACATACATACATACATACATTCATACATACATACATGCATGCATATTGGCGCATGATTGAAGGATAAATATGTGAAAAGAAGCATACTAATATCCCGCAGGAACCGTTTGTTTTCCAGGGATAAAAAGTAGCCTTTGTCGCTCTTCAGGCCCTTAACTTTACCTGTGCTAAAAATAATCTAAAACTTCAATCTAAAACTCCGTTGGCGCATAATTGAAGGATAAGTATGTGAAAAGTAACATACGAATATCCCGCGGGAACTGTTTGTTTTCCCGGGATAAAAAGTAGCCTTTTCACTTTTCAGGTCCTCAACTATGCCTATCAAAAAAACTACTTCAATCTGTAACTTCGTTGGCGCATAATTGAAGGATTAATATGTGAAAAGTAGCATATGAATATCCCGCGGGAACTGTTTGTTTTCCTGGGCTTTTCAAGTCCTCAACTATGCCTATCCAATAAACCACGTCAATCTGTAACTCCGTTGGCGCCTTATTTAAGGATAAATATGTGAAAAGTAGAACACTAATATCCCGCGGGAACTGTTTGCTTTCCCAGGATAAAAAGTAGCCTTTGTCACTTTTCAAGTCATCAACTATGCCTCTCCAAAAAACCACGTCAATCTGTAACTCCGTTGGCGCATAATTGAAAGATAAATGTGTGAAAAGTAGTATACTAATATCCCGCAGGAACCGTTTGTTTTCCCGAGATAAAAAGTAGCCTTTGTCATTTTTCAGGCTCTTAACTTTACCTGTGCAAAAAAATGACGTTAATCTAAAACTCCATTGCGCGTATTTTGAAGTACAAATGCGTCAAAAATAGCGATGCTATCCCGCAGGAACTCTTTGCTTTTCCGGGATAAAAAGTAGCCTATGTGCTATTCCAGACTATAATCTATGTCTGTGCCAAATTTTAGCAAAATCGGTTCATTCGTTGTCGCGTTAAAGAGTAACAAACATCCATCCATCCATCCATCCATCCATCCATCCATCCATCCATCCATCCAAACATCCTCACAAACTTTCGCATTTATAATATTAATAGGATATTTTAAAAACTACTCGACCGATTTCAATAAAACTAACGAACCAACGAATTGAGAACCTCCTCCTTTTTTCAAGTCGGTTAAAAATCAAAAATTTTTTGTGAAGTAAGGCGGTGCTTATTTTTTCCTGATTCCTGTACTTCATGCTGTTCTTTTGGACTTAATAACTAGGTACTATAAAAAGTTATATACATGTAATATCAATGTTGTAAGTAATAAGATTTTCATTAATGGTACTACTTTTAAAATATATTTATATAATATTGTTTCATGTTAAAATAGTTAGAAGAAAAAATATCAAAAAAATCGGCCAAGTGCGAGTCGGACTCGCGCACCGAGGGTTCCGTACTCCAAAACTAAAGTATTCACGTAAAACGATAATATATATCAATATCAATCAATCAATCAATCAATTATATAATAAAACTGTAACAGGTCCAATTCTGTACATTGAAGATATTTTGAAAATTTTTGTTTGAGGGCACTCTATAATCGATGCTGAAGCCAAAACAATTTTTTTAATTTTTTGTCTGTCTGTCTGTCTGTCTGTATCTTGGCCGCGCATCACGCCGAAACTACTGGACGGATTTAAATGAAACTTGGCATGATTTAAGTTCATACTACGAGGTATAATATAGGATACTTTTTATCCCGAAATTCAGCACGGTTCCCTTGGGAGAGGGGATGAAAGTCAAAATGTGTATTTAGCTGTAATTCATTAAGGCGTATTCCGATTTCATTCATTCTTTTTTTGTTAGAAAGCAGGTACTTTAGAGATTGTCCTGTAATTATTTCAAGGTCGTCAATTTAGTAGTACAGAAATTATAGACATCACAATGGTCCAAATAACTTGAACCCCGGAATCTACAAGATACTTTGAATGTACGGCTCATCTTAAGCTGGCAATCGTACTTTATCGTATATAGCCATCGTGGATAGCCCTATTTTGTCAAAGTCAAACGACTCGCGTCAGATTTTGCCAAACGATCATTATACCTACATACTACATAGTAGGTATGGATTTAATACATCGTATGGACGTAATGTTACAAGGTTTTCCTATGCAATTTAATATTCTAATCATACTAATAATATTATAAATACGAAAGTGTGTTTGTTTGTTGGTTTGTCCTTCAATCATGCCACAACAGAGTCACGCATCGACGTGATATTTTGCATGGGTACTATAGTTGAGGACCTGTAGAGTAACATAGGCTACTTTTTATCGCGGAAAATCAAAGTGTTCACGAGGGATTTTAAAACTAAATCCACGCGGACGAAGTCGCGGGCATCAGCTACTAATAAAATATATATATATATATATACATAATATTAATTTGCTTATTTATAATATTTTATTGTTTTAGAGGTTTATTCTTAATATCAAAATAAATACATATTTTCTTTTATTTTACGCCCATGCAACTCAGAGGACTATCTTAATCGGCGTCAACTATGTATGTATGGGGACACAGTGGCGTAGCGTAGGTTTTCGCCACCCGGGGCCGACCGGAAATTCGCCGCCCCCTATTTTAATTATTAGTTATTCAAAGTTTAAATATTTTATTTAACAGACTTAATGTACATCGTTCAACTTATTGCAAGTCAAGATAAATTACCACTGCTTCAGAAGAAAAATACATCTATGAGAAGCAGTGGTGCAAGAAACCCACAGGAAGTTTATCTTTTAAAATATCTAAACTTTATTGAGTTAACGCTAGGCCTTAACAACAATAAATAATAATAACAAGTTTAAAAGTACTTATTTATTTGCCAATTGAGTGTACAATAGTATCTTAAATTATACATAGTGCTCATTGAACTTGGATGGAATAAAATGTTAGGTACAAGGTGCCTAATAGTATTAACTAGCGGTCGCCCGCGACTTCGTCCGCGTAGAATTTCTAATTTTCTGAGTGTTGAGAGTTGTGAGTTTATAAAAAGATTTTCCCGCTGCAAGAATGATCATTATTTTGCTGCGATGTTATTTTAAAACTGCGATATCTCCTAAAATATTCATTGAAATCGAATGATGTGATGGGCAATTTTGTTTTAAATTAAATACTTGTGATGAATATGAATAACGTATTTATTTGGATAAAGATTAATATGATGTTTATAAAACCACCTTCGCAAATAACGCATTATTTTAGAACAAATTTGGTTAGCATAAAAAAGGTTATAGTGAGCCAACCTTAAAAGATAGACATATGTTGTCGCTGACTTTTTTTTAGAACTTTTAAAGAGGAACAATTCTGTCATACATTATTTTTGCGAAACTTTAACCGTTTACGCAGCGCACGCAGCGGAAGCTCTCAAAACGAATAAAAACCCCCCGATTTTGAAACATTCTTCATTGGTGCTCCGCTTCTATTGGTCTTAGCGTGATTGACCGAGCGAAGCGAGGTCTCTGAGTCTACTAGAGTGAATTTGCACTTGTCCGTCCGTCCGTCCGTCCGTCCGTCCGTCCGTCTGTCAGAGCCTTATAACTTTTGAATTACTGAACGTAATTACTTCAAATTTAGATATAATATGTAAACTGATGGCCTTCAGCCGAATATTGGATAAAAAATTATAAAAACCTTTATTTCAGGGGGGCTCTCATAGAAGTGAATGCGAAGTAAAAAAAAAATTATCGCGTTACTTAAAATTGTTACGTATCATTTTAAAGATAATTTTGAACCAAGTACAAAAATATTTTTTTTTAATTTTTCCCTTAAAATTGACGAAATGGGGGGCTTTCAAAGTGGCGATTTTATACGCTCGCTTGAAGACGCTCTCTAGGAAAATCCGCTATGGATTTTCAAACTGATTTTATTTTTTTAGGTCACTTATATCCTGTACTTGAACAACAAATACTAAAATTATATGAATATTATAAAGAAACGAGATTATTTAATTTTTAATGGGCATCAGTAATTCATATAGCATCAACATAGCTTCACAATAATGCTAATAGATGGCGCAGTCAGTAACTATTCCCATGGAACTACGAGTTACGAATACGACCTATCCCAAAAACAGTTTTGCGTCAACCATTATTATTTAGTTACATAATATAATACAATAATTGTATTGTAATTTTTTTTGTACCATATTATTCAATTAAAATTATTTTTTAGTTAAATTTTAGTTAAATATTGTATATTTTCTATTCGCGTCGATAGATGACGATTTGTACAGATGCCCGTTAAACGCGGTTTCACTCGTTAGTACCTACATAATAATTCAATGTTTTCACTAACGTTCCCTAACCTTTACGGGCTACCTATAAGTTAGGTGATGTTTTCTGTCAACTTATTTATCACGATCCTGTACGGGACACCTAAAAGTATATTGGGACGGATGTTAGGACTTAGGATTGTATTTAGGAGCTACCTACGTTAAGAGACTCCTACTTAGGGGATGATTTAGGTATGTTTGGTGAAAACGGGCATAAAAATAATGTCAGTTTTGGTTATCATGTATCGATTGAATGAATAATCATGGGATACCGTTACCGCGAGGTCTCAGTTCGGGGCGAACCACTAGTGATATATAGCCTATAGCCTTCTTTGTAGAGTCCATGTCTGACTGAGTCGTGCGTGATACTGTTGACTGTTCAGATAAATTTGTTTTCATATTTTGAATGACTTCAGGGCCTCTCTGTATCAATAGCAACCTCATGTTTGAATTTATACTTTCAGGCCATTTTCCAATGTCATTGCTATCAAAATCGGTTATATTTTGTTGCAGTGGCAGAATTTCAGCAGTTGCAGCAAAAGTAATAGAATCTGACAAATTCTTACGATCAATAAAAGGTTCCGAGTCGTTGATATCTTGTCCTATTTGATTTATTTCTTGGTTTCGAACATCACCAGTCTTTAAAGTACTCACACCCGAAGGCCCTGGCGTAGACTCTGGCGAAGCTGGCGTACACTCTATCGTCGCCGAAACTTTCACAAACTTCAATAAAGCTCCTTCATTCTTCCTGATATTCTCCTCCTTTGCTTTCTTCTTATTCCGATAATATGCTCCACTTTCTTTTGCTCTTTTCATTTTTAGCTAAAGATGAGCTTTAAAAGAATAGAAAACGAAATCATTTTTTATTATTATTTACTGGCACTAAAATAATATATTCTTAGGTTTAAAAATGTGTTTTAGTTTTTAACTACTTCTCTTTATTCCAATTCTATAGAAATTTAATGAAAATGCTCTAATAACACGAAACGTGTTTTTGTCAATTCAAATGTTATGTTTAAAAAACATAGTAGGAAGATTATCTATCACGAACAACGAAAACATTGAAAATCAACAATATTGAAAAGAATTAAAAAATTTATTTACTAACCTTTACTCCTATGTACTTGCTCGACGATGTTCCCGAAGATATAAAAATACCTATGTATTTTTATTTGTTTCAAACATAACACCAAACTATCTAATTGTAAGTAATTTGTAAGTTCAGTAACAAAATCATTTACTTTTCGTTCTTTACAGTACATTTTAAACTTTCAGTCTTCGCGTAATGAATTGCAGTGTTATTGTTTTGACTTTTGTTTAATTGAACTATTGAGTACTCTCAGTCGCTGATTGGTTCGTTCGGGTTCGGAATTACACTCGCGCCGCGCCGCCGCCGATCGGCCGGGCACCGCGCCGCGTCGTCCTCTCTTTCGCACCCTTGCGGTTTTGTTTCGCTTGGCGCGTAGCTTAGGTAATACTGGTAGGTATGTAACATTGCGCGCGCGATTTGAAATAAGTATTTTTTTCTCAAACATACAATGAAATGTTTTCGTCATGTTCCTTATCCGCCGCCCCCTTTCGTATGCCGCCCGGGGCTATGGCCCCCCCTGCACCCACCACGCTACGCCAGTACGCCACTGTGGGGACACCCTTTAATTTTTAACTTTCTTTATTTTTTGGAATATTTCCTGTATTTGTGCTATATGACCTTGCTTTTTACCAATTTTCGTGATTCTAGGTCAACGGGAACTACCATATAGGTTTTCGACCCAAAATTGACCTAGAATTGTCAATTTTGGTTAAAAGCAAGGTCTTAGAGCAAAAGTAAAGGTAAAATTTCGAAAAATAGAAATGATGGTAAAGGAGAATGAACAGCAATATATGGAGATTGGGCTAACAAATATTTTTGTGTCTCGATGAAAGTTTGCTAAAAATAAAGTTTTATATCCCTACTTTCATAAACAAAAATAATTTTTAATTTATTACTCCCAGTTTCTGAGAATTTTTTTTTATCTAAAAGGTTAGGTTAGGTTTGGCGAGTAAGTGCCACACATTACCAGGACGATTTTACTGCTGCCTATATGGTACAAGTATATAGTTATTCCCAATGAATCACTATTTGAAGATGTACAAGGTGCCATTGTATTTATATTTTTTAGACTCGAGTATAGTATTACCTTAACCTTGCTTATAGACAACACTTATACCTACTAAAAGTCTACCAGCTATTCGAAATAGTGAACTAGGTTCCTAGCTCTGGACTAAAATTCATTGATTCTTCATTAATGAAGTCAACGAGCTTAATAAAGGTTCACAGGACTATAAAAACAACACGCTGCAACGCAAAGAAGTTTTAGCGTTGGAGGAAATATTAAAGATCTCAACTCGACGTTTATGACAACAGCATGGGATTAAAATAACTCAATTCGAATCACCTTTACTATTGAAAACTGCAATTTGTGTTAGGGCGATTTCAGATTAGCGTTTTTACCCCACATTTTGCGCTTCAAAAAATCAAACGCGCGTATAGGCGCTACAAACAACGAGCTTATAAGTGCCAAAAAAACGATAATCTGCAACGCTCTTAGCATTTAGCAAAAATGTCAGAGAGCAAAAACCACAGAGTACAAACAACTAACCTGCAACTAGCACTTAACTATGACACATATCGAGGTGATTCGACCACGACTACACTTGCCTTTGTAATATAATAAGTAGGTGAAAAATTGGGCTATTAGAAGTTTCTTAAAATAAATAAAAGAAAAGCTTTAATTAAATTAATGTATTTAATGTGAAGGAAAAAAACAAGAGTAATAAAATATTTACATCATTTATTTTCATTATAATTTACGTTTTTTCGGTACTACCAAAAGGACGTTTTTTTCTTTTAAGAGCATTAAAATCAGAATTAGAACTATCTGCATTGGTCGTTCACTTCTTACAGATGTACGAAGTCCGTAAAATGCCATCAAAAAGTCCAGTACACAAGCGCCAAGTTGTCAGAAAAAAATCGATCACAGAGTCCAATACACACGCCAAGTCACAATGAATGCACCACCAGTCCAAAGTACACGCCAGGTCACAGAAAAATAACAATAGATAAGTATAAAATATGAGCACGTCTGCACAGTACGGGTACCACGATCAGACTAAAATATACACGTAGTCTCTACACTGCATTAACGGTTATCGCTCACCAATCACAAACGAGTCTATGTTTTCCATATTAACTGGTCTCGGTGGAAATAGTATAGGCAGGCCTGTCTCACTCTTGGTACTTACGCGATTTACATACCTACAATCGCGGGCACTCACTGAGTGCAACTACAGTCGGGGCTTGCGCGTTCTAGGCGAGTGAATGACGTACTACTGATTTACGTACTACGTAGTACGTAGTACTATTATATATTCTGTGGTATAGGTACGTCTATTGTCTACTGACAAAAATGAAGTCTGGTTTTGTAAACAATTACATTTGAAGTACTTTAAAAATAATGAAAAAATCTCGGGATGAGTAGCACTTTGTTTTTTGTGCCAAACTGAAATAAAAAATAAAATTTAAATTATGAAAATAATTATCATCTGACACAAGCGTAGCCTGTGTATGATCATTCTCCTTTTGGTACTTACAAGTTTTCGCGAAAATCTAAATTTGCCCATATCTTTTTATTGTGTTGACTCAGGACCTTGATTTTTATACACCTAATAGGGACTATAGACCTCAGTATCTGGTATAAATTTCAACTTGCTAGGTCCACCCATTTCTGAGAAAATTGGTGGTGACACACGGACAGACGGACAAGAGAGTGATCTTATAAGGGTTCCTTTTTTTACCTTTTGAGGTACGGAACCCTAGAAAGACATGTAAAAATTGAGTCTTATTTATTTATAATAGTGGTATTAGGGTTGTCAATCAACGTAAACACTTCACTTAGGTACACTATAACGCACTAAACTAGGCGCTTAATCGGTAATAGGTCGCAAATCGGCTCCGAAGCCGAATCGGCTCGCAGTCGATCAATCTACATTGTGATTTGTCATTGGGTGATTGATTCACTGCAGTGTTGATATAAGTTTCGCTTTCATCTACTTATCTATACAAAAAATATAATCTACTATAGTTGACCCGGCGAACTTCGTACCGCCAACTAATCTATACACTTACATAAAACAAATAAACTACTTATCCTGATCCAAAAACTATCCTATCTTTCAAATTGGGCCAAATTACAGATAGTTACGAAGTTTGATCAAAATCGGTTCAGTAGTTTCAGAGTTTATCCCGAACATACACCGCGATACGAGATTTATATATATATATACTAGCTGATGCCCGCGACTTCGTCCGCGTGGATTTAGTTTTTGAACTCCCTTGGGAACTCTTTGGTTTTCTGGGATAAAAAGTAGCCTATGTCACGTCCTCATGGTCCTCCACTATACCCATGCAAAAAATCAAGTCGATCCGTATCTGTTTTAAAGGACGAACCAACAAACCACTTTCGCATTTTATAATGATACTGATTTTATTTTATTAAATGACATAATATATTTCAGAACGAACAAACAATGACAACCATCAAAATATTAAAGTTTAAATAACCCGAGTCTACCGTACCGAAGCTAAGAGACGAACGTCAAATGTTTGACAGGAAAATAGGTAGAACACTTTATATGGGAAAATGAAACTGTTGTTTTGACTATCTTCCTCGCAATTTTTCCATATTTTCTCAACGTTTAAACCTGCCCTGGACTACGACAAACATTTCAAAACCAAAATCAGCTAAATCGGCCCAGCCGTTCTCGAGTTTTAGCGAGACTGACGAACAGCAATTGATTTTTAGGGTTCCGTACCCAAAGGGTACCAACGGGACCCTATTACTAAGCCTACGCTGTCCGTCCGTCCGTCCGTCCGTCCGTCCGTCCGTCTGTCAGCGGGCTGTATCTCGTAAACCGTAATAGATAGACAGATGAAATTTTCACATATTATGTATTTCTATTGCCGCTATAACAACAAATAATAAAAATTAAATTAAATTAAAAAAATTAAATAAAAATATTTCCATGGGTACATGAAAATATTTTAATTTAATTTTTTTGAACGGAACCCTAAAAGAGCGAGGCCCGACTCGCACTTGGCCGATTTTTTTTTATTTAGAGAAGATAATAAAAAAAATACGTGTGGCACTCGGGGACTGCCGCGGTAAAGCTATTGCATAGCATTTTCTAGTCGCACGCACACAAACACCGTGCCGAAGTCTGCCGAACTGAAACGACAGTGTTAGGTTTATTTTCGTTACGGAATTTCTTGATTCGGTCGCCGCGCTCAAAGCCCGCGATAAAAGCTATGCAATAGCTTAAAATTCTTTTCAAAAAACCGACTTCAAATGCCCGCGCCGCTACAAATTATATAATTTAATGTCAATTTTTTAAAAACCGCAGCACCGATTTCGATCAAATTTAAATGGCATCACCTGGGAAGTATATTTAAAAAGAATTTTCCAAATCGGTTCAGGTGTCTTCGAGTAATCGGTGAACATAAAATATAAAAGATTCCGATGAATTAAGATGCTCCTCCTTTTTTTTGAAGTCGGTTAATAAAATAAAATTGTCTATTTTTAATGTCAAAATAATAGCTTTTTACTAAATGCATACGAATGTATATTCGGTACCTACCTAAAACAAAGCATCCGTTTTAAAATAATTGTCTGTCTTTCTGTTTGTTCCGGCTAATCTCAGGAGCGGCTGGACCTATTTTGACGGGACTTTCACTGACCACTTTTTCTATTCCGTGTCACTGACAGATTGCTGATGTTGTCAGGAGTAACTTAGACTACTTTTTTAACCCACTTTCTAAAAAGGAGTTGTATTTTTCTACCTATTTACGTATAATATCCGATATCTCCGTGATTTCTTAACCGTGAATCTTTTTTAATAGATGCAGAAACTTTGCATGTTGGTCCCATAAAAACTTCGGATTCTCCTCAATCCTGATGCTGCAGGGTACTGCCCACCTAAACTGTGGTGATTTGTTAAGGGTCCTTTGTGGCGCCGGCCGTTGTCGATTGTAGGCATTTTCGCGCACACACACATTGATCGGCGTGATCGGCGCGCGCTCACGCACACCTGTATACAGGTACAGTGGGAAACCGATACAATCTATGCGGCATAAACAAATTGATGTTTAAAATTATTGTCAGTTTACGAGATTTCGCAAAACTAACTACTTACCGATAAATAAAATGATGAGTTAAATTAAAATTTATTAATTACAAATTACTAATTTATTAATTTAAGTCAAAAAACTCATTTAGGCTACTTTTTATCCCGGAAAATTACAGTTCCCGAGGTTATTTAAAAACTAAATCCACGCGGACGAAGTCGCGGGCATCAACTAGTAATAAGATAGTAGGAAGCAAGTTTAAAAATAGTATGTACCTATATACAATTGCCTCGTTGGTCAAGACGTAGTTATTAGCGTGTTCAAAAGCAGATGACGAGGTTCGTGGGTTCGATTCCTGTCGGGATAATAAATTAAGTATTGGGGTTTTTTGCCAAGAAATTCTCTGTACTAGCCCGGAGTTAGGATGTTGGCGGTGTCACCCCCGGGCCCCGTGCCTCGGAGAGCACGTAAAGCTGTCGGTCCTGCTCCTGCGCCTGATCTCTCTCCGGTCGTGTCGGATTTTCCGTCCCATCGGACTATGAGAGTGAGGGAATAGAGAGTGAACCTGTGTTTGCGCAATATCTCCCGGCCGCGTTAATCTCTGTGAGGAGGTTGACCGCCGTGGTCGGATTCGGTCGGGAGGACGTATTTTGTATTTGTATTGTTTATTTCTTCGATTGAGGTTACAAAAGCGCTTACGAATGTCAAAAATGTTACATCATCAAATAAAATACAAAATCTAGCACTTTAACAAATAAATAAAATAAAATAAATTAATTTGAAGTCATAAAAATTAGGTACTAGTAGGTAGGTACCTAATTTTTATGACTTCAAATTAATTTATTATGTTATAGGGCTAGGTACATTATTATTATTATTATGTAGTATACATACAAGCTAGTATAATAGCAGTGATAGCATAGCTCCTATTCGGGGGGTCGTGGTTTCGATCCCGGCTATGCACCTCTGACTTTAGGCTTCTGTGGGTTTAAGAAAGAGGAAATGGTTGCCAAAATTTTAAAAAGTCCCCCCCATATTGAAATTCGTTGTTATTGGGCCGATTTCGTTCAAAATCGATATTTAGGCTTCTCTGAGGCCAAGAAAGAGAAAATGGTTGCCAAAATTTTAAAAAGTCCCCGCCACATTGAAATTATTTGTTATTGGATCGATTTCGTTCAAATTCGATATTTAGGCTTCTCTGGGGTCAAGAAAGAGGAAATGGTTGCCAAAATTTTAAAAAGCCCCCGCCATATTTAAATTTTATGTTATTGGACCGATTTCGTTAAAAATCGATATTTAATGTTCCCTAGGGTCAAGAAAGAGGATACGGATGCCAAAATTTTAAAAAGTCACCGCCATATGGAAATTCTTTGTTATTCGACCGATTTCGTTCAAAATCGATATTTAGGCTTCTCTGGGGTCAACAAAGAGGAAATGGATGCCAAAATTTTTAAAATTCACCGCCATATTGAAATTCTTTGTTACTGAACCAATTTCGTTCAAAATCGATATTTAGGCTTCCCTGGGTTCAAGAAAGAGGAACTGGATGCCAAAATTTAAAAAAGTCACCGCCATATTGAAATTCTTTGTTATTTGACCGATTTCGTTCAAAATCGATATTAAGACTTCCCTGGGGTCAAGAAATAGGGAATGTATTCCAAAATTTATAAAATTTACCGCCATATTGAAATTCTTTGTTACTGAACCAATTTCGTTCAAAATCGATATTTAGGCTTCTCTTTGGTCAAGAAAGAGGAAATGGATTCCAAAAATTTTCCAAGATTCCTCTTTCTTGACCCTAGAGAAGCCCAAATATCAATTCTGAAGGAAATCGGTCCAATAACAAAGAATTTAAATATGGAGGGGACTTTTTAAAATTTTGGAAACTATTTCCTCTTTCTTGACCCTAGGGAACCCTAAATATCGATTTTGAACGAAATCGGTCCAATAACAAAGAATTTCAATATGGCGGGGACTTTTTAAAATTTTGGCAACAATTTCCTCTTTCTTGACCCCAGAGAAGCCTAAATATCGATTTGAACGAAATCTGTCTAATAACAAAAAATTTCAATATGGCGGGGACTTTTTAAAATTTTGACAGCCATTTCCTCTTTCTTGACCCTAGGGCACCTTAGATATCGATTTTGAACGAAACCTGTACAATAACATAGAATTTCAATATGGCGGGGACTTTTTAAAATTTTGGCAACCATTTCCTCTTTCTTGACCCCAGAATAGCCTAAATATTGATTTTGAACGAAATCTGTCCAATAACAAAGAATTTAAATATGGCGGGGAAAATTTTGGCAACCATTTCCTCTTTCTTGAACCCAGAGAAGCCTAAATATCGATTTTGAACGAAATCGGTCTAATAACAAAGAATTTCAATATGGCGGGGACTTTTAAAATTTTGGCAACTATTTCCTCTTTCTTGACCCCAGAGAAGCCTAAATATCGATTTTGAACGAAATCGGTCCAATAACGAAGAATTTCAATATGGCGGGAACTTTTTAAAATTTTGGCAATCATTTCCTCTTTCTTGACCCCAGAGAAGCCTAAATATCGATTTTGAACTAAATCGGTCTAATAACAAAGAATTTCAATATGGCGGTGACTTTTTTAATTTTGGCATCCATTTCCTCTTTCTTTCTATTCGAAACTATTCAATACGATCCCTGTGTCGTATTGTATGGTTGTGATTCGATCCGAATCATTATAAATGCGAAAGTGTGTTTGTTGGTTCGTCTTTCAATCACGCCGCAACAGAGCTCTAATAAGACCCTCATCACTGAGCGCTAGGAATTTAAATAAATATTATGTACCTACTTACATAATATAATTTTGACGACCTCCGCAGTGGTGAGCGCTCTGGTCTTAAAACTGGGAGGTTTCGGGTTCGATTCCCGGTGGGGTCAATTAAGGAATTTATAATTTCTGAATTATCTCTGGTGGAAGGCTTTGGCCATGGCTAGTTACCAGTTAGGTACCACCCTACCGTCAAAGACGTGCCGCCAAGTGCTTTAGCGTTCCGGCACGACAGCGTGTAGAAACAGATAAGGGGTATGGCTTGAATGCACACTGCCATACCCCTTCCAAGTTAGCACGTACCATCTTAGACTGCATGGTCACTTACCATCATGTGAGATCGCAGTGACGGACTATTTTGTCATCGAATAAAAAAAATTAATTGATTTAAATTGCCCCTTCCAGAAATCAAACCCAGGTCCCCCCAGTAATAAGACTCCACACTACTGAAACTAAGCACTATTGCTGCGCTACCTAGGAATTTAAATAAATTACTGACTAGGTACTTTTAGAATATTATTAGAAATCTTCGTCCTCGATTCAGGTGTCCCACTGTACGGGCCTCTATAATACACTATTTCGCTCGTAAAATTATTTTTGCCAGAGCGCGCGACGAGCAACGTGGATCCTCTTCGAAAGCCAGCGGCTGAATGAGAAAATGACGGCCTGAGCTCGCTTTCATACTAATTTGTATCGAAGATTTTTTATTATATTTTTCATTAATTATTGAATTGATTTATGTCATAAATAAAAATTGCTTAATAAAGTTTGATTCCTTTACTTTTCAAAAAGGAATTATATTTCTGATTTAAACCAGTAGAAACTTCACGCTTATTGTAACGCCACAAGTAGTTTTTCTATGGTTTTTCATGTCAAAGTGAGTAATTGAAATTTTTTTACTCAAAAAGTATTATTTTTATGACAAATCTGAAAGTTGCTCAATGTAGTTCAACTATTAAAATAGCCTACACAATTTTTTCTTCCTCAAAATATATCTGTTTACTATGTTAAACTATTGTAACGAAAGAGCATGTTTCGCGAAAAGGCTCGTTAACTGTCGATCATGAATAGTTGCTGTAGGTACCAAGCAAAGACTAGGTACTTAGTTAGTATCCATGAACCCAACTCTTTAATCCTGATGCTGCAGGGGGAATCTTTGGTTTCAGTTTTCGTTGGGGTGTCCCTTACAAAATATTGTATTTGACGCCTTAGCATGGGTAGCCTTTTAAGTATGTCACGCTTAGGGCTTGCAAATATTCGAAGATTTTGGTATTCGAATATTCGACTTTTTTTCGGGTATTATTCGAATTATTCGAATAATATTCGAATAATTAAAAAACAAAAGATGTTATAATATTCACGTTTTTAAGTGCCAATCTCTTACTTTGAGTCTAATATCTCTAAATCAAAACAAAATCTTACTTAAAAATTAAAGAACTGTTTGGAATTTGACTGCTATGGCTCTAATTCACTCCTCCAAAAAATATCAAAAGTTGGTGCTTAACAAGACAACCACAACATAACTCAGTCTTATAAACCGAGATATGAGTGTGAGTATTTTAATAATATTTATATATCAATAAAATCAAATAATCAATTACAAAAACGACAACTTGCTTAAAATCTTTTATCATGTAACTAGAAATAAAGTACTAAATTCTAAACATTATTTTTGGTTCTTCGTACTACTTACTTCGTATTACTTAATTACAAATCTTAAAAGATTTGAAAGAAAGATTTTCAAGGTTGATAGAATACAAATAGGTAATAATTCAGTATTAGAAATTATGAATTTGGACCTACCTAGCTGGACTGTGTGTCCCAGGTATATTATTTACTCGTGCACAATGTCAAGTGCAATATTTTTTACGAGAGTGGAGTGGAGCATGAGCATTGGACATGATTTTCATCTTGCTCATGTTCATCTTTAGGCCCAACGCTGAGAAACCGTGCTGAGATCGTTGAGCACTGTATTGAGGTCGCTCAGAGTCTCTGCCATAACAACTATGTCATTGGCAAATCGCAAGTGAGTGATGTACTCACCGTTTATATTGATGCCAAGTCCGTTCCAATCCAGAAGCTTAAAGACGTCCTCCAATGCAGCGGTAAATAGCTTTGGGGAGATCGTCTCCCTGTCACACTCCACGCTGTAAGTGGATTGGCCTCGTAGTCTGGTCCTGTATACGTACTGACATAGTGGCGTTTTCATACAAGCACTTCAACACTTGGATATACCGGTAGTCAATCCGGCATCCCTGCAGCGACCTCAATAAGGCCCAAGTTTCCATCAAATTCCAGGCTTTCTCATAGTCCTCAGACGCTAAGCAAAATGGCTGTTAATGCTCTTCCATCTTTTGTATAACCTGCCGCAGCGTATGAATGTGATCTATGGTGCCACAGCCTTTTCGGAATCCGGCTTGTTCGAGAGGCTGGAAGTAGTCGAACCTACGAGCGAGACGATTCGTAATGACTCTCGAGAACAACTTATAAACATGACTCTGCAGCTAGATGGGTCTATAATAATTCTTCAACAAGGTATTATCACCCTTTTTGAAGAACAGAATCACCACGCTCCTGTGCCAAGCTTCCGGCGGATGCAGCGGCGTGATGACGGAATTGAACAATCGCTGAAAGATCTAAAGTACCGGTTTTCCACCCGCTTTCAGGAGTTCTGCAGTGACTCCATCATCACCAGGCGCCTTGGTGTTCTTGAGCTGCTTGAGCCATACTAATCTCGTATAGGCTGACGTCCGGGATATCTTCGGTATAGTGTCGGGTCAGTTTGGCTCTGTGATCAAATCCTCAACAGGTTTTTGAGAAAGAGATCAACAGTCGAATCCAACTGAGCTGGGCAGCATTTGGGAATCTCCGAGATGTCTTCTCGTCCAAAATCCCTCAGCGCCTGAAGACGAAAGTCTTCTAAGTCACTAAAAGAACAGTGCGTGTTGCCAGTGTTGACTTACGGATCCGAGAATTGGTCGCTAACTGTGGGCCTCATAAGAAGGCTCAGGGTCACTCAGTGGGCTATGGAGAGAGCTATGCTCGGAGTATCCCTGCGAGATCAAATCAGAAATGAGCGCATAATGTTGCGCGCGGAGTTTAAAAGTAATATTTTGTGCATGTCGCAGGCATTTTGTGTGATTCCGCCGTTTACAAACGGCGTCGTCAGTTTAGAAACGCTCGCTGTTATGTAATAAGCCGAAGGCAAAATGATTCGTTTCTCGTTCAATTGTTTTAATTTCACTGTAGTTTTAGATGTAGTTATTGCGAATCTACGCAATTCCCAAGCACCAGGACCTCGAATTTGCCTCTAAAGTTAGCTTAGGTTGGGGTTCGACATGAACAGTCAGGTGCTCGCTTAGGTTCCATTTGGCCAATATACCTATTTTTTTTACGTGGGGAAATCCACCGCCCCCGGGGTTACGCGACAGTTATGTCGGACTCTAACCGACTAAAACCCCACGGTGTTCCTTCTCATCGCCTGGTGACTGGGCAACGGGACCGTAATCACGTTCACGCAACCCAGCCAGCGGCGCCTGCTGAGACAGAACATCCTCTCAAACACAGAGTTCTTCACTCATCACTCTATCTGAGGCTCACAAGGAACAAAGTGTGTCTCCCGGCCCGAGGACCTTACTCCCTCAGGCGACGGACTCCCCATATCCATCGCCTGGAGGCGATGAATTTCACTGTAGTTTTAGATGTAGTTATTGCGAATCCACGTAATTCCCAAGCACCAGGGCCACAAATCTGCCTCTTAAGTTAGGTTAGGTTGGGGTTCGACATGAACAGTCAGGTGGTAGGTTCCATTTGGCCAATATACCTAAGTGTTCACCAGACTCTTCACACACACTTGACTGTTCACACTACCACCCGACTGTTCATGTATAACCCTAACCTAACTTTAGATTATGGCGAACATAGTACTTGCTAGGCATAAGAAACAGAACTAAATACTTCAATTTGCCGCGGCATTACATACCAGCGAGCGTTTCTAAACTGACGACGCCGTATGTAAACGGCGGAATTACACAAAATGCCTGCGACATGCACATCAATATTCCGAGTTTGGCTTTCGGAAAATTGGTCGAATATTCGAATATAGCAGATTTAATATTCGAATATTCGGACAAGAAGTATTATTCGAATAATTCGAATATTCGAATATTCGAATGCAAGCCCTAGTCACGCTCTCTTTAAACATTTCTGTGGTGGTTTCGCTTTCGTGTGATGCGGGTTGTTACGTTCCCTCAAATATGGTATGGTTGAGCGAAGCAACGGCTGGGTCATGCGTCATGCTCGTGAACGGGTGTCACCGGCGGGAATGGGGCTACTTTCTCTCTACCCATCTTAACATGTATTGAATTGTAGATAAGTATACATTTTTGGAACTTCCACTCATTGTGGAAATATTGCATACATAGCATAGTAGGTAACTACTACCTATTGTAAACAACTATATTGAGAAAGAGCAACCGCCGAGATTCTTGCTGGTTTTTCTCGGTAGGAAGGGCATTCCGAACCAGCGGTAGGTATTAGATTCATTTGACAATTCGAAAGCACTAGTAAGTTTATTTGAATTAAAAAAAATTAAGTGGCACTCCGGGACTGCCGCGGTAAAGCTATTGCATAGCATTTTTTATCAACTTATGCAATTATAATATTTTCTTGCATAATAAAAATTATGCAAAAAAGAAATTATAAAAAAACAAACAAGAAAAGCGAACTGTCACTACTTCACGAGTGAGATTCGAACCTGCGACATCATACAAAGAAAGCGGCCGCTCGCCCACTGCGCCAAATAGAGCTACGAGAACCTCTAAAATGTTGAACGCTTACTGAACAACGGTGTTAGGTCTTTTCGTTAAGGAATTTCTTGATTCGGTCGCCGCGCTCAGACTGTTTGTCCTAGTTCAAAACTCGCGATAAGCTTAAAAATATTTCTATTCTTTCTATTCTATTCTATACTTAGATAGGTAGGTTTTTAGCAAAGGTCATCGACTTGTTTACTGTTGTTTCCAAGATAAGGGATCTTTGATTCGGCCGGATTAAGATCTCCTTTTGTCGGGAGCAGCGCGGTTAATGGCGCTTTAATGTCCTAATATAAAACAAAAGGCTCCTCTGGTTAATGAAGGAACGTAATAGTGCCTTCTGCGAGCATTTACTCGTGTTGTTTTAATTAGTTGCCTTCACAGTACCTAAACCGGCTGTGGGATTGTCTAAAAACCGGTCAAGTGCGAGTCGAACTCATGCGCCGAGGGTTCCGTACCTACCCATTATACCGCCTTTATATTATTATTATATACATATAATTTTCAACTTTTTTAATATTTTGGAACTTTTCCTTTATTTTGTGCTATAAGACCTTGCTTTTTGCCGAATTTCGTGATTCTAGGTCAACTGGAACTACCATATAGGTTTTCAACCCAAAACCTATAGGGTACTTCCGGTTGACCTAGAAGTGTCAATTTTGGTTAAAAGTGAGGTCTTACAGCACATCATTATCATAATTAGCAACTTACCAACGGCTCATTGCACTACTGAGTGCAGGTCTCCTCTCAGAGAAGGGTTATAGGCCATAGTCCACCACGCTGGCCCAATGCCAATTGGCGGACTTCACACACCAAGAAAATTATGAAGAACTCTCAGGCGTGCAGGTATCCTCACGATGTTTTCCTTCACCGTTGAAGCAAGTGATATTTAATTGCTTAAACGCATTTGAGTCCGAAAAGTCAGAGGTGCGTACCCGGGATAAAACCTGCGACCCCCGAATAGGAGACCACAGTCCTAACCACTATCTGTTATCTCTATAATCATATGGCATATCTATAACTAGGCTATCACTGCTACGCTTTTTACACAAGTAAAGGGAAAATTCCGAAAAGTAAAAAAAGTTGAAAATGAAGGTTGGTACTTACAGTTTTCCGCGAAAATTTAAATTTGCCCATATCTTTTTATCGTGTTGACTCAGGACCTTGATTTTTATACACCTAATAGGGACTATAGACCTCAGTATCTGGTATAAATTTCAACTTGCTAGGTCCACCCGTTCCTGAGAAAATCGGTGGTGACACACGGACAGACAGACGGACAGACGGACAAGAGAGTGATCTTATAAGGGTTCCTTTTTTACCTTTTGAGGTACGGAACCCTAAAATGATTGCAACATTGCGACGATCGCAATGACTTCTGATTTGTGAAATTTATGGCGTGTAGCAATAATTTTTAACCGACTTCAAAAAAAGGAGGAGGTTAGCAATTCGTCGAAATCTTTTTTTTTTAATGTATGTTCGCCGATTACTCGAAGACGACTGAACCGATTTGGAAAATTCTTTTTTGTTTGAAAGGGTATACTTCCATATAAATTTCATCGAAATCGGTCGAGCGGTTTTTAAAATATCAATAAAAAATTATATGTTTTGTATACTGGCGCGGGAGTTTGAAGTCGGTTTTTTAAAAATAATTTTTTATATTGTATTACATAATATAGACAATTCCACAACACTTTTTTTCACAATGACACAAACATTATAGAAAAGGATAGATTGATAATTGATGAATTGAGAGATCTAATTAAGTATAATTAGATCTCTCAATTAAGTTTAGTCAAGAGATTGTGTTTACCTAAATTAGCACCACTTTCCTCAATACCAATAGTAAAAATTAATACAGTACCCGGCGATATATATTGCACATCGGCCTTTGGAATGAAACACTATTTCTATTCTATTGCAAGGAAAGCTAGCCAGAAATTCACGTAGTAATTACTGAAATCTCTTCACAATCGGCGAGCACATCAAGTAACATATATAAAAAACTAGTAGGGCGCGTGGGTGCGCGGCCCGCAAGCGGACCGCGGTTTTTCTACTCGTCTAGTAGACTTTCAGCTCCTGATCATTTTCTATCACAAAACCACTCTTCCATCTTTTATACTCTCCGAGATAGACACCGTTGAAGTTTGTATGGCCGCCATCTTGAATCCGCCATTTTGGATTTTTTTCAGCTCACTGCCAATTGGATGAGATTTCGAGTGACTTTTGTTCGAGCACCCCCACCTATCTACATTACCATGGCCGTGCTCCTCACCCACCTTCCAAACCCTCGATCATCATATGTCATCATTTGTCATAATGAAAATTCTTCAATAAAAAAAAATCTTGAAAAGGAATTGTATCAAAGTCGTGCATGATTCCCGGCTTCTAGTCTCTTCAATATTCGCCATATATTTTTGTATGAAGAAAAAAAAAATTCCGCCATCTTGAATTTTTTTTCTGTTCGTCAAGTAGACCTTAGGGTCTTGATCAGCTTTTGCCAGGAAACTACTCTTCTATCTTTTATACTCTCCGAGATAGACACCGACGAAATTTGTATGGCCGCCATCTTTTTTCCGCCATTTTGAATTTTTTTTCAGCTCACTGCGAATTGGATGAGGTTTCGAGTGACATTTGTTCGAGCACCCCCCACCTATCTTCAATACCCTGGCCGTGCTCCTCATCCGTCTCCGAAATCCTCAATCATCAGCTCTCTCCATAATTTTCCTCCGAATGAATTTTTGTCCTCTATACGAAACCATCGGTGGAAAAAAAATTTTTCATACAAAATTTTACAGGAGAGGTGATCAATCAGTCAGTGAATCAGTGAATCAGCACGAGCAGCTATATATATATTAATAGTGTGTGTGTCAGCTCCGACGCACGACTGGAGTTTACTCCTTACAACGTCGTAATGCATTCGCGGCGCTCGCTGCGTCTTGGCGCCGCTCGGACCCGATCGGTACGCGCTCGGCTTCCAGAAGCGAAAGCTATTTCGCATTCGACAACCTCAAGCGAAAACCAACCTTATTTACTCAACGTTAGGGTAGAAATTTGCATCGTTGTGAAAAACGTAACAAGGGCATTCGACAACTCAAGCGAAAACCAACCTTATTTACTCAACGTTAGGGTAGAAATTTGCATCGTTGTGAAAAACGTAACGAGGTCATTCATAAGTAGATTTTACTCCTCGAATTTTTCTCATACCGGGCGCCTAAAATCGATTCTTAAGGAGTATACTCCAAAATGCAGTCGAACTGTGAATAGAATAGAATAGCGTTTTATTCCAAAGGCCGATGTGCAATATAATATATCGCCGGGTACTGTACATAATATTTTGATAGTGGAACCCTAAATATTTTGGGGATAAAACGGCCGATATAATTCGTTTTGTTTTTTTACATACTTACTTAATTTGGCATTTCTGCAAAATCTAAACTCGCAGTCCTGTATAATATTATAAGCTAAGCAACACATTTTGCTTATGTTCAGGTTATAAAATTCGCTGACTTTTAATTTCTAAAGCAAATACGTTTTCCCGCCATAAATGTCGGCCATTTGCTTTGCTTTCAAAATGGCGGTGCACATTACCGTATCTTCTTGTTGGTAGACTGTAGCTCTAAAAGAATTAACTTTGAGCATATTTTTATTTATATAGGTATACCTGCCTTTGTTTTACTGTGAAGTTATTAGTCTACTGACTCGTGTTTTGATTATTTATATTTTTGAAGAATATTAGCGCCATGTTAAACATGACTAACATTCCATTAAATAACGTTAGCAATGTTTCCTTTGAGAAATGGAGTAACAGCACTACAACTTGGCTACCAAGATACTAAAAAAGGAAACAAGGAAGACCAGTACTACGGTGGAGAGATGAATTAGAGACATTCGAGGGAAAACTATGGTCCCGCTCAGCCCAAAACAAGAAAGAATGGAAGAAGAAGGGGGAGGCCTTTGCCCAGCAGTGGGATGACTTGTAATTAAAATAAATTAACATATATAAATATAATAATAACTATGTAATAAGGAAGGCTTATAAGTAATTAAATAAATAAAATGTTTCCTTTCCCTTCGAAATTAAAGATGAATCTTGTGTTAGGAGCGGGTATAGTGCAACGAGAGAGATTTGAACTATCGATCTTCCGTATTTCCACACGAGTAACCGAACAGAGAGGAAGCTTCCTAACAAGGGCGAAGAAGTATACCTATTCTGCTAGGGTTGTCACCTGATGCATGTCAACAATTTAAGGAAAAATAAAAATATTTTGAAGTTTGTATAATTATGTATAATTTCAGTTAAATCCTGAACTTGAACAACAAATACTTAAATTAACAAAAATATAAAGAAACGATTTTTTTAATGAACATCAGTATTTTTGCCCTAACTTCACAATTAATGTTAATAGATGGCATCGTCATTTACTATCGACTATTATTATTATTACAAGCTTTTATTTAACTTGCAATGTATGTATGTATGTATACATGGGTATATGTATTAAACGTACATACATACATGTAAAAATACATGTATCAAATCTTACAAGATGAGATAGAACCACTTTTCCGGTTGAGCTGAAATTTTGCGTGTATGTGTAAATCGGATGACCCTGCAATATTATTGGGATATGGAGCTGTTCTGATGATTGAGCTGGAAGATGGCTATACTAACTCTATAAAAAACTCACTAACCTCATCAAATTTGGGCTCGTTTGATTCGTCTTGACAAGTAATCTGGCCTGAGATGACCTTCAGGGTCTGATATGAAGCTGGAAGGTGGTTTTGGCAACTTGAGTAATAAAACTTTATGTACTTTAGTAATATAACTTTATTATTAACAAGTTTGGGCTCGTTTGATTAATCTTGAAAAGTACTCTGGTCCTAGATGATATCCAGGTTCTGACGATTGAGCCTTAAGGTGGCTATAGGAACTCAGTAATTAAACGACGTAACCTCATCGAGTTAGGGCTCGTTTGACAAGTCTTGACCAGTTCTTTGGTCCTAAATTATGGTCCATGGGTAATGTAGCCAGCTACGAAAAGCTTGTCTTGTAAAAATGTTTTTTTTTAATTTACACTAGTTTTGTATGACAAGTATTAATAATAATTATGTTATTCAATTATCAAATATCAATAAAACTATTAATAACTTCACGTCGTTATTTTTGCAAAAGTTTATTCGTTACAATTAACAAATAATTGTGTTTGTGTCTATAGATGACGCTGTGCACAGATAATTAAATTTGAATATGCGGGCCCTTTGCTAATGTTCCCAAAAATTATAAGTATGGGTCAATTTTGGTCGTCATGTATCGATATAATATGATAAAATATCAATATTCATACAGTAACGCATTCTGCACATGTGAGGAAATAGAGTTTGGATTATTATAAAAAAATCTATATTCATTATTAATTACATTTTACTCATTCAATAAAAAACAATTTTAAATTTGCTTTACATAGGTAACAGTTAATAACTAACAATATACTAATCCTGACGATAACATACTTAAAATAATATATAAAATATATCGCAACTACTGTAACAATTTTAATTAAAAAACTGAAACGTGTACATGAAAGGAAATTATTACTAGATTTCTTATCTTAAACTCATCATCCAAAAAGTCCTACAGAGTTTGGCATTTTTACACTATTACATACATATACACAAATAAATCTAAACTCACAACAAACAAACACTCACTCTTCGTCTATTTATTTCTACTAAACGCACGACCGTCAGCCCTTACGTCCTGACCCTGACTTACCCTGAGCGGCGCGCCGCGGCGTGTCGGTGAATGTGTCGGTGAGAGCTCACGCACACAGCGTTGCGCTATGTATGGGTGAGCCCGCCGCGAGCCGTTTGTATGTAGCTTCCGCTCTGTTACTTTAATATACCTACTCTGTGGTATTTCTGACTACTCGTTGCCTGTAATTCTGCTATTGAAGCTTGAATTACGTTACATTTAACTCCATTTACATTGTAAACCCTTTTTGGGTGGTGTCACAGACAAATCCTACTCATATCATAATTATGCGAAAGTTTGTGAGGATGTATGGATGGATGGATGGATGTTTGTTACTCTTTCACGCTAAAATGAATGAATCGATTCGGTTGAAAATTGGAATGGAGATAGCTCATACCCAGGATTAACACACAGGCTACCCGGAATTTTTATCCCGGAAAATTACAGAGTTCCCGCGGGATTTAAAAAGCCTTAATCCACGCGGCCGAAGTCACAGGCATCTAGTATGATCATATTATGTAGGTACAATTGTATGTGAAATGTTTGTCTGTTAAACCACTGATTGAATAAATGTATATGCCCAAAATCAATGTATATGCCCATCTTAACATGTGTTGAATTATAATTAATTAAGTATGCTTTTTTGGAACTTCCCCTCATTGTGGAAACATTGCATACATAGCATAGTATCTATTGTATTGTAAACTTGTTCTTGCTGGTTCTTCTCGGCAGGAACGGCATTCCGAACCAGTGGTAGACTCATCGACGATTCAAAAGCACTTATAAAAAAGTTTATTTGAATAAAAAACATTTCTATTCTATTCTTGTATTTTCTCTCTTTCTTTTCCATTTCAATGTTATTAAATAGCCTGAATAGCGCGGTCAAAAAACTGAAAGTTCAATTAACGGGTCCATCCACCCCTTGCACTACCTACTGTCTTACCCACTGTCCACTCCTAACATTTAAGCTTTACGCTTATTTGGAGGGGTCATTAACTTCCATCAAGTCATACTTACTAGCTTTTCGTTTCGCCATCGCTTTCGTCCGCGTGAAATTACTTAGGTTTTTAAAATTTCCGCGAGAACCCTCCCTATGTCACTCTCCAAGGTTATGGGTACAGTGTAACTAGCTACTTACAAATTTAATTTTTAAAAAAATTAAAAATAATACAAAAAGACGTTTAAACACTGTTAGTTTCTTTCTAACCGACATAAAAAAAGGCGGAGGTTCTCAATTCGTCGGAATCTTTTTTTTCATGTATATTCACCGATTACTCCAAGACGCCTGACCGATTTGGGAAATTCTTTTTTTGGTTGAAAGCGTAGGTATACTTCCCAGGTGGTCCCATTTAAATTTAATCGAAATCGGTCGAGCGGTTTTAAAAAATCAGCAATAAATTAAGTTATACTTTGTAGAGGTAAGCGCAGACGTTTGAAGTCGATTTTTACAAAATAATTTTTTATTGGAACGTAGTTCCCTATCGCGCGGTACGGAAAGGGGCTAGACGGAAAAAATTAAGGAAACCGACCCTCGACACATTTTTGAAACCGACACTTTTTTGTTAAATGTGAATTTTGCATTTGTGTTCGGTGTATTCGCCTTAGAACAACGCGCCTGCATGGCCTAGTGGTTAGGACAGTCGCCTATAAGTTCAACGTCGATGATTCGAATCCCAGCTCGACAGACTGAATTTTCTATTTTCAATTTTATTTAAATAATTTCTAAATGTGGAATTTTCCCTAATTTTTTATTGTATAAATTGGATAACGCCATCTGTGAAAAACCAGTAACTCCACCAGAGTAACTCTTTGGTTTTGTAACAGTGCAATAGAAATAAACTAAAAATAATTCATCGTATTTAATCAATTTAATACTAGATGACACCACTAGTTTATTACAATTCCTTCACTACAGCTACTACAGGCTAATAATAAATAAAGAAGTAAAAAAAATTCCTTCACTAAAATTAATCGAAAGGAACTACGTTCAATCCGGGTGTCCCTAGACACCTCTCAAGTTTTTTTTTTTAATTATAATATTCCTGAAATGTATGCATGAAATATCTTCGTAGATTCGTAGTTCAAGTCTCTAGCAGCAAATGCATAGTTAAGCACAGAAGTGGGTACAGGATATCCATCAAGAAACTTGGCATACGTCTCGTCTAACACGTCGGATCTAAACGCTAAATATCTGCGGTGTGGAGGCACATACGGACAATTCAAAAGACGAGCATATCTCTTTTGAATATCCTACTAATATCCTACTTATCCTCATTAATCATCATCAATAGCCTATAACAGTCCACTGCTGGACTAAAGGCCTCTCCCAAGGGGAGGGTTTGCCCATAATCACCACGCGGGGCAGACGGGTCGGTGATCGCAGTAGATGGCAGTAGTAGCACAGAGGACGCTGCTGCCCGTTCTCGGTTATATTCCCTTAGTCGCCTCATACGACACCCGCGGGAAGAGGAGGGGTGGTGACAGCTGTATTCTGATCTGCCGTCACCACACGGCACGTCTACTTATCCTATCCTATTCCGCAGTTCCGCAGATGAAGTTGTGGGCATTATCAGCTAATCTATATATATATATAAAAGAAAGTGGTGTTAGTTACACTATTTATAACTCAAGAACGGATGAACCGATTTGGCTGAAAATTGATGGAGAGGTAGCTTAGAACCAGGAGACGGACATAGGATACCTTTTATCCCGTTCGACCGCGTTTCCGTCAAGTCACTATAAAACGTGGTATAACAAAAACGCACTGACATGGAATAACAAAACGCAAATGACAGTGGAATAACAAAACGTAAATGACAGCTAAACGTAATTTTGTCTTTGGTTAAGTATGGTAAAAAATTTGACAATTACAAAAATGATAGCTAAACGTAATTGATAATATCATCACTCATCAGTAATATGTTTTCTCTTTGAATCATCATTAACAATGCCGCGAGCAAGACGATCAAATGTTTCCTGCTACAAAGCTACGGATTGACGTGATTTATTGGATAGGTATAGTTGAGAACCTGGAGGGTGACAAAGATTTCCCGCGGGATGTTATGAACTAAATCCACGCAGACGAAGTCGCGGGCATCAGCTAGTTATAATATAAAATATTATGTCGAAATACCTAAGCTTGTCTAGTCCGCCTACTTCCATAATAATAGTAATAAGCCAATGGAATCTTATCAACAAATAAATATTATAATCTCGGATCGTGCGAATGTCTCCGTGAAAAGTTTTAATAGATAGGTAAGTATATTACCTATATTGGTATTGGAGGCTTCGGAGTTTAGAATAATAAAGTCTTTGTTAGACAAAATACCTATTCATCTTTATTAAAAATATATTATGATACACACAATCAACTTACTAGAAACGGTTATAAACTGGAATCATTCAAATCATTCATCATCAAATCATTTGCGTGGTTGAATGTAGGTACGCTCATCTATAATGATATATACAGTATAAAAAACTTGAGAGGTGTCAAGGGACACCCGGATGGAACGTAGTTCCTTTCGATTACATTGTGTTCGGTATTTTCGCGATACAACACGGCGTCTCCGTAGCCTAGTGGATCCGGCAGTCGCCTAATAGTTCACAGTCGATGGTTCGAATGTTAGCTCGACAGACCGAATTTTCCATTTTCAATTTTATTTTAAATGTGTTAATAATAGTGTGGGAAAAATTCCACATGTAGAAATTATTTCAAATAAAATTGAAAATAGAAAATTCAGTCTCGAGTTGGGATTCGAACCATCGACTGTGAACTATTAGGTGACTGCCGGAGTCACTAGGCCACGCAGACGCCGTGTTGTATCGCGAAAATACCGAACACAATGCAAAATTCACATTCAACAAAAAAGTGTCGGTTTCAAAAATGTGTCGAGTGTCGGTTCCTTAATTTTTTCCGTCTAGCCCCCTTCCGTACCGCGCGATAAGGAACTACGTTCCAAAATATATAGTTACTGTATGAGAGCGAAGGAATATGAATTTGCAGAATATGACAAATATTCCCCCTCTCCCCTCCAAATACAACCGACAAACCAACAGTGTGTTTATTTTGCTGCCCGTTCCTTCGACCCGTATGTTTTATGAAGACTGAAGAGCCAGTGAGCTAGGCTTGTTAGTCAAGTTAGAGCGTGGGAGCTTACCGATTGTTGCCGTAAACTAGCAACCGGGTAGGTATATAATGCACATCATAACACGTACCTATCTACAGGTAAGAACCTAACTAGCTAGAACACTGACAGTCGTGTTATGTGACGACGCTATTATCTCTCCTTATACTGTGACGACGCTATCCCGTCAGAGAATCAGAGCCTACTGAGATAATACATACAAGTCCATCAATTCGCATTGGGCCAGCGTGGTGGACTATGGCCTATAACCCTTCTCTGAGAGGAGACCTGCGCTCAGTAGTGAGCCGTTGATGGGTTGCTATTGATGATGATGATGATGATGAGATAATACATAAGCTAGACATAGCAAAATATGTCTCCCGATTTTTGCTCGTAGCTAATATAGCTACGAAAAAAAGACATAAATTACCCGATTATGGCAAAGCCAAAAGGAAGGATTATAGATAGGTTATAGGGAGAGAGACATAGGCTACTATTTATCCCTGAAAAGTGAAAATCAAAGAGTGCCCCAGGGATTTTTCAAAACTAAATACTTATTCCATAATATCATTTTAAAAAACCGACTTCAAACTTCTGCGCCACTATACAAAGTATATATAATTTATTGTTGATATTTTACAAACCGCTTGACCGATTTCGATAAAATTTGACAAATTGAAACAAGAAAATAATTTTTCAAATCGGTTCAGGCGTCTTCGAGTAATCGGTGAACATACATAAAAAAAGATTCTGACGAATTGAGAACCTCCTCCTTTTTAGGGTTCCGTAGTAAACAAGGAACCCTTAGGTATAGTTTCGCCGTGTCCGTCCGTCTGTCTGTCTGTCCGCGGTTTAGCTCAAGAGACTATTGATACTAGAAATCTGTAATTTGATAAGGGTATAAATATCAATCACGCCGACAAAGTTGTGAAATAAAATTGTGAAAAATATTTTTTTTAGGGTACCTCCCCTACATGTAAAGTGGGGATGAATTTTTTTCTCATCTATCCCATAGTGTGGGGTGTCGTTGAATAGGTCTTTCAAAAACGTTGTGGGTGTGGGAACACCATTTTTCAATTCAGGGATCCGTTTGTGAAATATGATATTTTAAAGTGCTAAATTTTATTAGAGTCAAGTGTCCCCCCCCCACTCTGCCAGCTAAATGGTTGTATATTGGCTGGGTGCATAGGGCTTAGTGGGGGACACAAAAGTGATGACAGCGCCCGCTGCGGACAATTATAGAACTACGGGGGGCTCTTTATTATCGATGACCATAAAAATAACACGTGTGTCAGTTTAATTAAATAAATAAAATAAATTGGGTCATCGAAGTTGTTGTGTGTCGATTGCAAAAATACTAGTAGAAATAGTAATTGTAAATTTTATAAGTTTCCGGTTGCCAAGTGGAAATTAAATCAGCGAAAAAAATGGATAACTGCTGTTAAAAGGCAAAAGTAAGTATTACTATAACCTACAACCGTATTCTATAGCATAATGTCATATACATGTGTATATCGTGTAAGAAAACGGAGTAATAATTTAATGTTTTTTTTTTTTGTAAAGTATTGATGGATCGTTATGGTCTCCAAAACCTATGGATGTTATATGCAGTGAACACTTCATTGGCGGTGAAAAATCAGATGTTGAATCAAGTCCTAATTACGCTCCAACTATTTTTAAATATATAATTATGTTAAATAGAGCTATTTGTTATTTTATATTGTTTTTTAATATTAATAATGATTTTTTATTCAATATTAAATTTACAATAAACATTTTGACAGATTTTAACACTGCTTAACCTAATTCACTTATTGAGACTTGTTTTAGTTGTTGATAACAACAACTAAAACAAGTCAAGTCTTTTACTTACTGTTTTTAGCTGACCCACGGATTTTTTTAAATTTAATATTCACTCTGTGTAATATATCACATTTAACATTGAAAAAAAAATTTTTTTTCAAGTTTATTTTATTTTTTCAATAGCTATTTGACATCCAATACATGTTTATTTTCTCAAAAGAGGCCCCGTAAGTTGTATCGTTAGATGGCGCTGGGGTCACGCACCCAGCGAATAGGATACAAGAAAAAATTTACAGCAGTAGTATATATTATAATGAATTTTAAAGGAAAACTATCACGGCTAAGTAGGGTAGTGAAGGAGTTATATCGGTTTTCCTAAGTTAGATATTACACGTAGTGTAAGTTGCATATTTTGTAGTATGTTATAGTATTTGAACCATGGAACTCAAAATGTATGTTGAGACTTTCAACTACGGAATCCTACACTGCGCGTGGTCCGACACGCACTTGGCCGGTTTTTTTTTTGAAGTATGTTAAAAAATAAGTCTAAAAATCACTTGCTTTACCTTCATCATTATCATCATCAACTCAACTCGTTGCTAGGCTACTACTAGGCACAGGTCTACACTGAGAATGAGAAGGATTTAGGTCATAGTCCACCACGCTGGCCAAGTTGACAAAAAATATTGACAAAGTTATAACACTGTTCTTTTTTTAACCCTGGATAAAAAAGAGGGGTGTCATAAGTTTGACGTGTATATCTGTGTATCTGTGAATCTGTGTATCTGTCTGTTCCCTCGTAGCAGCCTACCCGAAGGGACCGATTGTGATGCGGTTTTTTCTGTTTGAAAGCTATTATGTAATCGAGGTGGATCTTAGCTATAATTTATAAAGATCTGCTCAGGCGTTTGAAGATCATCAGCTCATTGCCTACTTGATTAAAGGGTCTTACAAGCTTTCACTGGTGCGATTGATTTAAAAGTTGTAGTGTTACTTCGGATTATTTCCAAGGCATTGTATGTAATCTTGGAGCTGACGTTGCAGTATCAAGCAGTCTGCGGGATACCCAACTCCTCAGCAACTTACAGCAGATATAGCGTTTGTGATCATTAGAATGGTCTCAATGAGTAGGTGATAGATAGATGATGATCGAGGATCGAGAATCGAGGAGGAGGATCTGATGATGGAGCAGAAAACTGGTTAACAGGATGTCAGGTATATCGTACATAGTCCGGCCATAGATTCATATGTCGGGAGTGTTTTAAATTTTTAATTTACAGTAGCAGTAGCAGTAAAGTAGCAGTTAAAATAAAATAAAATAAGCCTTTATTGCTATTAATTTATGTACATTGGTTGAAATCTGATACTTATTACCCAATACATTACATTCTAAATTTAAAACATAAAAACTTTTAATAGAAAATAATTATTGGATAGAAGCAGGCGTTACTTTGCGGAAGTCCATGATTAGCAAGAAAAGGTTAGAATTATTTTGCTATAATCCGCCAACAGGTCGTAAATTTGAAACACGCTACAAAGAACATATGGCCGCGGTCAGGAACAACCAACCCCAAAAGTCTCACTTTGCTAAACATCTCCTTGATAGTGGACACAAATTATCATCCGATCATTCATACAAAATCTTACACACCTGTGATAAAGGGCTTCGACTGAGCATGTTGGAACAATTAGAAATAATAAAACATAACAATAATACTCAGTTTAAATTACTTAATGAACAAGTGAACGTCTCAAGTTCACCACTGCTTCGTTTGTTTGAAGGGGGGGGGGGGGGGGTTTAGTGGGCGGGGCAACAGTAGTGGGGGTAGGAATACGGTATATAATATCGCGCAATTGACACGAGCGTCACTAGACAATACATCATTGTAAAGTCGACATCTCCTGAGGATGCTCCGGTGTCGGGGCGAAACGTGCGTCGAGAGTAGTGTAAAAGTTATACAGATTTTTTCTGTTGGCGGATTATAGCAAAATAATTCTAACCTTTTCTTGCTACAAAATAATTAGTTGAAATTTTTTTGTTAGGAAGTTTTTATATTTAGAAATAGGGTAGTTATATATATTAATTACATCGGTAAACGGTTATCTTATTAGTATTTATCATGTAACAGCTTGTCCTATGACAAAGGCCTCCTCCAAGGATTTCCATTTGGTTCTATCTTTTGCAGTCCGAGTCCATAGTGGACCGGCTACTTTTTTAATTTCGTCCATCTCTTATATTGTCTACCTCGGTTCCTTTTCCCATCCCGTGGATACCATTGCATTTGTGCAATAAAGTAGCAGTTAGCCCTTTTAAAATAGATGCGTTGGTCCTGAATGCAGTCCATAGTACCATAGGCACGCCTCTCTACACTTGAGTACTGCAACTACTAGAGTGTGTGTAGCTCAGCAACTTACAGCAGATATTATAGTGTTTACTGTTTGTGATCATTAGAATAGTCTCAATGATTAGGTGTTAGATAATTGATGATCAAGGAACGAGGAGGAGGATCTGATGATAGAGCAGGACTAGCAGGATTCCAGGTAAGTATAATGTACATAGTCCAGCCATAGATTCACATATCGGGGATGTTTGAAATTTACAATTTACACTTGTGTGGGGGGGGGGACGAGGGGGGATCAAAATGACAATCTAATAAAGATTTAAACATTACGAGATTTCCAGCAAGAAAGTCAATGAGTAATAAATTCCTCAAGGTTTTGTCCCAGTACATATTGTATGTAGTTCTGGCTTGGCGCCAAGCGACTCAGCGGAACGCGTGATGCACTGCCTCTAATGATGTGAACTTGTCGATATCGATATTCGGTTATCTTCTTCTTCATCTAAATATACTGGACCGCAAAGAAAAAGGGTCGGTTAGAAAATCTTCAAAATGAAAAACTACGACGTATTTTCATTTATTTTACATTTATTAAATGTCATTCTTTCAACTTCTGGTTTGGGGATCGCCCAATTTCCCACCTGAGCTATTGTAACCTTGTAGATGGTGGTGAAATTTACCTTCGTATTCTAATGATATTGTAGGGGATTTTCATTGCCCGAAAACATGGACTAAACGACGTTTTCTAAAAACGAAACCTAGCTAGATCAATTTATCGCACACGAAACTCCCTGCATACTTAATTTCTTGAAAATCGGCGTCGTATCCGAGACTCAGATTATACAGGTATTAGATAGGTACAAAACATTAACACTTTTATTTACACTAAAACTATGACTACATATTATTGTAATATGTTACTAAAAGCATATATGTTATAGCTGAAAAAGCTACTGCCTCGGCATAATGCTCCAGTAGATATTAGAATGCTGCAGCGTTGATTTTCAGGCTGTTTTTCTATATCGATATATGGAATGGTCTCATCATTAGAGGAGTCGTTGGCAATAATCGACAGCCCATAGACCGCAGCGGGAGTGTCTTATCTTCGATGGAAGCTTGCAATTTCACTCTCTCTTGCACGCTCAGGCTCAGGCGGAACGTGACACTTTTTCGTGCGTGCAGCCGGTGTTCATCGATTTATAAGACGTTATCACGTCAAAAAAGGAGAAACTAGTGCCTCTAAAAAGTTGGTAAGTTGATAAAGTAACAAGAAGAATAAACTCCCTAACATTGACTTTTAAAAACTATACGTATAAAATAAATAGGTACAAAACATTAACAATAAATCTATGACTAAATAAATATTATTGTATGTTACATAAAGCATAATAATATGTTATAGCTGCAAAAGCTACTGCCTCGGCATAATGCCCGCAGTATTAGAAGTCTGCAGCGTTGATTGACAGGCTGATTTTCTATATCGATATATAGATTGGCCCCATCACTAAAGGAGTCGTTGGCAATAATCGACAGCCCATAGACCGCAGCGGGAGTGTCTTATCTTCGATGGAAGCTTGCAATTTTGTTGGATTCAGCGAACTTCCGCCTCTGATATAAGGAGCGGTAATAAGACATCCGTCTCGCGACGGAACGGTGAAATTCTGAGGTGAAACCTACTTACTTCAATTCTTCTAAAGTAGGCTGTGAAAACCTGTGAATAGTTTTCGATACTGATATTATGAAAATATTTTTGTCATTTCACATTCACATTTAGCTACTCATACTCGTAAAGGCTTAAAGTTTATTCTGAGCGATTAAAACAATAATAATTATTCTTTCTACATATTATTTTCATTTTCGGTGTCGTAAATTGGGTAATTTGGAGTAATATGTCATGGAAGTTTAACGCTAGTTCGATGTATTATACTAGATGATGCCCGTGAATTCATCCGCGTGGATTAAGTTCTTTTTATTCCCGCGGGAACTATTTTCCGGGATAAATTGTAGCCTATGTGTTAATCCTGGGTATGAGCTATCTCCATTCCAAATTTCAGCAAAATCGGTTTATTAGTTGTGGCGTGAAAGAGTAACAAACATCCAGCCATCCATCCAGCCTCACAAACTTTTGCATTTATAGTATTTGTAGGATGTAGGATAAGATTCCTATCCTATCCTACTTCCTTCCTTGGATTAGGTAGCTTCTAGATTTAATTTTTTAAATATCCGCGGGATTCCTTTGTTTTTCCGGGATAAAAGATCGTAGCTTTGTCACTCAAGTCCTCAGATTAGGTAGCTTCTAGTCCGCATGGATTTAATTTTTAAAATGTCCGCGGGATTCCTTTGTTTTTCTGGGATAAGAGATCGCAGCTTTGTCACTCAAGTCCTCAACTAAAAAAGTATGTCAACCCGTTGCTCTTTTGCGGCGGAATTTAAGTACCTACTTACTAAACAATAAACCAACACTCTTTTATATTATCTCATCCTCCGAGAGGAGTATAGTGTGACCAGTTTGTAGTGGGGTAGTGGGCCAGCGATGGGTAATTTCACCCAAAGATACGAACCCTTGCTAACCCTTGTGGGTTGTGGGGTAACCCTATTTCAGCCACTAGTCACAGTAACAAAGATAAGGTGCATAGCTGCCGCGGTAAATGTTAACGCTCAGTAATTCTATTCTACAACAATTTATTTCGCTGAAACTTCGCAATGCGAAGCTCGGAGTACGTTTAAGCTGTTTTACTTGCAAACTTATTCTCATTATAGAGTAGACATCAACAACGCGGATGTAGGAAAGGGACAGTGGATGTGGCAGTAATAATATTGTCTGATATGCGTTTTTTTTATTTTTAATTTATTTCTTACATCGGCATTACATAGAAAAAAAATTAGAATAGAATAAAATAGAAAAGAAATGTTTTTTATTCAAATAAACTTTTTTACAAGTGCTTTTGAATCGTCGATGAGTCTACCACTGGCTCGGACTGCCCTTCCTGCCGAGAAGAAACAGCAAGAAACTCGGCAGTTGCTCTTTTCAAAACAAGTCCACAATACAATAGATACTATGCTATGTATGCAGGATTTCCACAATGAGGAGAAGTCCACAAAAATTAAAAATTTAATTAAAATATTTAATATGAAAACCTGCTCGGACGTTTGAGGATCATCAGATAATTTCCTAATTGATTAAAGGGGTTTAAAAACTTTCACCGTTGCGATTTATTTAAAAGGTGTACTGTTACTTCGGATTATTTCCAAAACTGGTAACCTAGAGCTGATGCTGCAGCATCAAGATGTCCATAGTGAACTCCTCAGCAACTTACAGCAGATAAAGTGCGTTTGGGCCCATTAAAATGGTGTCAATGAGTAGATGTTAGATAGATGATGATCGAGGATCGAGGGGGAGGATCTGATAATGGAGCAGAAGACTGGGTAACAGGATGTCAGGTATATTGTACATAGATACATGTCAGGAGTGTTTTAAATTTTCAATTTACACTTCTCCTCAAAAATGGAGACATACAAATTAAAAAATACCTTCTCCATATCACCATAAATGATTCAACCATCTCGGGGATTGTGTTAATATATTCCACAAGTGTCGACACCCGAATAAGCTGAAATTGCTAATGAATTCGGACAAAACATTTGCAGTCGAGTTGTAGGCTCATTTTTTTACTTTTAGCCCAATTTTCCACTAAAATATTTGATAACCACCTGGGTACCTGGAGCACTTCGACCGTCCGCTGTGCCAGATCTTTTTTACCAAACTGTGGAACCAACTCCCTTCGACGATGTTCCTACTTAATTACAACAGGGGGTTATTCAAGGGGCGGACCAATGAATTCCTGAAAAGCCGGCATCGCTTTGATGGTGCCTTTGTCGCTATAATGTGCGGTGATTATCACTTAACATCAAGTAACCCGCCTGCTCGTTTTCTCGTCATACCTACAAAAAAAATCGGCCAAGTGCAAGTCGGGCCTCGTTCTTTTAGGGTTCCGTACATATGAACAAATCACTTTTCTAGTCTATCTAGATATTTAAATATCTTAGTTCTTAGATAGTACTAAACTAGTGGTTCGCCCCGAACTGAGACCTCGCGGTAACGGTATCCCATGATTATTCATTCAATCGATACATGATAACCAAAACTGACATTATTATTATGCCCGTTTTCACCAAACATACCTAAATCATCCCCTAAGTAGGAGTCTCTTAACGTAGGTAGCTCCTAAATACAATCCTAAGTCCTAACATCCGTCCCAATATCCTTTTAGGTGTCCCGTACAGGATCGTGATAAATAAGTTGACAGAAAACATCAATCACCTAACTTATAGGTAGCCCGTAAAGGTTAGGGAACGTTAGTGAAAACATTGAATTATTTATCAAACATTGAATTTAACTCGTAGTTCCATGGGAATAGTTACTGACTGCGCCATCTATTAGCATTATTGTGAAGCTATGTTGATGCTATATGAATTACTGACGCCCATTAAAAATTAAATAATCTCGTTTCTTTATAATATTCATATAATTTTAGTATTTGTTGTTCAAGTACAGGATATAAGTGACCTAAAAACATAAAATCAGTTTGAAAATCCATAGCGGATTTTTCTAGAGAGCGTCTTCAAGCGAGCGTATAAAATCGCCACTTTGAAAGCCCCCCATTTCGTCAATTTTAAGGGAAAAATTAAAAAAAAAATATTTTTGTACTCAGTTCAAAATTATCTTTAAAATGATACGTAACAATTTTATGTAACGCGATTTTTTTTTTTTTACTTCGCATTCGCTTCTATGAGAGCCCCCCTGAAATAAAGATTTTTATAACTTTTTAAGCCATTTTCGGCTGGAGGCCATCGGTTTACATATTATATCTAAATTTGAAGTAATTACGTTCAGTAATTCAAAAGTTATAAGGCTCTGACAGACGGACGGACGGACGGACGGACGGACGGACAAGTGCAAATCGCCCTAGTTAACTCAAAGACCTTCGCTTCGCTCGGTCGATTAGCATATAGCATAAGTTAAGATTCATTAAAATCCCTAACATCATCATTAGCAACCAGTCAACTGCTTACTAATGAGTGCAAGTCTCCTAGCTCAGAGAAGGGTTATAGGCCATAGTCCACCACGCTGGCCCAATGCGAATTGGCGGACTTCACACACCTTTGAGTAAATTATGGAGAACTCTCAGGCGTGCAGGTTTCCTCACGATGTTTTCCTTCACCGTTGAAGCATGTGATATTTAATCGCTTAAACGTAGATACATAGCTCTGAAAAGTCAGAGGTACCCGGGATCAAACCTGCGACTCCCCGAATAGGAGACCAGTCCTAACTAATAGGCTATCACGGAGACCTGCGCTCAGTGACTCTGCGTTCTGCTGATGATGATGATGATGATGATGTAGCACAAGTTAAGGTTCATTAAAATCCCTATAGAATTGTGTTACTGAAAATAGCCTGGTGCAATATTCAGCGCATAGAATATCATGCTAGTTCCTTCATTTCATTTATCTCATCTCAATCCATCTCTGGCCCATTATTAGGCACAGGTTTCCTCTCGAATGCAAAGGTTTTAGGCCATAGTCCACCACGCTGGCCAAGTGTGTCGGGTTGATAGACTTCACACACCTTCGAAAACATTTTGGAAAACTCTCAGGCATGCAGGTTTCCTCACAATGTTTTCCTTCATCGTTAAATCAAGTGGTAATCAATAGCTTAAACGCATGTATGACTTCAAAATTCAGAGATGCGTGCCAGATTTAATCCGCAGAGGACCTATCCATTTTCGAAAAAAATCACTCTGTCATGGCAGGTTCAGGCAGGATGTTAAAAGACGAAACAAAAATTTAATTTTATTATTATTTTATTACAAAAAAAATAATAAATTATAATACAAGAAAATAGTCTATTTCTCAAATCTGCAACATGAATAACAAAAAAATGTCACTTTAAACTCAGATATTTACCAAGGTTATTAATAAAATTACTGAAAACCGCAGGTTTGGGTGTGTTCCTATCCCTCAAACTTGCAATCGTAGACGCTAAGTATGTAGCTGGGGTAACAGCTGCGAAATTTTTAACAGTAGACGTTGTAACAGTAGGTACAACATGATTTATATTCGTGTAAACCTGTTTACCGCCAATTGAACCCACATTTCCCGTAGTCGATTCATATTTGACTATTGGGTTATTGGTGGCAGAAATTACACCATCTGCATAACTATGAGCTACTTTTGTCGGTGCCACGGTAAATATGGGTTTAAGTTCACCATAGCTCGGCCTTAAAGTTGTAATTATAGTTGCTGGCGTTGAAACAGGTTTGTAAATGGCAAATTTGCTGTTGTAAGGCTCATAATTTTGATTATATTCAGATGAATAGTCATAATATTCTTTAGAATTGTAATGGTTAGGATCTTCTTTGATCGGTATTACATCTTTGTAATTGACATAATCTTTTCTAAGATTAATGTTATCATATTGTCTTACATTACCGTTTTCCTGTTTAAAGTAAATGCTTTCAATATTTTGATTGTCAAATTGATTCACATTATTGTCATGTTTAACATAATTATTAAGAAATATTCGGTCTTGATATTGATTTATATTGGTTCCCTGTCTGAAATAATTGCTTGCTATATTTTGATTGTCGTACTGCCTTAGATTGTTAAAGTTGTTGTTATTAAATCCATTATTAGTATATTGTTTGAAATTGTTGTTTGGTTTTATATAATTAGTTTTAATGACTTGATTATTATATTGTTTCGCGGCATTATCATCAATGACTTTATTTTTATCATTAACTTCATAGTTTCCTTCATCATATCTAACATCAGCTTTGTAGCCATTTTCGTCAGCTGTGTAAGAAACTATTTGCACTCTTCCATCCGGGAGTCGAACCCTGTACTCTCCGTTGGTACCACCACTGACGCTTTGTTGCTTGTGGGAGAAATCATCACCAGTTTTCTGATCTTTGACTCGGTATGAGAATGCGTAGTTTTGGTCCTGTAAAAAATAAAGATGTAAATAGAAATCGTTACAAAATCATACCTCCTTACATTAGTAGTAGTAATTATAAATGCGAAAGTGTGTTTGTTTGTTGGTTTGTCCGTCAATCACGCCGCAACAGAGCTATGCATCGACGTGATTTTTTGCATGGGTATAGTTGAAAACTTGTAGAGAGACATAGGCTACTTTTTATCCCGGAAAGTCAAAGAGTTCCCGAGGGATTTTAAAAACTAAATCCACGCGGACGAAGTCGCGGGCATCAGCTAGTAAAGTAATAAACTGAAACCCAACTGCTATCTGGTATCCTGCTAATATTATAAATATGAAAGTGTGTTGGTTTCAATCATGGAACAATCTTTAACGGCGAAGGAAAATACGCTGAGGAAACCTGCACGGTTTTCAAAGGTGAGTAAAATTCTGTCAATCCACACTTGACCTGCGTGGATGATAATGATTTTAAACCCTTCTTATTCTGAGAGGAGGTCCGTGTCTATGATGAGATGATGATGAGTTGATGACTCAGTCAAGTCATATTTTGCGGATGGATTGAGGAGCTAACTGCACTCTTTAAACATTTCTGTGGTGGTGTCGTTTGATGCGGGTTGTTACGTTACCTCAAATATGGTTGAGCGAAGCAACGGCTGGGTCATGCGTCATGCTCGTGAATGGGTGCCACCGGCGGGAAAGGAGCTACTTTATGTCTGCCCATCTTAAGATAGAAGTGAGTAGGTATGCATTTTTGGAACTTCCCTCATTGTGGAAACACTGCATACATAGCGTAATATTTATTGTAATGTAAGCTTGTTTTGAAAAGAGCAACCGCCGAGTTTCTTGCTGGTTCTTCTCGGCAGGAAGGGCATTCCGAACCAGTGGTAGAGCCAGACGATTCAAAAGCTCTTGTAAATTTTTTTTTTAATAAATATAATAAATAAAATAAATAAATAAAACTTTATTGACCTTAACCAACACAACAAATTAATTATTATCACTAAGAGTCTACTATATACCTATTTAAAAGTAATTGGTGTGGAATGGTCAATGGGCCACCCCCTCAGCTTGTGCCGCAGCATGAAAGGCAGGTATGTACCTACCGGACACACCGCAAAGCTGATTTTCATTTTCAAGAAGAATAATAAAAAATATTTCTTTTCTATTCTACTGCGTCATTATCCCCGTCATTATGTGATCAATAGAACGGGTTAAGACCCGCAGAAATGAGCATAACTTTGCAAAGGCAAATTATTAAGGTCAGTTAAGATTACCTGATCGTAATCCGCGTCATCTGATTCTCTGTTGCTTTCATATTGATTTCCGTAGTCTATGTTTTGAATCTGAAAAGAATAAGGAACTAATTAATGTATTTGAAATAAGGAGATTCGTAAAGGTAGAACCTGAGGAACGACATACATAGCTCAACCGAACCGAATCTATCATACTAATATTATACATGCGAAAGTGTGTTTGTTGGTTTGTCCTTCAATCACGCCGCAACAGAGCTACGGATCGACGTGATTTTTTGCATGGGTATACTTGAGGACCTGGAGAGTGACATAGGTTCCATTTTATCCCGGAGAATCAAGGGATACTAAAAATAATAAAACTTAAATCCACTTGGACGAAATCGCGGGCATCAGCTAATACCTATGTAATATACGAGTAAATAATACCCTTAGTACCCTTAGTATGCCTTTGTAAGTTTGTCCTTCAATTGTGCAGCAACGAATCAACTTTATTTTTGGCATGGGTACAGTTGAGGACCTGAAGAGTCACATAGACTACATTTTATCCCGTAAAACCAAGGTGTCCCCTGGGATATTAAGGACCTAACTTCCACGCGGTTAAATAGAGCTAGTAGGCACCTGGTAATTGTAATGATTTTGCGGTTTTCTTTTCAGCACGTTTTGTCTCGCGTAGTCCGATAGAGCTCTGTAGATCGGCGGCAAGACTGTCCGCTCCTGAAAATACAATTTCAAAATCTTAAGACCAAGCAAATTAAGGGGAAATGAATAAATTCTGATAGCAGTGATAGCCTAGTGGTTACGGCTGCCATCTCCTATTCGGGGGTCGAAAGTTCGATCCCGGGCACGCACCTCTGACTTTTCGGAGTCAAGTGCGTTTAAGTATTTTATTAATATCATTTACTTTAACGGTGAAGGATCATCATCATTCATCGTGAGGGAAACCTGCACGCCTGAGAGTTCTCCCTAATGTTCTCAAAGGCATGTAGTCCGTCAATTCGCATTGGGCCAGTGTGGTACACTATGGCCTATAACCTATATAACCCATCCCTGAGAGGAGACCTGCGCTCAGTAGTGAGAATTTGATGGGTTGCTAGTGATGAATAAATGCTTTGAAGGTCGTCCTCGTTTATATCCTTTCTAGCATGCAATATTTAATACTATTGCCATTTAAGAGCATACAAAATTACAAGTAGAAACATTTCTCTAAGCACCACATAGGTAAAGTATTCACATACTTTCAAAATCTTCACAAATGAAATCTACAAAATATCTATTACTAATCTAATATTTATTAAAACAAAGCCGAAAGTCTTGCGCGGTGAGAAGATTTCGTTATACGCCATAGACTTGTGGCTTTTAAACAATACAAAAACAATTATGTGTCGAGTAAACGGATTGGAGTCTGTATCACACTCGCCTCAGAACAATGGCGGGCGATCAATCACGCAGTGTTGAAAGAAATAAATAATATCATGGATTGAATGAGGTCACGCGGGCTAGCAAACGAGCGGAACTGAATTTCCACCCCCTTTTCTCACATCATCCTCATCATTGAGCATCGCGATCCTTGGCACGGATCACCTTCTCACGTACCTACGATGTTTTTACAAGTGTAGAGCACACTCTAGTACTCACACACACACACACATACACACTCGCACACACACTCTCTCTCTCACACACACACACACACACACACACACACACACACACACACACACACACGGTCACAAACTCGCACACACGGTCACAAACTCGCACACACTCACACATTCACTCTCACACACATACACTCACACACACACTAGTAGTTGTAGTACTCAAGTGTAGAGAGGCGTGTATGGACTGCATTCAGGATCAACGCATCTATTTTAAAAGGGCTAACTACTGTAAATTAAAAATTTAAAACACCCCCGACAATTGAATCTATGGCCGGACTATTTACCATCTGACATCCTGTTACCCAGTTTTCTGCTCCATTATCAGATCCTCCTCCTCGATCCTCGATCCTCGGTAACGAATAGATGTTAGGTAGAAGATGCTCTACCTAACATCTACTCGTTGAGACTATTCTAATGAGCCCAAACACTATATTATCTGCTGTAAGTTGCTGAGCAGTTGCAGATTACGCAGACTACTTTATGCTATAGCATTAGTTCAAGGCTGCCATGGCTTGAAAATAATCCGTAGTACCAGTTTGGGCAAGTGCTGTACCTATGGACGCTTGACCTGTGGACACAATAGATTCCGTCGAAACTAGCAACCCTAAAATTTAAACTTAAACGCGACCGTAAAGCTTTGTCTAAGTTGACAGTTCGCGTTCAAATTAGAATAATTTTTGGGTTGCTAATTTCGACGGAAACGATTGTGTCCACAGGTACAAGCGTCCATAGGTACAGCACTTGCCCCTACACCAAATTTCAAATCAATCGCACCAGTGAAAGCTTGTAAGACCCTTTAATCAATTACGAAATGAGCTGATGATCTTCAAACGCCTGAACAGATCTTCATTTATAGCTAAAATCCACCTCGATTACGTTAGCTTTCAAAAAGAAAAAACCGCATCAAAATCGGTCCATTGGGGAGCCTGCTACGAGCGAACAGACAGAAACACGTTACACACGTCAAGCTTATGACCCATTTTTTTGAGTGTGTGTGTGTGGGGGGGGGGGGCTGTCAGGCGTATTTTGGATTAATTCGGATTGGATTAGAAAAGCTACTGCTTACCGCGGGCAAGGTGGAAAGGAAAAGACCGTATGTGTTGGTCCGATCAAATAAGCACTGCACTCGGTAAAACTGTCCATGTGAATTTATAGGATACTTTTTATCCGGGAAAGTAGAGCTCCCCGGAAATACTATAAACGCTAATTCCATAGCCCCAAGGAGGTACACATTCCGCATTCCGCACACCAGTCTTGGCGGGCTGCCGCAACTTTGTCCACCGCGCCACGTGCGGAACTACTCGCTTTGTGCGCAAAGGAGTTCCGAGCCACTTAGCCGAATAATTGACAAGGGTTTACGAATATTTATAAATTTCCCGAAGGAACCTTTCATACATATTTGTGATTTGACGTGAAAAGCTTGTGTGTATACGAGTAGTTTGTGTGTAGGTATGTAAGGTATGTGTGAGGGAGGTATTGAGTGTACACAAATCTACAATGAAAGTTGTCTAATCGTCTGGAAAATACCTTAAAAGTTACGCGATTTCGTGCGATTTTTGGGTTGCTCAGACCATACGATTGTGTAAGAAAATCGTTTTCATTTGACAGTATAACGTAAAAATAGTTTCATTCATCAACTCAACGATATCTTTTGCCTGCTGGAGTTTGGTTTTAAAAACCCCGTGGGAACCCTTTGTTTTTCCGGGGTAGAAAGTATCCTACCTCACTCTCCAAGTTCTCAACTATAGCCATGCTAAAAATAACGTCAATCCCTTGCTGCGTGATTGAAGGACTAATCTAAGAAACATACACACTTTCACATCATTTCTTCGAGCTATGTGTCCCGCCCATTGCCACTACAGTTTCGCAACTTGATGAGCTATGTTGGTAACTTTGGTTCTACGTATCTCCTCAATTCTGATTTGATTTCGCAGGTATATAATATAACAGTATACTCCGAGTATAGATAGCTCTCCATCGCTCATACTACCCTAGTACTCAAATAACCATCGGTTCCGAAGACTTATCAAGATAGACTTTAGACAATCTGACCTTTGAAGTTTTGACTCCAGTTACCATTAGGTATACTGAATCAATAAAGAAGCTCTAATAGGAGGCTCGGAGTCAAGTGCGTTTAAGCAATTAAATATCACTTGCTTCAACGGTGAAGGAAAACATCGTGAGGAAACCTGCACACCTGAGAGTTCTTCATAATGTTCTTGAAGGTGTGTGAAGTCCAATTCGCATTGGGCCAGCGTGGTGGACTATGGCCTATAACCCTTCTCTGAGAGGAGACCTGCACTCAGTAGTGAGCCGTGGATGGGTTGCTAATGATGATGATGATGATGAATAGGAGGTAAGGTTTTTGCAATTTTCGAACTATTTCGCGACTCGATGAGCTATATCCGTAAATCTGGTTCTCCTACTGATCTCTTCATTTCTGATTTGAACTCCCAGGAGTACTCTGAGCTCAATCCATCGCTCGTGCTACCTAGGACCTCAAAAACCATCGGTTCATCGAGCTATGCGCAAAAAACTCAAGTTTTAGACTTTAGACAATCTGACTTCAATGTTTTGACTCCGGTTAATAGCTGGTGTACTGAACCAATAAAGAAGCTCTAATTACAGGAATTAAAGCGAATTTCGCAATTCCTTCGTAATTAAGGTTCGTTTCCATGGCCCATTCAGATCGGCATCTGTCCACGGAGGCGGGTAAGCTACTAATTAGTCTTCGTTTGTTTATTAAGTTAACTTTTGACGAAATTCGCTTTTCGTTACGAAAGGGCTTTGAAGGAAGTATTATTGTTGTTTATTGGGCATTATAGTCTGCACTCGGGATTTTGCTTTTGGTCTCGTCAATTTATTGGATCGGTGTAAATGTTCGTTCGGAAAAGGAAACAAATAAATGCAGCAATTGCCAAAAGAAAACTTATCTCTTTCCGAAACAAGTATATTCAACCAAGTTGAACTTGACTAATATTCTTCTCTCCCCTCCAAATAAGCGTAAAGCTTGTGTAAGTGGGTACGATAATAGTGCAACGGGTGGGATTCGAACCTGCGTACTTTCAGCTTTCAGTCCGCACCTTTAACCGTTGGGCTATTGAGGCTTAAAATTTATGGCATTTGAATCTATGGTAGGGCTATGTACGATATACCTGACATCCTGTTACTCAGTTTTATGCTCCATCATCAGATCCTCCTCCTCGATCCTTGGTCATCATCTATCTAACACCTACACATTCAGAACATTTTAATGAGCCCAAACACACTATATCTGCTGTAAGTTGCTGAGGAGTTGGGTATCCCGCAGACTACTTGATGCTGCAGCATCAGCTTAAGGTAACCATGCCTTGGAAATAATTCGAAGTAACAGTACACCAAACAAATCAATCGCACCAGTGTTTGTAGGAACCTTTAATCAAGTAGAAATGAGATGATGATCTGCAAAAGCCTGAGCACATCTTCATTTAATCATAAATAACATTCACCTCGATTACGTTAGCTTTCAATAAAAAAAACCGTATCAGAGTTATTGGTCGATTCGTGAGAGAGTTTCGAGGGAACAGACAGATACACAAAACATACAGAAACACATAGATAGAACACACTTCAAATTTATAACATCCCTCTTTTTTGTCGGGGGTTAAAAACCCGGTGTCCCGACTACCAATGTCCGTTTAAAATTGACTTGGTCAGTGTATACGTGGTTTGTGGTTTAACCGCAGTCGAGTCAAAAGTTCGGACACATTTTGAGCATGATAATATTTACTCATTCATTTATTCCTCTCAACTCACCGCTCATCATCATCATCATCATTAGCAACCCATCAACGGCTCGCTACTGAGCACAGGTCTCCTTCCAGAGAAGGGTTATAGGCCCTAGTCCACCACGCTGGCCCAATGCGAATTGGTGGAAACCCACCGCTCGCTAGTCGCTAACTACTGGGCACATATTGTCTTCTCTCGACTGAGAATGGTTTAGATCATAATATTATCTTTACTACGTTGATGAAATGTAAATTGGCAGATTTCACACCGCCTTTGCAAACATTACGGAGAATTTTTTTGACATGCAGGTTTCCTCACTATGTTTTTCGTCACCGTTAAAACAAGTGATATTTAGTTGCTTAAACGCTTAAACATGCTCCGAAGAGTTCGAAATTGGCGCCTGGGATCGAATCGGACGTCCATCGGCTTCATGTTCTTTATGATATGTGTGTATTATTTATATGTGGCAGTCTTGACCTGTCTTATGAGCTACAATTTTGAATTTGAATTTGATAAGGTATTTAAAACGAAGGAACTTTAAATGCAAAAAGAACAACCCAATAGCTTTTTTAGTCGTTGTAGATTTCTTAAATAAGTAAGGAGGGAAGCAATTAAAATCTTTGGACAGTAAAATTTCTGGTGAAAATTCAGACACTTACCTCATAATCATTGAATCCATTTTCCCTCACATATCCCTTAAGCCTCGCTTTCAAAAGCATTTCAGCATAAGGAACATGTTTGTACGAAGAAGCTTCCGGCACATTATTTACGGATGTTCGTCCTGGATTCCCGAAGAGATCGTTGTTGGAAATCGGAGAAATACTGGCCAGAAGGTCTGGTGATAAAGTGACGTCTGTCGGACTTGGCAAGGGATATACGTGGTTAAGAGGAACATTTTGAGCTGGTATGGAGTTCTGGGTTGGTATGGCGTTATGGGTTATAGAATTGTTAGGTGGGTTGGGGTTTAAATCGCTGTTCAGTATGGATTCTATTAAGGGTCGTGCTGTCACATATAAGGGCGGTCTGGGTGATGGTGGGCCGTCGTTCGGAAATAGCACCGGGCCTTGTCTGAAAAGAATAGAATAGAAATTTTTGAAGTAAAACTTCTTTACGCCTGCTTGACTTTTTTTTTCTTTTATTCGATGACAAGATATTCCTTGACTGCGATCTCACCTGATGGTAAGTGACGATGCAGTCTAAGATGGTAGCGGACAAACTTGGAAGGGGTATGGCAGTGAAAATTTAACCCATACCCCTAATCGGTTTCTACACGCCAACGTGCCGGACGCTAAATCGCTTGGCGGTACGTCTTTGACGGTTTTCTCTGATTTCCGGGATAAAAAGTAGCATATGTCACTCTCCAGGTCCTCGACTTTATCCATACAAAAATCACGATCCTTAGCTCTATTGCGGTGGTATTGTCCGCGTGGATATAATTTTAAAATCCTAGGAGAACTCTGTTTTCCGGGATAAAAAGTAGCATAGTACGTCACTCTCCAGGTCTTCAGCTATATCCATACAAAAATCATGATCCTCCTTAGCTCTGTTGCGGCGTGATTGAAGGACAAACCAACAATTCAACAAACAAACACACTTACATATTTTATAATATTAGATTAGTAAGGATAAGCAAGGTAGTTACAAGTATTAGAAGAAAGCTACGTAGTTTCCTCAAGTAAAGGATGGTAAATGGCAAATCCATAGTAAGAGCTATTAATACAGCAGACGTAAGTTTTAACTATCCGTCTTATACCCGTTAACGACTGTTGTTTCGTAAATTCGCATCTAACTTGTTGAGCTGATGCTCCCAAATGTCTGAGCTGGGTTTGTATTAGAATTGATTAGAATGGTAGTAATTATTGGGTTGGGTTGCTAATGTTGTGGTTAGACTGAATTATTTATGCATCATGTCAGATACCTATTAGTTAGATATTTCAATAATCCCACGGGAACCCTTCGTTTTTCCGGGATAAAACTTAAAAGTAACCTAATTTGCTGAACTTTTATTAGAATTGATTAGAATGGTAGTAATTATTGGGTTGGGTTGCTAATGTTGTGGTTAGACTGAATTATTTGTATATCATGTTAGACATGTATTAGTTAGATATTTCCTGAATTATTTATGTATCATGTAAGATACCTATTAGTTAGATATTTCAATAATCCCACGTGAACCCTTTGTTTTTCCGGGATAAAACTTAAAAGTAATCTAATTTGCTGAGCTTGTATTAGAATTGATTAGAATGGTAGTAATTATTGGGTTGGGTTGCTAATGTTGTGGTTAGACTGAATTATTAATTATTTATGTATCACGTTAGATACCTATAAGTTAGGTAGTCTCTAGCTGATGCTCGTAAGTACCTAATGACCTGATGGTCCGCAGACCTTTAACTTTTCGGAGTTATGTGCGATTAAGCAATTAAATATCACATGCTTCAACGGTGAAGGAAAACATCTTATGGAAATCTTGCCACCTGAGTTCTCCGTAACGCTCTCAAAAGTGTGTGAAGTCTGCCAATTCGCATTAGGCCCGCGTGGTGGACTATGGCCTATAACCCTTCTCTGAAAGGAGACCTATGCTCTAGTGAGCCGTTGATGGGTTGCTGATGATGATGATAAAATTCCATGACGCCAACAATAGACAGGTACTTTACTTACTATACTCTCTCTCTCTCTTTTTGACATTAATAATATTAATAAATAATTATTCTATTTGAACATATCTTCTTATATATCTATTTTTTTGTTATTTACTTTTCAACATTTTAATATTATGTTGAGATCAAATAATTATAATATTTTGCACGCCAGAATTTAGGCAAAACGTGTTTGGAACTACATCATAATCTACGCCATACTATTATTACCCTTGTTTATGCAAATAAATTTCATTACATTTCATTTCATTTCATTTCTCTCTCTCTACTTACTTTGTAGGTTTACTTTCTTCTAAGTACGGCCTCAATTCGTAAGGATGGTAGTTGAAGTTTCTGGGCTGAAGGAAGCTGGCCAGTGTAGCCGTTTCTTGGGTAGCCACTTGTACTATGCACAAGGAAACCATAAATATGCACCTGGAAAGAAAAAAGTTTTAAAATTTAATATAAAAAGTTATTTTTAAAAAAACCGACTTCAAACACCCGCGCATTAGAATAGAATAGAATAGAAATATTTTTTATTCAAATAAACTTTTACAAGTGCTTTTGAATAGTCGATGAATCTACCACTGGTTCGGAATGCCTTTCCATTCAAAGTATACATTAAAATATTCCTTAAAACTTAACTTCCTTTATGTTAGAGCTATAAACCGAGTTTTAATACGTAGTTTTCCTTTTATTTAGAAACTAGCTGATGCCCGCGACTTCGTCTGCGTGAATTTAGTTTTTAAAATACCTCGGGAATTCTTTGATTTTGCGGGATAAAAAGTAGCCTGTCAGTCTCCAGGTCCTCAACTATAGGTAACCCTGCAAAAATCACGCCGATCCGTAGCTCTGTTGGGGCGTGATTGAAGGACAAACCAACACACTTTCGCATTTATAATATTTTACATATAAAGTGCAAGTGCATAATATAGTCGACGTGGTTTTTTACACAGGTAAAGTTGAGGTCACACAGGTCAGTTGCTAGTCTACTGACGAGGCTATGACGACCGACAAATGGCGGTATAACCATTTCATACTGGCTAAACTGAGCAAATGGCACAGGCCTGTGTCGGGCAGCAGCGACACGGGTGCGATCAGTTTAGCCCTGCGATGACCAACACGCCTGCCCAGCGTGGTCATTATGGGCAAAACCTTGTATGGATATTCGCACAAGACCATGGCCCCTAGTTCCCGGCGGCCTCGCTATTCCTGACCCTGGCAGCGGTCAAGGTAATGGCGGGGCAGGGGGTGCTAAGAATCTCCGGACGAGATTCCGCTGCCAACCCCGACGACTGGACCTGGTGACGTATAACGCACGCACTTTGAGGACCGACGAAAAGATCATCGAGCTGGAAGAAGCAGTGAGCAAGTTGCGCTGGAACATTATAGGATTGTCTGAAGTCCGACGAGAGGGGGAGGACTCGATAATCCTTAATTCCGGCAACTTGTTTTACTACCGGGAGGGCGATCAACAGTCCCAGGGTGGTGTCGGGTTCATCGTCCACAAGTCCCTCGTCAACAACATTGTACAAGTCAAGAGTGTGTCGAGTAGGGTAGCGTACCTTATACTCAGAATCACCAAACGGTATTCGCTGAAGGTTATACAGGTCTACGCTCCGACATCGACACATTCTGACGAGGAGGTGGAGGCGCTGTATGAGGATATATCAAAAGCCATACACGCCTCTACCACTCATTACAGTGTTGTGATGGGGGATTTCAATGCAAGGCTGGGCGAACGAAGCGGTGCAGAGACGAAAGTGGGGCATTTTGGGTATGGGCGAAGGAACCAAAGGGGCCAAATGTTGGCCGACTTCATGGAGAAGGAGGGCCTCTTTATGATGAACTCCTTCTTCAGGAAGCGGCCACACAGAAAATGGACATGGTTGAGTCCCGATGGTTCCACGAGAAATGAGATCGACTTCATTATGTCGACCAAGCGGCATATATTCAATGATGTCTCTGTGATCAATAGGGTGAAAACCGGTAGCGATCACCGGATGGTAAGAGGCACGTTGAATATTAATGTGAAGCTGGAAAGGGCCAGACTGGTGAAGTCCACTCTCCGACCTTTTCGTGCTCATATCCAAAATCCCGAAAACTTCCAACTCGAACTGCAGAACCGATTCGAGTGCCTAGCAGACTGCGTTTCTGTGGACGATCTAAACAACAGGTTCGTGGAAACTGTTCATACTGTGGGGTCTAAATTCTTTAAGACCCACCGCAGGAAAAGAACCGAAAAGTTCTCTGACCATACTCTCAAGCTAATGAAGGAGAGACAAGAGATGAGGCTGCAGTCATCGGCAGACGCGGCTGCCTACCGGCGGATTAATAGGCAGATCTCTAAAGCACAAACTCGCGACCTCCGTGTCTTTAATACCAAGTGTATTAAAGATACCATTGAGCGGAACAAAGGCTCAAAAGTGTTCGCGAGAGATTTGTCTATCGGACAGAGCCAGTTGATGCGGCTGAAAACTGATGACGGCCGTCTCGTCTCTTCTCGACCTGAGGTTTTGGGAGAGGTTGAGAAGTTCTATGGACAGTTATATACCACGACACAAAAACCTGTTGAAGATCTGGCGAAAGATCCCAGAGCCAAACTGACCCGACACTATACCGAAGATATCCCGGACGTCAGCCTATACGAGATTAGAATGGCTCTCAAACAGCTTAAGGACAACAAGGCGCCAGGTGATGACGGAATCACTGCGGAACTCCTGAAAGCGGGTGGAAAACCGGTACTTAAGATCTTTCAGCGATTGTTCAATTCCGTCATCCACGAGGGCACAACGCCGGAAGCATGGCACAGGAGCGTGGTGGTTCTGTTCTTCAAAAAGGGTGATAATACCTTGTTGAAGAATTATAGACCCATCTCGTTGTTGAGTCATGTTTATAAGTTGTTCTCGAGAGTCATTACGAATCGTCTCGCTCGTAGGTTCGACGACTTCCAGCCTCCCGAACAAGCCGGATTCCGAAAAGGCTTTGGTACCATAGATCATATTCATACGCTGCGGCAGGTTATACAAAAGACAGAAGAGTATAACCGGCCACTTTGCTTAGCGTTTGTGGATTATGAGAAAGCCTTCGATTCGGTGGAAACTTGGGCTGTGTTGAGGTCGCTGCAGAGATGTCGGATTGACTACCGGTATATCCAAGTGTTGAAGTGCTTGTATGAAAACGCCACAATGTCAGTACGTATACAGGACCAGACTACGAGGCCAATTCACTTGCAGCGTGGAGTGCGACAGGGAGACGTTATCTCCCCGAAGCTCTTTACCGCTGCGTTGGAGGACGTCTTTAAGCTTCTGGATTGGAACGGGCTTGGCATCAACATAAACGGCGAGTACATCACTCACCTGCGATTTGCCGATGACATAGTAGTCATGGCAGAGACTCTGAGAGACCTCAATACAATGCTCAACGATCTCAGCAGGGTTTCTCAACAGGTGGGCCTGAAAATGAACATGAGCAAGACGAAAATCATGTCCAATGCTCATGCACCGCTCCACCCAGTAATTGTTGAGAACTCTGCACTCGAAATTGTCGACGAGTATATTTACCTGGGACACACAGTCCAGCTAGGTAGGTCCAATTTCGAGAAAGAGATCAACCGCCGAATCCAACTCGGCTGGGCAGCGTTCGGGAAGCTCCGAGATGTCTTCTCGTCCAAAATTCCTCAGTGCCTGAAGACTAAAGTCTTCGAACAGTGCGTGTTGCCAGTGATGACTTACGGATCCGAGACATGGTCGCTAACTAAGGGCCTCATAAGTAGGCTCAGGACCGCTCAGCGGGCGATGGAGAGAGCTATGCTCGGAGTGTCCCTGCGGGATCGAATCAGAAATGAGGAGATCCGTAGGAGAACCAGAGTCACCGACATAGCTAAGCGAGTCGCGATACTGAAGTGGAAATGGGCGGGGCACATAGTTCGAAGAGCTGATGGTCGTTGGGGTCCCAAGGTGCTGGAGTGGCGACCCCGCACCGGGAAGCGCAGTGTAGGCAGACCCCCCACCAGGTGGACCGACGACATCAAACGAGTCGCAGGGAGCCGCTGGATTCAGGCGGCGCAAGACCGAGGCCTGTGGAAGTCCATGCAAGAGACCTTTGTCCAGCAGTGGACGTCTATCGGTTGATAAAGAAGAAGAAGAAGAAAGTTGAGGACCTGGAAAGTAACACAGGCTACTTTTTGTCCCGGGAACCACTACAAAGTATTAAAGTAAAGTATTTATTGTTGATTTTTTAAAAACCGCTCGACCGATTTCGATAAAATTTAAATGGGACCACCTGGGAAATATACCCTTTCAAACAAAAAAAGAATTTCCAAATCGGTTCAGGTGTCTTCGAGTAATCGGTGAACATACATAAAAAAAATTAAAAAAAAGATTCCGACGAATTGAGAACCTCCTCCTTTTTTAAAGTTGGTTAAAAATTAAAAAAAAAACATTACGAAAATTAGCGCCCCTGGCGGCCATCGCGTTAAAACATAATATCTAAGAATCTGCACTGATATGAAAAAAAATGTGTACCTACCTAATTCATAAAATCGCATCAAAGTCGACTTATAGTTTTTCAGCATACTTAGTAAAAAATAAAAGTGCCAAATAATATATAAATAGGTCAAACGCATCTCCATCGTAGGTAATCCTTACTCATATTCTAAATTTATTTATTTTGTGAAAACATACAGTACTATACTTATTGATAGGTAGGTAATACAGATTTATATTAAAAAAACCTTAATAATTGTCTCCAATGAAACATTAGAAATTATTGCATGATTAGACCTATATGCCTACACAACTAAATAATTGGGTATAAAAGCATACGAAAACAAGAATGACAGGTAGGTTACAAATTATTAATTGCGAAAGTCTGTTTATTTGTCCTTCAATCACACAGCAACAGAGCAATAAATCGACAATACTTCCGAAAAAAAACAGAGGCTTCTCGTGGGATTTTACAAACCAGACTCCACTCTCCAAGCCCTCAACTATACTCATGTAAAAAATCACATCTATCCGTTGCATCGTAGCTGCATGCCTGCATGATTGAAGGACAAGCCAACAAACTAACAAACAAACACTTTTGCATTTACCTACATAGGTATAATAATAATTAGTAAGGATTTGAGGTCTCCTATTGGGGGGGTCGCAGGTTCGATCCCGGGTCCGACCTCTGACTTTTCGGAGTAAAGTGCGTTCAAGCAATTAAATATCACTTGCTTCAACGGTGAAGGAAAACATCGTGAGGAAACCTGCACATCTGAGAGTTCTTCATAATGTTCTTGAAGATGTGTGAAGTCCGCCAATTCGCATTGGGCCAGCGTGGTGGACTATGGCCTATAACCCTTCTCTGAGAGGAGACCTGGCTCAGTAGTGAGCCGTTGATGGGTTGTTAATGATGATGAATAATATTAATAAGGATTTGAAGTACTACGGTTTACCGAGAGCACTATAATATAACCTAGTTAATCAAGCAGTAGATTTCAACTCAATTCCACACCAATACATCACGCGCCGGCGTTTCTATTTGTTTATTTGTCGGTCTGTCTGTCAGACGTAACAGATGGAGCTGCGCTCCTCACGAAAGCTTATAAGGTTATGGAAAATTATTCAGCGCAATTGCTTGCTTATTAGTTTGTGAACGCGAGAAGGTGAATTGTTTTCTCTGTTTGAGTTATTTTGTTACGAATATAAAATTCATGTTTTGCGTTCCGTAGCGCAATGATTAAGCCTTTGCCTCCTTTTAATTTCCGAATGGGTTCCAACAAGCAATTATCACTTGCTTATCGATGAAGAAAACATAGTGAGCAAACCTGCATGCCTCAGGTTTCTCCATAAAGTACTCAAAGGTGTGTGAAGTTTGCCAATGCTAGCTTGGTGGTCTGTGGCCTATAATCCTTCTCTGAGAAAAGAACAGGTCAGTAGTGCCCACTGATGGTATAATGATGATGTGAAAGACGTACTTATTGGTTTCCTCACGATTTTTTCCTTCGCCGTGTGTTGGTTTACCTATGTAATGGGTAACTTATATTAAATTTTCGTATGTTTCACGGAGGAATAAAATGACTCAATCAATAATAAATTGAGATGCATATTTTTATAAAACTATCAATAAAATACACGCCAGAACATCAATGGCTTTTAATTGAATAAAATACGCCGTATTTGCCGCCTTGATTGCATCATTGTTGCGTGTGAATGCGCTGTCACAGATACGCGGCAGGCGCCATATTGCGGTTGCCATGGCGACCATTGTTGGCGTGCGAAACGGCGGGATTCGGTCGCGCGTTCGTGTGAAAATGCGATTTCGGATGAGTGCCATTTTTAATTAAAAATCCTTGTAAGGATTATTGATTTTTAACCACGCTTTATAAATGAAAATGCAGGGTATGATCTTGTTCTCTATAACTTATTTATTTAAAGCTTTTTATTCAGTTAACATTGGTTATTTTATTTTCTCTTTTTTAATATTTTAAACGTTCGGAAATTTTGCCACGATGATTTCTTTGGGCATGAGCGAATATTATTGGTCAGGCCGTAGTGAACCTACAAAATTATTATTAAAGAATAATTATTTTGTTACGATATTTTTTTTACATGCATCAACGGCCATCCGTCCTACAAAGAAAATAACAATTTATGACGTAGCCTGCCCTTTGAGTATTAAACCCATGGAACTAGGAATGATTAAACCTGTCCATTGCCATTTCAGTTTGCTAATGTATTAGGCTATGTCAAACAACTTTTCAGTACATACACGATACCAATTATTATTTATGTTATAACGCCAATATTTACTACTAGCTGATGCCCGCGACTTCGTCCGCGTGGATTTCATTTTTAAAATCCCGCAGGAACTCTTTGATTTTCCCGGATAAAACTTAGCCTTTGTCACCCTCCAGGTTCTCAACTATACCCATGCAAAAAATCACGTCGATCCGTAGCTTTTTTGCTACTTGATTGAAAAACAAACCAACATACAAACACACTTTCGCATTTATAATATTAAAAAGTATCCTATGTCCGTCTCCTGGTTCTAAGCTACCTCCCCACCAATTTTCAGCCAAATCGGTTCAGCCGTTCTTGAGTTATAAATAGTGTAACTAACACGACTTTCTTTTATATATATAGATGTATAATATTATGGATGAGTCACGAAAGGCCTTTTTGTTATGATTTAACACGCCTGTCTTATCATGTCTTATATCTTATACTAGCTGACTCGGCGAACTTCGTACCGCCAACTTACCTATATAAATAAAACAAATAACTACTAAAACTATCCTATCTTTCAAGTTGGACCAAATTACAGATAGTTACGAAGTTTGATCAAAATCGGTTAAGTTGTTTAGGAGTCCATCGCGGACAAACAACGTGACACGTAATTTATATATATTAAGATTGGCTAAATTGCAATTTTCAAGGCCAAACACGTTTGCTAGTTATTTTAAATTAGCTTTTGCTCACAGCTTCGTTTTTAAAAATCTGCAGGAATCCTTTGTATTCCGGAATAATAGGCTATTTATCACTCTAGATGCTTCACAATACTCATGCAAAAAATCACGTCAATCTGTTGCTCCATCTAAGGTCAGCATCATCATCATCATCATCAACAACCCATCAACGACTCACTACTGAGCGCAGGTCTCCTCTCAGAGAAGGGTTATAGGCCATAGTCCACCACGCTGGCCCAATGCGAATTGGCGGACTTCATACACTTTCCAGAACAGTATGGAGAACTCTTAGATTTGCAGGTTTCCCTTCACCGTTTAAGCTTGTGAAATTTAATTTCTTAAACTTAAAAAAGCCAGAGGTTGAACCCGCCTGGGATCGAACCTGCGGCCCCCCAAATAGGAGACCGCAGTACTAACCACTAGGCTATCACTGCTTCACTAGGCTATCACTGCTTCATCCATACCATCTGAGGTGATGGGTATTAAATAAAAGTAAAATCTTACCATACAGATTTCTCAATCATGACGAAAATCAAATACTTAATATTTTTCACTCATTAATCACAATAAATTAGCACCCAGTCACTATTTAAGTATTCCAAAAAACAGTGTTTAATTTTAACTTAAATAAAAAGAAATAAAGTGTATGTACGTGTATCGGAACGTTCGCAAAAAAACAAGATGGCGTTAAAACAATATGCGTCAGTTGCAAGCGCGGGAGTCGGGTTGAAAATGACAATGGATGCTGTGTTAACGACTTTTTAACATACAGCCTATAAACAATAAGACATGCGTTTTGTAATGGATCATTATAATTTGTGCTTGATACTTTGTTACCTACCTTTAGGGTTTAAGAGTCTTAGGCAAGGTTGACTAAACTCATGTTTCCATATAAACGTAGGTACAATGTACTCATAGTTTTCATCAGTATCATCATCAACAACCCATCAACGGCTCACTACTGAGCGCAGGTCTTTTCTCAGAGACGGGTTATAGGCCATAGTCCACCACGCAGGGCAGACTTCATAGTCCAGTAAAAAGTTAAATGAAACCATGATCTGACCAGTTTTGGCGCAATGAGTAAAAATGTGTTCATTAATACTTAAATAATGATATTATGAAAGAAATTTTGATTTAAATTTAGGGGAAAGGGATGAAAAAAATAAAAAAAGGGTTGAAAAATGCCTTTTTTTTAAATAACTTAATAACGGTAGGAAATAGAAAAAAAAGTTTCAAGTAAAAGTTGTAGAGAAAAAAATTCTACACAAAAAAGTTCCTTTTCATTTTTTGTTATCTGCTTTAGTTTAGCTGCAAAAAATAAAAATTAAATTTGCTTTAATAAATTATCTTCTTCTTCTTTATCAACCTATAGACGTCCACTGCTGGACAAAGGTCTCCTGCATGGACTTCCACAGGCTTCGGTCTTGCGCCGCTTGAATCCAGCGGCTCCCTGCGACTCGTTTGATGTCGTCGGTCCACCTGGTGGGGGGTCTGCCAACACTGCGTTTCCCGGTGCGGGGTCGCCACTCCAACACCTTGGGACCCCAACGACCATCAGCTCTTCGAACTATGTGCACCGCCCATTTCCACTTCAGTTTCGCGACACGCTGAGCTATGTCGGTGACTTTGGTTCTCCTACGAATCTCCTCATTTCTGATTTGATCTCGCAGGGATATACCGAGCATATAGCTCTCTCCATCGCTCTCTGAGTGACCCTGAGCCTTCTTATGAGGCCCATAGTTAGCGACCATGTGTCAATTAATTATAAAGATGTATAAAGGCGGGAAACATAGTGCCTATCTCAATTAATTAAGCTTTGAATAACGGTAGTACAGTCAAATTAATAAGGTATTTTTTCGAAATAGAAGATACTTCCGAACATCATCCAACAGTTTTCAAAATCGGTCATCGTAGCTATTAAAACTCTAACCTGCGTGATGTCAGATTTCAGATTGAAACTTTTTCGCTTTCTATATTAAAAAGTTAGACTTTAGACTGTTTGACTTTAATTTGTTTTTAACGAATTTAAAAAAAATCCGGCCAAGTGCGTGTCGGGCCACGCGCAGTGTAGGGTACCCTACACTAAAAATTAATATAATCTCAAATATTATTGCTGACCTAGGATAGTGATTTTATTTTATTTATGAATATTGAATACATTTTGAGTTCCATGGTTTAAATACTATAATATATTACAAAATATGCAACATACACTACGTGTAATACCTAACTTAGACAAAACAGATATAACTCTTTAACTAATGAACCCTACTTAGCCGTGATAGTTTTCCTTTAAAATTCATTATATATACTACTGCTGTGAATTTTTTCTTGTATTCTTTATACAACCATTTAGCTGGCAGAGGGTGGGGACACTTGACTCTAATAAAATTTAGCACTTTAAAATATCATATTTTACAAACGGATCCCTGAATTGAAAAATGGTGTTCCCATACCCACAATATTTTTGAAAGACCTATTCAATGACACCCCACACTATGGGATAGACGAGAAAAAAAAATTCATCCCCACTTTACATGTAGGGGAGGTACCCTAAAAAAAATTATTTTTCACAATTTTATTTCACCACTTTGTCGGCGTGATTGATATTTATATCCTTGCCAAATTACAGATTTCTAGTACCAATAGTCTCTGAGCTAAACCGCGGACAGGCAGACAAACAGACAGACAGACAGACAGACAGACAGACAGACAGACAGACAGACGGACGGACATGGCGAAACTATAAGGGTTCCTTGTTTACTACGGAACCCTAAAAAGGAGGAGGTTCTCAATTCGTCGGAATCCTTTTTTTTGTGTATGTTCACCGATTACTCGAAGACGCCTGAACCGATTTGCAAAGTTCTTTTTTGTTTCAAAGGGTATACTTCCCAGGTGGTCCCATTTAAATTTTATCGAAATCGGTCGAGCGCTTTTTACAATAACAACAATAAATTATATTTTTTGTAGTGCGGATTATAGCGGCAGTGATCGGCCTAATTTTAGGCCTATATTTTACACACTTCTACTTAGAAGTGTGTACAATATAGGCCTAAAATTATACGCATAATATTGTGACTGGCAACTACGGAACCCTACACTGCGCGTGGCCCGACACGCAATTGGCCATTTATTATACATCTACTATATAAAAATAAGTCGGGTTTTCCTTCCTGACGCTATAACTCCAGAACGCACGAACCGATTTCCACGGTTTTGCATTCGTTGGAAAGGTCTCGGGCTCCGTGAGGTTTATAGCAAAGAAAATTCTATCCACGCGGACGAAGTCGCGGGCATCAGCTAGTTACAAATAAAACTACAAACATACTAGTTTCCAGAGCATACAAACAGAATTCGATAACATTATCAAATAAGAATCAAACTTCGTTTGTGTGGGGCTCGCTCGCTGAGTCTTCTATTGCAAACTTCAAAAATCTAGATACTCTGATACAAAAATATGATTGAGTTGCACAGCACAAAACCTGACAATAGTTTGATGAAACGCATGACTTTTTATACTTAGTTTTAAGCATGGACACGTCTCATATACTTAAAGTATTTTGATATGGTATGAAATTCGTATTTTGTCATACCTCCGTATTTTTCAGGTATTTTTCTAATACAAGTCAACTGACTTGGGTTGACTACGGATCGAATTTTATATTACGCCTCATGCGTACTGCAAATTCACACTGCTGTGATTTTTAATTTCGTACAACTTGGCAAAAAAGTGTAAAAACTGAACTAATTGTTCTCTTTATTGACATCACTATTATGTTGTCAAGTTTCATCGCCGAAGTGTTTTTTTTATTCGATGACAAGCTAGTCCTTGACTGCGATCTCATCTGATGGTAAGTGACGATGCAGTCTAAGATGGTAGCGGGCTAACTTCGAAGGGGTATATGGCAGTGAATATTCAACCCATACCCCTAATTGGTTTCTACACGCCATCGTGCCGGAACGCTAAATCGCTTGGCGGCACGTCTTTGACAGTAGGGTGGTAACTAGCCACGGCCAAAGCCTCCCGCCAGACCAGACCAGAGACAATTCAGAAATTATAAATTCCAAAATTGACCCCGCCGGGAATCGAACCCGAGACCTCCCAGTTATAAGACAACAGAGCTCACCACTGAGCCAGGGAGGTCGTCAAATGTTATGTCAATGTTATGTTTTGAAATTCGTCAATATTTATTTGAATTCGTAAATACATACCTACGTATTAGTCTAGTCAACAAGTTCAAAAACGTGAAAAATAGAGATAAAGGTCCTAAAAATATGAGCGATGGCTCATTCGATTCGGAATCACCTCTAAAAAAATGTTTTTGAAGGATTTTGGTGCAGGTAAAAAATTGCAATTGTTATTAACAAAATAAGATGAAAAAAAATGATATTTCGTTTTTTGTTAATAACTCGAAAAATATTAACATTTAAGCAATTTTGAAAAAAGCTCGTTAAGAGGAGGAAATTTCCAATAAAAAGTCCCAACTCCCGGGATTCTATCTCCATTATTTATAATTTTAATTTGACGTTGAAAATAGGGCTCCGCGCGGCTGTTACGGCATGCGCGCGCCCCCGCTAAAGAAAGTTCAGCAATAAAAATATTTTTTTTATAACATAAGATGTGATTTTAAAAATTTGAAAAAATTCTAGTATCTTCTTAACACTTGAAAGAATCGAGCCCTGAAGAAACTAAAGTTTAACCACCATTTTTCAAAAAATTATTCAATTGTTAACTAACAAATTTTTTCCCAATCTCCGTTGTCATGAAAAATGGGATGAAAGGTATAAATAATTGGCCTATATTTTTGTATCAGAGTATCTAGATTTTTGAAGTTTGCAATAGAAGACTCAGCGAGCGAGCCCCACACAAACGAAGTTTGATTCTTATTTGATTGTGTTATCGAATTCTGTTTGTATGCTCTGGAAACTAGTATGTTTTTAGTTTTATTTGTAATGTATAATAAATGGCCAATTGCGTGTCGGGCCACGCGCAGTGTAGGGTTCCGTAGTTGCCAGTCACAATATTATGCGTATAATTTTAGGCCTATATTGGTAAAATATAGGCCTTAAATTAGGCCGATCACTGCCGCTATAATCTATACTAAAAAATACTTTTTAAAAAACCGACTTCAAACGCCCGCGCCACTACAAAGTATATAATTTATTGTTGTTATTGTAAAAAGCGCTCGATCGATTTCGATAAAATTTAAATGGGACCACCTGGGAAGTATATCTTTGAAACAAAAAAAAGAATTTTGCAAATCGGTTTAGGCGTCTTCGAGTAATCGGTGAACATACACAAAAAAAAGGATTCCGACGAATTGAGAACCTCCTCCTTTTTTTAAATTCGTTAAATCAAATTAAAGTCAAACAGTCTAAAGTCTAACTTTTTAATATAGAAAGCGAAAAAGTTTCAATCTGAAATCTGACATCACGCAGGTTAGAGTTTTAATAGCTACGATGACCGATTTTGAAAACTGTTGGATGATGTTAGGAAGTATCTTCTATTTCGAAAAAATACCTTATTAATTTGACTGTACTACCGTTATTCAAAGCTTAATTAATTGAGATAGGCACTATGTTTCCCGCCTTTATACATCTTTATAATTAATTGAGACATGGTCGCTAACTATGGGCCTCATAAGAAGGCTCAGGGTCACTCAGCGAGCGATGGAGAGAGCTATGCTCGGTATATCCCTGCGAGATCAAATCAGAAATGAGGAGATTCGTAGGAGAACCAAAATCACCGACATAGCTCAGCGTGTCGCGAAACTGAAGTGGAAATGGGCGGGGCACATAGTTCGAAGAGCTGATGGTCGTTGGGGTCCCAAGGTGTTGGAGTGGCGACCCCACACCGGGAAACGCAGTGTTGGCAGACCCCCACCAGGTGGACCGACGACATCAAACGAGTCGCAGGGAGCCGCTGGATTCAAGCGGCGCAAGACCGAAGCCTGTGGAAGTCCATGCAGGAGACCTTTGTCCAGCAGTGGACGTCTATAGGTTGATAAAGAAGAAGAAGATAATTAATTAAAGCAAATTTAATTTTTATTTTTTGCAGCTAAACTAAAGCAGATAACAAAAAAATGAAGAGGAACTTTTTTGTGTAGAATTTTTTTCTCTACAACTTTTACTTGAAACTTTTTTTTCTATTTCCTACCGTTATTAAGTTATTTTAAAAAAAGGCATTTTTCAACCCTTTTTTTTTTTTTCATCCCTTTCCCCTAAATTTAAATCAAAATTTCTATCATTATTTAAGTATTAATGAACACATTTTTACTCATTGCGCCAAAACTGGTCAGATCATGGTTTCATTTAACTTTTTACTGGACTATCACACACCTTTGAGTGGCTAACTAGCTATATCCGACAGAATAACATTTTAGAATTTAGAGCTTACCAAAATCGGAATATTCTGCTAACCTTTGTAAATAATAGCCGGTTTTCAAAGACAAATATTGCTGTCATCAAATATAAGTGTAAATTGAAAATTTAAAGCACCCCCAACATGTGAATCTATGGCCGGACTATGTACGACATACCTGCCCTGTTACTCAGTTTCTGCTCCATCATCAGATCCTCTTCCTCGATCCTCGATCATCATCTATTTTACACCTACGGATTAAGACCATTCTAATGAGCCCAAAGACGTAAGTTACTGAGGAGTTAGGTATCTTGCAAACTAATTGATGCTGCATCAGCTGAACAGCTTCATCACCATGCCTCATGCCAAATCAATCGCACCAGTGAAAGTAACGCCTTTTAATCAAGCAGAAAATAAGCTGATGGTTTTTATACGCCTGAGCAGATCCTCATAAATTATAGCTAAGATTCACCTCGATTACTTTAGCTTTCAAACAGAAAAAAACCGCATCAAAATTAGTCCATTTGTTAGGGAACTATACGAGGGAACAATAGAAAAGAAATATTTTTTATTCAAATAGACTTTTTTACAAGTGCTTTTGAATCGTCGATGAGTCTACCACCTGGTTCGGTATGGCCTTTCCGCCGAGAAGAACCAGCAAGAAACTCGACGGTTGCTCTTTTTAAAACAAGTTTACTATGCAATAGATACTATGTTAAGTATGCAGTGTTTCCACGATGAGGGGAAGTTTTAAAAATGCATTTTGCTACTTACAATTCAGTACATGTTAAGATAGTAGCCCCATTCCCGCCGGTGGAACCCGTTCACGAGCATGACGCGTGACCCAGCCGTTGCTTCGCTCAACCATATTTGAGGGAAAGTAACAACCCGCATCACACGACACCACCACAGAAATGTTTAAAGAGTGTGTGACATACTAATGCTGGGTTTCCACGGCGCGGTTCGCGGCCCGCGCCCGCAGCGGTTGCGGGCCCGCGGCCTCCGTAGAATGCAGATTTGTATGGAAATGAAGCAGCAATTTCCACGGCGCGGTTTGCGCCCGCGGCGGGCGCGGTACTAGCGGTACCGCAACCGCTGCGGGCGCGGGTGCGAACCGCGTCGTGGAAACCCAGTCAGGCCACCCATGTTTAGGCATCGAATTGAATACTAATATTGAAATACTTAGGTACCCAGATACCTACGTTAAACTTAAAACACCCCTCTTTTTATCGGGGGTTAAAAATAAAACATCATTGAGTGAAATAAAATAACATCTTGTTTAGTACATGAGCTTCATATTTACCTCAGCCAGTCATAAGTGGGTATGTGATGTAATTAGGCGCTTGTATCACACAATGCCTAAAGGCATGGGAAAATAATGTCTTCTTTTTAGACCTCGGCGGAGTTTACAATAATAAATTAATTGCGATACACGTTCTTTTATGTACACACAGTATTTTGTGATGAATCGATGATGTAAACGAGATAGGTAGACGTACAAATAAAGTAAGAAATACCATAAAGCATAGGTATAAACGGGATAGGAGTAGTGATAGTCTAGTGGTTAGGACTGTCTTCTATTCGAAGGGTCGCAGGTTCGATCCCAAGCACCTCTGACGTTTCGGAGTCATATTGTGTGTTTATGAAATTAAATATCACATGCTTCAACGATGAAGGAAAAAATCGTGAGAAAACCTGCACACCTGAGAGTTCTACATCTTTTTTTTTATTTTATTTTTTATTCAATGCCAAGCTAATCCTTGACTGCGATCTCACCTGATGGTAAGGGACGATGCCGTCTAAGATGGTAGCGGGCTAACTTGAAAGGGGTTTGGCAGTGAATATTCAACCCATACCCCTAATTGGTTTCTACAAGTCATCGTGCCGGAACGCTAAATCGCTTGGCGGCACGTTTTTGATGGTAGGGTGGTAACTAGCCACGGCCAAAGCCTCCCACCAGACCAGACCAGAGACAATTCCGAAATTATAAATTCCCAAATTGACCCCGCCGGGAATCGAACCCGGGACCTCCCAGTTATAAGACAACAGCGCTCACCACTGAGCCAGGGAGGTAGTCGTTCTTTTTCTTATTCAACCTGTAGACGTCCACTGCTGGACAAAGGTATTTATCATGGACTTCTACTTGCTTAGTTGCGTCGTCTGTATGCAGACGCTGTTTACGACGATCGCCTGATGTCGTCATTTCACTTAGTGTCGACACTGCGCTTCCCGTTGCGGGGTCGCCACTCCAGCATCTTGGGACCCCAACGACCATCAGCTCGAACTATGTGTCCGCCCATTTCCACTTCAGTTTCGCAACTCGCTGAGCTATGTCGATGTCTTTGGTTCTCCTACGGATCGCCTCATTTTTGATTTGATCTCGTAGGGAACTTCGAAAATAGCTCTCTCCATCGCCTGCTGAGTGACCCTGAGCCTTCTTATGAGGCCTATAGTTTGCGACCATATTGTTTCAGATCCATAAGTTTTCTATCACTGACCGCTTCCAAAATAATGATAGCTCTATAATAATTTCACGTATCCAGGCCCTTATTAGGCCAAGTAACACTTCGTTGTATCTATACTCTTTCTACGATCGTTGTCACTTGAAGTTTTAGCTAGGGCTAGATTAGATGGCGCTGTAGCTGATCAAAGACAGAAGTGTATTGATAATATTTCGCGGCATTTTGTAGGCATTGTTTTTTTTGCATTTAAAACATTTATAATACAAAATCTAATCATCACTTATATATTTATCAAAATCAATACACTTCTGTCTTTAATCAACTGCAGCTCCATTTAGTCTAGCCCTAGCCAAAACTTCAAGTGACAACGATCGTAGAAAGAGAATAGCTACAACGAAGTGTAACTTCGCTATAGGGGCAGTTCTCTAGTGTATAATTTTTCAAAAAACTATCGAGCGCGTGATAAAATGTGTCAATAATAAATCTACACCCAATTTTCCACTGTGAGTCAGCAGTTTTGGGATAAAGGATGTGATTAATGAACCCACATGCAAACCGCTGGGGGAAACTTTAAAACTTCACTTTGCAAAAACTACCATAGTAACCATAGATTTAGGACTGGTAGCTTATGTAGAGTGCGAAGAGACTACCAACACTAAATGTATGATAGTGACATCCTTACTATCCTTACTAACATTAAAAATGCGAAAGTGTGTTTGTTTGTTGGTTCGTTGGTTTGTTGGTTTGTCCTTCAATCACGCCGCAACAGGGCTACGGATCGACGTGATTTTTTGCATGGGGATATAGTTGAGGACGGAGAGTGACATAAGCTACTTTTTATCCCGGAAAATCGAAGAGTTCCGGGGTCTTTAAAAACTAAATCCACGCGGACGAAGTCGCGGACATCAGCTGGTCTAGTATAATTTAATATAAGAAATTCTTTTCTTTTTAAAAAACCGATTTCAAACGCCCGTACCACTACAAAGTATATAATTTATTGTTGATATTTTAAAAACCGTTAGACCGATTTCAATAAGATTTCAATGGGACCACCTGGGAAGTATGCCCTTAGAAACAAAAAAGAATTTTCCAAATCGGTTCAGGCGTCTTCGAGTAATCCGTGAACATACAAAAAAATTATTCCGACGAATTGATAACCTCCTCCTTTTTTGAAGTCGGTTAAAAAACGTCTAAAAAGGTCAGAAATCCCTAATAGCCTCGTCTAAAAAAACTTAAAACAAATGATGGCCCAGGCATTAGGGGTTGGTTGGTTGAGACTTAGGACTCGTTCGGGGTATCTGACGTTCGACTCCCGCGCGTCAATTTTTTTGGAATTAGTGCGTTTGAAGCAACAACAGCAAAGAAAATTTGACTAGGTACCTCGTTGGTGTAGTGGTGAACTCACCACTGTGGTCTTATAAAAGCCTCGCGTTCGATTAGCGGCAGAGGCAATTTAATAACAGATACTACGCACAGTTATAACTCTAACTTAAAAAATCGGCCAAGTGCGAGTCGGGCCTCGCTCTTGTAGGGTTCCGTACATACGACCAAATCATTTTTAGGGTTCCGTACCCAAAGGGTACCAACGGGACCCTATTACTAAGCCTACGCTGTCCGTCCGTCCGTCCGTCCGTCCGTCCGTCCGTCCGTCCGTCCGTCCGTCTGTCAGCGGGCTGTATCTCGTAAACCGTAATAGATAGAGAGATGAAATTTTCACATATTATGTATTTCTATTGCCGCTATAACAACAAATAATAAAAATTAAATTAAATAAAAAAATTAAATAAAAATTTTCCAAGGGTACATGGAATTTTTTTTTTAACGGAACCCTAAAAGAGCGAGGCCCGACTCGCACTTGGCCGATTTTTTTAAAACTAGATACATATTTAGATATCTTAGTTATTAGAAAGTACTAAATTAGCATATGGGGAAAAATGCTCGTTTGTTTTGGTTACAACTTACAAACCGCATATTAAATCGGTGTTTTCAGTATTTGTTGTTTAAATACACTATATGGTACATAATATACCAAAATTTCAAATACCTAACTACTCTAGTTTTTGAGATAGACCCCCTAACAAAATTGCTCTAAAACCGACAACTTTGATGGCCCCCTATTTCTTCTTTTTTGTAGCTAATAAGTTAAAAAATAAATATTTGAACTCCACTTAATAAGTTCTAGACAATGACACCCCACATGGCAGGGTAAAAAAATAAAATTTTATTTTGACTCCTTTTCCATGTTTATCCCCTTTATTTTTTATTTTGTTTTATTTTTATTATTTGTTGTTTTAGCGGCAATAGAAATACACAATATGTGAAAATTTCAACTGTCTATCTATTACGGTTTACGAGATACAGCCCGCTGACAGACGGACGGACGGACGGACAGCGGAGACGTAATAGGGTCCCGTTGACACCTTTGGGTACGGAACGCTAGAAAGTAATAGTAAACCCTCAGAACCCAAAAGAATAGTAACTTTAATCAGGATATTATAACAGTAAATTTGGAACAACCCAAAGAACCTAGTTCAATTTTAAATCTCTGCATAAATTGCGATTTAAATCTCGCAAACTACCGATAAATAAATAAGCGCGGAGAGATACAAAGATTTCCAATTTAAAAGCACCATAAAAACCGGGGCAAAGACAACGACGTCATCACAATAAACTAACCTAGCGACGCTACATAAGAATATCTACATGTAGAGGGACCTTCAGCTAAGTCACAAATATGGGACAAATTATATATAATAACTAGCTGATGCCCGCGACTTTGTCCGCGTGGATTTAGTTTTTAAAGTCCCTCGGGAACTTTTTTATTTTCCGGGATAAAAAGTAGCCTAGATGTTGACCCGAGTAATAAGCTACCACGGTATAAAATTTTGTAGAAATCTGTGCGGTAGTTTTTACGTGAAAGAAGGACAAACAAACAGACAAACAGGCAAAAATTAAATAAAAATCTGTTTTGGGCTCGGTATCGATAGTAAAGCATCCCCCAATTAAAATTTTCAAAATATATTAAATGTACAGAAATCTTCCAGTTACAGTTTTTTTATATGTAGATATCTATACATCTATATATCTATATCTATATATAAAAGAAAGTGGTGTTAGTTACACTATTTATAACTCAAGAACGGATGAACCGATTTGGCTCAAAATTGGTGGAGAGGTAGCTTAGAACCAGGAGACGGACATAGGATACTTTTTATCCCGTTTGACCGCGTTTCCGTCAAGTCAATATAAAACCTGGTTAACAAAAATGCATCTGACATGGAATAAAAAAACGAAAATGACAGTGGAAGAACAAAACGTAAATGACAGCTAAACGTAATTTTGTATTTGGTTAATTATGGTAAAAAAATTATAAAAATTATAGTTTAACGTAATAAAATATCATCAGTAATATGTTTTCTCTTTGAATCATCATTAACAATGCCGCGAGCAAGACGATCAATTAATGTTTCCTGCTACAAAGCTACGGATTGACGTGATTTATTGGATAGGTATACTTAGTTGAGAACCTGGAGGGTGACAAAGGTTTCCCGCGGGATGTTATGAACTAAATCCACGCAGACGAAGTCGCGGGCATCAGCTAGTAGATATATAAAAATTCTTTAGAAAAAAACCGACTTAGAATGGCACTGAAAAGTATAAAATAATTTCAGTTTGTACACTCGTATGTTGAAGTCGCGCTAAACAGAAACAGAAACGATGAAAAGAATGCGCCATGCTAGCTAAAATATTAGTTTGTAGGTTCAGGCACAGAATATAATAGTACTTGGTACAGGTACGAGTATGTAGAAGTCGGGCTCTCGTTGCAGTTTCATAGTTCTATTGAGGCCCGCCCGACTTCAATATACGTGTACAAACTAAAATTATTTTATACTTTTCAGTGCCGTTTGAAGTCGGTTTTTTTTTAAAGAATTTTTATATATTTATTTTTGATATTGATATGGAGCAACATCGACAAAAAAAAAAGCAAAATACGCGTCGAATTGAGAACCTCATATTTTTGTGTTTTTTGAAGTCGGTTAAAACTGTCAACATCATCATAATCATCATCAACGGCTAGTTCCGAGATCGAATAAAGAGTGAGGCGAGCCGTAGGAGAATCAAAATAACCAGGAAATAACCGACATAGCAGCCGAAGCAGTGATAGCCTAGTGGTTAGGACTGTTACGTAGTACTATTATATATTCTGTGCTGTGGTCTATTAGGCCTATTAGGGGGGTCGCAGGCTCGATCCCGGGTACGCACCGGCACCTCTGACTTTTCGGAGTCAAGTGCGTTTAAGCAATTAACTATCACTTGCTTCAACGGTGAAGGAAAACATCATGAGGAAACCTGCACGTCTGAGAGTTCTTCATAATGTTTTCGAAGGTGTGTGATGTCCGCCAATTCGCATTGGGCCAGCGTGGTGGACTATGGCTTATAACCCTTCTCTGAGAGGAGGCCTGCGCTCAGTAGTGAGCCATTGATGGGTTGCTGATGATGATGATGATGATGATGATGATGAACCGACATAGATCAGCGAATCGCGAAGTTGAAGTGGAAATGGATGGAGCATGATGATCATTGGGAAAGCGCAGTGTGGGCAAACCTTCCACTAGGTGGACTGAAAATATCAGATGAGCCGCAGGGAGTTGCTTGATACCTACGGCGCAAGACCGAAGGCTGTGGAGCTCCATGCAAGAGACTTTTTGTCCAGCAGTTTTACGTTCCCTCAAATATGGTTGAGCGAAGCAACGGCTGGGTCATGCGTCATACTCGTGAACGGGTTCCACTGGCGGGAATGGGGCTACTTTCTGTCTGCCCATCTTAAATGACATTGTGTTGAATTATAATTATGTATGCTTTTGTGGAACTTCCCCTCACTGTGGAAACACTGCATACATAGCATAGTATGTATTATATTGTAAACTTGTTTTGAAAAGAGCAACCGCCGAGTTTCTTACAGGTTCTTCTCGGCAGGAAGGGCATTCCGAACCAGTGGTACACTCATCGACGATTCAAAAGCACTTGTAAAAAAGTTTATTTGAATAAAAAACATTTCTATTCATTTCTATTCTATTCTATAGCAGTGGACATCCATCGGTTCATAAGGAATCAGATTGAAGCACCCGCCGAATTATAGGTGATCACTGATCAGCCACTTAAGCAAGCGAAAAAGCTCAGTCTACAGCACCGACCCAATGTCGCCTGTCTATCGGTCTTCTATCGGATATGCTTTGGAGAGGTCGCTCTGGAACTTCACAAACTTGTGCCCCCTTCATCATTCTACCACAGAGCTTCAAGAAATCGTGAGCGTTGGCGTTACGTGGTTGAAATCCAACCTACTCGCACGAAACGTTTTAGTTCAATGTTTCTGAAACGAATCGCTAAGGTGTGGAACGTACTTTCGGCGTATGTGTTTCCGGCAACGTATAATTTGAGTACCTTCACGGTAAGAATAGACATTTCCGAGGAAAGGGGGCCCCAATCTAGACCTCACCAGTGCTTTCCAACGTTGATTGTCTTCAAGCGGAAGCCTATCTCTTAATAATTAAAAAAACTAAAAAAAAAATATAAAAAAAATATAAAAAAAAAGGTTACTCAAGAAAAAAATCACTCAAGAAAACCGATTCGAATTCTAAAAGAGATTCGAACCTGCGACATCACACACGCGATTAAACGGTAAGGAAGGCGGCTTCTGGCCGACGACCGCGCCATACAAGGTTGCTTGAGAATCTCTAAAATGTTGAACGCTTACTGAAATCTCCAGGTGACGCTAGCGATGGTGACGGTGACGATTTCGCGAAATCCATGTTTTTTGCTCTCCCTAAAAGTGCTCAACGTGCCTAAAGAAGATTTCACTTCAAAAAAGATAGAAAGTAGGAAAGTCCATCAAAATTCGGTCATCACAGCTCCTCTATCTTCATGGAATGTTGCCAATATTTGAGACAATGCCTGATGTCGTATACCTTGCATCATTGCATGGAAGTTCGGCGCTTTATCTATGTGAAATATGATAACTTTTGAGAAATATTCTCACAGATGCGGCCGGCTCTGTTCAGTGAAATGAAGTTGGGTCGTGAGTTTGTGACAGTTATTTATTTTTCGGGATACACTCTTGATATTTCATAGTAACGAGAAATGGGAGAGAATCCTTCATACTACATTTCATTCATCCATCGCATTATATCGCATAGTCGCAAACTAAGGGCCACATAAGTAGGCTTAGGACCGCTCAGCGGGCGATGGAGGAAGCTATGCTCGGAGTGTCCCTGCGGGATCGAATCGGAAATGAGGAGATCCGTAGGAGAACCAAAGTCACCGACATAGCTCGACGAGTCGCGAAACTGAAGTGGAAATGGTCGGGGCACATAGTTCGAGGAGCTGATGGTCGTTGGGGTCGCGGGAAAGCGCAGCGTTGGCAGACCCCCACCAGGTGGACCGACAACATCGAACGAGTCGCAGGGAGCCGCTGGATCCAGGCAGCGCAAGACCGAGGCCTGTGGAAGTCCATGCAAGAGACCTTTGTCCAGCAGTGGACGTCTATCGGTTGATAAAGAAGAAGAAGAAGATCGCATTATACTGAGTACAGGTTAAAAGGCCACAGTCCACCACGCTGGCCAATTGGAAATTAGCAGACTTCACACACTTTTGAGAACACTGAGGAGAACTCTTATAATCTCTGAAAACATTCAGACAGGTGGACGGGCGGACGATATCAATCCGACGAGTATTTTCTGAATGAAACTCGGTGATAGTGGATTGTTGTATGACAGAGGTGGATAGATTGAAATTTGCATCGTCACTTACCATTAGGTGAAATCGCAGTCAAGGTCTATCTTATCTAGAATAAAAAAAGCGTTTCGTTAAAGAATTTTTGACGACCTCCCTGACGCAGTGGTGAACGCTGTGATCTTATAACTGGGAGGTCTCGGGTTCGATTCCCGACGGGGGCAATTTAGTAATTTATAATTTCTGAATTGTCTCTGGTCTGGTTTGGTGGGAGGCTTTCGTTGGCCGTGGCTAGTTACCACCCTACCGTCAAAGACGTGCCGCCAAGCAATTTAGCGTTCCGGCACGATGGCGTGTAGAAACCGATCAGGGCTATGGGTTGAATTTTCACTGCCATACCCCTTCCAAGTTAGTCCGCTACCATCTTAGACTGCATCGTCACTTACCATCAGGTGAGATCGCAGTCAAGGACTATCTTGTCATCGAAAAAAATAAAAAATAAAAAAAAAACTCGGTGAAGCTCTAACTTATGGGAGACTTGTTAAGTTTTCGCTTATATTGGAGTTTTCGCTTATATTGGAGTTTGAAAAAATGACATGCTGGCACTGAGGGATGTTGGATCAGAAGACATATCGAAGCTTTCTGAACTCTTCCCAGCCGAGTTGGATTCGGCGGGCGGTTTATATCTTTCTCGAAATTGGATCTACCTAGCTGGACTATGTGTCTCAACGGACTTTAGATGGACTTTTCTATTTTCTATATTGTTATCGAAAGTAGGAAGTGGGTCTCACAACATTAACATAGGCATAGGTAAATTTTTAATTTATCTTTGACATAGGCCACTTAATTCTTTCCCGGGCTAAAGTACGGTAGTAAATATCATTCGTCTATGTATAAAGACGATAATAAATTGGTACAACAATTGCTAGATGCAATTTTTCCAAATGTTCATTAATTCAGGAGATATTTTAAGGATCTTAAAACTTTCTGACAGACGAACCATGTCAATCTGACGGGTAGTTTAAAGTTTCTAAACTAAAGGAAAACTACGTATTGAAACTCTGTTTAGCTGTAACTTAAGGGAAGCTCGTTAGGTTTTCGCTTAAATTAGAGTCTGTACTTGGCTAAAAATGGTCCCGCAACATTAAGCCAGCTAATTTATTCCGGGCTTAAGAACCTTTAAAGACAATTGGTCCAAATGCAATGAGCAAATGCAATTTGCAGTTGCCAAATGCAATTTTTCCAAATTTTCATTAATTCAGGCGATAATTTAAGGCTCTAACTTTCAGACATGAACGGACGATAGATATCATCCGTCGAGTAGTTTCTAAATAAAAGGAAAACTACGTATTAAAACTCGGTTTAGCTCTAACATAAGGGTTTTTTTTTTAAAACACTTTATTGCACAAAAAAAAGTACAAAAGGCGGACTTAATGCTAAAGCATTTTCTACCAGTCAACCTTGAGATGTGAGACAACACTTGTAGGTGTGCAAAAGAGTAGGGTAAAAAGAGTATAATATATAAATGTATAATACATACATATTTTGAATATAATAATAATATACATAATTATGTACAAATAGATACCTAAATATATTACATGATACAAAATACATTACGTAACATGATACCGTACATATGAAACATAAAATTAGTATTAAATATAATAAATATAGAAAAAAGTTACAGACAGGGGTTACATGGTTTTGAGCAGATGATCTTTCACTTGCCGTTTAAATAAAAATTTTGAGTTTGCACTCCTTATGGAATCGGGCAATGCATTCCATAGCCGAACTGCCTCCATTTCAAAAGAGTAGGCCATGAAGCCGGTCTTGTACCTAGTGTAGTTAAGTTTTTTAAGGGAAGTCAACGCTAAGTTTTCGCTTAAATTAGTCTGTACTTGGCTATAAATGGTCTCGCAACATTAACACAGGCCACCTAATTCGTTCCAGCTAAAGTATAAAGACAATTGGTCCAACAATTGCCAAATGCAATTTTTCCAAATGTTGGGGCGGCTTAGTTTGTAGTTGGACCCTCGCCAGCGCAGTAATGGAGTTATAGAGAGATGCTCCAAGATTTGACGTTCACTGCTGAATGATAACGTGTATAGATACCCCGTAAGGTTAGTTCAAGGGAACTAGTAGTTTCTTGCAAGTTAGTTGTAAGTATTCATCATCATCATTAGCAACCAATCAACGGCTCACTACTGAGCGCAGGTCTCCTCTCAGAGAAGGGTTTAGGCCATAGTCCACCACGCTGGCGCAATGCGAATTGGCGGACTTAACACACCTTCGAGAACATTATGAAGAACTCTCAGGTGTGCAGGTTTCCTCACGATGTTTTCCTTCACCGTTGAAGCAAGTGATATTTAATTACTTAAACGCACTTGACTCCGAAAAGTCAGAGGTACCCGGGATCGAACCTGCGACCCCCGGAATAGGAGACCACAGTCCTAACCACTAGGCTATCACTGCTACTAGGCTATCGCTGCTGCTGCAGTTGCAAGTATTAATAAGCCTCAATAGCCCAACGGTTAGAAGTGCGGACTGAAAACCGAAAGGTTGCAGGTTCGAACCTCACCCGCTGCACTATTGTCGTACCCACTCCTAACACAAGCTTACCGCTTTCTTGCCGATTCTGAACGAGTATGAAATTTTCTGTGAATGAAATATGGTTGAGCGAAGCAATGGCTGGGTCATGCGTCATGAAATGAAATGAAATGAAATAAAATGAAATGAAATGAAATGTATTTATTTGCAAGAAACATTGTACGTAATAGATGTTAACATAATATTCAATGTCCAGTATGTTTCGTCAACTGACATGCAAAATATAATTATTTTTGATACTTTAGTTTTATACAGTTTTATACAGTTCTGGCAATTTTTATTAGACTCAAGTACACATAATAGTCATACATAGAAAATAAAATTAGATTTCTTATTACCTACCATTAGCTTATTTTATAGTACCCAAAATCAAATTCAAAGCAATTACAATATAAAATGAACAATAAATATAAAAAGTATGTAATTTAATTATCGTCATGCTCGTGAACCAACGGCGGGAACGGGGCTACTTTCTGTCTGCCCGTCTTAACATGTGTTGAATTATAACTAGTGGTTCGCCCCGAACTGAGACCTCGCGGTAACGGTATCCCATGATTATTCATTCAATCGATACATGACGACCAAAACTGACATTATTATCATTATGCCCGTTTTCACCAAACATACCTAAATCATCCCCTATGTAGGAGTCTCTTTACATAGGTAGCTCCAAAACACAATCCTAAGTCCTAACATCCGTCCCAATGTCCTTTTAGGTGTCCCGTACAGGATCGTGATAAAGAAGTTGACAGTAATCATCACATAACTTATCATAGGTAGCCCGTAAAGGTTAGGGAACGTCAGTGAAAACATTGAATTATTATGTAGGTACTAGGTACTAACGAGTGAAAACGGGTTAGGGGCATCTGTACAAATCGTCATCTATCGACGCGAATAGAAAATATACAAAATGATATTTAACTAAAGAATAATTTTAATTGAATAGAATAGAATAGAATAGAAATGTTTTTTATTCAAATAAACTTTTACAAGTACTTTTGAATCGTCAATGAGTCTACCACTGGTTCGGAATGCCGTTCCTGCCGAGAAGAACCAGCAAGAAACTCGGCAGTTGCTCTTTTCAAAATACTTTTACAATATACTTAACAGATATTCTATGTATGCAGAGTTTCCACAATGAGAGAAAGGTCCACAAAAGCATACGTAATTATTTCTAATTATAATTCAACACATGTCAAGACGGGCAGACAGAAAGTAGCCCCATTGCCGCTGGTGGCACCCGTTCACGAGCATGACGCATGACCCAGCCATTGCTTCGCTCAACCATATTTTAGGGAACGCAACAACCCGCACACGCAACAACATTGAATAATATGTTATTATATTATGTACCTAAATATTAATGGTCGACGCAAAACTGTTTTTGGGATAAATCGTAGTCGTAACTCCTAGTTCAATGGAATAGTTAATGACTGCGCCATCTATTAGCATTATTGTGAAGCTATATGTGAAATTTACTGATGCTCATTAAAAATTAAATAATCTCGTTTCTTTATAATATTCTTATAATTTTAGTATTTGTTGTTCAAGTACAGGATACAAGTGAAGTAAGAAAATAAGTACAACTTGAAAATATATAGAAAATTTTCCCAGAGAGCGTCTTCAAGCGAGCGTATTAAATCGCCACTTTGGAAGCCCCCCATTTCGTCAATTTTAGGAAAAAAATAAAAAAAAAATACGGTTGTACTCTGTTCCAAATTGTCTTTAAAATGATACACAGAAAACCTATGAATCGCAAATTAAAAAAAATTTCTTCGCATTCGCTTCTATGAGAGCCCCCCTGAAATAAAGATTTTTATAACTTTTTAAGCCATTTTCGGCTGGAGGCCATCGGTTTACATATTATATCTAAATTTGAAGTAATTACGTTCAGTAATTCAAAAGTTATAAGGCTCTGACAGACGGACGGACGGACGGACAAGTGCAAATCGCTCTAGTAAACTCAGAGACCTCGCTTCGCTCGGTCAATTAGGTATGCTTTTGTGGAACTTCCCCTCATTGTGGAAACACTCCATACATATGATACATAGCATAATATTTATTATATTGTAAACTTGTTTTGAAAAGAGCAACCGCCGAGTTTCTTGCTGGTTCTTCTCGGCAGGAAGGGCATTCCGAAACAGTGGTAGAATCATCGACGGGTCAAAAGCACTTCTAAAAAAGTTTATTTGAATAAAAAACATTTCTATTCTATTCTATTCTATTCTATTCTATCGAATTCTGCAAATAAATAATAATCAATATCCACGATGATAGCCTAGTGGCTACAGGCTAGGACTGTGATCGACTATTCGGAGGGTCGCAGGTTCGAACCCGAGCACGCACCTCTGACTTTCCGTAGTTACGTTTCAACGGTGAAGGAAAACATCGTGAGGAAACCCGCACACCTGAGAGTTCTCCATAATGTTCTCAAAGGTGTGTGAAGTCTAACAATTCGCATTGGGCCAGCGTGGTATGGCCTCATATAAAAATTTTTTGATTCCGCATTAACGGGGCTTACAGTGTACCAGCTTAGCTTAACTTAGCACATAAATATTGAAACCATGCAAGTACGAAAGATGTTTTCCAGAACATTTGTGATGAACAATGATCAAGTGTGAGCAGTCCCCTAATAAGACACGTGGGTCTTCACACACGCTGTACATAAGCTCGTATAAAAACAGCGAGGCTGAGGCGCCTCGTAAAAGTAACTAAGCAGTTTAGGAGGTAGACGTGAGCGTGCATAACAACACACATCGGACGACGGAGCTACAGTCACTGGATGTGTCCAAACATGTAAAGATACTCCGAAGCATAGATAAATTAAAAAAGGTTTTAGGTCCTTTATAATTCATCTATGTCCGAAGGTGATTCACAAAATTACCAATTTTGATTATTTTCGTTTTTTTGGATTTTTCAGCTGTTATTTTTGGGCTTTCCCTATTTTTTTTTTCTTTTTAAATCACCCCTGTATTAGAGCGAACAAAACAAAAAATATATTCAAATCGGTCAAGCCGTTTTAAAATTTTTGCTAGACTAACGATAAGCAATTGATTTTTATAATAAATACCTATAGATATACGAACAAGTGGGGGGTCTACCAACACTGCGTTTTCCGGTGCGGGGTCGCCACTCCAGTACCTTGGGAACCCAACGACCATCAACTCTTAGAACTATGTGCTCCGCCCATTTCACTTCAGTTTCGCGACGCGCTGAGCTATGTCGTTGACCTCGGTTCTCCTACGGATCTCCTCATTTCTGAATTCGCAGTGTTGGCAGACCCGCCACTAGGTGGACCAACGACATCAAACTAGTCGCAGGGAGCCGCTAGATTCAAGCGGTGCAGGACCGAAGGCTGTGGAAGTCCATACAGGAGACCTTTGTCCAGCAGTGGACGTCTATCGGTTGATAAAGAAGCAGAAGAAGAAGATACGAACAAATTTTTCTTTCTTGGAAAACAGTAGATCGACAACTGTAATGTGTTGCTACTAGATATCGCTAGCAGTTGCTTAAAAAAGTAGATACATATCACTAATTTGGTTGCTAACGTGTAGTTCGTTCGGGGCTGTGGTGTAAAGCCAACACACTCGGGCGCAATTCCCAAGAGATGTGGGTTCGAACCCCGCCGGCCTCGGAATTTGATGCACTTATTTAAAAATTTGTTCGGATATTTCTTAAGTGTAGGTTAACACTTTAATAATCAATTAATACCTTTAGTAAAGCTAAAGATAGATATCTTATAGACATAGATGGTAAACATATCTTTTACCGCTGTTTTTCATTTCACTTCTAGTTTACTTGCTTGTAATTTCACGCAATAATATCAATCTGCGTATAACTTTTTTGTACTAGTCAGATGTTCGAGAATATATAGTATAGTAGAGTATAGTAATATAGTAGAGTACGAGAATGTCTGTCTGTCGATCAACGAAAGTCTTTCGACGTCGCGCGGCTTGCTACAAAAAATATGTCGCATCCAGTACATTTAAATCACAACAAAGTACAAACATTTTCGAACAAACAATTGTTTAAATATTAGTGTTTACAGGCGCGGAGTGGGGGAGGGGGTGGATAAAGGGGGGAGGGGGAGAGGGAGGGAGGGGGTAATGTAATGTAAGCCCGCGCACGTCATGTTCCAGGTTGGGTCCTGATTGAAAAGATTTTATCGTCACAAAAGTGGTTTGGCTTTGGTTACGGGTAGTGAAACTAAAATAGTATAAACTCTGATAAACTCGGGTGGAAAGAAATTCAAAGGACTATGCAAAAAAATTGTATGAGCACTGTCCCCACCCCCCAACAGACGTGGCACTATTTTCAATATTATTTTGACGTCCCATAAAATGACTAATAACCATTTTCAATCCGAAAATCGATGGGGGTTTTTAAAAAAATACTAATGAATGCACAGTCGACGAAAAGGCGGGAGGTGGTCAAAGGGAGCGCGGTTTTCTCTCCATAGCTTTTTTCTAGGTAGTTAATATTCCTGTATGTTCGTTTTATGATTGTAATCTTCTAAACTGGTATCTGTGATGGCTTACGGATCCGAGACATCAGTCTAATCTAACTAAGGGCCTCATAAGTAGGCTCAGGATTGCTCAGCGGGCGATGGAGAGAGCTATGCTCGGAGTGTCCCTGCGGGATCGAATCAGAAATGGGGAGATCCGTAGTAGTACCGAGTCGCGAAACTGAAGTGGAAATGCGCCGGGCACATAGTTCGAAGAGCTGATGGTCGTTGGGGTCCCAAGGTGCTGGAGTGGCGACCCCGCACTAGGAAGCGCAGTGGGCAGACCACTAGGTGGACCGATGACATCAAACGAGTCGCAGGAAGCCGCTGGATTCAGGCGGCGCAAGACCAAGGCCTATGGAAGTCCATACAAGAGACCTTTGTCCAGCAGTGGACATCTATCGGTTGAGAAAGAAGAAAAAAGAAAGTGGTATCCGAAACAATTCATTCAAAAATAATTAAATAATTAATTCAGATTCAATTTGCATGAAAACCCCATAACTACGGCGGATGTCGTGATAGTATAAAATCATTAGGCTGCCATGATGAATTAACTGAGATACATTTTAAATCTGTTGGTAAATGGGGTAAACTTTATCATGGTCATTTAAATTGAAAATTATTTATTTCACGGCAAGCCAACATGTGGCTCTTATGAAAAGTCAAGACTCTACCACCGGTTCTGAAAAAATTTAATATACTTAAAAATTCTTTTTAAACAACCAACTTCAACCGCGGACTACATTTCACACATACTATACGAAGTTTTAATTTATTGTTGATATTTTAAAAACCGATTTCGATAAAATTTATATGGAACCACCTGGAAAGTATACCCTTTCAAACAAAAATAGTACATTACACATCTAGGGCAGTAAAATAAGAAATGTCTCAGATCACATGTAATTGTTGTCCGAGGCGAAGCCGAGGTCAATAAACATGTGATCTGAGGCTTTCTTATTTACTGCCCGTGGTGTGTATACTATTTCTCCTCGACGGAGGCGGAAAGCGACATTTTCGTTTAGCGCAGCGGGAGGAAAATTGACGCTTTCCGCCCGGAGGTGAGAAATAGTTATTTGTGTTATATGGGGCCAAAGGAATTTTTTGTTCCCCGAGGGCGTTATTTTGAATTCAGAGCGAAGTGAAGGATTCTATAGTAGAATCCCGAGCGCAGCGAGGGATTCTAAAGTAGAATCCTGAGCGTAGCGAGGAATTCAATATACGCCGCCCGAGAACAAAAAATTTTGGCCCCGAATGACACACAATATTTTTCATCATTACCTATGAGAAAAAGCTAGGAGTATCAACTATCAACCTACGATGTATAGAGTATATAGACATTACCAATACGTATATTGAAAGTTTAAATAAAACACAAATAAATTTTTATGAAATAATTATTAAACATTAATATTATTTATGTTGGAAGTATAGGCGTATAATTATGTCTAATCGACAAATTTGATCACGTGACTTATCGTAGACAACAGCTTCTTAAACATTTTTGAATTTCGACACATTTTTGAATTCTCTCTTCTGATTGGTCCGCGTTAGTGCTTTAGTATGCTAAAGCAGTATAACGCGGACCAATCAGAAGAGAGAAATGAAAAGTCTCATGGGGTTAAAATGAAATTTTGCTCCCGCTGTCCTCTGAAGCCAATATTCGTTTTTCGAATAGGTATGATGAAAAAGAATTTTCCAAATCGGTTCAGGCGTCTTTGAGTAATCGGTGGACATACATAAAAAAAAAAGATTCTGACGAATTGATAACCTCCTCCTTTTTTCAAGTCGGTTAAAAATCAAGTTCTGCAAAGACCCGGCGAGCAGTTCCTCTTTCCAAAAATGTTTTCTCCACACGCTTGTTGATGTCGTCCGCTCATCGAGATGATTGTTTAGGTAAATGGATATCATCATCATCATCATCAATTCATCTTCCACAAGCATTAACGTCTCTATAGGTAGGTACTGAACGACGAACGTATGTCTGAGAGAAGTTTCAGAGAAGGATTAATATGATACAGAACACCACCAGCCCAAAGCAAATTGGTAGTCTTCACACACCTTTGAGAACATTATGGAGAACTCTCAGACGTGTAGGTTTCCTTATGATGTATTCCTTCACCGTTGGAGCATGTGATATTTAATTGCTCTAACTCTAACGCACATAACTCCGAAAAGTCAGAGGTGCGTGCCTGGGCACGAACCTACGACCTTTGGCTAAGAAATCGCAGTCCTAACCACTAGGCTATCACTGCTTCATTGCATATAATACCTGTATATTTTCCTGTTGAAAATATTTTGTGAGGAAAATATTGCTTATTCATAGTTTAGAAGAATATGCATGCACGTTATAAACATGCATGTATCCGCGCGTCGTGCATATTATGTGATGTCATGCATACGGGATGTGATGCACGGATTTATGATTTAGTGCATAAATAATATGCGAGCTCAGAACAAATTAGGAGAGATGAAATTTTATGGAAGATTTAGCTTTTGCCCGCGTCTTCACCCACGTTTAGTACTAGTAGGTAGATAGTCAGGGTCACTCAGCGAGCGATGGAGAGAGCTATGCTCGGTATATCCCTGCGAGATCAAGTCAGAAATGAGGAGATCCGTAGGAGAACCAAAGTCACCGACATAGCTCAGCGAGTCGCGAAACTGAAGTGGAAATGGGCGGGGCACATAGTTCGAAGAGCTGATGGTCGTTGGGGTCCCAAGGTGCTGGAGTGGCGATCCCGCACCGGGAATCGCAGTGTTGGCAGACCCCCCACTAGGTGGACCGACATCAAACGAGTCGCAGGGAGCCGCTGGATTCAAGCGGCGCAAGACCGAAGCCTGTGGAAGTCCATGCAGTAGACCTCCAGCAGTGGACGTCTATAGGTTGATAAAGAAGAAGAAGAAGAAGGTAGATAGTATTTTACAACAGTTAACGCACCGTCATTTTATGGAAGGTTTAGGCCTTTGCCCGTCTCGCTCACGTTTAGTACGATTTTACATCAGTTCATCATCATTAGCAACCCATCACGGCTCACTACTGAGCGCAGGTCTCCTCTCAGAGAAGGGTTATAGGCCATAGTCCACCACGCTTGCCTAATGCGAATTGGCCGACTTCACATACCGTCGAGAACATTATGAAGAACTGTCAGATGTGCAGGTTTCCTTACGATGTTTTCCTTCACCGTTGAAGCAAGTGATATTTAATAAAAGCACTTGACTCCGAAAAGTCATAGGTACATACTATACGCACCTGAATAGGAGACCACAATCCTAACCACTAGGCTATCACTGCTTACATCAGTTAACAGACTGTCATTTTAAATCAGTAAACTAAAAACTCTCAAATGCCGATCCAAATTGTAAAGGTAAAAAATTCAGTTAATCCACCAGCCACCTACCTATATAGATTGCAATTTGCATCGTCACTTACCATTAGGTGAAAATGCAGTCAAGGGCTATCTTATCTAGAGTAAAAAAAGCGTTTCGTTAAAGAATTTTTGACGACCTCCCTGGCTCAGTGGTGAGCACTGTAGTCTTATAACTGGGAGGTCTCGGGTTCGATTCCCGGCGGGGGCAGTTTAGTAATTTATAATTTCTGAATTGTCTCTGGTCTGGTCTGGTGGGAGGCTTTGGCCGCGGCTAGTTACCACCCTACCGTCAAAGACGTACCGCCAAGCGATTTATCGTTCCGGCATAGAAATCCGTAGAAACAGATTTGCAGTATGGGTTGAATGTTCACTGCCATACCCTTTCCAAGTTAGCCCGCTACTATCTAGACTGCATAGTCACTTATCATCAGGTGAGATTGCATTCGACGACCATCTTGTCATCGAAAACGCATAATAAAAAAAATTAACAAATACCTATACAAATAAGATTATATACCTAGACACATAATATGAAGCAGTGATAGTCTAGTGGTTAGGACTGTTGGTCTCCTATTCCGGGGGTAGCAGGTTCGATCCCGCCTCTAACTTTTCGGAATTTAGTGCGAATAAGCAATAAAAAAACACATGCTTCAACGGTGAACGGTGAAAGAAATCATCGTGAGGAAACCTGCACACCCGAGAGTTCTCCATAATGTTCTCGAAGATGTCTGCCAATTTGAATTGGGCAGCGTGGTGTACTATGGCCTATAACTCTTCTCTGAAAGGATACCTGTGCTCAGCAGTGAGTCGTTGATGGGTTGCTGATGATGATGATGATGATACAAAAAAAACGAGCGTGCTTTAGACCACACGACTGAAGTAAAACTTACTAAAGCGCAACTGGCTATGAGAGAGAGAGGGAAAGAAAATGTGTGCTCGCACCTCTCTCTCTTGCCCCTACAGTAATATATATACGAAACGTAACTCTCTCCTTCTACCTTCACTAACTTATATCTCCCTCTCAACTTCCGTTCGCCACGCTCGATCGCACTTTTCGTAACGCATTCACCAGCTTACTCCCCAAGTCAAGCGTGCGTGAAGAAGTTTTACTTCAATATTCAAATTCAAAATTATTTATTTCACGTAGGCCAACCTGTGGCTCTTATGACAAGTCATGACTCTACCACCGGTTCGGTAAGCGGATTCTGCTGAGAAGAGCCGGCAAGGTACTCAGCAGTTGCTCTTTTCAAAATAATCATTTTACAATATTATTATGAAGCTATTACATTGTAATAAGTTTTTATACTATCTTGTGGGCAGCTGGATGCCAAGCCGATTTAACCTATGCAACTTTGTTAGAATAAAATATAATATTTCCACAATGAGGGAAAGTTCCAAAAAAAAAAGTATTACAATTCAATTCATGTTAATAAAATCAGAAGGACTCACTCTCAATTGCCGATCCAAATTTTACAGGTAAAAAAAATTCAGTAAACCCAGACACAATACCTCAGAGCAGTCGTAACGATCCGTTTAATCTCCGGTTAATACTAGCTTAATTCTCATGCATCGTTTGGCTGAGGTAACAGAATTACCCGCGGTGACAAATGGACGGACATTTCGCCGGGAGTCCCCTAATGGGGACAGTTTACTTCGTAATGGTGTTTTTTTCCACTGAGATTGATGCCACCCTTTTATTCTCCGTTTGAAGTTGACGACTGATAGTAAGAGCTAAGATATGTGGAGCTATAAAATTGGATATCATCATCATCATTAGCAACCCATCAACGGCTCACTACTGAGCGCAGGTCTCCTCTTAGAGAAGGGTTATAGGCCATAGTCCACCACGCTGGCCCAAAGCGAATTGGCGGACTTCACACACCTTCAAGAACATTAAGAACTCTCAAGTGTGCAGTTTTCCTCCCGATGTTTTCCTTCAGCGTTGAAGCAAGTGATATTTAATTGCTTAAACGAACTTGACTCCGAAAAGTCAGAGGTGCGTACCCGGGATCAAACCTGCGACTCCCCGAATAGGAGACCACAGTCCTAATCACTAGGCTATCACTGCTTCAAAATTGGATATAGAAATTCGAATTGTTGTCATCCTCCATCTTAACACATCGCAGGGGAATCTCCTCTCAGAATGAGAGGGCCATGGTCCATCATGCTGGTTAAGTGCGAAATGGCAGACGTGAAACCTTTTTGAGAGTATAATAGAGAACTCTCAGGAATAGAATAGAATAGAAATGTTTTTTATTGAAATTAACTTTTTACAAGTGCTTTTGAATCGTCGATGAGTCTACCACTGGTTCGGAATGCCCTCCCTGCCGAGAAGAACCAGCAAGAAACTCGACAGTTGCTCATTTAAAAACAAGTTTACAATACAATAGATACTATGCTATGTACTATGCAGTGTCTCCACAATGAGGGGAAGTTATATAAATACATACTACTTACAATTATTCAATACATGTTAAGATGGGCAGACAGAAAGTAGCCCCATTCCAGCTGGTGGCACCCGTTCACGAGCATGACGCATGACCCAGACGTTTCTTCGCTCAACCATATTTGAGGGAACGTAACAACCCGCATCAGGTATGCATGTTTCCTCACAATACTGTTGTAACTGTGACGTCACCTGGGTCGCAGCTGAAAATCAGCGCCTGGCATTGTATGCATTTTTGGCATATGACGCAGGGCATAGTGCTGAGCTGTACACCCTTTCTGGGTGGTGTCACAGACGAAATTTTTACCTTTGTATCTAGTTTTGTCTGTGTCACCATTGATGAATAAATAGATTTATGGAACGAAGTTCCCTATGGCGCGTTGCGGAGGGACCCTAGCCGGCAAAAAACGTCCGTAACGTTATGAAAAAAGCGTAAGATTTGGCCTAAGAATATTATATAATAATTTCAATGAGTTGTGCTTCGCCTCCGTGGCGCAATCGGCTTGCGTGCGGCTGTTAACCGAAAGGTTGGTGGTTCGAGCCCATCCGGCGGATTCGCGCAATTATATTTTCATTTTTTATTTTATAAAATTATTTTAATTTTAATATTTTATAAAATCGATATTTAGGATTCCCTGGGGTCATTTTGATTTTTATCGATAAAAAATCATGATAAAAAATAATTATTTTCCTTATACCTCGAATAGAACTTGAAATTAATATTTTTATAATAAGGAACTTCGTTCCTATCTGGTGTCCCGCGACACCACACGACTTTTCTTTCATCCTTTCTTTCTTTCTATGTATTTCCTCACCGTTTAAGCAAGTGATTTTTAATTGCTTAAAACACACTTATCTCCAAAAAATTTGAGATGCCTGGAATTAGTAATTTCTAACCATAAAGGTAATAAACCGTAACCATATACCTATCACCACGCCGCCCACGCCAAGAATCGTGTGTCAAGTGTCATGACTGTTTTTATTATATTATACTAGATGCCCGCGACTTCGTCTGCGTGTATTGAGGTTTTAATTCCCGCGGGAAGTGTTTAATTTTCCGGGATGAAATGTTGCGCTCCATGTATTAAGGGTTTTAATTCCCGCGACTGTTTAATTTTCCGGGATGAAATGTAGCCGTAGTTTTAATCCTGAGTATGAGCTAGCTAAATTCCAAATTTCACCCAAATCGGTTCATTCGTTGTGACGTGAAAGAGTAACAAACATTCATCTATCCATCCATCCTCACAAACTTTCGCATTTTTATAATATTGTATTATAATATGTTTTTATAACCATTCTATAAGAGGAGACCTGCATCAGTAGTCAGTAGTGAGCCGTTGATGGGTTGCTATAATGATGATGATGATTATTTTGTTTTGAAAAGAGCAACTACTGAATTTTTTGCCGGCTCTTAACAGCAGAATCAGCTTTCCGAACCGGTGGTAGATTCACGACTTGTCATAAGTGCCAAAATTTGGCCTTCATGAAATATATGATTTTGAATTGAATAGAATTGAATATTATTATAATAGGTAGAAGGTAGAAGGTATCTACAGATAGCCGATATTTTGGACAACAGATAAAGTACATAGTTTCTCACTGGTTCTTCTCTATTAGAAAAGCATTCCAAACCAGTGGTAATTTCCATTTGACGATCGAAAAGTACCTTACCTCAATATTGTAGCTTAGATCTAGCTTAGCGTCATCTATCAGACCTCGGCATAACGCCGCCATTGTGATTTTAAGACCCGTCTACACAAGACAAGACGATGTTATGCGAGCATCAAAACAATATAGCTCGCACCCGCTATCATATTACGGCGTTCTTTGTACTGCTGTCGAGACAATCTTCGAGAAAACCTTTGGAAAATCTCTTGACATGTTGTGTGTACAAAGGTTTAATGTTTTCTTTATAACCGAGTACCTACTAGCTTTTTCCCGCTGCTTCACTCACATTAATTTCGATTTTTTAAACCCCTATTTTACCCCCTTAAGAATAGAATATAATAGAATAGAAATGTTTTTTATTCACATAAACTTTTACAAGTACTTTTGAATCGTCAATGAGTCTACCACTGGTTCGGAATGCCGTTCCTGCCGAGATGAACCAGCAAGAAACTCGGCAGTTGTTCTTTTCAAAATACTTTCACAATATACTTAATAGACATTATTATAAGGGTTGAATTTTCAAAAATCCTTTCTTAGCAGATGCCTATCTGCATAATAGCTATCTGTATGCGGAATTTCAGCCTTATCCGTCCTGTGGTTTGAGCTGTGCGTTGATAGATCAGTCAGTCAGTCACCTTTTCCTTTTATATATTTAGACTAGCGGGCAAAACCGCGACTTCGCTCACGTAATTTTCAGACCCCATTTTACACCCTTAGAGGTTGAATTTTCAAAACCCCATTCTTAGTGGTTGCCTACGTCAAAATAGCTATCTGTATGCCAAATTTCAGCCCGATCCGTTGATAGATCAGTCAGTCAGTCAGTCACCTTTTCTTTTTATATATGTAGATTACTAGGTTTTGCCCGCGACTTCGTTTGCTTCGAGTTAGGTTATAAATATCCCGCGGGAACCATTTTTTCCGGTATAGACTGTTTCACTCTCTTAAACCTCAACTATACTCATGCAAAAAATTACGCCGACCCATTGGTCCGTAGCTGTGTGATTGAAAGACAAACCAAAACACAAACACACTTTCACATTTATAACGTACTAGCTGACGCCCGCGACTTCGTCCGCGTGGATACAATTTTAAAAACCCTGCAGGAAATCTTTGATTTCCCGAGATAAAAAGTAGCCTATGTCACTCTCTAGTTCCTCAACTATACCCATGCAAAAAATCACGTCGATCCGTAGCTCCTTTGCTGCGTGGTTGAAGGACAAACCAACAAATAAACACACTTTCGCATTAGTAAGTATGAATAACAAATCCATCAATCTTCATGAGCAGATTTAAACGAGTCCGACGCGTCGTCAGATTATCTGGAGTTTACTAAACAAAGTGAGGGTCGTTATTCCAAATTTTATCTCAAATAGGGTGGCCATGATATAATTATATTGGCCATGATATACATTGGCCATCATATAGGTGGCCATGGCCATTTGTCGGGAACACGTCTATGGACAATTAACTAAGGTTCCTTCTTGTAGTATACTGCCGTATAATCGTATAAATCTACTACATGTAGATAACACACAAACGCTCACTGATGTGCCGCTCTATCGATGGTAGGTGCACTACTGATGACGCGTGCGGTGGTTTCTTGTATTATGCGCCTGTATGATTTGAATGTACCCTCCACTTTGTGTATAAACCTTATACCCCCAAACTCAATACATCACACTTCTGGAAACCAGCGCTCCAGCTTGCTGCAGCTTTGAGCTGAGTAAAGAGCATTATTAGTTCACGAACGACTTTAGGGAGAGGTCAGACTGGCTACTTTTAGCGGCAGCGAACGCAGCGTTTTTATGGCCCTTGGCGTGATCGCGTTTCCAACATCGTGAGGAAACCTGCACACCCGAGAATTCTTCATAATGTTCTCAAAGGTGTGTAAAGTGTGCCGATTGGCATTGGGCCAGCGTAATGGACTATGGGTGAACGGGTGCCACTGGCGGGAATGGGGCTACTTTATGTCTGCCCATCTTAAGATAGTAGGTATGCATTATGTTAGTAGGTATTTTGTTAGTAGGTATGCATTTTTGGAAATTCCCTCATTGTGGAAACACTGCATAAATGGCATAGTATTTATTGTTTTGAAAACTTGTTTTGAAAAGAGCAACTGCCGAGTTTCTCGCTGGTTCTTCTCGGCAGGAAGGGCATTCCGAACCGGTGGTAGAGTCTGACGATTCAAAAGCATTTGTAAAAAAGTTTATTTGAATAAAAAAGATTTCTATTCTATTCTATTAGTTATGGTTTCAACTTTTTTAGTCTATGAGAAGAACCAGCAAGAAACTCGGCAGTTGCTCTTTTCAAAACAAGTTTACAATATAATAGATACTATGCTATGTATGCATTGTTTCCACAATGAGGGGAAGTTCCACAAAAGCATACCTAATTATAATTCAACACATGTTAAGACGGGCACATAGAAAGTAGCCCCATTCCCGCCGGTGGAACCCGTTCACGAGCATGACGCATGACCCAGCCATTAAAAACCTCCTGGACACCCTACACTAAGTGTAACTTAATTAAAACACCTAAAAAACTTGACGCAACTGGTCGCTCGGCTGGCAAATTTTTCACTAGACTTATAACTTGAGAAGTTACTTGCGCGGAAAAGATTCCACTTTTCAATTTAAATTCAATTAAGCACTTATTAGGGAATATTCTAGATCGATTTAAGTTAGATAGACTAGCTGTTCGATAGTTTTTACTCGACTCCGGCCAAAAGGCAGGGGTATTATTAGCAGACTATGTAGGTACATAGACGTGTTGAAACAGTACATCTCTAGTTCTAAGTCATGTATTGCTGAGCCATGAATATTGTCGATTGCCGTAAATAATAAAATGTTAATCAGCAATATATGCCTATAAAACGGCTAATTATGTCCAACTCTTCGCAGTCGTTCTGGTATTAGCCTAATTGCCACCAGCTACGGACCTGGCTCCTGCCCGCCGGTCTGGTACAGCAAGGAAGCTAAAGTCCTGAATTAGTCGCCGAAAGACCTTCTGGAGGTCCTCGCGAGTCGAGTAATTTTAAAAGTAAAGTAGTGATTTGAGTAATTAACTAAAGTCAGTGAATTGTGAGAATCCTATAAAAAACAATAAACTACAGTTAGTTCCAGTATTTCGTTGTGTTATTTTTACCATCGAGTGCTAGAGACTAAGGCCTAGCGCAAACATACAACTTTTAGTTGTACAACTACCTATTTAGTTGTTTCATAAGTTTATAGGAATGTACTGCGATTATAGAATGTGCGCAAACTATCAACACGATAGTTGCTCGACAAAAAAATCAAAAAGCCGTACGATTTGCTTTTGGTTATAGTTTATTTGTGTCCACACACGTAATTCACGAAAAGTACACAACTCGACTAAACAGTTTAGTCGATGTAAAAGTTGTATGTATGCGCCTTACCTAACAGTACGTAAATAGGTATGTATGTGACTCTTATGTGACTACTTACGAATGTTCCACTGCACCGTAGCAAATAAACTACTGATCCGATTTTGATGTATGAGGTGTCAATCGATTGGTTTTTAAACGTCTTCAAAAAAGGATGAGGTTCTCAATTCGCTGACGCCTGAACCGATTTGGAAAATTCTTTTTGGTTTCAAAGGGTGTTATATACTTCTTAGGTGGTTCCATATAAATTTTATCGAAATCAATCGAGTGGTTTGTACAAAATATATTTTGTAGTGTTGTAGTTGTAGTTGGTATTTTAAAAGGATTTTTTCATAATAAACTAGCTGATGCCCGCGACTTCGTCCGCGTGGATTTAGTTTTTGAAATCCCTCGGGAACTCTTTGATTTTCCGGGATAAAAAGTAGCCTATGTCACTCTCCAGTTCGTCAACTATCCCCATGCAAAACATCACCTCGATCCGTAGCCCTGTTGCGGCGTGATTGTAGGACAAACCAACAAACAAACACACTTTCGCATTTATAATATTAGTAAGGTTTTGAGTCGCAGTTCGGAAGGTCGATTCCACGTACGAACGCTGCAGCGGGCAAACATGACACAACAAATGTCAGTTGCATCGAGCGAGTTGCGTTTTTTGAGGGGCGTTTAGCATCGGCATTTGAACTTCGCTACTTTTAGCATCGTATATAACGCTTTTGAGTCGCGAAAATGCGATGCAGTCACAACAACGCCAATTCTGCCGCTAAAAGTAGCCCATCTGCCTTGACTATAGCAGAAGAGTCACGGTTAAGATGAACGATGTGAACATTGTAGACAAGCGCGGATCGCGTCAAGCCAAATGCCTCCTCAAACGGTTTTAATCAGACTCAGTCGCCGCTCACGGAGCGAATCTAATTTTGGAAACGCCGAGCGACTTCCACAAAATGCGGTCTCCCGAGCAAACGGGCTAGTGGTGGACGAGTTCAATATCGATATTACTCTTTTTAAGCTATTGCATAGCTTTTATCGCGGGCTTTGAACTTGGACAAACAGTTTGAGCGCGGCGACCGAATCAAGAAATTCCGTAACTAAAATAAACCTAACACCGTCGTTCAGTAAGCGTTCAACATTTTAGAGGTTCACATTTAGCTCTGTTTGGCGCAGTGGGCGAGCGGCCGCTTTCTTTAGATGTCGCAGGTTCGAATCTCACTCGCGAAGTAGTGACAGTGCGCTTTTCTTGTTTGTTTGTTTTTTAATTATTTTTTTGCATAATTTTTATTATGCAAAAAAATATATTGCATAAATATTATAATTGCATAAGTTGATAAAAAATGCTATGCAATAGCTTTACCGCGGCAGTCCCCGAGTGCCACTTAATTTTTTTAATCCCCGACATGACTTGACTTACGGATCCGAAACATACAACATCCGATATCCACTTACTATGGGCCTCATAAGAAGGCGGTTCAAATCAGCGGGCGATGGAGAGACCTATGCTTGGAGTATACCTGCGAGAGCAGAAATGAGGAGATCCGTAGGAGAACCAAAGTCACTGACATAGCTCAGCGAGTCGCGAAACTGAAGTGAATATGGGCGGGTATATAGTTCGAAGAGCTGATGGTCGTTGGGGTCCCAAGGTGCTGGAATGGCGATCCTGCACCAGGAAGCGCAATGGTGGCAGACCCCCCCCCCACTAAATAGACCGACGACATCAAACGAGACGCAGGGAGCCGCTGGATTCAGGCGGCGCAAGACCGACGCCTGTGGAAGTCTATGCAAGAGATCTTTGTCTAGCAGTGGACGGCTATCGGTTGATAAAAAAGAAGAAGAAGAAGAAGTCAAAAAGGGGTGTTATAAGTTTGACGTGTGTATGTGTATGTGTATCGGTCTGTTCCCTCGTAGCTCTCCAACGCATGGACCGTCTTTGATGCGGTTGTTTCTGTTTGAAACCTGACGTATAACTGAAGTAGGTATATCGCTTTTGAAACTTTTTGGGTCTTCAACTGCTCCTATTCCAAAATCAAGACAATTGAAGTTCGTTCTGTTGCGACGTGATTGAAAGACAACCCAATGAAACAACAAAAGAATTAATAAGTTGATTTTTTTTATAGCAATGATAGCCTAGTGGTTAGGACTGTGGTCTCATATTTGGGAAGTCGCAGGTTCGATCTCGGGTACGCGCTTCTGACTTTTCGAAGCTATGTGCGTTCAAGCAATTAACGGTGAAGGAAAACATCGTGAGGAAACCTGCACACCTGAGAGTTCCACATAATGTTCTCGAAGGTGTGTGAAGTTCGACAATTCGCATTGGGCCAGCGTGGTGGACTATGGCCTATAACCCTTCTCTGAGAGAAGACCCGCGCTCAGTAGTGAGCCGTTGATGGGTTGCTCATGATGATGATGATTTTTTAAAATTATTATCGATAGCATGAAGTCTTCATGTCACCTCACTATCGTCAATGTAAAGAGTCCGTGGCCACTAACGCCGAGGGGTTTTCGGTCAGGAATTTGACTTGTACTAAACCAATATAATAGGACCCCTGTCTCGGTTCACTGAGCAAAGGGGCGCGGATCAAATTACTAATTATTGTCATTGAATATTTTAATTGGATACATTATCAGGGATACGCGATGCTTTGATGGTGTTACAAACTGGTGTGACTTCACCAACGTTAATTAAATTTTAGGGTCTCTTGCACCACCTTCAAGTAAACTTTAAACAACACATAAATATTGACGACCTCCCTGGCTCAGTGGTGAGCGCTGTTGTCTTATAACTGGGAGGTCTTGGGTTCGATTCCCGGTGGGGTCAATTTGGGAATTTATAATTTCTGAATTGTCTCTGGTCTGGTCTGGTGGGAGGCTTTGGCCGTGGCTAGTTACCACCCTACCGTCAAAGACGTGCCGCCAAGCGATTTAGCGTTCCGGCACGATGGCGTCTAGAAACCAATTAGGGGCATGGGTTGAATGTTCACTGCCATACCCCTTCCAAGTTAGCCCGCTACCATCTTAGACTGCATCCTCACTTACCATCAAGTGAGATCGCAGTCAAGGACTAGCTTGTCATCGAATAAAAAAAATTGACGTTTTGACAGATTGCCAATACAAAAACTGTCAAAGTCGGTTGAAGGTGGTGAAACTGGCCCTTATTCTATTTGGCAGATTCTCAGTACAAAATTGTCAGAACCCCAATTTATTCCTTGGTTAAGCGCCAATCGACGTTGGTGAAATTGACACTTAGGTATTATACTATTATGCCAAGCCAAGTATTATAGTATCGTAGTTAATATTTAACCAATGGATGCGGTCGGCGCAAGATCGAGCCCTGTGGAACAAGAGACCTATGTCCAGAACGTTTATGCATATCGGTTTTTCAAGAAGAAGAAGAATAAAAAGATCCAAAGTACACTGGTCCATAGAGAATCAACAAAAACAACATTATACAGTGTTATAGTTCTTGCAATTCACGAGGGCGACTGACTTTATGTTTGTGTGTGTGTCGTATATGTATAAGTGTGAGCGAGCGCAATGCTCGCGCCTGCCCGCTCCCACCTAGGCTTTGACAGGCACGCACACTTATGCAATGTGCATGTACACGAAGTAACCACGAGTAAAGCTCACTCGCCTTCGTGAATTGCAAAAACTGTACGACATTCGAAATCTATCAACGTTATCGAGTTTTGCCAACTCGTACTAAGCCTGCTAGGTCTTCACGTTTATCTCAAATGCTCGTATCGTTAATCCCCGTATAGCGACTATAAAGATAGGTTGTGGAATGAATAGCAAACTTTATGCCTGACTTAATATAGGTCTACGTCTCACCCTTTATATGGTAGTGTGTTGTAAAGCTAATTTTATAGTACGCCTTACAGTGCCTATCTATACTAATACTAATATACTAATACTAACCCTTACTAATATTATAAATGCGAAAGTGTTTTTGTTTGTTGCTTTGTTGGTTTGTTGGATTGTCCTTCAACAACCTTCCTTCGTTCCTTTTTGTTGATCAACGTGATTTTTTGCATGGGTATAGTTGAGGACCTGGAGAGTAACATAGGCTACTATTGATCCCGGAAAATCGAAGAGTTCCCGAGGGATTTTAAAAACTAAATCCACGCGGACGAAGTCGCGGGCATTAGCTAGTAATATTATACAGAGGAAAGATTTTTTTGTTTGTTTGTTTGTACCGAATAGGCTCTGTAACTACTGGACCGATTTTAACCATTTTTTCACCAATAGAAAGCTAAGTTATCAGGAAATAACATAGGCTATAATTTATTTTCAAAAAAATTAGACATCTTTAAGAAAATTGCAATAATCTAAACCAAAGTAGCAAAATTTTGCCTATAAAATGCATTATTTGGCGTGTGCTGAGAAAACTATTGCTGATACATAAAAAGATTTAAGATTTACTACATGATTAAAGTACCTACTCATTATTTTCAACAAAAAAGTCCCCGAGGGAATATAGCTAACTATCATATTTAAGTACCAATAGTAGCTTTCGTGTTCTAAAATTTAATTAGATCGCCTTTACTGCTGCTGGTCTGCCAGTCTTGACATGTATTGAATATTGTACTTATGTATTTTTGGAGTTGTTCTATAAATATTATATCATCGTATTGTTGGAAATATTCTATTCTAACAAGTTGCATGGGGTAAATCGGCATGGCATCCAGCTGCCCACAAGATATTATAAAAGTTATTAAAATGTAAATACATATTACCTACAAAAAATATTGTAAAATGTGTAATTTTGAAAAGAGCAACTGCTGAGTTTCTTGCCGGTTCTTCTCAGCAGAATCCGCTTTCCGAACCGGTGGTAGAGTCATGACTTGTCATAAGCGCCACAGGTTGGCCTACATGAAATAAATGATTTTGAATTTTGAATTTTTTGAATTATGTTCACCGATTACTCGAAGACGCCTGAACCTATTTGGAAAATTATTATTTTTTGTTTGAAAGGCTTCGCAGGTGGTACCATTAATATTTTATCGAAATCGATCGAGCAGTTTAAAAAAAAATTAACAATAACTTTTATTCTTGGAATGGCGCGGGTGTTTGAAGTTGGTTTTTTAAAAATAATTATTTTTATTAAATTATTTAATAAATAATTTTCTGCGAGCTCGTCGTGTGATACTGCGTAGTCGGCCTTTAAAGGTTTACTAAAAATGGCTTATAACCCCGTCGACAATTGCGCTTCTAAGGGTTATAATTCTATGGTTAAGGCCCGCTTGCAGAGACGCCGGGTTAGGTTTAACCCAGGAATAAATTTGTAATTTTGACAGAAGCTTTATACGAAAATCTGTCAAAGCAACGGCTAACTCTGCGTTAAAAAGATAACTCGGCGTTTCTGCAAGCGGGCCAATCACAAGCAAATTGTGGAGTCAACAACTTCGACGCAGTGCCAGTACTATTATATATTCTGTGGCAGTGCTTCTATTGAATCTACAGCCTATTTTTACTAAGCTGTCTCACTCTCAGAAGGTAAAGAAACAGAAGAACGTTTCGGAAAAATGCGTACCAACGTGAGTAGCCGGGCGCTTACGACGTTTTTAAGTTTGTTTTTACTTGTCGTGCTGCATGTTTCATTGCCACTGATTGCGGTCAGAACATTTGTTGATTTGTCCTTCAATCACGCAGCAACGGAGCAACGGATTGACGCGATTTTTGCACGGGGTATAGTTGAGGACCTGGAAAAATATTGTTCCTTTGTGGCACTCTAGAGACCAAACGCGTGGGCCGATTTTGATAAGTGTCACGTCGTTAGATTCGCCATACCAGCGCCAGTTTCAACGAGAACATAAAAATTTGGAAAATTCAAAATGGTGGATTTTGGACGCCATAATGTGCGGTTCAAATATTTTCTTCAAATCCTATTGAGTGGGGTATCAAATTAAAGGGTTTGAAAAGGTGATTACGAAAATATATTTTTCATTTGATAATTGATATTTTCAATGATATTCTTTAAAGCAGTCGGGGTTTTTATTCTTTTTTAATATTTTGCTTGTTGAAGTCAGTTTAAAGTAGCCTGTCAGTCCTCGCCTCTAAGCAATCATTTTCAAGAGAATCTTACATCGTAAGACGATAAAGGTATAAAGCGTAGAACTAAAACCAAGTGACATTAAATTCAATATACACTTAACCTCGCTAATCCAACACTAAACCTCGGCTTACACTGTACTCCTCGGTCGTCCGGTTAAAATTGACTTAGTTCAGTTTACGTGGTTTGCGGTTTGCCGCAGTTCAGTGCAGTAGACAAAGGTTCGGACACATTATGAGCGTTTACAATGTTAACTAAATTATACCGACTTCAAAAAAGGAGGTGGTTCTCAATTCGTCGGAATCTTTTTTTTATGTAATCTTTTTTTATGTATTTTTTATGTAAGAACACTGTAATTATGTAACGACGGTGTCTAGCCGTCTTAACATGAATTGAATTGTAGTACTTTTCTTTTTTCTTTTTTTTTTGGAACTTCGCCTCATTGTGGAAATATTATATTTTATTCTAACAAAGTTGCATAGGGTAAATCGGCTTGGCATCCAGCTGCCCACAAGATAGTATAAAAAACTTATTACAATGTAATAATAGCTTCATAATAATATTGTAAAATGATTGTTTTGAAAAGAGCAACTGCTGAGTTTCTTGCCGGCTATTCTCAGCAGAATCCGCTTTCCGAACCGGTGGTAGAGTCATGACGTGTCATAAGAGCCACAGGTTGGCCTACGTGAAAGAAATAATTTTGAATTTTGAATTTTTTTGAATTTTGTAAATACCTAAATATAATATGCTGTTGGAGACTTCGCCTCTGCGCCTCCAACCGGTTTACTGGCGCGGGGGTGCGGGCTGCGGGAGCGGGTCACCGCGCGCCTGGGCGACATATTCCTCTCGGCAACTGTGCGATCATCGTGTCAACTTATTACTTAATCATTACTGCAGTCCACTATACCATAGTACAAACAGAATAGTAGGCTAACTAAGGCCGATCGGCGAGTTAATTACCTACTCTTGCGTTGACGCCTAGGGTTGTCACTTTTATTTTTGACTAGCTGATGCCCGCGATTATTAATAGGTAGGTTACTACTTTTATTGAAAAATTAAACAAACAAAAAAGAGCGAGCGTGCGACGTAATACGCAATTGCGCGCGATTAGCACAGCGGCGCGATATATACAAAAGTACTCTGTGGCGCGCCGCGCGGCCCGTACTGCCGGCCGATTGAGCCGGTTGAGACTTTGCGAATGTGTGCGTGAAACTTCCGTGCGTACACGGCGCCCGCTGCTCACGCATACATTCAAACCGGCAGCGGCCACTTTGTATGAAGTTAGCCTACTATTCTGTTTGTACTATGACTATACACTGTAATTTATACTCATACGAAATAAAGGAAGTTATCGTACCATCAAGACTTTATTATAAACACACCTGCTCAACCATATGCCACTCACTCACTACACAACAAGTCTGTGTTTCTATACCTCGTTCCTCCGACTTCACTCTGCAAAGAACACGCAGTTAGTTCCTTGGTATAACGCAACAGTTATCATTCCTAGCGCCCTTAATAAAATTGGGCCGTATTCCGCCCTTAATATTATTTTCGTTAATTTTTCCTGCACAGCAAAGGTAGGTACACACTTATAATGAATAACTAGATTCGTTTTACGGTCACGACTGACGCGTACTGCGTAGAACAGTGGCGGCAATGGAGTCGACATCAATACGATAAACTATTTTTGAAATGTAATTTAATTAAATAACTCAAACTGCCACATCAGCTATCCCCTTCCAATCACATTTATATGATCTTGTCATGAATTAAAAAAAAACGGCCAAGTGCGAGTCGGGCCTCGCTCTTTTAGGGTATCGTTAAAAAAAAATTAATTTAATTTTTATTATTTGTTGTTACAGCGGCAATAGAAATACATTATGTGAAAATTTCATCTGTCTATCTATTACGGTTTACGAGATACAGCCCCGCTGACAGACGGACGGACGGACAGCGTAGGCTTAGTAATAGGGTCCCGTTGGTACCTTTTGGGTACGGAACCCTAAAAACATGGACAAAATAAATTAAACCTTATAATTATTTGCACAATAATCTAAATTACATTAAAATACATTCATGAAAACTATATTCAATCGAATAGGTTCATCGATGTCACCGGCATAACTCAAAATGCAACCCATGAGTAATATGACTCTAAGGATATGGTTCATATTTTGGGCAGAGAATAAGTATCTGCAAAAAGAGGTAATGCGGCACTGGAAACTCTTCCGACAGAGGTCGATATGGATCGAATTTGGTAAAGGATCGATTCATATTACTATTATAGTAATACTTTTTGTATTTACAATATTTCAATTAAGTTATATTTGTGAGCACTTTATTTTAAAACTAGTACAGTTTTCTAAAGTAATCTATATATATAAAAGAAAGTGGTGTTAGTTACACTATTTATAACTCAAGAACGGATGAACCGATTTGGCTGAAAATTGGTGGAGAGGTAGCTTAGAACCAGGAGACGGACATAGGATACTTTTTAATATTATAAATGCGAAAGTGTGTTTGTATGTGGGTTTGTTTTTCAATCAAGTAGCAAAAAAGCTACGGATCGACGTGATTTTTTGCATGGGTATAGTTGAGAACCTGGAGGGTGACAAATTCTAAGTTTTATCCGGGAAAATCAAAGAGTTCCCGCGGGATTTTAAAAATGAAATCCACGCGGACGAAGTCGCGGGCATCAGCTAGTATTTTATTAAATATTTACAAGCTGATGCCCGCGACGTCGTCCGAGTGCATTTAGTTTATTAAAATCCCGATTGAACTCCTTTATTTTCCGGGATAAATTAGCCTATGCTATTTTCCAGATTCTCCACTATACCCATGCAAAAAAACACGTTACGTACTCTGTCGCGGCGCGATTGAAGGAACAACAAACAAACAAAAAAAAATTAAATGGCACTCGGGGACTGCCGCGGTAAAGCTATTGCATAGCATTTTTTATCAACTTATGCAATTATAATATTTATGCAATATTTTAAAAAAGAATTAAAAAACAAACAAACAAGAAAAGCGAACTGACACTACTTCGCGAGTGAGATTCGAACCTGCGACATCGTACAAAGAAAGCGGCCTCTCGCCCACTGGGTCAAATAGAGCTACTTGAGAACCTCTAAAATGTTGAACGCTTACTGAACGACGGTGTTAGATTTTTTTTCGTTACGGAATTTCTTGATTCGGTCGCCGCGCTCAAACTGTTTGTCCTAGTTCAAAGCCCGCGATAAAAGCTATGCAATAGCTTAATAAATAGCTTTATTTATTTCAAAATTCAAATTGTTTATTTGTTAATTCAAAGTATTATTTTTGAATTCAAACTATTTTTGTAACATACAGCGGCTCCACGGTTGTCGCTGTTCTTTCTCATTACTCTTTAGTAATAAACGGGGCCCTGCGATGGTACATAATTTGTGTCCTTTGATATTCCCACTGAAATTGGCACATTTAGCCCCCTCCCCCCCTCCCCCCTCCCCCCCTCCCCCCTCCCCCTCACTGCGCCGCCTCTCACACCGTAATGAAACGTATTAGAAATTGTGTTTTTCTTACTTTGGATAATGTCGTATATTTACTGTAATTTCGGTCCTATTTCCATTAGAATTACTTTTCTTTTGATATCAGGTTTTTCGCTTGGCCACGAATTCCCACTAATATTGTAAAATATACGATTAAAGTTTGTTTGTAGCGGCATATATTTTTGTCCTTTTTTTTTGAATACAATAAAACTTAACCAGCAATATTAAGTGACAATAATACATTAGACATAATATATAAGCATTGTAAATGTAATCCTACTAATCATATCCTACTAATATTATGAATGCGAAAGTTTGTGAGGATGGATATGTATGGATGGATGTTTGTTACTCTTTCACGCCACAACGAATGAACCGATTTGACTGTAATTTGGAATGGAGATAGCTCATACACAGTATTAATACAAAGTTTACCTTTAATCCCGGAATAGTAAAGAGTTCCCGCTGGAATCAAAAAACTTAATCCACGCGAACGAAGTCCCGGGCATCTTCTAGTATAGCAGTATTTGGTAAAAAAAATTGGTTGTCTGTAAAGTCGGTTTACGGACGATAGTTTTACGTGATAACGTCATAAAGAACAGTCACAGAAGTCACAAAAAAAAATTCCAGCGAAGATATTTTAGGATTAAGAGTAAATAATTAAAAGGGTACTTTGTGGCTTTACGTTACCAGTCCATCATTCCTCAGTCACGATACGTGCATACGAACCGAATTAATGTTATCGTTATATCCGAGGATATAACGATAACAGCGCGTGTTACCCCAAAAAAAAATCAGATTTCGCGATGAGATAAAACATAGCCGCAACCTCATGTGAGGCGCGACAAAAGAAAGCGTTTTGCGCGGAATAGGAGCTAAAATACTTTGTAACTCGTAAAATATTCATTTTCTTTTCAATTCGTTAGGCTACTCTCTTGATAATATCAATCGGAATTTAATGTAAAAATTTTGGCTCTGTAATATGCAACACATTGAAAATAAATGAATATTGGTTAAAAATTAGACCTAACTTCGCGATTTTTTATTATCGAACAAACATCATTTTATGTTTTTGCCCAAGCACGTCCCTTGGCAGTATGATGTAATTCTTGCGTGTTTTTTTTCGGATAGTTGAAACTTGATCTACTACTGTAAAAATCAAATCTGTTTACTGTTAACGAGCGCACACCCACTCGCCTAACGATTCTGCCTTAATTTCATTTTATTAATACACTGATGATGCCTGCGACTTCTTCCGTGCGTTTCAGGTTTGGAGGGAGTTTCCGTTTTAGATTATTTATTAGACGATCATTTATCGATCGAAGTAATTCCGGTTAGATCGTCTCCTTTTAATTATCTACAGTGCGGGTAGGCGGCACAGGCCCGGCCTATAACCTTTCTACAGAGTACAGAGGAGGACAAACTAATTCCCCGTCACAAAGCCGGGCAACGAGTGCGGCGGCTAACGAGCTAATGTTTGTGCGACCTATCGACGGAGCTACGGGAGCGTCAGCAAAAAAAGCTTATTTTTAAATCTATGATAAGATATCCTACTAGCAAAAGCAACAATTGCTGCGGATCAAAAAGGATTTATATATTTTTTTATTTTTTTCTTAACACTTTATTGCACAAAAAAAGTAATAAGGGCGGACTTAATGCTAAAGCATTTTCTACCAGTATATTCATCATCACCTGATAAAATAAAAAAACTTGAGAGGGGTCAAGGGACACCCGGATGGAACGAAGTTCCTTTCGATTAATTAATTTGGCACTGCGTTCATTATTTTCACAGTACAATATAAGATCTCGGTAGCCTTATGTGGTTTCGACAGTCCCAGCTCGACAGACTGAATTTTCAATTTTCAATTTTATTTTAAATAATTTCTACATGTGGAATTTTTCCCTAATTTTTTATAACTTAAAAATAAGTTATATTGATTGATTGAGATCTTATATTGTACTGTGAAAATAATGAACACAATGCCAAATTCACATTCAAAAAAGTGTCGGTTCAATTTTGTCTTAATTTTTTCCGTCTAGCCCCCTTCCGCACCGTGCGATAAGGAACTACGTTCCAATAAATACAAATCCAGTTTAACTTATTTTGGAACAGTGTCGAAGCGTATTGCGAAGACACTTAAAGCACATGATATACATGTTGCATTTAGGACAAATAATACACTTTAAAAAAAAAGTGTGTGTCAGCTCTGGCCTCCGACGCACGACTGGAGTTTACGCGCGACGCTATATCCTTCTCTATGCGACTCGGGTCCGAGCGCGCCCCGACCGACTTTCGCACGAACACCAACCTTATTTACTCAACGTTAGGGTAGAAATTTCAACGTTGTGAAAAACGTAACGAGGTCATTGATAAATTGATTTCACTGCCCGGATTTTTCTCATACCGGGCTTCTAAAATCGATTCTTAAGGAGTAAACTCTAATATTTGCAACGGTAAAGATAAATTAATCAACAAACAAAAATCGGGCATTTATAAACTCGAATGTTCAGACTGTAAAGCCACTTATATTGGTCAAACGGGTCGTAAATTTGAAACACGCTACAAAGAACATATAGCCCTACGCCGCGGTTAGGAACAATCAATCCCAAAAGTCAAATTTTTGCTAAACATCTCTTTGATAGTGGACACAAATTATCATCCGATCATTCATATAAAATCTTACACACAGCTGTGATAAAGGGCTTCGACTGAGCATGTTGGAACAACTAGAAATAACTAAACAATACAGCATTGTAAAGTCGACATCTCCTGAGGATGCTCCGGTGTCGGGGCGAAACGTGCGTCGAGAGTAGTGTAAAAGTCTTGTGTGGTGGTGCATGTGAGTGGTGGTGGCATTGCTTGCTTGGGAACTTGGCTTTTTTGCTTGGCTGGGTAGGTGAGTGGTGCTTAGCTTTTAATTGCATGTTTGACCATACAGATTTTTTCTGTTGGCGGATTATAGCAAAATAATTCTAACCTTTTCTTGCTAATGTTTTTTTTTTTGCTATCGCTCCCTGAACTGCAACGCAAGGTGAGTTTGTCGTGGGCCGGCGAGCGTCAGACGGCATTGTTTACGATCACTTCATCTGCTCGACACACACGAGATAAACTGAAGGTGCATTCACGCTATACCGTGCGTCGTCGGGCCGGATATATTTTTGTACCCGATTATGGCAACTTAGTCAAAAGGAAGGGTTGTTATTTTAGGAGTCTATCTGTCGCACTCAGAGTAGCTAATCGTTACTTAACGACTTAATCTTGGATTTTAAAAAAGTTTCATTCTCAGAAGTTAACGCTTCGTTTGTACATTAATGATAATTTAGTTTAATACATGCGGCTGAGTGCGGCAGTTCATCACAAGTCAATGATTAATTAATGAATGACTCTGAGTGCGGCAGTTAGTATTTATGTCTGTTTGTATTTACCTACTACACGATGCCCGCGACTTAATTAAGGTTTTTTAATTCCCGCGTGAACTCTGTAATTTTCCAGGATAAAAATGTGTTAATGCTGGGTATGAGCTATGTTCATTCCAAATTTCAGCCAAATCGGTTCATTCGTTGCGGCGAAAGAGTAAAAAAAAAGCCGGCCAAGTGCGAGTCGGACTCGCGCACCGAGGGTTCCGTACTCCAAAAGTAAAAGTAAAACGATAATATTATATTAATTTGCTCATTTATCGTTAACTTTGTTTGTAGAGGTCTATTGTTAATATAAAAAAAACTATGCTAGTTAGAGCGTTGGTTTTATTTTTCCTGCAAGTAAAGGCCTTTCATATGATACCCCACTCGGTATAGTTATCTTACTTTGAAATTTCAAACCCCCGATTTTCCCCCTTTTTTAATTAAACTAAAATAATTTTAGCGTTGATTTTATTTTTCCTGTAAAATATACATAAACTTCTATTGACCATAATTATTTCAGATCAATTTTTTCAATCGAAAAGATTGGTAAACTTCGGAGCCGCCGCTCCTTGTGCCGTGTGGTGACGGCAGATCAGAATACAGTTGTCACCACCCCTCCTCTTCCCGCGGGTGTCGTACGAGGCGACTGAGGGAATATAGCGGAGAACGGGCAGCAGCGTGCTCTGTGCTACTGCTACCATCTACTGCGATCACCGACCCGTCTGCCCCGCGTGGTGATTATGGGCAAACCCTCCCCTTGGGAGAGGCCTTTAGTCCAGCAGAAACTTCGGAGATAAGGGGGGGGGGGGGGGGACGGTATTTTTTTCGACATTTTGGCCGATTAATCAAAAACGATTACATATAGAAATATTTATTTATTAAAATGCACAAGTAAATGCCTTTCATATGATACCCCACTTTATATACCCCTATATATACCCCACTTTATATACTTTGAAATTTCAAACCCCCGATTTTCCCCCTTTTTTAATAAAACAAAAAATTATTTTCGATTTTTCTTTATTCCAATGATGTTGGGCCACTATTATACACAACTATGAAAAATTTCATGTCGATAGCTTTAATAGTTACTGAAATAATCGACTGTGGTAGACGGAAGGACGGACGGACGGAGAAAGTCTCACCATAAGGGTTCCATTTTTACCATTTTGGTACGGAACCCTACAAACATACATCCATCCATCCATCCTCACAAACATTCATATTTATAATATTAGTCGAATTAGTAGGATAGTAGAAAATAGCATCCTACTATCCTACTTCCTATTCATCCTTCTAATCATCCATTGTAACATCTACCACCGTAGCGTCTAAACTAATGAACCGATTTTGATGAAGGAGATGTGAATCGTTTTGTTATTATAGTCCGGGTGAAATAGGCACGTATACCTTTTATATTCAGAGTAAAATCAATATTATGACGGTATTACCTACATCCAATTTTCTGAAGTTCATAAACTTTTATCGTTGTTTGTTTTACCAATTAATCCAATTATACCTAAGCATTATTGCTTCAACGGTGAAGGAAAACATAGCGGGGAAACCCGCATGCCTGAGAGTTCTCCATAATGTTCTTAAGGCGAACCAAACGGGTCTGCCTGCGAAATTCAAATTAAATTTGGTTTTTCGCAATTTGTAAACTAATACGACAAAGTAGGCTTATGGCATTCTAATTGCGCCAGTGGCAGTATCATCTTCACAGGTTTATATAAAAATCTTCACTTGAAAGTGTCCAGTTTAAGAAATTAGTCCGATTATGGAGTTTGACGTGAGTTACTCACGAACACTCTGTGAAGATGATACTGCCATCGACGCAATTAGAATGACATAAGCCTACTTTGTTGTATTAGTTTACAAATTGCGAAAAACTAAATTAAATTTGAATTTCGCGGGCAGACCCGTTAAGTGCGTCTTAAGGTGTGCTATATCTGCTTGCACTTGGCCAGCGTGGTGGACTATGGCCTGTAACCCTTCACTGAATACCTGCGCTCAGTAGTGAGCCGTTGATGGGTTGCTGATGATGATGGTGATGATGTTAATTCTATTCAATTGTTTAACAGCTGAATAAACCAATGAATTCGTAGGTACATACATAATGCCTACATAGATAGGTACGAATAAAATGCAAACCGTTTTTTCGCTTTTTCGGGTTGTGTCAACACCATTTTTAGTCCATTCATGAATGTGTTATAACTCTGTTAAAACAGTTTTTCGGACAAGCTTTTTGAATAGTATTTGAAACGTGCCGACATTTATTTTATAGCTAAAATCCCCCGTGAGTTTAGCGCAGTCCATCTACATGGTTTTTTTACTCAACTATAAGAAAGTTGGGTTGACATTATAAAGATCGAAATGATCTTTTGAGTATAGTTGAGAAATTGGACAGTGGTGCCCACTTTCACCAACGTTCCCCTAATTACGGACTTGCTAAGTTAGGTGACGCTTTCTATCAATTTTTTTTAACGAACCTTTAGGGAACATCTGAAGGTGAAAGTGACACAGGGTAGGGGATTGTATTTAGGGGCTACCTATCTAAAGAGGTGAAAATGGGCATGAGTCGGCTACCTTTTATCCTTTATAAGATTTATAGAGAAGTCAGATGCGTGTCCGGGATCGAACCTGCGAACTGCAACCCCCGAATGGGAGACCACAGTCCTAACCACTAGCACTAATCCTAAACACACTAACAAATAATGCTTGTGAGTTGTACACAATATTAATCTATACTTATAAAAAGACTTGTCCCGACTGATTGACTGACCTAAACCACCGGAGTTAGAAATTAGAGACTGTTCCTTTTATGACGTAGTCGAGCACTAAGAAAGGATTTTTTGAAATTCCACCCCCAAGGGGGTTAAATAGGGGATGAATGTTTGTATGAAAGTCCGACACTTTTCAAGATACATCTAGGAAATTTGGTATTTGGGCTTTCAATAAAAAAGATGAAATGTAAATGTAAATTCACAGTTCGTAAAAATTTCACCCCAAAAGGGATAAATAGGGGATGAATGTTTGTATGAAAGTCCGTCACTTTTCAAGATACATCTATGAGACTTGGTATTTTGGCTTTCGATTATAAATAAAGAAATACGTGTTTCACAGTTTTTGAAAATTCCACGCGAACGAAGTTGCGGGGGCAAACGCAAATTAATTTATAATAACGTGGTAATATTATCCGATGAATAGTTTATTATTTATTTAAAGTATCATATCACAGAGCTGAGTTGAATTTTCCGTCACAATGCATCTACGCTAAAACATTTAAAACCGTTGACCGTGGAGGCTGGAGGCTCATTAATTTGATCATATTTATTTTGTGCACGATTGTTTGCACAACTATTTTTGTGGTGCGTATTTAGCGGAAGAGTTACTTGCGCAAGTATATTTTTCTTTTTTCGTTTTATTTTGTCACCGATGACTGACAAAAATTAACTAGCAAATGAAAATGAAAACACTTACTTACCGTAGTACAGAAATGTTAATAACTTTTCTTTGTTTTGGAACGTAAGTTTCTTATCGCGCGGTACGTAAGGGGGCTAGACGGAAAAAACACGACACATTTTTGAAACCGACACTTTTTTGTTGAATGTGAATTTTGCATTGTGTTCGGTATTTTCGCGATACAACATTGAGTCTCCGTAGCCTAGTGGCTCCGGCAGTCGCATAACAGTTCAAAGTCGATGGTTCGAATCCCAGCTCGACAGACTGAATTTGTAAGTTTGAACTTATAAGTTATAAAAAATTTGGGAAAGGTTCCACATGTAGAAATTGTTTAAAATAAAATTGAAAATGGAAAATGCGGTCTGTCGAGCTGGGATTCGAACCATTGACTTTGAACTGTTAGGCGACTGCCGGAGCCACTAGGCTACGGAGACTCAATTTTGTACCGCGAAAATACCGAACACAATGTAATCGAAAGGAACTACGTTCCATCCGGGTGTCCCTTGACACCTCTCAAGTTTTTTTTTAAATTTTTTAAATCAAAGTAAACATATTACCACCAGTTGAGGTCGTAGTTATCATCAACAAGCATGCCTCCTCTTAGAGAAGGGTTATAGGCCATAGTCCATCATGCTGGCCCAAAGCAAATCGACAGAATTCACACACCTTTGAGAACATGAACTCTTAGGTGTGCAATTTTTCTCACGATCTTTTCCTTCACCGTTGAAGCTCTGCTTTAACGCACATAACTTAGAAAAGCCAGAGCTGCGTGCCCGGGATGAACCTGCGACTCTCCGAATAGGAGACCGCAGCACTAACCACTAGCTATCACTGCTTGCTGCTGTGAGGTCGTAGTATTTTTATAAATCGTCGTAGTAAATCTTATTAGGCTCGATTGCTCCCATCGTACTTTGATTGATTCAAGTTATGTTAGACCTAAATAGGCTTTTTTTGACGTGATAACGTCTTATAAATCGATGAACACCGGCTGCACACACGAAAAAGGTTACGTTCCGCCTCAGCCTGAGGGTGCAAGCGAGAGCGTGGAACAAGCGATAGAGAGGCACGATCGGCCCAAGCGTTTATAAAGAGCACCTACAATTAATGTTTCTTTATTACGTTATCCCGTAAAACTATCGTCCGTAAACCGACTTTACAGACAACCAATTTTTTCTCTTTTTCTTTAAAGAATAGCAAACAAATGAGGAGGCGGATCACCTGATGTTGAGCGATTACCGCCGCCCATGAACATTTGTAGCACCAGAGATTTGATGGTGTTACAAACTGGTGTGACTTCACCAACGTTAATTAAATTTTAGGGTCTCTTGCACCACCTTCAAGTAAACTTTAAACAACACATAAATATTGACGACCTCCCTGGCTCAGTGGTGAGCGCTGTTGTCTTATAACTGGGAGGTCTTGGGTTCGATTCCCGGTGGGGTCAATTTGGGAATTTATAATTTCTGAATTGTCTCTGGTCTGGTCTGGTGGGAGGCTTTGGCCGTGGCTAGTTACCACCCTACCGTCAAAGACGTGCCGCCAAGCGATTTAGCGTTCCGGCACGATGGCGTCTAGAAACCAATTAGGGGCATGGGTTGAATGTTCACTGCCATACCCCTTCCAAGTTAGCCCGCTACCATCTTAGACTGCATCCTCACTTACCATCAAGTGAGATCGCAGTCAAGGACTAGCTTGTCATCGAATAAAAAAAATTGACGTTTTGACAGATTGCCAATACAAAAACTGTCAAAGTCGGTTGAAGGTGGTGAAACTGGCCCTTATTCTATTTGGCAGATTCTCAGTACAAAATTGTCAGAACCCCAATTTATTCCTTGGTTAAGCGCCAATCGACGTTGGTGAAATTGACACTTAGGTATTATACTATTATGCCAAGCCAAGTATTATAGTATCGTAGTTAATATTTAACCAATGGATGCGGTCGGCGCAAGATCGAGCCCTGTGGAACAAGAGACCTATGTCCAGAACGTTTATGCATATCGGTTTTTCAAGAAGAAGAAGAATAAAAAGATCCAAAGTACACTGGTCCATAGAGAATCAACAAAAACAACATTATACAGTGTTATAGTTCTTGCAATTCACGAGGGCGACTGACTTTATGTTTGTGTGTGTGTCGTATATGTATAAGTGTGAGCGAGCGCAATGCTCGCGCCTGCCCGCTCCCACCTAGGCTTTGACAGGCACGCACACTTATGCAATGTGCATGTACACGAAGTAACCACGAGTAAAGCTCACTCGCCTTCGTGAATTGCAAAAACTGTACGACATTCGAAATCTATCAACGTTATCGAGTTTTGCCAACTCGTACTAAGCCTGCTAGGTCTTCACGTTTATCTCAAATGCTCGTATCGTTAATCCCCGTATAGCGACTATAAAGATAGGTTGTGGAATGAATAGCAAACTTTATGCCTGACTTAATATAGGTCTACGTCTCACCCTTTATATGGTAGTGTGTTGTAAAGCTAATTTTATAGTACGCCTTACAGTGCCTATCTATACTAATACTAATATACTAATACTAACCCTTACTAATATTATAAATGCGAAAGTGTTTTTGTTTGTTGCTTTGTTGGTTTGTTGGATTGTCCTTCAACAACCTTCCTTCGTTCCTTTTTGTTGATCAACGTGATTTTTTGCATGGGTATAGTTGAGGACCTGGAGAGTAACATAGGCTACTATTGATCCCGGAAAATCGAAGAGTTCCCGAGGGATTTTAAAAACTAAATCCACGCGGACGAAGTCGCGGGCATTAGCTAGTAATATTATACAGAGGAAAGATTTTTTTGTTTGTTTGTTTGTACCGAATAGGCTCTGTAACTACTGGACCGATTTTAACCATTTTTTCACCAATAGAAAGCTAAGTTATCAGGAAATAACATAGGCTATAATTTATTTTCAAAAAAATTAGACATCTTTAAGAAAATTGCAATAATCTAAACCAAAGTAGCAAAATTTTGCCTATAAAATGCATTATTTGGCGTGTGCTGAGAAAACTATTGCTGATACATAAAAAGATTTAAGATTTACTACATGATTAAAGTACCTACTCATTATTTTCAACAAAAAAGTCCCCGAGGGAATATAGCTAACTATCATATTTAAGTACCAATAGTAGCTTTCGTGTTCTAAAATTTAATTAGATCGCCTTTACTGCTGCTGGTCTGCCAGTCTTGACATGTATTGAATATTGTACTTATGTATTTTTGGAGTTGTTCTATAAATATTATATCATCGTATTGTTGGAAATATTCTATTCTAACAAGTTGCATGGGGTAAATCGGCATGGCATCCAGCTGCCCACAAGATATTATAAAAGTTATTAAAATGTAAATACATATTACCTACAAAAAATATTGTAAAATGTGTAATTTTGAAAAGAGCAACTGCTGAGTTTCTTGCCGGTTCTTCTCAGCAGAATCCGCTTTCCGAACCGGTGGTAGAGTCATGACTTGTCATAAGCGCCACAGGTTGGCCTACATGAAATAAATGATTTTGAATTTTGAATTTTTTGAATTATGTTCACCGATTACTCGAAGACGCCTGAACCTATTTGGAAAATTATTATTTTTTGTTTGAAAGGCTTCGCAGGTGGTACCATTAATATTTTATCGAAATCGATCGAGCAGTTTTAAAAAAAATTAACAATAACTTTTATTCTTGGAATGGCGCGGGTGTTTGAAGTTGGTTTTTTAAAAATAATTATTTTTATTAAATTATTTAATAAATAATTTTCTGCGAGCTCGTCGTGTGATACTGCGTAGTCGGCCTTTAAAGGTTTACTAAAAATGGCTTATAACCCCGTCGACAATTGCGCTTCTAAGGGTTATAATTCTATGGTTAAGGCCCGCTTGCAGAGACGCCGGGTTAGGTTTAACCCAGGAATAAATTTGTAATTTTGACAGAAGCTTTATACGAAAATCTGTCAAAGCAACGGCTAACTCTGCGTTAAAAAGATAACTCGGCGTTTCTGCAAGCGGGCCAATCACAAGCAAATTGTGGAGTCAACAACTTCGACGCAGTGCCAGTACTATTATATATTCTGTGGCAGTGCTTCTATTGAATCTACAGCCTATTTTTACTAAGCTGTCTCACTCTCAGAAGGTAAAGAAACAGAAGAACGTTTCGGAAAAATGCGTACCAACGTGAGTAGCCGGGCGCTTACGACGTTTTTAAGTTTGTTTTTACTTGTCGTGCTGCATGTTTCATTGCCACTGATTGCGGTCAGAACATTTGTTGATTTGTCCTTCAATCACGCAGCAACGGAGCAACGGATTGACGCGATTTTTGCACGGGGTATAGTTGAGGACCTGGAAAAATATTGTTCCTTTGTGGCACTCTAGAGACCAAACGCGTGGGCCGATTTTGATAAGTGTCACGTCGTTAGATTCGCCATACCAGCGCCAGTTTCAACGAGAACATAAAAATTTGGAAAATTCAAAATGGTGGATTTTGGACGCCATAATGTGCGGTTCAAATATTTTCTTCAAATCCTATTGAGTGGGGTATCAAATTAAAGGGTTTGAAAAGGTGATTACGAAAATATATTTTTCATTTGATAATTGATATTTTCAATGATATTCTTTAAAGCAGTCGGGGTTTTTATTCTTTTTTAATATTTTGCTTGTTGAAGTCAGTTTAAAGTAGCCTGTCAGTCCTCGCCTCTAAGCAATCATTTTCAAGAGAATCTTACATCGTAAGACGATAAAGGTATAAAGCGTAGAACTAAAACCAAGTGACATTAAATTCAATATACACTTAACCTCGCTAATCCAACACTAAACCTCGGCTTACACTGTACTCCTCGGTCGTCCGGTTAAAATTGACTTAGTTCAGTTTACGTGGTTTGCGGTTTGCCGCAGTTCAGTGCAGTAGACAAAGGTTCGGACACATTATGAGCGTTTACAATGTTAACTAAATTATACCGACTTCAAAAAAGGAGGTGGTTCTCAATTCGTCGGAATCTTTTTTTTATGTAATCTTTTTTTATGTATTTTTTATGTAAGAACACTGTAATTATGTAACGACGGTGTCTAGCCGTCTTAACATGAATTGAATTGTAGTACTTTTCTTTTTTCTTTTTTTTTTGGAACTTCGCCTCATTGTGGAAATATTATATTTTATTCTAACAAAGTTGCATAGGGTAAATCGGCTTGGCATCCAGCTGCCCACAAGATAGTATAAAAAACTTATTACAATGTAATAATAGCTTCATAATAATATTGTAAAATGATTGTTTTGAAAAGAGCAACTGCTGAGTTTCTTGCCGGCTATTCTCAGCAGAATCCGCTTTCCGAACCGGTGGTAGAGTCATGACGTGTCATAAGAGCCACAGGTTGGCCTACGTGAAAGAAATAATTTTGAATTTTGAATTTTTTTGAATTTTGTAAATACCTAAATATAATATGCTGTTGGAGACTTCGCCTCTGCGCCTCCAACCGGTTTACTGGCGCGGGGGTGCGGGCTGCGGGAGCGGGTCACCGCGCGCCTGGGCGACATATTCCTCTCGGCAACTGTGCGATCATCGTGTCAACTTATTACTTAATCATTACTGCAGTCCACTATACCATAGTACAAACAGAATAGTAGGCTAACTAAGGCCGATCGGCGAGTTAATTACCTACTCTTGCGTTGACGCCTAGGGTTGTCACTTTTATTTTTGACTAGCTGATGCCCGCGATTATTAATAGGTAGGTTACTACTTTTATTGAAAAATTAAACAAACAAAAAAGAGCGAGCGTGCGACGTAATACGCAATTGCGCGCGATTAGCACAGCGGCGCGATATATACAAAAGTACTCTGTGGCGCGCCGCGCGGCCCGTACTGCCGGCCGATTGAGCCGGTTGAGACTTTGCGAATGTGTGCGTGAAACTTCCGTGCGTACACGGCGCCCGCTGCTCACGCATACATTCAAACCGGCAGCGGCCACTTTGTATGAAGTTAGCCTACTATTCTGTTTGTACTATGACTATACACTGTAATTTATACTCATACGAAATAAAGGAAGTTATCGTACCATCAAGACTTTATTATAAACACACCTGCTCAACCATATGCCACTCACTCACTACACAACAAGTCTGTGTTTCTATACCTCGTTCCTCCGACTTCACTCTGCAAAGAACACGCAGTTAGTTCCTTGGTATAACGCAACAGTTATCATTCCTAGCGCCCTTAATAAAATTGGGCCGTATTCCGCCCTTAATATTATTTTCGTTAATTTTTCCTGCACAGCAAAGGTAGGTACACACTTATAATGAATAACTAGATTCGTTTTACGGTCACGACTGACGCGTACTGCGTAGAACAGTGGCGGCAATGGAGTCGACATCAATACGATAAACTATTTTTGAAATGTAATTTAATTAAATAACTCAAACTGCCACATCAGCTATCCCCTTCCAATCACATTTATATGATCTTGTCATGAATTAAAAAAAAACGGCCAAGTGCGAGTCGGGCCTCGCTCTTTTAGGGTATCGTTAAAAAAAAATTAATTTAATTTTTATTATTTGTTGTTACAGCGGCAATAGAAATACATTATGTGAAAATTTCATCTGTCTATCTATTACGGTTTACGAGATACAGCCCCGCTGACAGACGGACGGACGGACAGCGTAGGCTTAGTAATAGGGTCCCGTTGGTACCTTTTGGGTACGGAACCCTAAAAACATGGACAAAATAAATTAAACCTTATAATTATTTGCACAATAATCTAAATTACATTAAAATACATTCATGAAAACTATATTCAATCGAATAGGTTCATCGATGTCACCGGCATAACTCAAAATGCAACCCATGAGTAATATGACTCTAAGGATATGGTTCATATTTTGGGCAGAGAATAAGTATCTGCAAAAAGAGGTAATGCGGCACTGGAAACTCTTCCGACAGAGGTCGATATGGATCGAATTTGGTAAAGGATCGATTCATATTACTATTATAGTAATACTTTTTGTATTTACAATATTTCAATTAAGTTATATTTGTGAGCACTTTATTTTAAAACTAGTACAGTTTTCTAAAGTAATCTATATATATAAAAGAAAGTGGTGTTAGTTACACTATTTATAACTCAAGAACGGATGAACCGATTTGGCTGAAAATTGGTGGAGAGGTAGCTTAGAACCAGGAGACGGACATAGGATACTTTTTAATATTATAAATGCGAAAGTGTGTTTGTATGTGGGTTTGTTTTTCAATCAAGTAGCAAAAAAGCTACGGATCGACGTGATTTTTTGCATGGGTATAGTTGAGAACCTGGAGGGTGACAAATTCTAAGTTTTATCCGGGAAAATCAAAGAGTTCCCGCGGGATTTTAAAAATGAAATCCACGCGGACGAAGTCGCGGGCATCAGCTAGTATTTTATTAAATATTTACAAGCTGATGCCCGCGACGTCGTCCGAGTGCATTTAGTTTATTAAAATCCCGATTGAACTCCTTTATTTTCCGGGATAAATTAGCCTATGCTATTTTCCAGATTCTCCACTATACCCATGCAAAAAAACACGTTACGTACTCTGTCGCGGCGCGATTGAAGGAACAACAAACAAACAAAAAAAAATTAAATGGCACTCGGGGACTGCCGCGGTAAAGCTATTGCATAGCATTTTTTATCAACTTATGCAATTATAATATTTATGCAATATTTTAAAAAAGAATTAAAAAACAAACAAACAAGAAAAGCGAACTGACACTACTTCGCGAGTGAGATTCGAACCTGCGACATCGTACAAAGAAAGCGGCCTCTCGCCCACTGGGTCAAATAGAGCTACTTGAGAACCTCTAAAATGTTGAACGCTTACTGAACGACGGTGTTAGATTTTTTTTCGTTACGGAATTTCTTGATTCGGTCGCCGCGCTCAAACTGTTTGTCCTAGTTCAAAGCCCGCGATAAAAGCTATGCAATAGCTTAATAAATAGCTTTATTTATTTCAAAATTCAAATTGTTTATTTGTTAATTCAAAGTATTATTTTTGAATTCAAACTATTTTTGTAACATACAGCGGCTCCACGGTTGTCGCTGTTCTTTCTCATTACTCTTTAGTAATAAACGGGGCCCTGCGATGGTACATAATTTGTGTCCTTTGATATTCCCACTGAAATTGGCACATTTAGCCCCCTCCCCCCCTCCCCCCTCCCCCCCTCCCCCCTCCCCCTCACTGCGCCGCCTCTCACACCGTAATGAAACGTATTAGAAATTGTGTTTTTCTTACTTTGGATAATGTCGTATATTTACTGTAATTTCGGTCCTATTTCCATTAGAATTACTTTTCTTTTGATATCAGGTTTTTCGCTTGGCCACGAATTCCCACTAATATTGTAAAATATACGATTAAAGTTTGTTTGTAGCGGCATATATTTTTGTCCTTTTTTTTTGAATACAATAAAACTTAACCAGCAATATTAAGTGACAATAATACATTAGACATAATATATAAGCATTGTAAATGTAATCCTACTAATCATATCCTACTAATATTATGAATGCGAAAGTTTGTGAGGATGGATATGTATGGATGGATGTTTGTTACTCTTTCACGCCACAACGAATGAACCGATTTGACTGTAATTTGGAATGGAGATAGCTCATACACAGTATTAATACAAAGTTTACCTTTAATCCCGGAATAGTAAAGAGTTCCCGCTGGAATCAAAAAACTTAATCCACGCGAACGAAGTCCCGGGCATCTTCTAGTATAGCAGTATTTGGTAAAAAAAATTGGTTGTCTGTAAAGTCGGTTTACGGACGATAGTTTTACGTGATAACGTCATAAAGAACAGTCACAGAAGTCACAAAAAAAAATTCCAGCGAAGATATTTTAGGATTAAGAGTAAATAATTAAAAGGGTACTTTGTGGCTTTACGTTACCAGTCCATCATTCCTCAGTCACGATACGTGCATACGAACCGAATTAATGTTATCGTTATATCCGAGGATATAACGATAACAGCGCGTGTTACCCCAAAAAAAAATCAGATTTCGCGATGAGATAAAACATAGCCGCAACCTCATGTGAGGCGCGACAAAAGAAAGCGTTTTGCGCGGAATAGGAGCTAAAATACTTTGTAACTCGTAAAATATTCATTTTCTTTTCAATTCGTTAGGCTACTCTCTTGATAATATCAATCGGAATTTAATGTAAAAATTTTGGCTCTGTAATATGCAACACATTGAAAATAAATGAATATTGGTTAAAAATTAGACCTAACTTCGCGATTTTTTATTATCGAACAAACATCATTTTATGTTTTTGCCCAAGCACGTCCCTTGGCAGTATGATGTAATTCTTGCGTGTTTTTTTTCGGATAGTTGAAACTTGATCTACTACTGTAAAAATCAAATCTGTTTACTGTTAACGAGCGCACACCCACTCGCCTAACGATTCTGCCTTAATTTCATTTTATTAATACACTGATGATGCCTGCGACTTCTTCCGTGCGTTTCAGGTTTGGAGGGAGTTTCCGTTTTAGATTATTTATTAGACGATCATTTATCGATCGAAGTAATTCCGGTTAGATCGTCTCCTTTTAATTATCTACAGTGCGGGTAGGCGGCACAGGCCCGGCCTATAACCTTTCTACAGAGTACAGAGGAGGACAAACTAATTCCCCGTCACAAAGCCGGGCAACGAGTGCGGCGGCTAACGAGCTAATGTTTGTGCGACCTATCGACGGAGCTACGGGAGCGTCAGCAAAAAAAGCTTATTTTTAAATCTATGATAAGATATCCTACTAGCAAAAGCAACAATTGCTGCGGATCAAAAAGGATTTATATATTTTTTTATTTTTTTCTTAACACTTTATTGCACAAAAAAAGTAATAAGGGCGGACTTAATGCTAAAGCATTTTCTACCAGTATATTCATCATCACCTGATAAAATAAAAAAACTTGAGAGGGGTCAAGGGACACCCGGATGGAACGAAGTTCCTTTCGATTAATTAATTTGGCACTGCGTTCATTATTTTCACAGTACAATATAAGATCTCGGTAGCCTTATGTGGTTTCGACAGTCCCAGCTCGACAGACTGAATTTTCAATTTTCAATTTTATTTTAAATAATTTCTACATGTGGAATTTTTCCCTAATTTTTTATAACTTAAAAATAAGTTATATTGATTGATTGAGATCTTATATTGTACTGTGAAAATAATGAACACAATGCCAAATTCACATTCAAAAAAGTGTCGGTTCAATTTTGTCTTAATTTTTTCCGTCTAGCCCCCTTCCGCACCGTGCGATAAGGAACTACGTTCCAATAAATACAAATCCAGTTTAACTTATTTTGGAACAGTGTCGAAGCGTATTGCGAAGACACTTAAAGCACATGATATACATGTTGCATTTAGGACAAATAATACACTTTAAAAAAAAAGTGTGTGTCAGCTCTGGCCTCCGACGCACGACTGGAGTTTACGCGCGACGCTATATCCTTCTCTATGCGACTCGGGTCCGAGCGCGCCCCGACCGACTTTCGCACGAACACCAACCTTATTTACTCAACGTTAGGGTAGAAATTTCAACGTTGTGAAAAACGTAACGAGGTCATTGATAAATTGATTTCACTGCCCGGATTTTTCTCATACCGGGCTTCTAAAATCGATTCTTAAGGAGTAAACTCTAATATTTGCAACGGTAAAGATAAATTAATCAACAAACAAAAATCGGGCATTTATAAACTCGAATGTTCAGACTGTAAAGCCACTTATATTGGTCAAACGGGTCGTAAATTTGAAACACGCTACAAAGAACATATAGCCCTACGCCGCGGTTAGGAACAATCAATCCCAAAAGTCAAATTTTTGCTAAACATCTCTTTGATAGTGGACACAAATTATCATCCGATCATTCATATAAAATCTTACACACAGCTGTGATAAAGGGCTTCGACTGAGCATGTTGGAACAACTAGAAATAACTAAACAATACAGCATTGTAAAGTCGACATCTCCTGAGGATGCTCCGGTGTCGGGGCGAAACGTGCGTCGAGAGTAGTGTAAAAGTCTTGTGTGGTGGTGCATGTGAGTGGTGGTGGCATTGCTTGCTTGGGAACTTGGCTTTTTTGCTTGGCTGGGTAGGTGAGTGGTGCTTAGCTTTTAATTGCATGTTTGACCATACAGATTTTTTCTGTTGGCGGATTATAGCAAAATAATTCTAACCTTTTCTTGCTAATGTTTTTTTTTTTGCTATCGCTCCCTGAACTGCAACGCAAGGTGAGTTTGTCGTGGGCCGGCGAGCGTCAGACGGCATTGTTTACGATCACTTCATCTGCTCGACACACACGAGATAAACTGAAGGTGCATTCACGCTATACCGTGCGTCGTCGGGCCGGATATATTTTTGTACCCGATTATGGCAACTTAGTCAAAAGGAAGGGTTGTTATTTTAGGAGTCTATCTGTCGCACTCAGAGTAGCTAATCGTTACTTAACGACTTAATCTTGGATTTTAAAAAAGTTTCATTCTCAGAAGTTAACGCTTCGTTTGTACATTAATGATAATTTAGTTTAATACATGCGGCTGAGTGCGGCAGTTCATCACAAGTCAATGATTAATTAATGAATGACTCTGAGTGCGGCAGTTAGTATTTATGTCTGTTTGTATTTACCTACTACACGATGCCCGCGACTTAATTAAGGTTTTTTAATTCCCGCGTGAACTCTGTAATTTTCCAGGATAAAAATGTGTTAATGCTGGGTATGAGCTATGTTCATTCCAAATTTCAGCCAAATCGGTTCATTCGTTGCGGCGAAAGAGTAAAAAAAAAGCCGGCCAAGTGCGAGTCGGACTCGCGCACCGAGGGTTCCGTACTCCAAAAGTAAAAGTAAAACGATAATATTATATTAATTTGCTCATTTATCGTTAACTTTGTTTGTAGAGGTCTATTGTTAATATAAAAAAAACTATGCTAGTTAGAGCGTTGGTTTTATTTTTCCTGCAAGTAAAGGCCTTTCATATGATACCCCACTCGGTATAGTTATCTTACTTTGAAATTTCAAACCCCCGATTTTCCCCCTTTTTTAATTAAACTAAAATAATTTTAGCGTTGATTTTATTTTTCCTGTAAAATATACATAAACTTCTATTGACCATAATTATTTCAGATCAATTTTTTCAATCGAAAAGATTGGTAAACTTCGGAGCCGCCGCTCCTTGTGCCGTGTGGTGACGGCAGATCAGAATACAGTTGTCACCACCCCTCCTCTTCCCGCGGGTGTCGTACGAGGCGACTGAGGGAATATAGCGGAGAACGGGCAGCAGCGTGCTCTGTGCTACTGCTACCATCTACTGCGATCACCGACCCGTCTGCCCCGCGTGGTGATTATGGGCAAACCCTCCCCTTGGGAGAGGCCTTTAGTCCAGCAGAAACTTCGGAGATAAGGGGGGGGGGGGGGGACGGTATTTTTTTCGACATTTTGGCCGATTAATCAAAAACGATTACATATAGAAATATTTATTTATTAAAATGCACAAGTAAATGCCTTTCATATGATACCCCACTTTATATACCCCTATATATACCCCACTTTATATACTTTGAAATTTCAAACCCCCGATTTTCCCCCTTTTTTAATAAAACAAAAAATTATTTTCGATTTTTCTTTATTCCAATGATGTTGGGCCACTATTATACACAACTATGAAAAATTTCATGTCGATAGCTTTAATAGTTACTGAAATAATCGACTGTGGTAGACGGAAGGACGGACGGACGGAGAAAGTCTCACCATAAGGGTTCCATTTTTACCATTTTGGTACGGAACCCTACAAACATACATCCATCCATCCATCCTCACAAACATTCATATTTATAATATTAGTCGAATTAGTAGGATAGTAGAAAATAGCATCCTACTATCCTACTTCCTATTCATCCTTCTAATCATCCATTGTAACATCTACCACCGTAGCGTCTAAACTAATGAACCGATTTTGATGAAGGAGATGTGAATCGTTTTGTTATTATAGTCCGGGTGAAATAGGCACGTATACCTTTTATATTCAGAGTAAAATCAATATTATGACGGTATTACCTACATCCAATTTTCTGAAGTTCATAAACTTTTATCGTTGTTTGTTTTACCAATTAATCCAATTATACCTAAGCATTATTGCTTCAACGGTGAAGGAAAACATAGCGGGGAAACCCGCATGCCTGAGAGTTCTCCATAATGTTCTTAAGGCGAACCAAACGGGTCTGCCTGCGAAATTCAAATTAAATTTGGTTTTTCGCAATTTGTAAACTAATACGACAAAGTAGGCTTATGGCATTCTAATTGCGCCAGTGGCAGTATCATCTTCACAGGTTTATATAAAAATCTTCACTTGAAAGTGTCCAGTTTAAGAAATTAGTCCGATTATGGAGTTTGACGTGAGTTACTCACGAACACTCTGTGAAGATGATACTGCCATCGACGCAATTAGAATGACATAAGCCTACTTTGTTGTATTAGTTTACAAATTGCGAAAAACTAAATTAAATTTGAATTTCGCGGGCAGACCCGTTAAGTGCGTCTTAAGGTGTGCTATATCTGCTTGCACTTGGCCAGCGTGGTGGACTATGGCCTGTAACCCTTCACTGAATACCTGCGCTCAGTAGTGAGCCGTTGATGGGTTGCTGATGATGATGGTGATGATGTTAATTCTATTCAATTGTTTAACAGCTGAATAAACCAATGAATTCGTAGGTACATACATAATGCCTACATAGATAGGTACGAATAAAATGCAAACCGTTTTTTCGCTTTTTCGGGTTGTGTCAACACCATTTTTAGTCCATTCATGAATGTGTTATAACTCTGTTAAAACAGTTTTTCGGACAAGCTTTTTGAATAGTATTTGAAACGTGCCGACATTTATTTTATAGCTAAAATCCCCCGTGAGTTTAGCGCAGTCCATCTACATGGTTTTTTTACTCAACTATAAGAAAGTTGGGTTGACATTATAAAGATCGAAATGATCTTTTGAGTATAGTTGAGAAATTGGACAGTGGTGCCCACTTTCACCAACGTTCCCCTAATTACGGACTTGCTAAGTTAGGTGACGCTTTCTATCAATTTTTTTTAACGAACCTTTAGGGAACATCTGAAGGTGAAAGTGACACAGGGTAGGGGATTGTATTTAGGGGCTACCTATCTAAAGAGGTGAAAATGGGCATGAGTCGGCTACCTTTTATCCTTTATAAGATTTATAGAGAAGTCAGATGCGTGTCCGGGATCGAACCTGCGAACTGCAACCCCCGAATGGGAGACCACAGTCCTAACCACTAGCACTAATCCTAAACACACTAACAAATAATGCTTGTGAGTTGTACACAATATTAATCTATACTTATAAAAAGACTTGTCCCGACTGATTGACTGACCTAAACCACCGGAGTTAGAAATTAGAGACTGTTCCTTTTATGACGTAGTCGAGCACTAAGAAAGGATTTTTTGAAATTCCACCCCCAAGGGGGTTAAATAGGGGATGAATGTTTGTATGAAAGTCCGACACTTTTCAAGATACATCTAGGAAATTTGGTATTTGGGCTTTCAATAAAAAAGATGAAATGTAAATGTAAATTCACAGTTCGTAAAAATTCCACCCCAAAAGGGATAAATAGGGGATGAATGTTTGTATGAAAGTCCGTCACTTTTCAAGATACATCTATGAGACTTGGTATTTTGGCTTTCGATTATAAATAAAGAAATACGTGTTTCACAGTTTTTGAAAATTCCACGCGAACGAAGTTGCGGGGGCAACCGCAAATTAATTTATAATAACGTGGTAATATTATCCGATGAATAGTTTATTATTTATTTAAAGTATCATATCACAGAGCTGAGTTGAATTTTCCGTCACAATGCATCTGCGCTAAAACATTTAAAACCGTTGACCGTGGAGGCTGGAGGCTCATTAATTTGATCATATTTATTTTGTGCACGATTGTTTGCACAACTATTTTTGTGGTGCGTATTTAGCGGAAGAGTTACTTGCGCAAGTATATTTTTCTTTTTTCGTTTTATTTTGTCACCGATGACTGACAAAAATTAACTAGCAAATGAAAATGAAAACACTTACTTACCGTAGTACAGAAATGTTAATAACTTTTCTTTGTTTTGGAACGTAAGTTTCTTATCGCGCGGTACGTAAGGGGGCTAGACGGAAAAAACACTCGACACATTTTTGAAACCGACACTTTTTTGTTGAATGTGAATTTTGCATTGTGTTCGGATTCGAACCATTGACTTTGAACTGTTAGGCGACTGCCGGAGCCACTAGGCTACGGAGACTCAATTTTGTACCGCGAAAATACCGAACACAATGTAATCGAAAGGAACTACGTTCCATCCGGGTGTCCCTTGACACCTCTCAAGTTTTTTTTTAAATTTTTTAAATCAAAGTAAACATATTACCACCAGTTGAGGTCGTAGTTATCATCAACAAGCATGCCTCCTCTTAGAGAAGGGTTATAGGCCATAGTCCATCATGCTGGCCCAAAGCAAATCGACAGAATTCACACACCTTTGAGAACATGAACTCTTAGGTGTGCAATTTTTCTCACGATGTTTTCCTTCACCGTTGAAGCTCTGCTTTAACGCACATAACTTAGAAAAGCCAGAGCTGCGTGCCCGGGATGAACCTGCGACTCTCCGAATAGGAGACCGCAGCACTAACCACTAGCTATCACTGCTTGCTGCTGTGAGGTCGTAGTATTTTTATAAATCGTCGTAGTAAATCTTATGCTCGATTGCTCCCATCGTACTTTGATTGATTCAAGTTATGTTAGACCTAAATAGGCTTTTTTTGACGTGATAACGTCTTATAAATCGATGAACACCGGCTGCACACACGAAAAAGGTTACGTTCCGCCTCAGCCTGAGGGTGCAAACGAGAGCGTGGAACAAGCGATAGAGAGGCACGATCGGCCCAAGCGTTTATAAAGAGCACCTACAATTAATGTTTCTTTATTACGTTATCCCGTAAAACTATCGTCCGTAAACCGACTTTACAGACAACCAATTTTTTCTCTTTTTCTTTAAAGAATAGCAAACAAATGAGCAGGCGGATCACCTGATGTTAAGCGATTACCGCCGCCCATGAACATTTGTAGCACCAGAGGCACTACCAATGCGTTGCCGGATTTTCAGGATTTTGTTGGTCCGCCCTTGAATAACCCCAAGTTGTAATTAAGAGGGAACACAGTCGATGGGAGTTGGTTCCACAGTTTGGTAGTGCGTGGAAAATAGATCTGGCACAACGGATAGTCGAAGTGCTCCAGGCACGCAGGTGGTGTGGGTGGCTTTCACTATTATTTTTGTATACAGGTAGAAATCGATTGTAAAAGCTTAAAACCTACGCTAAGTTACGTTGTCTCCAGTCTCACTAAAACTGACCCGTCTAGTTGGAACGTAGTTTCTTATCGCGCGATGCGAAAGGGGGCTAGACGGAAAAAATTAAGACTAAATTGAACCGACACTTTTTGAATGTGAATTTGGCATTGTGTTCAATATTTTCACACTACAATATTAGATCTCCGTAGCCTTGTGGTTTCTACAGTCGCATAAAGGTCTATGGTTCGAATCCCAGCTCGACAGACTGAATTTTCTATTTTCAATTTAATTTTAAATAATTTCTACATGTGGAATTTTTCCCTAATTTTTTATTTTTATTATTAATTTATTATTAAAAGGAACTTCGTTCCAACCGAGTATTCCACGACACTCACGCATTTTTTAACAGTAGAGTTTTTCTAGGAGTCAGCAATAATTGCTGTGGCAATTATTGTGGCAATTCACTCGCACGAGCCTACTGTTGAACTGTGCCAGCTAAACGCAGCATATACATGACGACTGGTGTGTGGAGAATAATTTTAAATGTTTACTTTCAATAACTCCCTGATTCCATATTGATTGGATTATAACTACATACGTATTTGTTCAACTAACAGGGAATATTCCCGATTTTTATAACATTTGTGATAGCCTAGTGGTTAGGACTGTGGTCTCCTATTCGGGGGGTCGCAGGTTCGATCCCGGGACGCACCTCTGACTTTTCGGAGTCGAGTGCGTTTAAGCAATTAACTATCACTTGCTTCAACGGTGTAGGAAAACATCGTGAGGAAACCTGCACACCTGAGAGTTCTTCATAATGTTCTCGAAGGTGTGTGAAGTCCGCCAATTCGCATTGGGCCAGCGTGGTGGACTATGGCCTTTAACCCTTCTCTGAGAGGAGACCTCGCTCAGTAGGGAGAGCCGATGATGGGTTGATAATGATGATGATGAAGTTACACCCTAGCCCTGCAATAAAATTCAAAAAATTCAAAATTATTTATTTCACGTATAAGGCCAACCTGTGGCTCTTAAGACACGTACTCTACCACCGGTTCGGAAAGCGAATTCTGCTGAGAAGAGCTGGCAAGAAATTCAGCAGTTGCTCTTTCAAAATAATCATTTTACAATATTATATATTATTATAGAATAGAATAGGAATGTTTTTTATTCAAATAAACTTTTTTACAAGTTCTTTTGAATCGTCGATGAGTCTACCACTGGTTCGGAATGCCCTTCCTGCCGAGAAGAACCAGCAAGAAACTCGGCAGTTACTCTTTTCAAAACAAGTTAACAATAATATAATAGATATTATATGTATGCAGTGTTTCCACAATGATGGGAAGTTCCACAAAAGCATACCTAATTATAATGCAACACGTGTTAAGACCGGCAGACAGAAAGCAGCCCCATTCCCGCCGGTGGAACCCGTTCACGAGCATGACGCATGAACCAGCCGTTGCTTCGCTCGACCATATTTAAGGGAACGTATAGCAGTGAAAGCATCAATATGCATAGAAGCATAGAAGCGTAGAAAAAGCATAGAAGCAGTGATAGCCTAGTGGTTAGGACTGTGGTCTCCTATTCGGGGGGTCGCAGGTTCGATCCCGGGTACGCACCTCTTCAACGGTGAAGGAAAACATCGTGAGGAAACCTGCACATCTGAGAGTTCTTCATAATGTTCTCGAAGGTGTGTGAAGTCCGCCAATTCGCATTGGGCCAACGTGGTGGACTATGGCCTTTAACCCTTCTCTGAGAGGAGACCTCGCTCAGTAGTGAGCCGATGATGGGTTGCTACTTGCCCTATCTGCTACCTTTATAGCTGTTATATAGAAGGTTTGAGAACTACAACGTAAACGGACTTTCACAGGTCTCGGTCTTGCGCAACCTGTATCCCGAGGCTCTCTGCGACAGCCCACATCTGATGTCGTCCGTGCACTTAGTGGGGGGTCTGCCAACACTGCACTTTCAGATGCAGGGTCACCACTCCACCAACTTGGGACCCCAATGAAAATCTTCTTGAAATTCAAAAAATTTTAGAGCGTATCTTTCAAATACAAAATTATTTATTTCACGTCAAGCCAAGAACATGTCAAGACTCTACCACCGGTTCGGAAAGCAGATTCTGCTGAGAAGATCATATCCTACTTCGTACTTCCCACTTCCTACTAATCCTATCATATCCTACTTGCTTCTTCTTCTTCTCTTCTTTATCAACCTATAGACGTCCACTGCTGGACAAAGGTCTCCTGCATGGACTTCTACAGGCTTCGGTCTTGCACCGCTTGAATCCAACGGCTCCTACGCTACACTATCCTACTTGCTACACTAATATTATAAATGCGAAAGTTTGTGAGGATGGATGTATGATGTTTGTTACTGCTTTACGCCACAACGAATGAACCGATTTGGCTGAAATTTGGAATGAAGATAGCTCATACCCTGGATTAAGTCATAGGCTACATTTTATCGAAGTTTTAGTAAAGAGTTTTTAAGCGGGAATCAAAAAAAAATTGGTTGTCTGTAAAGTCGGTTTACGGACGATAGTTTTACGTGATAACGTCATAAAGAAACATTGACGATGACTGGCGGGCGGCACAAGCCAACGCTTGGGCCGATCGTGCCTCTCTATCGCTTGTTCCGCGCTCTCACTTGCACGCTCAGGTTCAGGCGGAACGTGAAACTTTTTCGTGCGTGCAGCCGGTGTTCATCGATTTATAAGACTTTATCACGTCAAAAAAATTGGTTGTCTGTAGTTTTACATGATAACGTCATAAAGAAACATTGATGAATAAATGTGTCACAAGACTCACAGTCACAACCCAACGCTTGGGCCGAACGTGCCTCTCTATCGCTTGTTCCGTGCTCACGCACGAAAAAGTGTCACGTTCCGACTGAGCCCGAGCGTGCCACTTTTTCGTGCGTGCATGCCGGTGTTCATCGATGTATAAGACGTTATCACGTCAAATCGTTAAGAGCGCGTGTAACACCAAAAAAAAACAGATTTCGCGATGAGATAAAACATAGCCACAACCTCATGTGACGCGCGACAAAAGAAAGCGTTTTGCGCGGAATAGGAGTGTAGTAAGCGCCAAATACTTTGTAACTCGTAAAATATTCTTTTTCTTTTCAATTCACTAGGCTACTCTCTTGATAATATCAATCGGAATTTAATGCAAAAATTTTGGCTCTGTAATATGCAACACATTGAAAATAAATGAATATTGGTTAAAAATTAGACCTAACTTCGCGATTTTTTATTATCGAACAAATTTCATCATTTTATGTTTTTGCCCAAACACGTCCCTTGGCAGTATGATGTAATTCTTGCGTGTTTTTTTTCGGATAGTTGAAACTTGATCTACTACTGTAAAAATCAAATATGTTTACTGTTAACGAGCGCACACCCACTCTTAATCCACGCGGACGAAGTCGCGGGCAGCATCTAGTAAATCACATAAATTCTGTTAACCGTTAATCATTGGTTGTGTTTACACACGTTTACGTAGGTAACACTTTATTGCTGGGTGCCTGATTACAAGCGCGCGTCACCTCTCATTTATAACGAAAGGGCTTGAATTAGACAAATAATAAATAGCGGCAATTTGGTCATCCGCTGACTCTGCACCGCCCTACCTGGGAATAGGGATGTGACGGTGTCACAGTGAATTAATTAAAGTTATCGATAATATTTTTTTTTGCTTAATTCGATGACAAGATAGTCCTTGACTGCGATCTCACCTGATGGTAAGTGACGATGCAGTCTAAGATGGTAGCGGGCTAACTTGTAAGGGGTATGGCAGTGAACATTCAACCCATAACCCTAATCGGTTTCTACACGCCATCGTGCCGGAACGCTAAATCGCTTGGCGCCAGGTTGAAGTCAGGCGGACCTCGATAGAAACTATTAAACCGCAACTCTAGATCTAATTAATAAATAAATATTTATTAATAATAAATTTGATAGCGCGTCATATTAGGGTGAAACGCAGTTGACGGGCGTCGCCGCCGCATGGCCTACGCAGTTGGAGGGGGTACGATAGCGAGTCATAAGAGGGCGTAACGCAGTTGAAGCCTGAAGGGGAGCATGAATGAATAATCATTGAGGTTTTTCATCCTCCATCAACGAAGACATTCATCAGATCTTCACCAAATTTAAATGGTAGTGGCAAAAAAAAATATTGAAATTTTGGCTGAGTTATGGAGGTTATGGAGTACCATCGACAAAAAAAACGAACCGAAATAAAACGAACAAAGACTCAATGCTCTTGAGGACATTTTATTTACTAAACGTCATTGCGTCGTGGTTTTCGTTTTTCTTTTAATTTTAGTGCTATATAATGGCTATATACGACACGAAGATTGACAGCTAATCATCTAAACCCTACTGTCACCGCTATGTTGCCTGAATTACACTAGCGGCACGCTATGATGGCCGGTTTGACACATTACAATAGTGATGCGTTTGTTACATTTTTTGTATCGAAATCCAATGGTCTTCAAAATCTTCGTTAAAGAACTTTCCCCACCGAAGAATAATCCAGCTTCCTTCAGTGAATGCACCAACTTTTTTCTTGTTGGATACTCCTTCTGTAAATAGTAGCCGTAAACATGTCTTCGGATAGCATCGGCATCAAAGCTATCGATGCCTACGACTGGTTTTGCTCGTTTTCTCTTTTTTGGTGTGTGAAGTTTATTTTCTTCTGTGCCAGTCTCGCCATATTTTTTTTTAGTTATCCGTCTAACAGTTCGTTGTCCAATATTAAGCGCATCAGCTACGCGTTCAACCACTGACGTTATAGGTAAAATTGGCCCTCCATTTTGAGCTTCACGATCGAAATAGTTACGAAGGCGTATTACGAACTCACGTGTCTGACTATTTAGAACAGTTCTCTGCGTACGTTCGGTCATATCGACGAAATCCACAACAAAGGGCTTGAACAGAGTCCAAATTAACGAGCAAGGGTCAACAGTAATGCAGTATCAATATTTGAAATCCAAAGCCAGGTCAAAACTATATCACAATCGCATTGCACTGACAGTTTATACTTTTCGAAGCAACGTCAATTCGAAACTGCTTTGTTTTGCATTGAGCATTGACGCGAGTTTGCCGGAGGTAGTAGTTGTGCTAGCCAGCGATCCTATGTGACGATCGTATTAGATTCCATTTTTAAAAATTTTCAATTTAGAAAACCAAATGCCGAGTTGTGGTATATATCATATAAAAATAAAAATTTTACCTTTTGTATGAAACAGCTGATATTTTTTTGCGATTTCAGAGGTTTGTCCACATAGTGAAAATTGTTCATATTCACAAGTACATTCACCCCTTAAATGGTGCAAACTGATTTTTCTACACTTGTATACATTTTAGAAATCAATTTAATAAATAAATTTTGAGTCCTAAACCTAAAACTACATTCGATAAAATTTATGAATCTCTGCACATCACTATCGTCAATAAAGTAATACAATTATTTCCTTCAAAGTCGTTATCAATTAATACGGAACTTCATGAGCGGACAAACGTCAAACCGGCCATCATAGCGTGCCGCTAGTGTAGTGAAGTCCTCAAGAATAACAGTGCAAAAAATCACCTTCGTCCGTTCGCTTCATTCTCCGTGCTGTGTTGCTACATAACTAAAGGACAAACCACCAAACAAATAAAATTTTGCATTTGTAATATTAAGAATAATACCTAAGATTACTGTTGTCGATAAACCCGTTCCAACACTTGTCATTCCATCGCAACGAGGCGGTGATTTGTATCTAGGAACGTTTTTTCTTGATTCGCCGAGCGCTTTCGAACATACGACCTTATTGCTTTCCTGATTTATAGCATAACGCTGGGAGCACCGGAGTGTGCGCGCTACGTTGATCTTTGCAAGCATCTATGTCCAGCCGTGGACGTCAATCGAAGCCCGGATCCTATTGAATAATATATGAAAAGAGAACGGCCGAGTTTCATGCCTGCTTTTTTTTTAATTTATTTGGAAAACATGCAGCTTAAATAAATAAAATATAGCTAATACAATAATGATATCACTGGAGCCAGTTAAGTTTCCAAGTTTTGGTAAAATACAATATTTTGGGTTGGTATTTGGGGAGTCCATCCTAAGCTTTTAGTAAACAAAAATATAATAATAATAAAATATAAATAAACATGTACCATAAACGAGATAGGTCCACTCCTGCCATCAAGCCGTGTATTATGTGCATTTCTTGATGGCAGATTCTTGCGCGACTAAAGCCCGGATCCTATTGAAAAATATATGAAAAGAGAACCGCCGAGTTTCATGCTTGTTCTTCGGCTACTAAAGCCCGGATCCTATTGAATAATATATGAAAAGAGAACCGCCGAGTTTCATGCTTGTTCTTCGGCTACTAAAGCCCGGATCCTATTGAATAATATATGAAAAGAGAACCGCCGAGTTTCATGCTTGTTCTTCGGCTACTAAAGCCCGGATCCTATTGAATAATATATGAAAAGAGAACCGCCGAGTTTTATGCTTGTTCTTCGGCTACTAAAGCCCGGATCCCATTGAATAATATATGAAAAGAGAACCGCCGAGTTTCTTGCTGGTTCTTCGGCTACTAAAACCCGGATCCTATCGAATAATAGAGTAGTTTCGGGTATTATGGCCTAGTCGGCCAATATGGCCTATATTATTTTCTCCGAAACTTACTAACACTAGTGGCGTTCGTATCTGCCATATTGTCGCGGCCCTTCCCTCGACCCCCTCAGTTGATCCCTGCGCTGCAGCGAGTGCGCGTGTGTTCAGAGCGTGCGACGATAGAAAATGATCGAATTCGATGTTATTTTTTGGTAAGTTTTACTCATTCTATTTCGACAAATAATCTTAGTTTTTATATTAATAGTGCACAGTGTTATAGGTTAACTATTAGTTTGTAGTGTGGTGATATTTTAGGAGCATATTTTTCACTCTTTTTAGGTTACATTTTTTTAAATCAAAAACGTGGCTTCGGCCATTATGGCTCACTAGGCAGGTGGCCAATATGATCTACTAGGCCATATTGGCCGCCTGTTAACTTATTTTTCTACAAGTTGTTTTTTTTTCTTTTAAGGCAATGGCTCCACGGATACCAATTTCACAAAGACAACGGCAAACTTGGTGCAAAGAGTCAATGAAAAAAGCCATCGAAGACCTGCGAAATAAGAAAATGGGCTCTCTAAAAGCTTCCAAACTGTACAAAGTACCCCGAACAACTTTAAGACGTTTGGCAGCTAAAGTAGATGTATCAGCTGAAGAAGCGACTTGTGCGAAACTGGGAAGAAAACCGGCGTTGCCACCAGAACTAGAGAAACAATTAGTGCAATACGTTTTGACAATGGAAGCTAAGTTGTTCGGCTTAGTCAGAAAGGATGTTATGAGTTTAGCCTATCAACTGGCAATAAAAAATAATATCACTCATACTTTTTCGGCAAAAAATGAAAGCGCCGGTAAAGATTGGCTTAAATCATTTTTAGAAAGATATCCAGAACTTTCTTTTCGCCGTCCAACAGGAACTTCTTTTGCTAGAGCTAAGGGGTTTAATAAAGAAAGTGTGAACCATTTCTTCGATCTCTATGAGAAATTGATGGATAAATACAAATTCCCTCCAGAAAAAATTTTCAACGTGGACGAGACTGGCATCAGTGTTGTTCCATCCCAAATGCTCCAAGTCCTAAGTCAAAAAGGAAAACGGCAAATTGGTTGTTTAACATCAGCTGAAAGGGGGTCTTTAATAACATGCGTGATAAGTATGAGCGCTGGAGGTTCATTTGTTCCACCCATGATTATATTCCCCAGGAAAAGAAGTCACCCGCTTTTAATGAAAGGTGCACCTCCTGGGGCCATACATGAATGTCACCCTTCAGGTTGGATTCAAACCAACTTATTTACAAAGTGGTTTCAACATTTTATTCAGCACGTGAAACCCTCAGAAGAATCTCCTGTATTGCTTAATTTAGATGGCCATACCAGTCACACCAGAAACCTTAAATTGATCGATCTCGCAAGAAAAAATCATGTCCACTTACTATCAATTCCTCCACACTCCAGCCACAAAATACAACCTTTAGATAAGTCATTCATGGGTCCATTAAAAAAATATGTTTCTGATGAAATAAGATCTTGGGTGAGGAACAATTCACGCCCCCTAACCCAATATGATATGATGGAAGTATTTGGACGCGCGTATCTACGCACTCAAAGCGGTGAGATAGCTGTCAGTGGTTTTCGTGCCACAGGTGTTTATCCCATAGACAGAAATGTTTTTAAAGATCATGATTTTATTGATATGAATCACCAAGAATGTAGAATCTCCAATCAAGAAAATATCACACCAGAACCAACTACTTCGTCTACTCCCGTAATAGAAAATGAATCTTTTGACGTAACACCTTCCATAAATGAACCTGATATGAGTAATGCGACAGCTAATGATGCTACCCCGGCTTTAAGAAACCAAAACATAGCTCCGCCTGGAGGTTTCGAAGAAGTTGCAGTTCCCGTTGCGACGTCGCCACAGCCATCAACTTCAAGAGATCATAACTTTATAACGCCATTCCAATTATCTCCGATACCAGAAATTACACCTAGGAAAGCTACTAACCGAGGCAGAAGGGCTGCGAAGTCGACATTGCTTACTTCATCCCCGTACAAAAATGAATTGCTAGACTCATTAAAAAATAAACAAGACCAAATCGAAAAGGCTATGAATAAAACCAAAAAAGGAAAAGGCAAGGGTAAAAAGACAAAGTTAAAATCTAAGGAGGTACAAATGTCTAGCTCGGAGGAAGAAAATGAACCTTTGTACGACGAGAGTTCTGACGAAAGTCCTGATAGGAGCAATGTTTCTGATGCAAAGTGTCTGTATTGTGAGGGTCTTTATTCTATGGATAACAGAGGTGAACCATGGATTCAATGCCTATGTTGTAAATTATGGGCTCACGAAGAATGCTCAGGAGTGGAAACCGATATTTTCTTCTGCGAATTTTGTTCTGCAAAGTAATGCAAAGTTTATTTCTTTTAGTTTTTGATTTTATTTGTTATGGTGGCCAATATGGCTCACTTCAATCGTGGCCAATATGGCCCTAGGCCATATTAACCTACCATATTTGAATTTTAATGATTCTTTAAGTTTAAAAAAAACGTTTATTAAACTTATGTTTCGATGTTATTAATCTTAAAATTATAATTATTGATAACTATTTAGTTCAAAGAACTGATTTAACCAATAAAGACTGTTTGATCAAATAAATCTCGTAATTTATTTCCAAAAAAGCTTATGGTATGCCATATTACCCGAAGTTACTCTATATGAAAAGAGAACCGCCGAGTTTTATGCTGGTTCTTCGTCGACTTAAGCCCGGATCCTATCGAATAATATATGAAAAGAGAACCGCCGAGTTTCTTGCTGGTTCTTTGTCGACTTAGGCCCGGATCATATCGAATAATATATGAAAAGAGAACCGCCGAGTTTCATGCTTGTTCTTCGGCGACTAAAGAGAACCGCCGATGATTTGATTTATACTATCTTGTGGTCAGCTGGATGCCAAGCCGATTTAACCCATGCAACTTTGTTAGAATAGAATAGAATATAAAATTTCCACAATGAGGGGAAGTTTCAAAAAAGCGTAGGCACTACAATTCAATTCATGTTAAGACGGGCAGACAGAAAGTAGCCCCATTCCCAGTTATAAAATAATTCAACAACTCTTGCAGTGGAAAATTATCTGAATATGTCCAAAAAATAAACCCCATAGCCCTCGTACAGGAAACCGGGAAATGATAAGCAGGCCATTCGTATACGTGACGCGCCCGGCTGCGGTTTATGAGGTTTGTACCAGCATAATGTAATATACTTGTCCTGATAGAGGCGTAAAAGTGTATTATAAAAGTATTTTGCCACAAACAGAACTGTTCGCTGTTTCGCTGTTTGGGGAACTTCCTGGTGTTATTCTTCTCCATCTTCCACGAGTTTTACCCACATATTCTTAATTTTTATGTGAATATCTTCATCTTCATCTTTATCAACCGATAGACGTCCACTGCTGGACATAGGTCTCTTGTATGGACTTCCACAGGTTTCGGTCTAGCGCCTCCTTAATCCAGGGTTCCTGCCTTTTTAAGAATATCAGCCAATTTGAAGTTGTCTAATATCCTCCTATCCCCTCCGAATAAGCGGTAAGCTTGTGACAGGAGTGGGTACGATAATTGTGCATCGGGTGGGGTTCGAACCTGTGACTTTTCAGTTTTCATTCCGCATTTATTTATTACAGATTATAGATAAGTAGAAAGGTTAGCGAGTAACGACCCTCAGCGATGAAGATTACGATGCAGAGAGAGCGTCAGGGCATCACGCCGAAAAGGCTTTTAATATGAAAATTGACGGTCGCACGCAGTGAAAAGAGCACGTCTTTGCGAGCCTGTAAAAAATAGGCGATCCAATATGAGCCGTGCGCGTATATCACGGTACAAGACAGACGTGAATGAGGAATTACGGGGCTTTTACATGTCGCGACACGGCAGAAGGTAGTTTGATTAACTTAAGGTAACTTATTGGTCATGGTCGAGACATGGTCGCTAACTATGGGCCTCATAAGAAGGCTCAGGGTCACTCAGCGAGCGATGGAGAGAGCTATGCTCGGTATATCCCTGCGAGATCAAATCAGAAATGAGGAGATTCGTAGGAGAACCAAAGTCACCGACATAGCTCAGCGTGTCGCGAAACTGAAGTGGAAATGGGCGGGGGGCACACAGTTCGAAGAGCTGATGGTCGTTGGTGAACCAAGGTGTTGGAGTGGCGACCCCGCATCGGGAAACGCAGTGTTGGCAGACCCCCACCAGGTGGACCGACGATATCAAACGAGTCGTTGAGAGCCGCTAGATTCAAGAGACCTTTGTCCAGCAGTGGACGTCTATAGGTTGACTAAGAAGAAGAAGAACTTACTGGTAACTTGTCGATAAGTTACTTATAGTTGTCAAAATAGTCCATATCTAAATATGTCAATGGAAAAGGTGACTGATTGACTGACTGATCTATCTTTTCTCTTTTCAGTCAAATAAACCACTGGAAGGATCTGGCTGAAAGGCATACAAATAGCTATTGTTCGCGCCATAATTCCTTGTTCCATGGTCGATGGCGCTAGCAACCTCTTTGGCTCGCAATGAAATTGACAGATGACACTTGAAAGGTAAAACTTGCCGCGATTTTTGGGCGTGGTTTTGGCAAGTTCCCCTTTTTCCTTTTGACAGCTTACACGTTTTCACGAAAATTCCGGTCGTCTCGCGCACGTTTTTGCTGTTTTGAGTGTCTAGATTTGGTTTATTACGGTTTTGTTGCGCCGTTAAGCGGTCTATGTGTCGACCTAACTATAAGCATCATTGTTAACGTGTTATTTGTAACAAAAGGCGACCCTTAACAAGTGGTTTTTTGCGCGCCACGCCAAGTGTGAAAAAGTGACTTAGACCAGCTCTCGTTGGACCAAACTAGTGACAAGCCGAGTGTACAGTGCCACGCCAGCCCAGCGTCTTCAGCAGGCCATAGCTGGCAGCCTGCCCGCTACTGCTAGCGGCCTGAGAAGTTCACATTACACTCAACTCCACAATACACCACACCACCACTCTCATACTATCTCAGGCCGTACAAGGATTGAATGCTGCAAAGGAAGGTCAGTGCAACCCTACCATTAAGTTACGTTGAGAACAAATCTGACCGCGGTTAAAGGCCCTTAGGGCAGCGACCCTGGACTCAGGTTATAGCTGATGGGCCCCTATACTTCGTGTTCCAGGCCTTGACTCGTTGGCCAAGCCGTTGGCCTCAACATTTGGTAACCAGAGCGCGGTTAAATTGATTCCGCGGACAGATTTGGCATTACTGTGACTTAACTTGGCCGTTCTAGGGTTAACTCATTAATTGTAAACTGATTGATTTATAACTTATTAATACACAGGCTTATTGAGTTACTAGTACATAGCCTGCCTTGTCACATGTAGGCCTGTATAATGATTGCAATTATTGAGATTTTGTTTTGTTAATTTTTGTTGATTAATAATTAATAGTACCTAATTGTTGTTTGTGGCCCGTAACTGGCCAACAGTTAGATGTAGATTGTAAATAAATAAACTTAATATTAATATAATTTGATAATTGTAGGGTTCTTACCAAGCCAATTTGTAATTTGCAGTACCTAGTATGAGTCTAGTGGCTTAGTACGGGTAATTAAAAACTTAATTTTTCTTTTATCTTAATTTATGTTATTGATTGACTTAACATAGATTGTTGATAGCTTAATTTGTATCTTTTGGAACTTTTAACCAACAAATACTTTGTTTGTTTACTAAAACCCCTCCTGGTTAGGTAACAGAGTAGTTTGTTTGATGTATTTAAAATAAATAATTCTTGTTTTAAAGTAAATAATTCTAATTAATAAATAGTATTTAAGTAGTAATTTGTTTGTGTTTAAAGTGGGTAATTCTTGTTTGATTATTAATTTGTTTGGTTGAAGTTGAAACATAACTTGTAACAAATAACTTTGTTTTGATTTTGTTATCTATTTGCGGTAACGACCTTTATTTAAGTTGTTTTGTACCTACCTAAGATGGCAGCCCACAAAAAATTGAGCGTGCAAATTCAATCAGAGCTGCGTTGGGCTGCTACAGCCAACGCCTTGGTAGGCCGGGAGGACCGGGCATCCGCACTGCTCCAGCGGTGCGAGCAGGTGCGGACCAGGCAGGCGGTCGTCGAAGGGGCCTTCCGAGACCTCATGGCATTGGAGCTACCTCCGGAATCGCTGGAGTCCTCAGTGCGGGACTACGAACAGTTTTTTGAGCTGACAGACGGTCTGGTGGAGGAGGCCGCGAGGCTCAAGAAGGAGGCGAGAATGAGCTCTATTCTTGAGTCTCCCACCAGACCCACCACGCAGCCTGCGTTACAGGGCAAGTTGCCAACAATAAACTTGCCCACTTTTCTGGCAACCTGAGCGAGTGGCTAGGCTTTCTCAGCCTCTTTGATAGCCTGGTGGACGCGAGAAGGGACCTGTCTCCCTGCCAGAAACTGGCCTATCTACTCTCTTCCCTGCAGGGAGAGGCTCTGGGTTTAGTTAGCCACCTAGACCTCTCCGAGGAGAGTTATACCACCGCGCGGGAACTACTGACTCGGCGGTATGCCAACGTGCGCCGGTTAGCAGACACACACGTGGCACAAATTCTAGCGCTGCCACGTGTCTATGGGGTGTCCCATTTAAGAGAATCACTCTTAAATCCACTGATTGTAGCCTGCAACGCTCTTAAGCGTTTAGAGCTTCCCGTGGACCAGTGGTCCTTCCTTTTATTACACATTGTGTTGTCCCGCCTACCTCCCGAGTTGAAACTGCGTTTTGAGCAAAGGTATGGTGGGGATGGGGCCAGCTACCTGCCCCCCTTTTCGGACCTTTTAAAGTTCCTTGAGGAAGAGTGCCGGCAGGCTGATAACTCTGGTATTGCTGGTCCTTCAAGGACCCCAGAGCGGCCTGCCCAGCTGAGGAAGGAAAGGGGTCACGCTGGCGTCCCTGGTAAAAGGGCCTCCGACCGGAGACCAATGCCCGTTTACACTGGACTTGCTGCCACTGAACCCGCCCCCTGTAACTATTGCAGGCGTCCAGGGCACCGGGTGCTTTCTTTCCCCCAGTTTCTCTCTAAGCGGATCAAGGATCGGAGGGGCATTGCAAGAGACCGCCACTGGTGCTATAGTTGTCTGGGAGCTCACATGCAACGGGACTGCCAACAGCAACGGCCATGCCCAATTTGTAGGGGTAACCACCTGGAGATTTTGTGCGCCAACAAGAATGGGGTTGGCCGCCGGGTGGAGAGTGAGGGCGCGCCCCGCACGGGCGGGGGCGCTCTTACCGATCGCTCCCCGGATTACTTGCGTCGGTCTCCTGATCAGGGCCATGAATCCCGACGCGTCCGGATTTCGACCCCGCCTATGGGGGCTTCACCCCCCCGTGAGGGGGGCGCCAACCCCCCTCGACGTTCTGATGGGAGATTTGTGGCGGCTCCGTCTACGGTTCGGCCTGCCCGCTATTCACCTCCGCTTCATGAGTGGCCACGCCTCGAACGCCGCCCACCTCGAGCGGGTCGACAGCAGTACTACGGCCTACCGACCTCAGCCCGTATGACTAGGCCCGTGCTGCCGCCACGAGATGACGCATGGGTTTACCCAAATGGAGGTCCGTCCCACTCACCTTTGGAGGTTCCCCCTGAGTCTCAATATGAGATTCCCCGGTTAGAGGACGGGTTTGATGAGGACGACCACCAATAGGTAGTTGCCGCCCTAGCCCCCACCACAGCAACTTCTCCTGAGACCTTGAATCTCCGGCAGTCTGTCTGTCAGACCATTCTTTTGCCGACTGTCTCAGTGAAGGTATTCAACCCGAAGGGTGAATTTTTAATCGTTCGCGCCCTTTTGGATTCGGGTTCACAGCGCTGTATTGCTTCTTCTCGTTTGGTGGGTGAGCTAGGGCTCCCTTGGAGTCCTCGAACAGGACGGGTGATAGGTATCGGGGGTATAGAGCCCTCGACTCCTAACGGGGAAGCGGAATTAATGTTTGGCCCCCTTACGGGCAATCTTAGGGTCTTGGTCAAGGTGTCAGTCCTTGACAATATCTTAGGTCCCCTACCGCAGGTCCGAATAACTGACGCTGCGGTGTCCTGTGCATCAGGCCTAAACCCAGCTGACCCCCACTGGACTGAACCCGGTCCTACGGACCTTTTGTTGGGTTCCGACGTGTTGGGCCTGGTCTTGTCAGGGGAAATTAGGGTTTTGCAGAAGGACGGCCTATGTGCCATGTCCACTATATTCGGTTCTAGCTTTTTTGGACCCGTGCTATGGTCTTCGGACCTACCGGTGCTGGACCAATTGCAAGCAGCCGGCTTGACACTGTCGGACGTGGTCCAGCGCTTTTGGGAAGTTGAGGAGCCGCCGCATGCCGCACGAGTTGACCCTCTTGACCTTGAATGTGAGTTGTTTTATCAAAACAACACAGGCCGCCGTGTTGATGGGCGATTTGTAACTCGCTTGCCCTTTCTCGCTTCTCGCCCCCCGCTTGGTCAATCGCGGGCCTTGGCGGAAAAGAGGCTCTTGTCTATGGAACGGCGCATGCGGCGCGACTCCACCTTCCGCTCCAAGTACGTTGAATTTATGCGCGAGTACGAGGGCCTGGGGCATATGTCACCATCCAATTTTGATTGGCGCGCACACGAGCACTACTTCTTACCCCACCATGCCGTCTTGAAGACCCCTGGGGGGAAGATTCGAGTGGTTTTTGACGGCTCCGCGGCCACATCCAACGGGGTGACATTGAACCAATGCTTGCACTCCGGTCCTAAGCTGATCAAGGATATCTCCGATATCCTCACGCATTTCCGCCGGCATCAAATTGTTTTCGTAGCTGACATCAAGATGATGTTTAGACAGTCGATGGTACATCGCGATGATCGGAGATACCAAATGATTCTGTGGCGCGAAAATCCTAATGAGCCAATGCGTGTCTTTGAATTAAACACCACGACCTATGGACTCAAGTCAAGCCCCTATATTGCTATCAGGACCTTGTTAGAACTAGCTAACCGGGAGCGACTGAATTACCCTCGCGCATCAGCCACCTTGGAATCGTCAGTCTATATGGACGATATTTGCACGGGAGCCTCGAGCGTTGAGGAAGCTCTGACTCTTTGCGATGAATTGATTGCAATACTGAAGTCCGGAGGTTATGAGTTGGGCAAGTGGCTGTCCAACTCCCCTCACGTCTTGAAGGATCTTCCGGGAAAGGATCAGCAGGATCCTCATATTTTTGAAAATCCCGAAAATCCCAATTTGCTGACGGTCCTTGGAATACAGTACCAGCCCGTCCAAGACGTTTTCACCTACCGGGTCAAATTAGACCCACCTCCTAAGGTCTGGACTAAGCGTTCCGTATTGTCTACGGTTGCTCGCACTTTCGATTCCAATGGATGGATCACTCCCGTAATATTTTTGGCTAAATGTTTCCTCCAGAAGCTTTGGATTGCTGAACTCGGTTGGGACGAACCACTCCCTGGGAAGTTATTGAAGGAGTGGAACTCCCTTGTGTCTTCACTTCCTGAAGTTAACCGAATTTCCATGCCTCGACGCTTCCTACCAACAGGAAGGTGTCATGCCAGTCTCCACGGGTTTTGCGACGCCTCCGAACGAGGATAAGCCGCCGTGGTATATTTGAGGACTGTCGATGTCGCCGGTGAGGTCGCGACGCATCTCGTCTTGGCAAAAAGCAAGGTGGCCCCTATTCGGTCACGATTAACTATCCCGAAATTAGAATTGTCTGGCGCCGCCCTTCTGGTACGCCTCTTGAACCACGTCCGCTCCTCTTTGGCATCTGCGGTCGATCTGACCGACGTTTATGCTTGGACTGACAGTGACATTGTCCTTTGCTGGCTACGAGCCGCGCCTCACAACTTAGAGGTCTTTGTTGCGAATCGGGTCTCCCAAATTCAGAGCTCTGCAGTACCGGTGATTTGGAGACACGTACCCGGAGAACTGAACCCGGCCGATTGCGCCTCCCGCGGCTGTGAGGCCTCTTCACTGGTCCACCATCACCTTTGGTGGGATCCAAGTTGGCTATCCCAATCCGAGACGACTTGGCCTCAAAATAGGTTTTCCGCTCCCGAAGTATTGCCGGGCTTAAGAGTCGGAGTGGTTGAGGATAAACAGATCCCCGACTTGAACTTTATTTTGAACCGTTACAGTTCCCTTGATAAACTAATTGGTGTTACCGGTTGGATTCGACGTTTCATCCATAATGGGCGGAATTCAGAAAATAAAAATTTGAGTCCTGTGCTTTCCCCTCTTGAACGCCAAGACGCCCGGAACTACTGGGTGCGTGTGGTTCAGGTGGAGCATTTTTCATCCGTGATTGACACCCTAAAGAGAGGTTTAGTTTTGAAGGGCCCCCTTGCTCGCCTAAGCCCTTTTTTGGACAATAACGGAATGCTACGCGTTGGAGGACGCCTCAAGAATTCCAATCTGCCCTATGGTGCTCGCCACCCCCTTTTGCTACCTAAGGACGGCACCTTTGTCAAATTGCTAGTGACACACTACCATCTTAAAAATGCCCACGCTGGTTGTAATGCACTCTCGGCTATTTTACAGCGCGAGTTTTGGATTCTGGCAGGGAGACGCACCATCCGGAACGTCACTTTCAAATGTATTCCGTGTTACCGCTTGAAGGCTAATACTTCACAGCCGATGATGGGTGATCTGCCCTCCGACCGCGTTCTAGCCACTCGACCCTTTGCTGGGGTTGGCACTGATTTTGCTGGCCCGTTTGCCATCAAGAGCTCTAACCTCCGCAACGCCAGATCGCTCAAGGCCTACCTCTGCGTTTTTGTATGTCTCGCTACCAAGGCGGTACATTTAGAACTTGTGAGTGCCTTAAGCACTGAAGCTTTTGTAGCCACGCTAGGTAGATTTGTCTCTCGTCGAGGATTGCCTGACCTGATTCGCACTGATTGCGGCACCAATTATAAGGGCACTGATAGATATTTAAAAGAGATTGTCGAATTCCTGTCTAGCAATAAGATTAGATTAAGTACAGCATTGTCCAAGATGGGGGTAACCTGGAAGTTTGACCCCCCAGCTTGCCCTCATTGGGGTGGAATATTCGAAGCTGTGGTTAAGGTGGCCAAGACTCATCTCCGGCGCGTTATAGGCGAAACTGTTTTAACCTTTGAAGAACTCGCCACCGTGTTTTGCAAAATTGAGGCTGTACTCAATTCTCGGCCACTCTGTCCCCTCTCATCTGACCCAAATGACCTGGAGGTCTTAACTCCCGGTCATTTTCTGATTGGTCAGCCCCTTAACGCTCTACCCGAATACCCCTTCAGGGACGTGAAGGTCTCACGTTTGTCCCGGTTTGAGCTGCTGCAACAGATGACTCAGAGTTTTTGGCACCGTTGGTCACTAGAGTATTTGCATCTTTTGCAGCAGCGGGTTAAGTGGGCTGACAAATCTGATCCACCCAAAGTTGGTGACCTAGTGCTGATTAAGGAACCTAATTTGTTGCCTTTATACTGGCGCCGTGGGCGCATTCTTAAGCTGATCTACGGGTCTGATGGGGTTCCCAGGGTTGCCGAGGTAATGGTCGGAGACTCTGTCTTGCAGCGAGCCGTTTGCTCCTTATCACGTTTACCTATTTACTAGTAAGTGGACGTAAATCCTTACGCCCACGGGCGATTGTTCGCGCCATAATTCCTTGTTCCATGGTCGATGGCGCTAGCAACCTCTTTGGCTCGCAATGAAATTGACAGATGACACTTGAAAGGTAAAACTTGCCGCGATTTTTGGGCGTGGTTTTGGCAAGTTCCCCTTTTTCCTTTTGACAGCTTACACGTTTTCACGAAAATTCCGGTCGTCTCGCGCACGTTTTTGCTGTTTTGAGTGTCTAGATTTGGTTTATTACGGTTTTGTTGCGCCGTTAAGCGGTCTATGTGTCGACCTAACTATAAGCATCATTGTTAACGTGTTATTTGTAACAAAAGGCGACCCTTAACAAGTGGTTTTTTGCGCGCCACGCCAAGTGTGAAAAAGTGACTTAGACCAGCTCTCGTTGGACCAAACTAGTGACAAGCCGAGTGTACAGTGCCACGCCAGCCCAGCGTCTTCAGCAGGCCATAGCTGGCAGCCTGCCCGCTACTGCTAGCGGCCTGAGAAGTTCACATTACACTCAACTCCACAATACACCACACCACCACTCTCATACTATCTCAGGCCGTACAAGGATTGAATGCTGCAAAGGAAGGTCAGTGCAACCCTACCATTAAGTTACGTTGAGAACAAATCTGACCGCGGTTAAAGGCCCTTAGGGCAGCGACCCTGGACTCAGGTTATAGCTGATGGGCCCCTATACTTCGTGTTCCAGGCCTTGACTCGTTGGCCAAGCCGTTGGCCTCAACAGCTATTATGATGAATAAATCCGCTAAGAAAGGATTTTTGAAAATTTAACCCCTAAGGGAGTAAAATAGTGGTATGAAAAATTGAACTTTACGTGAGCGAAGCTGCGGGCGAAAGCTAGTAATTTATGCAATCTCCAATTTCAATGCCAACACAAATATCATCAAAATAATTTGTGTTGATTCAATCGATGCATATCAAATAGAATAATGTTCCTACGAGTATAGGTTGTAACCAGCACTGTCGGTCGGACTATCTGTCTGTCTGTCTGTGTTCCTGCTAATCTCGGTAATGGCTCGACCGAATTTGATGAGACTTTCACTGGCAGATGGCCGATGTTATAAGGAGTAACTACGCTTTTTTTTAACAGACTTTCAAAAAAAGAGTTATGTTTTACTACCTACGAACATCGATCGATATCTACGTGATTTTTGAACTGATACCAAACACGTATGATTATGTAGGTACGACACGACAAATCGTGCCGTAAGAAGGCAGGCCAACATTATGGAGATTAAAATTGTTTTTTTTCGCTGACAAGGCGTTGTTGAGCGCGTGTGTATAGCAGTAGCAGCAATTCGTTTGTCTTCGCATCTTGGATTAAAGATGAACACAGATCGATGTTTACTTTATTAGATTTTACAGAGACGTTTAATATTGTGCTTGTCACAGATAGGAAAAATCACCATAGGTTAAAGAGATATAAAACTCATTTCCATGGAGTCGTGTACATCTGCATCGCAAAGCCAAAAGCAAAGATTTATTAATATGAGATAATATATTAAATTAAATCAAAGCGATTATCTTTAAAATAAAATAAATAAAAAGAGCTTTTATTCAGACTTGGTTTACAAACTAACTCTTGGTATAAACTTTCAATTTTTCTTATATTCTAAGCAGTATAATATTTATAACAGTATTTTAACTAAATTTATACATATAATAATATTAATAGATTATCTTTAATCCAAGAAATATTTCCTCCCTATAGACGTGACAATATTTTCTTGCCAATATAAAAATAAATGCTCTCAAGTATATTTTCTCAAAGTAAGATATTAGTTATCAAACCAAGGAAAAACAAATTGCCTTAAGCATTCACACATTAGTCGGAGTAAAAATATTCTCAAATCAAATATTTTTCTCTTGACGCTAAACTAAACTTTGAAGTTTTTCAACCATTCCAGTTTTAATCGTATTATCTCTTATATACTCAAAGTATTATGTATTATCTACACTAATATTATAAAGAGGAAAGATTTGTTTGTTTGAATTGAATAGGCTCCGAAACTACTGGACCGATTTGAAAAATTCTTTCACCATTAGAATCCTACGTTATCCCTGATGAACATAGGGCGGCCCTATATATATTAATATTAATATTTTATATATTATTTTCAAAAAAGTTAGGGATCCGTATGAAAACATCGATAAATAATGTAACCCAAGGTGTGAAAAATACAAAAAAATCCTTATATCAAGTACGCTGCGGAAACTATTGACAATAGAGCAAAGTGATGTCCTACAGTTTTATAGAGGACATCAATATCTAGAAAAAAATCCGCGATATCATATTATGTTTACTATTACAGTTATGTAACAATAACTACTTTTCCATGTTAAAATATGCAATAGTAATATATCGCGTACGCTGCAGCAACTATCTTACTAATATTGTAAATTTGAATGTGTGTGTTTTTGTGGGTTTGTCCTTCAATCACGCTACAACGGATCTACGGATTGACGTGATTTTTTACATGGGTATAGCTTAGGAGCTGGAGAGTGACATAGGCAAATTTTTTACATGCGTATAGTTTAGGAGCTGGAGAGTGACATAGGCAAATTTTTTGCATAGGTATAGTTTAGGAGCTGGAGAGTGACATAGGCTCCTTTTTAGGGTTCCGTACCCAAAGGGTACCAACGGGACCCTATTACTAAGCCTACGCTGTCCGTCCGTCCGTCCGTCCGTCTGTCAGCGGGCTGTATCTCGTAAACCGTAATAGATAGACAGATGAAATTTTCACATAGTATGTATTTCTATTGCCGCTATAACAACAAATAATAAAAATTAAATTAAATTAAAAAAATTAAATTAAAATACTTCCATGGGTACATGGAAATATTTTTATTTAATTTTTTTAACGGAACCCTAAAAAAGCGAGGCCCGACTCGCACTTGGCCGATTTTTTTATTAAATCATGGAGTTCCCGAGGCATTTTAAAAACTTAATCCACGGGGACGAAGTCGCGAGCATCAGCTAGTATTCTTTATCAGTCAGTGCTTGGAGCATTATAAAATAACATCAACCAAAAATACAACCAAACATCTGAATGCTCTCTACACCCTTTATATATCTTCGATTGTTGTTGTTATAATACTATTTTATGCCACACATTTTTAGAGCTTTACAGGAGACAATAAAGTTCATATCAGCCTGATCAAGGTATTCTTGTCGTAGAAAGGTAAAGTCTACTGACGCATAATTTAGGCATTGAATTTTCTTAGAAATGTGTAGTAGGCTTCGACTATGATATGGTATAATAAAACATGATAAATAGTAAATAATACATGTAACGCTGCGTCTACGCTTGGCGAACCAAGTGTGTAGTTATCGGAGTGAGTATGCGGCGTAGGCTCTAATGGCCGCTACAGCGTCACTGGGGGGGTTGGCAAGCGTAGGCTCTGTCTGGCGTTTGAGCTCTAAGGCTCGAAGACATCGGTGGGAAAAGTCTTCCTAAGGGCGTCTCCCGTGAGGCTCGGACCACGGCTTAGGATGACGTTGGGACGAATGGGAGGAGTGGCTGGACTAGGTTAGTCCATACGGATGTACGGGGATCCGTCATAGTGTGCATGGTAAGGATCCACACCCAGGTAAAGTTAGAAATCCGGGATCGTAAAGGGACGTCTTCGCCGGCGAAGATGCTGTGTAGAGGTTATTTGTGTCTATCCTTATCTATCCTATCCCTATCTATCTTATCTATCTATCTTAGGACTGTGGTCTCCTATTCGGGGGTCGCAGGTTCGACCTCTGACTTTTCGGAGTCAAGTGCGTTTAAGCAATTAACTATCACTTGCTTCAACAGTGAAGGAAAAATCGTGAGGATACCTGCACATCTGAGAGTTCTTCATAATGTTCTCGAAGGTGTGTGACCCGTGTGCCTATAACCCTCCTCTGAGAGGAGACCTGCGCTCAGTAGTGAGCCGTTGATGGGTTGCTAATGATGAATGATTACCCTATCTTCGGTCGTTATCTGATGGTCTGGTTCGAAAAGGAGGTGAAGCAAGTACGAATGGAGTGTGTTAGAAACATAATCGTGTAGGGCTTGGAACGAGCACACAGTAACACCTTGATCGTTCGGCTCCCCTTCGACTCTCTTTTCCATTTATAGTGGAGTTAGAGAGAGGGCAGACTGGCTACAGCGATCAACGATGTGACGACTGTATCGTGTTTTAGCGACTCAAAAACGAAGTAGCGAAGGTCAACGTTTGAAAATCGCGAAACGCCGATGCTAAAAAACACAACTCGATCGCTGCGACTGGCGTTTGTTAAGTGCCCTCGTTAGCGTTTGGACGCGGCATCGAGCTTCTGAACAACTACTCAAAACCATAAAAATGCCGATCGCTGCTGCTAAAAGTGGCCAGTCTGCCCTCTCCTTTATGGCTCGTGTGGTGGGTAAAGGCAGGAGGCAAATGCTAACTTCTGCTGGCTGTCAAGAAAGATTGTCAGATTTTGGGGTACTCAAAGGGTGCCAACGGGACCCTGTTACTAATTTGATTTGTAATCGTGTCGCGCTCGCTAGACCCTTCTATGAGCTCATCGCGAGCATTATGGAACCGTGGTTAGAGGAACTTTGATTAAATTGATAGTCCGAAAACCGTTCAAAAATATTTTAATAGTTGGTTCTGTTTTTTGTATCTGTTCTTTTTTGTTTTCCTTTTTTGGTCTAAAATAAATAGCATAATATTAATAGAATACTTTTTTAAATAAAAAATAATAAGATAGTAATTACATAGTCCATTCGAAGCATCGGGTAAGGAATTATACGTGTTTGTTGCGAATCACAAGCATACTCTGAGGGAAGATTGAAGAATTTCTTTGTTATATTCGTTTTATATAAGATCTATATCATTCGCCGCGAACAGAAAGCTCCGCTCGTACGCGGCTCGCCAAGTGTAGACGCAGCTTAATGTCTTTACTTTATACATCATCATATTATAAACATATTTACATTTTATTATATTGAGACAAAGCTCAAGAAATCTAATACTTACATTCGCATTTTCAACTCATTCTCTGTGTCGTTTATCTCATTTCTGAAGGTCTTTACCTCTGGAGGTAAAGACCAGACTTTTAAATTGACTTTCAGAAACTTCCAAATCCACCAAGTAGAAGTATCTTAGTTATGGACCATATCGGGTCGATAAACTTAAAGTACTGCTTGAAGTCTTCTCCTTTCTTTGAAGTCTTGAACTCTTCGTTGCGGAAATGGACTTAGAGACTGGCTTAATGAGTAATTAGCTAATTAGTGCTGTTAGCCGGTATGGAAAAATTGACATCTTTAGGAGAAAGGTATAATAGAATAAGTTCGGATTTTCAAAGTCGGTCACCCATCTAGTTACCGAAGACATATTGTTGTGACATGCCTTTTTTTTAATATATATAGACTAGCGCTTGACTGCAATTTCACCTGATGGTAAGTGAAGATGCAGCCTAAGATGGAGCCCGCTTGCCTAAAAGATGCCTATTCACTCTTGATTTGACTTCAATAACAATGGCATGTTACCGTTAGACATGTATCTAAGTTGCAACAAATATGATGGAACCAATGATTGTCCCACGAGGGATATAAATCGTAAGAAATTATTTCCTACAACTCGTATAAGGATAGGAATTAGGGAGTTAGCAAGTTTTGCAAGTGTTAACTCTCAGGATAATAGTTCGCAATTCTAACTTATATAGTTGTCTAGTGCGTGACCTTTGTTGATGGAAACTTCATGTTCAACTTGGATTAGGAGACCAAAATACCGTCTTAACATGTATTGAATTGTAAATAGGTACGCATTTTTGGAACTTCCCCTCACTGTGGAAACACTGCATACATAGCATAGTACCTATTGTGAACTATTTTGAAAAGAGCAACCGCCGAGTTTCTTGCTGGTTCTTCTCGGCAGGAACGGCATTCCGAACCAGTGCACAGTGGTACCACAGTATAAGGAGGAGATTTACCTTCGTTACTCTGTGGTGGTACATTCATCGACTATTCAAAAGCACTTGTAAAAGTTTATTGGAATATTTCTATTCTATTCTATATAAATTCCGATCAAAGCAGCAAAGGGGTTGTTTCATTTTGGGCCAGGCAGTTGTACACTATACCAAAAAATAGCATTAAATCATAGAAATTGAAATAAAATATGCTTTTTTGTAGTATTACAGTGAATAAGAGGTACAAATATAAAATTGATAATTGGGTACATCTGTAGAGTGACAACTATCGGAGTGCATCCATCTGCTTTTGATGTCTATGTTTGTAACGACGTCAATTGCTGGTCTGTCAAATGTCAATTGCTGTCGATTGTGGTTATTTTTATGTTAGATGTCATCATGACTCGTGTAAGTATTTGTCATTGTCAAAAAGAACGCCATGTTGTTGCGCTTTTACTTTGCAAAATAATTTCGCATTGTACCTCGTAAAAAGGACCTTTCAATGAGAAATAAAGAAAACATAATCACTATTTCGTGACCCCAAACATTTTGAAAGACTGTACAAAGACCTGGCCCAGGCTCCATGTATATTTGAAACAACTCCCTTTCAATAAAAAAACATGGCCAATTGCACTTTATTGTGTGGTAACAGGGAGACGTTATCTCCCCGAAGCTCTTTACCGCTGCGTTGGAGGACGTCTTTAAGCTTCTGGATTAGAACGGGCTTGGCATCAACATAAACGGCGAGTACATCACTCACCTGCGATTTGCCGATGACATAGTAGTCATGGCAGAGAATCTGAGAGACCTCAATACAATGCTCAACGATCTCAGCAGGGTTTCTCAACAGGTGGGCCTGAAAATGAACATGAGCAAGACGAAAATCATGTCCAATGCTCATGCACCGCTCCACCCAGTAATAGGGTATTTGACTATAATAAAAATATCGTTTCAACTGGTGTCATCCTAAAAGATTATTATCTAAAAACATTATTCCATACGACAAAACTAAAAAATAAAGCTTTATTTAATTAGAAAACATTAAATAAAATTGCTATAATTCTGGCCATGGTCACGTGATCGAAAACGTTCCGTGATTTCGAATGACGTCACAGTCCAAACCACCTATGGAATTCTCATTTTGTAAATACATTTCGACGTGTTTGTGCGGCGTAATAGGCTAATTTCGTCTGTTTTTCATCGTTACTATTTTATTAAATACCAAATAGTATGCGACACGCGGCCTAAACACATATTATAAAATTGTCATTGTTTGAAATGTGAACTGTTACGTCATGAGAGCAAATGGAACGTTTCGGCGGCAATTTATTTTTTTGAATTTATTTCTCGATTTTTATGAAAAATAATGAAAATTATGCCGAAATATATGTTTCGTTAGCTTCAGCATAGCATTATTAACAATTTAAGATGATTTTCTAAAAGTAGTCAAATAGCCTATTGTTGAGAACTCTGCACTCGAAATTGTAGACGAGTATATTTACCTGGGACACACAGTCCAGCTAGGTAGGTCCAATTTCGAGAAAGAGATCAACCGCCGAATCCAACTCGGCTGGGCAGCGTTCGGGAAGCTCCGAGATGTCTTCTCGTCCGAAATTCCTCAGTGCCTGAAGACTAAAGTCTTCGAACAGTGCGTGTTGCCAGTGAGGACTTACGGATCCGAGACATGGTCGCTAACTAAGGGCCTTATATGTAGGCTCAGGATCACTCAGCGGGCGATGGAGAGAGCTATGCTCGGAGTGTCCCTGCGGGATCGAATCAGAAATGAGGAGATCCGTAGGAGAACCAGAGTCACCGACATAGCTCGGCGAGTCGCGATACTGAAGTGGAAATGGGCGGGGCACATAGTTCGAAGAGCTGATGGTCGTTGGGGTCCCAAGGTGCTGGAGTGGCGACCCCGCACCAGGATTCTGGTTTTTTTTTTAGGATTCTCGCCTAAATAAAACTAACTCCTGTACGTGAACAAAAAAAAATTAAGTGGCACTCGGGGACTGCCGCGTTAAAGCTATTGCATAGAATTTTTTATCAACTTATGCAATTATAATATTTATGCAATATTTTTTTTTTTGCATAGTAAAAATTATGCAAAAAATAATAAAAAAGCAAACAAACAAGAAAAGCGCACTGTCACTACTTCGCGAGTAAGATTCGAACCTGCGACATCATACACCATACGGTAAAGAAAGCGGCCGCTCGCCCACTGCGCCGAACAGAGGTACTTGTGAACCTCTAAAATGTTGAACGCTTACTGAACGACGGTGTTAGGTTTATTTTCGTTACAGAATTTCTTGATTCGGTCGCCGCACTCAAACTGTTTGTCCTAGTTCAAAGTCCGCAATAAAAGCTATTCAATAGCTTAAAAGCTCTGTAGTTGTTGTTTTCAATACAAAGAAGTCTCTGTAAAATTGTTTTTCCGTGTTTTCAATATGACACCAAAACACCCATAACTTTGTCCGTAACTTTAAATAGGAGCTGAGTACAGCAGCTTATAATTATTTCTCCCTCATTACCATGCACACTGAACACTGAACTAATTACCATAACACGGCGCGCGCCTGAATATATCTCAAGTAATTTTTGCAGCGTTTATTTATAGTTCCTAGTATATACCAAACTTTGTTCTTTGTTCTAGTTTTTAACAGCAGTCCGCTTATTAATTAGCTCGTGGAGGGAGCTATGCTCAATACTACCTCGATAGTCTAGTCACCTAGTGGATGTGATGAATCATGAACACCCACGTTTGAGTCCCGGATCGTGTCAAAAATTGCGATTTTGTGACAAAAATTCTCAAATATCAGCAAGGAGTTAGGATGGTGGTGATAAACCTAAAACCTCGGAGAGCATGTCTTGTCTATGGTTCTGCGAGAGCAATCGTCCACTTATAAGGGGTCGCCATTCTACCGCCTTGGGACCCCAACGACCATCAATTCTAAGAACTATGTCTATGTGTATGGGTAGCCTAAGTATGTCACACTCTCTTTAACATTTCTGCGCGCGGTGGTGTCGTGTGATGCGGGTTGTTACGTTCCCTCAAATATGGTTGAGCGAAGCAATGGCTGGGTCATGCGTCATGCTCGTGAACGGGTGCCACCAGCGGCAATGGGGCTACTTTCTGTCTGCCCGTCTTGACATGTGTTGAATTATTATTAGAAATAATTACGTATGCTTTTGTGGAACTTCCCCTCATTGTGGAAACTCTGCATACATAGAATAATATCTATTAAGTATATTGTAAAAGTATTTTGAAAAGAGCAACTGCCGAGTTTCTTGCTGGTTCTTCTCGGCAGGAACGGCATTCCGAACCAGTGGTAGACTCACTGACGATTCAAAAGTACTTTATAAAAGTTTATTTGAATAAAAAACATTTCTATTCTATTCTATTCTATGGGCGGCCAATTGCCACTTCAGTTTCGCGACTCGCTGAGCTATGTCGGTGACTCTGGTTCTCCTTCGGAACTCCTCATTCCTGATTTGATCCCACAGGGACACTCCGAGCATAGCTCTCTCCATCGCCAATTTATCGACAGATCACAGGTAGATTGATTTTATTTATCAGAACTGAATATTAGTTGAGACATTTATGATGAATTATTTGGGAACCTACATTAACCTTCCAGGTCTTTTCTGGGGATAATATGAGTTTAATGATGATCATAGATAATAAGCGATTACGTAATTAATTGAAAGGGGTCAAGACCCTCAGCAATGTGGAATACAATGCGGGGAGAGTTCAGAAGAAAACTCATTTTAAAACGAGCGCAAGAAGAAAGCCTGTTGATTGAAGAGCCTCTTAAGCCGCGAAGTATTAGACTCGTAAACAACGCATTAACTTTGCGAAGACGCCGCTTTTTAACCATTAACCGCTAAGCTCATTGTAAATTCCAACGTCCGATTACTAAAAGGTCGTAATTTGAAAAATCCTAATTTTGAGTTACGAGCAAAAAATTCAAAAAAAGGATTGTGTGGTTTTATGAAACCACGGTAAAAGTGAAACCTTTTTTCACATTAGACATTTATACACATAAATGAGTAATAGTCTATACACTACACGGTCAGCTGCTGCGAACTATAGGCGCCGCCATATTGGCCTTGGCTGCTCTGACGTCACCGTCACGCGACATGCAACACACAGACGAAAAAGTTTGAGACGATGTAATAAAAGTTTCACTTTAAAAATTAACAGAAATCTAGTAACAATGGATCGACGTTATTTTGCACGGGTATGTATGGCTGAGGACTTAGAGACCACCTTTTATTCCTGAAAAACTGAGGGTTCCCGCGGGATTTTTAGGGTTCCGCAGTAAACAAGGAACCCTTATAGTTTCGCCATGTATTGTTATTCATTCAAAATATTGTGGGTGTGGGAACACCATTTTTCGATTCAGGGATCCGTTTGTGAAATATGATACTTTAAAGTGCTAAATTTTATTGGAGTCAAGTGTCCCCCCCCCCCTGCCAGCTAAATGGTTGTTAATAGGATACTTACATGAAAAAATTCACTAGGTACAATACATGTCGGTGGCGAAAGGTGACCTTTTATTAATAAGGTGTGAAAGTGTGTTTGTTGGTTTGTTGGTTTGTCCTTCAATCACGCTGCAACAGAGCTACGGATCCACGTGATTTTTTGCATGGTTATAGTTGAGGAACTGGAGAGTGACATAGGCTACTTTTTATCCCGGAAAATCAAAGAGTTCCCGGGGGAATTTAAAAACAAAATCCACGCGGACGAAGTCGTGGGCATCAGCTAATATTGAATATATTTTGAGTTCCATGGGTTAAATACTATAATATACATTTATACAACAAAATATGCAACTTACCACCGACATGTATTGTACCTATGTACCGTACGTACAATACATGTCGGTGCCTTTGCATAGTGCATCTAATATAATACATTACAAGGCTGCGTGAAGACGGCTCCCGCTTCCTGCAGCCATCTTGTTTTGACTCGTTTTTTTTATATTAGTTTATTCAAATATCCTCTATTGCACACAGTTTCTTCACAAAATCTGAGAAAGAAAAGGACGGAGCGGGTACAGACCTCAGAGCGATCACCCTTAACGTAATTAGTTAGAAAAATATTATCGAAAGTCAGTTGACATGACCGGTTTTTTTTTCTATATTTTTGTTATTTATTTTGAAAATGTTCTTTTTTCTGTGTTACCTGCTCCTTGTGTTCCTTTTCTGCAGTACTTTATCTAAATACAGGTTAAAAATTTGTATCTAGTAACCCTAGATTAAAATTCTATTATGGAACTCAAATTTGCCCATAGTAACTTTATGGTCTTTTACGAGCCGGACAGCAGCGAAGCTCATTGTGAATTCCCCGAGCCAGCTTCCTCGGGGGATTCCCCCTTTCTAACTGAGTCCTTAGTCTTGAGTCTTGACGTTTAAAATTCAAGCAACATTCTTCAGAGCCGAGTTTACTATTTATCTGCGTTAACTTGCAACGACTGAAGCGAGCGGGGTAATAAGATTCTTTACTGGCGGCATTAAATAACTGTAATTGACCGAGCGAAGCGATGTACTTGCCTGTTTTTTTTGTTTAATATTAATTATAAACTAATTGATTACCGCGACTTCGTCCGCGTGGAATTAGTTTTTAAAAATACCATGGGAAACTCATTGATTCTCTTTGAAGACGGAAGATGGCTATCGGAACTCTGTAATAAAACAACGTAACCCCATCGAGTTTGGGCTCGTTTGATTCGTCATAACAAGTACTCTGATCCTAGATGAAGTCCAGAGTCTAATGATGTAGCTACTAAAAGCATGCATTTAAAAATAAAATTTTGGAACGAAGTTCCTTATCGCGCGTTGCGAACGGGGGCTAGACGGAAATTAAGACCAAAAGTTGTAACGACACTTTTTTGTAACGACACTTTTTGATGGCCTAAAAATATGTTATAAAATAATTTCAACAAGTTGTGCATCGCTCCCGTGGCTCAATTGGCTCGCGTGCGGCTGTTAACCGAAAGATTGGTGGTTCGAGCCCACCCGGGGGCGTGCAATTTTATTTTCATTTTTGATGTGAAACATCTATAGCCGCACGTAAAACAGATTTCTGGCGTGGCGACGCGTCGCCGTAGTAGTAGTCGCGGTAGTAGTAGTATTATTATATGTATACTTAGTGACATATTTAGTTCCTATCACAATCTGTTCTTTTCTGCATATTACTTTTACAAAATAATGTCGATGTTTCACATCTGCCAGGCGTCCCACGACGGCTCACAATTTTTTTTATTTTATAAAATTATTTTAATTTTAATATTTTATAAAATCGATATTTAGGCATCCCCGGGGTCATTTTGATTTTTATCGATAAAAAAATCATGATAAAAATGTATACCCGAATAATTATTTTCTTTATACCTCGAATAGAACTTGAAATTAATATTTTTATAATAATAACTTCGTTCCTATCTGGTGTCCCACGACACCACACGACTTTTTTTATTTACACTTGTTTTATTACTTCGTTAAATTGAAAAATGTAGCTCAGTAAAAGCAGATACAAAATGTCGAAATGTCATCGAACAAAGTTGTAGTTTCGACTTTTAAACTAAATTGTCGGTAGCGGCAGTTTAATTTGTACGTAACTCATGTTTATTCATGCGGATTTGCATGACTTTTCGGGTTGGATTCGGCCGATAGTAATCCCTCAGTTAACATTATTGCAAACTGTTGTTATGGTGCTTTTACATTATCTACGGAATTTTTATGGTTTTAGAAGCAAACATTACAATTTATCATCTTTTATCCTGGTTCACCTAGTGGTTAGGACTGTGGTTTCCTATTGGGGGGGTCGCAGGTTTGATCCCGGGCACGCACCTCTGTCTTTTCGGAGCTATGTGCGTTTAATCAATTAAATATCACATGCTTCAATGGTAAAGGAAAACATCGTGAGGAAACTTGCACACCTGAGAGTTCTCCATAATGTTCTCTAAGGTGTGTGAAGTCCGCCAGTTCGCATTGGGCCAGCGTGGTGGACTATGGCCTATAACCCTTCTCTGAGAGGAGACCTGTGCTCAGTGGTGAGCCGTTGATGGGTTGCTGATGATGATTGCTTAACGATACAGACAAACAGGACACCGATCTCTCACGTTTGGTCCGTATAAAATCAATCACCTTTATTCTTACCATATTATTTTGCCGAAAACCCAAATTAATAATTTTAAAAGTAATACCTACATGTAAAGAGCTCTTTTAAATGCTTTAATCCTACAGTACGCAACAATATTGGCTTGTTAATTACAGACACAGGTAATTAACCGCCACAGCAATTATATTATGGAAGCGAAATTATATAAATGTAAACCTTGATCCCTGTTAATAAATAAATTTAAATAATATATATTTTAAGTTAATAACTATTTTAAGTTTTAAATAATAAATATTTTAAGTATCGATGAGCTGAAATCCGAAATACCCAATTTCACTAACATTTGATAAGTTATATTCGAGAATAACTTAACAGTTATTCATATACATACAGGATACAGGTGGCGAAAGACCGAAGCCTGTGGAAATCCATGCAAGAGACATTTGTCTATAGGTTGATGAAGAAGATGAAGGCTATAAGTGTAAGTATATGGCTGTTGGATTGTGTATGGATGTGTTGTCCTATTGGGGGGGGTCGCAGGTTCGATCCCGGGTACGCACCTCTGACGACTATTCGAAGTTAATTGCGTTTAAGAAATTAAATATCACATGCATATGATGATATGCATGTGATATCACATGCATAACATCGCGTGTTTTTTAACGGTGAAGGAAAACATCGTGAGGAAACCTGCACACCTGAGAATTCTCCATAATGTTCTCGAAGGTGTGTGAAGTCCGCCAATTCGCATTGGGCCAGCGTTGTGGACTATGACCTATAACCCTTCTCTGAGAGGAGACCTCGCTCAGTAGTGAGCCGATGATGGGTTGATAATTGATAATGATGATGATGATGATGATATGGCTGTTACAGTCTGTGTTAAAATAGAAGGCAAATGGCAAAACGTTCATTCAGATTCTCGGGAACTAATTCTTTTACCTGATTGCATGAATTACAGGGCTTTCAGACGACGTAATTTTGTTACACAGAGAGACTACAAGCGTCTGTGCAGAGAGAAAAAACCCCCAATAGCATGATGCTGGGCTCATATCCGAATGGTCCTTGGTTCAATTTCTGGCACCGTTCGTTCAGTGTTCATCTAATCTCACACTATTGCCACCCATTATTGGGCATAGTTCTAATCGAATGAGGGTTAAGGCCATAGTACTTACCCTAGCTCTTTTCGGATTGGTAGTCTTTTGAGAACAATATGTATATTGGTAGACTTTTGAGAACAATATGCGAAATTCCCAAATATGCAGTTTTCCTCACAATGTTTTCAGTAAAATACACACATCAAAAGTGTCTAGGGATCAACATATATTTTTGCAATAACTTTTCTCCTGATTGATATTAATTAAAATTTTCTTTAAGGATTCATCAAATAAAGTGTTTTCGTTTGTCACAGTAACGATAAACCAAGTCACCTTTGCATTAATAAAGAAATTTGCCATTTTCCTAATAAAGGGATTTTTGACATTTGAACCACTAACATTAAAGTTCGAAAAAAAGACTGAAATAACAGTTTTCTTTTACACAATTAATAATCCGTGTTTCTACCGCGAACACTAACAACACAAGAACATCGGTTTGGCATACTCAAAATGAGTTCATCCAAATCACGCTGTGGAATGGCCGCCCATGTTCCTTGCAACAACAAAAAAAGGTCTTCTTGCCACTGGATACCCTCCATATTCGGCAGAGCTCTTCTCTGTAGCATATCCCATGCATGCTCAATCGGGTTCAAGTCTGGCGACTGAGCAGGCCAGGGCAGGACATTGATGTTAGCTGCGGCGAGAGTCTGTCTTACAACTCTTGCGGTGTGCGGTCGTGCATTATCATGCATTAACTGAAATAAGGGACCGATTTGCACTTGTAGAGGAACGATGACGTCTGATAAAATCGTCTCAGCATAAATTTGAGCGTTGAGGTTGCCTCTGATCCAAATCAACTCAGTTCTTCCGCCGATCCAAATACCCGCCCATACCATGATGGTTCCACCACTATAAGGATGGACTTCCTGGCAGGATTTTAATCGCTGTGGGCGTCCAGGGGTTCTCCAGTGTCGTATACGTCTTGTATCCGGTCTCATACCAAAACGAGACTCATCAGAAAAGCACACGAAACGCCATTGTTCTTCTGCCCAATTTCTGTGTTCAAGAGCCCATTGATATCGAATCCTACGATTGTGCATTGCTATAGGTGGTACCCGTAGCGGTCTTCGGGAATGAAGGTTCACTTCATGCAAGCGGTTTCTGACTGTTTGGTCGCTAATTAAGTTCCCTGAAGAGTGATGAAGCCTCACGGCTAACATCATGGCGGTTATTGTTGGAGCTCTTCGAGTTAAGATTTGAATGTATCGGTCTTGTCTCCGTGTGGTGCAGCGATACCGTCCTCCATGGCGCTCAGCCACGGTACCAGTGCTTCGGTAACGTGTCCAAAGTCGACTGATAACACTCAGACTTGTATTCAGAGCTAAAGCCACAGTACGTTGCCGGGAACCAGCTTCTATCATTCCCACGGCTCTGAGCATTTCTTCCCTGCTTAAATGACGTCGCCGCTCCATAATAACGTTGGTTTTAATCAGTAGTAGGGAAACAGTAGCACTAATAATGTCTTCAATGCGTTGTATGTTTTTATAGGGAAAATATTGACAGCTGATTTTCATCTTTTACTCGAATTTGATTGACAGTTCCTGATTCAAATTATGAAATGCACCAAAAACGATCCATATAAATTTATAAAATCATAAATTTATTACAAAGCCACATCTCAATCTCAAGAAATCCGCATAAAAATGCTTGATCCCTAGACACTTTTGATGTGTGTAGTAGCTTCAAATATGCTGCTACGAAATGCTGGAACGATTTGCCTCCTCCGATGTACCTAAGAAAATCAAAAAATTGTTTTAAAACCAACTTAAGAAAGATGTTTTGTCTGCGCAATAGGGTAATTTTGGTTAGGTGCTCCAGAGCTCATTATAAACACTTTCATAATATTATTATTATAGCTGTAAAATATTATATATCTAAATATATAAAAGGAAAGGAAGACTGACTGACTGACTGACTGACTGACTGACTGATCTATCAACGCATAATTTCAGCCACTGGAGGGATCGGGCTGAGCATACATGTAGCCATTATTAATGTAGGCATCCGCTAAGAAGGATTTTTGATTTTTTTTTTATTCGATGACAAGCTAGTCCTTGACTGCGATCTCACCTGATGGTAAGTGACGATGCAGTCTAAGATGGTAGCGGGCTAACTTGAAAGGGGTATGGCAGTGGTTTCTACACATCATCGTGCCGGAACGCTAAATCGCTTTGCGGCACGTCTTTGATGGTAGGGTGGTAACTAGCCACGGCCAAAGCCTCCCACCAGACCAGACCAGAGACAATTCAGAAATTAAAAATTCCCAAATTGACTCCGCCGGGAATCGAACCCGAGACCTCCCAGTTATAAGACAACAACACCACCACCACGGAGCCAGGGAGGTCGTCAAATGGAATCCCTAAGGAGATAAAATAGGGGTTTGAAAAATGAAAGTCCATGCAAAAGACCTTTTGTCCAGCACAAGTCTATCAATTGATAAAGATGACAGTTTATGTCACTTCTAGGAATTTTGACGACACAAATTCAAATCTGAGCTTACGTCTACCCAGACTGTATGAACTTACAAAGAAAGCTCATCAAATTAGTAAACATGACATGAACCGGGCTGTGTACTTCGCCCGGAGAATCGTATGTGCTCTAATATGTCTAGACTTGTGTAGGTTTGCCTTGGAATTATTTTGTCTAACCCTATTTTGTGTCTAAAAACCCATTGGGGGTTTACAAACGCTACGCCACCAGATAAGTGCCTACCAGGCCAAAATTTCTTCTTCCTTCTAAGTCAAAATAATTTACATTTTGCCTTTACAAGACCAACTGCTAAGTTTCTTGCCGCCTCTTCTCAGTAGAATTTGCTTTCCGAACCGGTGGTAAAGTCTTGATTTGTCATAAAATCCATAGGTTGGCTGACGTGAAATAAATATTTTTGAATTTTTTAAAATAATCTCTTTGATTTCGTATTTTCGTGTAAGTAAATGTAAAAAATAAATATTGAAAAAAACTTGAGAGGTGTCAAGGGACACCCGGATGGAACGTAGTTCTTTTCGATTACATTGTGTTCGGTATTTTCGCGATACAACATTGTGTCTCCGTAGCCTAGTGGCTCCGGCAGTCGCCTAAAAGTTCAAAGTCGATGGTTCGAATCCCAGCTCGACAGACTGAATTTTCTATTTTCAGTCAGTTATAAGTTATAAAAAATTAGGGATTATAAAAGTTATAAGTTATATCTTTTAAGTTATAAAAAATTAGGGAAAAATTCCACATGTAGAAATAATTTAAAATAAAATTGAAAATAGAAAATTCTGTCTGTCGAGCTGGGATTCGAACCATCGGCGTTGAACTTTTGGGCGACTGCCGGAGCCACTAGGCTACGGAGACCTAATGTTGTATCGCGAAAATACCGAACACAATTCAAAATTCACATTCAACAAAAAGTGTCGGTTTCAAAAATATGTCGAGTATCGGTTCCTTAATTTTTTCCGTCTAGCCCCCTTCCGTACCGCGCGATAAGGAACTTACGTTCCAAAATTTAAACACCGAATTTTTTTCAAAGTATTTCATGATAAGATAGTCATTGACTGCGATCTCACCTGATGATAAGTAACGATGCAGTCTAAGATGGTAGCGGGCTAACTTGGGAGGGGTATGGCAGTGTTTAGATCCATGCCCATACCTAATAGGTCTTTACATGCCAATTGCCATCGTTCCGTAACGCTAAAGCTAAAGCTTGGCGGCACGTCTTCGACCGTAGAGTAGTAAAAAGCTTCCTAACAGAAATTGTTTCTCCTTAAGCCCTCCGATTGTCTAAAAGTTGCCGATCAAAATCGTATTCATTCGATAGCATTAGCATCAAAGTACAATAAAACCATAATAACATTGAATTAGAGCTCAATTTCGTGTATGCATTCTTATACGTTTAGGTATATACGATACGCTCCATAACGCTCTGTTACACGGGGAATCCCGATTTGGATTTTAAAAAAAAAGGAAATACAAGTTCACTGGAATATAATATATTATTAAACATTTAGTTTAATCAATTAAATATAATTAACAGGATTTTTACGACTAGCCATGTAACGGCTTCGGATATCTCGACTCGACTAACTCCAACCCGCAGCAGACGGTCAAGCGCGATCACGCTGATGCAGCATGCATCGGCATAAACGGCCTCAGAGCCAGAGTGTAACACCTCCCCTCATCAAAAATAAACTTCGAAAATAATTTCGAAGTTTATGTTTACCAAGATTTAAACACCTCTTCTAGTTCTTGGAGGAACTATTTCTGTCCCCGCATTCACAGTTTCTGCTGCTGGCTGGATGTTTTCCATAAGAATCTCAGGAATTTCATGCTGGTCGCCAATCTTACTACAGAAATTGAATTTAATAAATTTTAAAATAATGACACAGACAATGGACAATATTACAAAATTAAATGCTAAAGAGTAATGGGATCCGTATTTTACTATATGCGGTTCATTTATTATTTTGTCAAGTTCTTTATTTATATCGCGGTTAAAATTAATATTTTCTAAATCAACATTTTGCAGTTTAAAAGGGGTTGTATTCTTATTGTCTAATGTCTGTTTAAATTTAACAATATTACAGCATGAATCATTTATTATATTAAATTCTGAAGTGACAATTAAAGGTGAAGTGATATTTAATACATTATTATTAGAATATAATCTTGTTGTTTTACAATAGGCTGTGCATTGTTTGGGTATATTTAGTATACCTGTTCCAAAAACGCTGATTTTACTTAGATCTAAATTGGTGCATTCTACTGATAATTTTGCGGGTATAGTTTGTATGAATATCCATCTGTTATTAGTGATGGGTTTCCAAATATCGATAACGCCAGATAGGAATTGAGTTTTACACTGCACTGGTATTTCAGTTATTACTTTAGTCAATAGTTCACTTTCACATGATGGATTCGTGTTTGATGAAAATATGTTCATGATATTACAAATGAAGTTCGCCGAATCTATTGCCTTGCAAGAAGAAAGTGATTCAAGGCCACTGTAGTACGCTTTGTCCTTAGTAATCGCTATATACTTGTTGTCTGGCATGATGAGGCTGAATGAGTCTGGCTTTACAGAATTATGTGGAATTGGTAATGGGATATTATGATACACATAGAATTCCTGGGGAATTACTAATGGTATTTGTAGCACAAACATAATCCTATTATTCAAATAATAACATATTAACTTAGAAATATGAAAAACCAAATGTATTGAACTTAAATCTAACTTAAATGCTAATTCTAAACTTCTAGGCAAATGCTTATAGTTGTCGACAAGTTCTCTGTACAATTGATGGGGTGTGATCACAAAAGGGTGAAGAATATTCAAATTAGAGAAAAGCACGGCAGTAATTATGTCTTCCAGTTGGAATGAAAAATCGAGTAAGGACGCTTCTAAGCTATTTAGAACTGAGTTTATTTCAGAAGTAATTAATAATTTATTTGTTACTTCTGTTATTTTCCTTAATTTGGTAGAGAGCTTGTCCACAGCCTGGTTTAAATTTTCTTCATTTACCTTTAATTTGTGCAATGAATGATTGAATGAGCTAATTGCAGAAGTAGAAACTAGTACATTCTCCTTCATGAGTAAAGCCAACTTTTTAGTATCAGTTTGAACAGAGTTTATTGCTTCGTCATACTTAATTGCATCATTTTCATCTAGGGTGCCAAATATTTGTTTTAAAATAGATCCTACTCCTCCAATCCATGCTCCGCGTTTCAATCTTCTTTCCAGAAGGTGAGATATGGAAAGGTACTGTTTATAAACATTTTGATACCGCACAAATAAAGGTTCGAACATACTATTGCATTCCAGGTCATCTGTAACATTCGTCTCTTTACAAAGATATCTTATATTCACAAATATAGAATTTATATTTTGAATATGAGACTGAATATGAGAAATGTCAATTGGCATTAATATGCTTAAGTGTCCATTAATAATTTTAAGTTTACCCATGTAGTCAAAATAGATTCCAGAGCCGGATGAGATTGGATGAACAACACTTGGTGTGACAAATGCAGATGCACTGAAATAGCAAATAACTTAACTAAGTACAATCTAAAACCTAAAACTACAGCTTAATCTATGACACACAAAAAAAAAAATTAAAATGACAAAAATAATCAGTCATATAAAATAATTTATATGATTTGATATTTAATTACTGCGAAGAAGAAGAAGAAGGACCTTCCGCAACTTCCGCCAACTTGACTTCATCAAAATGATGCTTAACATGCCTTCTATTAATTATCAAGGAAAGGGTATTATTGCCGTGGACTTTGACGACCTTATAAGGTCCTCTGATTATAATCTATGGTGCAATCTAGATCTTCTAGAAGGTCGTTACCAATTATACCATCGTATAATAAATTAATATCATCAACTATATGGAAACGATAAGAAATTGTCCCTTTGGGAATCGAATCAGAAGTGAAATCGAGGTTGCAGTAGCCTGAAGTTGGAGTCAATTTGTTACCAGGATCAATTCCTTTTAAATAAATTTTTTCTTTAATGACATTAGGCATATTTTTGATGCACGTTCTTTTTATAAGACTTACTGAGGAACCTGAGTCAACTAGAAAGGATAACGGATTAGTATTTACATTTGTGTGGATTGAGACATGTGGTAAAGAACATTTATTTGGATTTGTTTTAATTTCATGTATTTTTATAGATGGTTCAGGATGATGTAATAGTGTAGGATTTTGTGAGATACCGCTTCTTTGGGGCTGGCTACCCGTGTGGAATATCTCAGGACTGCCGGTTTGGGGCTGGTTACCCTGCTGTATAGTCCTTGGGTTGAGGTCTCCGTTTTGGGGCTGATTACCCTGTTGTATGACCTTGGATTTGGAAGGACTGCCGGTTTGGGGCTGGTTACCCTGCTGTATAGTCCTTGGGTTGAGGTCTCCGTTTTGGGGCTGGTTACCCTGTTGTGTGACCTTGGATGTGAATTTAGAAGTATGTGTGCATGGATTTGTGCCGACTTTTTGGTATAGTCTCGTGCGACACGTAGGCGAGACTTTTATTCGTTTAAAGTGTCACCCCCGTTAATTTCACAAACATCCTCTCCATTTTGTTCTTCAGAAGGTTCGGGTATGAAGTGTACACGGGAGGTGGAAGGTTTTTGTTGGTAAAACTTTCGGAACCGATTGTTATTGAATTCCCTACGTTTGCAATTTTCAATTACGTGCCCTGGGGATTTGCAGTATCTGCATTCAAGATTATTGTTGTTGCTGTTGTTGGACTGATTGAGTTGGAATGAATTAGGTTGAGGTGTAGGTGATGTTCTAAAAGGACGAGGAGGTTGTGGATTAAACGGTCTTCTAGTTCTATTCTCTATTGTGTTTCTTTTGAAAATGGTTTCTTGTATTCTTTCTTCTGATATGGCAAAGTTAATCGCCTCATTAAGAGACTTGGGTGACCTACACCTGACTATGTTGGAAATTCTGGGCAAAAGGCCCATTAGGAAATGATGTAATGCAAGCTCTTCCATAGACGCAGTACGCCCTGGTAGCTCCCTTACTTTGCAATTGGAGAGAGAGATTTCTGTCAGAAGTTGGGATAGGCACGTCTCTATTCGTAGAGAAAACTGCGTAACATTTTCGTTGTGTGCCTGTCGGCACTCTTGTAACTCTGTCAGTAGGTGTGAGTAGTGTTTTCGAACACTAAACTGGGTTTTAATGAAGTCCTTTAATTGGTCCCAAGACGTAAACTCTTTTATCGAGCAAGCCACCTCAGCTTTTCCGCTGAGTTGGCAAAGTATGTATTTAAAAACAATAGGCTTTTGTTCTTCTGAAGCAATTTCGTAAGCATTATTACAATTTATTATGAAGGAATTCAATGTTTCTCTATTTCCATCATAGGGTTTTATAAATTTCAGTAGTATGTTTAATTCTAGCTCTATCGTGGGAATAGTCCGTTTTGCGGAACGGGTTCTCACATTGGGTTTGTTATCGGAAGGCCTTTCGTCTTCCGTGTCGGAAGGTAGAAGGGTTTCGCTGGGTACATTTAGTGTGGGTTTCGACATTTTATAATATGTATAATACTTAATTGAACGTAAAAGAAATTCGTATAAAAAGAAGCAATTAATATCAGTGTAACACAAAGAGGTATCAAATAGCCAGACTCACAGTACGAAGAATGCGTAGGCGATAGCGATTACAGACATGGTTCTCGTCGCGTTCTGCTGACGTGTACGGCTGGATTCTCGTTCTCGGAACGTTGGACCACACAGGACACTAGACACTTAGGTATCACTCACTGATATAATTCACTTTATCACTGAATTATTTCTTATATTATTCTTGTATTATTATTCTTGAGGAAAATTGTAGTTTAACTGCACACACACTTTATGGGCACTAAGGAACACCGAGGACCCGATTTTGGATCCCTTTACGCTGCCACCAAATGTTACACGGGGAATCCCGATTTGGATTTTTAAAAAAAAGGAAATACAAGTTCACTGGAATATAATATATTATTAAACATTTAGTTTAATCAATTAAATATAATTAACAGGATTTTTACGACTAGCCATGTAACGGCTTCGGATATCTCGACTCGACTAACTCCAACCCGCAGCAGACGGTCAAGCGCGATCACGCTGATGCAGCATGCATCGGCATAAACGGCCTCAGAGCCAGAGTGTAACAGCTCCATGTTAAAATCGGGTGTACTGAATTTGTGACAATCAATACAGTCAAGGAATACTTTAATTTGACGCTAATGCCATCAAATGAATACGATTTTGATCGGTAACTTTTTACACTCGCACCTCAGGTCAAAACGACTTTATTCATTATATCAAGCTGTTTGGAAGATGAAGATGGAATTAGAAAACCTTATTTCTAGTACGTTACGTACAAAAATAGTTTGAAGCGTAAAACAAAAGTTAAAATCAAATCAACACAACTGCTCGTATAGTAGAATGGCTGATTACAAGATATTGCCCAGAAAAGAGATTAAAAAAAATCGCACCAATCACATTCAATTCGTACGAACGTTCCAATTTTGTAAAATAATTTTTAAATTTCGAACTCTGGCTGACCAATTAAAAATAAATTACGAGCGGCTGAGTGCAGACAGGGTTGACGTCTCGCTTAATGTAAATTGTAATGATTCATTATTGTAGCAGCGGTGATGGTTTGGTGGTTAAGTTGGTCCATTTCGAGGACTCCAGGGTTCAATTCCTAGGCTCTTGTAGTCGAAATTAAGACGTTGGTACATTGAAATCACACTATTCCTACTTCCTACTTCCTACTTAATATTATAAATGCGAAAGTTTGTTAGGGTGTATGGATGGATGAAATAACATTATTATTTCTGTTCTTCAAGTTTTCTTTTCCATCTTCTATTATGTAGTCAGCAAAAATTAAATTCAAATAAAGGTAAATTCAAATTTAATTTGGATTTTCGCAATAGGGAATATGCATGATTTTTTTTTAATTTCTTAAATTAATCATTTACATCTCTATAACATATAAAAAATATAAATAGGTTTGAAAATAGTCAAATAATTTTTCAAAGTGAAATTTAAAACATTGAATAAATTTGAGCCGTTCAAACGCCACCATTTAGCGCGCGCTTTTGATGACGTCATTCGACATGTCCCGTGTTTGTTTACTATAGCGTTTCAGTTACTTCATACTTATTTTCAGTTTTAATTGCTACACAAACCATGGAAGAAGTTAAAAAACCTTCTTACAAGTATTGTATGGTACCTAAATACAAAAAAACACTATTATTAGTACACCCGATAAAGTGCTTTTAGGGTTCCGTACCCAAAGGGTACCAACGGGACCCTATTACTAAGCCTACGCTGTCCGTCCGTCCGTCCGTCTGTCAGCGGGCTGTATCTCGTAAACCGTAATAGATAGACAGATGAAATTTTCACATATTATGTATTTCTATTGCCGCTATAACAACAAATAATAAAAATTAAAGTAAATTAAAAAAATTAAATTAAAATATTTTCATGGGTACATGGAAATATTTTTATTTAATTTTTTTTAACGGAACCCTAAAAGAGCGAGGCCCGACTCGCACTTGGCCGATTTTTTCGTATTCCACGAGATGCGAAAGTACGAAAAAAAAGTGTAAGAAAATTGTTCATATAAATCGGAATATCGTATTTATCTAATACTTATTTACAAAAAGTATATAAACATATCAAACTTGAGTGAGCTTCAATAACATAATATTACGTATAAATTATCATGATATAGACGTAAATTAGGAGTTTAGGAACACAGATGGTTATTTAAAGGTTATGTTTTGTTTTAAGTATTATTTAAACATATAAGAATAAAAATCTATGTTAAGGACTAAAATATACCATGTAACATAATAATTATCTTGCAGCTTTCACTCCTTTGATCTCTGCGCTAGTAAAATCGAGATTTGATACAAAATATACTGACATCATAAATGCATCTATTTTCGGTAAATTATCCGATTGTGCTTTGACAAAACCAGTTTCTGTCATCGACCTAGATTGACTACAAATATAAATTCACAAGTAATCACACAGGAATACAGTTTTAAACAATTTTTCTCACAAACACTGTATGAATATCGACGCCGTAAATCAACCGTAACACAAATGACGTCACATTTCGTTTCGACCAATGGCGACGCGTTTTGTAAGTTTGAATTTCCCTCCTTTATTTTTCACTTTCTATATAATATTTTCTGGGTTTAAATAATAACTAAATAAAAAAAATACCTTTTAAGTATAATGTTAAGGCAATAAAGAATCTAGAAAAAAATATTTGAGACAAATTTAAATTCTATGCATATTCCCTATTTGTAAACTAATACGACAAAGTAGGCTTACGCATTCTAATTGCGCCAAATGCAATGGCAGTATCATCTTCACAGGTATATAAAAATCTTTACTTGGTGAGAATAATTAGAATGAGCGAGAGAGCAAACATTGGGACTCGCCTGAATTAAATCTTTTACAGTAACATGACGTATACGACGTTCATGAAATTCAAATTTAGAAATCGTGTTCGATTTTTAAATCCCGGATTACCGGCTGTAGCCGCAATGTCAAACTAATCGGGCTTAATTCTTATTTCGAATTTGAATTTCGAACATGTTCGACTTTGTTTCCGTGAATTCGAATGGATTGTGACGTAGTTGCTTTGTTCTTTTATTCTTTTAAAAGCGGATTTGCTTCGGTAACTTTTTGTTTGGAGCTTTTAAAAGTTTTCACTTTGATGCATTCGATGCTTCGATGATTGAATTGATATAGATTGAGATTGATACGATACAAAAATGTTTTGTTTTGATATCTGAAAGCTGTGAAACAAAATAATTCTGGACACCATGAGCTTGGCGAATTACTATCACAGTTAAGACTGTCTGAATAAAATATAATAGAAAGTTTCATAATTTATTTACTAGTGGTTCGCCCCGAACTGAGACCTCGCGGTATCCCATAATTCCCTTAAGGTAGTTTTAACTATATTATATTGTAATTAAAACGCGTCGAATCTGATGACGTCAATCGTCATTTGCTTTCGTGGATGCGATGCATATTTACAATATTAAAGACAGCGCCATCTAGTAACAGTATAGTGAAGTTTTGTTAAAAACATTGATGCCCATTAAAACTCAAATAATTTCGTTTCTTTATAATATTTATCTAATCTTAGTATTTGTTGTTCAAGTACAGAATATAACTCAAATTATGTGTAAGTTTCAAGTTTTAAAACAAAGTGGTTTTAGAAATCTAGCCTCGAATACAATCTCCACTTTGAAAGCCCCCCATTTCGTATGGGAGCCCCCCTGAAATAAATATTTTTATAACTTTTTAAGCCATTTTCGGCTGGAGGCCATCGGTTTACATAACATATCTAAAATTGAAGTAATTACGTTCAGTAATTCAGAAGTTATAAGGCTGTGACAGACGGACGGACGGACAAGTGCAAATCGCTCTAGTAAACTCAGAGACCTTCGCTTCGCTCGGTCGATTAATTTGTGAATATGGTACAGTCAAGATGTTATAATATTATACAATTTAGAATGCGCATATTATCCTAGCAAAGTGCATGTCAATTGACGAAACATACTGGACATTGAATAAATTATGTTAACTTCTATTACGTACAATGTTTCTTGCAAATAAATAAATAATAAAATATAAATACAATACAAAGTGAGGTGTACAAATATATTTTTTGTATAAATAAACTTTTACAAATTGTGTTTGAATCGTCAAATGAATCTATCACTGGTTAGGAATATAACAAATTATGCTTAAACTTAAATACTTAGACCTTTTAATTGAAAAATAAATACTTACATAAGTAATATTTTTTATTATTTAAATATTTTTTTATCTCAGAAAAGCAACAGGTTTGAACTCTACGCGAAATCGACGCGATGCGAAGAAATTTTGAAATGAATTCTTTTAAAAGCAATCATTTCCTTTTCTGTCACATTTTATCTTTGAATTTAGTGTGTGTTCGCACAAATTGAAGCCGCGCCCGCTAAGCCGCCGGATAATATCCCGGACCAGCACCCCGATTCAGAACCTTACGATAACATAATTATCGATCGATTCGGTTTGTTATCGTACGATAAGATGAATTTTCAATTCAGAATACTCGTATGGACAGAGAAGTTGCCGAAATCGAAACCGAATCGAACCGACGTAGTTATCGTTCGATATCTTCTATCAAACGCTATTCACAATAACCGTATCGAATAAGATTTGCCGAACGTCCGATAATTTTAGTTGGTTTCTTATCGAAAGCTACAGGGCATCCGGTATCCTTTTGTTTACGTAATGTGTTTGCTGGTTTTTCGTATAAAATGATTATGATTAATGATTTTGGTATGTAAATGTTTACTTACCATATTGTACGTATTTTAACATTAAAATAACATAATAAGTACACCACAACAAAATAAATTATGAACCCAGAGGGATGAAACATGAACTTAGCGCCATCTTTCGACGAGGCTGAAAATTGGCCGTCAATAATTTAACAAGTTATCATTTTGAATAATTACTTCAATGACCTTCGAAAATGATTAAAATCTATTTATTTAGTGCTAACATAAATTTAATAACAAGTGAAATTTTGGTAAAACAACAAACTTCGTAAATCCACATGTAATTTAATGTATCTTGTCGATACCGATAACGAAGCCGATTCCGTAGTCGACATCGAATCGAATTCTCTAACCGAACATTCTGAATCGCGCGACAATAAATTTTCGATACGAGATCGATATCTAATCGTATCGAAACGGGAAGTTATCGAAATGTTCTGAATCGGGGTGCCGAGCAAATGAGAGTTTCATGACACCGCCGGAGAGTGGCGCGATAACACTGCGGAGAGAGAGTTTTTTAGAAAAAAGGAAGAAAATGGTAAAAAACTTCTCTGTAATAAACCTGAGGTCAAGCATCAATTTTATATTATTTGCTTTAGTAGGCACTACTTCCATGATTATTTCTCTTAACTACGTCATTCACGTCAAAAACTTTGAAAGAAAAGAAATTACTTACTTTTATCTGAATTTAACCAGTAGTAAAAATGTTTTTAAGAATTTAAGCAGTAATAGTTTTAGTTGAAACATCGGAAATAATTTCCCATGTTTTAACTAAAGCAGTAAGTAGTAACACGGGTGTTGAACATGTAATGAACGAAAGAAATCTCGGAAAAAGCTAGTTCTGAAATAATTTTTTTAAAAGCAATCACAATCTTTTCTTTCACATTATCTTTATATTTAGTGTGTGTTCGCACAAATTGAAGCCGCGCCCGCTAAGCCGCCGGATAATATCCCGGACCAGAGCAAATGAGAGTTTCATGACACCGCCGGAGAGTGGCGCGATATCACTGCGGAGAGAGTTTTTTGAAAAAAATGAAGAAAATGGTAAAAAAGTTATCTGACGTGGCTTTCAAAGAATTTTTACTTGAACCTGAGGACAAGCGGCAATTTTATATTATTTGTTTTAGCAATACTTCCATGAAAGACTTCGAAAGAAAAGAAATTACTTACTATTATCTGAATTTAGTCAGTAGTAACATGGGAAATAATTTCTCATTTTACAACTTTAGCTAGTAACACGTGCGATGAACATGTAATAAACGAAAAAAATCTTGGAATAAGCTAGTTCTGAAATAATTTCTTTCAAAAGCAATCACAATCTTTTGTGTTACATTATCTAGACTAGACTAGAGCAAATGAGAGTTTCATGACACCGCCGGAGAGTGGCGCGATATCACTGCGGAGAGAGAGTTTTTTAGAAAAAAGGAAGAAAATGGTAAAAAAAGTTATCTGAAATGGCTTTCAAAGAATTTTTAACACAAGAACCGCTGGAACCTGATGTCAAGCGATAATTTTTTATTATTTGCTTTAGTAGGTACTATACTTCCATGATTTCTCTTAACTACGTCATTCATGTCAAAGATTTTGAAAGAAAAGAAATTACTTACTTGATGAACATGTGATGAATGAAAGAAGTCTCGAAAAAAGCTAGTTCTGAAATAAATTCTTTTAAAAACATCATCATCAGAATCTTTTCTTTCACATTATCTTTATATTTAGTGTGTGTTCGCACAAATTGAAGCCGCGCCCGCTAAGCCGCCGGATAATATCCCGGACCAGAGCAAATGAGAGTTTCATGACACCGCCGGAGAGTTTCTAGAAATAATTTAATATAAAAAAATCTTTTTAAACAACTGACTGCAAACTCCCGCTTTACTACATTAACCACACACTGTACAAAGTATATAATTTATTGTTGATATTTTAAAAACTGCTCGACCGATTTCGATAAAATTTATATGGCACCACCTGGGGAGTATACCCTTTGAAATAAAAAAAGAATTTTCCAAAACGGTTTAGGCGTCTTCGAGTAATCCGTGGACATACATAAAAAAATATTCCGACGATTTGATAACCTCCTCCTTTTTTGAACAACTTCCTCCTTTTTTGAAGTCGGTGTAAAAGAAAGAAAAAGTAAAAAAGGTTACCGAAAGGGCTATTCAACATACTTTGTAAAAAGTCCCATTTGACGAGGTCAAGCGACAATTTCAACACGTAAGTACTCAAAACGTCAAATTCTTATTTTATATAAGTACCTACAACTAACAAAATTAAATCTAAATATCAACTAAATGATTAAAAACTACACAACTAAATTAATTAAGAATTTCTTATTATTATTTATTTTTAAAACTCCGGAATTCACTTTAAAGTTTTTGAAAGAAAAGAAAGGACTTTTTATTAGGATGATGCGATCTCACTGTGGAGAGAGAGAGTTTCTAGAAAGTTGAAGAAGGTACATAAGAAAAAGTTAAAAAACTTGACTAGATGACACATACATATTCGAAGAGCTGATGGTCGTTTGGGTCCCAAGGTGCTGGAGTGGCGACCCCGCACATGGAAACGCAGTATTGGCAGATCCCCCACTAGGTGGACCGACGACATCAAACGAGTCGCAGGGAGCCGCTGGATTCAGGCGGTGCAAGACCGAGATCTGTGGAAGTCCATGCAAGAGACCTTTGTCCAGCAGTGGACGTCTATCGGTTGACAAAGAAGAAGTAGAAGAACCCGACTATGGGAAATTCGATGTAACGTGCGTGTAATTTTGATCGTATTAAAAGCCTAGGTATGTCACCCGGACCTTAACAAAGAATCGATTGACACATCAGTCACCATAATTGGCTCAGTAGTTTAGGCGCTACGGTGAAACATACGTAAATATAATAAAACTGTAACTGGAAGATTTCTGTACATTTAATATATTTTAAAATTTTAATTGGGGGATGCTTTACTATCGATACTGAGCCCAAAACAGATTTTTATTTAATTTTTGTCTGTTTGTCTGTTTGTTTGTTCTTCTTTCACGTAAAAACTACCGCACAGATTTCTACAAAATTTTATACCGTGGTAGCTTATTACTCGGGTCAACATCTAGGCTACTTTTTATCCCGAAAAATCAAGAAGTTCCCGAGGGACTTTAAAAACTAAATCCACGCGGACAAAGTCGCGGGCATCAGCTAGTGCGTAAATACAAACATACATTGATCGCTAAAATCATTACCCTTACTTTTCGCTTTGACGTAGTCGGGTTATAAAAGAACGGCGCTTTTTAAGTTGCTGAAAAACCTTCGCTTATATTGAAACCGTATCGCAAAATAAACAGAATTCATAATTTTTAGTGCGAATTCCCAACGTATTCCATTTAATTTAGTGAGGCCAAAATTATAGAACGAGTGTTTTTCGTACTCCAATTTCGTTCAGTTTAAATAATTATTTTACAAATTAGGCAATACGAGGATTCGTATTTAATTTTAAAAAAATAATTAAGTAAGTACGTGTAATAATTAATAATAATAATGAACCTTTTGAGTAACTTTTGGGCATTTCCGCTTCGAAAGTGTAGTACCTAGCGGAAAGAAAGAGATAACACTACCACAGACAAAGGAATTAGGCGTGTCAAAATCAAACAGAAACTACAATTTTTCTACAATTTTTAATGCTTGACTTGACTAATCTTTAATATATATATAGCTGCTGGGGCTGATTGACTGATTCACTCACTCACTCACTCATTGATCACCTCTCCTGTAAAATTTTTTATGAAAAATTTTTTTTTCACCAATGGTTTCGTATAGAGGGCAAAAATTCATTCGGAGGAAAAATATGGAGAGAGCTGATGATTGAGGATTTCGGAGACTGGTGAAGAGCACAGCAGCACAGGGTATTGAAGATAGGTGGGGTGTGCTCGAACAAAAGTCACTTGAAACCTCATCCAATTCGCAGTGAGCTGAAAATAAATTCAAAATGGCGGAAAAAAGATGGCCGCCATACAAATTTCGTCGGTGTCTATCTCGGGGAGTATAAAAGATGGAAGAGTGGTTTCTTTGCAAAAGATGATCAGGACCCAAAGGTGTATTTGATGAATAGAAAAAAAATCCAAGATGGCGGAATTTTTTTTTCTTCATACAAAATATATGGCGAATATTGAAGAGACTAGAAGCCGGGAATCATGCAAGACTTTGATACGGTTCCTTTTCAAGATTTGTTTTTATTGAAGAATTTTCATTATGACAAATGATGACATATGATGATCGAGGGTTTGGAAGGTGGGTGAGGAGCACGGCCATGGCAATGAAGATAGGTGGGGGTGCTCGAACAAAAGTCACTCGAAACCTCATCCAATTGGCAGTGAGCTGAAAAAAAATCCAAAATGGCGGATTCAAGATGGCGGCCATACAAACTTCAACGGTGTCTATCTCGGAGAGTATAAAAGATGGAAGAGTGGTTTCTTTGCAAAAGATGATCAGGACCCAAAGGTCTATTTGATGAATAGAAAAAAAATCCAAGATGGCGGAATTTTTTTTTCTTCATACAAAATATATGGCGAATATTGAAGAGACTAGAAGCCAGGAATCATGCAAGACTTTGATACGGTTCCTTTTCAAGATTTGTTTTTATTGAAGAATTTTCAATATGACAAATGATGACAAATGATGAAAATGATCAAGACCTAAAAGTTGCCGAGTAGAAAAACCGCGGTCCGCTTGCGGGCCGCGCACCCACGCGCCCTACTAGTCTATATATATAAAAGAAAGTGGTGCTAGTTACACTATTTATAACTCAAGAACGGATGAACCGATTTGGCTGAAAATTGGTGGAGAGGTAGCTTAGAACCAGGAGACGGACATAGGATACTTTAAAAAAAAAAACAGAACAGCGGATTGATGCGATTTTTTGCATGGGTATAGTAATGGATGTAGTAGTGGTTCCTCAGACCGGGAGAGCTACTTTTTATCTCGCATAATGAAAGAGTTCCCGCGGGAGTTTTAAAAACTAAATCCATGCGGACGAAGTCGCGGGCATCAGCTAGTATAATATATTGGTTTGATACTAGAGCTATAAGAATAGCCATATACCAAGAAAAGAAGTTATAATGTGTGATACGAGAATTTTTTATAACTTATAAGTTATAAAAAATTAGGGAAAGGTTCCACATGTAGAAATTGTTTAAAATAAAATTGAAAATGGAAAATTCGGTCTGTCGAGCTGGAATTCGAACCCCATCGACTTTGAACTGTTATGTGACTGCCGGAGCCACTAGGCTACGGAGACACAATGTTGTATCGCGAAAATACCGAACACAATGTAATCAAAAGGAACTACGTTCCATCCGGGTGTCCCTCGACACCTCTCAAGTTTTTTTTTAAATACTTATTTATGTAGATTAGCGCTTGACTGCCTGGTAGACTCATTGACGATTCAAAAGTACTTGTAAAAGTTTATTTTGAATAAAAACATTTCTATTCTATTCTATTTTATACTGCAATCTCACCTGATGGTAAGTGAAGATGAAGTCTAAGATGGAGCGCACTTGCCTAGAAGATGCCTATTCACTCTTGATTTAAAAGTACCCAAGTTAAAGTCAGTTGGAAAAACGGAAGCCGGAAAGGCTTTCCAAATTTTAGCGGTGCGTATTAGGAACGAGGAAGCAAAGCGCTTAGTGCGGGATCGGGGGATTTCGACCACGTAGCGGTGCAGATTCGAGCGATGCCTTGCGGTTCGGTGGTAGAAGGGTGATGGAGGAACTAGTTCGAATAGTTCTTGTTATACTTTAGGCGTGAAATAAGTACTCAAAATTCAAAATTATTTATTTCACGTAGGCCAACCTGTGGCTCTTATGACAAGTCATGATTCTACCACCGGTTCGGAAAGCGGATTCTGCTGAGAAGAGCCGGCAAGAAACTCAGCAGTTGCTCTTTTCAAAATAATAATTTTACAATATTATTATGAAGCTATTACACTGTAATAAGTTTTTTATACTATCTTGTGGGCAGCTGGATGCCAAGCCGATTTAACTGAAACTTTGTTAGAACAAAATATAATATTTCCACAGTGAGGGGAAGTTCCAAAAAAAAATAAAAACATAAAAGTACTACAATTCAATTCATGTTAAGACGGGCAGACACAAAGTAGCCCCATTCCCGTAGGCGGCACCCGTTCATGAGCTTGACGCATGATCCACTCCATGATACTCGCATTTAAAGTCCATCTCGACAGTAGCAGGACGCAATATCTTCGCTGTGACCGCGAGGCAGTGAGGCAGCATTATTAAAACATTAGTCGCAAAGAAACATGTATTTTTTGAGTCGAGGGGGATGTTTACACGAACACGCCCCTATTACGTTAGCAAGCCTTCCTTCCCTTATTCCTTTTTAATTTGGATATTGTTCCTCGGCTTACAAATTTCCTGGAAATCGTATCTCATACGTTTAATATGACCCAGCCACCCTTATACTATTCAAAGGTACATTTACAATAAAGGTGCATACATACAAGGTATATAAAGGTACATACAAGGCACATTGATCGAGTAACTGTGTTGACGACCTACCTGGCGCAGTGGTGAGCGCTGTGGTCTTATAGCTGGGAGTCCTCGGGTTCGATACCCGCAGGGGCAATTTGGGAATTTATAATTTCTGAATTGTCTCTGGTGTGGTGAGAGGCTACGGCCGTAGCTAGTTACCACCCTACCGTCAAAGACGAGCCGCCAAGCGGTTTAGCGTTCCAGAACGATTGCGTGTATAAACTGAGTAGGGGTATGGGTTGAATGTACCCTGCATTACCCCTTCCAAGTTAGCCCGCTACCATCTTAGACTGCATCGTCACTTACCATCAGGTGAGATCGCACTACCTTGTCACAGAATAAAAAAATCTATGGGATTTATTTCAGGATATAGGATGGACCCCCACTACTAGTTGGATTGACGACATTAGACGAGTCGCAGGGTACTGGTTACAGACGGCACAAGACTAACATGTGAAAGTCCTAACATAATTTGTACAGCAGTGAACCTCCTGTCATCATCAACATCCACGACTCACTACAGAGCGCAGATCTCTGAGCGAATGGTTGTAGGCCATAGTCCACCACGCTGGCCCAATGCAAATTGGCAGACTTCACACACCTTTGAGAACATTATGGAGAACTCTCAGGTGTGCAGGTTTCCTCACGATCTTTTCCTTCACCGTTGATGATACATGTGATATATAATTTCTTAATTTATTCTTCAATTTGCGATATTAACTTTATTTTCGAGACTTTTTAAGTTACGCTGATTATAGGTTATAAGCTGATTTTTTAAAAACCGCTCGATCGATTTCGATAAAATTTAAATGGGATCACCTGGGAAGTATAATCCTTTCAATCAAAAAAAGAATTTTCGAATTTCAATCGGTTCAGGCATCTTCAAGCAATTGGTGAACATACATAAAAGAAAAGTTTCCGACGAATTGAAACCTCCTCCTTTTTTGAAGTCAGATAAAAAAGAAAAATGGCTCTTTGTTATAATATTTAAAAACTTTATTTTAAATAAATAAAAAAATATCAATCAAATACCCAATTATGATGTAAGGAATTAGTTTTAAAATCCCTCGGGAACTATTTGATTTTCTGGGATAAAAATAATCACTCTACAGGTCCTCAACTACACCCATGTATAAAACCACGTCGATCTGAAGCTCTGTTGCGGAGTGATTAAAGGACAAACCAACTAACAAACACACTTTCGCATATTTTTTATTTTTTTTTAATAAAAGAATATCAGGCAAGTTGAAATTGACTAATATTCTCCTCTCCCCTCCAAATAAGCGGAAAACTTGTGCTAGGAGTGGGTACGACAATAGTGCAACGGGTGGGATTCGAACCTGCGACCTTTCAGTTTTCAGTCCGCACCTTTAAGAGTGGGTGTGCGCTCGTTAACAGTAAACAGATTTGATATTTACAGTAGTAGATCAAGTTTCAACTATCCGAAAAAAAACACGCAAGAATTACATCATACTGCCAAGGGACGTGTTTGGGCAAAAACATAAAATGATGAGATTTGTTCGATAATAAAAAATCGCGAAGTTAGGTCTAATTTTTAACCAATATTCATTTATTTTCAATGTGTTGCATATTACAGAGCCAAAATTTTTATATTAAATTCCGATTGATATTATCAAGAGAGTAGCCTAGCGAATTGAAAAGAAAATTAATATTTTACGAGTTACAAAGTATTTTGGCGCTTACTACACTCCTATTCCGCGCAAAACGCTTTCTTTTGTCGCGCCTCACATGAGGTTGTGGCTATGTTTTATCTCATCGCGAAATTTGATTTTATTTTGGGGTTACACGCGCTACCGTTGGGCTATTGAGGCTTCTTTTATAATATTAGTATGATTTAAACTCATCCAGCCAGGTGGGTATATCAGCGGCTGAACCGGAACCGACCGTCCGGAGCCAACTGATTGAACTTCCGCGAACCGGACGCTGTGACGTCACTACACGTCCCCAGCATCCCGGTATTGAGTTATACTGACTTCGAGATGCACCCTAATAATTATAACGTATCTAGGTACTCACTGATGTACACGTCTTCGTCCGCATGGATTTAGCTTTTAGAGTGAGAACTTTTTGATTTTCTGGGATAAAATGAAGCCTACGAGTATGTCACTCTCCTGCAGGCCTAGTATGCACGCGCGAGAAAATTTTGTCCACCCCTTTTCTCGTATTACCTCTATTTCCCTATCGAAACTAACATGGTTGATTCGTCTTGGTACCTACGTCAAAAGTAGAGATAAAATTATTTTCTCTATTTTTCTCTACGAACTCTAACACGGCGACTGGCGACATCGTTTTCTCGAATTTTGAAGAGTAAACGAGAAATCAGTCTACATCGACAATATCTCTCTCTTCGCGAGATATCACTTCGACGTGCATGCTAGGCCTGCAGGCCCCAACTATAACCATGCAAAATATTACCTCGATCCATAGTTCTGTTGCGGCGCGATTGAAGGACAAACCAACAAACAAACACACACTTTCGCATTTATAATACTAGTAAGGATAATTGCCTCACTGGTTTAGAGCTGGTTTATTTAGCTACGCATGGTTTTTGTTATTAGCTTGATTCTTCTTCTTCTTCTTTTTAATCAACCTATAGACGTCCACTGCTGGACAAAGTCTCCTCCATGGACTTCCACCGACTTCGGTCTTGCGCCGCCTGAATCCAGCGGCTCCCTGCGACTCGTTTGATGTCGTCGGCCCACCTGGTGGGGGGTCTGCCAACACTGCGCTTCCCGCTGCGGGGTCGCCACTCCAGCAACTTGGAACATCAACGACCATCACCTCTTCGAACTATGTGAAAAATAGTTACCAAAATAAAAAGTTTAATATTAAGAGTAAAAGGTACATAAGTCAATTTAAGGAAAAAGAGAAATGGATCTCTTTAAACGAGCTTCCAAACTTTGTACACTCGTAGAGTGAATGTAACCTGAGATAATACAACTGAAGAGCGGCTAATGAATACATGTTTATACTTTTCTATTCGCTATAGGTAAATGGATTTAGATTCGTGGGGAAACCTGCATGCCTGAGAGTTCTCCAAGAAAATGCCTATTCATTCTTGATTTGAAGGTATCCAAATTGTAGTTACATATTTAGAAAAACGGAAGGGCATTTCAAATTTTAGAATAGAATAGAAATATTTTTTTATATAAAAATAAACTTTTACAAGTGCTTTTGAATAGTCAGATGAATCTACCAATGCACTGGTTCGGAATGCCGTGGCTGCCGAGAAGAACCAGCAAGAAACTCGGCGGTTGCTCTTTGTCAATAGGTATACATAGTTCACAGTAGGTACTATGCTATGTATGCAGTGTTTCCACAATGAGGGGAAGATCCGAAAAATGCACTATTTACAATCCAATACATTTTAAGGGGAGCAGACAGAAAGTAGCCCCATTCCCGCCGGTGGAACCCGTTCACGAGCATGACACATGACCCATCCGTTGCTCAACCATATTTGAGAGAACGTAACAACCCGCACCATTAGTCGCATGCACGCATTAGCGGTGCGTATCTGGAGCGAGGAAGCAAAGCGACATCAAGACTGAGTTAAAACGAGACAGATTTATGTCAGGACATATTTGTGTCTCATTTTAACTCAATCTTGAGTCTCGAGCAGAGCCAAAGTACGATCTATAGATCAGCCTCATTGCGCTACGTGGAATGTGAACCACGTAGCGGTGAAGTGCGGTTAGTTCGAGTAATTAATTTGATCGTAATAATAAACGATGACATTAGCATCAAAGTAAAATGAACCATAATTGTATCGATTTTTAACCGACTTCAAAAAAAGGAGGAGGTTATCAATTCGTCGGATTTTTTTATGTATGATATTATATGACGATTATTCGAAGACGCCTGAAGCGATTTGTAAAATTATTTTTTGTTTGAAAGGGTACACTTTCCAGGTGGTCCCATATAAATTTCATCGAAATCGGTCGAGCGGTTTTTAAAATATCAATAAATTATATATTTTGTATAGTGTGTGTCTGTAATGTAGTAAACCGGGAGTTTGAAGTCGGTTGTTTAAAAAGATTTTTTTCATAACATGATTATAATTTGGAGCGTTTTCGTTATGCAAAAGTATAAAAATACATACACGAAATAAATACTCTTATGGTTTATTTTACTTTGATGGTAATGTCATCGTTTACTATTTATAGTTAACTATCAAATCTTGTACTAAACGTACAGACCCATTCGATGCCTTGCAATTCGATTTTAGAATGGCTTACGGTAGTAAATATAACATGTCTCTGTAGAATGGTGATGGTGGAACCAAGTTAAAAAGTCCCTGTGTACACTCTCCGAAATATATATATATCATTCGAACAGATTTGTCCGATCTGTCACCAATGAAATATCCCCATCAGTAGAGTGAATAAATAACAGTTGGATAAATAAAAGTTGATAAACTGCCGCCCGACCCTTGTCAGCGGCTAATCAGACGGACGGGTATTTTGATTTATTTATACGCTCTAACTTGTGCAACTTTTACGTGAACGTCATTGATACAGACTTTACGAAGCAATGGATCATGCGTCATGCTCGTGAACGGGTGCCACCGGCGGGAATGGAGCAAACCACTGGACGGATCGGGCTGTTTAGCATACACATAGCTTTATGACGTAGGCATCCGCTAAGAAGGAATTTTTGTAAATTCAACCCCTGAGGGGGTACAATAGGGGTTTCAAAAGTCGAACTTAGTGTGAGCGAAGCTGCGGGAAAAAGCTAATTTTTGGAACGAAGTTCCTTATCGCGCGTTGCGAAAGGGGGCTAGACGGAAAAAATAAAGACCAAAAGTTGTAACGACACTTTTATACATTTTTTGATGGCCTAAAAAATATCTTATATAATAATTTCAACGAGTTGTGCATCGCTCCCGTGGCGCAATTGGCTCGCGTGCGGCTGTTAACCGAAAGATTGGTGGTTCGAGCCCACTCGGGGGCGCGCAATTTTATTTTCATTTTTTATTTCATAAAATTATTTTAATTTTAATATTTTATAAAATCGATATTTAGGCTTCCCTGAGGTCATTTTGATTTTTATCGATAAAAAAATCATGATAAAAAATGTATACCCGAATAATTATTTTCTTTATACCTCGAATAGAACTTGAAATTAATATTTTTATAATAATAACTTCGTTCCTGTCTGGTGTCCCACGACACTATACGACTTTTTTAGGGTTCCGTAGTAAACAAGGAACCCTTATAGTTTCGCCATGTCCGTCCGTCTGTCTGTCTGTCTGTCCGCGTATTAGCTCAGAGACTATTGGTACTAGAAATCTGTAATTTGACAAGGGTATAAATATCAATCACGCCGACAAAGTGGTGAAATAAAATTGTGAAATTTTTTTTTTTAGGGTACCTCCCCTACATGTAAAGTGGGGATGAATTTTTTTCTCTCATCTATCCCATAGTGTGGGGTGTCGTAGAATAGGTCTTTCAAAAACGTTGTGGGTGTGGGAACACCATTTTTCAATTCAGGGATCCGTTTGTGAAATATGATATTTTAAAGTGCTAAATTTTATTAGAGTCAAGTGTCCCCCCCCTCTACCAGCTAAATGGTTGTATATAGGATACAAGAAAAAATTCACAGCAGTAGTATATATAATTAATTTTAAAGGAAAACTATCACGGCTAAGTAGGGTTCATTAGGGAAGGAGTTATATTGGTTTTTCTAAGTTAGATATTACACGTAGTGTAAGTTGCACATTTTGTAGTATATTATAGTATTTAAACCATGGAACTCAAAATGTATGTTGAGACTTTCAACTACGGAACCCTATACTGCGCGTGGCCCGACACGCACTTGGCCGGTTTTTTATTTATAATATGCGACGACGCACTTCTTGGGTTTGTATGTCAACGGCAAAGTAAAGTCTTTGACGGTATTAGAGATTCGTAAAAGAATCTTCAGGGACTGTATCTAACGTACGCAAGTTAAGTAAAGTCCCTTGAAACACACTTGCTTTAAGGAAAACATAAACTTTTACGAAATGGAATAAGTTAGGCGCATTTTATCAATTATGTTAAATCAGCGAAATATATTCACATAATATCTGCCTTCTACTCAAATTCTCTTTGAGCTGCTAGAATCAAGCTTATAAGCTTTTATTTAACTTGCAACGTATGTAATGTATGTTGAGGTCAAATCCCGCAAGATGAATTAGACCCACTTCCCGTTTACCGATTGAGCTGTTTTGCATGTATATGTCAATCGGACTACAATGCAATATATTCTATTATATCTTAGGTACTAATTTAAGGTGAAAGTGTGTTGGTTTGTTGTTTTGTCCTTCAATCACGCCGCAAAAGAGCTACGGATCGATGTGATTTTTTGCATAGGTATAGTTGAGGACCTGGAGAGAGACATCTAAGCTACTCATCCCGGAAAATAAAATAGTTCCCGCGGGGTTTTAAAAACTAAATCTACGCGGACAAAGTCGCCGGCATCAGCTGTTGAAATAATTATTAGTAATTTGGTTCAAACCATCCTTATACTTTAGTTTCGTATTTTGTGATAGAATAGAATAGAATAGAAATATTTTTTATTCAAATAAACTTTTACAAGTGCTTTTGAATAGTCAATGAATCTACCACTGGTTCGGAATGCCTTTCCTGCCGAGAAGAACCAGCAAGAAACTCGGCGGTTGCTCTTTTCAAAACAAATTTACAATACAGTAAATACTATGCTATATATGCAGTGTTTCCACAATGAGGGAAGTTCCAAAAATGCATACCGACTAACTTCTATTCCAAGATGGGCAGGCATAAAGTAGCCCCATTCCCGCCGGTGGCACCCGTTCACGAGCATGACGCATGACCCAGCCATTGCTTCGCTCCACCATATTTGAGGGAACGTAACTACCCGCATCACACGACACCACCACAGAAATGTTTAAAGAGTGCGTGACATACTTATGTGATGAACCTTTAACCTCTAGTTCAAAGTGACCTTTCGAATTTCAGTTCACCCTAAACCTTTTGAGCCATTGAGACTTTTAACAATTTACTAATTTAATTAATTTTTATAAACTTTAAAACTCTAGTCTCACTTCAAAAGTTAATATAATGTAATCTGACTGAGCACTCGACAATTCCACTTCAGACGTGTTTGTTAAACTGTCTCTGAAAGTCCTCAGACGGGCATTGATCTTTGGGCTGCGCTCCTTTGTCGACTGGACCAAAGGGCAAAGGGCGGGTGGAGATAAAACCGCAAAAGGCGGGAGGGTTCCGTTCTCCAGAAGTAAAAGTATTCAAGTAAAACGATAATATTAAATTATATTAATTTGCTTATTTACAATTGTAACTGAGTGACCGAGCTTTGCACGGTTTTTATTGGTAAATCGTGTTTTTTGGAAATTATATATTTAGAAAAAAATAAATAAAATAAAAATAATATTAATAATAAAATTCATAGGTGAAAAAATAATCGTCTGGACTCGAACCGGGTTTTTCTGGTTTCGGGGCCGCCCGGTTTTCCTGAGCTATTGGGACTTTTTAATTAATGGCGAAATTTACCTTCGTATTCTAATGATATTGTAGGGGGTTTTTTATTGCCTGAAAACACGGATAAAAGTGCGTTTTCTAAAAATGAAACCTCGCTCGATCGATTTAGAATCGTTGGAGCCGTTTCCGAGATTCAGTTTAAAGGTATTAGATTTTTTGTTTTAGAGGTTTATTCTTAACTAGCTGATGCCCGCGACTTCGTCCACATGGATTTACTTTTTAAAAATCCCGCGGGAACTCTTTCATTATCTGAGATAAAAAGTAGCTCTCCCGGTCTGAGGAACCACTACTACATCCATTACTATACCCATGCAAAAAATCGCATCAATCCGCTGTTCTGTTGCGACATGATTGAAGGACAAACCAACAAACAAACACACTTTCGCATTTATAATATCAGTAATGCTTTATTATAACACTTTTTATAATTGTCAAATTTTTTACCATACTTAACCAAAGACAAAATTACGTTTAGCTGCCATTTACGTTTTGTTATTCCACTGTCATTTGCGTTTTGTTATTTATTCCATGTCAGATGCGTTTTTGTTATACCTCGTTTTATAGTGACTTGACGGAAACGCGGTCGAACGGAATAAAAAGTATTCTATGTCCGTCTCCTGGTTCTAAGCTACCTCTCCACCAATTTTCAGCCAAATCGGTTCATCCGTTCTTGAGTTATAAATAGTGTAACTAATACCACTTTCTTTTATATATATAGATATCAAAATAAATATATTCTTTTGTTTTCTTTCACACAATAGCACAATTTTATTTATTTACCTTATTGGAGGTTTTGCCAATTAAGCTGGACCTCTAAATTGTATGAGCACCCATACAACTCAAAGGACTATCTTATTGGCGTTAACTATGTATGTATATTGTATAGGGACACCTTTAATTTACAACTTTTTATTTTTTGGAATTTTTCCTTTATTTGTGCTTTTTCCTTTATTGTTTTTTTCCTTTAGTTGTGATTTTTCCTTTATTGTTTTTTTTGTAAGACCTTGCTTTTTGCCAAATTTCGTGATTCTAGGTCAACGGGACCTACCATATAGGTTTTCGACCCAAAACCTATAGGGTACTTCCGGTTGACCTAGAATTGTACATTTTGGTTAAACGCAAGGAAGCAGCACAAGTAAAGGGAAAATTCCGATAATTAAAAAAGTTGAAAATTAAGGTAACTTTAGGTACTTGACCGGACCTTGATTTTTATACACCTTTTAGGGACTATAGACCTCAGTATCAAGTATAAATTTCAACTTGCTAGGTCCACCCGTTCCTGAGAAAATCGGTGGTGACACACGGACAGAGTGATAGCCTAGGGGCTGCGGTCTGTTATTCGGGGGATCGAAGGTTCAATCCCGAGTACGCACCTCTGACTTTTCGGAGTTATGTGCGTTTAAGCAATTAAATATCACACGTTTCAACGGTGAAGGAATCATCGTTAGGGAACCTGCACCTGCAGTAGACATCATAATGTCTACATTGCTCATACAGCAAATAGTGGGTAGAAGCAAAACACAGAGGCGCATAAATACGGGCACCACTAGGTGGGGGGACTCAGTCGTGTGTAAGCCACGTACAGAGTAGTACGCAAGTGAAGTGTGTGTGTGTGTGCTATTACGTACTATAGAATAAGTGTGTACATGTGTATTCTATAGAATAAATACATTTTATCGCACACCACATTAAAAGAAATAAAGCTAAAAATAAACTTAAAATATAACACATAGTAGCAAATGGCGGCCTTATCGCTAAAAAGCGATCTCTACCAGGCAACCACGTTTGGGCATTATGTTGTCAAAGGTGTGTTAAGTCTGCCAATTCGCACTAGGCCAGCGTGGTAGACTATGGCCTGTATAACCTATGACCCTATATAACCTATGACCCTTCTCTGAAATGAGACTACTAGTAATAACGCATAAAGTAATAATATAATATACGGTATATAGGACAAATTGAAAAGTGGCATTAAATTAGAGACAATGCCGCGACGCCGGCCCGAGTGAGGGAATCCATTCGCCACTCCACGGCCTGTTTGTTGCGCTAACGACGTTATGCAACGACGTTACAACTTTTTTTAAACAACTTCAAAAAAAAGGAAGAATTTTTAAATTCGACGCGTACTTTTTTCACCCCACTGCGTGACGCAAAGGAGTGGTAATGTGTTTACTCGGTCTATGTATGTTTGTTCCTTTGTCGCACTCTAGAGACCAAACGCGTGGGCCGATTTTGATAAATGGCACTTCGTTAGATTCGACATGCCAGCGCGAGTGTCGACGAGAACATAACAATTTGAAAAATTCAAAATGGCAGATTTTGGACGCCATAATGTGGGGTTCAAAACAACAGTGTTCTTCTTGGTAGGAAGGGCATTTGGAACCATGCTGTGGTAGATTAATTTGACTATTCCAAAGCACTTGTAAAAGTTTATTTGAACAAAAAATATTTCTTTTCTATTCTATTCTATAATAAGCCACGGCCAAAGCCTCCCACCAGACCAGACCAGAGATAATTCAGAAATTATAAATTCCCAAATTGCCCCCGCCGGGAATCGAACTCGAAACCTCCCAGTCATTAAACACAGCGCTCAGCACTGCGCCAGTAAGGTCGTCAAACTTCATATTCATTATAAAGATGTTGCCTATGTCGAAAATAGTGGAAACGATGAGTGATATGATTAGATAGCCTTTTCATCTTTAACATTTAGGAACAAATTTTATTAAGCTATGGCATAGCTTTTATCGCGGGCTTTGAGCGCGGCGACCGAATCAAGAAATTCCGTAACGAAAATAAACCTAACACCCCCCACTCCTATCGGCACAGCGGTGCGGCGTTGAAAGCCGTGCATCGTCTAACGTCGTTTCAGTTCGGCAGACTTCGGCACGGTGTTTGTGTGCGTGCGACTAGACGTATGCGTGTAGACTGTACGAAGCTCGCACGGATCGAGACGAGCTGCTCCGAAATCGGACGAAACGTAAGCAGCTGTTTGTGAGAAAGTATATAGGTGTATAGGTATCTATCATCTACGTACAACAGTGAAAAGCTGTACGCGTAAAATTTGTGTGTATAAAGTGTTTTAAATATGAAAAATGCTATGCAATAGCTTTACCGCGGCAGTCCCCGAGTGCCACACGTATTTTTTTTATTTATTTATATTTATTTATATGTTAAAATAGCTCTCGAGAGGTGGTGCTGGAGAAGAATGTTGAGCTGAAAATACAAACGGCACAAAATTGGGTATTTGACTGTTGTCAAAATGTTGATATTCATTATTTATAATCGAAAAAGTAACATGCAAGAATAACATTTGTAAAAACCGTTTTTAATACTCAAAGGTACAACAATAACAGAAAATAAATCGGTCAAAAAACAAATAAGTTAAAAGCTGTTTTACTGTGACTGTATCTGTCCCTCTCTAAAACGAAATTTTCTATGGAGCGTGTATGGAGCTGCTGACTTGTGACATCACACTTCACTAGCGCTCTCTCTGTATAACAGGAAACTTTAGGGAGTTAGGAAAGGAAAAACAGGAAGTTCTAAATTTCCGAGACTATAGTTAGGATATTTAAAAAAGGAAAAATGGCATAATATTAAAAACGTCATATTATATGCAGTACATATCATTCGTCTATGTTTTAAATAAATAATAAAAATTAAGTGGCACTCGGGGACTGCCGCGGTAAAGCTATTGCATAGCATTTTTTATCATCTTATGCAATTATAATATTTATGCAATTTTTTTTGCATTCTAAAAATTATGCAAAAAATAATTAAAAAACAAACAAACAAGAAAAGCGCACTGTCACTACTTCGCGAGTGAGATTCGAACCTGCGACATCATACACCATACGGTAAAGAAAGCCGCCGCTCGCCCACTGCGCCAAAGAGAGCTACTTGTAAACCTCTAAAATGTTGAACGCTTACTGAACGACGGTTTTAGGTTTATTTTCGTTACGGAATTTCTTGATTCAATCGCCGCGGTCAAACTGTTTGTCCTAGTTCAAAGCCCGCGATAAAAGCTATGCAATAGCTTAATAAAAAAATTTCAGTCAAATACCCAATTGTTTTCTGTGACCATAATAGCAAAAAACATATGCCCAGCAGGGGGCATCTATTAGTTGAGATGGTGACAAAAAATGAAAATTCTCGTTACTGCATAACACCGCCCGCTGAAGAGCTCATCTTTTGCAGGAAATATCATTAGCGGTACAGTCGGCGCGGAAAAGAGGCTTCCGCCGAGAGCTGGTGCATTTCTGCCCTAATTATTTATTTATGACCGCTCCGCATCAAACTCTTCAAGTCTTCGCTAAGTCTGTTTTCTGCTTGAATTAACACCTTTATCTACACTAATGTTATAACATTCTACTTATGTTTCCAATACTTGACTTATAATTACTACTGTTATAGCGCAGATAACAAAACACTCAATTTAAGCAATTTCACATGATGGTATAATATCCACATCGATATCGTAAAATCTCATTATAACATCAATAAAACGCGACCAATTAACCTGGCGAGCCTTATGTCAAAACCCTCATACAAGTTGTATGAAATTTTGATATTAGGCTGGCTTTTGAAAACAGTTGGGTTATACGTGAAAACTTCGTCGAAACTACTAAACTTACATACACAAAACTCTTTGGTAAGATCTTTTGACAATATTATAAAAAGTCACCGCCATATTGAAATTCTTTGTTATTGGACCGATTTCGTTCAAAATGGATATTTGGGCTTCCCTGGGGTCAAATAAGAGGAAATGATTGGCAAAATTATAAAAAGTGACCGCCATATTGAAATTCTTTGTTATTGGACCGATTTCGTTCAAAATCGATATTTGGGCTTCCCTGGGGTCAAATAAGAGGAAATGATTGGAAAAATTATAAAAAGTGACCGCCATATTGAAATTCTTTGTTATTGGACCGATTTCGTTCAAAATCGATATTTGGGCTTCCCTGGGGTCAAATAAGAGGAAATGATTGGCAAAATTATAAAAAGTGACCGCCATATTGAAATTCTTTGTTATTGGACCGATTTCGTTCAAAATCGATATTTGGGCTTCCCTGGGGTCAAATAAGAGGAAATGATTGGAAAAATTATAAAAAGTGACCGCCATATTGAAATTCTTTGTTATTGGACCGATTTCGTTCAAAATCGATATTTGGGCTTCCCTGGGGTCAAATAAGAGGAAATGATTGGCAAAATTATAAAAAGTGACCGCCATATTGAAATTCTTTGTTATTGGACCGATTTCGTTCAAAATCGATATTTGGGCTTCCCTGGGGTCAAATAAGAGGAAATGATTGGCAATATTATAAAAAGTCACCGCCATATTGAAATTCTTTGTTATTGGACCGATTTTTACTCTTGTTGTTTGATAAATTGCATTAGTGAAGATAAAGTAGTGTATGCAACTGCATATAACACGGGTATTAAAACACTCGTTACTATTATGAAGCTCGCTGCGCTCGTTTCATAAACTCACACTCGTGTTTTAATACCCTTCATTATATGACAGTTGCATAAACTACTATTATTGTATTGTATTGTATTGTATACTACAGCTTTTGCCCCCACGACTTCGTCGGTAGATGGAATTTTCAAAACCTGTGACTTTCAAATTTAATTTGGTTTTCACGCAATTTGTAAACTAATACGACAAAGTAGGCTTAAATGGCATTCTAATTTGCGACGATGGAATTACCATCTTCACAGGTGTATATAAAAATGTTTGCTTGAAAGTGTGCAGTTTAAGAAATTAGTCAGAATATTTACTAATTTGTGAGTGACTCACGTCCAACTCGACATTATGATTAATTTCTTATTCAGAATAGAATAGAATAGAATAGAAATGTTTTTTATTCAAATAAACTTTTTTACAAGTGTTTTTGAATCGTCGATGAGTCTACCATATTAATTCCAGTAAAGATTAATGTAAACCTGTGAAAATGATAATTCCACTGGCGCAATTAGAATGCCATAAGCCTAGTTTGTCGTATTAGTTTACAAATTGCGAAAAACCAAATTAAATTTGAATTTCGCGGGCAGACTCGTATAGTACATTTTTGAAGCATATCAAAAATTTCAAGGCCGCCGGGGTTCGAATCCACATCTATCGGGAATCGCGCCCGAGTGTCAACACACTCACACACAGACCTCTGTTCAACTGGTCAACACCAGTTTACACCACGGCCAAGTCGAACTACACGTCAGCAATGAAATTAGTGATATTGTATAATTGCTTTTTCAATCAATTTAAGCGACTGTCAGCGACATCTAGTAGCGACACATTACTATTGTCCATCTAAAAATACGTACCTACTTACTCCTTCATTTTAAATCGAAAGCCAAAAACCCAAGTTTCATGGATTATTTATGCTTCCTTTTACCCCCGAAAAACAGAGGATTCCCGCGGGATTTTTAAACACCTACCCTAGTTATACTGATATTATTAATGCGAAAGTGTAATTTGTTTGATGGTTTGTTGGTTTGTCCTTCAATCACGCTGCAACTGAGCTACAGATCAACGTGATTTTTTGTATGGGCGTAGTTGAGGACCTGGTGAGTGGCATTGGGTACATTTTATCCCGGAATATTAAAGAGTTCCCGAGGGATTTAAAATACTAAATCCACGCGGACGAAGTCGCGGGCATCAGCTAGTAATATTATAAATGCGAAAGTGTGTTAAGTTTATTGCCCTGTCGGTATGTCCTTCAATTTTAACAAACAAGCAGTAGACTCTCAGAAATTGTAAGAGTCGTACGGACAGACGGACGAATTCACGCGCTTTTTCGCCATATTGGTGTAAATTATAAATTATCTCCTACAGTAATTTAGATACACAGGCAATTGCCAGTAGCGAAGCTCGCATAATTCTTGCCAAATTAACTTTAGGAAGGGATAAATAGGCGCTACAAAACGTCTGGAATCCGACGTGCGAGTATAAACGCCTCCCGAATGCGCCGTTTGCAAAATTGTAGCGATACTGCGACCCGCGGGAACCGTTCCGGCGATTATAATCCTGCGATACGAGCGAGTCATCCCTCTTCGGGAGCATAGATGTATTACTTACGCAAATTCTATGGGCAATGCTAATGAAAACTTGCACACTGTCTAAGTTGTCTGTGTTTTAGAGGTGATCCCTGCTACAATATATTGTCAAATTGTCAATAGTTTTGCCCTTTTCCTTATTTTTCGCAGAGAGTGGCTAGATAGAGGCGGCGGCGCAAGACCAAAGCCTGTAGAAGTCCATGCAAGAGAACTTTCTTCAGCTGCGGACGTCTATCGGTTGAAAAAGAAGAAGAAAATTTCTGGGAGTTTATAAATCTGCTACTCCATATAGATTAGTAAGATGTTAGCTTGCTAACTCTTTGCATAAATCAAATTATACTAAAAATTATCTTAGATGGCGTTACTAGAATTGCAATTTTCATTTAATTGTGATGAGTACATAGTTACATACGCATCCTGAACGCGTCATTTGCAAAATTGTAGCGATACTGCGACCAGCGGGAATCGTTCCGGCGATTATAATCCTGCGATACGAGCGCGTCATCCCTCTTCGGGAGCGTAGATGTATTACTTACGCAAATTCTATGGGCAATGCTAATGAAAACTTTCACACTGTCTAAACTCTCTGTGTTTAGAGGTGATCCCTGCTAGAATGTAAGGCTTGTTTCTGGACTCACGTCGCGTCGCGCGGGTCGTTTCCGTATACTACGCCAGAACGCTTCTGCATGAACGCTCTCATACCATAGTCTATTTAAAAAAAAACGAGTACTGAGTACGTCACTCGCACATTTCCGATATTGACAGAGTGAGATGGATCATTGTTAGAGATGGGGTATTGAGTATGTCTCTCACACATTTCCAATATTGACAGAGTGAGATGGGTCATTTTAGGGGTAGGGCCTGGGACTCTATGTTGATTGCGTGGACCAATAGCAACGCAGTCGGTACTCGTTTGTTAAAAAGAACATTATAGGCCATATTAATATGCGACGCGTGTCCAGAAATGAGCCCATAGAGGCATGATATTGTCAATATTTTTGCCTGTTCACTTATTTTTCGCAGAAACCGGCTAGATACAAGCGGCTCAAGACCGAAGCCTGTAGAAGGTCCATGCAAGAGACTTTTCTTCAGCTGTGGAAGTCTATCGGTTGAAAAAGCAGAAGAAAATTTCTAGGAGTTTAGAAATCTGCTATTCCTTACCCAAAGATTAGTAATATGGCAGGTTGCTAACTCTTTGCATAAATCAAATTATACTAGTGGTTCGCCCCGAACTGAGACCTCGCGGTAACGGTATCCCATGATTATTCATTCAATCGATACATGACGACCAAAACTGACATTATTATTATGCCCGTTTTCACCAAACATACCTAAATCAAATTATACTAAAAAATATCTTAGATGGCGTTACTAGAATTGTAATTTTCATTTAATTGTGATGAGTACATACGAATCTCGAACGCGTCATTTGCAAAATTGTAGCGATAGGTACTGCGACCCGCGGGAACCGTTCCGGCGATTATAATCCTGCGATACGAGCGCGTCATCCCTCTTCGGGAGCGTAGATGTATTACTTACGCAAATTCTATGGGCAATGCTAATGAAAACTTACACACTGTCTAAGCTGTCTTTGTTTCAGAGGTGATCCCTGCTAGAATGTTGGGGCTCGTTTCTGGACACGCGTCGCGTCGTACGGGCCGTCTCCGCGTACTACGCCAGAACGCTTCTGCATGAACGCTCTCATACCATATTAATATGTTTGAGTTAACCGCACGACGCGTGTCCAGAATCGAGCCCTTAGAGGCATGATATTGTCAATATTTTTGCCTGTTCACTTATTTTTCAGAAACCGGCTAGATACAAGCAGCTCAAGACCGAGGCCTGTAGAAGTCCATGCAAAAGACTTTTCTTCAGCTGTGGAAGTCTATCGGTTGAAAAAGCAGAAGAAAATTTCTGGGAGTTTATAAATCTGCTATTCCTTACCCAAAGATTAGTAAGATGGCAGGTTGCTAACTCTTTGCATAAATCAAATTATACTAAAAATTATCTTAGATGGCGTTACTAGAATTGCAATTTACATTTTATTTTGATGAGTACTATATACGCACCCCAAATGAGCCATTTACAAAATTCTAGCGATACTGTTCCGGCGATACGAGTGAGTCATTGCACTTCAGGAGCGTAAATGTATTACGCAAATTCTAATAAACACACTAATCTATAGGTCAGATTCAGAGGCGATGCCCGCTACAATATTAAAGGCGTGATTTTGTCAATGTATTTTTTGCCCGTTCACAAATTTTCAAAGAAACTTCGAAAATTCAGAGGTCCCGGGATCGAACCTGCGACCCCTGAATAGGAGACCATTCCAGATTTGATCACGTAAAGAAACTCCGGGCATATCCCTCTCTTCCGCCCGCTGAGCGTCTCTGAGCAAACAAATTACACCAATTTCCTCCAGAATTAACTTCTAAAAACGGGCTGTTATTAAAAATTGATGTCTCTCAGACATAATTCCGCGGGACGTTGCCGTGATTTAGGGCATAATTAAACTTAATGACGCTCTGTTGCGTGCGTACTTTGCGAGTCTTTGTCATTTTCTTTATTTTGTTTAAGTAGGGCCGATTTCACCAACGTAAAATCTAATATCTTTAAACGAGCAATTCTTGTATATAGTTAAAAATTCTTAAAAATAGTTGTTATTTAAGTGTTTAAAATATCGCTAGTTCATGTCCGGACACACTATTTTGGTATGCAGGGGGTTTCGGGGGCGATAAATCGATCTAGCTAGGTTTCGTTTTTAGAAAAGGTCGTTTTATCCGTGTTTTCAGGCAATGAAAAACCCCTTACAATATCATTAGAATATGAAGAGAAATTTCGCCATCATCTATGAATTTCCGATAGCTCGGTAAGTCGGGCGGTCCCTAAACCAGAAGACCCCGGTTCGAGTCCACAACGATTATATTTTCCCCTATGAATTTTATTATTTTTATTTTATTTATTTATTTTTGAAATATATATTAATATTACAATTTCCAAAAAACACGATTTACCAAAAAAAAAAAATAACCGAGCAAAGCTACGGTCCACCCGATATTAAGTTTTATCAAAGCGTTTTGACACGTTGGCAGATTTTCAACACAAAAACTGTCAGAACGCTCAACTTACACTAGCGGCACGCTATGATGGCCGGTTTGACACATTACAATAGTGATGTGGAATGTCAATTTATTCTCGAACAAAAAACAATTAAGTTTTGTTTTTGTACCTGATTAAATAGGTTTAATAAAACAAAAATGTATATGTTTATTTAATTTATTTGAACGAACTGAATATTTGAATGAAAATGAATATACATACTTTATATGCACACAAGAAACATATGAATACAAAAGATACCAAAAAAGGTTTTTAAAAATTTTCAATTTAGAAAACCAAATGCCGAGTTGTGGTATATATCATATAAAAATAAAAATTTTACCTTTTGTATGAAACAGCTGATATTTTTTTGCGATTTCAGAGGTTTGTCCACATAGTGAAAATTGTTCATATTCACAAGTACATTCACCCCTTAAATGGTGCAAACTGATTTTTCTACACTTGTATACATTTTAGAAATCAATTTAATAAATAAATTTTGAGTCCTAAACCTAAAACTACATTCGATAAAATTTATGAATCTCTGCACATCACTATCGTCAATAAAGTAATACAATGATTTCCTTCAAAGTCGTTATCAATTAATACGGAACTTCATGAGCGGACAAACGTCAAACCGGCCATCATAGCGTGCCGCTAGTGTAGATTAAATACTCATGGGTCGGAAGTTTCTAACAAAGTTCCGCTCCAAACGTAGGCTCAAAACAAGCAATGAAGAGCGCGTGTAACCCCAAAAAAAAATCAGATTTCGCGATGAGATAAAACATAGCCACAACCTCATGTGAGGCGCGACAAAAGAAAGCGTTTTGCGCGGAATAGGAGTGTAGTAAGCGCCAAATACTTTGTAACTCGTAAAATATTCATTTTCTTTTCAATTCGCTAGGCCTTGATAATATCAATCGGAATTTAATGTAAAAATTTTGGCTCTGTAATATGCAACACATTGAAAATAAATGAATATTGGTTAAAAATTAGACCTAACTTCGCGATTTTTTATTATCGAACCATCATTTTATGTTTTTGCCCAAACACGTCCCTTGGCAGTATGATGTAATTCTTGCGTGTTTTTTTTCGGATAGTTGAAACTTGATCTACTACTGTAAAAATCAAATCTGTTTACTGTTAACGAGCGCACACCCCCTCTGAACGTGTGAGTGCCATGTAATTATTTTCTGTACTGGTTTTTTACGTGATAACGTCTTATAAATCGATAACACCGGCTGCACGCATGAAAAGTGTCACGTTCCACCTAGCCTGAGGGTGCAAGCGAGAGCGCGGAACAAGCGATAGAGACGCACGATCGGCCCAAGTGTTGGCAGAGCGCCGGCCGCTGGGCCCGCCAGTCATCGCGTACGCGCTGTGGTTAGCGGTCATCAATGTTTCTTTATGACGTTATCACGTAAAACTATCGTCCGTAAAACCGACTTTACAGACAACCAATTTTTTTATGGTTGTGATGAATTATGATGCTCTTTCACAGCACAGTACGTTATTTTTGATAATTTTCTGCGAACTCGTCGTACTAACGCGACGATACTGCGTAGGTACAATATGCTTTCAGCCGCCTGAAAATGGCTTATTATCGCGTAGGAGTATTAAGCTATTGCATAGCTTTTATCGCGGGCTTTGAACTAGGACAAACAGTTTGAGCGCGGCGACCGAATCAAGGAATTCCGTAACGAAAAAAAACCTAACACCGTCGTTCAGTAAGCGTTCAACATTTTAAAGGTTCACATTTAGCTCTGTTTGGCGCAGTGGGCGAGCGGCCGTTTTCTTTAGATGTCGCAGGTTCGAATTTCACTCGCGAAGTAGTGACAGTGCGCTTTTCTTGTTTGTTTGTTTTTTAATTATTTTTTTGCATAATTTTTATTACGTAAAAAAAATTATTGCATAAATATTATAATTGCATATGTTGATAAAAAATGCTATGCAATAGCTTTACCGCGGCAGTCCCCGAGTGCCACTTAATTTTTTTATCTAAGACGCCCAATTTATTGCTCGGTTAAACGTGAGTTGACGTCGGTGAAATCGGCACTAAACGTCTTCATTACGCACATCATTACACAGCCAGAGATACAGATAATTACACAAAAGGCGACATTGAAACAATGATCACTTGCAGGCTATAATTAGAACTTATTAATTTCAGAGAGTTTTAATTAATTTCCAACCCTAATAGCAATTTGCGATGGCTGTTAGTTGGGCCTTTGTTCCTAGTTTTTTTATTTTTTTTTATTCGATGACAAGCTAGTCCTTGACTGCGATCTCACCTGATGGTAAGTGATGCTGCAGTCTAAGATGGTAGCGGACTAACTTGGAAGGGGTATGGCAGTGAAAATTTAACCCATACCCTAATCGGTTTCTACACGCCATCGCGATCGTGCCGGAACGCTAAATCGCTTGTCGGCACCTCTTTGACGGTAGGGTGGTAACTAGCCACGGCCAAAGCCTCCCAGCAGACAACTTTAGTTTGGTAGACAACAGACTTTAGTTTGGTTGGTCAACACTAAGACTGAGTTTCCACGGCGCGGTTCGCGGCCCGCGCCCGCAGCGGTTGCGGGCCCGCGGCCTCCGTAGAATGCAGATTTGTATGGAAAATGAAGTTTCAATTTCCACGGCGCGGTTTGCGCCCGCGGCGGGCGCGGTACTAGCGGTACCGATACCGCTGCGGGCGCGGGTGAGAACCGCGCCGTCGAACATCCCTAAAAATTGTGGGCCCAACCGTAGACAAGCCGGATTTGACTGGCCTTACGAAGGGACATAGTCGGCATCATCACTACCATCTCCCAATCGTTGGTTACCGTTGGTTACCGTGGTATTTCAATTTTCACCAATGAATAACTTGCAACTTCAGAAAATATTGAACAGTTAAAAAGGTAAATTCATCGGCATTGTTTTCTGTAGCTCAACGCTGGCAAATGAATCACTCGCATGTTCTGTGTGATTTATAAGTCGACACCTCGCATTGGGAACGCTTTTCACTTTATTTTCACTTCTATTATGTATTACTTTTGGAATGAACTATGTTTTTATCAAACTTGCTGATGCCCGCAACTTCGTGCCCGTGGATTTAGTTTTTAAAATCCCGCGGGAACACTTTGATTTGCCGGGATAAGTAGTAGCCTATGTCACTCTCTAGGTCCTCAACTATAATAATAATTAGCGTTCATTTTTTTTTTTTTTTGTTTTTTTTTTTTTTTTTTTTTTTTTAACTATTTATTTTATATTAGAGATAGAAAATTTCATATATACAATACTATAAACCTAAATTTAATTCTAAAATTAAAACTAAAATAAAAACTAATTAAAATCTAAAACCCCATCCAAGCCACCGCAGTGTGGCATAGTACCCAAGATGCTGGCAGCATTACCTCTTTGGATGGCCAAGCTAATCCTTTGGCCAAGGTAGCTGCCAGCTCTTGGATACATTTCATACTTTTTCATCCATAGTTTGTTAGTATGTTAGTAACAATTTTTCCTTAATTACTAAGTTAGTATTGTTAGTTTATTAAAGCAATTAAATACATATTTTATTATTTAACTTGCCCAATAGTTACCGCCACACAGTAGTGTAGTATGGGGCAGTTGGACCTAGCAGCGATTACCCTTAGTATGCCGTTGTTGCTGCTATACGTAAGCGCTGCAGGAAAGACGTTATTTTTTACGCATTATGGCAAAAAAGTAATTTTTGTGTGCGTCTGCGAACATTTTTGAGGCGCTACAGCGCCACGGCAGCCTCAACGTCAACAGCATCCTATAGGCGTCCCGGCGCGTATACAGTCACCCACAGACTACCGGTATAGAAGGACTGACAGAACGCTTTAAATAAAGTTACTTTTATTACGTCTGCAGTGCAACTACCTATACCTAATCGTGCAAAATCACGTCGATCTGTAGCTCCGTTGAAACGTGATTCAAGACAAACCAACAAACAAATACACTTTCACGTTTATAAAAAATATTCGACCGAGCGAAGCGAAGGTCTCTGAGTTTACTAGTCGACCGAGCGAAGCGAAGGTCTCTGAGTTTACTAGAGCGATTTGCACTTGTCCGTCCGTCCGTCTGTCAGAGCCTTATAACTTCTGAATTACTGAACGTAATTACTTCAATTTTAGATATGATATGTAAACCGATGGCCTCCAGCCGAAAATGGCTTAAAAAGTTATAAAAATCTTTATTTCAGGGGGGCTCCCATACGAAATGGGGGGCTTTCAAAGTGGAGATTGTATTCGAGGCTAGATCTCTAAAACCACTTTGTTTTAAAACTTGAAACTTACACATAATTTGAGTTATATTCTGTACTTGAACAACAAATACTAAGATTAGATAAATATTATAAAGAAACGAAATTATTTGAGTTTTAATGGGCATCAATGTTTTTAACAAAACTTCACTATACTGTTACTAGATGGCGCTGTCTTTAATATTGTAAATACGCATCCCATCCACGAAAGCAGATGACGATTGACGTCATCAGATTCGGCGCGTTTTAATTACAATATAATATAGTTAAAACTACCTTATGGGAATTATGGGATACCGCGAGGTCTCAGTTCGGGGCGAACAACTAGTTATTAGTAAGTACATATTATATTAGTAAGATTTTCATCTTTGTTTCGATTTTCACCGATGAATAAGTTACAACTTTGGAAAATATTGAATGGTAGTTAAAAAGGTCCGACTCCCAAATAAATCACTGGCATGTTCTGTGTGATTTATAAGTCGACACCTCGCATTGAGAACGCTTTTCACTTTATTTTCACTTCTATTACTTATTGCTTGGATTGGAATGCTATGTTTATATCAAACTATTCTATACTAATAACTATCTATAATGACGTCGATCCATTGCTGCGTTTTTGAAGGACAAACAAATAAACACACTTTCGCATTTGGATTTTGATTTGAAAGTAATTGCTGAGTTTTTTACTGGCCCTACTCAGCAGAATCTGCTTTCTGAACCAGTGGTAAAGTCTTGACTTATTATTATAAGAGCCAAAATTTAGTTTACATGCAATAAACAATTTTGAATTTTGAGACATGCAACCTTGCGCCGATGCTATAAACATTGAAATATCTTTGGAAAATATTGAATATTTAAAAAGGTAAATTCAACGGCATTGTTTTCTTTCTGTATCTGGCTGACAGTGCGCTGGCCGACTCGCAAATAAATCCCTCGCATGTTCTGTGTGATTTATTAGTCGACACCGAGCATTCGGAACACTTTTCACTTTATTTTCACATCTTTATGTAGTACTTATTGCTTGGATTTGAATGCTATGTTCATATCAAACTATCCTTTATTACTAACTAACTATTTAGAATCACGTTGATCCATTGCTGCGTTATTGAAGGACAAACAAACAAACACAAGTTCGCATTTGGATATTGATTTGAAAGCAATTGCTGAGTTTTTTACTGGCTCTACTCAGCAGAATCTGCTTTCCAAACCAGTGGTAGAGTCTTGACTTATTATTATAAGAGCCAAAAATTGGTATACATACAACAAAAAGTTTTGAATTTTGAGACATGCAACCTTGCGCCGATGCTCTATAACGTTGAAATATCTAACAGTGCTTTTCTACTATTTCAACGTTCACCCATGAATAAGTTGCATCTTTGGAAAATATTGAATAATTAAAAAGGTAAATTCACTGATATTGTTTGGCTCGCTGACTCGCAAATAAATCACTCGCATGTTCTGTGTGATTTATAAGTCGACACCTCGCATTGGGAACACTTTTTACTTTATTTTCACTTTTATTATGTACTTATGTATTACTTACTAGTTTTTACCCGAAACTTGATCCGCGTGGAGAAAAGTTTTTAAAAATTCAGATAGAATTGTTTGTTTAAAGTCTCTAAAAACAAAAATAGTATGTATTTTCATAGCAGTTCATGAGTCATCAAAGTTTGAAAATACATGTGACGTATCGCTCTAAATTGGTGTTCAATCCAGTTTGGCGGATTGCTGTGTTTTATAGTTTTACTAAGCAGTGATAGCCCAGTGGTTAGGACTGCGGTCTCCTATTAGGGGGGTCGCAGGTTCAAGCCCGGGCTCTGATTTGTCGGAGTTAAGTGCGTTCAAGCAATTAAATATCATAATATGCTTCAACGGTGAAGGAAAACATCAAAGTTGTGTGAAGTCTACTAATTCGCATTGGGCCGGCGTGGTGAACTATGGCCTATAAACCTTCTCTGAAAGGAGACCTGCGCTCAGTAGTGACACGTTAATGGGTTGCTCACAACAACAGCAACATAGTTTTATTTTATCTTAATAATAAATATCAATCTCGCTCAAAATAGAAAAATTACTTTATATAAGTACCTTTTTAGGGTTCCGTACCCAAAGGGTACTAACGGGAACCTATTACTAAGCCTCCGGTGTCTGTCCGTCCTTCTGTCAGCGGGCTGTATCTCGTAAACCGTAATAGATAGACAGTAGAAATTTTTACATATTGTGTATTTCTATTGGCGCTATAGCAACAAAATATAATAAAAATAAAATAAAATTAAAAAATAAAGGGTAAACAACAAATACTGAAAACACCGATTTATGATGCGGTTTGTAAGTTGTGACCAAAACAAACGAGCATTTTTTCCCCATATGCTAATTTAGTACTTTCTAAGGACTAAGATATCATAATATGTATCTAGTTTTAAAAAAATGATAAGGTCATATGTACGGAACCCTAAAGAGCGAGGCCCGACTCGCACTTGGCCGATTTTTTATAATCCATGAATCCTATTTCATTAGATAAATTCAAGATTTCATCGATTCTCTGTTAATGTCTTTATGCTTATAATGAGGAATATAAAAGGTGTTCTTTAGATTTCTAGAACAAATAGTACTATAGGTGTAATACACTATTAGAATAAACACAAACCATTATTAAACCTCCAGTGTTGTGGTGTGTTCAATACAATAGAGTAATGAGGCAGTAATGGTTATGTAATATTCACCTTGCGCTATATTAGTTTGTTATTAGGAGATATAATAGCACAGGGCAACGAATAGAGACTCCCAAAGCTAAGCTATAATTTTTCTCGAAAAACTGGGAGTGGGATAAGGTGAAATGACTAAATTTGGTAAGCGGCTTAAGTGAGCTTTTCTCGTCGAAAGCTATAGTTCTTGCAATTCACGAGGGCGACTGACTTATGGTTGTGTGTGCGTCGTATCTGTATAAGTGTGAGCGAGCGCAATGCTCGCGCCTTCCCGCTCCCACCTAGGCTTTGACAGGCACGCACACTTATGCAATGTGCATGTACACGAAGTAACCACGAGTAAAGCTCACTCGCCTTCGTGAATTGCAAAAACTGCACCTATGAGGATGTTCATATTACGTTCATAGTTTGCGCCCACTTCTCTTCTTCTTCTTTATCAGCTTTTAGATGTCCACTGCTGGACATAGGTCTCCTGCATGGACCTCCACAGGCTTCGGTCTTGCGCCGCCTGAATCCAGCGGCTCCCTGCGACTCGCTTGATGTCGTCAGTCCACCTAGTGGGGGGTCTGCCAACACTGCGCTTCCCGGTGCGGGGTCGCCACTCCAGCACCTTGGGAGCCCAACGACCATCAGCTCTTCGAACTGCGGATCTCTTCATTTCTGATTTGATCGCGCAGGGATACCCCAAGCATAGCTCTCTCTATCACTCGCTGAGTGACCCTGAGCCTTATTACGAGGCAACTTAACTTTTTATTTCACCGTACCTACTTAATTTCAAGTGAAACTGGAAATATAATGAAAAACTTACAATAGAGCGTTCGCTCTCTCTATAAAAACGCAGTTTTTGAAGCAATGCTTTTTAGCCAAAAGGTAGATGTAGGTAATAGATGTTTTACTGTGACTGTATCTGTCTCTTTCTAAAACGAAATTTTCTATGAAGAGTGTATGGAGCTTTTGAGTTTGACACACCTCAATAGCGCACTCTATGTCTAGCAGGTAACTTTAAAGCTCTATATTTCCGAGACTAGTTGAGATATTAAAAAAAGAAAAACGTTATTTTACATTAAAAAAAATACGTGTGGCACTCGGAGACTGCCGCGGTAAAGCTATTCTATATAATTTTTTATCAACTTATGCAATTATAATATTTATGCAATATTTTTTTTGCATTATAAAAATTATGCAAAAAAATAATTATAAAACAAACAAACAAGGAAAGCACACTGTCCTGTCACTACTTCGCGAGTGAGATTCAAACCTGCGACATCATACACCATACGGTAAAGAAAGCGGCCGCTCGCCCACTGCGCCGAACAGAGCTACTTGTGAACCTCTAAAATGTTGAACGCTTACTGAACGACGGTGTTAGGTTTATTTTCGTTACGGAATTTCTTGATTCAGTCGCCGCGCTCAAAGCCCGCGATAAAAGCTATGCAATAGCTTAAAAAATATCAGTCAAATACCCAATTCTACCACTGGATTGCACATGTTAGCTAGCCTAATAGGGCTGCTAGAACTACGTCATAATACCTCTAAAATTAATTCCTTATTATTTTTAATGAACAAGCAGCTCTATGGTAATCGCTGTTTCGTACGCATTGCGGGGAAAACACAAGTGATAATGAAATGAGTGGTTATGAAGCGAAAAACGCTCGCCAGAGAAACATCTTCGCCGGGCGGCGTAATTAAAACAATCATTTTAACCCTTGTCTATTATATTAATTAAACGCAATCACAAAATATATTTATCTGGCGGCTGGCCTTTTACTGACCGACTATTTCAGAGAATAGAAAATAAAAGGTTTTCATTCTAATAAACAAAGTGCTTTTATTAATACCTAAGTACGATATTGTTTTTAAACCGACTTCATAAAAGGAGGAGGTTCTCAATTCGTCGGAATCTTTTTTTTATTTTTTTTATATATGTTCAACGATTAGTCGAAGACGCCTGAACCGATTTGGAAAATTATTTTTTTGTTTTAAAGGGTATACTTCCCAGGTGGTCCCATCGTTATGAAAATCGGTCGAGCGGTTGTTAAAATATCAACAATAAATTGTATACTTTGTACTGGCGCGGGCGTTTGAAGCCGGTTTTTTAAAAAGAATTTTTATATTAAATTATTTTTAATTTTTGTTAATCGCTTGAATGTAATTTCACCTGATGAATAGAATAGAATAGAATAGAAATATTTTTTATTCAAATAAACTTTTACAAGTGCTTTTGAATAGTCAATGAATCTACCACTGGTTCGGAATGCCTTTCCTGCCGAGAAGAACCAGCAAGAAACTCGGCGGTTGCTCTTTTCAAAACAGATTTACAATACAGTAAATACTATGCTATATTATGCAGTGTTTCCACAATGAGGAAAGTTCCAAAAATGCATACAGACTAACTTCTATCTTAAGATGGGCAGACACAAAGTAGCCCCATTCCCGCCGGTGGCACCCGTTCACGAGCATGACGCATGACCCAGCCATTGCTTCGCTCAACCATATTTGAGGGAACGTAACAACCCGCATCACCACACGACACCACCACAGAAATGTTTAAAGAGTGCGTGACATACTTATGCTACCCATGTCAAGGCATCAAACTGAAAACTAATATTCAAGTATGTGATAATTTCAATTATGTACTAAGATGGTAAGTGTAGATGCAGCCTAAAATAGAGCGGCTTTTCCTAGAAGATGCCTATTCACTTTTAATTTAAAGGAACCTATCCAAGTTATAGTTACTTGAAAAAATGGAAGCCGGAAGGGTATTCCAAGTTGAGTTCAAGAGCAGTAGGGTTAGTACAAGATTGGATAGTTAGCTTAACTATAAATAGTAAACTATGGCATAGAATAGAATAGAATAGAATAGAAAAGAAATGTTTTTTATTCAAATAAACTTGTTTACAAGTGCTTTGTCAATCAAGTCAAGTGCAATCGTCAATGAGTCTACCACTGGTTCGGAATGCCGTTCCTGCCGAGAAGAACCAGCAAGAAACACGGCAGTTGCTCTGACAGTTGACATTAACATCAAAGTGAAATAAATAAACCATAACAGTAGGTATATGGTGTTAGAGCTCAATTTTGTGTAAGAATTCTTATACGTTTACGTAACGAAAACGCTCCAAATTAAAATCGTCTGTACTGAATTTATGACTTTAATTCGATACAATTATGGTTCATTTTACTTTGATGCTAACTTCATAGTTAACTATAACGATCAAACGAATTAAAACTCGGACTAACCCCACAGTGAATCAGTGAGCAGCATTTAGCAATAAAACAGCGAGTTAAAACATCGCCGCTCCTGTTCGCGCGCCATTGTAAATCACGCAGCGTGTTGCGTATGATATATGACACGCGGCGCAAAATACGCGGTCACGTTTTATTATTTGTGCACGGGGACTTTACATGATTTGAAATTTTGAAGACCACACAGGCTCAGTGGTGTTTGGGTCATAATGACAAGAGAGAGGTTCTGTGCCGTGAACACAAGCATAAAATAAACTGGACCCCAAAGAAAAATGGTCGGTTAGAACATATTCAGAATGAAAAAATACGCATTTCTTCTTCTTCTTTATCAACCGATAGACGTCCACTGCTGGACAAAGGTCTCTTGCATGGACTTCCACAGCTCTCGGTCTTGCGCCGCCTGGATCCAGCGGCTTCCTGCGCCTAGTTTGATGTCGTCGGTCCACCTGGTGGGGGGTCTGCCATTTTCATTTATATTTATTTAACACTAGCTGATGCCCGCGACTTTGTCCGCGTGGATTTAGTTTTTAAAGTCCCTCGGGAACTCCTTGATTTTCCGGGATAAAAAGTAGATAGTAGTAGCCTAGATGTTGACCCGAGTAATAAGCTACCACGGTATAAAATTTTGTAGAAATCTGTGCGGTAGTTTTTACGTGAAAGAAGGACAAACAAACAGACAGACAAACAGACAAAAAAAATTTTGCTTCTTTTTTGATATCTGTATCTTGAACACAATTAGAAGCAAAAACCCTTTTTTGAATCTATTTCATGTACTGAATTGGTTTCGTTTCTGTTTTATTATATGTATTGATTTATTAAAAATAAAAAGCTTGAATTCATGTTTTTTATTTTTATTTAAGCACAATAAAATAATATTCTTTATTTTGGCTTTATTTCATTAAGTTAGGTCAGGTACTGTTGAAGATATTGAAGATTTTCTAACCGACCCTTTTCCTTTGCGGTCCAGTTTAGTTTATATACAGATCTATGATCTTGTGAACTCGTGCCTATGATAGTTTATGGAAGTAGGAATAGTAGGCATGGACTAAAATAAAAACCAAATACACCTAAGTATATTTTATCCAAGTTTTGTTTATTACCATCACGTAAGTGTGAGTGAAACAAAATCATCGCTGTTTGTGTTTATTCGGTTATTTCTATTATCGATTTAAGACAATTTAAACTTAGTGACAACTTTTCACTAAGTTCAAATTGTCAAATGACACCAAATTACACCATCCGACTTTTATGATACTGTCAAAGGAGAATGGGCATCTTTGTATGAGTTGCGTCCCCAGACTGTATCAAGTTGTGATATATGTCATTTTAAAGGTCATGATAATAGCTTCATTTTATTCTATGACACCAATTATGAGACACGTGCAGGGAAAGAACTAGAAATCATTTAATTTTTTAAAGCCGTGAAAAACTTAAGACAGTGTTTTTTAGATTATACGGTTTTTTATTCCTTATGTCGACCAAGTGGCATATATTCAACTAGCTGATGCCCGTGACATCGTCCGTGTGGATTTAGTTTTTACAATCCCGCGGGAACTCTTTGATTTTCCGGGATAAAAGTAGCCTATGTTACTCTCCAGGTCCTCAACTATACCCATGCAAAAAAACACGTCGATACGTAGCTCTGTTGCGGCGTGATTGAAGAGCAAACCAACAAACACACTTTCGCATTTATAATATTAGTATGATGATGTCCCTGTGATCAATAGGGTGAAAACCGGGAGCGATCACCGGATGGTAAGAGGCACGTTGAATATTAATGTAAAGCTGGAAAGGGCCAGACTGGTGAAGCCAACTCTCCGACCTTCTCGTGCTCATATCCAAAACCCCGAAACTTTCCAACTCGAAATGCAGAACCGATTCGATTGCCTAGCAGACTGTGTTTCTGGGGCCGATCTAAACAACAGGGTCATGAAAACTGTCCATAATCTGGGTCTAAATTCTTTAAGACCCATCGGAGGAAAAGAACCGAAAAGTTCTCTGAGCATATTCTCAAGCTCATGGAGGAGAGACAACAGATAAGGCTGCAGTCATCGGATCGGCAGACGCGGCTGCCTACCACAGGATTAAAAGGCAGATATCTACGGCACAAACTCGTGACCTTTGTGTCTTTAATACCAAGTGTATTAAAGATACCATCGAGCGAAACAGAGGCTAAGTGTTCGCGAGAGATCGGTTTATCGGACAGTCGTCTCGTCTCTTCTCGACCTGAGATCTTGGGAGAAGTTGAGAAGTTCTATGAACATTTATATACCACGACACAAAAACCGGTTGAAGATTTGGCCAAAGATCCCAGAGCCAAACTGACCCGACACGATACCGAAGATATCCCGGACGTTAGCCTATACGGGATTAGTATGGTTCTCAAGCAGCTCAAGGAATCACTGCGGAAATCCTGAAAGCGGGTAGAAAACCAGTACAAGATTTTAAGCGATTGTTCAATTCCGTCATTCACGAGGGCATAACGGTTCTTCAAAAGAGTGATAATACCTTGTTGAAGAATTATAGATCCATCTCGTTCCTGGGTCAGGTTTATAAGTTGTTCTTGAGAGTCATTACTAATCGCCTTTCTCGTAGGTTTGAAGACTTCCAGCCTCCCGAACAAGCCGGATACCGAAAAGGCTTTGGCACAATAGATCACATACATACGCTGCGGCCTGCGGTAGGCTAAATATAAAAGACGGAAGAGCATAACCGGCCACTTTGCTAAGCGTTTGTGGACTATGAGAAAGCCTTCGATTCGGTGGAAACTTGGGCTGTATTGAGGTCGCTGCAGAGATGCCGGATTGACTGCCGGTATATCCAAGTGTTGAAGTGCTTGTATGAAAACGCAACTATGTCAGTACGTACATACGATGGACCGGACCACGAGGCCAATCCAATCACAGGGTGGAGTGCGACAGAGAGAAATGATCTCCCCGAAGCTTTTTACCGTTGCGTTGGAGGACGTCTTTAAGATTCTGGATTGAAACGGACTTGGCATCAACATAAACAGCGAGTACATCGCTCACCTGCGATTTGCCAATGACATAGTAGTCATAGCAGAGACTCTGAGAAACCTCAATACTATGCTCAATGATCTCAGTAGGGTTTCTCAACAGGTGGACCTGAAAATGAACATGAGCACTATCTAACAAATAGAGTGGTGCATATATGGAATAAGTTGCCAAAAGAAATAGTGACATCAAAGTCAGTTAATGAATTTAAAAACAGATTAGACCGCCATAACATTGGAAACTCTAAGCACAGCAAGTGATATAGGCGCATCAGCGACAGCTGCGTAGCCTATTATAAAATAATAATAATGAGCAAGACGAAAATCATGCCCAATGCTTATGCTCCGCTCCACCCAGTATTCGTTGAGAATTCTGCAATCGAAATTGTGGACGAGTGTATATACCTGGGACACACAGTCCAGCTAGGTAGGTCCAATTTCGAAAAAGAGATCAACCGCCGAATCCAACTCGGCTGGGCAGCGTTGGAGAAGCTCCGAGATGTCTTCAAGCTCAAAATCCCTCAGTGCTTGAAGACTAAAGTCTTCGAACAGTTCGTGTTGCCAGTGATGACTTACGGATCAGAGACATGGTCGCTAACTGTGGCCTTCATAAGAAGGCTCAGGGTCACTCAGCGGGCGATGGAGAGATCTATGATTGGAGTATCGTCGCCAGATCAAATCAGAAATGAGAAGATCCGTAGGAGAACCAAAGTCACCGACATAGCACAGCGAGTCGCGAAATTGAGGTGGAAATGGGCGGAGCACATAGTTCGAAGAGCTGATGGTCGTTGGGGTCCCAAGGTGCTGGAGTGGCGAACCCGCACCGGGAAGTGCAGTGTGGGCAGAATCCCGTCAATTAGTCGTAGGGAGCCGCTGGATTCAGGCGGCGCTAGACCAAGGCCTGTAAAAGTCCATGCAAGAGACCATTGTCCAGCTGTGGACGTCTATCGGTTGATAAAGAAGAAGATAATAAAAAATTAAAAAATAACATAGTTCTTTCCCTGCACGAGTCTCACAGTTGGTGTCATACAATAAAATGGAGCTATTATCGTGACCTTTCAAATGACATATATCACAACTTGATACACCACTGGGGACGAAACCGCCCATTCTCCTTTAAAATACCATATTCCTGGTCAAACTACACGTATCGCTCTATATACTTACTTACTTAATTTTGTCGCATAATATTCATTCAATTGGAATTTAAGTGACAAACTACATAGACAATCTTACTTGCATGCTAAAATAGTTTCATGATGCTTGTGCATATAAACTAGTTCATAGACACAGATCTATGATCTTAAGCATGAATAGGTAAGTGTAGTCCGACTTTCATGATCTAAACATAGATAGTCTAGTTCATATAAACTAGTTCATAGTCACAGATCTATGATCTAAAGCGTGGATATAATCCTACTTTCATGATCTAAACACAGATAAACTAGTTCATAGACACAAATCTATGATCTAAAGCATGGATAAAGTCCTACTTTCATGATCTAAACACATATCTATGATCTATTAAGTGACAGAATAGAATAGAATAGAATAGAATAGAAATATTTTTTATTCAAATAAACTTTTACAAGTGCTTTTGAATAGTCTTCAATTGTATAATATGCTTTTTCCATGAGAGAAGTTTTAATTGCTTTCTTAAACTTGTGTAAAGGCAAGTCTAAGATCGACTGTGGAATTTTATTATAGAACGTCACGCCCATTCCCACAAATGTCTTTCGGACCCTCTGGAGGCGCAGTCGAGGAATCACGAGCCTATTTGGATCTCTAACCTGCCTATCGTGTAAATCACCCTTTTTTTTGTAACTTAAAATATTTTGTCTGACAAATATTATGTTGTTATAAATATATTGTGAAGCTACTGTCAGAATGCCTATTTCCTTAAATTTTTCTCGAAGGGAATCCCGCGGTTTTAAATTGTAGATTGCGCGAATTGCCCTCTTCTGCAATACAAAAAATTTTTCCAATGTCGGCTGCTTTACCCCATAGTAAGATTCCGTATGACATAATACTATGGAAATATGCAAAATAAACAATTTTTGCAGTTTCTATGTCAGTTAACTGTCGAATCTTCCTAACAGCGTAAGCAGCAGAGCTAAGCCTGCCAGCAAGTGTTGTTATATGGGTGTCCCACTGTAGCTTAGAATCCAGGGTTAATCCCAAGAACACTGTGGAGTCCTCAGTTTTCAAAGGTTCATTATTTATCTTTAGATTATTACTGACAGCTCTGGTGTTAGGCAATAAAAACTCAACACACTTGGTTTTTTTAGCATTTAAAAGTAAATTATTTGCCGTAAACCATTCAGAAACTTGAGATAATGCATTATTTACGTCGTCAAAATTGTCTTTTTTCCTATCGACTTCAAAGACGTATCATCAGCAAATCAAAGACGTATCATCAGCAAATAGTACAATATCGCAAGTATTTTGGACAAAATGTGGTAAATCATTTATGTAAATCAAAAACATGAATGGACCTAGAATAGAACCCTGGGGTACACCCATTACTGAGGCTGATCCGGATGATTTTACATCATTGACACATACTCTCTGAACACGATCACTGAGATAAGACGCAATGAGACTAAGTGCAAAACCTTTAATACCATAGTGGCTCAGTTTAAGCAAAAGGGTCTCGTGATCAACGCAATCAAATGCTTTTGATAAATCACAGAAAATACCAATGGCATTCTGTGAGTTCTTCCATGCATCGAATATGTGTTGTAACAGCTTTGCGGCTGCATCGGTTGTTGATCGACCCTTAGTAAAACCATAATGCTCAGGGTTAAGAAGTCCATTTAAATTAAAGTGTAGAAGCAGTTGGTTGAGCATTATTTTTTCGAATATCTTGCTGAGGGTTGGCAAAATTGAAATTGGTCTGTAGTTATTCGGGTCACTTTTGTCTTCCGATTTAAAAAGAGGTATTAGTTTACTACATTTCATAAGGTCTGGAAAAGATCCAGAATCAACTGATTTATTAAAAATTAAGGCAAGATATGGCGCAATAATATCAATTATACTGTGGATTATTTTAACTGAAATTCCCCATAGATCTCCCGTTTTTTTATTTTGTAAAGCTTTAAATATTTTGATAATATCATATGGGGTAACGTGTTTTAACTTAAATTAACTGCACTCAGAAACATTCCTCTTTAAAAGAGTATAGGCTCCTGTTGGCGAGGAATTCAGAGAACTAGTTGTGGTAACTGGAATATTTTTGAAAAAGTTCTCAAATGTATTTGCAATGTCTATGTCGGAGTCAATAATATGGTTATTAATTTTGAGCTCCAATTTATTATTATGCGTCTTGCGTTTTCCCATTTCATTGCCGATGATGTCCCATGCGGCTTTTATTTTATTATCAGAATTAATAATTTTTTGTTTTATGTAAAGAGACTTAGCTTGTATGCATACCTTTCTAAATAATTTGGAATAGGTTCTTACATATTCAATAAACGCGGGGGAATAATTATATCGTTTTTCTGCATACAAATCAAATAGCTTATTTCTACTCTTATAAATGCCAACAGTTGCCCAGTCACTAAACTTTAGATTAAACCGAAACCTTTTTTCTATCATCTTAAAGGCAGAGTTGAATTGAGAGTTTAACAGATCAAAAAACTTGCGATAAATTTCATCCGGACCACCCTGTGTAAGGTCAAGTGTCGGTAATGTAGCCGAGATATTATGTTTGAATTGCCTTACTTTTTTAGTGGTAACTGGCCTACATTTTATTATTTTTGTAATTTTCTGTTCACTGCTTGGAACAGATATCATTTGTCCGCAATGATCAGATCTTAAATAAGTGATAACAGATTTGTCGATAATGTTACAATCACAAAAAATGTTATCTATACAAGTGGAGAGTAATTAATAAAAGTCGACGATAAATCTCCACTCATTGCCATCCTACTCACACCTATCACAAGCTTTATGTCTATTTTGAGGGAAGAGGGGAATGTTAGTCAGGTTCGGCACGGCCAATATTCAATTTAAAATTAGTCAATTTTCCGTGAACTGTCACCAAACAGTCGTATTGTGGTATTGTAGAGCTGCGAACAACGCGTGAGAGCGATCGAGTGGCACTAGCTACCAGCACAGAGTAGCTTTGAAATTCAAAGCTACTGAATTGGGTATTCGACTGATATTTTTTATATGTTTAAAATAAAGTTTTTAAATAATAAAACACAATGCCGTTTTTTAAAATATCTTAACTAGTCTCGGAAATATAGAGCTATAATGTTTCCTGTTAGACAAAGAGAGCGCTACTGGCGTGTGACGTCACAAGAAAGTAGCTCCGCTCCATACACTCTTCATAGCAAATTTCTTTGTAAAAATTGGCAGATACAGTCACAGAAAAATAGCTTGTAATTTATTTGTTTTTGATTTATTTTTTGTTTTTACAAAAAATATTCTTACATAAATTATTGCATTTTCAATTATAATAATTTACAAACATTTTGGCATCAGTCAAATACCCAATTTGCTGCAATTATGTTTAATTTCGAAAAACTTGTGATTCGACTTGTATTTAATAAAAAAAAGTCGCCATTTGCTGCATCACTACATTATTAGAAAAATAAAGTCTCAGAAAACTCTACCTACCTATAAGTATCATTTTCAAAAAACAAGATTTGGTCTTTTTAAATCTTAAAATTTTGAAAAAAACGAAAATTTTCAAAAACCAATTACAATAAAATCAGTTCAGCGATTCAGCCATAGAATCATCTATGTCACACTTAAGTAAGATTACGAAATACTCAAAAAACCTAGCTGACAGTTCAGTTGGTTGCAATCATAAGAGCATAATAAAGAAGTCTCTGCTGTCGTTAACCTACGTCTCAAACAGTGCTCCCGAACAGCGTGACAAGTGACAACATGTCAACATACACGTGACACGGCAAAGGCTTACCTACTATCCTCATCAGTGCATCTGTGTCGCACATTACACAGTACATGATACACACATTATCTTGCTGATGACTGAATTTGTTAAAATGATCATCATCAGCAACCCATCAAGGACTTACTGCTGATGCTCACTTTCCGTGTTTTCCTTCTCGTTAAAACATTGCTCAAACGAACAAACATAGTCACGGGAATGGAATGAGACACAAATATGTCCTGACATAGATCTGTCTCGTTTTAACGCAGTCTTCAGTCTTAGCTGAGTGCAGTGGATGCCATCTATAGATCTCACCTTATGTATACGTCATCACACCTTGTATCTAAAGTTTAAGTTTTTAAGTTTTAAATATTTATGTTAACTGTGCTCTGTCTAAACTGTAGATTCAATGTATAACTTTTATAACTACTGTGTACACATAATAAGGGTTGTTACTTGGAACCCAAATCTGATGTTATTGTATTTCGTTTATATTTTGGTTGCAACTTGTTTTGTGTAGCTTTTCAATAAACAAAATAAAATAAAAAATAAAACTAAAAAGCACCGACACGAGCCAGCGACACGTATGTATGAAGTAGTATGAATGCATGTAGTACGAAACAGTGTTGCTTACTACGGTACACGTAACCTGTGTCTTACTTACATAAAAGAAATAATTTTAACAGTATGTCTGATAGTGCTATTAGAAAGTCAAAGTTAGCAGCCTCTTGCAAAAAAAGCAAATTATAATAAGAGTAGGTATGCATTTATGTGTGTTTACTAAGCTCGATATTACCAGTACAAAATGATTTCGTCAGGTGTAAGTACCACGATGGCTCACAATTTTTTTTGTCTTCTTTATTCAGCCATTGGTACATAAGGTATGCGTTAATAAAAATACAGTATCTACACTATAACGCCATCACGCTCTAGTCTGTCACACATCGCGTATCAAAGTTAACGAGCTCTCGTCACTACATCGGAATGGATTTTTCAAATCTGACGGCAACAATTTGTGAAAACTTGCTACATGCATATATCTGACACATTTTTGCATTAAATTATATTAAAAATCTTAGTTTTTCCCGATAAAAAGCCTATTCCATCAATTTAAACGTAACAAAAAATGCATGTCTCGCAAAGCAGTTCTTACCGAAAAAAGTTGTAAGATCTGATGTAAAACCAAGTCGTTTAATTTATTTAGTTTCTATTTAAGACAGCATCTATCCATCAACTTCGTCATAAAGTGTTATTAATAATAATTATTATAAACAACATTTTTAAGTGGCCGTATCCGTATTATACCACCGATGTATATATTTATCCGTCTACGTATTAGACATTTTGTCTATTTGATTACGTGTATTTAATTAAAACACCCCCGACACGTGAATCTATGGCCAGACAATACACGATATACCTGACATCCTGTAATACAGTTTTCTGCTCCATCATCAGATCATCATCCTACCTACTCTACTCATTGAGACTATTCTAATGAACCCAAACACTCTATATCTGCTGTAAGTTGCTGAGGAGTTGGGTATTCCGCAGACTACTTGTTGCTGCAGAATCAGCTCAAGATTATCATGCCTTAGAAATAATCCGAAGTAACAGAACCTAAATTTCAAATAAATCGCACCAGTGAAAGCTTGTAATCAAGTAGGAAATGAGCTGATGATCTTCAAACGCCTGAGCAGATCTTCATAAATTATAACTAAGATCCACCTCGATTACATTAGCTTTCGATTCCATCCATTCCAGTCCATTGGGGATAAGCTGCTACGAGGGAACATACAGACATACAGACTGTCCTCTTTTAGCGTTGGGGGTTAAAAATATCATCCAAACCCATGGAACGAGGTAATGTGCTCAAATACAAACGGGTGCCGCCGGCGGGATTACTTTTTGTCTGCCCATCTTAATATGTATTGAATAATTGGAAGTAGTGTTCATTTATAGAACTTCCCCTCATTGTGGAAACACTGCATACATAGCATATCATAGAATAGAATAGAATAGAATAGAAATTTTTTATTCAAATAAACTTTAAAACATAGTATCTATTGTATTGTAAACTTGTTTTAAAAAGAGCAACGCCTGAGTTTCTTGCTTGTTCTTCTCGGCAGAAACGGCATTCCGAACCAGTGGTAGACTCATCGACGATTCAAAAGCACTTGTAAAAAAGTTTATTTGAATAAAAAATATTTCTATTCTGTTCTATTCTATTGAAAACACTGACTGCGTTACCTAACTGAATGCCCAAACAAATGCTGGCCCAGGTAACATCCAGCCTACCCGCCTACGGTCACCAATATCTTCTTCTTCTGCGTCTTCTTTGTCAACCGATACACTTCCACTGCTGGACAAAGGCCTGAATCCAGCGGCTCCCTGCGAATCGTTTGATGTCGTCGATCCACCTAGTGGGGGGTTTGCCAACACAGCGCTTCCCGGTGTGTGGTCGCCACTCCAGCACCTTGGAGCCCCAACGACCATTAGCTCTTCGAACTATGTGCCCCGCCCATTTCCACTTCGCGAATCGCTGAGCTTTATCGGTGACTTTGGTTCTCCTACGGATCTCCTAATTCTGATTTGATCTCGCAGGGATATACCGAGCATAGCTCTCTCCATCGCCCGCTGAGTGACCCTGAGCCTTCTTATGAGGCCCACAGTTAGCGACCATGTCGCGTCACCACTATAGGGTAATAATAATAAAGGAAACATCAAAACCGCTTCCCTTTTTTGGTAAAAGCCAAAATGACGACACAATATGATTTTTTCACTTTTATGTCAAGAACTCTTCAGAAGCTAACTCGACTTTCCTGATGTTTTTTTCCTTCTTACTAGTAGCACCATGCGATTCAATCTTTCAGGACTTTTTTACTCGACTACGTAAAGCCAAAAGGAAGGGTTATGTTTTTAGCAGTCTATGTGCTTATGTATGTGACTATTTACGTATGTTCCGCCGTAGCGAATAAACTACTGAGCCGATTTTGATGAATGAGATGTCAATCGATTCATTATGATTATGATGATGATATGATGAATTTATTACATTATTAACCGACTTCAAAAAAGGAGGAGGTTCTCGATTCGTCGGAATCTTTTTTTATGTATGTTCACCGATTACTCGAAGACGCCTGAACCGATTTGGAAAATTCTTTTTAGGGTTCCATACCAAAATGGTAAAAATGGAACCCTTATGGTGAGACTTTCTCCGTCCGTCTGTCCGTCCGTCTGTCACAGTCGATTATTTCAGTAACTATTAAAGCTATCGACATGAAATTTGGCATAGTTGTGTATAATAGTGGCCCAAAATCATTGGAATAAAGAAAAATCGAAAATTATTTTTAGTTTTATTAAAAAAAGGAGGAAAATCGGGGGTTTGAAATTTCAAAGTAAAATAACTATATCGAGTGGGGTATCATATGAAAGGCCCTTACTTGTGCATTCTAAAACAGTTTTTTATTTATTTCTAGATATAATAGTTTATGATTAATCGGCCAAAATGTCGAAAAAAATACCGTTCCCCCCCTTATCTCCGAAGTTTACCAATCGAAAAATCTGAAATAATTATGGTCAATAGACGTTTATGTATATTTTACAGGAAAAATAAAACCAACGCGATAATTCTACCAACCATCGAATGAAGGTTAACTATGAGAAAAAGCTAGGTGTATCAACCTACTATGTATGGGCGTACCTATATCCGATCAACAAATTGATTACTTGACTTATCGAAGATAACAGCCTCTCAAACATTTTTGAATTTCGAACGGAATTAGCGATCGACAGGCTTCTGCAACGAACGCAGTAGTAATAAACACATATTAAAGCACGAACGCGAACCTTAACAGAAGAGAGACACGAAAACTCCCATGGGTCTAAAAATTATATTTGCTTCCGCTATCCTCTAAAGCCAATATTCGTTTTTCGAATAGTTATGATGAAAAATAGATATTCCTTACAAACACGGGTTACAATGGCCACCCCACACTTGGCGGTGCGGGCATCAATCAATGCGGTAACGCCGCCGTCAGCGGGCGGAAACACTTGCCCGCGTTGGTTAACGATGAGGTTAACGATCACTAATAGTTCGCTTGACGTCGAGTGTTTCAGTTACGTGCGGAAATATACCAAAACAGACTATAACAGTTTACCAGTCTAACTTTTACCAACAACGTTCAATCGTTTGGCAAATTGGTCAACAAGCGTTAGGGTAAATTGCAGCTGTGGTTAAGGTGGATTATTACGAGTATACCCGCGAAATTCAAATTTAATTTGGTTTTTCCCATTTTGTACACTAATACGACAAAGTAGGCTTACGGCATTCTAATTGTGCCAGTAGAATTATCATCTTCACAGGTTTACATAAAAATCTTTACTTGAAAGTGACCAGTTTAAGAAATTAATCAAAATACCGAGTTGGACGTGAGTTACTCACAAATTAGTCAGTATTTTTATGTAAACCTGTGAAGATGATACTGCCACTGGCGCAATTAGAATGCTATAAGCTTACTTTGTCGTATTAGTTTACAAATTGCGAAAAACCAAATTAAATTTGAATTTCGCGGGCAGACCCGTATAATCATCATTAAGATATATTTTTTAAATATCTAAATATATATACCTAAAAGGAAAAGGTGACTGACTCAGACTGACTAACTTAACAACGCACAGCTCAAACCACTGGACGGATCGGGCTGAAATTTGGCATACAAATAGCTATTATAATTATGACGTAGGCATCCGCTAAGAAAGGATTTTTGAAAATTCAACAGTTTAAAATAGTACTAGTTAATTAATGATTAAACGAACTTACCTGTAAGTGAAGTTCTATCATAATTATACGAAGGCTTCGTACGAAGAGGTTATATAGACTTGGTAGTATACGCATAGGTAGTGGTTACCGTTCACTTTATTGAGATTTATATATTTTTTTAAAAAATAGGGTAGATTGATATAATATCGTCCCTGCGCCGTACAGCTAGGTACCTCATTTAGTTTAGAGTTCAGCTAATACTCCTCCTCATATTTTACGATTAAGGGTAAACGCATAACGTGAGGGTGGGAGGGTTATAACCTCTTCGTACGAAGCCTTCGTATAATTATGATAGAACTTCACTTACAGGTAAGTTCATTTAATCATTAATTATACTTCATAGCTTCGTACTCAAGGTTATATAGACTTGGTAGACTTTTAGAGATAAGATTCGTAAAATATGGGAAGATGTATGGTTAAGTTGTTTATATATATATATATAGGTATATAAATATTTTGTATAACAAAAGTCATACAATGACTATGAGTTATCAAACAACAATTTGTTTTTATTGAATCATTCATAATAGCTAAATAAATCATTTCGGGCATTGATAGGCCGATTATAAAAGTTAGCAAAAGTATGGGAACTTAAGCTTAAGCCTGCAGTATTTTTCATATTATGATCCACTGAAACATTAATTAACCTTTGCGCAGTAGATGTGGAAGCATGCCCAATGATGGAGGAGATATGGAAGTATAAATTCCAGTTTGGCTCAAGGTATTTTATATACAACGTGATAAAATTTGTAAGCCGTCCAATTTAAGTATGAGTTTTTTTTTTTATGTAAGAAATATTATGGAGTCTCCATTTTCCCGAAACGAGGTGGTTTAGTAAAGGTATGCAATGTTTTTTCAGGTGAAATCTCTGGTTTTTATTTAAAAAATGGAATGACTAACAATTTTAATCTAGGATTTTTAATATATCAGATGGAACACACTGATGTTAGACACTTTTATTTTTGATAATGTTTGCACTCTTTGTGCAGTAAAAATAACAATTTTTTTTTTTTAGAAATTGTTTAAAGATATAGGATCTGATTAGGATATGTATATACTATGATTGATCAACTGTATAGTTGACCAATATAAATTTAATGTAAAATATTGAGCACCCTGATTGTTGATCGTTTGATAAGGTCAATCCAGCCCCTTTAAACATCAACATTTCTGACATTAAAAGATTTTTAAACAGTGGATACCATGGCTAGATAGCCCAGTGTGGAACAATAAATAATTATACCCTTGGTATTATCAGAAATAATTTTACGTGACGATTTTAAAATCTAAGTAACTTATAGAGAAAATGCAAATGCATTTAATAGTAAAGTTTAGATCATGATATCGTAAAAGTATATTCCTACTGCGTTCGCATCTGGGTCTCTGTGCTATGAGACGTATCTTTGACAGATATGTCTTATTAGTCACTCATTATTTACTTAGTCAGATTATTATCCACATAAATCAATGTTTGAAGAACCAAACTAGAGTATAATTTGTCTTTAAGCGTATAGAGCGGATTACTGCAAGTTGCTATTCAATATCTTGATGCGTACGCCTAGATTCTTGATCTTTTTCAAAGTTCTCCGAAGAGCACATTTTATATGAAGCGAAGACATACAACTTTCTGTTGACCTGTGTCTACTATATTATAATCTAAAAACTTGCAAGTTTTAGATAGATTAAAATTACTTTTATCATTTTTTTAAAAAGAAACCCAGATTCGTAAGAAACTTTGTGGTTTCTTGTAAGTTTTGATAACATGTTTCATATTAGTCGTTTCCAACACTACAAATATCGTATATGTATAATATATTATAGTGAGTATTTGTCCGATTGTTCTCAATAATTTTACTACTGGTTTCATACTTTAGTGAACACAAAAGTAGTATTTTAAGTATCCATATTTACAAAAAGAGCAGTATTTAAGCCGAAAGGTAAGAACTTAAATTCAATGATAAATTCATCAACATGGACCTGGATGGATAGTGGATAATTTTATCCTCATTTGTGTTTAATAAAAAGTATGTGTGTTATAAATCTATTGTGCACATAATGTTATTAATTATATAATTTTATTACTAAAACTTATTCTTGATTGTAAGCGTTATTGGTTCCGCGACAGTTTTATACTAATGTAACCATTATCGTTTTATAATAAATATATGTTTCACATGTATTTAGAGTATTCTAAAATTAAATAAATAAAATAAATAATTTTTCGCAAAGTTATTAAGTCTTTCATCTAGAAATGACTCTTTATTGTGTGTTCGTTAATGTTTTATTTTTAACGATTTTAAATTTTAAATAAAACGCATCTTTTCATTTGGCTTAAGTATTGCAAAAAACATTCGATAAATATTGGTCAGATCGAGCTTCAAATTTTGAAATAGCGCCAGCTAGTAAAATTACTGATAGAATCCATAAAATGTACAATTTGTTATAAAGGTTACATTTTTATACACGGTTGCTAGGAGGTAGTACTGTTAGGACTGGTGTTCGTGAAAAAAGGAATTTTGAAACATTCGATGTATGAAAGAACCGTAGGGTCATTAGCGATCATATACCATTCTTTATAGAATAAGGACAGCCTGTCAGCAAGTTTTAACGACGTTAATAACGATATTAACTATAATTAACGACGTTTGTAGCTCGTTCGTTGCTGTAGATTCCAGGACTGCATCGAGGAGTAGTCTCGCCGACTATGTGTTGAGGTCATCGCAGGTTCTTTTGTCCTTGTGGGTCCCATTGGCCTGCGAGCCAACCCTGACCCTTCCAGTTTAAATTTCTTGTAGAATTTGGTGTTGTATCTTGTGTTGTGTTTCGCGAGATCTTCTTATTTGGAAATATCTTCCTAATAATTCCTAATTTATTTATGGTTTTTGTCAATAGTTTGAACAATGAAGTATTTCTCTCTCTTGTGGATTATAACAGCGTGATGGCTTCTTCTAAATAAATAATTACCGTAGACGTTTTAACTTGTTTGTTTTCTATTGCTTCATTGCGTTTTTCAATATTATTGGATTTATCAACTTGGAAATTTCAGAAGTTAAAAAATTTTCATTTAGCTTCTTACGCTGTTCCATTGTTGACCCATCGTGGTCCAATGTTGTAATCTAATAGCCAAATCTTTTTGTCATATATGTAATATTTGGATAAAAATGATTTTATCTGACTATAGATAACATCAGATAGAACCAACTATGGTTCTATATCAAGAATATCTTTTAACTCACTGTCAAGTCCAAAGTTTTCTGCTGTAGGTATTCCAATAGGCTCCGGAGAAAGTTTCGGTGCAGCTCCCTGATTAGATAGAACTGCATTCAGTGTACCGCCTACCGGGGTTTGAATTTGGGTTCAGTTCCGGCTCCTGTTGTTCTGAATCTCCGTCTAAGATAGACATGACGTCATCATTGGTCAAATGTGGAAACTGAATAACCTCCTATTCGATTAACGTACAAAATTATCATTACGAAGGAGGATCTGGGTGTCACACAGTTCTCTGACAAATATTTGTATACCAGTAAAAAGAGCTATTTTCAAATAATTAATATGTCAATTATTTTCATCGTCACTCCACTAGCTCTCTGATTTCCACAGGCAATATCCTACCCAGTCGTTGAGACATTAAAGAGAATTTCCAAGCCATAGTTATCAATTATTATAATAATTTTATATACTGGCTGGTCAATAGTACGAACCTACCATTCAAACTAAAGTTTCAATGGATTTCATATGAAATTTTCGTAATTATTAAAATTTTTAAACTAAGGTTATTAGTACAAGACATCTTTCAGAAAGTTTTGTATAAAGACAACTGTACTCAACAGCAGGCCAGGCAGATAACAATAAAACAACAAATCTGGCTAACATTCTAATTTAGCGTCGTTTTACTTTCGACATTCATAATTTAACTGTCTGAAATCAACATGTAAAATACATGTGAAAAATAGAAGTCAGAAAAAACGGTAAGTAACAATAAACGATGAACTGATTTTAATACTTCTCATACTTCTCATACTCCGGATACTGTGTCTCATAGTCAAAACAGACTTTCCTTAAGTTAATCATATATCTGTGGTAAGACGCAGTCCCAATACAATAGCAAGTACTGCCCACAAACTGACTAATGAACAGTAAGAAACAGCCCCAATACAAAAAGTAAGAGCTGTCCACAGACTGTGCGTTTCGCAAGAAAACACTTTCAATAAGGTTTATTCGCTATCATGAGTAAAATAAACAGTAAGAAACAGTCCCAATGGAAAAGCAAGTACTGTCCATATTACTGTGTGTTTTATAAGAAAACACTTTCACTCAGGTTTATTCGCTATCACGAGTTTAATAAACAGTAAGAAACAGCCCCAATGCAAAAGCACGAACTGTCCACAATACTGTGTGTTTTATAAGAAAACACTTTCACACAGGTTTATTCGTTATCACGAGTTTAATAAACAGTAAGAAACAGCCCCAATGCAAAAGCACGAACTGTCCACAATACTGTGTGTTTTATAATAAAACACTTTCACTCAGGTTTATTCGCTATCACGAGTTTAATAAGCAGTAAGAAACAGCCCCAATGCAAAAGCACGAACTGTCCACAATACTGTTAATAAACAGTAAGAAACAGCCCCAATGCAAAAGCACGAACTGTCCACAATACTGTGTCCCTACATTAGGGTTAATAATATCGTGTAATAGCCAACTCGTATAGTGAAGAAACAATCCCAATGTACAATACCCAAGACACTAATTTCTCGAGCACCAATAAATCATAGCACAATTATTATTACTTAATAATCAATCTTACCTTGATAAACCAACGGATAACCCATTTTGGGATGTATGTAGAATCAACGTTGCGTCAGAATCATCCGAGTGATTGTAGGGTCGACACTGATTTCGTCGTAATTTCTTTTCAAACTTTTTAATTTTTGCTTTAAATACATTCACATTTATCACCCTTAGGTTTGGGCATTATAAAAATATTATTTGTTTACTTTTTCACGTTTTAAATATCACTTTAAATAACACTTTCAAATTAAATTAGGCGAGGGCGTGGTGGAACGGTAGCGCACTAAAAAGCGAATGAGGTACCTAGCTGTACGGCGCAGGGACGATATTATATCAATCTACCCTATTTTTTAAAAAAATATATAATTCTCAATAAAGTGAACGGTAACCACTACCTATGCGTATACTACCAAGTCTATATAACCTTGAGTACGAAGCTATGAAGTATAATAGATAGACCTACAATAGGATATCGTATAATGACATGGATTAATTTCAATAATTTTAACATCAGTTGAACCTAAAATCAATCAAATTTTTACAATTTACTATAAAAAATTCTTTTAAAACAACCGACTTCAAACTCCCGCTTTACTACATTACACACACTATACAAAGTATATAATTTATTGTTGATATTTTAAAAACCGCTCCACCGATTTCGATAAAATTTATATGGGACCACCTGGTAAGTACTTATGCTCTTTGAAACAAAAAAAAAGTGGCACTCGGGGACTGCCGCGGTAAAGCTATTGCATAGCATTTTTTATCAACTTATGCAATTATAATATTAATGCAATTTTTTTTTTGCATAAGTAATAAAAATTATGCAAAAAAATAATTAAAAAACAAACAAACAAGAAAAGCGCACTGTCACTACTTCGCGAGTGTGATTCGAACCTGCGACATCATACACCATACGGTAAAGAAAGCGGCCCCTCGCCCACTGCGCCAAATAGAGCTACTTGAGAACCTCTAAAATGTTGAACGCTTACTGAACGACGGTGTTAGGTTTTTTTTTCGTTACGGAATTTCTTGATTCGGTCGCCGCGCTCAAACTGTTTGCCCTAGTTCAAAGCCCGCGATAAAAGCTATGCAATAGCTTAACAAAATATAGATTCAATTAACTTTTTTTAATACTTCAACGCGCGGAATTCGCTGAAAACCGAAAATTCGAGAGCAAATGGGTGGCTACCTAACGCACCGAGTTGCGGGATAACTTTTCTAATTTACCGGAGTGGACGTTATCTGACGTAGTGACGTCATCAATCTACGGTGGGGTGGGGGAGCCAAAATATTTTAAGATAATTAAAGTTGTAAATTGTGCTAATTTTTAATCACCTTTTTATTATTGGCCTATTATTTAGGAAAGAAACAACGCATTAGGTACAGCTACTTAATTTGAAAAGTTGAATTGTTATAATTAATAACTAACGTATTCAATTAAAATCAAAGTTAGAATATCTAGTAATAAATTCAAATATTTAGTTTACTTCGATATTATTTTATCCTTCAATAAATAAAATCATTTACTAAAAATTACCACTTTAATGCTTATGAGCGCAGGTTATTAGGAGGTTATAGGCCATAGTCCACCACGCTGGCCCAATGCGAATTGGCGGACTTCACACACCTTCGAGAACATTATGGGGAACTCTCAAGTGTGCAGGTTTCCGCACGATTATTAATTAAAAATTATTTAATTGTTTAAACGCACTTGACTCCGAAAAGTAAGAGGTGCGTACCCGGGATCGAACCTGCGACCCCCCGAATAGGAGACCACAGTTCTAACCACTAGGCTATCACAGCTATGTACCTAATTCCAGCATTACCTAAATCATCCCCTAAGTAGAGCATCTCCTAGTCTAATAGTCAGCGAGGACAGATAGACAGATAGACGGACGGATGGACACACTTTGCCAATAAATAAATAAATCATACTTATTATAAATTCGAAAGTGTGTTGGTTTGTAAGTCAGTATTATAAGGTCTGTGGTTTGTTGGCCGCAACAGGGCTACGGATAGACGTTATTTTTTGCATTTTTTGACCTGGAGAGTGGCATAGGCTAATTTTTAGGGTTCCGTACCCAAAGGGTACCAACGGGACCCTATTACTAAGCCTACGCTGTCCGTCCGTCCGTCCGTCCGTCCGTCTGTCAGCGGGCTGTATCTCGTAAACCGTAATAGATAGACAGATGAAATTTTCACATATTATGTATTTCTATTGCCGCTATAACAACAAATAATAAAAATTAAATTAAATTAAAAAAAATAAATTAAAATGGGTAGGTGGGTAGATGGAAATCTTTTAATTTAATTTTTTTTAACGGAACCCTAAAAGAGCGAGGCCCGACTCGCACTTGGCCCATTTTTTTATCCCGAAAAATCAAAGAGTTCCCGAGGGATTTTAAAAACTAAATCCACGCGAACGAAGTCGCGGGCATCAGCTAGTGAATAAATAAACCACAATAGTGTTCCTTGTTGTTTTACAACCAAACCCTAAAAATAGAATTATATCATCATCATTAGGAACCCATCAATGGCTCACTACTGAGCGCAGGTCTCACAGAAGGCCATAGTCCACCACGCTGGCCCAATGCGAATTGGCGGACGTCACACACCATCGAGAACATTATGAAGAACTCTCGGATGTGCAGGTTTCCTCACGATGTTTTCCTTCACCGTTGAAGCAAGTGATATTTAATTGCTTAAACGCAATGAATCCGAAAAGTCAGAGGTGCGTACCCGGGATCGAACCTGCGACCCCCCGAATAGGAGACCACAGTCCTAACCACTAGGCTATCACTGCTTCTAAATAGAATTATATACTTAAAGTGGAAGACACACTTCTGCCCGCGAAATTCAAATTTAATTTGGTTTTTCGCAATTTGTAAACTAATACGACAAAGTATTAGGCCTATGGCATTCTAATTGCGACAATGGCAGTATCATCTTCACAGGTTTATACAAAAAACTTACTTGAAAGTGTTATGTACAAGTTTAAGAAATTAATCAAAATATCGACTAATTTGTGAGTAACTCACGTCCAACTCGGTATTTTGATTAATTTCTTAAACTGGTCACTAAACAAAACAAAACAAAAGTAAAGATTTTTATGTAAACCTGTGAAGATGATAATTCTACTGGCGCAATTAGAATGATATAAGCCTACTTTGTCGTATTAGTGTACAAATTGCGAAAAACCAAATTAAATTTGAATTTCGCGGGCAGAACTGTGTCTTCTACCTTAAGCGTAAATAATAAACCTTGTTCTCATCCATTTCCGCGATATGAATATTAAAGTGACTTTCCATTAGTTATTTAAGAGGAGCTCCGCAGCTAACGAAGTGTCGATCTTTTTGCTCCGATCTTTCGTATTGATGTAGTTACACTGATTGGGGCGAAAAAGGAAAACATTAGTTAGCTCCGAGTACCTTTAATTTTGCGCCAATCGGATTATTGCAAATTGTACTGACGTGAAATATTCAATCATATTTTAGTACTAGCTGATGCCTGCGACTTCGTCCGCGTGGATTTAGTTTTAAGATCCCGCGGGAACTCTTTGATTTTCCGGGTTGCCTATTTCACCCTCCAGGTTCTCAACTATAACTATCCAAAACATCACGCCAATCTGTAGCTTTGTTGCAACGTGATTGACGGACAAACTAACAAACCAAACACACTTTCGCATTTATATAATATTATGTATTAATAAGGAAGAATTAATACTACGATACGAATGAAACAAAACTTTTTTTTAACCGGCGATCTAATTAAATTTTAGTAGACAAAGCTATTGTGACTTAATTCCCTCGGGGACTTTTTTGTAAAGAATAATGAGTACTTTAATCATGTAGTACATCATTTTTATGTATCATCAATAGTTTTCTCAGCACACGCCAAATAATGCATCTTATAGACAAAATTTTGCTACTTTGGGTTACATTATTCTAATTTTCTTAAGGATCTCTAATTTTTTGAAAATACATTATAGCCTATGTTACTTCCTGTTAACTTAGATTTCTATTGGTGACAAAATGGTTAAAATCGGTCCAGTACTTTCGGAGCCTATTCGGTACAAACAAACAAACAAAAAAATATTTTCTCATTATAATATTAGTATAGACTAGATAAAGACCGCAACTTAGCGTGGATTAAGATCTTTTGATTCCCGCGGGAACTCTTTATTTTTCCGGGATAAAATGTGTTAGCCTATGTGTTAATCCTGGGTATGAGCTATCTCCATTCCAATTTTCAACCAAATCGGTTCATTCACTGTGGCGTGAAAGAGTAACAAACATCCATCCATCCGTCCATTCGGATTCTACTTTTATTTTAATACGCATTTATAATATTAGTAGGACATGGCGGGAGCGAAGCCGTGAGTAAAAGCTTCTTATTTTTACTGAAAAACAGATATCCATTACTTAATAATTGAATAATTAAAACAACAAACACCTGCAGGCTAAAATTATAAAAATCCACCCCCTTAATACATTACACAATGGCTAAAATAGAAACGCCCTGAAACTTTTCATGAAGCGGTATGGTAATCGATGAACCAACTTACCCACCTACTCGTTAGAGTTCTCAAAAGAAATGCAAACAGTGGATTATGCAAACGGGCACAGGCGATACCGCGGTGGCGATGCCATTTCTCCTCGGTGGCCATTACAGGGGACACAATAGACATTGCCCTGATGAGGTCACCCACGCCACGAACATAAAATGGACATGGCTTATTGGATCATTTCTGATCCAATACTATTTAATATTCACTTTGGTTTGTATTTTTAATCACCATGTAATCCCTAGAAACAAATCAAAACAGAACGGAAATCCAACGCATTGCCGATTGTGAGGTGGTGCCAACTTACATCTATCTAGGTTCAACTATCTCCAATACCGGGGGTTGTGAGCTACAAATCCGAAGGCGATGTGCTATTACTAGGTCTGCGGTGGAGAAGCTCAATAAGATCTGGAAGGACAGAAGGATCACCAAAACCACTAAGGTTCGACTTATCAGGTGCCTCGTCTTCCCAATATTCCTCTACGGAGCTGAAACCTGGTCCCTTAGACTGCAGGACCGCCGTAAAATTGATGCCTTAGACATGTGGTGCTGGAGGCGCCTTTTGAAGATCCCTTGGACGGCCTTCAGAACCAACAACTCCATCTTGAAAGAACTAAATATAACAGAAAGGCTTTCGTCGACTGTGCAGTTGCGAATTCTGAAGTTCTTCGGTCACATCTCTAGAAATGTCAATTGAACGGTTGGTGGTGCAGGGTCAGGTGGAAGGGAAAAGAACGACAGGACGCTCACCAACGCGCTGGACGGACTTGATCAAAGCGGTGACCCGGACAACTGTGGTGGAGTGCTCCCGCAACGCAACTGACCGTCGCAAGTGGAGGAGCATGAGGCGGCGCGATCCAAAAACAATCAAGGAGACTGACGACTATCAACTAATGTCACATCATCCCAATAGCCACGACCACTCTGACAAGAGTGACCGATTGAGAAGAAGAAGAAGAAGAATCCATAGAAAAGTCATTTGTAGGAATGGGTGTGATGTTCTGTAATAAAATTACTCATTACTCAAATTTTAGACCTGCCTGTACACAGGTAAGCTTAAGATATCAACTTAAAATATGTCCGTCCGTCCCCCCTCATGAATAGGACGTCGCAGACCTAACCACTATCAGTCCTATGTCAATTTCAGCATTACTTAAATCATCCCCTAAATAGGAATCTGCCCAAATGCAAACCCTTGTGCCCTTACCTAATGTAGTATTTACCTTTCCCTAAAGGTTTTGAAAACGAAATTGTCTAACTGAGCTTAGGTAGGTAACCAGGGAAGTTTGTTTCAAATCAAAATACGAGTAGAGAGAGTTCAGTTATCTCCCAGAAAATTGTAACAAGGTGAAAATTTATCACTACGAATCTGCCTAGAAGTGATGCTTAGCCAAATGCAAAAAAAATTGCTTTAAAATAAGCCTCAATAGCCCAACGGTTATAGGTGTGGACTGAAAACTGAAAGGTCGCAGTTTCGAATCCCACCCGTTACACTAATGTCGTACCCACTCCTAACACAAGCTTTCCGCTTATTTGGAGGGGAGAGGAGGATATAAGTCAACTTCAACTTGGCTGATATTCTTTTAAAAAAAATTAATATGAAAAGTAAAGGAAGAAAAATGGATGCCTCATCCAAACAACCAGCATCGTCCGTCCACTTTTAAAACCATTCATTAAGTCTGCAACAGTTTAATTCTAGTCAGAAGAAGTTAATGAGACGTCGGCCATCGCAGTTTTTAATTTTATGCCCTCATTTGCCCCGCGCCCGTTTGTGTAAACCCACCTTTATTAGAGTTACTGCTGCTCTATTAAACCACTGACTAATTAAACTCCTTAATAATTGCTGTTTTAGCTTGCCTCTTTGCCGAAACAAAGGTAAGGTTTAATTTAAGTACACTACGACTGACAAAAATAATAATAATTATCAATTACGTACTTATATCGCACATGCGATTGAAAAACGCAAAAAAGTAAGGAAGTCCTAATCAATCTACGTACAAACTTGCAGAAATAAACTTGACGTGAGTAGCTATTTACATAGTTAAAGTGATTCGCCAGCTTTCGGTGAGTGATGCATGACGTCGCTCGTGACGTAACATAACAATTTTAGTGGATTTAGTTAGACACAAATGAGATGCAATTTGTGCCCTTGGCACTAAGGTTTCTTTAATGTTACTACTTTCTATTCTACTTATAATATTATTATGAAATTAAGCTAATTTTTCAGCGCCTGATTTGAATTGAATAGCAATTCTGTAAATCACATGCATAACTAATCAGCCAGAATAAACAATAAAATGTAGTATTTCGAGAACGTAATGGGATTATAAACTTAAATTTTACAGTTTACTATTAATATTATTTTCCTTATAAGCCCGATTAATTTGAGCGCAATAATTGAGCCCTTATTGGACATGAGTGCATATTCTATGATCACATTAAAATCACCCCCAGCGCCAGCGGTTTGATACCCTTAATTGCGTTTCAAAACCATTAATGTCAGCTATCATATTTTGTAATGTCGTTATCTACCTCAATAGATACGGATTTTAAACAACAAACTGCAAGCATTTGTAAAGAGTTCGGTAGTAACATATCATAATAATATTTGAATGCCTTAAGAAATATGAATGCAATTACGCAGACAATAAATTCTGCTATGATTTTTTTTATCCTTAATGCTGAAGTATGAGCTGTGACAATATGTGAGACAGTGAGATAAATTCAAAAAATTCAAAATTATTTATTTCACGTAAACCAACCTGTGGCTCTTATGACACGTCATGACACTGTGTCACAGGTGCGGAAAGCGGATTCTGCTGAGAAGAGCCGGCAAAAACTCAGCAGTTGCTCTTTTCAAAATAATCAATCAAATCAATTAAGATTTTTTGATAATTATGGAGAATATTTCTCAATGAAATTGCCGCTTTTTGCTGTGTTCTGTATTTTATTGCGAATCAGCCAATCAATGATGGAAAGCACTGATGGGGTATATGTTGGAGCGCGCTTACCTAGAAGATGCCTGTTCACTTTTGCCTTGAAACCCGAAGGTACTCAAATTATACCGGGCACGAAACACAAGCGCCGGAAGGGTGTTTCATACTTTAGCAGTTCGTTTGAGAAACCTTGAACCTGCGTTTTGTGACCTTTCACTCACACTTCTGTTAACAATCATCGCACATCGTATCAATTGTGAACGTGGCGTGGCTGCGAAAACAACTTTGTATTACCAAGATAAAACTGCTTTGATCAGTAGGTATCACCACCATTTCAACTAGCTGACCCAGTGAACTTCGTACCGCCAACAAAAATATTTAAGGTTAGTGGTTGGTCACGCTTATCAGTAAGGGGTATGAAAAATAGATGTTGGCCGATTCTCAGACCAAACCGATATGCACACAAAATTTCATAAAAATCGGTCCAGCCGTTTCGGAGGAGTTTGGTAGCAAACACCGCGACATGAGAATTTTATATATTAGACTAGCTGACCCAGCGAACTACGTGCCGCCAACAAAAATATTTAGTGGTTGGTCACCCTTATCATTTCTTCTTCTTCTTCTTTATCAACCGATAGACGTCCACTGCTGGACACAGGTCTCTTGCATGGACTTCCACAGGTCTCGGTCTTGCGCCGCCTAAATCCAGCGGCTCCCTGCGACTCGCTTGATGTCGTCGGTCCACCTGGTGGGGGGTCTGCCAACACTGCGCTTCCCGGTGCGGGGTCGCCACTCCAGCACCTTGGGACCCCAACGACCATCAGCTCTTCGAACTATGTGCCCCGACCATTTCCACTTCAGTATCGCGACTCGCTGAGCTATGTCGGTGACTCTGGTTCTCCTACGGATCTCCTCATTTCTGATTCGATCCCGCAGGGATACTCCGAGCTTAGTTCTTTCCATCGCACGCTGAGCGGTCCTGAGCCTACTTATGAGGCCCTTAGTTAGCGACCATGTCTCGGATCCGTAAGTCATCACTGGCAACACGCACTGTTCAGGCACTGAGGAATTTTGGACGAAAAGACATCTCGGAGCTTCCCGAACGCTGCCCAGCCGAGTTGGATTCGGCGGTTGATCTCTTTCTCGAAATTGGACCTACCTAGCTGGACTGTGTGTCCCAGGTAAATATACTTCGTCGACAATTTCGAGTGCAGAGTTCTCAACAATTACTGGGTGGAGCGGTGCATGAGCATTGGACATGATTTTCGTCTTGCTCATGTTCATTTTCAGGCCCACCTGTTGAGAAACCCTGCTGAGATCGTTGAGCATTATATTGAAGTCTCTCAGAGTCTCTGCCGTGACCACTATGTCATCGGCAAATCGCAGGTGAGTGATGTACTCGCCGTTTATGTTGATGCCAAGCCCGTTCCAATCCAGAAGCTTAAAGACGTCCTCCAGCGCAGCGGTACAGAACTTCGGGGAGATAACGTCTCCCTGTCACACTCCACGCTGCAAGTGGATTGGCCTCGTAGTCTGGTCCTGTATACGTACTGACATTGTGGCGTTTTCATACAAGCACATCAACACTTGGATATACCGGTAGTCAATTCGGCATCTCTGCAGCGACCTCAACACAGCCCAAGTTTCCACCGAATCAAAGGCTTTCTCATAGTCCACAAACGCTAAGCAAAGTGGCCGGTTATACTCTTCCGTCTTTTGTATAACCTGCCGCAGCGTATGAATGTGATCTTCGGTACCAAAGCCTTTTCGGAATCCGGCTTGTTCGGGAGGCTGGAAGTCGTCGAACCTACGAGCGAGACGATTCGTAATGACACTCGAGAACAACTTATAAACATGACTCAACAACGAGATGGGTCTATAATTCTTCAACAAGGTATTTTCTCCCTTTTTGAAGAACAGAACCACCACGCTCCTGTGCCATGCTTCCGGCGTTGTGCCATCGTGAATGACGGAATTGAACAATCGCTGAAAGATCTTAAGTACCGGTTTACCACCCGCTTTCAGGAGTTCCGCAGTGATTCCGTCATCACCTGGCGCCTTGTTGTCCTTAAGCTGTTTGAGAGCCATTCTAATCTCGTATAGGCTGACGTCCGGGATATCTTCGGTATAGTGTCGGGTCAGTTTGGCTCTGGGATCTTTCGCCAAATCTTCAACAGGTTTTTGTGTCGTGGTATATAACAGTCCATAGAACTTCTCAACCTCTCCCAAGACCTCAGGTCGAGAAGAGACGAGACGGCCGTCATCAGTTTTCAGCCGTGTCAGCTGGCTCTGTCCCTTATCATTTAGGGGTATGAAAAATAGATGTTGGCCGATTCTCAGACCTACCCGATATGCACACAAAATTTCATAAAAATCGGTCCAGCCGTTTCGGAGGAGTTTGGTAACAAACACCGCGACATGAGAATTTTATATATTAGAAGGTTTTCACAACAAGAATTTTATATATTAGAATAGTTTCACCACAACTTCGCAGAGATCACTAGATGAAAGTGTTAATACAAAACGTCTTATAATTATGATGGCATAAATTGGAGCTGGATAATACTTGATTTGTTCGAAACGCTAATACACAAATTATTTTTCTCAGAATACCCCAAATAAATATCTAAATAATAACTCAAAGATAATGGCTGGGGAAGCCGATGGCAAATAAACATTGGTATTTGGTACATACTTTCGAAGGGATGCATTTTTGGACAGTAAATAAAGTCAGTTTGTAGTGATTACAATATACTTAGCGGTCACTATAAGAACAGCTTTGCCTGTTACTGGACCTATTTGTGTTGTGAGAGCCACAATATATTGCAAGCCTAATGTTACGCCATGAAACAAGCTTCTCGCGGCTTATAAATTTAATTTTAAGGTGCCAATTAAAAAGGTTAAACACAGGAATGTAAACAAGTTGTAAATTACGTTCCACATGACATTAATAAGTACAAAACGTTTTACGCGAATCACGGATTTGTTTACCTCATTTCGGTAGGAGTACGGGGTAATTGAATTGGCTGATTAAACTCTCTTTCAACGGAGCAAGTCAATTAAACTGTTACATACGACTTCTGGGAGTGGAGGCGAAGTTTCAAGTTAAAAACTCTTGCGGATTAATTTTTGGTTTCACTTTGCGTGAACCTATGACTCAGAAGTAACAATTAGTTTTAAGCTAGAAAATGTAATTTTTCAGGTAGGTACCAGTAATATGGTACGTATATATGTTAATTTAATTCATATTCAAAATTATATAATTCTACCACTGGGTTCGGAATGCAGATTCATCAGATACATATAATCAGCATCAATAACAGTGAGTAGGTATTAATGAGCCAGGACTTTTTGTGATCGAAGGTGGACGTCCAATCCGAGTTGAGTTCAGAGTTGAGGCGTCAATGAAGGTTTTATATTATTATTTTAATAGAATAAGAACAAGTAAGAAAAACTAAATCCTAAAACTAAATCTAATTAAAAGAAATCGAAAATAAGAGAGAAAGATTAATTTTGTGCACGAAAGTTTTTGTACATTACTTTCAATAATCCCCATTCTTGACTTTTTGTATGTATTTAATTAATATTTATCGTTTAGCTTTTACCCGTTAATTTTTTATTTTTCGTTGCTGTGCGATTGAAGGACAAACCATGAAACCAAAAACATACTTTTGTTATTTATTTATTTATTTGATAAAAGTTGCATAAACTGTGTTACAATATAGGTCTTACAAATATAATAAGCTCATACAGTTTACCATTGTCAGGTGCGCAACATACTTAAACATAACTTAAACTATTCATCAATTACTATTCTTATATTGAATGGGTGGGCACAACTAAAATTTATTTATGATATTCTTAATTGATCACACAATATAATATTTCATAATATCTCATTGTATTTTCTAATATTCATTGTATTTTCACCGACTTCAAAAAAGGAGGAGGTTCTCAATTCGTCGGAATCTTTTTTTTATGTATGATCACCGATTACTTGAAGACGCCTGAACCGATTTGGACAATTCTTTTTTGTTTGAAGGGGTATATTCATGATGGTCACCAGATGGTTAAATTGTATCGAAATCGGTCGAGCGGTTTTTAAAAAATCAACAATTTATATAGGTACTTTGTATAGTAGCGCGGTTGTTTGAAGTCAGTTTTTAAAAATAATTTTTATGTTAAATTATATTGATACCATTTCGTCACGATAATTAAGCCGTTAAGTAATACCGACGCTTAATTTCTATGGTAAAGTCAAGGTATTTCCAGCTCTCCGCTTACTTTTTGGACCCTTCATGTGCAGGAAGTGATTGGATATGAAATTTTAATGCCCTGTAGAGGAAACCCAATCACTTAACGATTGTTCTAGCCAGGTGATCGGGATTACCCTCTGCTAGAAAAAACCCATATGAACAGAAACATTACCATTTAGGGTTACAGATTTTCGCAACATGGACTTAAAAATTTTATTTGTAAGCATCATTAAACTTTCTTTATTTGCCAGAAAAATATTGTGGCAAAACCTAAAAAGTACGTTGACAACATGACAGTATTGATGTGCACATAAAAATAAAATGTAGAATCGCTTAAATCCTTACTTAAATTATCATGAATGCTAAAGTGAGTTTATTTGTTGGTTTTTCCTTCAATCACGCAGCAACCGCGAATGAACTATTTTTTATATTTTAAGCTATTGGCTATTTATTTTTGATCGCAGGCTATTGCATAGCTTTTATCGCGGGCTTTGAGCGCGGCGACCGAATCAAGAAATTCCGTAACGAAAATAAACCTAACACCATCGTTCAGTAACCGTTCAACATTTTGGTGTTGAACACGTTCAACAGTGGGCGAGCGGCCGCTTTCTTTACCGTATGGTGTATGATGTCGCAGGTTCGAATCTCACTCGCGAAGTAGTGACAGTGCGCTTTTCTTGTTTGTTCGTTTTTTAATTATTTTTTTGCATAATTTTTATTTTCAAAAAAAATATTGCATGAATATTATAATTGCATAAGTTCATGAAAAATGCTATGCAATAGCTTTACCGCGGCAGTCCCCGAGTGCCACTTAATTTTTATTTTTATATTTTTTATTTGCTAGTGATAAAAAACAGAGGGTTACGCGGAATATTTAAAAAATCTTAACGCAGACGAAATCGCAGGCAGAAGCTAGCAAAACTTGATATCATAGGTGTTGGTGATGGAATAGATAGATATTATCACAGATAATCGCAATATCAGTGTTTACAATACGGAATATTATCATCACCCCGATGTATTGTTCATACGTATAATGACGTGTCACATGAGTTATGTGTAGCGGACAGATGGATATTATGATATTATGTATTATTGATGTATTCGCTTTTTGAATACACAAAGAAAATATGTATTTTAGCTCGAGAAATAAAAACAGCGCATCTCTGTTGCCTCGCAGGAAAGAAGAGGTATTTTTTTCAATCTAAGTATTAATATAGTAGGTATTTATAATTATTTCATAATAGGTATAACTTATACCATCACACCATGCCACAACGAAAGAACTTGTGGAAGAGTATTTCGTAATCAAAAGATTTTACGAAAAATTTTATGTATTTTCTTAGAAGACACCTATATTTTTTCCATGTATCCAATAAATTATGAAATATTAGCAAAAAGTAGAAAACTTCTCTCCTCCCGCACCGAAGCGACGACAGGTTTAACCTTACCAATATTAGAAATGCGAAAGTGTACTTATTTGTTGGTTGCTTTGTTGGTTTGTCTTTCAATCACACGGAGCTACGGATCGATGATTTTTGCATAGGTATGGACTATGGTAGAACTTAAAGAGCATAGAGACATACTAGGCTACCTTTTATCTCGTAAAACAAAGGGTTCCCAAGGGATTTGTAAAACCTTACTCCACGTGGACGTAGTCGTGGGCAAAAGTTAAGTAATCTTATCTTAAATAATATAAAAGGAAAAGGGTGACTGACTGACAGATCTATCAACGCACAGCTCAAAACACTGGATGGATCAGGCTGAAATTTGGCATACAGTTATCTAATATGACGTAGCATCCGCTAAGTAAGGATTTTTGAAAATTCAACCTATAAGTGGTAAAATAGGGGTTTGAAAAATCTAACTTAACGTGAGCGAAGCCGTGGGCAAAAGCTAGTAATACTAATAAAATAGGTATTATAAAAAGGTGCCATCTAGCACAATAACACGTAATTCGGTCGGCCCGTCCGTTTTTGCTGATCGCAGAACGTGTAATTAGAACACCCTACTCAGGCTGGATAACATTGTGTTACAGGGAACGTTTTTACCCTGTTTACACCGATTTAATGGCTCTCCCACCAGATATTTTCGAAGACAAGGATACTTTAGGATATTAAAAAAATGTTATCAAAATAATATTCTATTTGGATACCTACTTAGGTACCCTAAAAACTTTATACCAGCTACCATGTTTTTATGATAATATACTGAATAATATGCCGAGAGCTGTTTGTGTCTTGTAGTTTTTCAGGCACTTAAACCCCAAAGATGCAATTACCTATATTAGCATTTATGCTATTAATGTTTTGCAGGCGCGCTCTAATTAATGTTAGGGTTCTTATAAAATCTAAACTTTAAATAGCTAGATTAAATATAACTATTTAGTTTAGTGTGTTTGACTGTCAGTTTATCAAAGCCATATTAGTCAAACTATTGAAGCTATTTATTTTTTTCAGCTTTAAAGGTCTCTTATTATGATTTTTAATACTTATTAAAATAAGTTTCACTCGATAGATACCTACCTAAATAAAATAAGTTTTTTAATTTTTTCATCTTAGGCTACGAAACTAACTAATTTTTTTTTCCAAAAATTTAAGTACCTTAATTGACCGAGCGAAGCGAGGTCTCTGAGTTAACTAGAGCGATTTGCACTTGTCCGTCCGTCCGTCCGTCCGTCCGTCTGTCAGAGCCTTATAACTTTTGAATTACTGAACGTAATTACTTCAAATTTAGATATAATATGTAAAACGATAGCCTCCAGCCGAAAATGGCTTAAAAAGTTATAAAAATCTTTATTTCAGGGGGGCTCTCATAGAAGCGAATGCGAAGTAAAAAAAAAAATATCGCGTTACATAAAATTGTTACGTATCATTTTAAAGATAATTTTGAACTGAGTACAAAAATATTTTTTTTTTTAATTTTTCCCTTAAAATTGACGAAATGGGGGGCTTTCAAAGTGGCGATTTTATACGCTCGCTTGAAGACGCTCTCTAGGAAAATCCGCTATGGATTTTCAAACTGATTTTATTCTTTTAGGTAACTTATATCCTGTACTTGAACAACAAATACTAAAATTATATGAATATTATAAAGAAACGAGATTATTTAATTTTTAATGGGCATCAGTAATTCATATAGCATCAACATAGCTTCACAATAATGCTAATAGATGGCGCAGTCAGTAACTATTCCCATGGAACTACGAGTTACGACTACGACCTATCCCAAAAACAGTTTTGCGTCGACCATTATTATTTAGCTTTACTTATTATAATACAATAATTGTATTGTAATTTTTTTTGTACCATATTATTCAATTAAAATTATTTTTTAGTTAAATTTTAGTTAAATATTGTATATTTTCTATTCGCGTCGATAGATGACGATTTGTACAGATGCCCGTAACCCGGTTTCACTCGTTAGTACCTACATAATAATTCAATGTTTTCACTAACGTTCCCTAACCTTTACGGGCTACCTATAAGTTAGGTGATTGATGTTTTCTGTCAACTTATTTATCACGATCCTGTACGGGACACCTAAAAGGATATTGGGACGGATGTTAGGACTTAGGATTGTATTTAGGAGCTACCTACGTTAAGAGACTCCTACTTAGGGGATGATTTAGGTATGTTTGGTGAAAACGGGCATAATAATAATGTCAGTTTTGGTTATCATGTATCGATTGAATGAATAATCATGGGATACCGTTACCGCGAGGTCTCAGTTCGGGGCGAACCACCAGTTATATATCACCACTGTTATAGCGGTAACAAGTTGTTATAACTGTCAAATTTAAATAAGCGAAACTCTAAAACGTTCCTTGCTTTATTATTGACGACCTCCCTGGCTCAGTGGTGAGATCTGTTGTCTTATAAATGGGAAGTCCCGGGTTCGATTCCCGGCGAGGTCAATTTGGAAATTTATAATTTCTAAATTGTCTCTGGTCTGGTCTGGTGGGAGGCTTTGGTCGTGGCTAGTTACCACCCTACCGTCAAAGACGTGCCGCCAAGTGATTTAGCGTTTCGGCACGATGGCGTGTAGAAACCAATTAGGGGTATGAGTTCAATGTTCACTTCCATACCCCTTCCAAGTTAGCCCGCTACCATCTTAGACTGCATCGTCACTTACCATCAGGTGAGATCGCAGTCAAGGACTAGCTTTTCATCGAATAATAATAAAAAAAAAAATTGAACCCTAGAAATGAAAGTGCAACTGTATTAAAAAAGCATTTACGAAAATCCAAATACGTTTACCGACTTCCGCGTTCAGATAACCGATTCCGAAATGTTATTATCACCAACAATATTAACCTAACCTAATTCAAGTTCAAAAACTGTTTAATCTTTGCGGGAAGGAATCCGGTGGGGGGGTCGTGGGGGGGAGGTATTAGTAAAATACCTCCTGTAGGGCCAGATCCCCCTTTCCGAAGCTTTAATGGGCTAAATATCTTGAGCCTGGATAACTTGCATTTGTAGCGTTAGCAACAAAATTTTATTTCCAATTTATATACTATGAAAAATTAGAAATTAAGATTGTTAAAACAAACAATTTTTCATCTTTCTTTCTTCAAATCATAAGGTTAGGCTAAAATGGAAATGGATGGAATGGACGGGGCACATAGTTCAAATAAATGCGATAGTCGTTGGGGTCCCAAGGTGCTGTAGTGGCGATCCTGCATCGGGAAGCTCAGTGTTGGCAGACTCCCCACTAGGTGGACCGACGACATTAGACGAGTCGCAGGGAGCCGTTGGAAGACATATGAATATCCATGCAAGAGACAGTGGACGTCTATCGGTTGATAAAGAAGAGTCGTCACCATCATCATCATTATCATCATCATTATAAAATATGGTTGATCGAAGCAATGGCTGGGTCATGCGTCATGCTCATGAACGGGTGCCACCAGCGGCAATGGGGCTACTTTCTGTCTGCCCGTCATGTGTTGAATTATAATTAGAAATAATTACGTATGCTTTTGTGGAACTTTCCCTCATTGTGGAAACTCTGCACACATAGAATAATATATTGTAAAAGCATTTTGAAAAGAGCAACTGCCGAGTTTCTTGCTGGTTCTTCTCGGCAGGAACGGCATTCCGAAACAGTGGTAGACTCATTGACGATTCAAAAGTACTTGTAAAAGTTTATTTGAATAAAAACATTTCTATTCTATTCTATTCTATATCATCATCATTATAAACCCATCATCGGCTCACTACTGAGCGAGGTCTCCTCTCAGAGAGGGTTATAGGCCTTAGTCCACCATGCCGGCCCAATGCAAATTGGCGGACTCCACACACCTTCTAGAACATTATGGAGAACTCTCAGGTGTGCAGGTTTCCTCACCGTTAAAGCATGTGATATTTAATTTCTTAAACGCAGTTAACTTCGAAAAGTCAAAGTTCGAAACCAAGGATCGAACCTGCGACCCCCGAATCGGAGACCACAGTCGTAACCACTAGGCTATCACTGCTCTAAAGAAGGGTAGAAGAAGATTAATATTTATAGCCTCTAAGCTGTTGGTGACGCGGGAGATAAAATAATGTTTTCCAGTATTTTTCATTAGGCGCAAGATCGCATGTGAAAGTCATTGCAAGAGATCTTTGTCCAGCAGTGGACGTCTATATTTAAATAAGAAGAGAGGAAGAAGATAGTCGATGAAACAACATGGAAATTCAACGGAGGTAGGTTGTATAAGGCTGCCTGCCATACTATGAGGAAACTACTATAAGTACTACTAAACAAATTTATTCCGTAGGTACATAAATAGGTAAAAAAGCTTATAATATGGATGAAATGAAATATTGTAGACAAAGGGGGCCTTATCACTAATAGTGATCTCTGCCAGGCAAAAGAAATTGACTAATGAAATGATAGAAGTTACTTTCTTTCAGTTTCTTTCTTTCTTTCTTCACTTAGAATTTTCTTTATCCAATGCGACGATTCAATTATAAAAAAAATCCGTTACGTGATAACGTCTTAAAGAAACATTGATGAAAAATTGCATACTTTTATGAATTGAACTGAATTATAATCACTGAATTATCATTATTTTGTATAGTACAAAGAAGGAGTTAATTGAAAATTACAATTTTCTCTAGTCACAAGCCAACGCAAGTGCCTCTCTTTCGCTTGTTCCGCGCTCTCGCTTGCACGCGTAGGCTCAGGCGGAACCGTGCAGCCGGTGTGCATCGATTTATAAGACGTTATCACGTCAAAAATTTACTAGGGTCTATTTCACTAACATAAAATAAGTCTTGTCCGAGCTTAAAAATATTTTGGCAGATTTTTGATATTGGTTAAACGTCACTTGACTCAGATGAAACGGCAGTTAATGAAATAAGAAACGGGATACCAATTAATAAGTAAGTAGGTTACCTACTTTTAACGTGTTAAACTCGTAATTTTTTTGCTAGCGCTACTACTTTGCTTTAAGTATAAATTAGTACAGAAGATTGGGCCTAAATCGCACCATTTACGAACGATCCAGCTCAAGAATAGAATACGATACACCTACTATACGAGTATAGTGCACGTATCCTAACTAATATTCCCACTAACCCTACTTCCTACTAATATTATAAATGCTGAAATTTGTGAGGATGAATGTATGGATGGATGGATTGATGCTTGTTACTCTTTAACGCCACAACTTATGAACAGATTTGTCTGAAAATTTTTAAGCTATTGCATAGCTTTTATCGCGGGCTTTGAACTAGGACAAACAGTTAGAGCGCGGCGACCGAATCAAGAAATTCAGTAACGAAAATAAACCTAACACCGTCGTTCAGTAAGCGTTCAACATTTTAGAGGTTCACAAGTAGCTCTGTTTGGCGCAGTGGGCGAGCGGCCGCTTTCTTTACCGTATGGTGTATGATGTCGCAGGTTCGAATCTCACTCGCGAAGTAGTGACAGTGCGCTTTTCTTGTTTGTTTGTTTTTAATTTTTTTGCATAATTTTTATCATGCAAAAAATAAATATTGCATAAATATTATAATTGCATAAGTTGATAAAAAATGCTATGCAATAGCTTTACCGCGGCAGTCCCCGAGTGCCACTTAATTTTTTTTTTAAAGAGAATATCAGCCAAGTTGAAGTTGACTAATATTCTCCTCTCCCCTCCAACTAAGCGGAAAGCTTGTGTTAGGAGTGGGTACGACAACAGTGCAAGGGGTGGGATTCGAGCCTGCGACCTTTCAGTTTTCAGTCCGCACCTTTAACCGTTGGGCTATTGAGGCTTTAATATTGAGGCTATTGAGGAGTTTGGAATGGAGATAGCCCATTGTAGTAAATGTGCCTGCGGTCAGTCTGTCACGAAGCCTCTTGGAGGGTAGTTGTTGTATTGACATAGTGCAAGCATGTTTATAATTCCGATATAAAGAACAGGTGTTTTATTTAAACACCACAAAAGTGGCAACGAGGCGAGGATCGAGCTGCACGTGAGCAATTCAAATAATATTTTTTTTGAAGTTTTCAAAGAAGGACTGAGTGTTTACATTAACTTGTTATTCGAACAGTTGTGTTCCCATACAATAATTATTTTTAAATGATATAAGTAATTCAATAAAATAGATTATTAATTATAAATTAAAGTATAATACGTTTTGACATAATATTTTGAGCAATTAGTTTAAACGCCTACCTACATACTGGCTAAAGTATTGATTGGCATAATTATGGTTTTTGTTGTGTACCGACACAAAATGTGAGTGTTTAGTTTATCGCTAATCTTATAAGTTTTAGGCGTAAATAATAGGGTAAAGTACTGTTCGGATAACCAAGTTAAAATAATTAATAGTTATTAATAAAAATAGAAAACAAAACAAAACTATTCAAAATCGAATGAAGTTAGTTTTGTGGAATTGTACCTACCTAAACAGTAAGTTGGTAAACATATTGCTGTAATATTACATGGTCTATACTCAATAGCATGCAAATATTGAAAAGTACCTGCCAGGTGCTCATTTAGTTAAAAATATAATGGGTTGTGCAGAGATTAACTACCGTCAATGCATTGACAAACAAAATGAAGAATAAGCAAAAGAACGGTCGTAGTGAAAGAAAAAGCTTTAGTTTGCGTACTTATTATTAATGAATCATACTTTTGTACTACCCACAGATAGTTAATTTCCACGTTAATTTCATTTATTCATTCATTTCACCCCAAAATAATACGAGGTAATAAAAATCCACTTCCAACTCAAAAGCAATACCTACCTACGGTAAGTAGGTAAATACATAATACAATATCATTGAGTTAGGTACGTTTATTTCTGAACATACCTATTGCAAATACCTGATACAGTGAGTACCAGCTGCGAGATTGTCTAAAAATGATTGTGCAGTGTAGCGATCGTAATCAACTCCGATTGGCCGACACTCTGTCGCTATAGGCTAAAGTTGCTGTGGTGAGGAGAATATGCCATACAAATTGAGATGCAGTGAAAAGCAACGATATTGTGGCGCAATGATTGCTGCAATTTTTCCGGAATCGACCAGCTGTTACCATTTTATCAGATAATCAGGGTAATTTCAATGTTTATAAAAAATGTATTTATTTTGCATTTTGTTATTCCTACCTTTTAATATCATATTATGTATTAATTAAAAAAATACAAATATGAATAGAACATTTGCAAAATATTTATGTTTTATGGCTAAGGTCTCCAGCCAAAGGTAAAGGTAAAGGTTTAAATTTAAAGGTAAAGGTAATCAAGGCAACGTAAAGGTAACGTAAAGGTAACGTAAAGGTAACGTAAAGGTAACGTAAAGGTAACGTAAAGGTAACGTAAAGGTAACGTAAAGGTAACGTAAAGGTAACGTAAAGGTAACGTAAAGGTAACGTAAAGGTAACGTAAATGTAATTTAAAGGTAATCAAGACAACGTACAGGTAACGTAAAGGTAATTTAAAGGTAAAATTAAATTTAACAACAAGATAACAATGAGCTAATGCTCACGCTATTGCTAATAATAAATAATTTATTAGAGAGTCATGCTTGATACCAAGGGCTATGCCAGTTACAATACTGTTGCTTAAATGTAAGCAAAGAGCCACGCACATTGCTTGACACCAAAAGGCTATGCCAGTTACAATACTGTTGCTTAAATGTAAGCAAAGAGCCATGCACATAAAATAATAATAATCGTATCTCAGGGCTATGCGGTTAAGATACTGTCGATCACAATGTAAGCAAAGAGCCACGCATACAAAATAATCAAAATATCCATTATATTCTGTAAGATATTGTTACTGGAAAAACCACACCATAAATATTGTAATTTATAGACTTTTATAATTGCAATGGTGAATTGGTGACTTAGCTGTCGCTTCGCGATGAAAAAGTTTGTGTTTTAATGTATGTTTTGAAACACCAAAAAAAAAATAGGCGAGCTATTTTCTTCATATTACTACTGTAGTACCACTACAGAAGGCTTAACTGAGGTTTTACCACAACCAACCAACTAAATTGAGGTTTTAACCATCGAGAATAAGAATTATTTATTTCTCAGTGTTAAAAAAAAGGAGTTTGATATTTTAATTATAATTCAACATTATTTTGTATTTCTTTTTCATATTTAATATGGAAAAGGGAAATTTTGAAAGGCTCCTTGTAATCATAAATTGAGAACAACTTATTTTCAATAAATTGAAACAGCCTTTGCAGTAAATGTGGCCGGAAAAAATAAAATTTACTAAAATTTACAATAACCAAAATTACTTGATCTTATCAAACAATACTATTAAAATAAATGAATATGTGAAATTTCTATTCTATTCTATTCTAAATATACAATTGAATAAAGAACGACACAAAGAAGAAGTCTTATGATTAATAAGATTGTAAAATATAGGTATTTTCATATGTTGTAATCATCACAAAAGAAAGATGGGCGATGTTTTATTAAACCAATTCAGCAATTTAAGATGGCAGTCCACACACAAAAAAAAAAAAAAAAATATTATATTATTAATAAGAAACAACAAGTAGGGTGTTTCAACAAGAAATATCCTTCTCGATAGACCTACCCACCGCCGTGTGGTGAACTTAACAAATTGTTAATTATTTGAAAATAGTGATATTTTATAACATGGCAATGTCAGTGGATGAATTAATTACCATAAAGTAAAAAAATAAGTAGGCGATAATTGGGGAAAACCGTTCGCTTCCGATTATAAACGAGCTATTGGAAAGTTGTATTGCTCAGATTAACTTTTCTAAATTAGATAAAAATATATTACCACTTTTAGTGCGGGTATTTGTTCTGACATTAGAGATAGATTTTTGAAATTTCTTGTACTCAAAAGTGCACGTTTCAGAGCATGTATTTTGATTAAGATGCTACTGAGTAACAGTACCAATGATTGTTATGGATAACAGTGCATAATAACTAATACTCGGCAATTCCTTAAGATAAACTATTTGTATACTAATGCACTTATTGTATACTAATGTAATAATACTTTAAGCGAAATCATGAAATTAATGTATACAGGTCTCTTCGGTATCCAAATAAGATATTGATTTAAAAATGTATACCAGTACATATTATATGAAAAGTCCCTACTGTATGGCGGTCAGGTTATATAATAAACTGCCAGCAGATTTTCAAAATTATCTATAAATAAGTTTAAAAGAAAACTCAACGAATGGCTATTGGAGAAAAGTTATAATGATGTAAAAGAATATTTAGTGTAATAATTAGGTACGGGAAAACATAAATATTGACATTTTGAAATTTATATTTTTATTTGACTATTGTCATTCTTAATCTTGACTCACTAATTTATAATAATTATAATTGTCAAATAATCTCACTTTGAATTAATCACTTTCATTTTATAATTATTATTGTTTGTATCATAATTTGCATACTATTAATTTAGTTGAATGTTATGGTCTTTACTGACAATATATTTTGTTACTACCATCCCACTGTACAAACATTCTGGCAAATAAATAATTATTTATTTATTCAATAATTATAAACATAAATATTGCCACAATAGTAACTAAAGGTAAAATTTTTAAATTGTAAAAGAACTTCCATATTGAATGCCCCCGCTCTTAAAATAAAAGAAATACCTAGGAATTGAAAGCAATCCACATGAGGGTTGTTTATGGTTATGTAAGCTCTAGCTAGTTAAGAATAAGAACTTATGATACAGTAGCTATATGATAACTACAACAAAATAATAAAAATATCACGCAACACTTTTGAATTATTATTCTTAATTAGTTACAGTCCCATTTAATGGGGTTCATCGAAACTTTAATTAGTAGATATGTACCTATAATATATGCATAATATTAAAAGATGTCCCAAAGCCGTTTCTTAATCTACTTCGCTGATCGATCAGTCATTTTATGTTTACGTATTGCAAAACTTGCAGTGACCTAATAATATTTATAGTTTTATTAAGTAATCATTGATGTCAATGTGGTCATATCACGATATTTTGCTAGTCAATAATATTGCGTCTTAAAGTTAAGTCCTAAAGTTACTAAGTAGGTAGCACTTTAAATCTTATCTGTCCGCATCATATGAACTCACAGCTGGTCATATCTTTAAAAGAAATGGGACACTTAAAGATCTTCTCGGGGTTCATCTATCCTGCGACTATTCCCGTGAAAATGGTAATCACTAGCAGTAGCATTTTGATTTGTATACCTCATAAATCTTGAAATCAGACAGCCTGAGTGAAAAAGAAGGAAGGAGGATAGAGGCAGGAAGTTAAACATTTTATAACAAGAGAGATATTATTTTCCAATATAAACCTTACATAGCCGACCAAGCAAGCGAGGTGCGGTCATAATCTAAACATAGCTTGTTACAGTTTAATGATTACTGAATTTAAAGACCTTATAACATTTTCTCTGATATAGTTTGCACACTAAAGTTATGTTTCCTGTTATACTTAAAATGAAATATTAAGATGTTATAAGTTGTATTGACAAAGTTGCATATAAGCAATCAGCTTTGTATTCAGCTATCTACAAGAACTTGTCATATTTAAGTAGCTATCTGCTTTATATTTGTAACATTTTGTTGTTGAAAAGAGCAACTGCTGAGTTTCTTGCCGGCTCTTCTCAGCAGAATCAGCTTTCCGAACCGGTGGTAGAATCATGATGTAACAAGAGCCACAAGTTGGCTTCTATAAAATTAATAATGTTGAATTGAATTAATTATTGTATAAAATTATATTTTCTATTAATTACATTGTTACATACATTCAAAATTGAAATAAAGAAGGGATGTAGTAAATGTGCCTGCGGTCAGTCTGTCACGAAGCCTCTTGGAGGGTAGTTGTTGTATTGACATAGTGCAAGCATGTTTATAATTCCGATATAAAGAACAGGTGTTTTATTTAAACACCACACCCATACCCGGGAATAGCACTCAGGCCACATGTTATCCCAGAAAATTGAAGAGTTCCCGCAGGAATTAAAAACATTAATCCACGCGGACGAAGTCGCGGGCATCATCTATCATCTAGTCATCTAGTATTATAAATGCGGAAGTTTGTGAGGAAGGATGTACGGATGTACGGATGTATGGATGGATAGATGGATGGATGTTTGTTACTCTCACCCCACAACGAATGTAGCATTTGGCTGTGAATGGGATAGCTCACGCACAGGATTAACACGAAGGCTACATTTTATCCCGGGAAAGAAAAGAGTTCCCGCGGGAATCAAAAAAACACGTACGAAGTCGCGGGCATCATCTAGTCTAGTCTATTATAAGTATTAAGTGTATTTGTTATTGGTTTGTCTATATCGCATGTAGCAACGGATCAACGTATCAATTTGATTTTTTGCTTGAGTATAGTTGAGGCTTTGAAGAGTAACATAGGCTTCCTTTTATCCCGGATGTAGCGGCTGCTGATGCAAGCATTTTGCCGATTGAGCTTTGTTAAACGTTTTGTACTGGCTACAAGTCAGTTGTGTCGGTAAGAGTACCGGCCGTCCACACCACACTGTTCCACTGTTAGGTTTAGTGATTTTGTAATTTAATATTAATGTGCAATTAATTAAATATTTAAAGTCACGGAGTAACTTCTTTAACAATTCCCATATCCTCCTTACATTGGTAAAGTGACCTCCTCTAAACCGGAAAAACAGAGAGTTTCCGCGGGATTTTTGGATAACCCTCCACGCGGACGAAGACGCATGCAATAACTGGTACCAACTTATAATAATCAGACGCCCATGACGGACCACCATCTGTTGTATTGACGGTATTGATTAGATGATACAGTTCTGTGTTTTGCGTTCAAACTTGTGCACCACAATATCTCCGTAATTGCCGTAGTAATAGTCTATGCTTCGGGACTATACTAAAGTTTGTACTCGCTTTTGCCCGCGTCTTCGTCCGCGTGGAGCTAGGACGTTCTGACAGTTTTTGTATTGAAAACCTGTCATAGCTTCCAGTTTAAGCTTAAATATTTAGCTTCAAATAATTTTAAGCTTATATTAACAAAAGCCTACGCAAATGAGTAGTTGAAAAATTCAACGCTCGACTTGTGGGGGTAGTTTAAAATTATTTATGTAAACGCACGGTACCCTCCTTTTAGTTACAGGCACATGAAACATACCGAGAGGGAGAAGCTTTGTGCAATGTGTCGTCCTTTTACAAATTATAAGACCAATGGGTCTAAAAATTTTTGGATATGGATGACATGGGCCTTACGGGCCGTCATCTGATTTTCAATTTAGTTCTTTAAAGATTTACTTTAGTCTTGGTTTATACATTTTCCTTACTTTCTTAGTGCCAATTTAACCAACGTCAAGTGACGTTAAACCGAGGAGTAAATTGGGCGTTCTGACAGTTTTTGTGATGAAAATCTGCCAAAATATCTTTACGCTCAGATAAGACTTATTTTATAATATCCTTAAACTGAGATCTATAGATGGCAATTTCGCTCAGCTCAGACTCAAGACTGAGTTAAAACGAGACAGATTTATGTCACGACCTATTTGTGTCTCATTTTAACTCTTTCTTAAGCAGAGCCAGAGTACCATCTATAGATCTCAACCTTAGTCTTACTAATATTTTGTGAAAGTGTGTTTGTTTGTTGGTTTGTTGATTAAGGTATTTGTTTGTCGTTCAATCACCTAGTAACGGAGCAACGTATCAACGTGACTATTTGCATGATTGTGTATCGTTGAGGACCTTGAAAGTGACATAGGATACTATTTATCCTGGAAAAACAATAGGTTATCGCGGAATTTTGGATTGGTTGCCAATCTCCATGCGGACGAAGCCGCTACCAAAAGCTATAATACTTTGAATCCTTACAAATATGTAGAAAGAAAAAAATATTTCTTTGGGAAAAAACTTTGTATCTATATAAACTAAAAACATAACTAGGTACATGATCCCCAAAACAACCTTCATCTATCTAAATATATAAAAGGCAAAGGTGACTGACTGACTGATCTATAAACGCACAGCTCTAATCACTGGTCGGATCGGGCTGAAATTTTGCACACAGACAGCTATTATGACGTTGGCATCCGATAACAAAGGATTTTTTGAAAATTCCAACCCCACAAGGGTTAAATAGGGGTTGAAAGCTTGCTTTCCATAAAACAGTAATATTCCCTGAACTATATTTATACATACCTACAAAATATGTACATGATATGTCCATGTAATCTCTCATGCGTGTAACTTGATGCAGTGATGTACATCTGTTTGTTTAGGATCTAGTTTGAATTCAGGTCAGATGTTCTGCAAGCCCTGGGCTAAATAAATTTCGCTTCCAATAAACTCTGTTGGTTGTAACAACTAACAAGGTTGTAACCGTTCAAAAAATAGTTTGACGCGACCTCTCTGGCTCAGTGGTAAGTATAGTGTGGTCTTAAAAGCGCAACAACCTTATACCAAGTAGACGCCTAAATACCTTTAATAATTATTAATACCTATAATCATACTAATATTATAAATGCGAAATTGTGTTTGTTTATTGGTTTGTCCTTCAATCACGCCGCAACAGAGCCACGGATCAACGTGATTTTTCGCATGGGTATAGTTTAGGATCTGGAGAGTGACATAGGCTACTTTTTATCCCGGAAATTCAAAAAGTTCTCGAGGGGTTTTAAAACTAAATCCACTTGGACTAAGTCGTGGGCATCAGCTAGTTGTAATAATTTATGTTAATGACATATTTCATGTTGCGTGTGTTATCTGAAAGCATTAGCCTTTTATTACGCGTCTACTGTGTATATTGTCGTTGTATAAGCGAGATGTTTTCTTTCTCAAAGTAGGGATTAGGGCATAGTCCACCACGCTGGCCCAGTGCGAATTGGCAGACTTCACATACCTTTGAGAACATTTTGGAGAATGCTCAGGTATGCATATACGATGTTTCCCTTCACCGTTAAACCTAGTGATGTTTACTTGCAAACCCCTATACAAAAAAAGTCGTGTGGTGCAGTGGGACACCAGATAGGAACGAAGTTATTATTATAAAAATATTAATTTCAAGTTCTATTCGAGGTATAAAGAAAATAATTATTCGGGTATACATTTTTTATCATGATTTTTTTTATCGATAAAAATCAAAATGACCCCAGGGAAGTCTAAAGATCGATTTTATAAAATATTAAAATTAAAATAATTTTATAAAATAAAAAATAAAAATAAAATTGCGCGCCCCCGGGTGGGCTCGAACCACCAATCTTTCGGTTAACAGCCGCACGCGAGCCAATTACGCCACGGGAGCGATGCACAACTTGTTGAAATTATTATATAAGATATTTTATATGCTATCAAATAAAAGTGTCGTTACAACTTTTGGTCTTAATTTTTAAGACCAAAAGTTGTAACGACACTTTCCGTCTAGCCCCCTTTCGCAAAGCGCGATAAGGAACTTCGTTCCAAAAGAAAAATACAATTAAAAAAAACGTTTCATAAATTCGTCGCAGCAAACATGGAGAGCACGTAAAGCGATCGCGTTCAATCCAATTACTAAATGGAATTTCATGGAAAAAGTGCCTTTTTAGGGTTCCGTACCCAAAGGGTACCAACGGGACCCTATTACTAAGCCTACGCTGTCCGTCCGTCCGTCCGTCCGTCCGTCCGTCCGTCCGTCTGTCAGCGGGCTGTATCTCGGTAACTGTAATAGGTAGACAGTTGAAATTTTCACAGATTGTGTATTTCTATTGCCGCTACAACAACAAATAATAAAAATTAAATTAAATGAAAAAAATTAAATAAAATATTTCCATGGGTACATGGAAATATTTTTATGTAAATTTTTTTAACGGAACCCTAAAAGAGCGAGGCCCGACTCGCACTTGGCCGATTTTTTTCTGCATCGCTTGATCTTGGAAGTTTTATTTTTTGCACCCCCTGTAGTTGGCACTTTTTATGGCAATGTTGACGGGACGTATTATTTATTTTACACCGAATAGCGTAATAATAATAAAAAATATGGGCCTCATAAGAAGGCTCGGGTTACTCAGCGGGCGATGGAGAGAGCTGTGCTCAGAGTATCCCTGCGAGGTTAAATTAGAAATGAGGAGATCCGTAGGAGAACCAAAGTCACCGACATAGCAAGTGGAAATGGGCACATAGTTCGAAGAGCTGATGGTCGTCGGGGTCTCAAGGTGCTGGAGTGGCGACCCCGTAGCGGGAAGCGCGGTGTTGGCAGACCCCCCACCAGGTGGACCGACGACATCAAACGAGTCGTTGGGAGCCGCTGGGAAGAAGAAGCGTATAATATAGGTATGTAACACATACAGCAGTGAATAATATAATTACATCTTTTGAACCTTCAACCACAAAGAGATGTGAAGTGATAGCTTTAATACAGAATCTCATGATTCTAGCTAAGCTATTACTAGTACCTACCTATCCATTTTTATTCGCTATGTACCTAATAAGTTCTTTGGATTAATAAATATTTGTTTGTTTGTTTGTTTTGTTTGTTTTGAATCTACTTTCCCAATAGATGGTAGAGTCTTGCTAAAGATAAGAGTTACAGGTTGGCTTACGTGAAATCATACTAATATTAAATGCGAAAGTGTGTTTGTTAGTTGGTTTATTCCTTCAATCACGCTGCAACAGAGCTACGGATCGACGTGATTTTTTGCACGGGTACCTATAGTTGAGGACCTGGAGAGTGACAGTAGCTACTTTTTATCCCGGAAAATCAAAGAGTTCCCGAGGGATTTTAAAAACGAAATCCACGCGGATGAAGTCTCGGGCATCAGCTAGTAAATAATAATTAGAATTTGTGATTTCAATTGTTTTGTGATAGACTACTAGGACTGCGTTCTTCCATTTGTACATGCATTCGATCCTTTGTACACAGTTCTGACTTTTCGGAGTTATGTGCGTTTGAGAAATTTTTGACGACCTCCCTGGCTCAGTGGTGAGCACTGTTGTGCTATAACTGGGAGGTCTCGGGTTCGATTCCCGGCGGGGTCAATTTGAGAATTAATTTCTGAATTGTCTCTGGTCTGGTCTGGTGGGAGGCTTTGGCCGTGGCTAGTTACCACCCTACCGTCAAAGACGTGCCGCCAAGCGAATTAGCGTTCCGGCACGATGGCGTGTAGAAACCAATTAGGGGTATGGGTTGAATGTTCACTGCCATACCCTTCCAAGTAAGCCCGCTACCATCTTAGACTGCATTGTCACTTACCATCAGGTGAGATCGCAGTTAAGGACAAGCTTGTCATCGAAAAAAAAAAAGAAGAAATGCTATCAACGGTGAAGGAAACATGCACGTCTAAGAGTTCTTCATACTGTTCTCAAAGGTGTGTGAAGTCTGCCACTTTGCCTGAGAGAGACCTGCGCTTATAGTGAGACGTTTAGTCAGGGTTGCTGATGGTAAGTACATCGTTGTACCTAACTTATAAAATTGGTCGTCCTATAAAAAATTATTCACCAAAATATTTCCATAATCTACGTCATTAAAATAAAGCCTAGGTCACCAAAGGGCGTTGTAAAAATACACTTTTTATTATAATGTCCATAAAATTGTGGGATTTTTAATGGCCGTCGACAATTTAACATCAATGTTTAAAACGCAATGGACGAAGGTAAGACGACAAAAATTATACCTTATACCGATATGATAGAGTTCATTTTACTAAAAACTGTTTTTGTGATGTTTGTATTGTGACAGTTTAGCAACTATACAGTAGTGTAATGAAAATTACACGCACCTTTCGTAAAATTCATCATCATCATCATTAACAACCCATCAACGGCTCACTACTGAGCGCAGGTCTTCTTTCAGAGAAGGGGTAATTTTAATTCGTAAAATTAATAAACCTCGAAATAACCTTTCGTAAAATTAATAAGGAAACGATTTCGAGGCGTACCAATTATTTTCAGGTGTGTTTTGTTTGCATAAATGTACATAATATTTTGATTTAAATCGATATAAAAATAGTGAACTTTTCCAGTAGGAATCGGAAAGTCCAATTTCAGACCTTCAAAATCGGGTACCCATCTACCCATCTAGTTACCAAGTTGTTCGAGATTGTTTATAAAGTGAAATCGTTTTAGACATCGCATCTAAGGCTTACAATACGTGAAGCAAGAAGCCTCTAGAGTCTAGCTAGATGATTATCACGGAGACAATAAAATATACACTATCGCTCTGCTGGCCTATTACGTAAAAGCTGCATCAATCGTTGCTACAGTCTAAATTGTGTTGATTGGCTGAATTGATCGCCTTCTTTCTGCAACAATGCAATTTAGCCAATAGCGAGTGAGTATCGGCCAATCTGAGGCGATTGCAGTCGTCACACTGTAGCAATTATTTTTAGAGAATCATACAGCGAAAATATCTACAGTCAGCCACATTATCTGTGCATCTGGGTTGATGACGTCATGTTGGCGCTCTAGTACGGTGAACGGAGAGGAGGGAGGTTCATCGCATTCCAGCGAGGTGCACAGATAATATTGTGACCGTGTTGTAGAATTAATTGTATTACCTACTGTTAGATTGTTAAACTATGGAATTAATTTATTGCCCGATATAACTATAAGACCTAATTTGTTAACGCGTAGAGTTCATTTTCCTTCATGCCATTTCTCTATGGTTTCTAGAATAAAATACATAAAAACTGAAACATTTTTGTTTGTTAAATGCCCCTTTGGGGGTGACTTTGTTCGGTTATGATCGTTTTAGGATTTTTTTTATTGGTCTGTGGAGATATAAATTTTCAATTACGAATAGGTACCTACTTGGTAAAGACGTTTTGAATAAATTGTTTATTTTTCTTTATTCGTGTACCATTAACACTTTCCTCGATAAAAATGTGGTAGAAAATATTAAGTTATCTTGAAATATCCTATATTGAGAGGAACACCTGACAAAGGGTAAGCTGTTTTTCATCATCATCATCATCATCATCATCATCATCATCATCATCATCATCATCATCATCATCATCATCATCATTGATCATCATCGTGATTATGGTTGTCGCATTGTAGCAATCATTTTTAGACGATAAAATTTTTCAGATGTATAATATCCCTCAATACAATTACCCCTTCTTGGCATACGGAACTCATTAGGGTGTGGTATGAGCTATATCCCGGGATACTTTTTATCCGGTTCGACCTCGCGTTAATTGCCGCTGGGAAATGGGTATATATTACCTTTTCCTACCTGCTAATTGGTGCCGTATGCGAGCAGTATTATGTTGCAGTATATTTCACCCTAATTTTTGGAGGGACTGAGGTTCGATCCCGGGCACGCATCTCTGGGATATTTCGGAGTATAGTATGTGCATTTTATAAAAAATCACTTACTTTGACGGTGAAGGAAACATCGTGAAGAAACTGGCATGCTTGAGAGTTCTCCATAGTGTTCTCAAAGGTGTGTGAAGTCTTCCAATTTGCATAGGGCCAGCGTGGCGGACTATGTTCTATAGCCCTTCTCTGAGAGGAGACCTGGGCTCAGGTGAGCCGTTGATGGGTTGCTGATGATGATGATGACTGAATAAAATAAATAGGTACATATCAAATTTTCTATTAATAAACCGGCGTAGTGGACTATGCCCTAAGCCCTTATTCTTTTGAAAGGTGATCCGTGACCACTCCAGTGGTGGTTTGGCGTTGGGATGATGATCATCATAATGATGATGATGGTAATGATGATGATAGAGGTAAGTAGTAGGTATATTATTCACAGGACAATCTTGTAAAGTGCTGTACAGAACACAATACGTTTTCTGTTCTATTTTAGTTTTCTCATTACGCAAAAAACATCTTGCAAAAGGATTTCTTAAGTCGAGGTAATTAGACAATGTTAATGAATGTCTTAATGACAAAGTTTCATGGCTTTGGATTCCAGCTGCCCACAAGATAGTGATAATAACTTGCAAAATTGAAATAGTTAAGTAAGTTACTAAAGAGTATGTATCTAAAGAGCAACCGTCGAACGTCCAGTGACTTTTTATCGAGGAATGAATTGGGCGTTCTGACAGTTTTTGTATTGAAAATGTCGTCAAAATGCTTGTACAAAGACTTATTTTTAACCGACTTCAAAAAATCTTCTTTCAATCTATTTTTTTATGCATTTTCACCGATTACTCGAAAACGCCTGAACCTATTTGGAATTCTTTCTTTTTGTTTCAAAGGGTATAACTTCCCAGGTAGTACCACTTAAATTTTATAGAAATCGGTCGAGCGGTTTAAAAAAAATCGGCCAAGTGCGAGTCGGGCCTCGCTCTTTTAGGGTTCCGTTAAAAAAAAAATATTTCCATGTACCCTTGGAAAATTTTTATTTAATTTTTTTTATTATATTTAATTTTTATTATTTGTTGTTATAGCGGCAATAGAAATACATAATATGTGAAAATTTCATCTCTCTATCTATTACGGTTTACGAGATACAGCCCGGTGACAGACGGACGGACGGACGGACGGACGGACGGACAGCGTAGGCTTAGTAATAGGGTCCCGTTGGTACCCTTTGGGTACGGAACCCTAAAAATCAATAATGAATACTTTGTAGTGGCGCGGGCGCTTAATATCGGTTTTTTTTTAAATAATTTCTAGGGTTCCGTACCAAAATGGTAAAAATGGAACCCTTATGGTGCGACTTTCTCCGTCCGTCCGTCCGTCCGTCTGTCACAGTCGATTATTTTAGTAACCATGTAATATTAAACTAGTGGTTCGCCCCGAACTGAGACCTCGCGGTAACGGTATCCCATGATTATTCATTCAATCGATACATGATAACCAAAACTGACATTATTATTATGCCCGTTTTCACCAAACATACCTAAATCATCCCCTAAGTAGGAGTCTCTTAACGTAGGTAGCTCCTAAATACAATCCTAAGTCCTAACATCCGTCCCAATATCCTTTTAGGTGTCCCGTACAGGATCGTGATAAATAAGTTGACAGAAAACATCAATCACCTAACTTATAGGTAGCCCGTAAAGGTTAGGGAACGTTAGTGAAAACATTGAATTATTATGTAGGTACTAACGAGTGAAACCGGGTTACGGGCATCTGTACAAATCGTCATCTATCGACGCGAATAGAAAATATACAATATTTAACTAAAATTTAACTAAAAAATAATTTTAATTGAATAATATGGTACAAAAAAAATTACAATACAATTATTGTATTATAATAAGTAACTAAATAATAATGGTCGACGCAAAACTGTTTTTGGGATAGGTCGTTAGTCGTAACTCGTAGTTCCATGGGAATAGTTACTGACTGCGCCATCTATTAGCATTATTGTGAAGCTATGTTGATGCTATATGAATTACTGATGTACATTAAAAATTAAATAATCTCGTTTCTTTATAATATTCATATAATTTTAGTATTTGTTGTTCAAGTACAGGATATAAGTGACCTAAAAACATAAAATCAGTTCGAAAATCCATAGCGGATTTTCCTAGAGAGCGTCTTCAAGCGAGCGTATAAAATCGCCACTTTGAAAGCCCCCCATTTCGTCAATTTTAAGGGAAAAATTTAAAAAAAAATATTTTTGTACTCAGTTCAAAATTATCTTTAAAATGATATGTAACAATTTTATGTAACGCGATATTTTTTTTTTTACTTCGCATTCGCTTCTATGAGAGCCCCCCTGAAATAAAGATTTTTATAACTTTTTAAGCCATTTTCGGCTGGAGGCCATCGGTTTACATATTATATCTAAATTTGAAGTAATTAAGTTCAGTAATTCAAAAGTTATAAGGCTCTGACAGACGGACGGACGGACGGACGGACAAGTGCAAATCGCTCTAGTTAACTCAGAGACCTCGCTTCGCTCGGTCAATTACTAGCTGAGGCCCGCGACTTCGTCCGCGTGGATTTAGTTCCGTAACAGTAAAATCCCTCGGAAACTCTTTGATTTTCCGGGAGAAAAAGTAGCCTATGTCACTCTCCAGGTCCTCAACTATACCCATGCAAAAAATCACGTCGATCCGTAGCCCTGTTGCGGCGTGATTGAAGGACAAACCAACAAACCAACAAACAAACACACTTTCGCATTTATAATATTAGTAAGGTTACGTTAGTGAAATCAGCCCTTGGCCCGCCCTGCCAGTGAAAATGATCTAAATTCTAAACCGTGCTATCAATATGGTTGTTTTATGAGAGTAACTCGCGATATAACTCACATTTAACGGCCATTCCTTGACGAATACCGCCTATTAAGAAGTTGTAATGTTAAAAATGTGGCCGCACGCCTCCTTTAGATGGATTTCCAAAACCTTGGAACTATTATACGATGGCCGCCCCTTAAATCTTCGACACGATTTTATCTTCCGAGTTTAAGGATTTATTGAGTAGGATTAAAAGGTCATTTAAGAAAAGTTTAAAGCGCCGCTAAAATCTTAAGTACCTACTGATACTGTGAATGCAAAAGTTTGTGAGGATGGATGTATGCATAGTTGGATATTTAATATTTATGGATGGATGGATTTTGTTACTCTTTAACGCGACAACGAATGAACCGATTTGGCTGAAATTTGGAACAGAGATAGCTCATACTCAGGATTAGCACATAGGCTACATTTTATCCCGGAAAATCAAATAGTTCCCGTGGGAATTAAAAAACTTTAATCCACGCCGACAAAGTCGCGGGCATCATCTAGTTAGGAATAAAGCCTATCTGCCTATAGCCTAGCCTAGCCTAGCCTAGCCTACCTATAGCCTAGAGGTTTAGATTTTCGCCTTCTTTTCGGGAAGACCATGGTTAGATGCACACCCCGAATCTCTGACTTTTCTGAGTTAAATGGGTAGACACATTTAACTGTGAAGGTAAACTTCATGAGGAAACCTGCTAGCCCGAGGCTTCCCTTAATTTTCTCAAAGGTGGTTTTGACGACTTCCCTGGCTCAGTGGTGAGCGCTGTTGTCTTATACCTGAGAGGTCTCGGCTTCGATTCCCAGCGGGGTCAATTTGGGAATTTATAATTTCTGAATTGTCTCTGGTCTGGCCTGGTGGGAGGCTTTGGCCGTGGCTAGTTACCACCCTACCGTCAAAGACGTGCCGCCAAGCGATTTAGCGTTCCGGCACGATGTCGTGTAGAAACTGATTAGGGTATGGGTTGAATGTTCACTGCCACACCCCTTCCAAGTTAGCCCGCTACCATCTTAGACTGCATCGTCACTTACCATCAGGTGAGATCGCAGTCAAGGACTAGCTTGTCATCGAATAAAAAAATAAATAAAAAGTGTGTGTCAGCTCCGGCCTCCGACGCACGACTGGAGTTTACGCGCGACTCGGGTCCGAGCGCGCCCCGACCGACTTTCGCTTCGGGGACCCGTCGCTACGCGCTCGGCTACCCGAAGCGAAAGCTCTTTCGCACGAAAACCAACCTTATTTACTCAACGTTAGGGTAGAAATTTGAATCGTTGTGAAAAACGTAACAGAAAAACGTAACGAGGTCATTGATAAATTGATATTACTGCTCGGATTTTTCTCATACCGGGCGCCTAAAATCGATTCATAAGGAGTAAACTCCAAAAAAGGTGGAAGTCCACCATTCAATGATTTCATCAGTGTAACGATTGCAATGATTTCTGATTGGCTGGATTTATGGCGTCCTTGCTGCATCAATGCATTTTAACCAATAGCAAGAGAGCACCAGCCAATCATACGTCATTATATTATGTAGAAGCTTAGTAGCTCTATCCAGGCTCTATTCGTAGTGAAATCACTGGTTCACTCGTACACATATATTACACCTTTCACAATTGATCGTAAAAATAACTTATAGCACAATTTCAAATGGGAGAGCCGAAAGGTCACTTTTAAGAGGTTAAAGGTTGCGGATCGATGCACACGGGTCGACAATCTGAATAATACTGAGTATTTGTCGTCGAGTATATACCGTCGCGTGTACAAAATAATAGTGACAATTACGCAGAATCCATGCGCAACAAAATGTCCTCAATTCAAACTTAAGCCACGTCTAATCTTTCTTCCATAAATAGTCCGGGAGGAATCGGCGCATGCGTACCGAAAACTATTCCACCTCAATTTTTTTATGCGATCCTCTTCCAATGGCCCTCCTAATTATATAAATGCATGTTGCCAGGGCGCCACCTGGTGCCATATTATTTAAACCGAAATTGTTTAAACAATTGCAAGGAATTATTATTTTTCAACCGGACAAATTTTTTTTATATTCTTTATTAAAATACCAATAAAAAAGGTCCTATGACTTTTCACGATAAAGTTAATATTTTTAAAGATATGAATTTTTAAAGGTTCGAAAAATCTCAAATTTGGGTACTTTCGACCTATGAAAAATATATTAAAAAAAAAACATAATGTTTTAGTAATATTTTTTTTTAATTCTCTATACGATAGTTAATAATATTGTTAATAGAGATTTAAAAAAATTTCATTGTTTATATCTTTTTTTTAATTGTTAATTTCGCGCGCTCACAAGTATGCGTCGCTTATAGTCTAGATTTCCTTACTTGAGTATTCGGGTAAACAAACACCTCTTGATATAAATATCACTTATTTACACACCAACCACACATTTTGAACTATGTTTAACTGTCTAGATCTGTTCATTAAACACATTCGTTACGATTTACACTTGAATGTTTAGAAAAAACATTCAAATGAATTGAATTATAGTTATTTATGCAACTGTTGTATAATAAGGGGTATTATAGAATAGAATAGAATAGAAATATTTTTTATTCAAATAAACTTTTACAAGTGCTTTTGAATAGTCAAGGAATCTACCACTGGTTCGGAATGCCTTTCCTGCCGAGAAGAACCAGCAAGAAACTCGGCGGTTGCTCTTTTCAACTTTTCAAAACAAATTTACAATACAGTAAATACTATTAAAACACGAATGTGGGTTTATCACACTCATGTGATACTATGACACACATATGATTCACATGTGTGATACTATTATCACACTCGGCTACGCCTCGTGTGATAAACCCGCATTCGTGTTTTAATACCCCTTATTATACAACAGTTGCATAAATAACTATTATTCAATTCATTTGAATGTTTTTTCTAAACATTCAAGTGTAAATCGTAACGAATGTGTTTAATGAACAGATCTAGACAGTTAAACACAGTTCAAAATGTGTGGTTGGAGTGTAAATAAGTGATATTTATATCAAGAGGTGTTTGTTTACCTGAATATTCAAGTAAGGAAATCTAGACTATAAGCGACGCATACTTGTGAGCGCGCGAAATTAACAATTAAAAAAAAGATATAAACAATGAAATTTTTTTAAATCTCTATTAACAATATTATTAACTATTGTATAGAGAATTATGAAAAATATATTTAAAAAAAAACATAAAATTATAATTAAAAAAAAACACAAACTAAAGCATTATGTTTTTTTTTAAATATATTTTTCATAGGTCGAAAGTACCCAAATTTGAGATTTTTCGAACCTTTAAAAATTCATATCTTTAAAAATATTAACTTTATCGTGAAAAGTCATAGGACCTTTTTTATTGGTATTTCAATAAAGAATATAAAAAAAATTTGTCCGGTTGAAAAATAACAATTCCTTGCAATTGTTTAAACAATTTCGGTTTAAACAATATGGCACCAGGTGGCGCCCTGGCAACATGCATTTATATAATTAGGAGGGCCATTTGAAGAGGATCGCATAAAAAAATTGAGGTGGAATAGTTTTCGATACGCATGCGCCGATTCCTCCCGGACTAAAAGATTTGTTCTTAATCTAAACGAGGTTCGTTATATTATCCAGCCAAATCAACAGCTGCGAACTGGGTGGATGCATCAGCCGCCACTGATGCTATCAATTTTAGAGAATACCTCAACAGAACTCATCATCATCATCTCCCTCTCCTTGTCCCACGCTATGTGGGGTCGGGACAACATGTCTTGTAAGTCATGTTGTAAGTGGTTCGGCTTGACATTTTACGACCGGCCGCCTGCCTGACGTCAACCCTACTTGGGAATGCTTTTGTTGGTAGAAAGGATATCTAGAACCGCCACCTTTCGGTTCATTAGGGTAGTGCTCTGGACTGTATGCGGGCAATATGTATGTAGCGTCCACGCATTGCAGAGCTTCCAGTTCATTTTTATTCGTGGATAGCAATGTGAATACCACTACAGAACTAGCACCTTTTAAAATCATCCAAATCCTCAAAGTCAAAAATCAATCAAAAACCATAACCTACGCGGACTAAGTGAGTACCTACCTACTTAAGGCATCATCTAGTATGATAAAATTAACTTTCCTCTAATATAAAAATAAGAGGCTTTCTGAACTTTACGATGCAGAAAAGGCCCCCTCTCCATTTTTCCACGGAATTCCATTTACTAATTGGATTTTAACGCGGAAACTTTTTTGTTTGGTATCCGACGCCCGGTAACTTTCATGGCGTTTGTAAGATTTAATTGCATTGAAGATTTTTCTATGAAATTCAAGATTTATATGAGAACTATCTGATGCCCGTGACTTCATCCGCGTGGGCTTAGTTTTAAAATGCCTCGGAAACTCTTTGATTTTCCGGGATAAAAAGTAGCCTATGTCACTCTCCAGGTCCTCAACTATACCCATGCAAAAAATCACGTCGATCTGTAGCTCTGTTGCGGCGTGATTGAAGGACAACCCAACAAATTAACAAACCCACAAACAAACACACTTTCGCATTTGTAATATTATAACTAGTGGTTCGCCCCGAACTGAGACCTCGCGGTAACGGTATCCCATGATTATTCATTCAATCGATACATGATAACCAAAACTGACATTATTATTATGCCCGTTTTCACCAAACATACCTAAATCATCCCCTAAGTAGGAGTCTCTTAACGTAGGTAGCTCCTAAATACAATCCTAAGTCCTAACATCCGTCCCAATATCCTTTTAGGTGTCCCGTACAGGATCGTGATAAATAAGTTGACAGAAAACATCAATCACCTAACTTATAGGTAGCCCGTAAAGGTTAGGGAACGTTAGTGAAAACATTGAATTATTATGAAGGTACTAACGAGTGAAACCGGGTTACGGGCATCTGTACAAATCGTCATCTATCGACGCGAATAGAAAATATACAATATTTAACTAAAATTTAACTAAAAAATAATTTTAATTGAATAATATGGTACAAAAAAAATTACAATACAATTATTGTTGACCGAGCGATGCGAGGTCTCTGAGTTAACTAGAGCGATTTGCACTTGTCCGTCCGTCCGTCCGTCCGTCTGTCAGAGCCTTATAACTTTTGAATTACTGAACGTAATTACTTCAAATTTAGATATAATATGTAAACCAATGGCCTCCAGCCGAAAATGGCTTAAAAAGTTATAAAAATCTTTATTTCAGGGGGGCTCTCATAGAAGCGAATGCGAAGTAAAAAAAAAAATATCGCGTTACATAAAATTGTTACGTATCATTTTAAAGATAATTTTGAACTGAGTACAAAATAGGGCCTATTAAATATCACATGCTTCAACGGTGAAGGAAAACATATTGTGAGGAAACCTACACACCTGAGAGTTCTCCATGATGTTTTCAAAGTGTGAAGTCTACCAATTCGCATTGGACCAGCGTGATTCAAAATCATTTATTTATTTCATGTAGGCCAACTTATGGCTCTAATGACAAGTCAGGAATCTACCACCAGTTCGGGATTTCGATTCTGCTGAGAAGAGCCGGAAAGAAACTCAGCAGTTGCTATTTTCAAAATAAAAATGTTACAAAATGTAGCTTATCTATCTTGTGGACAGCTGAAGCAAAGCCGATTAGAATAGAACAGAAATATTTTTGATTTAAATAAACTTTTACAAGTGCTTTCGAGTCTATTCATAATATAGAGAAGAGAATAGAATAGAATAGAAATATTTTTTATTCACATAAACTTTTTTACAAGTGCTTTTGAATCGTCGATGAGTCTACCACTGGTTCGGAATGCCCTTCCTGCCGAGAAGAACCAGCAAGAAACTCGGCGGTTGCTCCTTTCAAAACAAGTTTACAATTCAATAGAATAGTTATACAGTTTAATTACCACCTACTGTCTCATGAATCGCTGGAACGAATTATGTCCACGCTTTTTTATCATTTAAATTATTTATGTATATTAATTATCGTCTTCAGTTGCATAATATGCTTTTTTCATGAGATTAGTTTTAACTGATTTCTTAAACTTGTGTAAAGGCAAGTCTAAGATCGACTGTGGAATTTTATTATAAAACGTCACGCCCATTCCCACAAATGTCTTTCGGACCCTCTTGAGGCGCATATAATAGGCATATATAAATGAATCTACCACTGGTTCTACCATGTTAAGATGGTGATGTTGATGACTATGCTCTACAAGTACAACCCTTGTTTGAGAGGAGATTTGCGCTCACCAAGTTAGTAGTAGTAGTTACTACTACTACTAACTTGTAGAAGCAGCGATAGCCTAGTGGCTACGGCTGTGGTCTCCTATTCGGGGGGTCGCAGGTTCGATCCCGGGTACGCACCTCTGAAATTTCGAAGTTAAGTGATTTTAAGAAATTAAATTCACATGCTTTAACGGTGAAGGAAAACATCGTGAGTAAACCTGCACACATGAGAGTTCTCCATAATATAATATTCTCGAAGGTGTGTGAAGTCCGCCAATTCGCATTGGGCCAGCGTGGTGGACTATGGCCTATAACCCTTCTCTGAGAGGAGACCTCGCTCAGTAGTGAGCCGATGATGGGTTGATATTGATGATGATGATGATGATGAAGTCAGTAGTGAGCCGTTGATGGGTTGCTGATGATGTAGAAAACTCAGAATAACTGTTGTGGGCTAAAGGGTCACCTCTGATTGGCTGGTACCACGGTACTCTTTTGCTATTGGGTAAAATGCAATGATGTAGCAAGAACTTAATGTCGTGCGATCGACTTTATTTTCTTACAATCTGTCAACGAATCACACTACATATACAATCAATGGAGCAAATGTTGTCTGCAAAGATTTGCAGTGATTTCCAGATGTTATTATAATATGGGAGCAAAATAAAACGGAAACAATGTTGTAACAACATTTGTGTCTCCAGCGCGATTGCTGTACAGCTTCCACGTGACGTAGGGTTGCTGCACGTCGATTTTTTAAGCTATTGCATAGCTTTTATCGCGGGCTTTGAGCGCGGCGACCAAATCAAGAAATTCCGTAACGAAAATAAACCTAACACCGTCGTTTCAGTTCGGCAGATTCGGCACGGTGTTTGTGTGCGTGCGACTAGAAAATGCTTACAGAGGCAGGCAGACCCCGAGTACCACACGTATTTTTTTTATCACGCCAGAAAGTTGACGATCAGAGGTGCGATTGTCTAAAAATTGCCGATAAAAATCTTATTCATTTCATTGCATTAGCGTCAAAGTAAAATATCCCTTGACCGTATTGATTTAAAGTCACAAATTCAGTACAACGGATTCTAACATGGAGCGTTATGGAGCGTATCGTACATACCTAAATGTATGAGAATGCATACTTGAAATTGAGCTCTAACTTGATGCTGTTATGGTTTATTTTACTTCGACGCGAATGCCATGAAATGAATAATATTTTGATCGGCAACTTTTAAGTCACTCGGTGGCAAGGTCTTGTTTAGTGCGATTAACTCTACTGTTGAACAATCTGTAAAGCCGTAAAAGTAGCGAGTTAAAGATGCTAATGCGTCGCATCGTTCGCTTACCTCACACATCGCTATATCTATAGTAGTGAATACGTATATATCGTGCTGGAGACTTTGGGAGTCTCCAGTGTGGCGACAAGGTCACGCGTACACAGCATTTCTACTGCCTTGTTATTAACATTTCTGTGGACATATTGAACAGACTATACACAATCAATGCGGGTGCCACTAGGTGCCACCGGCGGGAATGCTTTCTGTCTGCCCGTCTTAAACATGTGTTGAATTATAATTAGATATAATTAGGTATACTTTTGTGGAGCTTCCCCTCACTGTGGAAACACTGCATACCTATGTAGCTTAATATCTATTATATTGTTAACTTGTTTTGAAAAGAGCAACTGTCGAGTTTCTTGCTGGTTCTTCTCGGCAGGAACGGCATTCCGAACCAGTGGTAGACTCATCGACGATTCAAAAGCACTTGTAAAAAAGTTTATTTGAATAAAAACATTTCTATTCTATTCTATTCTATTCTAAATGAAGAACCTCAGGCAGGTCGCTAGCGGCAACCCTGCATAGATTCAGGGCAATATTTTATTTGGCACAACAAGTCCTCCGACTGAGTGATTCTATCATTGGAAATGCTGATATTGATAGACATTTTTACAGTTTTCATTGTTTGTTTTATCGCAGCAATAGGAATACCAATTGCTAGTGGCTTTTGTTTGATAACATTTGTTATTTCTTTTACTACGTACTTAGTACACTTGGTAGTATAGAACTTAATCATTTTTTTAATATTAATTTTGACGTAATAACGTCTTATAAATCGATGAACACCGGCTGCACAAGGGCTGCACGCACGAAAAGTGTCACGTTCCGCCTGAGCCTGGGCGTGCAAGTGAGAGCGCAAAACGAGCGATAGAAAGGCACGATCGGCCAAAGCGTTAGCTTGTGACTTAGACTCTAGAGAGCGCCCGCCGCCGCCCGCCAGTCATCGCATGCGCGCTGTGGTTAGCGGATGTGTCGCGAGCTCTTTATGACTTTATCACGTAAAAGTTATCGTCCGTAAACCGACTTTACAGACTACCATTTTTTTTTATATTAAAATTATTTTTTATTTACTAGCTTTTACCCGCGGCTTCGCTCACGATAAGTAAGATTTTTCAAACCCTTATTTTACCCCCCAAAGGTTTGAATTTTCAAAAATTCTTTCTTAGCGGATTCCTACGTTAGGTATAATCTGACTGACTGATCTATCAACGGCAACATGAAGCTCAAACCACTGGACGGATCGAGCCGAAATTTGGCATGCATCTATTATAAATTATCACGTAGGCATCCGCTGAGAAAGGATTTTTGAAAATTCCGCCCCGACGGAGGTAAAATCGGGTTTTGAAAACGAACTTAACGTGAGCGAAGTCGCGGGCATAAACTAGTAAAAACAAAGTGTATGTTTTAACGCCATCTATAGGAGTCGAGGTAAACTTCAAAATCGTTAAGCGCTGTGCAAGAGCTGTGCAACAATTTTGATCTATCGTCAGCATCAACGATCACAACTAGCAATGCCACCTATTATCGATTTAAATAGTTTGTAATGTTCACGATAAGTGCAAAAGTAGATGGCGCTACTTGTATCTGCAAAGATCTGAGGACCATTTCTCTCCCACACTGGATCATGGAAAATATGGAAAGTTGCTAAGGGTGGAATCACATCTATGCGAATCGATTCGCATTTAGCCGTATGATTTCTTTCACACTTATACGTTTCGCACATAGACCTATGCGTTCGCATCTGTTACGTATGTGTGTCTACGCACCATCATCATCATCATCATTAGCAACCCATCAACGGCTCACTACTGAGCGCAGGTCTCCTTCAGAGAAGGGTTATAGGCCGTAGTCCACCACGCTGGCCCAATGCGAATTGGCGGACTTCACACACCTTCAAGAATATTATGAAGAACTCTCAGGTGTGTAGGTTTCCTCACGATGTTTTCCTTCGCCGTTGAAGCAAGTGATATGTAATTGCTTAAGCGCACTTGACTCCGAAAAGTCAGAGGTGCGTACCCGGGATCGAACCTGCGACCCCCCGAATAGGAGACCACAGTCCTAACTACTAGGCTATCACTGTTTGTATCTACGCATAGTGCTTACATGGTTTTAGAATCTAAAAAGTTAAATGGAAACTAAAATCTGCCTTGTTTCTAGGTCTAGACTAGAGGCTAGCTACGTATTTGTTGTCTGAAGTTAACGATTTCTCGGAGTCTACCGAAAAAAGTTGTCTAATTAAATTGTGATCCTTAAATATGGTCGAGCGAAGCAACGGCTGGATCTTGGGTCATGCTCGTGAATGGTTGCCACCGTCGGGGATGGGGCTGCTTTCTGTCTACCCGTCTTAACATGTATTGAATTTTAGTACAAGTACGCATTTTTAAAACTTCCCCTCATTGTGGAAACATTCTATCTAACAAAGTTTTTATTTATTTATTTATTTGATGTAAGTTGCAACTGTGTTACAATATAGGTCTTACAAATATAATAAGCTCATACAGTTTACCATTGTCAGGTGCGCAACATACTTAAACATAACTTAAACTATTCATCAATTACTATTCTATATTGAATGGGTGGGTACAACTAAAATTTATTTATTATATTCTTAATTGATCACACAATATAATATCTCATTCGCAAGATGTCAAGAAGTGTATGCCTTTTTTGAAGAAATCTTTCACTTTTCGTCAAATAAATCATCGATAACTAGCAAATGCCAAATGCAACGATTATGAAATTAATAATCTATTATGAAACAAAAACAAAAAAAAAACAATTACAATAATTAGGAGTACCTTATAAAATGTCAATAAATAATTTATGTCAAATAGGTAGGAATTTAAAAATTATTTTAAAATTTTATGGTAGGAATTAAAAAATGTCATTATCGATAATTTATTTATGTAGGTACTACAGAATTATTTGGATTATGTAACGTCAGTATTAAATCTAGATATTACTTAATGTCAATCAATATATTCCATATTACATTATTGCTATATTAAATGTATATAAATATTTATAAACAGCAGTAAATAAGCTACAGATAACATAATATTATGTGTAAACTTTCTATCCTCCATATTTGGAGGATATCCATATCCTCTTATATAAGTTGCATGGGTTAAATCGGCTTGGCATCCAGCTGCCCACAAGATAGTATAAAAACTTACTACAATGTAATAGCTACATAATAATATGTATTGTAAAATGATTATTTTGAAAAATCTCTATTTGCCGTTTTTTCTCAGCAGGCTTTTATCGCTTCGCTTGCCCTAATAATTTTGGATTTTGAATTTTGTGTGAAGAAATTATCATTACCATCCCTGAATTGACCCTCCGAGATGACGTTGTTTAAACTCGCATACCAAAACTGTCAAATAGTCATTTTTATCCGTGGGGCAGTGTAACTGTAGCCGTGGGTACCTAGTGTAAAATGGTCAACACGCTTAGGGTGCCATTCCCGAGGATGTAGGTTCAATCCCAGCCAGTCCCATTTATTTATTCTAAAAATTAAACCCATATAAAACTTAATCTTCGGTTAAATTAACTTGGAGATGGCGAAAAAGGCTCTAAAGTTACCTTAGTACGTTGAGTGATAAAACCCTTTAAATCCATATTAGTAGCACAAACAAAACAAGTTCCATAATATGTAATAACAAGCAACGCCAATCAGAAAGTATTAAAAGTGGCACAGAGTATGAATGAATACATAAAACGCAGACAAACCTGTCTGTCGGTCCATTTATCAAGAGCAGAGATTAATAAACCCATCATGTTTATACCTACGTTAATTTATAGCTTATAGACTTATGAATGGATCTCACGATGGTCGCATTTACACCGTACTGTATCAAGAGACGTAAAACGCGTCGTAAACCATTAATTTACTGACGGCAGCTAACATGATGACGAGCATTTTGTTGTAATTGTTAATCAATCAATCAATCAATCAATCAATTCTTTATTTGCATTTAATTCAAAGTTATGCAATCGTATCCGAATCTTTTAAAACTTTACTTAAAGGAAAAATATTTTCACCGGCGACAATTACTGTACTTTTCAATGCGTTATTTCTCTTTTCCTCTCTTGTGTTTTTGTCCCATATCCTATAGTACTTAGCATTTTATTTTTTCGGGATAAAAGTAGCATAATTTATGTCTCAATCTAAGTTTAACTAAACCCAATCGCAAAAATCGTTTCAAAGTAAAATATTTGTTAAATCAGTATCAGTTCAATGTAGTACAAAAAATTCACTAGCTTAGGTACTAGTCGATCCGTTGTTGTGTGACTGAATGACAAACAAAACAAACAAACATACTTTCGCATTTGTTATAATAGAAGGCATATTAGTTTACGCGCTGCTTTTAGTCCTACTGACTGATAGACTTTGTCATCATCATCATCATCTCCTTGTCCTTGTCCCACGCTGTGTAGGTTCGGCACAACATGTCTTTTCCTGTCGCTTCTGTCATTCGTCAACTCATCATTCACTCCTCTTACACGCATATCCTCTTATACACAATCCATCCATAGTTTCTTGGGTTTTCCTTTTGTCCTTCCACATGCAAATTCAACATTCTTCTAGTAATATGGTATAATTCCCTCCGCATTACATGCCCATACCACGACTGATAGACTTTCCATCATCATCATCTCCCTCTCTTTATCCCACGCTATGTGGGGTAGGGACAACATGTCTTGTAAGCCATGTTGTAAGTGGTTCGGCTTGACATTTTATGACCGGCCGCCTGCCTGACGTCAAGTCTCAACTACTGATAGACTTTTTAAAGCAATTAAGGTTGATTTTACGGGTCTGCCCACGAAGTTCAAATTTAATTTGGTTTTTCGCAATTGGTAAACTAATACGACAAAGTAGGCTTATGGCATTCTAATTGCGCCAGTGGAATAATTATCTTCACAGTTTTATATAACAATCTTTACATGAAAGTGATCAGTTTAAGAAATTAATCAAAATATTATCGAGTTCGGTGTGAGTTACTCACAAATTAGCCGATATTCTAATTTCTTAAACTGAACACTTTCAAGTAAACATTTTTATATAAAACTGTGAAGATGATACTGCCACTGGCGCAATTAGAATGCCATAAGCTTACTTTGTCGTATTAGTTTTCAAATTGCGAAAAACCAAATTAAATTTGAATTTCGCGGGCAGACCCGTATAATCCACCTTAAACTGAATAGAACAGTGTTCGCACACGAATGGCGGTGTGATCGCGTGTAACCACGATGATACCGCTCATTTCCTTCCATTCACAATTTCATACTCGTATCGAGTAGCGACCGGTTCCCATTGAAGCCGGACTCGAGGTGTACCGCGCGTGGTACAAGTTACAAGCGCAGCGAGTTCACAAACTATCTTTTGTAGTAGAATAGTATAGAATAGAATAGAAATGGTTTTTTATTCGAATGAACTTTTTTACATGTGCTTTTAAATCGTCGAGGAGTCTACCACTTGTTCGGAATGCCCTTACTGCCGAGAGAAGAAACAGCAAGAAACTCGGCAGTTGCTCTTTTCAAAAAAATTCTATCTTAAATCCTAAATTATAATTTTACACATGTTCAGACGGGCAGACAGAAAGTAGCCCCGCCGGTGGCACCCGTTCACATTCCCGTTTGGTGTTGGTTCTTCTCGGCAGGAAGGGTATTCCGAACCAGTGGTAAACTCATCGACGATTCAAAAGCACTTGCAAAAAAGTTTATTTAAATAAAAAATATTTCTATTCTATTCTTTTCTGTACTAATAGTACTAGAAGTCCAAACTAGTACATTGTAACATTCTTTTGAATGTACTAGTACGGAGCGTTCCTTTTAGTGACCCAGCAAGAACAATTTATTAGTCTAATCGCAAACCCTTCGTCGGCAGTCGGACTGTGGCCGTAGCAGGCCGGAAGCACTCCGCATTTCAGGTCTAAAGCTATGGTCTAAGATCAGAAGAGAGGTCGTCCTTCGCCCATCTGTTTACCAGATGAAAAGTATTTTTCCGACGAAATATTCCCGCTTCTGCTTGTAACATACACCGCAGATTATAAGAATACGGGTTAGAGAAAACCTGTTTGTTTTAATAAAACGACCGCGCTTCCTTCCACCGCCTCTCATGAATATCGTAAGCTTGCCCCACAGTGGAATTATACAATTATACATTATACATAATACATCCATACAAGAGAGTGTACGATTATAGAGTCGCATTATAGAGCGGGAAATTAGGTACATCCGTCGAGATGGGTCATTTGAGAAACGAACGTAACTATGGAATTAATTTCATCTCCATTTATGGGTTTTGATGGAATAATAGATCTTCAGTCACCTAGAACATTTTTATTGCTTATTTGATTTTTTAATAAATCAAGAAATTCGCAAAGCATACTAATATTATAAATTTGAAAGTGTGTTGGTTTGTTGATTTGTCCCTCAATCACGCAACAACAGAGCAGAGAGATCGACATAATTTTTTGCATGGGTATAGTTGGGAACTTGGAGAGTGACATAGGCTACTTTCATTGCTACTTTTTATCCTGTAAAATCAAAGAGGTCCCGAGCTTTGTCGGTGACTTTGGTTCTCCTACGCATCTCCTCATTTCTGATTTGATCTCGCAGGGATACTCCGAGCATAGCTCTCTCCATCACTGACTGATCCTAAGCCTTTTCTTGAAGCCCATTGTTAGCGACTATTTTTCTGATCATAAATCATCACCGGTGACATGCACTGTTCAAAGACTTTGGTATTCAGGTACTGCAGGATATTAGCTTGAACTGTAATTTTGTTTTCTGAATTCGGAAACGAAATTCGTATTTAGTGTACAACCCTAGATACAATAAGTCTCAATAGCCCAACGGTTAAAGGTTCGGACTGAAAACTGGAAGGTCGCAAGTTTGAATCCCACCCGTTGCACTATTATCGTACCCACTCCTGACAAAAGCTTTCCGCCTATTCGGAGGGGATAGAGGAATATTAGTCAACTTCTACTTGACTGATAGTCTTTGAAAAAAAATCGGCCAAGTGCGAGTCGGGCCTCGCTCTTTTAGGGTTCCGTTAAAAAAAATTAAATAATAATATTTCCATGTACCCATGGAAATATTTTAATTTAATTTTTTTAATTTAATTTAATTTTTATTATTTGTTGTTATAGCGGCAATAGAAATACATAATATGTGAAAATTTCATCTGTCTACCTATTACCGTTTACGAGATACAGCCCGCTGACAGACGGACGGACGGACGGACGGACGGACGGACGGACAGCGTAGGCTTAGTAATAGGGTCCCGTTGGCACCCTTTGGGTACGGAACCCTAAAAAAGTATTACATATTATTAATTTGGTTTAATTCTCAAAAACTATACGGCTACTTCGGATCGAGAATTCTCGGGTTTGGATCGGATGCAGTGCGGAAAAAGCTAGGATAAGCCAAAAATACTTATTGCTAAACAAAACATAGTACTTAGGCAATCTAAAACTAGTAGGTACGCTCAGAAAAGAGGTAGTTAAACGATTAAGTTTTAACTTTTAATAAGAAATCTGTTAGAAACTTGAAAATTATCAAGTTTAATCAAAAACCTTTGCACAAAATGGGACAGGTCCCGTCGTGAGGACGCTGCAGACCGCCGTAATGACTAAGGCTGGAATTATGTTTATCTGCCCCCTTATAGTTTGAACAAAGCTGCGAGTACGATGACCATACAACAGGATATAAACGGGACAGGTCTTTGTGAGACAATAAAAAAGTTTAAAAAGACCCAACTGAAACACGTAGGTATGTAGGTACGTATGACGACATCAGACGAGTCGCAAGGAGCCGTTGGATATAGGCGGTGCAAGACCGAGCCATGTGGAAGTCTCTTGCATGGACTTCCACAGGCCTCGGTCTTTCGACCTTTGACCTTTCGGTCGGACTTTTGACCTTTGTTCAACATGGACGTGTATCGGTTGACAAAGAAGGAGGCTACGAATAATTTGATGTAGCATCCATCATTTTGTTTTTTTTTTTGTCTAAAATAAGCCAAAGTCACCCAGATCCTAATAACAATCAATTGATACTTCATTAATCAAAATCTGCTCTGTAGTTTAGACACTACGGCAGAACAAATTATTACGTAAATACAATCAAACATCTAAACATAGACTGCTAAAATCATAACCCTTCCTTTTAAGTTCCTTTTGTATTATTCCGGGTATTTTTTCGATTATCGCTTGATAACCAGATGCCCAAAACACTTTGTAATAGGTAGGTTTTAGCTACTCGAGTCATATAATCGCCACAATTTGGCCTAAATGAAAAAAATAATTTTGATTTATTGATTACTAGCTGATGCCCGCGACTTCATCTGCGTGGATGTAGTTTTTAAAATCCCTCGGGAACTCTTTGATTGTCCGGGATAAAAAGTAGCCTATGTCCAGGTCCAGCTCCAGGTCCTTAACTATACCCATACAAAAAACTACGTCGATCCGTAGCTCTGTTGCAGCGTGATTGAAGGACAAACCAACAAACCAACAAACCAACAAACCAACAAACAAACACACTTTCACATTTATAATATTAGTAAGATGATATCCAGAATCTGATGATGTAACCGGAAGATGGCTATGGAAACTGTGTTATAAAACGACGTAATGCCATCGAAATTGGGCTAGTTTGATTCGTCTATAAAAGTACTCTAGTCCTAGATGATATCCAGGGTCTGTTATGTAGCCAGCTACTCGTACTAAAAGCTTGTTTTTTTTAAATAAAGTTTTTAATGTACACTTGTTCCCTACTGTAACAAGAACAACTGCTGAGTTTCTTGCTGGCTCTTCTCAAGAAAATCCACTTTACGAACTGGTGTGAAATTCATGTAGGCCAACTACATGGAATAATTTATTTTGATTTATTTTTAATTCTGTTGATATTTAAGCTATTTTTAGAATGTCCTAATTTGTTTAAAAATCATGGTGCACATAGCTCAGGCTGCCCGTTGGCAAGATATATAAAACTTCTCCTATTATGCAAACTTTGGGCACTGCACGAACACAATAAGCACATAAAGGCCGCGATGAGGCAGTTCTGTACACAGCCAACGCTCTTGTACTCAGTGATTATTTGAGATTTCAATTACTGCCTCCTTAATAGTTCTGCCTTCCTGGTACTTTGTTGATCTTGTACCCATACAAGATTTTGCCCATAATGATTGCGCAGGGCAGTTTACCTCGTGACCAATCCAAGGTTTTGCCCGTAATGATCTCACTGGGCAGGAGGATTGGTCATTGCTGGGCTAAACTAATATTACTCTGGTGTTATTTATTCAGCCCAGCCAGTATGAATGGTTATACCACCCTTTGTCACCAGAGACTGTCTTTAGAGCCAATAAGCACATAAAGGCCTCGATGAGGCAGTTCTGTACACAACCAATGCTTGTACTCAGTGAATATTTGAGCCTTTTTTGTAGTTCTCCCTCTGCCTCTTTAGTAGTTCTGCCTTCCTGGTACCTACTTTGTTGACCTTGTTCTTTACTCAATAGAATAGAATAGAATAGAAATGTTTTTTATTATACTAGATATTGCCCATATTGATGCAGGCCTAGCATGCACTTCGAAGTGATATCTCGCGAAGAGAGAGAGAGATTTTGTCGATGTAGACTGATTTCTCGTTTACTCTTTTAAACTTCAAAATTCGAGATAATGACGTCGCCACTCGCCATGTCAGAATTGTACAGAAAAATAGAGAAAATAATTATTTTATCTACTTTTGAAGTAACGAGACGAATCATTGTGTGCAACCATGTTAGTTTCGCTAGTTATAGAGATAATTTACGAGAAAAGGGGTAGACGAAATTTTCTCGCGCGTGCATGCTAGGGCCTGCTGGGCAAGAGGATTTGATCATTGCTGGGCTAGACTTATAGCGCCGGTGTCATTTTATGCAATGTAGTATTCGGTTTTACTGCCATGTGTCGGTCGTCAGAGCTTCCTTTTTGAGACCAGCAGGAAGCGCTACGTACGCGGTACAGGTGAGGTTAACTGTTGGAGCACTAGATGGAGCTACACTCCCTTACCCCACAACATAAATATAAAAATAACATAAAAAGAAGCATATGTCACTCTCCAGGTCCTCAACTATACCCATGCAAAAAATCACGTCGATCCGTAGCCCTGTTGCGGCGTGATTGAAGGACAAACCAACAAACAAACACACTTTCGCATTTATAATATTAGTAAGGATTAACAATAGAGTGTAGGTAGGTACCTATTTTAATTATTTTGAAAGACCCTCTATTTACATGACGAAAACTCTTTCGCAAGATTCAAGTTTTGCCAACCTTGCCTTGAAGACGGGTATTATTATTACAAACATAATAATATTAAGTCTATATGTAATGTCTGTGTATGTATGTCAAGTTATACACCTACATCGTACACCTACAACCAATTTCACAGTTATATACACCTCTCGGAGCATTTCGTAATTCGTAAGCCGGCGGCCATTTTAGATCTCTTCCGGTCACGTGACCGTTTCCCATGTCGATCAAGATGAAAGATTGGCCGAATTAGAAATTATATTTAATTGTGGTGGTGCTTTCATTTTAATGAGATATTTGTTAGTAAAATTCGCTTTAGTATAATTGACCAACTTAAAAATTAGAGAAGATGCATTCTGTAGGGATTCTATTGTAAAAATATGTTTATTTCCCGTGTATTTGTAGTTTGTGCCAAGCTTTTGCTGACAAATTCATTCGCGTGAAGTGTGAAGTAAGGTTTGTAAAAAACCCGCGGGAACCATTTCTTTTTCTAAATATATTAAAGGAAAAGATGACTGATGACTGACTAACTGACTGATTTATCAACGCACAGCTCAAACCACTGGACGGGTCAGGCTGAAAGGCGTACAGATAGCTATTATGACGTAGGCATCCGCTAATAAAGGATTTTTGAAAATTCAACCCCTAAGGGATTAAATCGGGATTTGAAAAATCGAACTTAAGGTGAGCGAGGCCGTGGGCAAAAGCTTGTCCAAGATAAAAGGTAGCCTATGTCACATTCCAAGTTGATTCCAGCGTTTGTTTGTTGGTTTGTCCTTCAATCACGCCGCAACAGAGCTACGGATCGACGTGATTTTTTGCATGGGTATAGTTGAGGGCCTGGAGAGTGACATAGGCTTTTTATCACGGGATTTTCAAAACTAAATCCACGATGACGAAGTCACGGGCATCAGCTTGTTCTATATGTTTCCCAGGTATGATATTATTTATCTTTAGTTGTCTTATAAGGTAAATTAATCGTAGAAAACGATTCGGAGAAACGTGTAACCGCCGAATGTATCCGGGCACTTCCGACGTTCTTAGGTATGTTGGGTTTTTCACTTGAAAGTAGCACGTTTTATTGTCAATGTGCGGTAGGAAAGTCCATACTATATTATGCTGTTTTTACATACATTGCAAGTTAAAAAAAATAAGTGGCACTCGGGGACTGCCGCGGTTAAGTTATTGCATAGGACTTTTTATCAACTTATGCAATTATAATATTTATGCAATATTTTTTTTTGCATACTAAAAATTATGCAAAAAAAAAAGTAAAAAACAAACAAACAAGAAAAGCGCACTGTCACCACTTCGCGAGTGAGATTCGAACCTGCGACATCATACACCATACGGTAAAGAAAGCGGCTGCTTGCCCACTGCGCCAAACAGAGCTACTTGTGGATCTCTAAAATGTTGAACACTTACTGAACGACGGTGTTAGGTTTATTTTCGTTACGGAATTTCTTGATTCGGTCACCGCGCTCAAACTGTTTGTCCTAGTTCAAAGCCCGCGATAAAAGCTATGCAATAGGTTAATAAAAGCTTGTAAAAGGATTATAGAGATATATTATGGATATAATAAAGTAATTAGAACAAACACAGAAGTCTGAATCATTAAAACGGGGCCATTCCGCGGATCGGTCGGACCGATCCATCGCGAATGTGAATGGGCCACGCAGGAACAATTAAAATAGTCGGTTTCCCTTGATTCACTGCAGCATCGGTAATGAGGCGTTGCTCGGTAGCCGACAGCATTGTGTGGATAAGCGTTCACAAGAAAATTTATAATAAATAAAAAAATTAAGTGTCACTCGGGGACTGCCGCGGTAAAGCTATTGTATAGCATTTTTTATCAACTTATGCAATTATAATATTTATGCAATATTTTTTTTGCATAATAAAAATTATGCAAAAAAATAATTAAAAACAAACAAACATGAAAAGCGCACTGTCACTACTTGGCGAGTGAGATTCGAACCTGCGACATCATACACCATACGGTAAAGAAAGCGGTCTCTCGCCCACTGCGCCAAACAGAGCTACTTAAGAACCTCTAAAATGTTGAACGCTTACTGAACGACGGTGTTAGGTTTATTTTCGTTACGGAATTTCTTGATTCGGTCGCCGCGCTCAAACCGTTGTCCTAGTTCAAAGCCCGCAATAAAAGCTATGCAATAGCTTATTAATAACACTATTAAAGCAGGTCCATATTATTTCGCCTAATGGAGTTCGCGTAATACCACGACAAGTGAATCCGGACATTAGCACATATGCCAGACGCTCTCAGCACTAACTGACTTTGTATCAAACTACATACATACTGAAGAACATACATACAAAACATATATTATATTAGAATAGAATAGAATTATTTTTGACGTGATGATTCAAATTCAATAAAATACTTAAATATAAATAATTAAAATAAAAAATCGGCCAAGTGCGAGTCGGGCTTCGCTCTTTTAGGGTTCCGTACATATGACCAAAATATCATTTTTTTAAAACTAGATACATATTTAGATATCTTAGTTCTTAGAAAGTACTAAATTAGTATATGGGGAAAAATGCTCGTTTGTTTTGGTCACAACTTACAAACCGCATTGTAAATCGGCGTTTTCAGTATTTGTTGTTTAAATACACTATATAGTACATAATATACCAGAATTTCAAATTCCTAACTAGTTTAGTTTTTGAGATAGACCCCCAAACAAAATTGGTCTAAAACCGAAAACTTTGACAGCCCCCCATTTCTTCAGTTTTGTAGCTAAAAAATAAAAAAAAATATATTTCAACTCCACTAAATGAGCTCTAGACAATGACACCCCACATGCCAGGGTAAAAAAATAAAATTTTATTTCGACTCCTTTTCCATGTATGGGAGCCCCTTTATTTTTTAATTTAATTTAATTTTTATTATTTGTTGATATAGCGGCAATAGAAATACACAATATGTGAAAATTTCAACTGTCTATCTATTACGGTTTACGAGATACAGCCCGCTGACAGACGGACGGACGGACGGACAGCGGAGGCTTAGTAATAGGGTCCCGTCGGCACCCTTTGGGTACGGAACCCTAAAAAGCGCATTGTCACGTTTCGTGAGTGAGATTCGAATCTGCGGCATCATACATTAAACGCTAAGGAAGGCGGCTGCTTGCCGACTGCGCTGTGCAAGGTTGCTTGAGAACCTCTAAAATGTTGAACGCTTACTGAAATCTTCAGGTGATGTTGACGATGGTGACAGTAACGATTTCGCGAAATCCATGTTTTTTGCTCACCCAAAAGAGTGCTCAACGTGCCTAAAGAAGTTTTCACTTCAAAAACGAACTTTCGCCCAATATCTCTTGGACTACCATCCCCTTTATTAACAACGTTCAAAATATTTACAAGTAACAAGAAATAATTATCACAAGTTCCCAATAACTTGGCAACCCCTAAACTCATCAAAGTACACTCGACAACAGTAATAAGGGGTAAAATAATAACAATTATACAGTTCACAACATAGGTACATACTGAGATTCCACAGGGTGTTAAGGTAGCCCTTGGATCGACTTTGGGAAGGAATTTTACATGGATTTAAAGTGTATGGAAATCGCAGTTTTGTTCCGATCAGGGCCTATAGCCAACGCATAGCAATAGTTTTGACATTTCACAAAATGTCAACCTTAAATTAATTACTCGTAATTTAATACCCATCTGCTTCAAGTTTCACGTAGGCCAACCTGTGGCTCTTATGACAAGTCATGACTCTACCATCGGTTCGGAAAGCGGATTCTGCTGAGAAGAGCCGGCAAGAAACTCAGCAATTGCTCTTTTCAAAATAATCATTGTAACATTGACATTGTAATAAGTTTTTTATACTATCTTGTGGGCAGCTGGATGCCAAGCCGATTTGACCTATGGAACTTTGTTAGAATAAATATAATATTTCCACAATGAGGGGAAGTTCAAAAAAAAATCTCACAATGTCAACCTTAAATTAATTACAGTTTTTGCAATTCACGAAGGCACATTGCATAAGTGTGCGTGCCTGTCAAAGCCTAGGTGGGAGCGGGCAGGCGCGAGCATTGCGCTCGCTCACACTTATACAGATACGACACACACACAACCATAAGTCAGTCGCCCTCGTGAATAGGCTATTTGACTACTTTTAGAAAATCATCTTAAATTGTTAATAATGCTATGCTGAAGCTAACGAAACATATATTTCGGCATAATTTTCATTATTTCTCATAAAAATCGAGAAATAAATTCAAAAAAATAAATTGCCGCCGAAACGTTCCATTTGCTCTCATGACGTAACAGTTCACATTTCAAACAATGACAATTTTATAATATGTGTTTAGGCCGCGTGTCGCATACTATTTGGTATTTAATAAAATAGTAACGATGAAAAACAGACGAAATTAGCTTAATACGCCGCACAAACACGTCGAAATGTATTGACAAAATGAGAATTCCATAGGTGGTTTGGACTGTGACGTCATTCGAGATCACGGAACGTTTTCGATCACGTGACCATGGCCAGAATTATAGCAATTTTATTTAATGTTTTCTAATTAAATAAAGCTTTATTTTTTAGTTTTGTCGTATGGAATACTGTTTTTAGATAATAATCTTTTAGGATGACACCAGTTGAAACGATATTTTTATTATAGTCAAATACCCTATTGCAAGAACTATACATGTAATTTACTACCCATCTGCATCAAGTTTGTCGTCGAAGACCGTTACAAAATTACTTTATACTGACTTAGGTACGTTATGCTGACAAAAAAAGTTAGTATTTTTACTGTTACCACGACTGTGACGGAAGTGTTCTTCTCTGGCAATGCTTTTCATGACGATGAAGTTTTGAATGTTGAAGGGCGTGATGTTTAATTTCTTAATTTTCTTCTCTTCGAAGAAAGTCATTAATTAAAGTAATAAATAGCAAAACTTTTCCTTTTTACTCGTTGTAGAAAACTACACGCGAACAATAGTAAGTTAGTAACTAAACAACAGTAATAACTAATTAAAACTTAACAAAAAAAATTAAAACGTAACAATAACAAAAGTTTTGGTACTGACAATCGCGAGCGGTACGTTGCTATCTGTACTAAGTGGGTCTGACTTAGGTCAGACTCTCATTGTAACTTTTTGTCACCAAGTGGAGTGCTATGAAGATATTATAATATGGAAGTACGCTCACTGTACAGACGAGACAATACGGCGACAAATAGTTCCAGCAAGTGACGACACTTGAAATCCATTTCAAGGATGAGCGCGTTTTGTCTCCCAGCGACATGCGGCTGGCCTAAAATAGTGGGCGCATCGTCGGCGACAGTAGGTGACAGCGACAAAAAGTCAACAAGAAACCAAGTAGGAAAAACCAAGTTTTTCCTACTTGGTACAGTTTTTGCAATTCACGAAGGCGAGTGAGCTTTACTCGTGGTTACTTCGTGTACATGCACATTGCATAAGTGTGCGTGCCTGTCAAAGCCTAGGTGGGAGCGGGCAGGCGCGAGCATTGCGCTCGCTCACACTTATACAGCTACGACACAACCATAAGTCAGTCGCCCTCGTGAATTGCAAGAACTATACTAAAAAATTTTTTTGGGCACCTTTCTTAAATGTAAAGCGGAATGACTTTTTTTTTGGTTTATTCTGTTGTGTGGGGTATTGTTGGATAGGTCTTTTAAAAATATCGTTTTGCCAATACGTTTAAATCATTGTAAGTTAATATTGGATTGCAAGTTGCAACTTGGACGAGAGAGAGAAGGACTTGCCAAGCGCACGCATTCCCCTCTGCCGAAGTACATGTACGACGTACGTGTAATTATTTGCTTGTGTGCTCATTTTCTGTGAGTGTGACAGCTTTTGAGTTAGTATGCGCTCATGGAGACGTGGTGAGTGAGTAAATGTGTGCTGTACGTGTTTACCTCACCTCCCGCGGAAAGTGGCAGAATTTATTTAGTACTCAATCTGCTTTAAGGATGATTAGGTATACGGGTCTGCCCGCGAAATTCAAATTTAATTTGGTTTTTCGCAATTTGTAAACTAATACGACAAACTAGGCTTAACTAACTAGGCTAGGCTAGGCAAAAATCTTGAAAGTGACCAGTTTAAGAAATTAATCAAAATACTGACTAATTTGTGAGTAGCTCATGTCCAACTCGGTATTTTGATTAATTTCTTAAACTGGTCACTTTCGAGTTTCAAGTAAAGATTTTTATGTAAACCTGTGAAGATGATAATTCTACTTGTGCAATTAGAATGCCATAAGCCTACATTGTCGTATTAGTTTACAAAATGGGAAAAACCAAATTAATTTTGAATTTCTCAGGCAAACTCGTATAATCCACCTTAAGGCATGTCCTACATTAAATTGTCGAAGGATTGCAACAAATACGCGTATTGTGATGGAATCACAACCTCGGATTACTTTGAATAGATGGAGCGAAGCCCTGGGTAAAAAGCTATATAACGTAAATTGTAGGGGCCTAAACAATCGTTCATGTATCAGTAAACCGGCCGTTAATCTTTTGGCCCCAGATTAATTGCGAAGCTCATCCAGTTAAACTAACAACCCCCAAAATCTTGTCAGAAACTTGAACAAGTTTAATTAATCGCTGGAACACGGGACATACTTTGTGTTTGTTTCGGCGACTTGTGAAGCGACCCGCAGTTAAGAAAATGCGATTAACGTTAACACCAATCATCCTTACTAATATTATTGAAAATGCGAAAGTATTCGTTGGTTTGTCCGTCAATCACGAAGCAACGGAGCAGCGGATATACGTGATTTTTAAGCTATTGCACAGCTTTTATCGCGGGCTTTGAACTAGGACAAACAGTTTGAGCGCGGCGACCGAATCAAGAAATTTCGTAACGAAAATAAACCTAACACCGTCGTTCAGTAAGCGTTCAACATTTTAGAGCTTCACAAGTAGCTCTGTTTGGCGCAGTGGGAGAGCGACCGCTTTCTTTATCGTATGGTGTATGATGTTGCAGGTTCGAATCTCACTTGCGGAGTAGTGACAGTGCGCTTTTCTTGTTTGTTTGTTTTTTAATTATGAAAATTCTTATAAAAAAATATTGCATAAATATTATAATTGCATAAGTTGATAAAAAATGCTATGCAATAGCTTTACCGCGACAATCCCCGAGTGCCACTTAATTTTTTAACCTACTACGGCAAAGGCCAAAAGAAAGGGTTATGATTTTAACAGTATATGTATGTAATTAAGCTTTGATAGTTTAGTGGTTAGAATTGTGGTCTTCCTATTCGGGGGGTCGCAGTTTCGATCCCGGGTACACACCTCTCTCTGACTTTCGAAGTTATGTTAGTTTAAGCAATTTAATATCATATGCTTTAACGGTGAAGGAAAACACCGTGAGGAAACCTGCACACCTGAGAGTTCTCCATAATGTTCTCGAAGGTGTGTCAAGGTAAGTATTTTCAAATGTTCCATTGCACCGTAGCGAATAAATTACTGAGCCAATTTTGATGAATGCCAATCGATTCGCAATTATAGTCCGGCTGACATAGGCTACATTTTATATATGAATAAAATTAAGATGACGGATGGTAGATACATTCAATTTTTCGTAATTTAAGCTTTTATAGAATAGAATACCTACAAATGTTTTTTTTTATTCAAATAAACTTTTTTGCAAGTGCTTTTATCCTTATGGCATGGATTTTGAGGACTTCACGAGCGACATAGGTTTTTAAAATCCCGCTGGGATTCTCTGTTTTTCTTGGATAAAAGCCTCTAATGGCCGATTTCACCAACGTAAAATAAGTCTTATCCGAGCGTAAAATTGATATTTTGACAGTATTTTCAATACAAAAACTGTTAGAACGCCCAATGTATTCCTCGCTAAAACGTCACCCGACGTTGTTGAAATTGGCCATAAAATCTCTCAACTATACCCACGCAAAATATCACGTCGATCTGGGATTGCTTTGTTTGTTTGATTGATTGAAGGACATACAAACAAACCAACGAAACAAACACACTTTCGCATTTATAATATTATTAGCTAGCTGATGCCCGCGACTTCCCATAACGGTCGACTTCTCGGGAACTCTTTGATTTTCCGGGATAAAAAGTAGCCTATGTCACTCCCCAGGACCTCAACTATACCCATGCAAAAAATAACGTCGATCCGTAGCTTTGTTGCAGCGTGATTGATGGACAAACCAACAAACCAACAAACAAAGACACTTTCGCATTTATAATAATAGTAAGGATATTAAGGATGTATTAGCTTGTACTATTATACTATATTCAGTAACAATAAACTTGAGTGAAATAATGTTCTGAATTAATTCCGGAAATAAAATTGATTAAGCATTTATTATTATAACAAATTAATTTAATTGTCTGTGTTATTTAAAGTTTTAAAGGTTATCGTTAGCCGATGAGTCTACCCCCGGGGCGGTAGGAGGAGCTGAGAGGTAGAGAGGTGGGTAGGGGGGGGAGCAACTGAAGCGCAAACTTGAGCTCAAACTTTAATTAATCTTTGAAACACGAGACTTTCTATTTGTATTGGCAACTCACGATCCGACTCGTGTCAAGATCCGAGAATGATAAATTAGCATATACACCGAGAATCTAAATTTTTTGACGCAATAATGTCTTATAAATCGATGAACACCGGCTGCACGCACGAAAAAGTGTCACGTTCCGCCTGAGCCTGCGCGTGCAAGCGAGAGCGCGGAACAAGCGATGGAGAGGCACGATCGGCCCAAGCGTTGGCTTGTGACACAGTATATTCATCAAAGTTTCTTTATGACGTTATCACGTAAAACTATCGTCCGTAAACCGACTTTACAGACAAACAATTTTTTACGAGTTGAATCAAGTTGAATTTTGAAAAATCCCGCCTTATTTCTTTTTTTTTTTAAAGAATATCAGCCAAGTTGAAGTTGACTAATATTCTCCTCTCCCCTCCAAATAAGCGGAAAGCTTGTGTTAGGAGTGGGTACGACAATAGTGCAACGGGTGGGATTCGAACCTGCGACCTTTCAGTTTTCAGTCCGCACCTTTAACCGTTGGGCTATTGAGGCTTATAAAATTGTTTCTCATCTTGGTTTATGGTTGACCACAGATAATATAGAGATTAGGACCTACCCTTTTTTACCCGTTAACGGGAAAGCTAACAGGAACGGTTATTCTTCTTTATCAACCGACAAAGGTCCACTGCTGGACAAAGGTCTCTTGCATGGACTCTCTCAGGTCTCGGTCTTGCGCTGGCTGCATCCAGCGTATCCCTGCGGCTGGTCTGATGTCGTCGGTCTACCTGGTGAGGGGTCTGCCAACTGTAGAGGGTCTGTAGAAGGTTCAATCCCCCACCCGCTGCACTATTGTCGTACCCCACTCCTAGCACAAGCTTTCCGCTTATTTGGAGGGGAGAGGGGAATATACGGCTTGGAAGCAGTGATAGCCTAGTGGTTAGTACTGCGGTCTCCTATTAGGGGGTCGCAGGTTCGATCCCGGGCACGCACCTCTGGCTTTTTCAAGTGCGTTTAAGAAATTAAATGTCACAAGCTTCAACGGTAAAGGAAAACATCGCGAGGAAACCGGCACACCTGAGAGTTCTTCATAATGTTTTCAAAGGTGTGTGAAGTCTGCCAATTTGCATTGGGCCAGCGTGGTGGACTATGGCCTATAACCCTTCTCCATCCCAACCCATCAACGGTTCACTACTTAGCGCAGGTCTCCTCTCAAGGAGACATGCGCTAAGTAGTGAACCATTGATGGGTTGCTGATGATGATGATAATGATGAAGCTTGGTTAATATTAATTAAAAGAAATCATTTTGTCCGAGGCAACAATTCAGTCAATGTCAACGTAGTGGAAAATGCCAACACATTATCCCAACTTGAGTTTGAAGTTTGAACTTGGAACAACTTAAATTAATCGCCAGAACACAAGACTTTGTTTGTGTTGGGGCTCACTAAGCAACTTATACTGGGAGCCGGTGACATTGGAAGCCTTGTCAGTCGTCATGTGAGTTGGAAACATATTTTATGTGAATTGATATGTAAGTACAATAGTTAAAAATTAGACAAACAAATCTTTGAACAGAATAAGCGTGGTAAAGGGCTTGCAAATATTCGAAAATTTTCGGTATTCGAATATTCGGCTTTTTTCGGGTATTATTCGAATTATTCGAATAATATTTGAATAATTAAAGAAAACAAAAGATGTTATAAAAATCATGTTTTTAACTGCCAATCTCTTACTTTGAGTCTAATTTCTCTGAATCAAAACAAAATCTTTCTTGAAAATGAAAGAACTGTTTGGAATTTGCCTGTTATGACTTATGGCAGTGGCACTAATTCAGTCCTCCAAAAAGTATAAAAAGTTGGTGCCGAACAAGACAACCGCAACATAACACAGTCGTACAAATCGAGATCTGAGTGTGAATATTGTAATAATTTTATATACCTAACAATAAAATCAAATAATCAATTACAAAAACAACAACTTGCTTAAAATCTTTTATCATGTAACTAGAAATAAAGTAATAAATTCTAAACATTATTTTTGGTTCGTCATATTCGTAAAGAAAGATTTTCATCGTTGATAGAATTTATATAGGAAATTAATCAGTTTTAGAAATTATGAAATTGGACCTACCTAGCTGCACTGTGTGTGTGTGTATATTATATACTTATCCACAATGTCAACTGCAGTATTCATAACGAGGGTGGAGTGGAGCATGAGCATATGAGCATTGGACATGATTTTCATCTTGCTCATGTTCATCTTTAGGCCCAATGCAACGCTGAGAAACCCTGCTGAGATCGTTGAGCACTGTATTGAGGTCGCTCAGAGTCTCTGCTATAATGACTATGTCATCGGCAAATCGCAAGTGAGTGATGTACTCACCGTTTATGTTGATGCCAAGTCCGTTCCAATCCAGAAGCTTAAAGACCTCCTTTAATGCAGCAGTAAATAGCTTCGGGGAGATTGCGTCTCCCTGTCACACTCCACGCTGCAAGTGGATTGGTCTGGTCCTGTATACGTACTGACATAGTGGCATTTTCATACAAGCACTTTAACACTTGGATATACCGGTAGTCAATCCGGCATCTCTGCAGCGACCCCAATACAGCCCAAGTTTCCACCAAATCACAGGCTTTCTTATCGTCCTCAAACGCTAAGCAAAGTGGCCGGTTATACTCTTCCATCTTTTGTATAACCTGCCACAGCGTATGAATGTGATCTATGGTGCCAAAGCCTTTTCGGAATCCTGCTTGTTCGGGAGGCTGGAATTCGTCGAACCTACGAGCGAGACAATTCGTAATGACTCTCGAGAACAACTTATAAACATGACTCAGCAGCGAGATAGGTCTATAATAATTCTTCAACGAGGTATTATCACCCTTTTTTGAAGAACAGAACCACCACGCTCCTGTGCCATGCTGTCGGCGGTATACCCTCGTGAATGACGGAATTGAACAATCGCTGAAAGATCTTAAGTACTAGTTTTCCACCCGCTTTCAGGAGTTCTGCAGTGATTCCGTCATCACCAGGCGCCTTGTTGTTCTTGAGCTGCTTGAGAGCCATACTGCCATACTAATCTCGTATAGGCTGACGTCCGGGATATCTTCGGTATAGTGTCGGGTCAGCTTGGCTCTGGGATCTTTGGCCTAATTCAACAGGTTTTTGAGAAAGAGATCAACAGCTGAAATCCAACTCGGCTGGGCAGCATTTGCGAAGCTCCGAGATGTCTTCTCGTCCAAAATCCCTCAGTGACTGAAGACTAAAGTCTTCAAACAGTGCCTGTTGCCAGTGATGACTTACGGATCCGAGACATAGTCGCTAACTGTGGGCCTCATAAGAAGGCTCAGGGTCCACTCAGTGGGCGATGTGGAGAGCTATGCTCGGGGTATACCCTGCGAGATCAAATCAGAAATGAGGAGATCCGTAGGAGAACCAAAGTCACCGACATAGCTCAGCAAGTCGCGAAACTGAAGTGGAAATGGCCGGGACACATAGTTCGAAGAGCTGATGGTCGCTGGGGTGCCAAGGTGCTGGAGTGGCGACCCCGCACCGGGAAGCGCAGTATTGGCAGACCCCCCACTGGGTGGACTGGCGACATCAAACGAATTGCAGGGAGCCGCTGGTCTCCCGGACCGAGGATCTTACTCCCTCAGGCGACGGACTCCATCGCCTGGAGGCCCTGATCAAGGCGGCAGGCGGCGATCGTGAGCGGCACACCTGCGCCCGACTCTTCTGCGACGGATCGGATGACAGTCCGCATCTTCCTCCCTCATCCGCTCAGCCATCTCCTTCTGCGACATAGCGTCCTCGCAGAAGGACTCCACTGCCTTCCAAGACCTGTCACTGTCCACCATGGCTTTGACCACGGCTGGCAGAGAGAGGTCTTGCCCCACTTTCGTCTTGAGCATCTCGCGCATTTCTGCCCACGCTGGGCATTCTGCCAGAGTATGGTGCGCCGTGTCCACGGCACTGCCACACTCATGGCACTCTTCAGTGGGTTCTCTACCTGCAATCTTGCACAGGTACCTACCGAAGCAACCGTGCCCCGAGAGGACCTGTACAAGATGGAAGGTGAGTACTCTGTGACCCCTCTCCACCCAAGTTTGGAGAACGGGACGAATTACCGCCACTGTCAAGTGACCTGCATCGGGTGACTCGAGCCTCTACCACCATGGAGGAGTTCGGCTTGCGCAGTTCGCCGCCACCCAGCGATTTCAGCAGAGGTAGGATGTTCACACCGTAATCGGGCATCCACCCTACGCTGGTGCATGTGTGCGAGCACCTCCGCATCCAGGTCCCAAGGAGGAGTCCCAGCCAAAGCGCAAGCTGCCTCGCAGGAAATGGTGCGATACCCTTATTGCTCTTACCGCCATGATCCGTTGCGGTCTTCGCAGCAGGGTTCGATTGCGGGCGTTTAGAGCTTCCGCCCATATAGGTGCTCCGTATAGAGCCATTGACCGCACCACCCCTGTGCACAGGCGGCGACAGTCAACACTTGGCCCAACCACATTTGGGAGCAGCCGTCCCAGCGCACCGGCAGTGCCAACGAGTTTGGGAGCCAAGCGCCGGAAATGCTCCTCAAATTTCCACCGACTGTCCAGAACGAGTCCTAGGTACTTCATCGTTGACTCAACAGCGATGGAAACTCCGCTTACCACGAGGTCCTCTGTAGCTGTAGGTGCCTTCCTACCCTTCCTTCCCCTACCTTCTTGCCCTTCTTGGCCCATGAAAGCAAAGGGCCTCAGATTTATTGAGGGCAACTTTATTGGCCAATATACCTAAGTTAAGCCCAATACAACCTAAGTGCCCGGCCTGCGGCTGGGTACCTGACTGTTCATGTATAACCCTAACCTAACCTAACTTTATATTTTAGCAAACATAGTACTTGTTAGGCATAAGAAACAGAACTAAATACTTCAATTTGCCGCGGCATTACATAAAAGCGAGCGTTTCTAAACTGACGACGCCGTATGTAAACGGCGGAATCACACAAAATGCCTGCGACATGCACATCAGTATTCCGAGTTTGGCTTTCACAAAATTTGTCGAATATTCGAATATAACAGATTTAATATTCGAATATTCGGACAAGGCATACTATTCGAATAATTCGAATATTCGAATGCAAGGCCTAGTGGTATGCGTTAATTTAAAAAGCCCAAAAAGTGTAAAAAAAAAATTGTTTTTAATAATGCAAAAAATGTTATACCGTCATTGTGGATATTCGTGGATATCGTGGTATTCGTGGATTTATTTACAGCTTATTCGATATAAAGTTTCGTACTCTTTCAGAAAAACACTACCCAAGCAACTTTTTTGGCCGAATCGGTGATAAATTTTTTCCATCACCTCCTGTATTCGCGTAATATGTTTTTCTGAAAGAGTACGAAACTTATCGAATACACTGTAAATAATAATAACGATTATCCGCGATGGCGGTAAAAAATTGTGAAAAAAAATTTTTTTTCACAATTTTTCTTCTTTTTAAATTATTAATAGCTTATTTAGTTCGTCTAATTTTTATTTAACTTTCAATTTACTTTAAAAAATAAATTCATCGCGCATGACGGAGCTCTCAATATTTATTTTTTATCTAATTATTGCAAAAATACACGTAAATATGGTGTTACAATATTATAGAAACAGTGTATTGCCATGTATGGCGTGCAATAGTGGGTAAAGATATTAATTAAAACATAATTGTGAGACAATGCCAAATTAACAGTTTAATTAATTAAATTTAATTATTAACTAGACTAGTGGTTAGGACTGTGGTCTCCTATTCGGGGGTCGCAGGTTCGATCCCGGGTACGCACCTCTGACTTTTCGGAGTCAAGTGCGTTTAAGCATTTAACTATCACTTGCTTCAACGGTGAAGGAAAACATCGTGAGGAAACCTGCACATCTGAGAGTTCTAAATAATGTTCTCGAAGGTGTGTCAAGTCCACCAATTCGCATTGGGCCAGCGTGGTGGACTATGGCCTATACCTTTCTCTGAGAGGAGACCTGCGTTCAGTAGTGAGCCATTGATGGGTTGCTAAAGATGATGATGATGAATTATTAATTAATTAATTACTGTTACCGGCTCTTGGACCAATTTGTTTCCAAACACACACCAAGATAGATTTGACTTGCTGAAGATAACGAATATTATCCTTAATGAATGCACATTCAAAGTTCTTACTTGAGTCTCGGATCATTGCAACAAGTAGGCAAACTTCTTACGAAGGAGTCACTACAGAGTACAGACGCATATTACGTATTTTGTTGAATAGGCGGACCACTCGGTCTAGTAATCAGATATTGAAACTTTTCTTGAGAGCCTGAATTTTTTTTAAAACATTTAAAGCCCACGTTGGGTACCGCTAGAGAAAAAACTGCTGGTCATAATCCATTTAAGGAAAACATTGTGAGGAAACCAGCATTTCTGAGAGTTCTCCATTAAATTCTCAAATATGTGTGAAGTTTGCCAATCCGTACTTGGCCAACGTGATGGACTATGGCCTAAACCCTTCGCATTCGAGAGGAAACAATATAATATGAAGTCTGTTACATTATATCAGTTCCTGAAATATAAAGGAGTTAGATTTATGTGCAATTAAAAGAAAACTGCATAAGTGGGTTGTCAGTAAATGTTTTTACTCACTAAATGAGTTTTTTGACAAAAATTAGATTTTATAATATATTTATGTAGTAAAAGGTTTCAATAATAGTTAGTTTTTAGGGTTCCGTACCCAAAGGGTACCAACGGGACCCTATTACTAAGCCTACGCTGTCCGTCCGTCCGTCCGTCCGTCCGTCCGTCCGTCCGTCTGTCAGCGGGCTGTATCTCGTAAACCGTAATAGATAGGCAGATGAAATTTTCACATATTATGTATTTCTATTGCCGCTATAACAACAAATAATAAAAATTAAATTAAATAAAAAAAATTTAATTAGAATATTTCCATGGGTACATGGAAATATTTTTATTAATTTTTTTTTAACGGAACCCTAAAAGAGCGAGGCCCGACTCGCACTTGGCCGATTTTTTTATCTATAAACTGACATAATATTTTAATAAAATATTTGCATGTAATTATTGATGGAATATGTTTGGACCTGTTATAATTTATGTCATCTATTTTGTACAATGTTTTCTGCAAAGAAATAAAATTTATTATTTCTTAACCTGTGGCCAGTAGCGGGCCGGTGATATTTTATGATGGATGGATGATTTAAAAATGTATTCGGAAAGAAAGAAAGAAAGAATGAATGATCAGAACGAGGATGTCTCCTCTTAGCTGCGCTGCTTTCGGGTGATCCAGTGAATATATCGCCCGGGGGTTTTCTGTCCGAGACGCAAAGTTGGACAACTTTAATTAATCGCTGAAACGCGAGAGACTTTGTGTGTATTAGCTATAGTGAGGCCATGGTACTCGAACGAGTTTTCATACTAACATATGAATGAATGAATGAATGGAATATTCTTTACTAGCTGATGCCTGCGACTTGGTCCGCGTAGATTTAGTTTTGGAAATCCCACCGGAACTCTTCGATTTTCCCGATTCTTTGGATAGTTTTTCGTATTTCGTTTTTTAGGGTTCCGTACCCAAAGGGTACCAACGGGACCCTATTACTAAGCATACGCTGTCCGTCCGCCCATCCGTCCGTCCGTCTGTCAGCGGGCTGTATCTCGTAAACCGTAATAGATAGACAGATGAAATTTTCACATATGTAATTCTATTGCCGCTATAACAACAAATAATAAAAATTAAATTAAATAAAAAAAATAAATTAAAATATTTCCATGGGTACATGGAAATATTTTTATTTAATTTTTTTAACGGAACCCTAAAAGAGCGAGGCCCGACTCGCACTTGGCCGATTTGGATCGTATTTCGATTTTTGCGATATTTGAAAGTTTTTGTTTCTCTTTTGTCGATTTTTATTCAATAGCTTTTTATGGCTCGAAGACGAAATCGATATTTCAATTGTTGGATTCATCAGTTTGTTTTTTTTTTTTGCAACTATCGCCCATCACATAAGCATGCCAACCATATTATGCCAACGCTCAACTTCTGGCTATTCTGTGGTAGAAGCATAGACAACGGAATTCCGTTGTCTATAGGTAGAACAGTGAATGAGACACAAAGTTATGAAGTTCCTCAAATTATTTTTAGGAAGAAGAATTTTTCCTGAGTTTTATCTGTTTGTACTATGGTTTTATAATCTTACAAGTTTGAAGAATTCGGTGACATATCCAAGAACTAATAAGCTGAATAAGCTTTTGCTACTGGACTGGGTAGGTACTATCCTTATCACTATTCGACAACAACAAAGTTTTTTGTGGCGCCAATTATTACAAAAGATTAATTTAATAACTAATTTATACATGTACGTACCTAATTGACATTTAGCCAAAAGTCTAATTTAAATTTTATGATAGTGCTAAGTATAATAACAAGAAGATAATACGATAAATAACTCGTTATGGACCGAGAGATTATTATTTATATTATTGAACTAGTTTTATAATGAATGGTCTATTTAAAGCTCTTGGACTTAAAAAGAGAAACGAAACATCATTATCGTCATAAAGAAACTGCGTTGTACCTCCGTGGACATCTATGAATAATAAAATTGGTGTTTTTGACATTCGATTCATCAGAATTTCAAGGATTTGTCTGACAAAAATATAATATATAAAATTCTCATGTCGCGGTGTTTGCTACCAAACTCCTCCGAAACGGCTGGACCGATTTTTATGAAATTTTGTGCATATCGGCTAGGACTGAAAATCGGCCAACATCTATTTTTTATACCCCTAAATAATAAGGGTGACCCACCCCTAAATATTTTTGTTGGCGGTACGAAGTTGGCTGGGTCAGCTAGTAGGTACTTATTATAAATTTTGTAGGTATATACCACGGGTATATACGACTGATGGTCGCTGGGGTCCCAAGGTGCTGGAGTGGCGACCCCCATTGGAAAGCGCGGCGTGGATGGACCGACCACATTATACTTACAAGTCGCAGTCGCATAAATGCGAAAGGTGATTTTTAGTTTGTTTGTCCTTCAATCACGCTGCAACAGAGCTACAGATCGACTTGATTTATGCATGAGTATAGTTGAGGACCTGGAAAGTAATATCTTCTTTGTCAACCGATAGATGTCTTTTGCTGGACAAAGTTCTCTTGCATAGACTTTCACAGGCTTCCGTCTTGCGCCGCCTGAATCCAGCGGCTCGTGACTCGCTGGATGTCGTCAGTCAACCTAGTGGGAGGTCTGCTAACACTGCGCTTCCCGATGCGGGGTCGCCAGTCCAGCACCTTCCGACTGTAACACAGTGTCACATTTTATCCTGGAAAGCCAAACAGTTTTCACGAGATTTTAAAATTCACGCAGACGAAGTCGCGGACATCAGCAAGTCAGCTAGTAATATTAAGTAAATAAATGCGAATGTGTGTTTGTTCGTTGGTTTGTTCTTTAATCACGCAGCAACGGAGCAACGGATCGCAGTGATATTTTACATTAAGACTGAGTTTCCACGGCGCGGTTCGCGGTCCGCGCCCGCAGCGGTTGCGGGCCCGCGGCCTCCGTAGAATGCAGATTTGTATGGAAAATGAAGTTTCAATTTCCACGGCGCGGTTTGCGCCCGCGGCGGGCGCAGTACTAGCGGTACCGCAACCGCTGCGGGCGCGGTGCGAACCGCGCCGTGGAAACCCAGGCTTACATGAGTATAGTTGAGGACTTGGAGAGTGACATATTAAATACCTTTTATCCCGAAAATCAGCGAGAGTTTGCGTGAGTTTAGAAAACTAACTTTACACGGACGAAGTCACAGGTAACAGCTAGTTTTAATTAAACAAAAGTCATCATTAGAAAGGTTTGAAAGCGGTGAAATAAGCCCCGGTGTACCAGAAAATGCACATTGAAATATAAGCTATAGTTTCTAGGAATATAATAAAATGCACGTGTTATACGACCACCCATATCACTGGTTTACATTATGTTTTATTATGGACATGTTACCGCTATAAAATGCATGTTTGTTTATTGATTTTTATATTCGTAACTTTGTATGTTAGCATCCTGATCTCCTGAACATAGAGATTTAACTTTTTATGTCGAGGGGCCATTCGGTGTACCATTAAATATTGTAAAGAAATTAAATTAATGAATACACTTTCATCATCATTATCATCATCACCAGCAACCCATCAACGGCTCACTATGTAGCGCTGGTCTCTTCTCAGATAAGGGTTATAGGCCATAGTCCACCATGCTGGCTCAATGCAAATCGGCAGACTTCACACACCTTTGAGAACGTTCTGAAGAACTCTCAGGTGAGTAGGTTTCATCACGATGTTTTCCTTCACGGTTGAGGCTTGTGATATTTAATTTCTACTTAATAACTACTACTACTACTGGAGAGAGCTATGCTCGGAGTGTCCCTGCGGGATCTAATCAGAAATGAGGAGATCCGTAGGAGAACCAAAGTCACCGACATAGCTCAGTGAGTCGCGAAACTGAAGTGGAAATGGGCGGGGCACATAGTTCGAAGAGCTGATGGTCGTTGGGGTCCCAAGTTGTTTGAGTGGCGACCCCGCACCGGGAAGCGCAGTATTGGCAGACCCCCCACCAGGTGGACCGACGACATCAAACGAGTCGCAGGGAGCCGCTGGATCCAGGCGGCGCAAGACCGAGGCCTGTAAAAGTCCATGCAAGAGACCTTTGTCCAGCAGTGGACGTCTATCGGTTGATGAAGAAGAAGAAGAATTGTCCCTACTGAGCGCGGGTCTCCTCAGAGAGAAGGGTTATAGGCCATAGTCCACCACGCTGCGCTGGCCCAATGCGAATTGGCGGACTTCACACACCTTTGAAAACATAAGGTATGAAGAAAGACATCAGGCGTGCAGGTTTTCTCGCGCGATGTAGTCCTTTGGCGTTGAAGCATGTATGGGGCTCTTCAGCCGCACCATATTGTTTTTGCTTCGTGACTGGGTAAACTTATTATATTAAAGTATGAAATAAAATAAATATAAAAATATAGAAATTAGAATTTTGGACGTGGCCGGCCTAAACGGAAATTGATACAGCATTATTTTTGCGCAGACAGCTTGCGCATCTATATAAATGTTTACAACGTTTGGAACTCAAAACGTTCTCGATGACATGACATGTGGCTATTTTTACAAGCTTTTAACTTGCAATGTTTGTTTGGGTCAAATCTTGCAAGATGAATTAGACCCACTTCCCGGTTTCTGATCGAGCTGAAATTTTGCATGTATGTGTAAATCGGATGACAATGCAATATTGTTGTGACATGGAGCTGATCTGATGATGGAGACGGAAGATGGCTATCGGAACTCTGTAATAAAACGACGTAACCCCATCGAGTTTGGGCTCGTTTGATTCGTCATAACAAGTACTCTGATCCTAGATGATATCCAGAGTCTAATGATGTAGCTACTAAAAGCTTGCATTTAAAAATAGTTTGTTTAATTTACACTTGTTTAATTCCAATAATAGAGGTTGTATACGCCACACATGTGCTATTTTCATTGCTTAAACGTATATAACTCCGAAAAGTCACCGAATAAGAGACCGCACTCCTACCGTCCACCGTCAACATGCACCGTCCTTCACAAGGACCTAGTCTATCAGCTTTATCTTATCTGTTGCCAATTGAATGATTAAATATCTTTAGTCTTAGCTCTTTTCAAAGTTTTCAGTATATCAAAAAGTAACCCTATTTTGTCATAACTCATAAATGTGATCAAAGGTTGGTTTTAACTTTTATGCATTAGATCCTTTCATGACACCTAGTTTCCTGTTCCGTTTTGACGAAATTTCTGCTAAATCGAAACGGCATTTCTGAAGTTTTTTTTAATGATATAGGTAATCTTCTTGAGAAGAAAAATTCGTCTACTGCTGGATTTGTGTTTTTGTAGACACTTTCACATGTCTCGGTCTTGCGCTACAGGTAGTCGCTGGATACAGGTATCCAGCGACTCAGTCGCCGGCCCTCTGCAGCCGGACTCTTCAACGCCTAGCCCAAACCCTTAGATTTAGAAAGCTGAAATTTAAATTTTTAATGTAGACAAGGAAAAAGGCTAGAATTTTTGGGAAATCCCCAAAAATTCTAGCCTTATTCCCACGGAATTTGTTCCCATGGAAGGAAAAAGAGCATTTATTTATATTTTCGCTTTGAATATAAATAAGCATTTTTTCCAAACTATAATTACTTATTATTATTATTGTTAGAGAATCTGTACGTGTCAATTCTACGTAAGTACACATAACACACTAATAACTATTTTCAGGATTTTTCGCTCGGGATATGATATTGTATTGAAATTACCGAAATTTCTTATTCCGCGCGAGCGAAGCTTTGGGACAAAGTGCGGGAATAGACACACTTGTCCACTACAACATCTCCTTCGAAGTTGTCTAAGCTCCGTTGAGATTGACCGCCGTGGCCGAGTTTCGGTCAGGACGACATTATAGCCGAGTTAAACCTCCTGCTATAATAGCCATAGGGCCCGGCCACGGGCCAGCGTATGATAACTTTAAAGAGCGAGCGCACCGCAAAGTCGAAGCGACCGCGACGCGTATCATATACCAACATTTTTGCCAGAGATGTAGAGAGTAGAGAAACGAGCGAAGTGAGGTAAATTTTTTTTTTTAAATATTAGTCATAGTAAGTTTTACTAATATCTTCCATTACCTTTCCAAATAAGCGGAAAGCTTGTGGTAGGCACTCCTAAGACTATAGTGAAAATGAGTGAGGATCAAATCGTGGACCTTTCAGTTTTCAGTGAGCACCATTTTAACCGCTACTTGCTACAACCGTGTTATTGGGGCTTTATTCGTAAGTTTTAGATAGCCATCCCATTAGATGCCTGCGAGATCAAATCAGAAATGAGGAGATTCGTAGGACAACCAAAGTCACCGACATAGCTCAGCGTGTCGCGAGACTGAAGTGGAAATCGACGGGGTACATAGTTCGAATAGCTGATGGTCGTTGGGGTCCCAAGGTGCTGGAGTGGTGACCCCGCACCGGAAAACTCAGTGTTGGCAGACCTCTCACTAGGTAGACCGACGACATCAAATGAGTCGCAGGGAGCCGCTGGATTCAAGCGGCGCAAGACCGAAGCTTGTGGAAGTCCATGCAGGAGACCTATGTCCAGCAGTGGACGTCTATAGGTTGATACAGAAAGAAGAAGAAGATCCCATTGCAGAATAAAAGTGAGGCAACAGAGACACTCTATATGTCCACTATAATATCTCCTTAGTTGCTTAGGCTCCGTTGAGATTGACCGCCGTGGCCGAGTTTCGGTCAAGCGACATTATAGCCGAGTTAAAGCTCCTGCTATAATAGGGCCCGGCCAGCGTATGATATAACTTTAGAGAGCGGGCGCACCGCAAAGCCGAAGCGACCGCGCTGCGTATCATATACCGACCTTTTATCCGCAGATGTAGAGAGTAGGGAACTGCCTTTATGAACGAGCAAAGTGAGCTCACATTTTTTGCTTTTTTGACGTGATAACGTCTTATAAATCGATGAACACCGGCTGCACGCACGAAAAAGTGTCACGTTCCGCCTGTGCCTGCGCGTGCAAGCGAGAGCGCGGAACAAGCGATAGAGAGGCACGATCGGCCCAAGCGTTGACTAGAGAAAATTGTAATTTTCAATTAACTCCTTTGTTATATTATACAAAATAATGATAATTCAGTGATAATAATTCAATTAAATTCATAAAAGTATGCAATTTTTCATCAAAGTTTCTTTATGACGTTATCACGTAAAACTATCGTCCGTAAACCGACTTTACAGACAACCAAATTTTTACATTACTGCAAAGCCAAATAGCAGGGTTATGATTTTATCCGTATATCCGTATATTAGCTGATCTCCGCGTGGATATAGTTTTTAAAATCCCTCGGGAACTCTTTGACTTTCGGAGATTTTAGGCCTAGCGCAAACATACAACTTTTAGTTGAACAACTATTTAGTTGTGTTTCATAAGTTTATAGGAATGTACTGCGATCATCGAATGTGTGCAAACTATCAACACGATAGTTGCTCGACAAAAAAATCAAAAAGCCGTATCGATTTGCTTTTGATTATCGTTTAGTTGTGTGGAATTCACGAAAAGTACACAACTCGACTAAACAGTTTAGTCGATGTAAAAGTTGTATGTATGCGCCTTACCTTAAAGTAGCCTTTATCACTCTAAATAAATAAATAAAAATAAAAATAGCTTTATTTTCCTCTTACAGTTATTGTTCTTAATACTAGTTTAATTACTTACTACGTTTTAAGGTTTCAGTACAAATCAATAAATTTTGTAGTGTAGGTATGTAGGTATGTATTATTATATAGGTATTGTGTTTTGGTATGTGTTAATATATGTGGTATGTGTGAATGTAATGTGTAGGTAGTGTTGTTGCTCATGTAAGAGGACCGCCTTCCGCGGTGAAAGCCTCCTCCATCCTTTTCCATAAGGCTCTCTGTTTAGCAATTCTATGCCACGTTTTCCCCGCAACCTTTACAATATCGTCGCTCCACCTTTGAGCTGGTCTGCCTGGCCACTCTTTATCACTCTACCGGTCCTCAACTATGACTATGCAAAAAATCACGTCGATCCGTTTCTCTGTTGCAGCGTGATTGAAGGATAAAACAACAAACCAACAAACACACTTTCGCATTTATAATATTAGTAATGTTATTTTTATGTGTTACAAATTACAATGAGGTCACTTCCAGCAAAGCTCTGCATCAGCGACCTCCCAAATACAATGTCGGCTAATTTCTGGCCCCGATGTAGTTTCCATGAAATTAAATTTTGGTTTTCCGCTAACCTTTTATTGCAGCATCAGGGTTTAGGTACTTGGCTTTGGTCCCACTCTCGCTTATCCCTTTAAACCCTGTGTTTTATTATTATTTCCTATCACACGGAGCTTTTTATCTATATCATACATTAAAAAGGATTTTAACAAACCTTGGGAAGGATTTGTTTAATCTTCTATGTACATCATACTGTCATACTAATCCTTACTATTCTTACTCCGCTTCGCGAACCGGTGGTCGAATCATGACTTGTCTTAAAAGCCACAGGTTGGCCTACGTGAAATAAATAATTTTGAATTTTTTGAATTTTACTAATATTATAAATGCGAAAGTGTGTGTTGTTTGTTGGTTTGTCCTTCAATCACGCGGCAGCAGTGATACGGATCGACGTGATTTTTTGCATGGGTATAGTTGTGGACCTGAAGAGTGACATAGGCTACTTTTTAACCCGGAAAATTAAAGAGTTCCCGAGGGATTTCAAAAACTAAATCCACGCGGATGAAGTCGCGGGCATCGGCTAGTTATATATGAAAATGAGAGAGACATCATTTGAGAGTGGCTGGACCGATTTGGCTATTTTTTGTTTAAAATGTTGTTAATAGTCGTAATTTTCCATGGAAAGAAAATTTGAAAAAGTTGCCCGAAAAATCTTCAAATTCGGGTAAAACTGATTTTTCTATAGGATTTTCGTCTTAATTCAAATACACGATCCAAACGGTCTTTTTTTTTGTTTATGGTCATAAAAAATAAAAAAATCTGTTTATTTCAGGTCATAAAATGCCATCGTTGGGATTAGCCGCCAAGACCGAAATTAAGTCGGGAGCACATTATAGTCATTCAATAGTGAGTCCCTTAGCCTAATAACGCAAATTCTATGGTAAGTCCTTTAAAAACCTCGCATAAGTTCCATCCAAATAGGTCAAGTTTAGTTTTTTTTTGGGAATTGAACCTGCATCCTTTCAGTTTTCAGTCCACAACTTTAACCGTTGGGCTATTGAGACTTCTAAACTGTGACTTTGGTCATAAATTATGACCTCAAAATAATAAATATTGTTATTTTTAAGTCACCATAGATGTTCCAATCTTATTTATTTGTAGAGAGAGAGAGAGAGAGCAATAGAACAATCGATTTCCAAACTTACCAGATCGGTAATCGAACCTTGTAATCTAACCTTCGCTTGCAAGACTCGCCGAATGACGTCACAACCTGTGGTCACAATCCAAACAGCGGATGGTGTAAAATTATTCCAAACAGGTTCATAATATCTAAACACCGTGAATCGTATCAAAATCAAGCGAAAATCACCTTTATTTCCAAGGCGATAGAATAAGCTTAAACCGCAAAATCATTTTGCAAATTCAAAGTCATTGATATTTGTAACAAATTATTCCCACGGTAAAAGATCGATAGGAACTGGATTTTTAGGGTTCCGTACACGAAGGGTGTCAACGGGACCCTATTACCTACTGAGCCTCCTCTGTCCGTCCGTCCGTCCCTCCGTCCATCTGCTGAGTTTCTTGCCGTCTCTTCTCAGCAGAATCCGCTTTCCGAACCGGTGGTAGAGTAACGACGTGTCATAAGAGCCACAGGTTGGCCTAGGTGAAATAAATAATTTTGATTTTTTTTTTAATCCGTCCGTCCATCTGTCAGCGGACTGTATTGTATCTTATAAACTGTATTAAGCAGATACAATATACTTGAAATTTTCACAGAATCTACTGCCGCTATAGCAACTTACAATTATTGCAAATTCAAAGTCATTGATATTTGTAACAAATTATTCCCACGGTAAAAGATCGATAGGAACTGGATTTTTAGGGTTCCGTACATGAAAGGTGTTAACGGGACCCTATTACCTACTGAGCCTCCTCTGTCCGTCCGTCCGTCCGTCCATCTGCTGAGTTTCTTACCGTCTCTTCTCAGCAGAATCCGCTTTCTGAACGGGTGCGGTGGTACAGTCATGACGTGTCATAAGAGCCACAGGTTGGCCTACGTGAAATAAATAATTTTTATTTTTTTTAATCCGTGCGTCCGACCGTCTTTCCATCTGTCTGCGGGCTGTACTGTATCTCATAAACTGTATTATGCAGATACAATGTACTTGAAATTTTCAGAGAATATATTGCCGCTTTAACAACTTACAATTATTGCTTGATCTTAATAATAGCTGGTGTTAAATTTTGTAGGATAGTACGGAACCATTCGTGTGCGGGTCCAATTCAAACTTTGCTTGTTTTTATCGACTTCTTTATAATTAGTAAAAAAATTAGAGCAGACCAAACTTTTTTCTATTTGAATTAGACTACACTAGCGGCACGCTATGATGGCCGGTTTGACGTTTGTCCGCTCATGAAGTTCCGTATTAATTGATAACGACTTTGAAGGAAATAATTGTATTACTTTATTGACGATAGTGATGTGCAGAGATTCATAAATTTTATCGAATGTAGTTTTAGGTTTAGGACTCAAAATTTATTTATTAAATTGATTTCTAAAATGTATACAAGTGTAGAAAAATCAGTTTGCACCATTTAAGGGGTGAATGTACTTGTGAATATGAACAATTTTCACTATGTGGACAAACCTCTGAAATCGCAAAAAAATATCAGCTGTTTCATACAAAAGGTAAAATTTTTATTTTTATATGATATATACCACAACTCGGCATTTGGTTTTCTAAATTGAAAATTTTTAAAAATGGAATCTAATACGATCGTCACATAGGATCGCTGGCTAGCACAACTACTACCTCCGGCAAACTCGCGTCAATGCTCAATGCAAAACAAAGCAGTTTCGAATTGACGTTGCTTCGAAAAGTATAAACTGTCAGTGCAATGCGATTGTGATATAGTTTTGACCTGGCTTTGGATTTCAAATATTGATACTGCATTACTGTTGACCCTTGCTCGTTAATTTGGACTCTGTTCAAGCCCTTTGTTGTGGATTTCGTCGATATGACCGAACGTACGCAGAGAACTGTTCTAAATAGTCAGACACGTGAGTTCGTAATACGCCTTCGTAACTATTTCGATCGTGAAGCTCAAAATGGAGGGCCAATTTTACCTATAACGTCAGTGGTTGAACGCGTAGCTGATGCGCTTAATATTGGACAACGAACTGTTAGACGGATAACTAAAAAAAAATATGGCGAGACTGGCACAGAAGAATATAAACTTCACACACCAAAAAAGAGAATACGAGCAAAACCAGTCGTAGGCATCGATAGCTTTGATGCCGATGCTATCCGAAGACATGTTTACGGCTACTATTTACAGAAGGAGTATCCAACAAGAAAAAAGTTGGATAATATTATAGAAAACGAACATATAATTATTAATGTAGGTGATGATAGCAGTGACGACAGTGAAAATAGTAGTATGGACGAATCTGATTAATTATGGCCTTTTGTGGCACCTTTTTTGGTATCTTTTGTATTCATATGTTTCTTGTGTGCATATAAAGTATGTATATTCATTTTCATTCAAATATTCAGTTCGTTCAAATAAATTAAATAAACATATACATTTTTGTTTTATTAAACCTATTTAATCAGGTACAAAAACAAAACTTAATTGTTTTTTGTTCGAGAATAAATTGACATTCCACATCACTATTGTAATGTGTCAAACCGGCCATCATAGCGTGCCGCTAGTGTAGTCAATACTTTAAGTCACTAATTTAACGTGATAGATCACATATCTCATTAATTGTTAATTAATTATCTAGCTACTATTCAAAAGCTAAGACAGGGAGAAAAACGTTAACTAAATAAATATAAATGGATAAGGTGATTGACTGATTGTTACGTTCCCTCAAATATAGATGAGCGAAGCAACGGCTGGGTCATGCATCATGCTCGTGAACGGGTCTGCCTGCAGGAATGGGGCTACTTTCTGTCTGCCCATCTTAATATGTATTGAATAATTGTAAGTAGTATGCATTTTTGGAACTTCCCCTCATTGTGGAAACTGGATCCATAGCATAGTAGCTATTGTATTGTAAACTTGTTTAAAAAGAGCAACCGCCAAGTATCTTGCTGGTTCTTCTCGGCAGGAAGGCCATTCCGAACCAGTGGTAGACACATCGACGATTCAAAAGCACTTGTAAAAAAGTTTATTTGAATAAAAAATATTTCTATTCTATTCTATTGACTGATCTATCAACGCACAGTTCAAACTTAATGTACGTATCGGGCTGAAATTTGGCATACAGATAGTTATTATGACGAAGACATGATCTTTGAAAGTTCAACCTCTAAGGGGGTAAAATAATTGTTTGAAAAATCGAACTTAACGCGAGCGAAGCCACAGGTAAAAGCTAGTTATTTTCAATGACTGATAATATTATTATGGTACTAATAAACCGAAACTCCCGCGACCTACTCCGGCCACGATGACCAATCTGAACAGAGATTATATAACCATCTACGCGGGAGATATTATAGTGCACAAATGTATGCGCAAATACAGGTGCACTCTCTATTCCCTCACTCTCATAGTCAGATGGGACGGAAATCCGACACGACCGGAGAGAGATCATAGGCGCAGGACCGACACCTTTACGTGCTCTCCGAGGCACCGTGGTAATACGTGGTAGACTCATCGACGATTCAAAAGCACTTTAAAAAAGTTTATTTGAATAAAAACCTTTTCTATTCTATTCTATTCTAATAATATGATAGTACAGCGCTGAGGTATGAGCAGTGATAGCTTAGTGGTTAGTACTGCAGTCTTCTATTCAGGGGGTCGCAGGTTTGATCCCGGGCACCTCTACCTCTGGCTTTTCTAAGGTAAGTGCGTTTAAGAAATTAAATATCACAAGCTTCAATGGTTAAGGAAAATATCGTGAGGAAACTTGCACATCTGATGTTCTCAAAGGTGTGTGAATTCTGCCAATTTGCATTGGGCCAGCGTGGTGGACTATGGCCTATTACCCTATGGCCGCACAGGAGTGAGCCCTTAATGGGTTGCTGATGATGACAGAGACATGATTTGTCTGCGACATCAGCTGCTGGTGAATGACCATACAGTCTAAAATGATAGCGAGCTAACTTGGAAGGGGTATGGCTGTCGTAATTAAACCTATACATACCTCTAATCTGTTTCTACACGCCATCGTACCGGAACGCAAGATCGCTTGGCGGCACGTCTTTGACGGTAGGGTGGTAGCCAGCCACGGCCGAAGCCTCCCACCAGACAAGCTTCTGTAACATGAAGAGTTTTAATTGGACACGCAACATGGTGGCTAATGAGTACGATATAGACAACAGCTTACAAACTACGGACAGCTGCCAACATCAAGTGATAAATCACGCTGCGGTCAGTACCGTCAGCAGATAAATATTAAATATATCAACAAGAATATATAGCAGTGATAGCCTAGTGGTTAGGACTGTGGTCTCCTATTCGGGGGGTCACAGATTCAATCCCGGGGCCGCACCTCTGACTTTTCGGAGTCAAGTGCGTTTAAGCAATTAAATATCACTTGCTTCAACGGTGAAGGAAAACATCGTGAGGAAACCTGCACACCTGAGAGTTCTTCATAATGTTCTTGAAGGTGTGTGAAGTCCGCCAATTCCCATTGCGCCAGCGTGGTGGACTATGGCCTATAACCCTTCTCTGAGAGGAGACCTGCGCTCAGTAGTGAGCCGTTGATGGGTTGTTAATGATGATGATGATGAATATCAACAAGAATCCTTGCTAATCCTATCTACTTCCTGCTCCTACTAATATTATTAATGCGAAAGTTTGTGAGGATGGATGTATGGATGGATGGATGGATGTTTGTTACTCTTTCACGCCACAACGAATGAACAGATTTGGCTGAAATTTGGAATGGAGACAGCTCATACCCAGGATTAACAGAGGTTAAATTTTATCCCGGAAAATTAAAGAGTTCCCGCGGGAATCAAAAAACCTTAATCCAAGCGGACGAAGTTGCGGACATCATCTAGTAATATTATAAACGCGAAAGTAAGAAATCTTAAGTATGAAGACTGCAAAAAGGAGAAAGTTTTTAATTCGATGGGTATTTTAGAGATTATTTAATAACTCCGCTCCGTCCAATTTGAACCGATTTCAATAAATTTCTTTTTACTTGACATATCTTCAGATTGATGGTGTTAATCTGATAAACATCTTCGGTGATGGAGGACGAAACTCCTCAATAAATAAGAGCACATCGCTCGTGATCAGAGAATATTATGTAGATTGATCCTATGAAGCTACACTAAAAAGCTTGTTTTTTAACTTGTTATTTTAAATAACAAGTTAAAAAATCTCATTCATGCTCATTTCTCAATTCTCAGCAGAATCCGCTTTCCGAACCGGTGGTGGTAGAATCATGACGTCATAAGAGCCACAGGTATGGCCTACGTGAATTATATAATTTTGAATTTCAAAATATTTTTAAAAAACCAACTTTAATAATCAAATATAGTTCTTGCAATTCACGAGGGCGACTGACTTATGTTTGTGTGTGTGTCGTATCTGTATAAGTGTGAGCGAGCGCAATGCTCGCGCCTGCCCGCTCCCACCTAGGCTTTGACAGGCACGCACACTTATGCAATGTGCATGTACACGAAGTAACCACAAGTAAAGCTCACTCGCCTTCGTGAATTGCAAAAACTGTAACTTATTATGTTTGTACACGTACGTTGAAGTTGGGCCAGTGTCGCGCATCGGTTTCATCGTTTCTCTTTATGTCCGCCCGACTTCAAGATAGGTGTAGAAACTAAAATAATTTTATACTTTGCAATGGCGTTTGAAGTCGTTTTTTTAAAGAGATATTTTTTTTAATTATTTTTCTGCTATCGGTACGACCGTCTTGGCTTTATCTTCCAAATCTCTTAGGGCACACATTACCCCCGCATGCGGTGCTACATACAACATGCATGGGATCATTGTTATGGGGTTAGGCTCTTGATATATTGTTTTAGGCTATTAATATTAACCCTACGCTTACTAAGCGGGTCCGAGAGACCTCTAAAGTATCCTTAAAGTAGGGAAGTAATTAGTCTTGACTCCTAGGGACTTGATCTGCTTCTAAGTAAGATTAAAGATAATCCTTACTAATAATATAAACTAGCTGATGCCCACGACTTCGTCCGCGTGGAGATCCTGCGAGAACTCTTTGATTTTCCGGGATGCCTATGTCACCTCCTAGTTCTGAACTATACCTATCCAAACAATCACGTCAATCCGTAGCTTTGTTGCAGCGTGACTGACGGACAAACCAACGAACAAACACACTTTCGCAATTTATAATGTGTATTAGTGAGGAAGAATTAATACTGCGATAATAAAGGCGATCTAATTAAATCTTAGAATACAAAAGCTACTACTGTGACTTATTATACATAGTCAGATATATTCCCTTGGGGACTTTTTTATAGGAAATAATGATTACTTTAATCATGGAGTACATAATTTTTATGTATCATCAATAGTTTTCTCAGCATACGCCAAATAATGCATTTTATAGGCAAAACTTCGCTACTTTGGGTTACATTATTGCAATTTTCTTAAGGATCTCTAATTTTTTTGAAAATAAATTATAGCCTATGTTACTTCCTGATAATTAAGCTTTCTATTGGTGAAAAAATGGTTCAAATCGGTCCAGTAGTTACAGAGCCTATTCGGTACAAACAAACAAACAGGACCACCTGGAGAGTATACCCTTTCAAACAAAAAAAGAATCTTTCAAATCGGTTCAGGCGTCTTCGAGTAATCCGTGGGCATACATAAAAAAAAAATCCGACGAATTGATAACCTCCTCCTTTTTTGAAGTCGGTTAAAAAGTGGTTTCTCGCAAAAACGCGTAAGCGGCGCGCTACGCACTATACACTTTTTTTTGCGGAACCCTAAAAAGATATAATGAAGGTACAAAGAACCGGCTTCGAAGAAGAATTCATCATTTGCAACCCATCAACGGCTCACTACTGAGCGCAGGCGTCTACTCTCAGAGAAGGGTTATAGGCCATAGTCCACCACGCTGGCCCAATGCGAATTGGTGGACTTCACACACCTTCGAGAACATTATGAAGAACTCTCAGATGTGCAGGTTTCCTCACGATGTTTTCCTTCACCGTTGAAGCAAGTGATATTTAATTGCTTAAACGCACTTGACTCCGAAAAGTCAGAGGTACCCGTACCCGGGATCGAACCTGCAACCCCCCGAATAGGAGACCACAGTCCTAACCACTAGGCTATCACTGCTACCTAAGAAGAAGAATTATTAAGAGAAAACTTCTAGAACTATCCTGTCACTTATAAAGGACGCAATAAAAGGAAAAAGTGCTTTTAAAGTCGAATAAAAAGACTGTCGGAAGGATTTTTTGCTGTCATTTATAAAGGACTCGCGAAGTAAAGGATGCAACCACTTCCTGCGCTGTGTATACGTACGAGCAAAGTCGGGTACAATGGCTATAGTGTTATTTACCTGCGGGTAGTCGCTTACACTCTGTGATAAGTGTTCGCTCGGATTAGGGTTGTCACTTTGATGGTTCTTCTTCTAAACAAATAAAAGAAATAGATGACTAACTGACTGTCTGACTGATCTATCAACGCACAGCTCAAACTGCTGGACGGATCGGGTAGAAATTTGGCATACAGATAGCTATTATGACGTAGGCATCGGTTAAGAAATGATTTTAGAAAATTCAACCCCTGAAGGAGTAAAATAAGGGTTTAAAAAATTTTACTTGAGCGTAAAGTTTTTATTGAAAAAATATTTTTAAAAAACCGACCGAACCGTAAAGGTTCATAATTCTTTAAAATACATACAATGCCTTGAATGTTTGAAGATTATAGTTTATTTCAAACAAAGGAAATTATTGTATAAATTATTGTACTAATAATAATAATACTCGTATATATGAAATTTTCTTATAAACCATTCCATTCAAAGCAAAAAAAAAAACTAAGGAATTTATTCAAGAGCAATATCAACAGAACAAGACGATGTAACCAACAAAAATCTTAAATGGCTCTCCTGTAAAATTGCAAAACCTGCAATTATGCCCTCGCTCTACCGAAGATGCGATAAAATATGCCTACGTAAAATGACATCCGAGTCCAATGGATCCAATGGTCGCTAACTATGGGCCTCATAAGTAGGCTCAGGACCGCTCAGCGGGCGATGGAGAGAGCTATGCTCGGAGTGTCCCTGCGGGATCGAATCGGAAATGAGATCCGTAGGAGAACTAAAGTCACCGACATAGCTCAGCGAGTCGCGAAACTGAAGTGGAAATGGGCGGGGCACATAGTTCGAAGAGCTGATGGTCGTTGGGGTCCCAAGGTGTTGGAGTGGCGACCCCGCACCGGGAAGCGCAGTGTTGGCAGACCCCCCACCAGGTGGACCGACGACATCAAACGAGTCGCAGGAAGCCGCTGGATCCAGGCAGCGCAAGACCGAGGCCTGTGGAAGTCCATGCAAGAGACCTTTGTCCAGCAATGGACGCCTGTCGGTTGATAAAGAAGAAGAAGAAGAAAATGACATCCTTTCAACCAATGCATCCGCCGCTGTCGGTGGCAACCCTACCAGCACAAAGCGCAGTTCCGAGCGAACGCGACCTCCGTTTCCTTTCTACACAACTGAGAGAGATTGTAATTTTCGTCATTTTATCCTTTCTACGTCGTGTACTCATCACATATGCTACTTTGTGCGTGTTTGGCAGGAGCTAAGAGAGCCGATGTTACGGAAGAACCAACAAGCCTTATAAAAAAAATATAAAATGAATGAAATGAATGAAAAATACTTTATTGCATACCACATTAAAAAGAAATAAAACTAAAAATAAACTTAAAAATAAATAATAACACATGGTAGTACAAATGGCGGCCTTATCGCTAAAAAGCGATCTCTACCAGGCAACCACGTTGCAAAGGATACAATGAAAGGATAAAAACTGTGACCCGACTACGGAAAATCGGATGTAACGTCCGTCATATCGATTTTTTTCGTAAAAAATGTAGCCTATGTCACCCAGTCTATAATAACGTATGGATTGACACCTTATTCATCAAAATCGGCATAGTATTTTAGGCGCTACGGTGGAGCATACGAAAACAGTCACATACATTCCAACGTAGACTGTTAAAATCATTGTTTGCGCGGATAAAACATATATATTCTGGGATATAATCTTGCATTCCTGGATTTGTAATGTGCCTTTAACGCCCTCTGTTGTACATTAGCAACTTCACGCACCGTTGTCTCAACGACGCATATAGACGGCGTTGTAGGCCTAATTTACTGTCGCTAATTGCAAAATGACAGTCTTCGCTTATCGACCACGCGAATCGGACACTGCGTTCGATAACCCGTCTAAACGCCACGCGCCCACGCTTCCAGAACAATTACTCTGTGCCGCCACGAGCCTAGTCCTGCAGGAAACCAATCCAGAAGTGTCTGCGAGATCCAGGTGAGTGATATTTTTAATGTATACTTAACAGTTTGTTTCTGCACATTGCATTGTTCAGGGTTGTAAATTTTATTTACCGCAGTCTTATATTAAATTGGCAAACTAACTCAAACGCACACGCAAATAAGTACTTGGGCTATTTACACGCCTAAGTACCAATCATAACCCTTCTTTATGATGAAAGCGTCCAAACGCGGCGGGTCAGAGTTGCACACCCTGCCTGAAATTATTCGACTATTTTCAAAATACTCATTTTGTATGAAACATAATTATTATTTCTTAGTTGGTATCGATGGTCGTTAGGGGTCCCAAGATGCTGGAGTGGCGAGTGGCGACCTCCTGGGCATAAATCCCACAAGGTGGACCAACGACATCAGATGAAACACAGGGAGCTACTGGATACAGGCGGCGCAAGACCGAACCCTGTGGATGTCTATGTAAGAGACCCATCAGTGGGCGTCTTTCAGTTGACAAAGACTTGACGAATTTTAAAATTTTGACAGCTTTTGTATTGGCAATCGGTCAGAACGTAACTGATACCACCCGACGGGTTTGAACCGACGTCTTTTACTTATTTTCTTTAGTCTATGGTTCATAGAGTGAGGAGTCGTGAGTCGGGGGTGTAGTAAATGGAATCATTATATAAACGACCGTCATACGGGACGCACGTGCGGGCGCTCGCTCGACATCGCATGATGGCGGCCATTTTCTTGCATTATACTCCTAATGACGCTCAGAATAAAATGTCGTTAATATTGTTCGTGATTATTATTTTATTTAGTGGAGAATTATTACAAATAAAGGAACTATTATACCTACCTAACAGTATTTTTAGACTAAGGAAAATCTGAATCAATATTAACTGATAAATAAATAAATAAATAAAATGATAACAATTGCTACAGTCTCAATTATTGTGGTGATTGGTTGAATTTATTTTTTATTCATTTTAGCGTATAGCGAGTGAGTATCGGCCAATCAGAGACGATTCAATCGTCACACTGTAGCAACAAAATAATGATAATTCAGTGATAATAATTCAATTCATAAAAGTTTGCAATTTTTCATCAATGTTCCTTATGACGTTATCACGTAAAACTACATTCCGTAAACCGACTTTACAGACAACCATTTTGTTTACGTACATACCCATGGAAAATTCACGTCTTACTGCTGCCGCGTGATTGAAGGAAAAACCAAGAAACCAACAAATAAACATATAATAATATAATATTAGTAAGGATACTCGAAAGAGATCAACCGCCGAATCCAACTCGGCTGGGCAGCGTTCGGGAAGCTCCGAGATGTCTTCTCGTCCAAAATACCTCAGTGCCTGAAGACTAAAGTCTTCGAACAGTGCGTGTTGCCAGTGATGACTTATGGATCCGAGACATGGTCGCTAACTGTGGGCCTCATAAGAAGGCTCAGAGTCACTCAGCGAGCGATGGAGAGAGCTATGCTTGGGGTATCCCTGCGAGATCAAATCAGAAATGAAGAGATCCGCAGGAGAACTAAAGTCACCGACATAGCTCAGCGAGTCGCGAAACTGAAGTGGAAATGGGCGGGGCACATAGTTCGAAGAGCTGATGGTCGTTGGGGTCCCAAGGTGTTGGAGTGGCGACCCCGCACCGGTAAACGCAGTGTTGGCAGACCCCCCACTAGGTGGACCGACGACATCAAACGAGTCGCAGGGAGCCGCTGGATTCAGGCGGCGCAAGACCGAGGCCTGTGGAGGTCCATGCAGGAGACCTATGTCCAGCAGTGGACATCTAAAGGTTGATAATGATGATGATGAAGGATACTCGTAAGAGTATGGATTCTGTCATTATTTTTGAAGCCGAAAGAAAGATATTAAAGAAAACCCACCCCGCTATTGTGAAGAAGGAAAACATAAATTACCAATCGATTTGTAAAGAAGGCAAACAATGGTTATTGTAGAGTGAGCGATTGTTTTTAATAGGCCAAGAGTCGGCGACGCTTTCTCTCGTTTATTTTTGCACTTCCGCTGGCGTCGCGAGTGCCGGCTAAGGTTTATTTTGCTGTTTTCTGGAGAAAGTGACTTCTTTTCTTTGAGTTTGTAAAAACTACTAACTCAAAGGCTGCTAGATTTCTAAGAACCAAGAGAAAATGCCAATGACTTCAGCTGCATTGTGCGTCGTAAGAACTGATCAGCAAATACGTATCAACATTAAAAAGACTTGGGAACTCTACAATAACCTAGTTTTTGAGTTTTAAAAAACTTAAATCTATGCGAAGATACTTTTCTATATGAGCAAATTATTAAATTTAATAAAAAACCCGAACTGCTATAAAAAACATCAACTGAAAAGGGGTTGTTTCATCTTGGGTCAGGTACTTGTATGCTATACCAAAAAATAGTATTAAATCATAGAAATGAAAATAAAATAGGATTTCGTGCAGTTTTACAGTGAATATGAGGTACAAATATAAAATTTATAATTGGGTACATTTGTAGAATAGCTACTCTCGGAGTGCATCCATCTGCTTTTGTCGTCTGTCTATTTTTTGTTAGGACGTTCATGGAAGTAGGAATTACGACGGGACGTTACGTCATCTTGATGTCATTTCAATTGTCAAACGTCAATTGCTGGTATATCAAATGTCAATTGCTGTCAATTGTGGTTATTTTTATGTCAAATGTCATCATGCCTCGTGTAAGTACGTGCCATCGTCAAAAAGAACGCCCTGTTGTTGCACTTATATTTTGCAAAATAATTTCGCATTGTACCTCGTAAAAAGGACCTTTTAATTAGAAATAAAGAAAAATAATCACTATTTTATGACCCCAAATATTTTGAAAGACTATACAGACCTGGCCCAGGCTACATATATATTTGAAACAAACCTTTTATATACAACGTCACTTGGGATGATGTAAGGATTCTAACGATACCCCAATCATCCAAATCTCTTCAGGCATTTAGAATTTATGATGGAAAAAGAAAGTCACATACATACACAAATACACCCTGAAAACATTTCTTTTTTTGGGCAGTAGTGTAAAAATACGCACGCAGTTTCTATTTTATTTGTTCCATGTAAATATGGCCATTTTCGAAATGTCCACGAGCATGACGCATTGCAACAGCTATCACTTAACAATATAATCGTCGGTGTAAACTCGATGTGAACATGTTATAGCTTGCCAAAACCGCCAGTAAATTAGCTCTCAACATAAATTACTAATAAGCGGGCACGCTTGACTGTTCCGTTTCATTGTTTCGTGTTTACATTCATATTATTATAACTTGCTTGCGGTCGGTTTGATATCCATTAAGAGCGCGTGTAACACCAAAAAAAATCAGATTTCGCGATGAGATAAAACATAGCCACAACCTCATGTGAGGCGCGACAAAAGAAAGCGTTTTGCGCGTTTTGCGCGCGCCAAATACTTTGTAACTCGTAAAATATTCATTTTCTTTTCAATTCACTAGGCTACTCTCTTGATAATATCAGTCGGAATTTAATGTAAAAATTTTGGCTCTGTAATATGCAACACATTGAAAATAAATGAATATTGGTTAAAAATTAGACCTAACCTCGCGATTTTTTATTATCGAACAAATTTCATCATTTTATGTTTTTGCCCAAACACGTCCCTTGGCAGTATGATGTAATTCTTGCGTGTTTATTTACGGATAATTGAAACTTGATCTACTACTGTAAAAATCAAATCTGTTTACTGTTAACGAGCGCACACCCACTCTTAATGTGTAGTTCTTATTTATTATTCACTGTTTAACACCTCGGCTACGCACTAGTGGATTTTGGTAATAATAATAATAAAAAATACCGACAAAGTGCGAGTCGGACTCGCGCACCGAGGTTTCCGTCCAAACGTTTACCAACTGAAAATAAGTTTATAATCGCATAAAAATTGATACAACAAATTTACGGTTTTCTGAGTTTTTCCTTTACTTGTGCTTCATGATCATGACATAGCTTTATGCCAAATTTCTAGGGCAAATGATTTGTCAAATTTTTTTCAAATGATTCTAGGTCAACGGGAAGTATATATATATAGGCTTTGATTCCCTTGCGAGTGTGAAAATATGCGGCATAAACGAAGCATAAAAGGTATAATATAAATAATCTTTTCATTGCGTCCACTAAGAAGTTTGATTTTTTACACTGCTGCAAGGGATTGCAGAAGAGATTGTAATGATATTAATTTAAAATTGATATGTCCACGCGTTCCTGATAAAAAGGCTCTTGACAGACGGACAGACAGACAGACAGTCAGACAGACAGACATCGAAGTGATCCTATAAGTGTTCCAATTAAAAATCCATGTTTCCTCCCCCACCCCTCCTCTGGACAGCTAGCTTTTTGTCCCTCTGGAGACGATGGGTTGCTGGAATGCGGAGGCTAGGCGATTTTGCACGACATCAGCCGTTGCGATCGGAGAATTTGATGCCTTAACATGGGTAGCCTGAGTATGTCACGCACTCTTTAAACATTTCTGTGGTGGTGTCGTGTGGTGCGGGTTGTTACGTTCCCTCAAATATGGTTGAGTGAAGCAATGGCTGGGTCATGCCCATGCGTCATGCTCGTGAAAGGTTGCCACCGGCAGCAATGGGGCTACTTTCTGTCTCCCAGTCTTAACATGTATTGAATTACAATTAGGTATGCTTTTGTGGAACTTCCCCTCATTGTGCATACACAGTATAGTATTTATTGTATTGTAAACTTGTTTTGAACAGAGCAACCGCCGAGTTTCTTGCTGGTTCTTCTCGGCAGGAAGGGCATTCCGAACCAGTGGTAGACTCATCGACGATTCGGAAGACCACAACGCAGCATTGCCGCGTCATTGTCTTTTTGAATAAAAATTTATTGTTTAGAAAATGTAATATGTACGGATATATTTTTGTGACATTATTTTTTCTAAAGAAAGAAAGAAGATGAATTCCTATCCGTATCCGTACTCAAACGAATAAATTTTAAATACCGTACCGTACTACCACTGTGCCGTCAAAGACATGCCACCAAGCGAATTAGCATTCCGGTACCATGGTGTGTAGAAACCAATAAGGACTATGGGTTTATTTTTATTTACAGTGCCATATCTCTTCCATGAAGGGAGCTCGCTACCATCTTAAACTCGATCGTCACTTACCATCAGGGGAGATCGTAGTCACACATGCCAATAACATTTATCAGGTATATCATCAGCAAAGATCACGTAAGCTAACTGCCGCACTCAGAGTCGCTAATCGTTACTTAACGACGAGATCTTGGATTTTAAAAAGTTTTATTCCCAGAAGTTAGCGCTTCGTTTGTACATTAATGACAATTCAGTAATAGATTTAATAATTATTAATTATTTAATCATTAAATAATATAATTTAATACATGCGGCTGAGTGCGGCAGTTAATCACAAGGCGATGATTAATTAATCTTAATTTAATGAATGACTCTGAGTGCGGCAGTTAGACAGCCGTTGCTTCGCTCATTGCATTTTTTGCAATTTTGCAAATTTGCATTTTTTTGGAACTTCCCCTCATTGTGAAAATACTGCATACGTAGCATAGTCCCTATTGTAAACTTATTTTGAAAAGAGTAACTGCCGAGTTTCTTGCTGGTTCTTCTCGGCAGGAAGGGCATTCCGAACCAGGGGTAGACTCATCGACGATTCAAAAGCACTTGTAAAAGTTTATTCGAATAAAAAATAATTCTATTCTATTCTATCTATTGTACTATTATTGTGTCGACCTGTGATCAGCATTACTTCAATGCGATCGATGCGGCCGAATCTTGTGCTGTAATTGGATCTACTGTAAGGTTTATTCTTACTTCAAGATAATGAAAATATGTATATCAAAAAAAATTATACCTCACTACTGGAAAGAAGAAAAACATAAATTACCAATTGATTTGTAAGGAAAGTAAACAGAGGTTATTGTAGCGTGGGCGATTAAATTTATAGGCCAAGAACCAGCGACGATTTTTCTCGTACATGGAAATATTTTTATTTAATTTTTTTTTAACGGAACCCTAAAAGAGCGAGGCCCGACTCGCACTTGGCCGATTTTTCAATTTTTGAAAAAAAATATATTTTTTTAAATTGTTTCGGCTTGTCAAATTAACGCATACCGAGCTTATTGAATGTTGAACTATCAATTCGAATACAAAATTTTCGAATCCGCTATGAGGGGACTTTCAATGTTACCGGCTCCCGGACCATTCCTATTATTAATTTGATATTTGTTGCAACATTTATAATATTATACAGCTTATAATAATATAAATAGATAATTTTCGTAGCCCTTGTAAGATCCGATATGGTCTAGTGGCTAGGATACCTGGCTCTCACCCAGGAGGCTCGGGTTCGATTCCCGGTATCGGAATTACATTTTGGCTTTTTTTGTTTAGTAAGTTTACAGAAATTCGGTGTTCAAAAAACCAGGATGTGTTTGCTAAGAATGAATGAAAGAATGATTTTTTTATTTTAGATAACAGGGGTTTAGTAACAGAGACGTAAATTCATGTTAGTTCATAATATTGGTTATTATTTAATTAGAATATGAAAGTTATAATAAACTTTAAAAAAAATGCGTGAGTGTCCAAAGAAGTTTTCAATTAGAAAAAAAAAACAGACATGGCCGGTATGAAAAGTATGATAAATTGATGTAACATTTACGCGGCGCCCGCAGTGGAACCGCGCGGTCGCAAGGCGACGCGACGTAGGCGGGAGGTGTTCTCTACTTCCGATGCCATTTTTGCGGTCCTTACCCGCAACCGCGGCGGCTGCGGTGTCGTGAGTATTGAAACAAAACAGCGGTACCGCAACCGCAGCGGGCGCGGGTGAGAACCGCGCCGTGAAAACTCAGTCTTAAGCCCATTCCACACTGCGTAAAGATACATCAAAAACAATCTCAGTAAAATAAAAAGCTAACAGTAATGAGCCCACCGTCTCTTATACTATTTCTTATAAACCCACCTATAAACGTATGAACGGCGTGTCATAACATTAAGCAGGGAAGTTGTAAAATAACAAGCCTGATTGATTTATAGGCGTTTAGGGCCCGATAAGGGTTCTATGAGGGCCCGATATGAGGCTTATCGGGTTTTATTGGCCGTTTATCGGGCCTTAGAGCTTAGCTGCAAAAAACGGGAGCAAAAACCACACAAGGAAGCACTGTTTCCACATTTATGTTTCTCAATGAACGGGTGCCTACGGGAATGGGGCTACTTTGTGTCTGCCCTTTCCAAACCGGTGGTAGAATCATGACTTGTCATAAGAGCCACAGGTTGGCCTACGTGAAATAAATAATTTTGAATTTTGCATTTCTGAATTTTAATAGATATATTTGCTGTGCGATTCTATACAAATGATTGCTACAGTTTGTCGATTGCAATAGAATAGAATTATCTGTAATTCAAATAAACTTTTACAAGTGCTTTTGAATCGTCGATGAGTCTACCACTGGTTCGGAATGCCGTTCCTGCCGAGAAGAACCAGCAAGAAACTCGGCGGTTGCTCGCGGTTGCGGCGGAATAATATTTCACTATGCATTCATCATCATCATCATCATCATCAACCCATCAACGGCTCACCACTAAGCGCAGGTCTCCTCTCAGAGAAGGGTTATAGGCCATAGTCCACCACGCTGGCCCAATGCGAATTGGCGGACTAGAATTGCATTAGAATTCATAATTTCATTAATTCTTGGTCACTGTCATCATGCCTATTCAAATTCTGCATTTTTAGCAATTCTGACTTGGATATCTGCAACAAATTGCGCAAGCTACTTGCCAAGGATATGTATACATTCATCGTATTCGTAAGCTATAAATTATATATCTCTGAGACAGAGTATGACTGAGCCCTAACGCCGAAATAGGATGAAAACACAAAAGAGCGAAAGCTCGTGTGATAAGGATTTGTAATTAAATGAGCTACGACAACTTTAACTCCCTTGACGCGCAATGATACCTATAACCGACTTGAGAGAAGAGAGTAATAACGCTTTGGTAAGGCGAAGATGACGTAACAGCGATTAAAAATGTATATATAAAAGCGAAAAGTCACTCACTCATCACGAAATCTCAGGAACTATAAAACCTACAAACTTGAAATTTGGAATGGAGGTTCTTTCTAGGGAGTAGGTGTCAGCTAAGAAACGGATTTGCGAAAATCCCCCCCTAAGGTGTTGAAATGGGGTTTCGAAGGTTGTATGAAAGTCCTATGTTTTTCAAGTTAGACATATGAAAATCGGCATTAAGATTATTAACTTAAAATAAAAAAGGTTTGTATAAGTTATTTTGGAAAATCCCCCTTAAGAGTGGTAAAATACGGGATGAAAATTTTTAAAGTTTTAATTATTGTTATTGTTAACTTGAAATTTGGAACATAGGTTCTTTCTAGAGGGTAGGTATCAGCTAAGATTTTTTTTCTAAAATCCTCTCTTAAGGGGCTGAAATGAGGCTTGGAAAGTTATATGAAAGTCCTATGTTTTTAAAGTTTGAGGTTTGAAAATCGGGATTTATGTAACTAGCTTTAAATAATAAAAACCTGTAATAAGAAAAATCCTCTTATGGGTGGTAAAATAGGGGATGAACTTTGAATGGAAAAGCTTTAATGATTTTTATTTTTATTTAAAATAGCGGTAGGACTTTTTTCGATAGGCTTCTTGCAGCGGGAAAATTTATCTTTTTATAATCTCATAGAAAATCAAAATTTCTATGCGGACGAAGTCGCGGGCGACCGCTAGTCTCCTATAAACATATTAATAATAGGTATGGCGTTATGTTTTATAATTTATAGGTTTTTAACCGACTTCAAAAAAGGAGGAGGTTCTCAATTCGTTGGATTTTTTTTAATGTATATTCACTGATTGTGATTACTCGAAGACGCCTGAACCGATTTGGAAAATTCTTTTTGTGGCAAAGGGAATACTTCCCAGGTGGTCCCATTGAAGTTTTATCGAAATCGGTCGAGCGGTTTTTAAAATATCGTTTGTTAAAAAAATAGACTATATAGGTACATCGCTACATTAAAATCGGGGCTCTGTTCAATGTTTTAAGCTGTTTTAGTCTAGGCCCTACGGGGCTACAAACAATTAGTTTTGGCACAAACGCGAACCGACTGTGTAAGCTGCGTAATATCACATGCTATGGCATGTGATATTACGTGTACGTTACGTACATGTATTATTATCAGGGATATGCCCTGCCTATCGCGTATAACTTGCTCTCACAGATTCATCTCCTAAGATCTGCTGTACACCACCTTTTATACGATTTTAACTTTTATGTAGCTTCTTAAACTCAGAATGAATTTGTGTTTTTTTATTGTGGATTTAAGGGTGGATTTCCCAACAGCAAAATTTACGCGGCATGTATGAAATCGGTAGTGCAGACCGTTACTGTACGGTGCTTATATTTTTTTCTAGGCAGAAGAGTATGTTATCTTTATGGAGCCAGTAAATATTTCTCGATAAAGATTGCAGTTTAGGAATAAAAAAAATTTTAAACCCCTAATTTTTCATTTCGGTGGCTGTCCTCACAACATTTTCCAGTGTAATTTCCCTCATAAAACAAAAACTATTGGTTGTTTTGGCTTATGGCTACTTCTATTTAAATCGTTAATAGTGTTAGTATTATCACAAAGTAATTTTATAATAATATCTACCCAGATTAAGAACTGGTAAGTAAAAATGCATGTGTCCCAGAAAGTCCTTTCATTTCGGTGGCTTAAAGTTAATCAAGAATATTTTTGCATAGAACAACTCTAGCTCCCCCCTTAAGCGTTTAGAACATACGTAATAGTGGCCTCTAGGTGTTTATCCTGTATGGAAGTGCGCCGATTGCCTGCTTGTTCCCCAAAAAAACGTTTGTATGTCTTTTCGATGACGTGCGACACATTTCTTTTCATTTCCGTGTATAGATATAACTTTTCTTGCAATTAGCTAGTATACTTAATAAAATACTAATGAATGAGATATTGGTAATATGTTTATTTGTGTAGTATTCCTTATATCCTATAATAAATACTTTTTTAGTTATACTATTTTTTACCCTTGGTTATCATTTCGGTGTTTTCATTTCGGTGGATTCGGTGGCCTAAACTGGCCACCGAAGTGATAAAAAACCCATCGAAATGATAAAAATTCTCATTTCGGTGAGCTTTTATCATTTCTGTGTATAATAGTTTCATTTCGGTGGATTGTTTTATCATTTCGGTGGATTATTATTTCATTTCGGTAAAAAATCCGGATCAACACGTGAATTTTTCAAAATATTTGTTTAATTTTATAGTATGTATATATATGAAGATTTTTATAGGAGGACGCTTTATTACCAATACTGTGAAACAACTTTTTTTATTTTAGTCTGTCTGTCTGACTGTCTGTGCGTGCATTACGTGAAAACTACCCAACGGATTTTAATACTAAATATATGGTATAGTAGGTAGCTGATACTCCGGGTCAACATATAACATATAAGATAATAGATTTTATCCTCATAAACAATAAGGTTCCTCCGGGATAGGAGATGAAAATTTTTGTCTATTTTACTCCATAACTCCGTGAAAGTAAAAATATTATCAATTTAGGTAAGGTGTATGGTTGAGGTTAGCGTTTGCTCAGTAGAAAAGTAATATTTTGTCTGTCTGTATACGTTTTCGGTGCATTTTAATTTCGGTGGACACATTCTTTCATTTCGGTGGTTAGTTATTTCATTTCGGTGAACGAATGTTTCATTTCGGTGGCATCCAAATTTCAAACACGAATTTACATAGGTTAAATAGGATATATTTTTATGGCATTACATAAGAGCATAACCTATATCAAGAAGTATAATATACTACAGCTTAAAATAAAAAAAAACTTATAATACGAAAGTTCACCGAAATGAAAGAAAAAAACCACTTTGTTGAAATTGACCCTTAAATGAACAATATTATGTACGATACATACTATTAAAATAATTTAATATAAAAACTATTTTTAAACAACCGACTTCAAACGCCCGCTTTACTACATTACACACACACTATACAAATTCGTATTTAATTTATTGTTGATATTTAAAAAACCGCTCGACCGATTTCGATAAAATTTATATCGGACCATCTGGGAAGTATGTCCTTTGAAACAAAATAAAATGTTTCAAGTCGGTTCACACTTCTTCGAGTAATCGGTGAACATACATAAAAAAAAAGATTTTGAAGTTTTTGAAGTCTGATAATGAAATTAAATTAAATGTTTAATTTGCTGAATATGAGTACTGGGTACATAGTAAGAACTAAGAAAGTAATACTAAGGCTGAAATTTATCGTGAAGTTGTTCATCGTCAACAATAATAATCATCATCATCATCAGCAGCAACCCATAAACGGCTCACCACTGAGCACAGAAGCAGTGAAGTAGTGATAGCCTAGTGATTAGGACTGTGGTCTCCTATTCGGGGGGTCGCAGGTTCGATCCCGGGCTCGCACCTCTGACTTCTCGAAATCAAGTACGCTTGCTTCAACGGTGAAGGAAAACATCGTGAGGAAACCTGCACATCTGAGAGGTCTTCATAATGCTCTCGAAGGTGTGTGAAGTCCACCAATTCGCATTGCGCCAGTGTGGTGGACTATGGCCTATAACACTTCTCTGAGAGGCGACCTGCGCTCAGTAGTGAACCGTTGATGGGTTGCTAATGATGATGATGATGACTGAGCACAGATCTCCTTTCAGAGGACAGTTATAGAACAGAGTAAGCATAGTTTCATCCTCCTTATACTGTGGTGATAGGCCATATATCAAGTACCTATTATTCACAGCAATATTAAATCGTACGACATTTGCTGGTTTGTGGCCTTAATATATCATCTGCCGTCGCGGAACAACTGACAAAAGTAAGTATATAGCAGCAGTTAAATCCACGCTTTAATTATACCACTGAGTTATATGACAACATTCGCTTTAACGGATTTAAAACGGGACGTTAACCCAACGGTTTCACTGTATGCGATGCTATAGAATAGAATAGAAATATATTTTATACAAATAAACTTTTTACAAATGCTTTTGAATCGTCTGACTCTACCACTGGTTCGGAATGCCCTTCCTGCCGAGAAGAACCAGCAAGAAACAGGGCGGTTGCTCTTTTCAAACAAGTTTACAAATACAATAAATACTATGCTATGTATGCAGTGTTTCCACAATGAGGGAAGTTCCAAAAATGCATACCTACTAACCATGCAAAACAATATATCTTAATATGGGCAGACATAAAGTAGCCCCATTCCCGCCGCCGGTGGCACCCGTTCACGATATAGCTTCAGAAGCAAACACCACACACACGTATACATGCACACACACACAAACACACACACATAAACTACAAAGTGCGTATTGCCAACCATAGGAAACAGAACAAACCATAGAGTAAAATACTTTATTACTATTCTGCGCTAGATCTATGGAATGCGCGGGAAATATGGATTCTGTCAATCGCCGCCCATGAGGGCAATTATACATTTTAAGTAGGTACTTAGGTAAACGTAGGTGCATGAATAATGTAACAGAATAGAGAGCGCATTTGTGTTTGACCTGTGTTTGTGCAAACACTTCTGCACTATAATATCTCCCGCGCAGATGGAGATCTCTGTGGAGATTGGCCGCCGATTGTTAGTAACTAATGTCCCCCCGACCGAATCCGGTCACAGATGCGTTCTATATTTCCTCACTCTCATAGTCTGATGGGATGAAAATCAGACACGACCGAAGAGAGTTCAGGTGCAGATCTTTACGTGCTGTACGTGATTGACGTACAAGGGTCGCAACCCTCAGCCATGAGTAACAAACACAAAATAGATACATGTAGAATGATGGTATCTAGTAAATGAGTGTAGGTATCATCATCATCATCATCAGCAACCCGTCAACTGCTCACTACTGAGCGCAGGTCTCCTCTCAGAGAAGGGTAATTCGCCATATTCCACCACGCTGGCCCAATGCGAATTGGCGGACTTCACACACCCTTGAAAACATTATGGAGAACTCTCAGGTGTGCAGGTTTCCTCACGATGTTTTCCTTCACCTTTGAAGTATGTGATATTTAACGGACATAACTCGGAAAAGTCAAGCCCGGGATTGAACCTGCGACCCCCGAATATTAGACCGCAGTCCTAACCATTAGGTTATCACACTGCTTATCAGTGTACAAGTCTACCTACAGTAAAAACGTACTCATTCTAAAAAGAATTTATCTACTAATTGGCCGGAGTTAATGAACTTCGTATTATGTTCTCATGAAGGTTTAATTGGAAAGTAGATAATTATTAACGATGTAATATTTTCTCAGACACTACTTGTTATAAGTACAACGTTATTATAATTTCAAAGAATAGAAATAGTTATTTGTGTTATATGGGGCCAAAGAAATTTTTTGCACCCCGAGGGCGTTATTTTGAATTCAGAGCGAAGTGAAAAAAACATTTTTAGACAATCCCTGCACAGCTGAATCGAAATATAACTTAAACTTATGTAAATAATTTACGTAACTTAAGTAAATAAAACTTTGTAGATATAAGAAGGTAAGTACATAATACATAATATTAATATATATGTAAGCTCTGTAAAATGTTAAATTCAATGATTCGCACAGATATTTCCTTTCATCTAAGTGAACGCTTACATAAAACTCGGTGCGCATTTCCATTGGGAGCTACGGATAAAATATAAATATAAACGTTTTTATTGATATTTGACAGCCAGGTATTCACTGAGCAACAAATGCCATGCACCGTGCTGCTCAACATGTTGGTACGAGAGCTAGCAACGTTGGAAAAACAACAATTTTAGTAAAGCTGGTTGGTTCGTAATAATATGTCTTTGTCTATTCTCTTCCGAACAGCGTTCGGGCCGCACGCGAGAGCACTAGCATATCAATTAAATTTGTACTTATTTATATATAAAGAAAATAATGATAAAATTACAGACATCCTAAAATGGTTTCAAATTACAATATTTTTACCTGCAAAGGTGTGATGCGCAGGAATAAACGCAACGTTTACCGGCAGCTAGATGGGCCGCACGCTGTTCGGAAGAGCATAGAGAAAGATATATTAAAGAACCACCAACTCTACTAAAATTCTCTCTCGAAAACGTTGCTAGCTCTTATACCAATGTTGGACACACAACACGCAGGACTTTTGTTTTAAATAAATATTTTCTCAATAGTCCAACGGGTGCAAACTGAAACCTGAAAGGTTGACAATTCGATCAATTAAAACTGCCATACCCTCTTCCAAGTTCTTCTACTTCTTCTTTCTTAACCGATTGACATCCACTGCTGGACAAAGGTCTCATGCATGGACTTCCACAGGCCTCGGTCTTGCGCCGCCTGAATCCAGCGGCTCCCTGCAACTCGTTTAATGTCGTCGGTCCACCTAGTGGGGGATCTGCAAACACTACGCTTCCCGGTGTGTGGTCGCCACTCCAGCACCTTGGGACCCCAAAGCCCATCGAACTATGTGCCCCGCCCATTTCCACTTCAGTTTCGCGACTCGCTGAGCTATGTCGGTGACTTTGGTTCTCCTGCGGATCTCTTCATTCCCGATTTGATCTCGCAGGGTTACTCCAAGCATAGCTCTCTCCATCGCTCGCTGAGTGACCCTGAGCCTTCTTATGAGGCCCATAGTTAGCGACCATGTCTCGGATCCGTAAGTCATCACTGGCACCATCCCTTCCAAGTTAGTAACTTGCAAGTCACGGGCAAAAAGCTAGCAAAACGGCATTCTGAACAGTCTGTTAAAGTTAATTAGCATAAAGAACTTTTCTACTGTAAGTACCCAAAAATGAATTATGACAACTCGACCATTTGGTCGAGTTTATTGCGGTCGAGATGTGCAACGGCCCATTATATTTGCAACAAATAAAAACAACAATAATATCACTGACGACTGTATCATTTATGCCAGTTTTCACTAACCATACCTAAATCATCCCCTAAGTAGGAGCCTCTTTACGTAGGGAGCCCCTAAATACAATCCCTTACAGAATCTAACTTTTTTTTTATTCGATGACAAGCTAGTCCTTGACTGCGATCTCACCTGGTGGTAAGTGACGATGCAGTCTAAGATGGTAGCGGGCTAACTTGGTAGGGGTATGGCAGTGAACATTCAACCCATACCCCTAATTGGTTTCTACACGCCATCGTGCCGGAACGCAAAATCGCTTGGCGGCACGTCTTTGACGGTAGGGTGGTAACTAGCCACGGCCAAAGCCTCCCACCAGACCAGACCAGAGACAATTCAGAAATTACTAGTGGTTCGCCCCGAACTGAGACCTCGCGGTAACGGTATCCCATGATTATTCATTCAATCGATACATGATAACCAAAACTGACATTATTATTATGCCCGTTTTCACCAAACATACCTAAATCATCCCCTAAGTAGGAGTCTCTTAACGTAGGTAGCTCCTAAATACAATCCTAAGTCCTAACATCCGTCCCAATATCCTTTTAGGTGTCCCGTACAGGATCGTGATAAATAAGTTGACAGAAAACATCAATCACCTAACTTATAGGTAGCCCGTAAAGGTTAGGGAACGTTAGTGAAAACATTGAATTATTTATCAAACATTGAATTTAACTCGTAGTTCCATGGGAATAGTTACTGACTGCGCCATCTATTAGCATTATTGTGAAGCTATGTTGATGCTATATGAATTACTGACGCCCATTAAAAATTAAATAATCTCGTTTCTTTATAATATTCATATAATTTTAGTATTTGTTGTTCAAGTACAGGATATAAGTGACCTAAAAACATAAAATCAGTTTGAAAATCCATAGCGGATTTTTCTAGAGAGCGTCTTCAAGCGAGCGTATAAAATCGCCACTTTGAAAGCCCCCCATTTCGTCAATTTTAAGGGAAAAATTAAAAAAAAATTATTTTTGTACTCAGTTCAAAATTATCTTTAAAATGATACGTAACAATTTTATGTAACGCGATATTTTTTTTTTTACTTCGCATTCGCTTCTATGAGAGCCCCCCTGAAATAAAGATTTTTATAACTTTTTAAGCCATTTTCGGCTGGAGGCCATCGGTTTACATATTATATCTAAATTTGAAGTAATTACGTTCAGTAATTCAAAAGTTATAAGGCTCTGACAGACGGACGGACGGACGGACGGACGGACGGACAAGTGCAAATCGCCCTAGTTAACTCAAAGACCTTCGCTTCGCTCGGTCGATAAATTCCCAAATTGACCCCGCCGGGAATCGAACCCGAGACCTCTCTGTTATAAGACAACAGCGCTCACCACTGAGCCCGGGAGGTCGTCAAAAACCTCCACCTTTAGGTGCTCCATAAAGGTTCGTGAAAACCAAATCGACAGATATGTCACCTAACTATTAGCTTCTGAGCCCGTAAAAGTTAGGAAACGTTAGTGAAAACGGGCATTTTTCTTCCTTTGTAAAACGATAATGTCATCATCATCATCATCAATAGCCTATAACAGTCCAGTGCTGGACTAAAGGCCTCTCCCAAGGGGAGGGTTTGCCCATAATCACCACGCGGGGCAGACGGGTTGGTGATCGCAGTAGATGGTAGTAGTAGCACAGAGGACGCTGCTGCCCGTTCTCCGCTATATTCCCTTAGTCGCCTCGTACGACACCCGCGGGAAGAGGAGGGGTGGTGACAACTGTATTCTGAACTGCCGTCACCACACGGCACGTAAAATGATAATGTACCGTCAAATAAATCGGCTGTATGTACAATGGGAATAAGCGACAGGAATATCCAATGTGAGTTGAAAAGTAGCAATTTGGGGCACTTTGTCTCAGACTTTGTGATTTGGCTGAAACTTTCATGGACTCTATAAATAGAGGAATTACTGTGAAATTGGAGGCCATATTGATTTTTTACATACGTAAGGTAATTTGTTCTTTTCAGGGAAGCAAGTTGCCTGGTTTTTAGAGACGTAATTTCCTTTTTTTATGTAACTGAATTTCAGGTTATTTGTTCATGCATATCGGATCGGATAGAAATAAGGGTGAAGACATGGTGAAGATTTTAAAAGTTTGAATGAATGAATGAATTCCTTACAGGAGATAACTCCTTATTCTTTATCAATCGACTAGCTGATGCCCGCGACTTTGTCCGCGTGGATTTAGTTTTTAAAGTCCCTCGGGAACTCCTTGATTTTCCGGAATAAAAAGTAGCCTAGATGTTGACCCGAGTAATAAGCTACCACGGTATAAAATTTTGTAGAAATCTGTGCGGTAGTTTTTACGTGAAAGAAGGACAAACAAACAGACAAACAGACAAAATTTAAATAAAAATCTGTTTTGGGTTCAGTATCGATCTCAGTAAAGCATCCCTCAATTAAAATTTTTAAAATATATTAAATGTACAGAAATCTTCCAGTTACAGTTTTATTATATGTATAGATAGACGTACACGGCTGGACAAAATTCTCTTGTGTGAACTTCCACAAATCTCGGTCTTGCGCCGCCTGCATCCAGCGACTCGCTGCAACTCGTTTCATGTCTTCGGTCAACCCAGTGGGGAGGAAGGGTTCTGCTTAGTGCTCTGCAAACACTGCGCTTCCCGGTGCGGGGTCGCCACTCCAGCGCCTTGGGACCCCAACGACCATCAGCTCATCGAACTATGTGCCCCGCCCACTTCCACTTCAGTTTCGCGACTCGCTGAGCTATGTCGGTGACATATTATAGTATAGCTATGTTAGTAGATACTTATAGTAAGCTAAGACCTATAAGCGTAATATAAATATAAAGCAGTGATAGTTTAAAGGTTAGGAATGCGGTCTCCTATTTGGGGGGTCGTGGGTTCGATCCCGGGTACGTATATCTGTCTTTTCGGAGTTAAGTGCGTAAACAATTAAATATCACATGCCTTCAACGGTGAAGAAAAACATCTTGAGGAAACCTACACGCCTGAGAGTTCTCCATAATGTTCTCAAAAGTGTGTGAAACCTGCCAATTTACATAGGTCAGCGTGGTGGACTATGGCCAATAAACAAGATGAAAGGAGACAGACGGTCAACGGAGCGAGCCTCTTTAGGGTTTGTTTGAAACCCTATAGATAGTAAATTATAATAAAATATCCGTACATAATAAAATATGGTTCTCTCTTGCCTATCAAAGAAAACTTATTGCTTATCGTTGCTTTGATCTGTAGTACTTACTCGTAGCAGTCGTAATTAGAGGACAAAGAAAAATGATTTAATAAAGGAAATATCAAAGAAAACGCCGGCCTGAATAAGATTCCAATACAATTGGCGTCGGAGTAAGCTTCCTATACTGCTAGTAATAATGTTAAGTAGGTACGTACTTTAGCTTTCGCCCGCCGTTTTGCTTGCATTTCATCTTCGAACTATTAAGCTTAGAAGAAGAAGTTTCTAACAAAGTTCCGCTCCAAACGTAGGCTCAAAACAACTAATAAATGTGTGAGTGCCATGTAATTTTTAAGCTATTTCATAGCTTTTATCGCGGGCTTTGAACTAGGACAAACAGTTTGAGCGCGGCGACCGAATCAAGAAATTCCGTAACGAAAATAAACCTAACACCGTCGTTCAGTAAGCGTTCAACATTTTAAAAGTTCACAAGTAGCTCTGTTTGGCGCAGTGGGCGAGCGGCCGCTTTCTTTACCGTATGGTGTATGATGCCGCAGGTTCGAATCTCACTCGCGAAGTAGTGACAGTGCGCTTCTCTTGTTTGTTTGTTTTTAGGGTTCCGTACCCAAAGGGTACCAACGGGACCCTATTACTAAGCCTACGCTGTCCGTCCGTCCGTCCGTCCGTCCGTCCGTCCGTCCGTCCGTCCGTCTGTCAGCGGGCTGTATCTCGTAAACCGTAATAGATAGACAGATGAAATTTTCACATAATATGTATTTCTATTGCCGCTATAACAACAAATAATAAAAATTAAATTAAATTAAAAAAATTAAATAAAAATATTTCCATGGGTACATGGAAATATTTTTATTTAATTTTTTTTAACGGAACCCTAAAAGAGTGAGGCCCGACTCGCACTTGGCCGATTTTTTTAAATTATTTTTTTGCATAATTTTTGTCATGCAAAAAAAAAATTTGCATAAATATTATAATTGCATAAGTGCAATAGCTTTACCGCGGCAGTCCCCGAGTGCCACTTAATTTTTTTTCTGGTTCTGAGATGCGATTGTCTAAGGTTATTCCATTGATCATAAATTCATAAACCATGACAGTATAGATTTAGAGCTCACTTTCGTGTATGCATTATTATACGTTTACGAATGTACGAGACACTCCATAACGGTCCATATTAAAATCGGTTGTACTGACTACTGAATTTGTGACTTTAAATCAATACAATCAAGGAATATTTTACTTTGACGCTAATGTCATCGAATACGAATACGATCAATGGAATAACTTTTAGACAATTGGTATACCCTGGTACTGATACTTACGTTGTTGATGGTTATAGTGATGGATACAGATGTGTGATCACATCTGATGGAAAGTGATAATGTGGGCTAAGATATGGAAGGCGTTTTCTCAGAAGATGCCCATTTATGCCTTCTCCATAATAGAATAGAATAGAATAGAATTATTTTTTATTTAAATAAACTTTTACAAGTGCTTTTGAATCGTCGATGAGTCTACACCTGGTTCGGAATGCCGTTGCTGCCGAGAAGAACCAGCAAGAAACTCGGCGGTTGCTCGTTTCAAAACAAAATAATCGGTACTACGCTATGTATCCAGTGTTTCCACAATGAGGGGAAGTTCCAAAGAATGCAAATTTACAATTCAAACCGTGTTAAGACGGGCAGGCAAAAAGTAGCCCCATTCCCGCCGGTGGAACCCGTTCACGAGTATGACGCGTGATCCAGGCATTGCTTCGCTCAACCATATTTGAGGGAACGTAACAACCCGCACCACACGACACCACCACAGAAATGTTTAAAAAGAGTATGACATACTTAGGCTACCCATGTTAAGGCATCGAATTGAATGTAATAGGTTAGGTGGTATCTATTGTATTGTACTTAAACTTGGTTTGAAAAGAGCAACCGCCGAGTTTCTTGTTGGTTCTTCTCGGCAGGAAGGGCATTCCGAACCAGTGGTAGACTCATCGACGATTCAAAAGCACTTGTAAAAAAAGTTTATTTGAATAAAAAACGTTTCTATTCTATTCTATTCTAATAATTACTAATATTCAAATTATACTTTTTTTTACTTTAATTTATTTTGACGACCTCCCTGGCTCAGTGGTGAGCGCTGTTGTCTTATAATAGAAGGGAATTAGCGCTTGTTACGTATGTTTTTAAAATAATGAGAGGCAAGTCATTCAATGCGGACGTGTTAGGGCAGGTCAGTCTCAGAGTGCCGGACCGGTACGTGTGGCGCAGGCGCAGGCCGCCGCTGCTGGCGCTGCCGCGAGGGCGCACCAACTTGCTCAAGAAGGCGCCGCTGACGCGCGCGCTTCGCACCCTGAACTTGGTGGCGGAGCAGATCGACCTCTTTTGTTGCACTCTGAATGAGCTCACCAGGATCGCAATGTGGTCAATATGTTACCAAAATAATTAATAAGTTATTTAAGATTTAGGTTTTTAATACAGTTATAAATGATATTGTGTTGCACTAACGAATTGGGATCAATTATCCTGTAATGTCAGTGTTAAGTGTGGAAAATAAATAAATAAAATAACTGGGAGGTCTCGGGTTCGATTCCCGGCGGGGTCAATTTGGGAATTTATAATTTCCGAATGGTCTCTGGTCTGGTCTGGTGGGAGGCTTTGGCCGTGGCTAGTTACCACCCTACCGTCAAAGACGTGCCGCCAAGCGATTTAGCGTTCCGGCACGATGGATTGTAGAAACCAATTAGGGGTATGGGTTGAATGTTCACTGCCATACCCCTTCCAAGGCTCGCTACCATCTTAGACTGCATCGTCCCTTACCATCAGGTGAGATCGCAGTCAAGAACTAGCTAGCGAATAAAAAAAAAAGTGTGTGTCAGCTCCGGCCTCCGACGCACGACTGGAGTTTACGCGCGACGCTATATCCTTCTCTATGCGCGCGACTCGGGTCCGAGCGCGCCGACCGACTTTCGCTTCGGGGACCCTCGCCTACCCGAAGCGGAAGCTCTTTCGCACGAAAACCAACCTTATTTACTCAACGTTAGGGTAGAAATTTGCATCGTTGTGAAAAACGTAACGAGGTCATTCATAAGTAGATTTTACTCCTCGAATTTTTCTCATACCGGGGGCCTAAAATCGATTCTTAAGGAGTAAACTCCAAAAATACTCTTTTAAGACATGACTTAGCCTTTCAAAACTAATGACTTATTCACCTAATACACTCTGGTACGGACTAAAGTCGCGGTCTAATCTAGACTGTGCCACAAATCTGCACCGCTCAATAGCTCCAGCTATCTCGTACGCGCTAATTGTGTGAAAAGCATTCAATAAATAATAGGGAGCGCGAACAATGAATTTCGCCAGAACGCTGAGCTAAGCGAGCGCGAGTAGCAGTTCCCAAGGCACAAGCGAAAGTGCTGAATGACTTAATGAGTCAAGTACCTAATTGTATAGTATAGTGTGAGGTGTGTTATGACTGTTTGTCTTAAACGCATTCGACAGGAATCTAAGAATTGAAAGAAATTTTCTGATTACTTAGGTAATCGGAAAATTTCTTATTCGATTCCTTTCTTATTCAATGTCTAAACATATCCAATGTTTAGACATTTTATAGAAGCAGGCGTTACTTTACGGAAGTTCATGATTAGCAAGAAAAGGTTAGAATTATTTTGCTGATAGATTTATTATTAATAATAACCTAAAATACAAAATAATAAAATCAAAATAATAATATTATTAATAATAACCTTTTCTTGATTACCTAAACGATAAATACACATGACAAGCAACTTAATTATCGGAATAATTTTGTTTTGAAAAGAACAACTGCTGAGTTTTTTTAGTTCTTTGCCGTTTCTTCACAGCAGAATCTGCTTTCTCAAACGAGTCTTGACTTTGAGACTTCTCATAAGAGGTACAAGTCGTTGTATATGTAATAAAAATTACGAATCAACAAAATTTTCATCCAAACCCATCGGCAGCAGGTCTTCTCACGAAAAAGAAGTGTTTTACGCCACCACACTGGCCCAGTGAGAACTTAAAGACTTCACACACCTTTGAGAACATTATAGAGAACTCTCAAAGGTGCAGGTTTCTTCACGATGTTTACAATGGCGTTAAATCTGTGGTTTTATGCTCTGGTCCGAGGCACGCAGATAATGTGAAGGTCAAATTGGGAGCTTGAAAGTCGATTACTGCGTTTAACCAGCGCAGTTGACTGAATACACCACCTATAAGCAGCATTAGATTACCAAAAAAACATCGGCCAAGTGCGAGTCGGGCCTCGCTCTTTTAGGCTTCCGTTAATATGACCAATTCATTTTTTTAAACTACATACATATTTAGATATCTATTAGTTCTTAGAAAGTACTAAATTACGTATGGGGAAAAAATGCTCGTTTGTTTTGGTCACAACTTACAAACCGCATTATAAATCGGTGTTTTCAGTATTTTTGTATAAAAACACTATATAGTACATAATATACAAAATTTTCAAATTCCTAACTAGTTTAGCTTTTAAGATAGACCTCCTAACAAAATTGGTCTAAAACCGACAACTTTGATGGCCCCCCATTTCTTCATTTTTGTAGCTAAAAAATAAAAAAATATATGTTTGAACTCCACTTAATGAGCTCTAGACATTGACACCCACATGCCAGGTTAAAAAAATAAAATTTTATTTCGACTCCTTTTCCATGTATGGGAGCCCCCTTTATTTTTTAATTTAATTTTATTATTTGTTGTTATAGCGGCAATAGAAATACACAATATGTGAAAATTTCAACTGTCTATCTATTACGGTTTACGAGATACAGCCCGCTGACAGACGGGCGGACGGACGGACGGACGGACGGACAGCGGAGACTTAGTAATAGGGTCCCGTTGGCACCCTTTGGTACGGAACCCTAAAAATTAAACGCCCGTCGTCGCTTACGCCTTGGGTCGCCGTAACGATAATAAAGGAGTTTGTTAAATCAAAATGCATTGTTCTAATGAAAGCAATTGATCCTAGTTGCTGCATCATACTTCTGTTTTTCGTCAAGCTTACTACTACTTATAAGCCTTCATTTTCAGAGCCCTCATGAAGCTTTTCCACAATCTTGGATTTTTTTGGGAAAAGGTTTTAAGACGTAATGTGCTGCGGGATCGAACTCGGTGGGATATCATTTTTTTCGGGATAGGCTTGCGCTTGACGACAATCAATGCTGGACAGCACTGATGAGGTCTAGGTTGGAGCGCGCTTGCCTAGAAAATGCCTATTCATATTAAGGTTTTTTTTTAAATTCGATGACAAGATAGTCCTTGACTGCGATCTCACCTGATGGTAAGTGATGATGCAGTCTATGATGGTAGCGGACTAACTTGGAAGGGGTATGGCAGTGAAAATTCAACCCATACCCCTGATCGGTTTCTACACGCCATCGTGCCGGAACGCTAAATCGCTTGGTGGCACGTCTTTGACGGTAGGGTTGTAACTAGCCACGGCCAACGAAAGCCTCCCACCAGGGTTCCTGTTCAAAATCCCTCAGTGGAGATCGATCTTGGCAATCTAGACACTCTATCGGTTTAAAAGATTTCCTTGTACCTGTCAAGCAGGGAGGACATCCATCTGGCATAGATGACAGAAACAGAAACGTGTAGAAACAGATTAGGGGTATGTGTTGAATGTACACTGCCATACTCCTGCCGAGTTGCCCGCAACCGTCTTAGACTGCATCGTCACTTACCATCAAGTGCAATCGCAGTCAAGGATTATCTTGTCATCGAAAAAAAAAACTTGAGAGGTGTCAAGGGACACCCGGATGGAACGTAGTTCCTTTCGATTAATGAATTTGGCATTGATGTGTTCGGTATTTTCGCGGCACAATAATGGGTCTCCGTAGCCTTGTGGCTTCTGCAGTCGCCTAACAGTTAAAAGTCGATGGTTCGAATCCCAGCTCGACAGACTGAATTTTCTATTTTCAATTTTATTTTAAATAATTTCTACATGTGGAATTTATCCCTAATTTTTGATAACTTGTAAATTATAAAAAATTAGGGAAAGGTTCCACATGTAGAAATATTCAAAAAAGTGTCGGTTTCAAAAAAGTGTAGATCAATGTCGAGTGTCGGTTCAATTTTGTCTTAATTTTTTCCGTCTAGCCCCCTTCCGCACCGCGCGATAAGGAACTACGTTCCAATATCCCAAGGTGATAAAATAGTAACGAGAAACGCAGCGTTGGAACACCCCTCAAGAGAATCTCTTGAGGGGTCTTCCAACGCTGCCTTGAAACTTGAAAGGTGACTGCCTGATCTATCGAAAACCATTGAATGGGTCGGGCTGATTCCACTAACACAGGATTGTTGAAAATTCTACCCCTAAGGGGGTAAATAGGGGTTTGATAAATCGAAGTTAACGTCAGCGAAGCCGCATTATAAAGCTCGTATGAATATAGGTAATATTTTTTATATTTATATTTTAGATAATAGATTTATTTTTTAGATAATATTTATTATTATTATTATTATTATTATTTTTTAAATATTAGTCACGTTGAAGTTGACTAATATCCTCTTCTCCCCTCCAAATAAGCGGAAAGCTTGTGCTAGGAGTGGATACGACAATAGTGCAACGGGTGGGATTCGAACCTGCGACCTTTCAGTTTTCAGTCCGCACCTTTAACCGTTGGGCTATTGAGGCTTATAACTTATAGGTAAGTATGTAAAGGTGTGTATGTAAGTGCATGGGCAGAAAGCTGAAACTGCTGAAAGTGGCGAGTGGATGCGACGTTGCCAGTTTGTTTTACTCTGTGTCCACAGCTTAAACTGCGTTATTTTTCCATCTCCTTGTTGGTGGATAGTTTGCATTGTGTACAGTGGCTATGGCTCACGAAAACTTGGGAATTCTTAATATCTGAGGGTCGAAACCTCTATCCATTAATCCTTACTTCCTTACTAAAGTTATAAACTGGATGATGCCCGCGACTTCATCCGCGTGGATTAAGGATTTTTAATTCCCGCGGGAACGCTTTGATTTTCTGGGAAGCTTATGTGTTAATCCTGGGTACGAGCTATTTCCATTCCAAATTTCAGACAAATCAGTTCATTTATTGTGGAGTGAAAGGGTAACAAACAACCATCCATCCATCCATATATCCTCACAAACTTTCGCATTTATAATATTAGTAGGATTAAGTAGGATAGTAGGATAGGATGCGAAAGTGTGTTTGTTTATTGATTTGTCCTTTAATCCAAGCTGTTCACATGTTAGTTATATATAGATAAGCTACGTATTGTAACAGTTTTGATTTGAAAAGAGCAACTGCTGAGTTATTGCTGGCTCTTATCAAATCAGCCCCCCGATTGTCTAAAAGTTACCGATCAAAATCGTATTCATTTGATGACATTAGCGTCAAAGTAAAATATTCGTTGAATGTATTGATTTGAGTCACAAATTCAGTACAACCAATTTTAACATGAAGCGTATCGTACATACCTAAACGTATAAGAATGCTACACGAAATTGAGCTCTAAATCAATGTGGTTATGATTTATTTTACTTTGACTCTAATGCCAACAAATGAATACGATTTTGATCGGCAACTTTTAGACAATCGGGGGGGCAGCTTTCCGAACTGGCGGTAGATTCTCGACTTGTCATGATAAGAGCCATGGCCAACATGAAATAAACAACTTTGAATTTGAATTTCAATCACGCAGCGACAGAGCCAAGAATCGACGTGATTTTTCGCATGAGCATAGTCTTGGATGAGAAAGAGAAGGACTTGCCAAGAGCACGCATTCCCCTCTGCCGAAGTACATGTACGACGTACGTGTAATTGTTTGCATGTGTGCTCATTTTCTGTACGTGTGGCAGCTTTTGAGTTAGTGTGCGCTCATGTAGACGTAGTGAGTTCGTAAATGTGTGCTGTACGTGTTTACCTCACCTCCCGCGGGAAGTGGCAGAATTTATTTAGTACTACAATCTGCTTTAAGGAATGTCCTGCTTTAAATTGTCGAAGAGTATGTTGACGACCTGGAGAGTGACATAGGCTACTTTTTAGCCCGGAAAAACAGAGGATTCCCGCGGGAATCGAGGGATTTTAAAAACCTAACTACACGCGGAAGAAGTCGTGGGCGAAATCTAGTTAATTCATAATTCTAATTTCCTATTTACGGGTTTTAAGATCTGGATAAAGATAAAGAGATAATGATGTTCGAGCAAACAAAACTATATTTAAGTTTATCTATTTTTATTATTATTACAAGCTTTTATTTAGCTTGGCCAGTTTATTTTTTATTTGTTTGTTTGGGTCAAATCTTGCAAGATGAATTAGAACCACTTTCCGGTTTCCGATTGAGCTGAAATTTTGCATGTATGTGTAAATCGGATGACAATGCAATATTATTGTGACATGGAACTGATCTGATGATGGAGACGGAAGATGGCTATCGGAACTCTGTAATAAAACGACGTAACCCCATCGAGTTTGGGCTCGTTTGATTCGTCATGACAAGAACTCTCTCTGATCCTAGATGATATCTAGAGTCTAATGATGTAGCTCTACTAAAAGCTTGCATTTAAAAATAAAATTTTTAATTTACACTTGTTATCTTTTTATCTTGGTCACCCTACGGCGAAGCGACTTGTCTTGCGAACTGCTCAATTCAGTCCGTATGTCCGTTAGTCTTCCAGTTGGAAAAACTATTGCATTTTTGACCGAGCGAAGCGAAGGTCTTTGAGTTAACTAGGGCGATTTGCACTTGTCCGTCCGTCCGTCCGTCCGTCCGTCCGTCTGTCAGAGCCTTATAACTTTTGAATTACTGAACGTAATTACTTCAAATTTAGATATAATATGTAAACCGATGGCCTCCAGCCGAAAATGGCTTAAAAAGTTATAAAAATCTTTATTTCAGGGGGGCTCTCATAGAAGCGAATGCGAAGTAAAAAAAAAAAATCGCGTTACATAAAATTGTTACGTATCATTTTAAAGATAATTTTGAACTGAGTACAAAAATATTTTTTTTTTAATTTTTCCCTTAAAATTGACGAAATGGGGGGCTTTCAAAGTGGCGATTTTATACGCTCGCTTGAAGACGCTCTCTAGAAAAATCCGCTATGGATTTTCAAACTGATTTTATGTTTTTAGGTCACTTATATCCTGTACTTGAACAACAAATACTAAAATTATATGAATATTATAAAGAAACGAGATTATTTAATTTTTAATGGGCGTCAGTAATTCATATAGCATCAACATAGCTTCACAATAATGCTAATAGATGGCGCAGTCAGTAACTATTCCCATGGAACTACGAGTTAAATTCAATGTTTGATAAATAATTCAATGTTTTCACTAACGTTCCCTAACCTTTACGGGCTACCTATAAGTTAGGTGATTGATGTTTTCTGTCAACTTATTTATCACGATCCTGTACGGGACACCTAAAAGGATATTGGGACGGATGTTAGGACTTAGGATTGTATTTAGGAGCTACCTACGTTAAGAGACTCCTACTTAGGGGATGATTTAGGTATGTTTGGTGAAAACGGGCATAATAATAATGTCAGGTTTGGTCGTCATGTATCGATTGAATGAATAATCATGGGATACCGTTACCGCGAGGTCTCAGTTCGGGGCGAACCACTAGTTATTTATACAGCTTTTACTACTAAATATTTACTTTTCCGCATCTCTTTTCTCGCTAAGTTTTCCAGTGTTTTAACAGATTTGTCTTGTTCTTAGTTTCGGAGGACCTGCCAGTGTTTTTCACTTGAACCAGACCATTTTAAAACACTTTAACAATTTAGCGATTTTTGATAAGCTCTATGATAAGCACATGAAAACAATAAAGCATTGCTCACTTCACACTTTCTTAATGACAAAATAATCATTCACTGCGCACTCACCTGATGATAAGTGACGATGCTGTCTGTAGTCCGTCTGACGTCGATCTTACGTCTGTCCAACTTTAAATGACGTCATCAGAAAGTAGGCATACAATTTTTGAACGGGTATATACGCTAAATAAAACTCCTTGTTAAAAAATTGGTTGTCTGTAAAGTCGGTTCACGGACGACAAGCCAACGCTTGGGCCTATCGTGCCTCTCTATCGCTTATTCCGTGCGCTCGCTTGCACCGTGTTCAGGCTTAGGCGGACGGTGATACTTTTTCGTGCGTAAAGCCGGTGTTCATCAATTTATAAGACATTATCACGTCAAAAATTACTGTAGGTATTTAATATACAGGGTGGGCCAGACCAGGTGGATATAATTTTTTTTTAGATTGTTGACTTAGGGGCCTACCAGGACCCGCAAGGAAAAAAATCGGTTCCCATCCGATTACGAGAAAAAAAAATTTATTTGAAATTTTGGAATAGTATATATATGGAATATACCTTGACGAACTTTTAATTTTTTTTTAATTTTTCCAGTGACAATTTCCGCAATTTTTTTATTGAATATCTTTATAACTGTGCTCTCTTAGCAAAAAATTCCAGTCTGCTTAGCTGGTTTTAAGAGCATTAAATTTTAAATTATTTCAAGAAAATTAAGTTCATACAAAAATCTACAGAAAACTTTAAAATTCCATTAAAAATAAAATAAGAGGTTCATAGCACTGGTGATTTTTTAAAAACTGTAGCAACTTATGTTCTTTCGATTGCTAAAAGAAAAATTGTATGTCAATCTGCCGGATAAAAAGTTATGATTTTTCAAAAGTCTTCGTTCCTCATTCGTGTAAATAACGACCTTATTGAAAAAAATGTTAATTGTTTGTGGAGACTGCAGTATGTCCTTTAATTTTAACTGCCTCGTAGGTCTAGTGGTAAACGTGTTCGACTGCGGCCGACGAGGTCCCGGGTTTGAGTCTCGGGTCGGATCAAACCAAGTATTGGGGTTTTCCGATAAGAAATTCTCAGTACTAGCCCGGAGTATGAAAGTTGGCGTTGTTTCACCACGTGCCTTGGAGAAAACGTAAAGCCGTTGGTCCTGTGCCTAATTTCTCTCCGGTCGTGTCGAATTTTCCGTCCCATCGGGCTATGAGAGTAATGAAACAGAGAGTGCACCTGTGTTCGCGCACACACTTGTGCACTTTAATATCTCCCACACAGATGGCTAATCTTTCTGGAGATAGGCTGCCGCCAAGTGCACAAGTGTGTGCGCGAACACAGGTGAACTCTCTGTTTCTTTACTCTCATAGCCCGATGGGACAGAAAATTCGACACGACCGGAGACTGATTAAGCGCAGGACCAACAGTCTTACGTGCTCTCCAAGGCACGTGGTGAAACAACGCCAACTTCCTAAACTCCGGGCTAGTACTGAGAATTTCTTATCGGAAAACCCCAATACTTGGTTTGATCCGACCCGAGACTCAAACCCGGGACCTCGTCGGCCGCAGTCGAACACGCTTATCACTAGACCTACGAGGCAGTTAAAATTAAAGGACATACTGCAGTCTCCACAAACAATTAACATTTTTTTCAATAAGGTCGTTATTTACACGAATGAGGAACGAAGACTTTTGAAAAATCATAACTTTTTATCCGGCAGATTGACATACAATTTTTCTTTTGGCAATCGAAAGAACATAAGTTGCTACAGTTTTTAAAAAATCACCAGTGCTATGGACCTCTTCTTTTATTTTTAATGGAATTTTAAAGTTTTCTGTAGATTTTGGATTTTTTTTTCCTGATACTGAGTACCAAAGTGGTGCTCAATTCGATTACAATCTAGCCTTACTTAGTTGGCTAATGAGTAATTTTAATTTAACCTAAACTTATAAATTATTATCTTATATACTAAGAGATTGTCCAATGACACATCTTAGTTTTTCTTGATAATAGTTTTTAGACACTTTGTTCATGTGTTCTTTCAGGCAGCACTAACACTACACTATCACTATTTCACTATTCACTATTTAATTTAACTGTACACCAACTCAAAAGGCTTTGTTCGTTTTAATCGTCTCACTAGCTCTGTTACGTCAAGCAGCTGGATTGCTTCAACGTTAACATGATGGTGAAGCCGTTTATCGTGGGCTTCGGCAAATTTTGGTGTAATTTTGTCGACGAATTCAATTTTCAGGTCCCGATGAATGATCATTCATTCAGATCATTTCTGATGTACCAAGGAGCTTTCACAATATTCCTCAGTACTTTGTTTTGGATGAACTTAATTTTCTTGAAATAATTTAAAATTTAATGCTCTGAAAACCAGCTAAGCAGACTGGAATTTTTTGCTAAGAGAGTACAGTTATTAGGTAAAGATATTCCAAAAAAAAATTGCGGAAATTGTCACTGGAAAAATTAAAAAAAAATTAAAAGTTCGTCAAGGTAATGATATTCCAAAAGTTCAAATAAAAATTTTTTTTCTCGTAATCGGGTGGAAACCGATTTTTTTCCTTGCGGGTCCTGGTAGGCCCCTAAGTCAACAATCTAAAAAAAATTTTATATCCACCTGGTCTGGCCCACCCTATATTATTATGTAATAGGTAACAAAAACAGAACGATTCTATTTTATCAATCAAAACCTTATTATTATTACTTATATACAAATATATTTCAGTAAATATCCCACATAACTTATCGCTCGCATTATTTTGATTCATGTCGTCATATTTCCAGCCGCCATTTTGGATTGGCGACATCGGATATTATGTTGTCGGCGCTCTGACTTGGTCATACGGTTAGGGTTTGTGCGGAGAGTAATTATAGATTTTAACACTTAGTGATATGGTTTATATTGAGCAATAAATATACACAGAGTGGTATAAGAGAACCGACTCGGACCGTGGTTGCGCGTGTACTCCTCGAGTGTTCAGTGTGAACTCCTAAAATCAAAAATAATACAGCGGTCGGTGTCGGCTGACTTCACAAAAGCAAAGCAAATTACCAAAACAGAAAGAAATAAACAATTAAATTTGCAGTACAGTACAAGGAATAGGGTTGTAAAAAAATAAACTTTAAAATATTAATTTAGACAAAGACAATAGTCGGTGTTACAAAGAAATACAAAGAAAAAGACAATAGTCGGTGTTACAAAGAAATACAAAGAAAAAACCCAAAGTAAAAATATTTTCTAATCTAACTTAATAGCTACGGCCTTACAATAAAACATAGGCGTGAGAAACAAGTCATAAAACACAGCTAAACTACGAGCTTAAAATTAACAGATTATTTTCATTTAGGTATAATTAGCGTAAGGCGTAATGTGGGACACAGTCGCCACAGGTACCCCCTTACCAGTGATTCAGATCAATAAAAATAAAATAAACATAACACCAAAAAAAATGAACTAGAGTGATCTGAATTACGAAATATCACGGAAAACCAGCCTGGTAGTAATCAGGAAAACGGACGCGTCTACCAGACCGGCGTGGAGCTGCGCTTTGTAGGTTAACGTTCGGAGAATCTGACGTTACGCTATTAGAGATCGCCTCAGGCACGGCGTTCGAATCCGAATCATGATTCATGGTTACTTCCTGAGGTTGCCGGTTACTACGAATGAAAAATTCGGGAGAATCATTGCTTACGTTATTATCGGGATGATGTTGCGGTTCCCGCAACACGTACGCTGGTTTGAGCCTATCGATAGATACCGTGGTCTCGCGGCCACGAATATCTAGTAAGAAAGTTTTGTTTGTCCTGCTAATAACCCTAAACGGCCCATCGTATGGCTGCTGTAATGGTGCCTTTACTGTATCGTTTCTAATAAATACATGAGTAGTTGCAGCTAGGTCTTTATAAATAAAGGTACTTTTCTGGCCGTGTTGTGTACCAGAAATAGGTCTGAGTTGGTTGAAGTTATTACATAGCTCTTTAACGAACTCACTCGACGACGTATTACGCGATGTACTAGCCGTTAAGAACTCTCCTGGAAGGCGTAAGCTCTGTCCGTATACTAATTCCGCGGATGTAGCTTGAAGGTCATCCTTCCAGGAAGCCCTAATACCTAGCATTACAGTTGGTAAGATTTTCGTCCAACTAGAGTGCCTAGAGCCGTGACATTTTATTGCGCTCTTCAGCTGGCGGTGAAAACGTTCCACCATACCGTTAGAGGAGGGGTGATAGGCACAAGTCTTAAAATGTTTCGTACCTGTTAGAGCGTTAAGTTCTCTAAACAGGTGTGATTCGAACTGTCGACCCCTATCGGTCGTTAAATTTAAACAAATTCCAAAACGTGAAATCCAATTGGAATAAAATGCGCGAGCTACAGTCTCTGCCTCTTGGTTTTCAATAGGAATAGCTTCCGGCCATCTGGAGAATCGGTCAACGCAAGTTAAACAATAACGGTATCCCTCAGAGTAAGGCATAACAATTATATCTATATGTACGTGATCAAAGCGCGACGACGGCGGCGCGAAAGTTCCTGGTGAGGTAATGACGTGTCGATTTACTTTAGATCGTTGGCAATCTAAACAAGCTTTAACCCACTGTTTACAATCTGAATTCATGGACGGCCATACAAAACGTTTAGAAACAAGTTTGGTAGTGGCTCTACCACCAGGATGCGAATTCCGATGAAGCTTAAGGAACGCGGTCCTTCTGAATGACTCTGTAAGATAAGGTCTAGCCACCTGCGTCGAAACATCACAATAGATAAGCTCGTTGCTACCGGGTAATTGAATAAGTCGTAACTGCAATGAGGAACTATTGTTTTCAATCAATGATTTAAGTTGTGGGTCGTTTCTCTGTGAAACCGCGAGAGATTCCCAATCTATGTCGCTATGAACGGATTCGATACGTGAGAGCATATCAGCCGGGATGTTCAGCTCTCCGCTAACGTGACGTATGTCCGTAGTAAATTGACCAATAAAGTCTAAGTACCGAAACTGCCTAGGCGTGCATTGTTGCTCTTTCTTCCTAAAGGCGTAGGTAATAGGTTTATGATCCGTAAAGATACTGAAGTGACGCGCTTCGATGTAATGCCTAAAATACTTGACACTAGCATAGATCGCAAGTAATTCACGGTCATATGCTGAATATTTCTGTTGAGCGGTGGTCAATTTCTTTGAAAAGAATCCGAGAGGTTGCCAACTGTTATCTACCTTTTGTTGTAAAGTCGCTCCTATTGTTTTCTCCGAGGCATCTGAAAAAATAGCTAACTCGGCGTTTACAAGCGGATGAGACAACAATGCTGCTTCGGCTAGGCTTTCTTTACACGTTTCAAAGTCCCGCCTGGCCTCATCTGTCCAAATAATAGGTGTCTTACCTTTTTTACTACCTATGAGGTCGTTAAGGCTGGACTGACTAGCCGCTGCGTTAGGTATGAACCTCCTATAAAAATTAAGCGTACCTAAGAAGCGTCGCAGCTCTTTCGCGGTGGCAGGTAGCAGAAAAGTACGTATTGCATTTACCCTCTCAGGTAACGGCCGGGTACCTGCCGCTGAGACTAGGTAGCCTAAAAACTCGATCTCGGTTTGACCGAACACACACTTTGCTGGATTTATCACAACACCGTATTGTCTTAACCTATCAAATACAGTCTCTAAGTGCTTTAAATGTTCGGCTTCGTCACTTGATGCGATTAAAATATCGTCAATGTAACAATAGCAAAAGTCTAGCTCACATAACACTTCGTCCATAAATCGTTGAAACGTTTGAGCCGCATTTCGTAGACCAAATGTCATATATTTAAACTCAAACAATCCGAATGGCGTAGTTATGGCTGACTTTGGAATATCGTCCTCTGCGATCGGTATTTGGTTAAAAGCACGCACTAAATCTAACTTCGTAAACACTGTTTTACCACTTAAGCACTGCGCAAAGTCTTGTATATGTCGCACTGGGTATTTATCCGGTATCGTCCGGTCGTTCAGCTGGCGATAATCTCCACAAGGCCGGTGCTCCTCCGTCGTAGCCTGTCCAGGTTCAGGCATGGCGAACGGTGAGGGTGTCTCCGGCTTACCTCGTACCGGTGGCTTCGGAACCATGACAAGCGGTGCAGCCCACGGACTCTTAGATGGTTGTGCAATGCCTAACTTCACCATCGTGTCAAACTCCTTCTTGGCTGCTATGAGACGATCAGGTGCCAGACGTCTCGGCTTCTGTGCTACAGGAGGACCTGGTGTCACCAAAATATGGTGTCTCGTATTATGCTTCACTCCTTTCACGATTCCATCCGGGCGCGTAATGTCAACGTACTTCGCTAGGAGATCGTGATAAGGTGATGTGCCATTCACCGTTTTAACTGTTGTTTGTTTACACCCAGCCACGTGTCCTTTAACCGTAAGCTGAGTGATAGCGTCAACAATCCCTTTGTTCCTCGCATCGATCATTAGGTTATAATGCGCTAAGAAATCCATCCCGATGATTGGCGTAGATACATCAGCCACTACAAAGACCCACGGGAAGTCACGTCGCAGTCCGAGGTTAAGAGTCAAGGCGACAGTACCGTATGTTGCAATCGGTGTTCCGTTGGCGGCCACCAGTTCATAGGCAGAGACTTTGCGAGCCGTATGAACTAATGATTTCGGATAAACACAGAGATCCGCTCCACTATCGATTAAATATGTCACCTTACTGTCAGCGTCCTTAATAAAAATGCGACGTGTTGGATTAAGCGGGATGACGTCACTCGCCGCTAGCAACTCCCGCTGGCGTTTCCCTGCTGCGCATGTGGTTTAAATGCACACGGTTGCACACATTTGTTGGCCTTCGGTCCGTGTTTGAAGTGGTACCAACATAACCAGCCCCCTGGTCGGGCCCTCGATGATGACCGCGAGCGGGAAGGGCTGCGTGAGCGCGGCCTCATACTTCGCTCTGCGCTATACACGGAAGCTTGCAATTGGACCATGTTCTTTACGAGCTCCTTTATTGACGACATATCACCCTCCAGGCGCCGCAAGCGTTCATCCGCGGGGTTCTCGGCAGTGACAGCTGACACGGCGGACGATGGCCTCGCACACCGCAGCCTCATATTTTCCGCGACGAGGTCTGCAATTTCCGCGAGTGTATCCAGTGGCGTATCTCTCTTCGCCACAATAGCCGCCTGCATGTCGGATGGTAAGCTTTTCGTCCAAATAACACGAAGGACGTCGTCGGACATAGCGTTACCTGCCTGGGCTCTCAGATGCCGTAGAAACTGCGATGGTGTACGATCGCCGATCTCCTCGCCTTCTAGAAGCCGCTGGGTTTTAACGGTTTGTGATTCACCAAACCTCTTTATAATATTTTTCTTGAGCTCCTCATATTGTACCGATGTTAGCACCGAGAGGTCAGATATAAGGTCACTAGCCTCCCTAAGTGCGTGAGCGTCCATTTTACTTACTACGTACAGACACTTCTCCGTCGGATCCGTAACCTTTGACATTCGCAGGAAACTCTCGGCGCACTTCATCCATGTCTCGGGGTCAGTCGTGTTAAACTGAGCCATCTGCGGCCATGTCAAACGTTGGCCGGTGGAACCATTGGCATCCCCGTTGGATTGACCAGCTCCGGTCATTTTAAAATTAATATATTAACACTTACTCAAATATCACAAATTGTCAATTAAGTATACTAACACTTACACAAATGAATGTCAGTAATTGTCAATTACATACAATAGTCTTTATCACTAATTATCACTCCGCGGCGCGAAACACTACCCTAATAAACCCAAGCGCACGTTAGACAAACGAATGATCACGTCGGGGTCACCACTGTCGGCGCTCTGACTTGGTCATACGGTTAGGGTTTGTGCGGAGAGTAATTATAGATTTTAACACTTAGTGATATGGTTTATATTGAGCAATAAATATACACAGAGTGGTATAAGAGAACCGACTCGGACCGTGGTTGCGCGTGTACTCCTCGAGTGTTCAGTGTGAACTCCTAAAATCAAAAATAATACAGCGGTCGGTGTCGGCTGACTTCACAAAAGCAAAGCAAATTACCAAAACAGAAAGAAATAAACAATTAAATTTGCAGTACAGTACAAGGAATAGGGTTGTAAAAAAATAAACTTTAAAATATTAATTTAGACAAAGACAATAGTCGGTGTTACAAAGAAATACAAAGAAAAAGACAATAGTCGGTGTTACAAAGAAATACAAAGAAAAAACCCAAAGTAAAAATATTTTCTAATCTAACTTAATAGCTACGGCCTTACAATAAAACATAGGCGTGAGAAACAAGTCATAAAACACAGCTAAACTACGAGCTTAAAATTAACAGATTATTTTCATTTAGGTATAATTAGCGTAAGGCGTAATGTGGGACACAGTCGCCACAATGTTTATTGTAATATTTTGTATCTGCTTTTATTAGATTTCGATATTCTGTAGTATTGGTATAGATAATAATATATCTAGCGTTTTTACCTTCTTCTTCTTCTTTATCAACCGATAGACGTCCACTGCTGGACAAAGGTCTCTTGCACTTCTACAGGCCTCGGTCTTGTGCCGCCTGGATCCAGCGGCTCCCTGCGACTCGTTTGATGTCGTCGGTCCACCTGGTGGGGGGTCTGCCAACACTGCGCTTCCCGGCGCGGGGTCGCCACTCCAGCACCTTGGGAGTTGGGACCCCAACGACCATCAGCTCTTCGAACTATGTGCCCCGCCCATTTCCACTTCAGTTTCGCGACTCGCTGAGCTATGTCGGTGACTCTGGTTCTCCTACGGATCTCCTCATTTCTGATTCGATCCCGCAGGGACACTCCGAGCATAGCTCTCTCCATCGCCCGCTGAGCGGTCCTGAGCCTACTTATGAGGCCCTTAGTTAGCGAACATTTTTACCTATAAGGACTAAACTCTTGACTGCGATTAAGACCTGATGGTAAGTTTGGATGGCAGCCTTAATTGGAGCGCGCTTATTTAGAAAATTCTTATTCATTCTAGATAAACTTAAAGGACATATTTTACAACGTTATTTATGACATAAAATAAAATTGAGCTTCATAACTTTACTAGCAAAAGACGTTTTTTTTTTCGATAGGAAAAAGAGACCTTTATTAAGTTTCCTGGCTTTAAGACTGGGTTTTCACGGCGCGTTTCGCACCCGCGCCCGCAGCGGTTGCGGTACCAAATTTTACCCGCCCGCCGCGGGCGCAAACAGCGCCCTGGAAATTGCTACTTCATCTTCCATACAAATCTGCATTCTACGGAGGCCGCGGGCCCGCAACCGCTGCGGGCGCGGGCCGCGAACCGCGCCGTAGAAACCCAGTCTTACTTTACTACAGCCCGTTTTCACCGCAGCCGCAGCGGTTGCGGGAAAGGACCGCAAAAATGACGTCAGAAGGGGAGAACACCTCCCGCCTACGTCCCCGTCGCGGGCGCAAACTGCGTTGTGATTTTTTTTTTTTTTTGAAAAAAATATCAGCCAAGTAGAACCTGACTAATATTCTCCTCTCCCCTCCAAATAAGCGTTAAACTTGTGTTAGGAGTGGGCACGACAATAGTGCAACGGGTAGGTTCGAACCTGCGACCATTCAGTTTTCAGTCCGCACCTTTAACCGTTGGGCTATTGAGGCTTCATTGTTTTTGCTATTTCACTTTCCAAACAAATTTACATTCTACAGGTGTTAACCGCTCCATAGGTACAGGGGTTTAGACTGAGTTTCCACTGCGCGGTTCGCGGCCCGCGCCCGCAGCGGTTGCGGGCCCGCGGCCTCCGTAGAATGCAGATTTGTATGGAAAATGAAGTTTCAATTTCCACGGCGCGGTTTGCGCCCGCGGCAGGCGCGGTAACAGCGGTACCGCAACCGCTGCGGGCGCGGGTGCGAACCGCGCCGTGGAAACCCAGTCTCAGTCTATATGTGCTAGATATTATTCTTTTTCTTCTACTTCTTCTAGTGCCATCTCCTACCGAAGGTTGGCAATCATTTAGGCTAACTGGATTTTATTCACTACTGCCCTAAACAATGATTTTGAGCTCATATTGAACCACTGGCGAAGGTTCTTAAGCCAGGATGTTCGTCTGCGTCCAGGTCTTCACAGATACATTATTCACAGAAATTTATTATGTCACGTATCGCTGTCGCGCGACGCGGTGGCCTACCTCAGATTACCTTACCGATGCCGGCGAGCCTTTGACACTCTAAAACACCTATATCCTTCGCAAATACCCCTAAACCTCGCATGGATCTCTACAAAATAACTTCCAAACCAAATACTGATGGGCCTGAGCGCGGCACATGACACAGGCGTGCGTCAAAGCCTTTACATTCCATACATGTACCCAAATACGTACATTCTACAAACAACACCGCTGCCAGGGCGAAATTACCCCTATTGTTATAGCGTTCGAGTCCAAATCGCATTGTGAAACGTTGCAGCAAATGTGTAGCGAAAATTGCATGACTCGACGCATCCGAGCTTTGGAGCAAAATAATCATAGATTATCTAATAGATGCGCTTATTGTAGACGCGACACAATGTCGCAAATGTGAAAGTTGAAGCCCCAATAGTTCAACGTCAAAGGTGCGGACGGAAATCTCGGAAAAGGTCGACGGTTCGATCGATGAGCAACATATATGTGTATAACAAGAAAATTATACAAGTGTAAATTGAAAATTTAAAACACCCCCGACATGAGAATCTATGGCTGTCGAAGTTATCAATGAATTGTCATTTAACGATTATACTGGCACGCGTGAAGCACTTAATCGAGTAATCATACGCCAAAAATGCCTTACATCATTTTGGAAAAGAGCTGGTACTCTTACACTGCTAGACCGATATTAACCAAACATAGCTAAGAACCACCGCAAGGAAACTGGCTTTCAAATGAAAAATCGGAATCGGTCCATCCGTTTGAGAGCTACGATGCCACAGAAAGACACACACACACACACACACACACAGGCAGACATCAACGTCAACTTATAACACCCCACTTTTTGCGTCGGGGGTTAAAAAACCCCAACTTCGTTAAAACATATTATTATCAACTAAAAATTCAAAATTTATACAGTTATGTTCTTCTTCTGAGAATTAGGGGTCAAACATTAGGCGTTAGGCATACATTTAAGCTTAACTCACTTTGATGCATCTGTAATTACAGTGTTTAGTCTTTGACACAACTCAGCTAAACAAAACTGAAGATCCGGTTCAGACAATGCATGACTGTGTCGTGACAGACTTCAAACTTCGTCCTCTGAAGATTAGCGGCCAAGCATTAGGCGTTGGGCATAAACTAAGTTACGATTTGATGCATCTGTAGTTAGGTACAGTGTTTTCGTCTTTGACTCAGCTCAGCCTAACAAAACGGAACATCCGGTTCAGCTATGCATGGCATAGTTTTCTTATGAGAATTAACGGACAAGCAAGGCGTTAGGCATAAACTAAATTACAATTTGACGCGTCTGTAGTTACAGTGTTATAGTCTTTGACTCAGCTCAGCCAAACAAAACGGAAGATCCGGTTCAGACTGTGCATGACTCGGCCCTCCACTAGGATTAGGTAGTCTAGCATTAGGCGTTAGGGCATAAGTGCCTACACTTGATAGTTTTAGTCACGGCGCGAACCCTCTGTAAATATTACCTACTCTATACACACAAGTATAGTACAGCTTCGTCTGGTTTGAAAATCTTTCACTTTTAAGAGGAAATAGAAATTGCTATATAGATGGGATATAGCATGCAGCCTGATAGCTTCTTGGTTAAGACCTCGGCCGCCCTTTAATTTTATTTATTTTATTTTATTTTTATTATTCTGTACATATTAAAATTAATAAATATAATAATAGAATTAGTGGACAAAGGAAAAGCTTATCTCTAAGTAGAGATTTCTTACAGCTTCCCTCGAAAGTGAGTAAGGTGAAATTATAAAGTGGTATAGGTCTGAGATGTACATCCCTACAATATACCATAAGATAACATACATACATACTATACCTAAATAAATAATATAGCTACAAATACACACAAATAATATATAAATAATATAAATAATACATACATAAATACATATAACAATATACCTTATATAAGGTATATTATACATAAAGATATTATATAACATAATATATTATATAATACATAAAGAGAGATAGTGCTCCTTTACTCTAAATTTAAATGTGTGTATTGATTGACTGTCTCTAATATGCTCAGGAAGTAAGTTCCATAAGCGAGTAGCTTCAGAGGAAAAAGAATATTTGTAGAAAATAGTGTTAAAAGGGGTAATATCAAGAGGTTTTTTGGTGACGCATGCCCGCAAAGGTCTTGCAGGCGGAAGTGATACCTTAAAACGCTCTCGTAAGTAATCAGGAGAAGAACTATTGTTAAGGATATTATAAAGAACAGTTACAATATGCAAGTTCCGGCGAAAACGAATTGGGAGCCACTTTAATTGACGACGAAAATTGGAGACGTGATCGAATTTGCGCAGTCCGTATATAAAGCGTATGCACAAATTCTGAAGTCGTTCGGGTTTGTCAAGTAGCTCTTCGGTGGCATCTAAGTAGCAGACGTCAGCGTAATCAAGGGTAGTAAGTAGTAACAAGGATTGTGCTAACATGATTTTAGTACGTAAGGGAAGGAAATTCTGCAGCCTCCTCAACGAATGAATAGAGTAATGCAGTCTTTTACTGACTTGATTTATGTGAGCTGACCAGACCAGGTTACCATCCATTTAGTCCTAAGTTTTTAGCCTAAGTTTTTTTTAATAATGTGTGCGAACCCCAGACCTCAAACTTTTTGGATTCTGATAAGATAAGTACTATCCGTCCTCTTCAAGTTGGCCGCTACCTCCCGTCGCGCTTCCCCGCACCGCATCTAGTCAGAGCTGCGATTGTCTGAAAATTGCCGATCAAAATCTTATTCAATTCATGGCATTAGCGTCAAAGTAAAATATGCCTTGACTGTATTGATTTAAAGTCACAAATTCAGTACGACCGATTCTAACATGGAGCGGTATGGCGCGTATATACATACCTGAACATTAAAAGAATGCATACACGAAATTGAGCTATAATACAATGCTGTTATGGTTTATTTTATTTTGACGCTAATGCCATCGAATAGAAAGAAAGAAAGAAAGAAAGAAAAATCATTTATTTGGAACTCACATATTATGTTATAGTGACACATACTGATGCACGACAGAAGTCAGAACAAAACATTTGTGGTCCCAAAATGGTCTCCACTCAGCATAAATGCTATGCCTGTGGAGGAAGCACAGGCACAGCGCTGGTCTTCCGTGGGACCAGTAAGTCCGGATGACTGAACAAGATATTATGTTAAAGTAGAAGTGTGTAGAAAATAGTGAATATTATGATAGATAAATAATAATAAATTAATAACAGATAATTATAGTAGCAGTATAATATAGTATAATATAGTATAACATAGTATAATATAATATAAACATAAAATAGCTATGATAAAAATATGAAAATTGTTAGTCCTAATATGAAAATATGAGCTCAGGGGCGCCTAACCAACCTCACCTTTTTGCTGACAAAGCAATATCTTTCTTAAATTTGCTTTAAACCAATTTTTTGATTTGCTTACATCGCGCAACTTTTAGACAATCGGCAGACCCACTTAGTACATTATAGCAACATACCGCTCGCGATAGTCAGAACCGTGTTTTTCAGACATTAATTGTTAGGTATTGTTACGCTTTAAATTTGTTTTATTTAGCTGTTTACTTTTTTTTTTATATATATATTTTTTTTAAATAAAGAATATTATAGTCAAATTGAAGTTGACTAATATCCTTCCTATCCCCTCCAACTAAGCGGAAAGCTTGTGCTAGGAGTGGGTACGACAATAGTGCATCGGGTGAGATTCGAACCTGCGACCTTTCAGTTTTCAGTCCGCACCTTTAAACGTTGGGCTATTGAGGCTTTTATTTTATTAACCCCGGACGCAAAAAGAGAGGGGTGTTATAAGTTTAACGTGTCTGTCTGTGTATCTGTGTATCTGTCTGTGGTAGCGTAGCTCCCAAACCGATGAACCGATTTTCATTTAGTTTTTTATTGTTGTTTGGTTACCTCCTATAATTGTTCGTGTGTAGTTTTCTACCATGAGTAAAAAAGGAAAAGTTTTGCACAGCGTAGACTATTTATAACTTTCATTAATGACTTTCTTAGAAGAGGAGAAAAGTAAGCTTTTCGACATTCAAGACGTCATTGCCATGAAAAGCATTGGCAGAAAAGAAAACTTCCGAGTTCCGACACACTGTCATGGTAACAGTAAAAAAAAATTAAGTGGCACTCGGGGACTGCCGCGGTAAAGCTATTGCATAGCATTTTTATCAACTTATGCAATTATAATATTTATGCAATATTTTTTTTGCATAATAAAAATTATGCAAAAAAATAATTAAAAAACAAGCAAACAAGAAAAGCGCACTGACACTACTTCGCGAGTGAGATTCGAACCTGCGACATCATACACCATACAGTAAAAAAAACCGGCCGCTCGCACACTGCGCCAAACAGAGCTACTTGTGAACGTCTAAAATGTTGAACGGTTACTGAACGACGGTGTTAGGTTTTTTTCGTTACGGAATTTCTTGATTCGGTCGCCGCGCTCAAACTGTTTGTCCTAGTTCAAAGCCCGTGATAAAAGCTATGTAATAGCTTAAAAATCAATTGTTTTTGTCAACGGTACAGTATGACGTAATTTTGTAACGGTTGTCGCCAGCCAACTTGAAGCGGACGTGTAGTATGTAGGTGTATTTAATATTTATACCTATACTTACCACCATTATGTAGGTATATATGTGGAAACGCGTTGTGGTCGACCTTCACCTCATTTCCATACGTACCTACTTTACTAGATACCTACTCGTAAAACTGAGAGTAGTAACATTCAAAAAGTGTACCTATGTACAGACCCTGCAATTTATTATATTTGCAATCTAAATCTTTGGACTTTGAATTTGCAGTTTGCTCGCACTCGCTATCAAATCAAAACAAAACATTCATAATAATATTTCAATACAAAAACCCTACGTAACCGGACGCACGGCGAACTTTATTTCAGAACAAGCCTACACATCAACCTAAAACCAGCCTTATTTCTATCGTAGTACAGTTGAAATTCGATTAGCGGATATCATTTATGAAAGCAATTCACAACTCTCGCCAGCTGCATACTGTATGGGTGCGAGAACGATAGCAACGCATTCCATCCCGCTCTAACCTATGGGAAAGCGGCATAGCATTTGCTTGCCGGTTTGAACACGCGACGTTGCCGGTCTGACCGGACGCCGCCCGTTCCCGGCAAGCATGACATCAGTATTCTAGTTACAACCGGCAGTGCTATACGCATTTTTAACGATAATTTTTACATATTTTAAGTGTTTTTAAAGTGAATTTCGCTAAGAATTTATTGGTGTAAATTCAAATAGTTTGGGTGTTGACAAAAATGACAGCAGAGGGCGCCATAATGGACGCGGCGATTTTCAAAATGTCGGAATCCGATGAATCAGACGATAGTAATAATTGTAAGTTGTTTTGTGGAAATATTATTCTTGTTTTAGACTATATTGTATTGAAGCACTGATAGCCTTGTGATTAGGACTGTGGTCTCCTATTCGGGGGGTCGCAGGTTCGATCCCGGGTACGCACCTCTGACTTTTCGGAGTCAAGTGCGTTTAAGCAATTAAATATCACTTGCTTCAACGGTGAAGGAAAACATCGTGAGGAAACCTGCACACCTGAGAGTTCTTCATAATGTTCTTGAAGGTGTGTGAAGTCCGCCAATTCGCATTGGGCCAGCGTGGTGGACTATGGCCTATAACCCTTCTCTGAGAGGAAACCTGCGCTCAGTAGTGAGCCGTTGATGGGTTGCTAATGATGATGAGACTATGTATTAGGAATTTAAGCAGTATGTTAGTATATAATTAACTTAATTTAAGAGCTTTACCATATTTTACGATTTATTAAGGTTATATGGGGGTACCCACCTACTTAGTAAAAGTAGTGCAAGAAAGGCGAAAGAAACTAAGGAAAGAAAATATTTTGTTGCATCTGTCCATAATCTCTAAAAGTTTTTTGTAGCATAGCTTTTTGTACCTATCCAAGGTTCGATTTCCACTTAAAATACTGTAGGTAGGTTTCTATTACTGAAAGTACCTATCCCAACCTCGCATCGGGATTCGCAGCGTTGGAGGACCCCCCATCAGATCCAGGACGGACTATCTCATGCACGTCCTGGATACAAGAGACACAAGATCGTGTTCTGTGGCGATCGTTGCAAGCGAGCCCAACCGTGACAGTCCGTCTGTTAAGCTGACGACTATACCTACAGACCTACTTTTAACTTTATTATTTCATACATTTAGTTAAGTACAAATATAGAAATTGAACATTAATCCTTTGCAAAAGAGTTTATATTTCAATGTGATTCTGATACACTTGTTATCTTACGATATTACTCCACGCAAATGCATTGTGATAAGACGTAACGTCATTTTGCCAGTTTATCTGTATTTTCACAGTAAAATGACCTTTATTTCTTAAGTAAATGGCGATATTTTTAAATGGACTTTTCTATTAGATATTGTGCTGAACTACTATGCCATTGAAATGTTGGTTTAATACTCAAAGTTGAAATGCAATCATATAGCATAACATTCGGCGTAGCCTTGTCTTCGTTGAGCGTTACCTCTGTCACATACAGGGGAAAGTTAAGTAACTTAAAAATTATGTTAAGTTACTTAACATCATTTTAGGGATTTTGCCAACTAATCAAATCGGACACTACTATATTTATTAAACGTCATAATCGGATTAAAAAAGTAACAAACCGATTTCAATGGGATCTAACGGGAAGTAGGTAAAACAAACCAAAAAATTATTTTCCAAATTGGTTCATAAACGACGGAGTTCCTGAGGTAATAAACATAAAAAAGCGCTGAATCAATTTCGATAAAATTAAGGTGTGAAGTATCTGTATAACCTACCAAACAAAAAAGGATCATCAAAATCAATTCATAATTAGCGGAATAATCGCGTAGCAAACACTAAAAAATTAAATATATTTTTTAACATAATTGATTTACCCAGGCCTTCACTGTAAGTGTAAAGATATTTGGCGCAGTAGTGAGTGCCGCTGTGGCATAGTACAAACAGAATAGTAGGCTAACTAAGGCCGATCGGCGAGTTAATTACCTACTCTTGCGTTGACGCCTAGGGTTGTCACTTTTATTTTTGACTAGCTGATGCCCGCGATTATTAATAGGTAGGTTACTACTTTTATTGAAAAATTAAACAAACAAAAAAGAGCGAGCGTGCGACGTAATACGCAATTGCGCGCGATTAGCACAGCGGCGCGATATATACAAAAGTACTCTGTGGCGCGCCGCGCGGCCCGTACTGCCGGCCGATTGAGCCGGTTGAGACTTTGCGAATGTGTGCGTGAAACTTCCGTGCGTACACGGCGCCCGGTGCTCACGCAAACATTCAAACCGGCGGCGGCCACTTTGTATGAAGTTAGCCTACTATTCTGTTTGTACTATGGCTGTGGTCTTATAACTGGGAGGTCTCGGGTTCGATTCCCGGCGGGGGCAATTTGGGAATTCATAATTTCTGAATTGTCTCTGGTCTGGTCTGGTGGGAGACTTTGTCGATGGCTAGTTACCACCCTGCCATCAAAGACGTGCCCCCAAGCGATTTAGCGTTCCGGCACGATGGCGTATAGAAACCGATTAGGGGTACCTATGGGTTGAATGTACACTGCCATACCCCTTCCAAAATAGCCCGCTACCACTTAAACTGCATCAACTGCGTCTCTTACCATCAGGTTAGGTCAGTCAAGGACTATCTTACCATCGAATAAAAAAAAATAAGCAAGATTTTTCAAAAACACTTTTTCTTCCAGGTTCATTCAAGCTGACAATATCAACGGAGCAACTGATCCAGTCCATACACAACAGGAGTTGTCTATGGAACAAGTACGATGTGACCTATAGGGACAAGAAAGCTAGGGACAAAGCCTGGACTGAGGTGTACAAAGAAGTCTACTCGGAATTTGATACGCTGAAGGAAAAGATGAAGGCTAGAGTCGGTATGTATCTGGAATATGGTCAAATATGGTCGAGTGAAGCAACGGCCGGACGTGAAATAAATAATTTTGAATTTGAATAAAAATATTTACATAGCCTAGGTAGTTAGTTAGGTCTCCTATTCGGGGGGTTGCAGGTTCGATCCCGGGCTTAACTTAGAAAAGCCAGGGGTGCCTAGCTCTGGCTTTTCAAAGTGCGTTTAAGAAATTAAATACCTATCACTTGCTTCAACGCTAAAGGAAAACATCGTGAGGAAACCTGCACACCTGAGAGTTTTTCATAATGTTCTCAAAGGTGTGTGAAGTCTGCCAATTTGCATTTGGCCAGCGTGGTGGACTATGGCCTATAACCCTTCTCTGAGACTTACGTTCAGTAGTGAGCCGTTGATGGGTTGCTGACGATGACGATGGCGATGATGATGATGATGATGATGACTTATTGTGAGGATGAAATGAAGAGATCCGTAGGAGAACCAAAATTAACAACCATAGCTCAGCGAATTACGAAGGCTGATGTGGAAATGGGCGGGCACATATTTAATATAACTGATGGTCGTTGGGGTCCTAAGGTCTTCGTATAGCGACCTTACACTGAGAAATACAACAAACGCTACTGAAGAAGGCCTTCCGCTAGGATAATCTTAAGGAAGTTTCTGGCAGACAAGATTCAAGACACTTTCAAGAAAAAGATTTTTAAAACGCTTTCAAGAGATCTATGTTAAGTTGTGAACGGTATAGATGATGATGACGTTGGTTCTAGTTAGAATAGAATAGAATAGAAATATTTTTTATTCAAATTAACTTTTTACTAGTGCTTTTGAATCATCTGACTCTACCACTGGTTCGGAATGCCCTTCCTGCCGAGAAGAACTAGCAAGAAACTCGGCGGTTGCTCTTTTCAAAACCAGTTTACAATACAATAAATACTATGTTATGTATGCAGTGTTTCCACAATGAGGGAAGTTGTAAGTTGTAGAACGTGACGTATTAGCCAATATGCACGCATCTAACAACTTAATGAGGGTGAGTGTAACGCATTAAGTGATCAGTCTACTGATTCAATAGAAGCCGTGATAATTGTTCAGTGGTCAATTAGTACGGAGGTCGCCGACTCAGTTACACTCCCTAAATGCAGGTCACTGGCTTAACACTACATCTTCAACATAATATTATAATTGAAAAATAATAAAAGTGAAAGCAATGATAACCTAGTGCTTAAAACTGTGGTTTCTTATTCGGGGGGTCGCAGGTTCGATCCCGGGTTTGCACCTCTGACTTTTCGGAGTCAAGTGCGTTTAAGCAATTAAATATCACTTGCTTCAATTGTGAAGGAAAACATCGTGAGGAAACCTGCACATCTGAGAGTTCTTTATAGTGTTCTTAAAGGTGTGTGAATTCCGCCAATTCGCATTGGGCCAGCGTGGTGGACTATGGCCTATAACCCTTCTCTGAGAGGAGACCTGCGCTCAGTAGTGAGCCGTTGATGGGTTGTTGATGGAGGGGGAGGCCTAAGACTCTGTTACATTTTCGGTGAGCAGGTCACTGGCTTAACGCTACTATAATTCAATAATTACTACTCTACAATTCAACCATCATTGGGTTTAGTTAATAACTAGGTGGGACTGTGAAAATGTGGATAAAAATTATTGTGGCAAGTGTAAATTGAAAATTACCCCAACATGTGGAATACAATATGGATAATTATATGAGCAATGAGCAATAAAGACAAAAAAATCCTGATTAAAATGAAATGGAAACCAAACATTTCTAAAGAAACTTGAGTCTCAGATAGAATTTTATTATTACAACTTGTAATAATAAAATTCTATCTTTTACAAGCTTTTATTTAGCTTGACCAGTTTATTTATTCATTTGTTTGTTTGGGTCAAATCTTGCAAGATGAATTAGACCCACTTCCCGGTTTCTGATCGAGCTGAAATTTTGCATTTGTGTGTAAATCGGATGACAATGCAATATTATTGTGACATGGAGCTGATCTGATGATGGAGACGGAAGAAGGCTATCGGAACTCTGTAATAAAACGACGTAACCCCATCGAGTTTGGGCTCGTTTGATTCGTCATAACAAGTACTCTGATCCGAAAAAAGCTTGCATTTAAAAATAAAATTTTTAATTTACACTTGTTTTTGTTTCAGGACAACAGATATCAAAAAAATGGTTCAACATACGTGACGCTTACGTCAAATCATCTAAACAAGGAAGACCTTACATCTACATGAATATCCTAGGTTTCCTGGACCCAATCATACTAGGAGACAAGAGTATAGGTAATCAAGAGTCATATTTAGAGGAAGATCAAAACGAAAGTTGGTTTCAAACCTCGTTCGTTGATATGGATGAGAAGCCAAAGAAGAAAAAACGTAAAGTAGACGTTGTAGCTAAAGATTTTTTAGATATAACTGAACCTGATAGTAATAACCTTGTTTCTATACTTGCTCGATTAGTTGACAAAGAGGAAGATGAAGACAGGGCGTTCTTTACGTCCTTAGTGCCATCTGTTAAGTCACTAACGGATAATTCTAAGTTGGAATTCAAAATAGAAGTAATGAAATTGTTGAAAGAGTTTAAAAGGAAGGATAATGTAGGCGGGTTCATTAAAGAGCGTGAAAGTGATTCTGATTAAATGCAAAATTGAGAAATTACTAACAAGTTAGAACGAAGTTCCTTATCGCGCGTTGCGAAAGGGGGCTAGACGGAAAAAATTAAGACCAGAAGTTGTAACGACACCTTTATAATTTTCCTTTATGGCCTAAAAAATATCTTATATAATAATTTCAACGAGTTGTGCATCACTCCTGTTGCGCAATTGGCTCGCGTGCGGCTGTTAACCGAAAGATTGGTGGTTCGAGCCCACCCGGGGGCGCGAAATATTATTTTCATTTTTTATTTTATAAAACTATTTTAATTTTAATATTTTATAAAATCGATATTTAGGCTTCCCTGGGGTCATTTTGATTTTCATCGATAGAAAAATCATGATAAAAATGTATACCCGAATAAATATTTTCTTTATACCTCGAATAGAACTTGAATTTAATATTTTTATAATAATAACTTCGTTCCTATCTGTTGTCCCACGACACCACACGACTTTTTTTAACAACAGTTTTTTTAATTAAGATTTGCGAAAAATGTTCCTTAAAAAAATTAAAAGGAGAAGAAGAATTATTATTATTGAGGGCCTATTTCTGAATCGAACCGAGGATTAAACTGGTAATTTGACAGATATTCAATATTATAAATATACAGTGAAATAAAAAAACGAAGGTCTTGAAACTAAGATGATAAAGAACTTTTAAATAATGTGGAATCAAAAACTTTTGTAATACAAAAAAAGAGAACCGTTTTTTTTATAATCCAGGGTAGACCAATATTTTTAGATTTAAATAAAAAATGTAAATATGAGTAACAAGGTGTTTTATTGCTTTATATCTTCTTCTTCTTCTTCTTTATCAACCTTGAGACGTCTACTGCTGGACATAGGTCTCCTGCATGGACCTCCACAGGCTTCGGTCTTGCGCCGCCTGAATCCAGCGGCTCCCTACGACTCGTTTGATGTCGTCGGTCCACCTGGTGGGGGGCCTGCCAACACTGCGTTTCCCGGTGCGTGGTCGCCACTCCAGCGCCTTGGGACCCCAACGACCATCAGCTCTTCAAACCTTGTGCCGAGAACCAAAGTCACTAACATAGCTTAGCGAGTCGCAAAACTGAAGAGGAAATGGGCAGGGCACTTTATATCTGAACACAATTAATTAAGTAATTTGTATGTTTTTGAAACACTATTTCCATTTTATCCCACTCAACTGTGTCTACAGCTTAAAAAGCAACGATAGCTCAGTGGTCAAGATTTCAGCTTTCTTGCTGGGGAGTCCGGGGTTTGATTCCCGGCATAAAAATCCCCTGGGCATTTGTTTTCTGAAATAAAAAGTAGCTTTTGTCAGTGTCGGGTTTTCAACTATACCCTGGATGCAAAAAGTAATTCTGTTGGAACTTGATTGAAAGACATTCATAATAATATTAGTTAGTAAAGAAGTCTTTCTTCTTCATTAGTCTTAATGGAAGGCCTCAAGCTAAGTCTTAATAAGATCTATTTACTGTACATTTACAAAATATCTATGAACTAGCGACTATTTTTAACCGACTTCAAAAAAGCGGGAGGTTCTCGATTTTGTCGGAATCTTTTTTTATGTATGTTCACCGATTACTCGAAGACCTAACCTACACCGATTCGAAAAATTCTTTTTTTTGTTTTTAAGGGTATACTTTCCAGGTGGTCCCATTTACATTGTATCGAAATCGGTCGAGCTGTTTTTAAAAAATCAACAATAAATTATATCCTTAGTGGTCGAGATGTTTAAGTTTTTGATATGAAAGATGTTTAACTTAATTAGCTGACAAATTCATGGAATATTTTAGATGCATACAACTCTTACCTAAGGAATTTTCGGCATTAAACTAGTTTTTTCGTAAATTAACGCCTATTTAAAGTGTGGTGAAACTTTTGTTGCTATAACCTTGACATTTAGTACATCTGCCACAATAATATTCAAGTAGACGCATTACCTACAAATGTTTTTTGTATGGTCCTACTCCTACCCTCCGATGGTCTAGTGACTAGTCGACAAAAGTGCTAAGTAAATATTTTAGTATGAACATTTTAACAATAAATTCATTAAGTGTTGCACTATCACGATGCATCATAGACTTAATATTTATTTATTATTATATTATACTAACGTAAGAAGAAATACAATAGAGCGACGATCGAAAAAAATCTGAGACTAAAGACTGAGTTAAAACCACAAAAACAGACAGCTTAATGGCTCCAATATTATGGTCGAGCAAAGCAACGGCTGGATCACGTATCATGCTCGTGAACGGGTGCCTCCAGCGGGAAGGGGGCTACTTTCTGTCAGCCCGTCTTAAATTCTCAAACTCAAACTCAAAACTCAAACTCAAACTCAAAATTATTTATTTCATGTAGGCCAACCTGTGGCTCTTATGACACGTCAAGATTCTACCACCGCCCGGTTCGGAAAGCGGATTCTGCTGAGAAGAGAAGAAAAATTGAATTGTAGTACGTTTTTTTCTTGGAACTTCCCCTCATTGTGGAAACATTATATTCTATTCTAAGAAAGATGCACAGGTTAAATTAGTATGGCATCCAGCTGCCCACAAGATAGTATAAAAACTTATTTTTTTTTTTTTTTTTTATTGATCAAGCTCTGTAACAAATACATTTTAACATACATATTATCTGTCATCCTCTAAGAAACTTTACGTTTATGTTGAGGATGGCGAGTTCACATTAATATAAAATACTTATATATAATACAAAAAACTATTTACTATCTAATACTAGAATAATATATAGGAGCAGCCTAAAAGAACAGATAAAATGAAAAAGGAACAAACAAAATTACAATGTAGTAGCTACTTATTACTTATTACAATATTGTAAAATGATTATTTTGAAAAGAGCAACTGCTGAGTTTCTTGCCGGCTCTTCTCAGTAGAATCTGCTTTTCCGAACCGGTGGTACGGTAGGGTGCATATGGTAACTAGCCACGTCCAAAGCCTCCTACCAGAAGACCACAGCGCTCATCACTGCGCAAGGGAGGTCGTCAAAATATTATTTCAGGTACATGGCCATTAAAATTCAACGGAGCAGAGTTCTTAACATCGATTGCATGACTTATTCTACAAGAAACGTCAATAATAATATTATTCACAGTATATTTTATCAACACAAATTATCAGGTTATATTCCGGCTTCCGATAAGTATAGGTTTAGGACGTGGTCCAATGGTAGGATAAAAAGATTTGATCATAATTCGCGATTATGATTATAATTTGATATAAAAAAATACTTTTTAATAATTTAAATAGCTACTTCAAACGCCCGTGCCACTACAAAGTATATAATTTACTAGCTGACCCGGCGAAATTCGTATCGCCAACTTATCCGTATGAATAAAACAAATAATCTATCCTAATCCAATAAAAACTATCCTATCTTTCAAGTTGGACCAAATTACAGATAGTTACGAAGTTTGATCAAAATCGGTTAAGTAGTTAAGGAGTCCATCGCGGACAAACAACGTGACACGTAATTTATATATATTATAAGATTGTTGATATTTTAAAAACCGTTCGACCGATTTCGATAAAATTAATATGGGACCACCTGGGGAGTATATAGGTATACCCTTTCACACAAAAAAAGAATTTTCCAAATTGGTTCCGGCGTCTTCGAGTAATCGGTGAACATATATGAAAAAAAAAAAAGATTCTGAGGAGACCAATTGATAACATCCTTTTTTTTTTAAGTCGGTTAAAAAAAGACTCCGACGAATTGAGAACCTCCTACTTTTTTCAGTCGGTTAAAAAGCCTACGTCACACTTTAAGTCCTCATGAGGATACTGACCTAGGATAATAGGTCCTTAGGCTACTTTTAATCCCAGAAATCAAAGGGTTCCTGAGGGATTTTCAAAGAACCTAACTCAATAAAAATAGTGGGGATAATAATATAATACTCGCTTATATCTTATACCACACTAGGTTTAGATCAAGTAATGAGGCTTGCCATTTGCATATTATAAATGTTAATACAGCTATTGATTTTGTAATGATACTTAATGAAGGCCTATGATCGCAGATTCGCAGCCTCCGATATTGTGAGCATTATTAAGTTTAATATCAACTAATTTAATCTAATTTAGACTGAACTGTCTCACGTTTGGGTAAAGCCTATGTCACTCTCCAGGTGCTCAACTATACACATGCAAATAATCGCGTCGATCCATTGCTCCGTTGCTGCGTGATTAAAGGACTAACAAAGTAACGCACATTCGCATCATATTAATATTTATGTTATAAATGGTAAATAATGTGTGTTTGTTTGTTGGTTTGTCCTTCAATCACGCCGCAACAGAGCTACGAATTGACGTGATTTGTTGCATGGGTATAGTTGAGGACCTAGAGAGTGACAATAGACTACTTTATATCCCAAAAAATCAAAGAGTTCCCGAGGGATTTTAAAATCCAAATCAACTTGGACGATGTCGCGGGCGTCAGCTAATTAAATATGATTTAATGAATGACTGAGTGCGGCAGTAAATGTATCCATTACAGATATAAAGTGGTTAATGGTTATAGTAGGCAGTAGGTTCTGCCGTCGACCCCTCAGCTTCCGCGCACTTTGCCTAATTGGAATCCCATCGACCCCAGGCCTTAGTGCAGTTTTTAATTGACGTTAATTAGATTCCGAGCGAGGTGGAGGATGGTTCTTTTTTGCTCAGTAATTTATATAGGTTAGGTTTCTCGTTTAACTTAATTTAAGCACCTGTAATGAAGTTAAGGATGTTTTTTAAGCTACAAAGCTAGAGTTGGGAAAAACTAGAGTTAGTTGACCGAGCGAAGGGAAGGTCTCTGAGTCTACTTGAGTGAATTTGCACTTGTCCGTGCGTCCGTCTGTCACGAGCCTTATAACTTCTGAATTACTGAACGTAATTACTTCAAATTTAAATATGATTTGTAAATCGATGGCCTTCAGCTGAATATTGCTTAAAAAGTTATAAAAATCTTTATTTCAGGGCGCTCTCATAGAAGCGAATGCGACGTAAAATATATTTTTATAGCGTTACATAGGGTTGAGGCATATCATTTTAAAGATAATTTGGAACGGAGTACAAGGGCTACCTACATTATAATTCTATGCCTGATGCTAGCTTTACATGTTCGCCCATCGCGACGGCCCACTATGATGGGCCATCGTGTAGAAGGCGTAGTAGCGTACGATGGTCTTGGGTTGGCGTCGGTGTCGGTATTTCGGCCGCACATCAAACGACAGAGGGCCAGTGAATGGCCAGTGACTGCGGTACGCATCTACACGTGGCCTACTACTCAGTGTCTGCTCGTTATTGAGTGCTGACCCGACGTTGCAATACTTTCTTTACGATCTACCTTCTGTTTGTTTATTTACTGTTTATTTTTGTGTTTTGTAAAATGTTTTTCTCGTACTCTTGATAAAGATAAAAAAATCACGCGAATCGGTTCTGAAGTTCCGGCGAAATCGGTGGGAATACATAGAAACAAAAAAGATGCCGACTGAAATGAGAACCTCCTCCTTTTTGGAAGTCGGTTAAAAATAGTACGCGTTTAATAAATATGTACAATATTGTCCCAGCGGCGATAGCTTCCACGTTCATCTTGTTTAAAAAAATTAAGTGGCACTCGGGGACTGCCGCGGTAAAGCTATTGCATAGCATGTTTTATCAACTTATGCAATTATAATATTTATGCAATATTTTTTTTTGCATAATAAAAATTATGCAAAAAATAATTAAAAAACAAACAAACAAGAATAGCGAACTGTCACTACTTCGCGAGTGAGATTTGAACCTGCGACAACGGCGCTCGAAAGCGGTTGCTCGCCCACTGCGCCAAATAGAGCTACTTAAAACCTCTAAAATGTTGAACGCTTACTGAACGACGGTGTTAGGTTTTTTTCGTTACGGAATTTCTTGATTCGGTCGCCGCGCTCAAAGTTGCTATCGTTTAAATGCGTTGCAACCATTGCATAGCCAATAATCTCACCGACCATTTGATGGGCCAGCGGTGGGCCAACATGTAGAGCTAGCACGAGATTTTTTAGTCACATTGTGGGCAAGATGACATTTAATTAACTCTATCAAGAAAAAAAACATGGACGCTCATTCCGTCAAGTTATTGTTTTCTAATTAGGACGCCATTCTTGTTGTTTTTTGTTAATTAGTTCTCGATAGACAAAGAGCAGAGATACTTCTGGCTCTGACGGCGATTTGTAAGCAAAATTTTAAATTGATGTCCCTTTTTCTAAGGCGCGCTTGCAGAAACGTCTTAACCCAGAGTTAGCAGCTAACTATGGGTTAAAAGGACAGATTTGACCGATTGCGTATACAGCTACTGTCAAAATTACAAATTTATTCCTGGGTTAACTAACTCGACGCGCGCCTTAGAATATTTAGATGAAACGAATGTAATTTACTTGTTACTTCATCAAACTTTGTTCAAAGAACTAGCCGATTCCAATAATTTTTAACGTCCGATGCAAAAAGAAGGGTGTTTTAAGTTTGAACGCTATGTGTGTGTCTGTCTGTTGCACCGTAGCTCTTAAACGGGTGAACCGATTTGGATGCGGTCTTTTGAATTGAAAAGCAGGTTTTCTAGCGGTGGTTCTTAGATATGTTTCATCCAAATCGTTTCAGCCGTTTCAAGGTCATCAGCTGTTTTGTTAGCTACGGTAGGGTTCTTAGACGCATAATGTGTATTTATTTTACTTTCAAACATACGTGTGATCTAAAATTAGAAACACCCATGTATGCTGTAAAACTATGCAACACTATGGAATTCTTGTACCTGATGCTACAGCCAGGATATCCAGCACACTAGTAGATACACTCTTGAATAAAATAATGGCAGATATGTCGTGTTAAGATCCGTTTTAATCACTGTTACTTCGGATTATTTGCAAGGCATGGTAGCCTTGAGCTGATAAGATAATGCAGTATGCAGGATACCCAACTCTTCAGCAACTTACAGTAATAAATGTGTTTGGGTTCAGGAGGGTCTGGGCCTTACTACCTGTTATTTCGTATTTCGTTTCTGCTTTTTCTGAGAGCATTTACCATAGTAATGTATATATTTTTTTACACCATCAGCAAGTAGAGATTTTAACGAACAAAAAGCTCACCGACTTTTTTTAAAAAGCAGATATTTTGACGTGAGTATTTTCAATTGAAAATTAGGCTGCTTTTTTCAATATTAAGTCAAAATAAGGTGAAAAAATAAATATTCTAAATCAAAACAATTACAGTGCGTTTGGGACATCAAAAGTTTTCACCAAATTTCGTTAAATTTTTTTTTTTTTGTAAAAAATAAAAAACCAAAAACTTGGTTATTTGAATTTTTTACAAAAATTTTGAGGTTATGTGAAAAAGTGTAAATTCAAAAGTTGTAGATCTTTTTACTACCTAAAACTTTGCCATTTAACTTTTTTCCATAGGTCTTGTAGTTTTGCCGGAAATCGAGATAAACCGTTTTTTACCCTCAAACCCCCCTCCCCCCACTTCCCGACCTCAGATCGCCCGTAAATTATTTTTCCTTTCATCTTTGTTACATTCTCTTCCTTTTCCAATCGGTTTCATATTACTATAATTTTTTTTTTGAAAAATTATCTACCCTGGTTAGTCCAGGGTAAAAGTATTTTGAAAAGAGCAACTGCCGAGTTTCTTGCTGGTTCTTCTCGGCAGGAACGGCATTCCAAACCAATGGTAGACTCATCGACGATTCAAGAGCACTTGTGAAAAAGTCTATTTGAATAAAAGACATTTCTATTCTATTCTATTCTAACAAATTCATATTTTTTAAACGCTCATAGAATAGAATAGAATAGAAATATTTTTTATTCAAATAAACTTTTACAAGTGCTTTTGAATGGTCAATGAATCTACCACTACAATAACACAGTTAGGTTAGTTAGTTATATCCTGAGCGGGCACATCAGTTTCAGGTGCAGCTTACCATCGCGTCTACATAGGAAGCGCACCTGTCGCGGCGCGTGCTGGAAGCTGCAGATGTAAGCGATAAGAGATCGGAGGTCTTTGACCTGAGGTGCGATTGTCTAAAGTTATTCCATTGATCGTAATCGTATTCGATGACATCAGCGTCAAAGTAAAATATTCCTTGGCTGTATTGATTTAAAGTACAACCGATTCTAACATGGCGCGTTATGGAGCTTATCGTACATACCTAAATGTATAAGAATGCATACACGAAATTGAGCTCTAATTCAATGCTGTTATGGTTTAAAAAAAATAATAATAATAAAAATAACTTTATTGCCATAAGAAATAAAATAATACATTGGTTTTGCCGTTGGTCTTCACACTAGGAAGAACCTGTGTCGTGGAGACCTTAATTATAATTGATAAGTAAAACTTATTAACTACTACATGCTGTACTCCAACAAACAGACGCCACTGGAAGTACGCGAGAACATCTTGACAGGCTGGGAAATAGAATGGCGTGGAGCAGGAAAAGGAGTATGGACCAGGGAGCTCATTAAGGACCTAAAGAGCTGGCACAATAGAAAACATGGAGAGGTCGACCGGTGGCTTACACAGGCGCTCAGTGGCCACGGGGTGTTCAACACCTACCTCTTCGCAATCGGGAAAGCACCAAGCGAGAAGTGCTACTTTTGTGACGAGGAAGACACCCCGAGACACGCAATCTTCCAGTGTACTGCCTGCGCAGACCTGAGTTCAGCGGCACAGGGAGTGGATAGCAATGTAGGGGCCCAAAATCTAATAGCGCGCATGCTGTCAAGCGAAGGGCAGTGGGAAAATTATGGAAAAATGCTGCGCTCCATTATGATGAGGAGAGAAAGGAAAGAAAAGGAAGAAAAGAGGAAGAGAGAAGAATGAAACAATGATCGGTTGGCATGAAGAAATGCTACGCGGTTCCGTGCCAATCTGAAAGACATGGGGAGGTTGTTTTAGTCCGTGCAAGTCGGACACACCCTGCCGGCAGGCAGAAGTCCGAAGGGATTTTTCCTCCCCCGAAGAAAAAAAAAAAAAGTAAAACTTATTGATAAGATAACTAGGTGGGGTGGGTTACCATTAGGTACAAATTAAGTGTATGATAATATTATAATAATAATATGATATAATAATATATTTAAATAATATTACTGCAAAATATATATTACGTATGATATAATTAAATAAATTAGATATAATATGTTTTTGAGGTGTTAAAAAGATTTATTACTTATTTGCCGTTAGTGTATTTAGTATATTTTCCGTAGAATTTTATTGTAATTAATTTTAGAAAAATGTAAGTTAGGTTACGATGGGGCTGACGTGTCCGTATCGGACGAAAGCCTCTTAATAAATTAAGATTAAAAAAAAAAAATATTTTCCGTGTCATCATATGTCAGACTTTTCAGCCAGTTAGTAATTGCCTTCTTGGCTTGTTTTGTTGTACAGCTCCTGAGTTTACACGATTTTGAGACTCGGTTGTATATTTTTGCAATAACAAAGGGGCCGAAACGTACTGCAAAGGCCGTTCTTACGTCCGGCAGATCGACCTTGACAACCCGTCTCTTGAAGATCGAGTCTGCGTTTGGGGATCTTAGGACTTGTCTATGTTTATTTTACTTTGACGCGTTAACCTTAGAGAATCGCACCTCTGAGATGCGATTGTCTAAAATAATCTCTAATTGTGTAAAATAATAGTTGATTGTATTGATTTAAAGTCACAAATACAGTTGAGGACCTGGAGAGTGACATAGGCTACTTTTTATCCCGGAAAATCTAAGAGTTTTCGAGGGCTTTATAAACTAAATCCACGCGGACGAAGTCGCGAGCATCAGCTAGTGATGATATACGCTGCTTCAAAAGATAACCTATTTAAAGCCATTTTACTCTGTTTAAAGGGTTTTATATAAGATTTCCTTACGGGGTTTTTAAAAACCTATTCTTCGTGGATTTAACCACGAAATTAATAAATTATGCTTGATTTAAAAAATATTTAACGTCCATTGAATAATATTATGTGCTGAGTACGGATCGGTCCATACCAGCAAAACGGCATCCACACGTAGTTGCGATTTCTTCTTAAAAACACCGACTTTCCGAGGAGCAATTGAAATTGTTAGAAATTGGAAATTGTTAGAAGAACCGTGAACATTTTTGTTCGGACGGGCACTTCTAAAGCTATTTAGTTCAATAGCTATTTAGTTCTCGTGAACGGGTGCCACCGGCGGGAATGGGGCTACTTTATGTCTGCCCATCTTAAGATAGAAGTTAGTCGGTATGCATTTTTGGAACTTCCCTCATTGTGGAAACACTGCATAATATATAGCATAGTATTTACTGTATTGTAAAGTTTTGAAAAGAGCAACCGCCGAGTATCTTGCTGGTTCTTCTCGGCAGGAAGGGCATTCCGAACCAGTGGTAGATTCATCGACTATTCAAAAGCACTTGTAAAAGTTTATTTGAATAAAAAATATTTCTATTCTATTCTATTCTATTCAATGTTGACGTCACATTCTGTGCCTTGTACCACACACCGAGCCCACGGCAGCTCGTTATCGAACTATGATAAAAAGTCAATTATAACTAGAATGTCACCTGTAAGCTCCAGCCAGGCACTTGCTAGTAGCAGCCTTTCCGCCATTTTTAAATGCCTGGACTAGTGCATGGATGCCTGGAATTAAAACACTGGAATGTCTTTTTTTGAGGAATACTTTAGTCAAGTTTGATAAATAAACTTTATATGTCAAGTGAGCACACTTTTGAACCCAGAACCTTATGATGAAGAGGATGCTATCCACGAATAAAAAAGAACTGGAAGGTTGACGGTTCAAACCCCGATTGTTGACATTTTTGCAGCAGCTATAGCGGAGTTTGGTGTATAGACATAATGATAATTTCGTAAACGTTTAAAAAGCAATTAAATATCACATGCTTCAACGGTGAAGGAAAACATCGTGAGGAAACCTGCTCACCTGAGAGTTCTCCATAATGTTCTTAAAGGTGTGTGAAGTCTGCCAATTCGCATTGGGCCAGCGCACTTGATTCCGAAAAGTCAGAGGTTCCGGGAAAGACCCGGGATCAAACTTGCGACCCCTCGAATAGTAGACCACAGTCCTAACCACTAGGCTATCACTGCTTGATGAATGAATGATAATAGTTTTCGTTCACATATTTTGATTCTGAGTTTTGATACATCAACCAAGTTTACAAAAACTTGACTACGCCACTATACAGTTTTCCACTCTTACGAAAACTATCAAAGTTTTAGAATGACGCAAGCTCGCACTAAGGAAAGTTGTCGGTGGACGCGGCAGCGTACCGTAACGCTAAACAACTATGACTTCACCTGGTTTCTATTTAAATGATGCAACACTTTTCTTTTTTACTTTTTTTCTTCACCATTGTTTCTTAGTCTTCAATGAGAACAATGGGATTTCCTGTTACGGGCATCGAATCTGGACCCATTGAAGATTCGACACAGCTCACATAATTACTAAACCATAGGGTTTAATTGAACGTAAACAGCTTAACAGGTGAATGGGGTCTGTTATCTAAGAGGTGCTAGGGTCAAATCTCACCTGCCGTGTCTCAACCGATAGACGAGACGACCTCCCAGGCGCAGTTTTGAGCGCTGTGGGAGTATAAGTGGGAGGTTAGGAATTTTTTAATTTTTAACTTGATTTTTGAAAATTCAACCCCTAAGAGGGTAAAATACAACAAACTATAACTGCAGTACACCTAATCTACAAATAAAAATGCATTGATTCCACACACAGAAAAACATAGCATATTTAAATGTTTTTAATTTCAAAGCAAAATTCCTTACCAAAAAACTTTAATTCAAAGATAATTTGTTGAAGTTTACTTATAAAATGCATAAATTCAAAATTTAAAACACTCCCGACATGTGCATGTAAGATTATAACCTGCAAGGTACATATTCAACTAATATGTTGAACCCAAATACGATATGTCTGCTGTGAATTTTCGAAGAGTCGGGTTCTCTGGAGACCGTTCTGGTTGCTGCATCAGGTCGAAGTTATCAATCAATCGTCATTTAACGATTATACTGGCACGAGTATAGCACTTAATCGAGTAATCATACGCCAAAAATGCCTTACATCATTTTGGAAAAGAGCTGATACTCTTACACTGCTGGACCGATATTAACCAAATAGCTAAGAACCACCGCAAGGAAACTGGCTTTCAAATGAAAAAACCGCATCAAAATCGGTCCATCCGTTTGAGAGCTACGATGCTACAGACAGAGACACACAGAGACAGACATCGACGTCAAACTTATAACACCCCTCTTTTCGCGTCGGGGGTTAAAAATAGGGCTTTCCAAAATCGAACTTAAGCGAGCCCGCAGCCGGCAGCCGACTTACGAGTAGGTGAGCGAAGCCGCGGTCAGAAGCTAGTTACTATTATGGGTGTTATGTAGTAGTTATAAAACATAAGGTCAATGTCACATCTAGCTACGCATGGGCAGCAGATGTGCTGGTACCACCTGCCAGCAGGTGCTGCCTCTGAATGTGCCTATTCTATGTGACCTTTACGTGGGTTATGGTGTCTGACCCATAGTATTATAATAGACATAAACGTGGTAGATCGTCAATAACAAATATGGTGGAACCTTTTAGCTGGGGGGATATTTTTTCCACCGATATGCAATTGGGTATTTGAATGTAGTCAAAATCTTGATATTCATTATTTATAATCGAAAATGTAACATATAAGGATAACATTTGTAAAAACAGAAAATAAATCGCTCCAAAAACAAATAATATAGAGCTTTAAAGTTTCCTGTTAGACAGAGAGAGCGCTAGACAATTGTGATGTCACAAAGCTCCATACACGCTCCATAGAAAATTTCGTTTTAGAAAGAGACAAATACAGTCACAGTAAAACAGCTTATAATTCCAAAACTAGTAAAGATATTTAAAAAAGAGAAATGGCATTGTGATAAAGATATTTAAAAACGTTATTTTAAATGAATAAAAAAATCGGCCAAGTGCGAGTCGGGCCTCGCTCTTTTAGGGTTCCGTTAAAAAAAATTAAATAAAAATATTTCCATGTACCCATGGAAATATTTTAATTAATAATAATTCCTTCCCAGAGACAGTGGGATGACATTATTTGCAAATTGGCAAATTCTAAAGACCGTGCTCGTCTTCTCGCTGTCTCTGCGAAAGAATCCGGCCACTAGCTCCATGCTCTCCCTTCTGCTAATCTAGGCACTCTTTTAAACCACGCCACTCTTGCAGTGGTAGTTGGCCTTAGGCTCGGCGCCAAAATAACCCAGCCTCACCGTTGCCACTGCGGTGACCACGTCGACGCTTACGGTCATCACGGACTCTCCTGTTCGAAGAGCGCTGGTCGTTTCTCCCGTCACAATGCCCTCAACGACATCATCCGCAGGTCTCTTGCTACTGCTCACGTGCCAGCTGTATTAGAACCTATTGGTTTGGCACGTAGTGATGGCAGGAGACCTGATGGTATGACGCTTGTTCCTTGGAGGACAGGGAGGTCGCTTGTGTGGGATGCCACCTGTGTAGATACTCTAGCTGCATCCCACATCCATGCGACCTCCTCTGTGGCGGGTGCAGCGGCTACTAGCGCCGAACAGGCTAAGAGGCGCAAATATGAAAAACTTGACAGTGGTTTCATATTTGTGCCTTTTGGTGTAGAGACCCTGGGGCCGTGGGGCCCGGAGGCTCGAGCGCTTTTTGTAGAGCTAACTAAAAAGGTGATCGAGTCTACCGGGGATCCAAGAGCTGGCAGCTACCTTGCCCAAAGGATTAGCTTGGCCATCCAAAGGGGTAATGCTGCCAGCATCTTGGGTACCATGCCACACTGCAGTGACTTCGATGGGGTTTTAGATTTTATTTAATTTTTATTTTAGTTTTAATTTTAGAATAAATTTAATTTTAATGTAGTAGGTAGTTTTATTTTAGAGTAAATATAGATTTAACGGATATTTAATTTTTTTAATTTAATTTAATTTTTATTATTTGTTGTTATAGCGGCATTAGAAATACATAATATGTGAAAATTTCATGTGTGTATCCATTACGGTTTACGAGATACAGCCCGCTGACAGACGGACGGACGGACGGACGGACGGACGGACGGACGGACAGCGTAGGCTTAGTAATAGGGTCCCGTTAGTACCCTTTGGGTACGGAACCCTAAAAATATCATTCAAATAGGTACTCAATTTCGGAGTCAAGTGCGTTTAAGCAATTAAATGTTGTTGTAATGCTGTTGAACGCACTATTGAACTTTCTTGTGTGGAGCTGGAGCGTTTTATTATAGTCTGTGTGTACCGGCCCCCCTCAGGTGATTATAAACAATTTGAAGATATAATGGAGGACGTACTGAAGCGATTGTGTGTGTCCACAAAAAAGGTTATAGTCTGCGGTGATTTCAATGTAAATATTCTAGTGGAGAACTCGATCACTGTCAGTTTTCTAAACTTATTTAAATGTTTTAATCTAAATAACCCTTTTTGTGAACCAACTAGGATCACAGAAGTTTCGGCCACTTGTTTGGATAACATTTTTTGCAGCAGTGATATCGTTACGGATAAATCAATAATTAACAATTTGAGGTCAGATCACTGCGGGCAACAAATTACAATTTCAAACAATGTAAGCAACGACAAAACAATTGTTAAGTGTAGACCAATAACAGAAAGTAAATTGGCGCGGTTTAAATGTCAGATTTCTGACAAACTTCGAACTCTTAGGTATGTAAATGGTAACCCAGATAAACATTTTACTGGTCTCTTCAAGACAATAGACACTGAATTTAATAAAATATTTAATTTTAAACAAATAAATGTAAATGGTAAATTAAAATTCAGAGAGTGGGCTACCGTAGGTATTTACAAAAGTAGAGATAGACTGTATGAGTTATATGAAGAAAAACAATTTAAGCGGTCTTCAAGTTTTCTTGAAAGCGTGAAAACATACTCTAAGATATTTAAAAACGTATGCATTCACGCAAAAGCAATACATATTAAAGAGAGAATCGTGAAATCCGATAATAAAATAAAAACCACGTGGAATATAGTTAATGAAGAAACGGGTAAAAGTAAATCACGTGATGTTAACTTTGAAATTATTGTCAATAATGATAAAATAACTTCTGACGTGGAGGTTACAAATACTTTCGAGAATTTTTTTCAGAACATTCCTGTTCTGCTGACTGACTCTCTGAATTCCTCACCTACTGCAGCTCAGAGTTTATTGAGAGGCAACGTCAATGAGTGCAATGTTTTATTTGAATTCAAATTGATCACTGCAGCTGAGGTAATAAAAAATTTTAAGATGTTGAAAATGAAAAAAACTGGTGATTTATGATGGGTTTTGATCAAAAAGCAACAACAGCAACTAGATGATATTGGATTTAATTTAATTAAGGTTTTACTAGACACACGTCAACACAGTTATCACAGTACACAGCAACAGGGTTCTACGTGACACAGAGCAGTATAGACTATAGAACAATATCATAGACCACAGACTTCATTAGGTAAGGTTTACACATAGGTTTACTTTCATAGACAACACTCTCCCTTAAACCTGACATTCAGTTAAACTAAAACTTTTAACAAACTTATTATACTTAGATACACAGAGTGCTTTAGTTAATACATCTGCTATCATATCATCAGTAGGACAATACTTTATACATAAGATTCCTTCACTAACAACTTGACGTATAAAGTGATGTCTCACATCTATATGTTTAGTTCTAGAATGATAAAGCGAATTATTACACAATTTCCGAGCTGATTGATTATCATTATATAACACAATATCAATATCTGTACTACCAAGACATTCAGAGAGAAAAGTACGAATAAACAATGATTCCTTGCAAGCATCAGATAAGGCCATGTATTCTGCCTCAGTGCTGCTAAGAGCAACAGTCCTCTGTTTACGGCTCTCCCATGACACTACATTAGAACCAATTTTGAATATGTACCCTGTATAAGACCTTCTATCTATTGTGTTACCAGCCCAGTCAGCGTCAACAAAAGAAGTTACCTTCAAACCACTCCTTTTGAAAATTAAATAATAGTCAAGTGTACCTTTTAAGTAGCGTAAGACACGCTTAGCTGCTTTCCAGTGTACCTCCCCATGACAGTTGTTGAACTGGCTCAGCACGCTTACCACATGCGCTATATCAGGACGCGTACACACTGCAACATACATCAAGCAACCAATTAAATTCCTATAATCGTATTGACCTGACTCTCCCTCAATTTTGTCAAGTTTCAATCCAGTTTCCATTGGTGTCTTGACAGGTTTGCAGTTTGTCATTTTAAATTTTTCTAAAATATCCTTTATGTAAGAACTCTGATCAAGAGTTATTGTTCCATCCTTTCGACAAATACGCATACCCAGTATGTGATTAACAGGTCCAAAATCCTTCATTTCAAACTCTTTCATCAGTAACTGCTTTACATTATCCTAGTCCTTCTTAGAACAAGATGAAAAAATCAAAATATCATCAACATATAGAGTTAATATTATCAAATTGCCTTTTATACTTTTGACATAGACACAAGGTTCTGAACTTAATTTTTTGAATTTTAATTTCTGTGTCAAAACATTATTTATCTTTTCATACCATGACTTAGCGGCTTGCTTAAGTCCGTAGATAGCCTTATTTAATTTATATACCATATTTTCTTTACCTTTTATTTTGAAACCTTTTGGCTGTTCCATGAATACATTTTCTTGCAAATCTCCATTCAAGAAAGCGGTAGTTACATCCATTTGATCAATATCCATGTTATATTCAGCCGCAAGAGCCAAAAGCATCCTAATAGTTGAATATCTCACCACAGGAGAAAAGGTTTCATGGTAGTCTATGCCGAACTTTTGTGTATAACCTTTTGCCACTAGTCGAGCCTTGTACCGAAGTACCTCTCCATTCAGTCCCTTTTTCTTCTTAAATACCCATTTGCATTGTACTGCCTTTTGATTTTTCGGTTTCTCGACTAATGTCCAGCATTTATTTTTACAAAAAGATTGATACTCATCTTGCATGGCATGCCTCCATTTCTCAGCCTCATCACCACTCAGCGTCTCATGCACCGTAGCAGGCTCGTCGCTGCAGATGCCCTGCCTGGCACAACTCAGGTTGGCAAACTCGGAGAAGTCAGAATCACATTCATCATATTTCTCCATCTCCAACGATGAGATTCCTGGAACGTACAGTGGATCCGACGAGTTATCTGTATCATGCCATATTTCAGAACTATCTTGATCTGAACCCTCCAATGAAAACATAGTTTGTCTATGAGCACTTCTTTGTGATCTATCCTCACAGTATCCCATAAAAATTAGTTTCTTGGATCTCTTATCAAGCTTTTTACAATTATTAATCAAATTATATGCCTGACAACCAAATATGCGCAAATGACTTACATTTACTTTCTTTTTGCTCCATTTTTCTTCTGGGGTTACTCCCATCACAGCTTTCGTTGGACTTCTGTTTTTAAGGTACACTGCCGTGTTGACAGCCTCCGCCCAATATCTTTTGTCCAAGCCAGCTTCCATGAGCATGCACCTAGCCTTTTCCATTATTGTCCGGTTAGCTCGTTCTGCCACACCGTTTTGCTGTGGAGAATGTGGTACAGTAGTTTGATGCTGTATACCATTACTTTTCAGGAACGCCTGAAATGCATTATTCAAATATTCACCTCCTCCGTCACTTCTCAAAACTTTAATCTTTTTACCAGTCTGGTTCTCTACAAGTGCTTTAAAATCCTTAAAGCATTGAAATGCTTCATTTTTAGCTCGCAGAAAATAGACAAAAGTTTTTCTTGAAAAGTCATCGATGAGTGTCATGAAATATTTGGCCCCACTAAACGATGATTGTTGCATAGGTCCACATAAGTCAGTATGTATGAGCCCTAGCACCTCCTTAGCTCTGCTGTAAGATTTCGAGGGAAAAGGAATCCTAGTTTGTTTACCCTCTATACATGTAACACAAGTTTTAAAGTTGCTGTCATCATAAGTAATTCCAATTACCATACCTTGTTTCATAAGATTCATACTCCGTGAGTTCAAGTGTGCAGGACGTCTGTGCCACACTTCCTGAGAAACAGGACGGCCTGAACTTCTACCTATAGAGCTAGGGTCCACACCTTCAGCTCCAGAAGTCTCAGCCAGTGCTGTGTTGTCAGTCTTCAATGAAATCTGGTTGTCAATCTGTGAACAGGCTACAAAATTCTCCCTACCTATCCCTAGAGGTAACTTAATAGCGTTATCTGATGCAATATTACACAAGTTTTCCTTAAATACTGTATCTAATATATAAATACCATTAATATTAGTAGCAGTTGCAACTATGTTATTTTTATAAAGGATTTTGCATATTTTACTATCAAAATGAACTTTAAAGCCTTTCTTGCACATAGCGCTCACAGATAATAGGTTAGTTGACAATTTAGGTACATAGAATACATTTTCTATCGTTTTAACACAATCTTGCATTTGTACTTCAACATTGCCATACCCAGACGCAAAAATTCGCGATCCATTCGCGATAGACACCTCGATTGGATTTGTTGACACATAATTTGTCATCACTGATTTATTATTGCACATATGATTAGTACATCCACTATCTATGCACCACACATCACTATGTAGTTTCACGGAGAGAGCTGCAACCAAAGCTTTGCTCTTTTCTGCTTCCTTGTGTTTTCCTTCTACAGGTTTCTTCTTATTCAAAGCACAATCTCGGGAAAAATGACCAGGCTTTCTACACCGGAAACATTTAAATACTTTCTTTGCAACAAATGCAGTAGCCTTTTCATTACTATTTTCATCCCTACGCAGGTTCTCTTGAAGCAATTTTCCTTTGACTATTTCACTGCTCAGTTTGACGTTTGAGTTCTCTAACGCCATAATTAATGGATCATAATCCGAGGAGAGTCCACTGAGCATGATGATAGCTATAAAGTCATCTTCAAGCGCCGACCCCATCTCTGTTAATTGTTGAGAGATTTCTGTGATTTTGTTGACGTACGCTTCCATACTTTCACTCTCAGAAAGTTTGACTGCGAATAGCGTTCGCAATAAGCTTAATCTACGACACAAACCTTGGTCTTCGTAGGCCTTTTGCAGATTTCGCCACGCCTCGTGTCCCGTCACAGCGTTGCGAATATGAGGAATTGCTGCCGGGGTTACCGACAACGCGATCCGCGCCAACGCCTTTTGCTGCTTTTTGTCATCGCCGCCTGCGTCGCGGCTCTCGATGCACCCCCATAGATCTTCGTGGATAAGTAGCATCTTCATGTGAAACTTCCAAGAATTATAGTTTTCCATTCCTTTTAGTTTTTCTATTGTTAGGGAATGTGTAATTCCTGACGCCATGTTTGATGTTTAACCGCACGCAGCGACGCGTCATGGAAACGCGAAATGAATTTATATAAATGATCCGCGCGTGACTGGGACCTATAACCTGATGGGTTTTGATCAAAAAGCAACAACAGCAACTAGATGATATTGGATTTAATTTAATTAAGGTTTTACTAGACACACGTCAACACAGTTATCACAGTACACAGCAACAGAGTTCTACGTGACACAGAGCAGTATAGACTATAGAACAATATCATAGACCACAGACTTCATTAGGTAAGGTTTACACATAGGTTTACTTTCATAGACAACAATTTATGGGGTATGTCTGTAAAAATTATATCTGACATAATAAATGACATTGCTCCTTATTTAGCCGTAATTTTTAATGAATGTGTTGCTATGGGTATCTTTCCAAATTTGATGAAACATAGCAAACTCATCCCCCTGTTTAAATCAGGCAACAGAACTGACCTCAATAATTACAGACCTGTATCAATCCTTCCAACACTTAGTAAGATATTTGAAAAAATTATACTTGATCAACTAATGAAGCATTTTAATGTTAATAACTTGCTACACCCCGAACAGTACGGCTTCACGAAGGGTCGAAGCACGACTGATGCTGGTGCAAAGCTACTTGAACATATTTTCGATGCCTGGAAGCGTTCGCAGAATGCTATTGGGGTTTTTTGTGACCTATCTAAGGCGTTTGATTGCGTTGATCACCAAACTCTTTTACTCAAACTTAGTCATTATGGCATAAGAAGCGTTGCACTTGATCTCATTGCCTCTTACCTTAGTGATCAAACACAAAGTGTATGCGTAGGTGACGTGAAGTCGCGGGGTTCATCTACTCTGTTGGGTGTCCCACAGGGCTCTATCCTGGGTCCTTTTCTATTTTTGGTGTATATTAATGACTTACCATATCATGTCCGCGATGCTTGCAATATTGTGTTGTTTGCAGATGATACATCTCTAATATTCAAAACTGACAGAAACAAAGTAAATTTTGACGATGTAAACAATACCTTATCTCAGATATCGCGTTGGTTTACTAATAATTTGCTCTTGAACGCTAAAAAAACTAAGTGTTTAGAATTTATTGTACCAAATGTTAAGAAAATTGACAAATCAATAAAAATAAACGGGGAAAACCTTATAATTGAGAACTCCACAGTTTTTCTGGGGGTGACCTTGGATAGTAAGCTTCAGTGGGACGCTCACATAGAGACATTAGCGGGTAAACTCAGCTCAGCTGCCTATGCTGTCAGAAAAATCAGACAGTTTACCGATGTAGACACGGCTAGGCTGGTCTACTTTGCCTACTTCCATAGTGTAATGTCCTATGGAATCTTATTGTGGGGCGGAGCAGCTCATATTGAAACTATTTTTATATTACAGAAAAGAGCCATTCGATTTATCTATAAACTCGGTTCGCGCGTATCTCTTCGTGAAAAGTTTAAAGAGATTGGTATTCTTACGGTAGCTTCACAGTACATTTATAATAATATAGTCTTTGTGAGACAAAATATTCATCTGCATAAACAAAGAGGCAATACACACAATCGACTCATTAGAAATTGTCATAAACTAGAAATTCCATCATGTCGCCTGCGCAAAGTGCAAAAATCCTTTGTGGGGTTGAGCGTACGCTTATATAATATGATTCCGAAGGAATTGCTAGATTTGCCACTGCACAAATTTAAACAATGCGTAAAAACTCACTTACTGAGTCGCGCTTATTACAAAGTTAATGACTTTCTTAATGACAAAGTTGCATGGGATCTTAAAATTAGTGTTTGAATAATATTATTCAATTCGATGCTTTGATACGGGTAGACTAAGTATGTCACGCTCTCTTTAAACATTTCTGTGGTGGTGTTGTGTGGTGCGGGTTGTTACGTTCCCTCAAATATGGTCGAGCGAAGCAATGGCTGGATCATGCGTCATGCTCGTGAACGGGTGCCGCCGGCGGGAATGGGGCTACTTTCTGTCTGCCCGTCTTTGACATGAATTGAATTGTAGTACGTTTTGTGGAAATGTCATATTCTATTCTAACAAAGATGCACGGGTTAAATCAGCTTGCCATCCAGCTGCCCACAAGATAGTATAAAAACTTATTACAATGTAATAGCTACTTATTAATATTGTAAAATGATTATTTTGAAAAGAGCAACTGCTGAGTTTCTTGCCGGCTCTTCTCAGCAGAATCCGCTTTCCGAAACGGTGGTAGAATCTTGACGTGTCATAAGAGCCACAGGTTGGCCTACATGAAATAAATAATTTTGAATTTGAATTTGTAAAAATATCACTTGCTTCAACGGTGAAGGAAAACATCGTGAAGAAACCTGCACACCTGAGAGTTCTTCATAATGTTCTTGAAGGTGTGTGAAGTCCGCCAATTCGCATTGTGCTAGCGTGGTGGACTAATGGTCTATAACCCTTCTCTGAGAGGAGAGCTGCGCTCAGTAGTGAGCCGTTGATGGGTTGCTAATGATGATGATGACTCAATTGTGCGCTTCATACACTAGCTGTTAGGTATATCATCATCATCAGCAAACACATCAACGACGCACTACTGAGCGCAGGTCTCTTCTTAGAGGAAAATTATAGGCCATCACGCAATGCGCATTGGCGGACTTCACACACCTTCAAGAACATTATGGAGAACTCTCAGGTATGCAGGTTTCCTCCCGATGTTTTCCTTTACCGTTGATGCTTGTGATTTAAGTAATTGCATAAACGCATAATATGACTCCGAAAAGTCAGAGGTGCGTGCCCGGGATCGAACCTGTGACTCCGAATAGGAGACCGCAGTCCTAACCACTAAGCTAGGCGAACTTTGTTATAAACAAAATGAATTTATTTTTAAAAAGCGTTCGAATAATTTTCTTTATTTTCTACGTACAAAAGCCAGGTTGCGCGATTCTGTTCCGCATTTGGTCGCTTTTAGGGTTCCTTAGTAAACAAGGAACCCTTATAGTTTCGCCATTTCCGTCCGCTGTCCGTCCGTCCGTCCGTCCATCCGTCCGCGGCTTAGCTGATAACAACTAAAACTGTAATTTGTCAAGGGTATAAATATTAATCACGCCAACATAGTGCTGAAATAAAATTGTGAAAAATATTTTATTTTAAATGTAAAGTGGGGATGAATTTTTTTTCTCGTCTATCCCATAGGGGGGGGTGTCGTTGAATAAATAGGTCTTTCAAAAATATTTTGCGTGTGACAACACCATTTTTCGATTCAGGGTTTTTCGATTCAGGTTTGTGAAATATGATATTTTAAAGTGCTAAATTTTTTTAGAGTCAAGTGTTCCGCCCCTCTTCCAGCTAAATGGTTGTTTATAGAATACGTGAAAAAATTCACAGCAGTAGTGTATATTATCATAAAGAATTTTATGGGAAAACTCTCACGGCTAAGTAGAGTTCATTAGTTAAGGAGTTATATCTGTTTTTTCTAGGTTAGGTATTACACGTAGTGTAAGTTGCATATTTTGTAGTGTATTATAGTATTTAAACCACGGAACTCAAAATATATTCAATATTCATAAATAAAATAGGAGAACCAGAGTCACCGACATAGCTCAGCGAGTCGCGATACTGAAGTGGAAATGGGCGGGGCACATAGTTCGATGGTCGTTGGGGTCCCAAGGTGCTGGAGTGGTGACCCCGCACGGGAAGCGCAGTGTTGGCAGACCACCCACCAGGTGGACCGACGACATCAAGCGAGTCGCAGGGAGCCGCTGAATTCAGGCGGCGCAAGACCGAGGCCTGTGGAAGTCCATGCAAGAGACCTTTGTCCAGCAGTGGACGTATATCGGTTGATAAAGAAGAAGAAGATAAATAAAACAAAAGCACTATCCTAGGTCAGCAATACTATTTGTGACTTGCAACTACGGAAATCTACACTGCGCGTGGCCCGACACGCACTTGGCCGGTTTTCTTATAAACTATCCACGCAGAGAGATTTTACGGAATAAAATCCACACGTCCGTCCCGTCGCGGCACCGGACGTAGCGCGGAGGCGGACGTCCGGTATCGGCAGATTGTCCGGCCCCGGGGACTGGACTGTACTGCAACCGACAAGTGAATTTCAGCTTCAGGCGAATACCTATTTTTAACGTCCCACAAAAAAAGGCTAACACCCCTTTTTTGTGGAGGGGTTTAAAATAGGTTACATATATAATTATAGCTTAGGTTATATATTATATACATAGCTCAGCAAGTCGCGAAACTGAAGTGGAAATGGGCGTGGCACATAGTTCGAAGAGCTGATGGTCGTTGGGGTCCCAAAGTGTTGGGGTGGCGACCCCGCACCGGGAAGCGCAGTGTTGGCAGACCCCCCCACCAGGTGGACCGACGACATCAAACGCAGTCGCAGGGAGCCGCTGCATCCAGGCGGCACAAGGCCGAGGCCTGTGGAAGTCCATGCAAGAGACCTTTGTCCAGCAGTGGACGTCTATCGGATGATAAAGAAGAGAAGAAGAAGAAAAATAGGTTTGACGTAATCTGTGTATCTGTTTGACTGTCTGCTCCTTCGCTCGTAGCAGCCTCCCTAATGGACCGATTTTGATGCGGTTTGTTCTGTTAGAAAGATAATAGAATGGAGGTGGATGTTAGCTATAATTTAGGAAGATCTGCTCAGGCGTATGAAGATCATCAGCTCATTTCCTACTTGAAGATAGCTTACAAGCTTTCAATGGTACGATTGATTTGAAATTTAGTGTAGTGTTATTTGTGATTATTTCCAAGGCATTGTATAACCTTGAGCTGATCCTGCAGCATCGAGTTGTCTGCGGGATACCCAACTCTTCGGCAACTTATAGCAGATATAGTGTGTATGGGTTCATTAGAATGGTCTCAATGCGCAGGTGTTAGATTATAATCAATTCCGCAAAAACTCTCTTTATTGTTGATATTTTAAAAACCGCTCGACCAATTTCAATAAAATTTAAATGACACTACCTGGGAAGTATATCCTTTAAAACAAAAAAGAATTTTCCAAATCGGTTCAGGCGTCTTCGAGTAACATTTTTTTTTATTCGATGACAATTAAGGTAGTCCTTGACTTCGATCTCACCTGATGGTAAGTGGCGATGCAGTCTTAGATGGTAGCGGGCTATCTTGGAAGGGGTATGGCAGTGAACATTCAACCCATAGCCCTCATAGGTTTCTACACGCCATCGTGCCGGATCGCTAAATCGCTTGGCGGCACGTCTTTGAAACGTCTTTGACAGTTTGACAGACATAAACAAAAGATTCTGACGAATTGAGAACCTCCTCCTTCTTTGAAGTCTAACCGACTAAAAGGCAGAAATAATCACATTTATAGTTTACAAAAACTTCTGGGGCTCAAGTCTCAAGTTGCTGATTTAGCAGCTATGTGATTTTGTTCTTGGGGACCGTCGATACTTGCCTATCTTATTACTTGCCTATCACACACGATTACGTATGCTACGATTAGATAGATACGATAGACCGTCCGCACTCCGCACGCCCCGTGTCGAACGGCGCGTGGGGACGGGAATTCGAAATATTCCAATCTTCCGATCCGGCTGACCGGGATTATTGTGGAGATCGCCTACCGTATTGAAATCGGAATACTTTTACACTCTGATCGGTTAGAATTGGCCAAGTATGCAACCCATTTTGTAGACACAAATGCTAAACAAGAAATATGTTTACAAACTGTAACTTGAAAATTGGAAAATAGAAGTGAAATCTGTCTGAATTTGTTTGTACCTATATAATTTAATATAAAAAATTCTTCTTAAAAACCGACCGACCGACCATGGCGCGGCCGCGCCACTACAAAGGTGTTATATTATTTATAGTTGATTTTTTAAAAACCGCTCGATCGATTTCAATAAAAATTAAATGGGACCACCTGGTTTACCGACAAGTAACCTGAGAAGTATACTTATATACCCTATTAACTACTGTATACCCTTTCAAACAAAAAAAGAATTTTCCAAATCGGTTCAGGCGTCTTAGAGTAATCGGTGAACATACATAAAATAAAGATTCACGAATTGAGAACCTCTTCCTTTTTTGAAGTTGGTTAAAGATGTAGCTATAATATTACTCGGACCATAGTAATTTATTTATTTATTTACAAAAACGCAATCTATCGTTACAGGAAACCTGAAAAATGCGACAGATAAGTTAATGACTTAAAACTTCCTAATATCAACTACCTGACAACTCATTCAAATTAGCCAGTACGTAGTTTAGGCGCTATGGTAGTTCATAGTTCATACGTAAATACAAACATGCATAGTTACACACTGCTAAAATCATAACTCTTCTTTTTGGCTTTGCTGTAGTCGGTTAAAAACCAGATGTTTTTAGTAATAAAGGTCCTTTAGGTCTTAAGGCCTTTACGTAAATGGATGGCTAAATGCATAAAATTTCTATTTGACTGTGACAGGATTAATATATTATTATTAAGTTTAGGCGTCATAGTAAACACAAACCTAGCGCTAACACAAGTTTCTACTGTAAAAACAAACTAGTGGTTCGCACCGAATTGAGACCTCGCGGTATCCCATTGTTCCCATAAGGTAGTTTTAACTTTATATTGTAATTAAAACGCGCCGAATCTGATGACGTCAATCGTCATCTGCTTTCGTGGATGGGATGCGTATGCCTACAGTATTTTACTAAAATTCAGCTGGTTCGCTGAACGGGTGTTACGTAGTATACGATTTCATAATAAAAAAATTATAAAATGCCATGACGGCGCGCTTGCGGCTTCTGTAACGAGCATGTCTAGATGCGCGCTCATCTTTACATTCATAGACACAGTACTATCATACGGTAGTAAATAGGTGCTAACGTCTAATTATTATAAATAGAAACGGATTTACATTTGCAAAAACAACGTGATACTTTTATTGATAATAATTTGCTAATTTAATAACATAACACAATAATAGACAAAATAAGAATAGCTGACGCAAAACTGTATTTACAATAATAAAGACAGCGCCATCTATTAACAGTATAGTGAAGTTTTGTTAAAAACATTGATGCCCATTAAAAATTTAATAATTTCGTTTCTTTATAATATTTATCTAATCTTAGTATTTGTTGTTCAAGTACAGAATATAACTCAAATTATGTGTAAGTTTCAAGTTTTAAAATAAAGTGCTTTTAGAGATCTAGCCTCGAATTCAATCTCCACTTTGAAAGCCCCCCATTTCGTCAATTTTAGGAAAAAAAATAAAAAAAAATACTTTTGTACTCTGTTCCAAATTATCTTTAAAATGAGGTACTGCAACCCTATGAAACGCAAAAAAATATATTTTACTTCGCATTCGCTTCTATGAGAGCCCCCCTGAAATGATAGTTATTTATGCAACTGTTGTATAACCCTTCAAGCGCCGCGGCCATTTTTGTGAGGTAGTGGCTTGTGCCGGGCCTGTCACGTTAATATAAAAAAAAATATAAAAAAAATCCGCTTTATTAAAAAAATTATTTCTCTAAAATTTTATATAGGACTTATGTATAAAACTTATATTGATGGAATCGTTATGAATTCATTTTGTATGTAATATATACTTATCCGTACATATTACTGACATAGAATTAGCAAAATCTCATTTAAAAGTAACGAGAGCTATATTTTGTACAATTTTATCATAATTGATGAATTAATGAATTTGGTGCAAAATTGTTATTTATCTACATGTATTTTACTTAAAAACTGTTTATTACGTACCCTTCCATTGTTTTCACTATGATTAACACCAAAAAACACATCACAGGAATAAATATGAACCTATTTATCACTACACTCGGCACGCGCGACGCGAGTACTGAGTGCCAACGCGTTTTACAACATCGATTATGTCAATGTCTTAAGGTTCAAAATTGTACAAAAAAAGGCATAGAGACCTTCAAGGTTGAACTTTCGATAGATTTAAGTTAGAGAAGGCTGGGTATATTGTTTACTAGCAAATTAAATGCAAAACCACAGGAGTCGAAACAGGATAGCTAATATCGGGAGCCGATAGGGCGGCAAATGTCCGGTCTTTTTAAATCTGCGGGAGCCGGGGAAAGGGCGCTTGAAGGGATAATAAGGGGTCTTAAAACAAGAATGCGGGTTTATCACACGAGGCGAAGCCTCGTGTGATAATAGTACATGAGTGTTTTAATACCTAATTATCAACAGTTGCATACTAGCTATTTATGCAACTGCATCGTAATGAGGGTCATTTTAATTCGAGTGCTGTTTTTTGATACGAGGCTTGCCGAGTATCAAAATAGGATAGTACGAGAATTAAAATGACTAATTACGTTCAGTTGCATACAAGATTTTATCTACGACAAGGAAGTAAAATCATTAACGAAATACGCCGTAGGCTCAATAAAGTAACAAAAAGTAACTCCGTAAGCCGCCACCAGCCGCCTGTGGCGCCTCTGTCAACAAAAAGTAACTCCGTAAGCCGCCACCAGCCGCCTGTGGCGCCTCTGTTATATGAACGGTACAAAAGTGCCAGAACTCAGAGCCTTAGCTTTAGGTATCCTATTTTAAGAAGATAACCATTTCGATTCAGCTCCCATACAACGAGCTGCATCGAAATGAGAAGCAAAACCGAAAGAGGGTTCATTTCGATTCAGCTGTCAAACTCGAAATTGGAACTTTTCGATGCTGGAGTAGATAAAAGACTTTATCTACTCCCATAATATGAATCCTCTATAAAGGTTCTGAAACAGTTAGCTTTATGCTAATATTAAAACAGCCATTCCTAGTACCTAGTACCTAATTAATATCATCCATTACTGAGTAATTTGTTGGAAATTTCTTTTGCAGCGTTCAAAATATCTGGCGGTGTGCTGTCGAAACTTGAATCGCTCATTTTTTTGTAAATTAAGAAAAATCGCAGGGATTCGAATAACCTATTTTTTTTACGGCATGCGGCGTTCGGTACTGAAACGCGCGTGAATGACAATGTTCTTTTTTTGAAATTCATACAAAAGTTTTTTTTTTTAATTCATAGATTCCACGCATCGAACAGTAAGAATGTGGCTGTCTGTGGAGTAAACCTTTGCTCAGAAGGGATCGAAAAAAAAACAAAGGAGTGTTGTTATGAAATTCAGTACAGCATTATATCATCCGTTTGGATGACATTATGGTTATTAAGACATTGGGTGTTTTAATGTTGGCAATAAGCTAACTGTTTCAGAATCTTTTATAGAGGATTTAAAGCATGGGAGTAGATAAAGATTTTTTATAACTTTTTAAGCCATTTTCGGCTGGAGGCCATCGGTTTACATATCATATCTAAAACTGAAGTAATTACGTTCAGTAATTCAGAGGTTATAAGGCTCTGACAGACGGACAGACGGACAGACGGACGGACGGACAAGTGCAAATTCACTCAAGTAAACTCAGAGACCTTCGCTTCGCTCGTTCGAATATTATTTTACAAGTATAAAATTACTAGCTGATGCCCGCGACTTCGTCCGCATGGGTTTAGTTTTTAAAAATCCCGCGGGAACTCTTTCATTATCCGAGATAAAAAGTAGCTCTCCCGGTCTGAGGAACCACTACTACATCCATTACTATACCCATGCAAAAAATCGCATCAATCCACTGTTCTGTTGCGACGTGATTGAAGGACAAACCAACAAACAAACACACTTTCGCATTTATAATATCAGTAATGCTTTATTAAAACACTTTTTATAATTGTCAAATTTTTTACCATACTTAACCAAAGACAAAATTACGTTTAGCTGTCATTTACGTTTTGTTATTCCACTGTCATTTGCGTTTTGTTATTCCATGTCAGATGCGTTTTTGTTATACTTACCACGTTTTATAGTGACTTGACGGAAACGCGGTCGAACGGGATAAAAAGTATACTATGTCCGTCTCCTGGTTCTAAGCAACCTCTCCACCAATTTTCAGCCAAATCGGTTCATCCGTTCTTGAGTTATAAATAGTGTAACTAACACCACTTTCTTTTATATACATATATAGATTTATTAGGGCGTATAATTTAAATTTCGAACACCGATGTTAAAAATTAAAATAAATTTCGTTTTATTTCGATAGTTCTGTAGAAGCCGATTAGAGGTATCACTGCCGTACCCGCTTCCAAGTTAGCCCGCTACCATCTTAGACCGCATCGTCACTTGAAATCAGTTGAGATCGCAGTCAAGGACTATCTTATATCATCGAATAAAAAAATAAAAATAATATAAGTAAAAACAAAATAAAAGTAACGCATTCTCACCCAATTAAACGGTAGCTTATTTCCAGAGCGGATGTCGACACGTGACGTCACAGGAATTCCACCGGAAGTGCCACCATGACGGCTTAAGCGTTGGCGAAAAAATTACGCTTTTCGGCGGGGAAAATGGCGACTTCCGGTTCCGGCGCCAAATTGACGTCAAAGTGTTGAAATTCCACGATTTATAGTATACAGCACGACTGCATTGAATTTTGCAAACGTTTTCTCCTTAGAGCGATTACAGACTCGCCTTCTTTTTGCGCGTATTAGCTCGTGTCGGCATACTCGCTTACACGCGCGCAACATTTTGCGCTTCAAAAAACCGAACGCGCGTACACGCGCTTATTCCGGCGTATTCGCTCGAACCGGTGGTTTGGACGAAGTCGGCTTGCTCTTATACGCGCATATACGCGCTACCAAAAGCAAGCTTATACGCATCTATACGCGCTACGAAAAACAAGCTTATACGCGCCTATACGCGCTACCAAAAACAAGCTTATACGCGCCTATACGTGCTACGAAAAACAAGCTTATACGCGTCTATACGCGCTACGAAAAACAAGCTTATACGCGTCTATACGCGCTACGAAAAACAAGCTTATACGCGTCTATACGCGCTACGAAAAACAAGCTTATACGCGCCTATACGCGCTACCAAAAACAAGCTTATACGCGCCTATACACGCTACGCAAAACAAGCTTATACGCGCCTATACACGCTACCAAAAACAAGCTTATACGCGCCTAAAAACGCTGATATGAAACCGCCCTAAAGTGTAGGTATACGTTAAATAATATTGTGTGATGAATTGTTGTTCGTCACGTAAAACTTACAGGGAGTTATACTAGAATGTACCAAGATAGTTAAAAAACCGGCCAAGTGCGAGTCGGACCCGCACACGAAGTGCTCCATACCATCTTGCAAGATTTAACACTAGCTATTATTATGATTGAAGCAGTGATAGCCTAGTGGTTAGTACTGTGTTCTCCTATTCGGGGGGTCGCAGGTTCGATTCCGGGTACGCAACTCTGACTTTTCGGAGTCAAGTGCGCTTAAGCAATTAAATATCACTTGCTTCAACGGTGAAGGAAAACATCGTGAGGAAACCTGCACATCTGAGAGTTCGTCAAAATGTTCTCGAAGGTGTGTGAAGTCCGCCAATTCGCATTGGGCCAGCGTGGTGGTTTATGGCCTATAACCCTTTTCTGAAAGGAGACCTGCGCTCAGTAGTGAGCCGTTTATGGGTTGCTGATGATTATTATGATCTAGCAAAAACAAAAGCTTATTGAATAAGAGCTAAATGTGCGTTCAAGTAATTAATTAATATCACATGCTTCAATGTTGAAGAAAACAGTCGCGAAGAAATCTGCACGCCTGAGAGTTCTCCTTAATAATCTCAAAGGTGTATGAAGTCAACCAATTCGCATTGGGCCAGCGTGGTGGACTATGGCCTATAACGCTTTTTTTTATTCGATTACAAGATAGTCCTTGACTGCGATCTCACCTGATGGTAAGTGACGATGCAGTCTAAGATGGTAGCGGGCTAACTTGTAAGGGGTGTGGCAGTGAACATTCAACCCATACCCCTAAGCGGTTTCTACACGCCATCGTGCTGGAACGCTTAATCGCTTGGCGGCACGTCTTTGACTGTAGGGTGGTAACTAGCCACGGCCAAAGCCTCCCACCAGACCAGACCAGAGACAATTCGGAAATTATAAATTCCCAAATTGACCCCGCCGGGAATCGAACCCGAGACCTCCCAGTTATAAGACCACAGCGCTCACCACTGCGCCAGGGAGGTCGTCAAAGAGACGCTTCTCTGAGAGGAGACCTGCGCTCAGTAGTGAGATGTTAATGGGTTGGTCATGATGATGGAGTCAAAGCTATGCTGATTTTGATTGCATTACGCAATCACCATTCCGTTATGAGTAAAAAATGGCATTTCTCAGTAAACTGAGCGTCGCTGGTCGTCGGGGCTTGTATTTGCTCTGCGATAAGCGATGATGGCGAACGAGTTACAATTATTGACGCGCATCTAGTGTTTACGTGCTGCGGCTATAGTCGAGTCTTATTTATCTATTGGTTTTATTAGTATTTGTCGACCAATATGTATATAATATACTCGCAAAAAGCTGAGCTTTGTGAGGGCTCGCGTAGTTTGGCTAACGGGTAATTATGTTCTGTTGTAGCGATGTTAACTCTTTGGTTTTCTAACAGATGGCGTTAGTAGTACAATAACATTCTATCAATAAAAGCACAAATCTATAGGCGTGATAGTTTTTCAGTAAAGTGTACCACAAAAATGCCCAGGTTGTGGGATAGTGTTACAAATACAAAATGTTACAACTAGAATACGGAAACATGGAAATGGCAATGGATAGGATATACAATAAGAGGCATCGAAAAGTGGAACAGAAGCATAGTGTTTTGGTACCCTAGAAATAGGTAAAGAAAACGAGGCAGACAGATTTGAAGGTGGGAAGACGAGATAAAGGCGATAGCAAGAAAACTATGGACAAGGAAAGCTCTATGCCGAGTAGAGTGGAAAGAAATGGAGGAGGCCTTTGCAAAGTTGGGCCAACAGACGAAGTTGTCGATGTCATCGACTCAGCAGAGTCGTTAACTTAAGATTATATTATTTTGTAAATATCTTCTTTGTGTCTGAATAAAGGCTATTATTATTATTATAATGTGCCCACGACTTCGTCCGAGTGGAATTGCGTATTGGTCTTAGCGTGATGATATATAGCCTTCCTCGATAAATGGGCTATCTAACACTGAAAGAATCAAGCAAACAAACAAACTTTTCATCTTAATATATTATGTTATATATAGATATAATATATTGGTCAACTATATAAATATTTGATTTCTGCATGTCGCTACAAACAAACAATAGCTCCACAAATGCGGCAACGTAATTTCATAGTTTGCTTGAAAACGTCAAACATCGGGTGCTGTACGTTACTATGTGGGTACGTCAGTTCATACGTACCATGAGTTGCCGCAACTCACTAGAACTACGTAGTACTAATATTCTGAGCTAGAACGCCGACGGCATCTAGTAGTGTGCGATTACCAATCTTAAATCTATGGGTTATTGTATAAAGTTCATAAGAAATCCTACTGGATTTTAAGGATGGATGTTTGAATGGATGTTTGTTACTCTATAACTTCATTACGAATGAACCAATTTGGCTAAAATTTAGAATGAAGATAGCTCATACCCAGGATTACCACATAGGCTACTGTTTATACCGGAAAGTTACAGAGTTCCCGCGGGAATTAAAAAACCTTAATCCAAGCGGACGAAGTCGCGGGCACCATCTAGTAAATAATAACTAAAAAAATAATAATAAATGGGAGCAGCTACCTCGACTATAGATAGGCCTCAACCAGCAGTCGTTATCGTTACACGTTACACGACTAGTGTTTTTACCGTGTTTTTGCGCACGCAGCCTCCGCGCCTAACGGTATGAAACTGTATCAACCTTTCTATGTGATTTTACATTAAATTCAAACTAAGTACATCTTTGGTCTAATGGTTAACTTATTAAGCTGCAGATCATTAGGACCCGGGTTTGAGTCCCGTTTGACCAAAAAAGTTAGTAGGTTTCTTGTCAGAAAGTTAGTAGGTTTGTTGTCAGAAAAATAAGTAGGTTTGTTGTCAAAAAGTTAGTAGGTTTGTTGTCAAAAAGTTAGTAGGTTTGTTTTCAAAAAAGTTAGTAGGTTTTGTGTCAAAAAAGTTAATAGATTTGTTGTCAAAAAAATTTCAGTGCTAGCCCGAAGATAGGAAGTAGGGGTGTGTCAACCCCCGTGTCATTTGTGAACTCGTTCCGGATTTCCGTTCCATCGGACCATGAGAGTGAGGAAATAAACTAGCACCTGTTTTTTTGGCACTCATTTGTTTGGCTCAAGTCCTTGAGCTAAAGCTAGAAGCAGTGTTAACACGGAGTAAGGATATATCTCTTTATGATACTTTGGTGATAGCCTAGTGGTTTGGACTGCGCTCTCCTATTCGGGGGGTCGCAGGTTCGATCCCGCACATGTACCTCTGACTTTTCTGAGTTATGTGCGTTTAATTAAATTTAATATTACATGCTGGCTCAATGTGAATTGGTAGACTTCACACACGTTTGAGAACATTATGGTGATGTTTTCCTTCACCGTTGAAGCATGTGATATTAATTAATTACTTAAACGCACATTTAGCTCGAGAGTTTTAGTTCGAAGAGCTGATGGTCGTTGGGGTCCCAAGGTGTTGGAGTGGCGACCCCGCACCGGGAAACACAGTGTTAGCAGGCGCCCCACCAGGTGGACCGACGACATCAAACGAGTCGCAGGGAGCTGCTGGATTCAAGCGGCGCAAGACCGAAGGTAGAGTAAAGCCTGTGGAAGTCCATGCAGGAGACCTTTGTCCAGCTGTGGACGTCTATAGGTTGATAAAAAAGAAGAAGACATTTAGCTCTAACTGAATAAGCTTTTGTTTTTGCTAGATCATAATAATAACTGGCCCGGGTCAGAACTTAGCGGGGAATGGCAAATTAAACGAAAACCGAACTGTAGTTCGCCCGTCCCTGCAGCTATAGATGATCCCGGTAATTTACCAACTATCAGAAAAGATAACAACATAGACAAGGTATTGATGTCGCAAAACGAATAAAAACTGGCCCACGTCCGGCCGAGCCGGGTGGCAGCGGCTATGCGAGACTGAGCCCAGGCGCTTTTATATTTTTCCCACGAATTGATATGATTACTTTTATCGTAAAATTATAACGCATAGAAAGACCGTAGCCGCGCGCGGAGTGTAACACTTTCATGGAGGCCTTCAAAGGCTCTTTACGCTTATCGGCACGCACGTGTCGGCGAGCGAAAATAAACCCTTTCACGCTAGCCTTTAAAGACTAGTTTCGCCTACCGGCACGCACACTAGTGTACGTGTCGGTGAGCGTAAATACACGACGCCTCTTAGCACACATACTAAGTTCTAAAAATGATTACACGTTACGCTGGTCTCGTTGTATGGAACTATCGGTCTATCCATATGGAGAAAGGTTTTTTAAGCCTGCGTGAATCCTTTTTTTCTCCGGGATAGCCATTATCACTATCTAGTTGGGCTAACATGCGCACCACGAGAATCTTTGTCTACTCATTTACTCGTGAACCTCTAAGAAATATTACGAGAAGACGAGTAGACAAAATTTTCTAGTGTCGCACTTGTTAGCCCTTTAGGTCCTTAACAATATTTACGCAAAAAATCAAGACGATTTAACGCCCTGTTGCTGCGTTATTGAAGGACAAAGCAACATAAAAACACTACTTCCATGTTATTTTAAGTTTTAATTTGACAAAATAACTATAGAACTCTCTACATAGACAAACTCTTGAATTTCCGGGCGAGCAATGTCATCGAGCAACGATCCAAACATTAACGTGACACTTTTTCGTGCGTGCAGCCGGTGTTCATCGATTTCTAAGACGTTATCATGTCAAAAAAGAGCTAATTTAAATACTTTGTTTTGTATAAATCATAATATTCGTAACGCCTCCTAAAACATTCAGGTGCAGTTCTGCCATTGTTCTTTAAAAATTGGACAGTTCACAGTACACATTTAATTATATCTATAATAAAATTGTTTATCAAATAATATTGTGTGATGAAGTAATAAGCCCGTGTCGCTTAACACCATCCTTGAGTCATTAAGACCGGTTTATAAGTAAAAAGCGACAGCGCAGGTCGATAGCCGCAGGTGCGGACGGGCAGATGTGACGGCGTATGTATGTACAGTGTACACGTATACAGACATACAGACATACAGACACGCGAACTGCGCGGAAGTGTATGTTATGATGAAACGTTTTGATCTCGTCATACGATATGATTTCTTTAGAGATTTTGGAACGTAGTTCCTTATCGCGCGGTGCGGAAGGGGGCTAGACGGAAAAAATTAAGACAAAATTGAACCGACACTCGACACTGATCGACACTTTTTTGAAACCGACACTTTTTTGAATATGAATTTGGCATTGTTGTGTTCGGTATTTTCGCGGTACAATATTGGGTCTCCGTAGGCTGTTAGGCGACTGCAGAAGCCACAAGGCTACGGAAACCCATTATTGTACCGCGAAAATACCGAACACAACAATGCCAAATTAATTAATCGAAAGGAACTACGTTCCATCCGGGTGTCCCTGGACACCTCAAGTTTTTTTTTACCCCCGACGGAAAAATAGGGGTGTTATTATATTATAATTTAATTTAATATAATTTAATTGACATACAGACATACAGACACGCGAACTGTGCGGAAGTGTATGTTATGTTGAAACGTTTTGATTTCGTCATACTACAGGATATGATTTCTTTAGAGATTTTGGAACGTAGTTCCTTATCGCGCGGTGCGGAAGGGGGCTAGACGGAAAAAATTAAGACAAAATTGAACCGACACTCGACACTGATCGACACTTTTTTGAAACCGACACTTTTTTGAATGTGAATTTGGCATTGTTGTGTTCGGTATTTTCGCGGTACAATATTGGGTCTCCGTAGGCTGTTAGGCGACTGCAGAAGCCACAAGGCTACGGAAACCCATGATTGTACCGCGAGAATACCGAACACAACAATGCCAAATTAATTAATCGAAAGGAACTACGTTCCATCCGGGTGTCCCTTGACACCTCAAGTTTTTTTTTACCCCCGACGGAAAAATAGGGGTGTTATTAGAATAGAATAGAATAGAAATGTTTATATTCAAATAAACTTTTTCACAAGTGCTTTTGAATCGTCGATGAGTCTACCACTGGTTCAGAATGCCCTTTCGGCCAAGAAGAACCAGAAAGAAACTCGGCAGTTGCTCTTTTCAAAACAAGTTTACAATATAATAGATATTATGCTATGTATGCAGTGTTTCCACATTGAGGGGATGTTCCACAAAAGCATACCTAATTATAATTCAACACATACTAAGACGGGCACACAGAAAGTAGCGCCATTCCCGCCGGTGGAACCCGTTCACGAGCATGACGCATGACCCAGCCATTGCTTCGCTCAACCATATTAGAACCATTTTCGCTTAACCATATTAGTTCGACGTGTGTATTTGTGAGTCTGTCTGTTCTATTGTAGCTTCCTAACGAATAGACCGATTTTGAGCCGGTTTCTTCTTTTTGAGAGCTAACGGGATCGAGATGGATCTTAGCTATTATTTATGAAAATCTGCTCATGCGTTTGAAGATCATCAGCACATTTGCTACTTGGTTAAAGGTTCTTATAAGATTTACTGGTGAAATTGATTTAGGTGTGCTTTTATTCCTCATAATTACCTTGAGCTGATGCTGCAGCATCAAGTAGTCTGCGGGATACCCAACTCCTCAGCAAATTACAATAGATAGCGTGTTTGAGACTTTGAGTTCATTACAATGGTCTCAATGATTCGAACCTCAACAGCCCAACGGTTAAAGTTGCGGACTGAAAACTGAATGGACGCAGGTTCGATCCCCACCCGTTGCACTATTGTCGTACCCACTCCTAGCACAAGCTTTCCGCTTATTTGGAGGGGAGAGGAGGATATTAGTCAAGTTCAGCTTGGCTTATATTCAGGTATATCGTACATAGTCCGGCCATAGATTCACATGTCGGCGGTGTTTTAAATTTTAAATTTACACTTGCTGAATTAAGTTGGTATAAGGATTTCCTATTCCACGTTAGGGAGAAATATTTTGATTATTATCTAATGTATGTTTATTCCTGTTTATTCATATCAACCCACTGCCTGCTTACTACTGGGCGCAGGTCTCCTCTCAGAGAAGGATTGTAGAATGTAGGCCATAGTCCACCACGTTGGCTCGATGCAAATTGGCAGACCAGACTTTTGAGAACATTATGCAAAACAATCAGGCATTATAATATTAATTTTATTAAACAATTGTAGTAAGTAAAGTCAAATCGAAATATTTATTGTGAATTTTTTATGAAATTTCATTAATTGAATTATTTAATTTAATTCATTCATCTTTGTTCTTCAATGGATTAACTACTTTACAATAAAAATGTCATTAAATAATTATTTTCTACGAGTAGGTTCTTGCTCGCTAAGCAGTTTTATTTATTTACTAGCTGATGCCCGCGACTTCGTCCGCATGGATTTATTTTTTAAAAATCCCGCGGGAACTTTCATTATCCGAGATAAAAAGTAGCTCTCCCGGTCTGAGGAACCACTACTACATCCATTACTATACCCATGCAAAAAAAATCGCATCAATCCGCTGTTCTGTTGCGACGTGATTGAAGGACAAACCAACAAACAAACACACTTTCGCATTTATAATATCAGTAATGCTTTATTATAACACTTTTTATAATTGACAAATTTTTTACCATACTTAACCAAAGACAAAATTACGTTTAGCTGTCATTTACGTTTTGTTCTTCCACTGTCATTTTCGTTTTTAGGGTTCCGTACCCAAAGGGTACCAACGGGACCCTATTACTAAGCCTACGCTGTCCGTCCGTCCGTCCGACCGTCCGTCCGTCCGTCCGTCCGTCTGTCAGCGGGCTGTATCTCGTAAACCGTAATAGATAGACAGATGAAATTTTCACATATTATGTATTTCTATTGCCGCTATAACAACAAATAATAAAAATTAAATTAAATTAAAAAAATTAAATTAAAATATTTCCATGGGTACATGAAAATATTTTAATTTTTTTTAACGGAACCCTAAAAGAGCGAGGCCTGACTCGCACTTGGCCGATTTTTTATTCCATGTCAGATGCATTTTTGTTATACCAGGTTTTATATTGACTTGACGGAAACGCGGTCGAACGGGATAAAAAGTATCCTATGTCCGTCTCCTGGTTCTAAGCTACCTCTCCACCAAATTTGAGCCAAATCGGTTCATCCGTTCTTGAGTTATAAATAGTGTAACTAACACCACTTTCTTTTATCGACCGAGCGAAGCGAAGGTCTTTGAGTTAACTAGGGCGATTTGCACTTGTCCGTCCGTCCGTCCGTCCGTCCGTCCGTCCGTCTGTCAGAGCCTTATAACTTTTGAATTACTGAACGTAATTACTTCAAATTTAGATATAATATGTAAACCGATGGCCTCCAGCCGAAAATGGCTTAAAAAGTTATAAAAATCTTTATTTCAGGGGGGCTCTCATAGAAGCGAATGCGAAGTAAAAAAAAAATATCGTGTTACATAAAATTGTTACGTATCATTTTAAAGATAATTTTGAACTGAGTACAAAAATAATTTTTTTTTAATTTTTCCCTTAAAATTGACGAAATGGGGGGCTTTCAAAGTGGCGATTTTATACGCTCGCTTGAAGACGCTCTCTAGAAAAATCCGCTATGGATTTTCAAACTGATTTTATGTTTTTAGGTCACTTATATCCTGTACTTGAACAACAAATACTAAAATTATATGAATATTATAAAGAAACGAGATTATTTAATTTTTAATGGGCGTCAGTAATTCATATAGCATCAACATAGCTTCACAATAATGCTAATAGATGGCGCAGTCAGTAACTATTCCCATGGAACTACGAGTTAAATTCAATGTTTGATAAATAATTCAATGTTTTCACTAACGTTCCCTAACCTTTACGGGCTACCTATAAGTTAGGTGATTGATGTTTTCTGTCAACTTATTTATCACGATCCTGTACGGGACACCTAAAAGGATATTGGGACGGATGTTAGGACTTAGGATTGTATTTAGGAGCTACCTACGTTAAGAGACTCCTACTTAGGGGATGATTTAGGTATGTTTGGTGAAAACGGGCATAATAATAATGTCAGTTTTGGTTATCATGTATCGATTGAATGAATAATCATGGGATACCGTTACCGCGAGGTCTCAGTTCGGGGCGAACCACTAGTATATATAGATTTATTGCAAATACTTAGTTATAATTTTATGATTATAATCAAAGATATTGATTATAATCAGTTCAACCTGCTTCCATTTTATATTGCCTCGAGTGTTGAGAATCAGAATTAGAATCAGAATTTATTTATTGCATTATACACTATATTTTTCATGGAACAAAAAGTACTTGTAAGTAGGTACTTACCACTACTTACCTATTTGTTTTAATAAACTACAAGTCTCTAAAACATGTGAAAAATCCTACTTTTCTACAACGCTATGACACAGTCATAGACAATAGAATAGCTCATATAATAAAGATAGTATGGAGGGATAAAAAAAAAACAAGTGACTTAACAAGAAAAAGATTTTATCACCAGCAATTAACTTCCTCCCCCAAAGAAGGTCCCCAAATGGTACATTAATTAATGACCCGAGTGATACCGTCCGTCCGCCATCTTGTTGGACCTCATAAATTTATTAATTAACTCACAGGGACAGTCTTTTTTTCCTGCCGAATTATACAATTTGGCGAATTGGTGTGGTTAAATTAACGTTGACAGCTATTATAGAATGTTAATTTTAACGTTCAATTAAGACTGTCATTTGGTTTTCACTCTTATTTAAAACTAGCTGATGCCCGCGACTTCGTCCGCGTGGATTTAGTTTTTAAAATCCCACGGAAGCTCTGATTTTCCGGGATAAAAAGTAGCCTATGTCACTCTCCAGGTCTTCAACTATACCCATGCAAAAAATCACGTCGATCCGTAGCGGCGGTCTGTTGCGGCGTGATTGAATGACAAACCAACAAACCAACAAATAAACACACTTTCCCATTTATAATATTAGTAAGGACTAATAATTTGAACTTAGTAGGTAGGTATACTTGCTTAATCCTTACGATATAAAATTATAAATGAGAAAGTGTATTTGTTTGTCCTTCAGTCACGCAGCAATGAAGCAACGGATCGGATTATCAGTGACATAGGCTACCGGAAAAATCAAGTGTTGACTGCTATTATTAATATTATTCAACTAGGTATGTAATTAATAAATAAATAAATAAGTGTTCCCGTGGGATTTTTAAGAATATAACTTCACGCGGATGAAGTCGCGGGCAAAGCTAGTAGATATTTTTATAAACTAAACAATTTTTTGTACTTTAGGCTTAGTTAAATTAATTCAGCAGTTAACATTAACTGACGTGGAATAGCCGATGATAATTAACTACAAGTACCTAACTAGAAATTGATTTGCAAGTTTCAATAAGCACGACCATCTATTTGCAATAAATTACGTTAACCTGTTCGAACCGGTTATAATTTACACCGATATATCCGGTTTAATTTAGATACTACCAGTTTACAAAGTCGCTTAGGGCTTAATAATATTGTATTAATGGTGTTATATTATACGTGCAGTGTTAGCCTAGTGGTTAGGACTGCGGTCTCCTATTCGGGGGGTCGCAGGTTCGATCCCGGGTACGCACCTCTGACTTTTCGGAGTCTAGTGCGTTTAAGCGATTAAGGCGCTGTAGTCAGTCACGATCTTCATATCACAAGCCGAATGAAGATCGTCCAATTTAAAATCTATGGGTCATAATATTATGAAAAAAAAAGTAGTTATAATTGATCGTATTTCTGGCCTGATGGCTGTTTCCTAAACACGATGACGCAAACTTTTCTCGATAGAAAAAAATTGCAAAGTTGACTCTGCAAATACATAAACTCCCATCGTTCTCTGTTAAGCATACATTTATTTTGGTAAAATTATTTACAATTGTTTTTCATATTTTAATACAATAAATGGCTGTTTTAGATTTTATTTATTGCAACTGTTATAATTTTAATATTATCCATTATTATATCACTTGCTTCATCGGTGAAGGAAAACATGAGGAAACCTGCACACCTGAGAGTTCTTCATAATGTTTTCGAAGGTGTGTGAAGTCCGCCAATTCGCATTGGGCCAGCGTGGTGGACTATGGCCTACAACCCTTCTCTGAGAGGAGACCTGCGCTCAGTAGTGAGCCGTTGATGGGTTGCTAATGATGATGATGAATAATATACGCGCAGTGATAGCCTAGTGGGTAGGATTGCAGTCTTTTTTTTCGGGGGCCGCAGGTTCGACCCCGGGGACGCACCTCAGACTTCTCAGAGGTAGGGAGAGGGCAGACTGGCTACTTTTAGCAGCAGCGATCGGGGTTTTTATGGTTTTTAGTCGCCGTTCGGAAGCTCGATGCCGCGTCCGACCGCTAACGCGGGCACACAACAAGCGCCAGTCGCAGCGATCGAGTTGCGTTTATTAGCATCGGTGTTTAGCGATTTTTGAACGCCGCCCTACACCATAGTACAAACAGAATAGTAGGCTAACTTCATACAAAGTGGCCGCCGCCGGTTTGAATGTTTGCGTGAGCAGCGGGCGCCGTGTACGCACGGAAGTTTCACGCACACATTCGCAAAGTCTCAACCGGCTCAATCGGCCGGCAGTACGGGCCGCGCGGCGCGCCACAGAGTGCTTTTGTATATATCGCGCCGCTGTGCTAATCGCGCGCAATTGCGTATTACGTCGCACGCTCGCTCTTTTTTGTTTGTTTAATTTTTCAATAAAAGTAGTAACCTACCTATTAATAATCGCGGGCATCAGCTAGTCAAAAATAAAAGTGACAACCCTAGGCGTCAACGCAAGAGTAGGTAATTAACTCGCCGATCGGCCTTAGTTAGCCTACTATTCTGTTTGTACTATGCCTACACCGACGACCTCCCTAGCGCAGTGGTGAGCGCTGTGGTCTTATAACTGGGAGGTCTCGGGTTCAATTCTCGAGGGGTCAATGGGAATTTATAATTTCCGAATTGTCTTTGGTCTGGTCTGGTGGGAGGCTTTGGCCGTGGCTAGTTACCATCCTACCGTCAAAGACGTGCCGCCAAGCGATTTAGCGTTCCGGCACGATGGCGTGTAGAAACCGATTAGGGTTATAGGTTGAATGTTCACTGCCTTACAAGTTAGTCCGCTACCATCTTAGACTGCATCGTTGAGATCGCAGTCAAGGACTATCTTGTCATCGAATAAAAAAAAACGGGCGGGCCTAAATAGACACGATGAAACCGATGCGCAACGCTAGCCCGACTTCAAATACCTGTACATACTAAAATTATTTTATATTTTGTTGTGGCGTTTGAAGTCGGTGTTTTTTAAGAATTTTTATATAATTTTAAGCTTTTTTCTGATAGCTTCATAGGATCAATCTTCACATTCTCTGATCGTGAGCGATTTGCTCTTATATTGAGGGCTTCCGTCCTCCATCACAGAAGATATTCATCAGGTCTTCACCTTTAAATGGAACCAACCTTACGGTATGACCTCTCAGAAAAAAAATTGGCAGCCGATAGAAGTGAAAACTAGATTTGCTAATAATTAAAAACAAATATAAAATGAAAATAAAAAAATAAAAATAAAATAAAATAAAACAAATATAAAAATAAATAAAAATAATTTAAAAACAGCGCACTGTCACGTTTCGTGAGTGAGATTCGAACCTGCGACATCATACATTTTAAACAGTAAAGAAGGCGGCTGCTTGTTGACCGCGCTGTACGAGGTTAAGAATCTCTAAAATGTTGAACGCTTACTGAAATCTCCAGGTGACGATGGTGACGGTGACGATTTCGCGAAATCCATGTTTGTTGCCCACCCAAAAAGTGCTTAAAGAACGTCACTACAAAAATTATTGATATAAATTTGACGGAGTTATGGATTAACATCGACAAAAAAATACGAGTCGGATTGATAACCTCCTCCTTTTTTTGAAGTCGGTTAAAAATGAAAATACGTATCTACTAGCTAGCTGCTGTAACTTTTTCCTTTTGTTTTGTCATTCGGGATTCTAATGAACAATTCAGACAATTTTATAGGAGCTTGCTTTAAGACGGGTATAAAATTCTAGTCACGTACGTCATTAGTATTGTGGCCACTAACTTCCTAAAAGACTTTCTGCTCGAAATTCCCGAGTTCATTTCCCTGGACGGATGTCGCGATGTATCTGACAACTTTGCATTATTTTTAGACCGACTTCAAAAAAGGAGGAGGTTCTTTCTCAATTCGTCGGAATCTTATTTTTTTTTTTATTTTTTTGGAACGAAGTTCCTGGCGCGTTGCGGAGGGCACCCTAGCCGGCAAAAAACGTCCGTAACGTTGAGCACACAATATAAGGGTACGTTTATGCACACGCGGTGCGTTGTGCGGCGTCCGCCGCGGTGCCCGCCGCGTGCGCCGCCACGTTCAACGCAAACGCTTCTGCATGAACGCTCTCATACTTGGCCATATGTTTGAGTTAACCGCGCGACGCGACGCACCACGCGACGCGCAACGCACCGCGTGTGCATAAACGTACCCTAAATCCGAAAAGTCGAAGGTCCGGGATCGAACCCGTACCTAACCCCTTGAATAGGAGAACTCAGTCCCAACCACTACGCTATCTCTGCTCTAAAATAAACATGCACACACGAATTCTATTGTACTAAATATGTACAATGAATATTAACTGCAATGCGAGTTGCTGACGACAGAAATAAAGTGTAATTTTGCCAAATAATATATCCCGGTTACTGAACACCTGGTTATTGATCAAATTAGCAAAGTGGTCAATTCAACGTTGATCATTTCAAAATTACTGAACTTTGGCTTACATTACAGGTGCTGGAGTGGCGACCCCGCACCGGGAAGCGCAGTGTTGGCAGCCCCCCCCCCCCCCCCCCCCCCCACTAGGACCGACGACATCAAACGAGTCGCAGGAAGCCGCTGGATTCAGGCAGTGCAAGGCCGAGGCTTGTGGAAGTCCATGCGAGACCTTTGTTCAGCAGTGGACGTCTATAGGTTGATTAAGAAGAAGAATAAATATATCTACATACATTAGTTGTATAGTGTACTCGTATAATTTATAGAACAAAAAATTATGTGGCACTCGGGGACTGCCACGGTAAAACTATTGCATAGCATTTTTTATCAACTTATGCAATTATAATATTTATGCAATAGATTTTTTTGCATAATTTTTATTATGCAAAAAAAATATTGGTTTTAATAATAAAATAATAATAATATTGGTATTAGGTTTATTTTCGTTACGGAATTTCTTGATTCGGTCGCCGCGCTCAAACTGTTTGTCCTAGTTCAAAGCCCACGATAAAAGCTATGCAATAGCTTAAAAAAAAATATACGCGCCGAATTGAGAACCTCCTCCTTTTTGGAAGTTAAAAACATTACTACATACTTACTTATGTTCGGATGGGCCACGCTTACATCATCAATATACAGGTCTGTGGCTCACGCCATTCGCGTATCGTTCGAAATGCGCTCAGCCGGCGTCAGGTGCGAACAATACAACGCCACCGGGCATACTACACTGTCTGGCCAAAAAATTGGACCACCTGTATTTTGAGTGATTGAGGGTGATTTACACGATTGGCAAATGAGAAATCATAATAGGCTCGGGATTTTCGACTAAGCCTCAAGAAAGTTCGAAAGTCATTTGTGGGCATGGGCGTGACGTTTTTTAATAAAATTCCATAGTTGATTCTAGACTTGCCTTTACACAAGTTTAAGAAATCTATACTTATGAAAAAAAAAATTTATAGGATTGAAGATTATGTAAATGTTAAAAAAAAACTTTAGAGGTGTCAAGGGACACCCGGATGGAACGTAGTTCCTTTCGATTACATTGTGTTCGGTATTTTCGCGATACAACACGGCGTCTCCGTAGCCTAGTGGCTCCAGCAGTCGCCTAATAGTTCACAGTCGATGGTTCGAATACTAGCTCGACAGACCGAATTTTCCATTTTCAATTTTATTTTAAACAATTTCTACATGTGGAACCTTTCCCTAATTTTTAAGTTATAAAAAATTAAATTATTTAAAATAAAATAGAAAATAGAAAATTCAGTCTCGAGCTGGGATTCGAACCATCGACAGTGAACTGTTAGGCGACTGCCGGAGCCACTAGGCCACGCAGACGCCGTGTTGTATCGCGAAAATAACGAACACAATGCAAAATTCACATTCAACAAAAAAGTGTCGGTTTCAAAAATGTGTCGAGTGTCGGTTCCTTAATTTTTTCCGTCTAGCCCCCTTCCGTACCGCGCGATAAGGAACTACGTTCCAAAAACACGGACATAGCTGTTCTGTTCATGTGATGGCATTATAATAACCGCAAACTGTTTAGTTACTACAGTGTACTTATTATTTTAAAAAGAGCAAACGCCGAGTTTCTTGCTGGCTGTTCGAGAGAACGGCATTCCGAAGATGTCATATAATATTCACTTTACGATCCGAAAATATTTTGTAAAAGTTTATATGAATAAAAAGCTATTCTATTATTTTATTATAAGTCTGGCATAATCTCATTTTAATGTAAGAGATTCACAGTTAAAAATAACCGAATTGATCAAATCGATTCTTTATAAAATAAAATAAAAAACTTAAATATTTTCGCAGTTTACTTGCAAAATGGTTTCTGCAAACAATTCGATCTAAGGTTTGAGGACATTATGTAAAATCATTTTTTTGAGCTGTCTTAAACGGTAAACAAGTGGCTTACCAAACTAAAGAACATCATAAGCGCCCAGCTACATTCTCAAAAGTTTTTCTGCGATTTGTTAACTTAAAAAAAAACTAAAAAACAATAGATTATTATTATAGGAAATGAATAAAAAAAATTGAAGTTTAAGATCTAGAAGTTATTGCTTCGTATTATTTTCATAATATTCTCATTCTGAGAGGAGAGAAACACACATTTTATAGTGTGGACGATTTTATTGCATGGTAGTGTACCAACACCTGTTTCACTTAAGAATCGTGCGCATTGTTGAAAAAAACACCCTTTTGCGCTCACATTCTAACTTTTTACAGACCTGTGATTAAAGTACAATGCTGGTTTTCTTTGTATTTCTTATTTTCTCATTCGCAAAGCGAGCAATGTATATCGTACAGCAAACTTGAATTTCAACTACCTTTTAAGAATTGTTTGTTCAGTGTCCATTGCGTACTTTCATTGCAAGTTTTAGTTTTATGTGAACAAAACGAGCAATATACATTTCCTATGAAAACATTTTGTGAGTAATGATATTTTTTCGGTTGTCGAATTATTTAAGGAGTTTAATTTTAATGTAGCTACCATCTGTCATTGCTAAGTTTAAGGCTCGACATATTTGTAAGCAGCAAAAGTTGTTTTGTTGATATTTTTCAACAGAATTCAAAGGAATGTGACCTTTCTGGTGCAGCTTGTCTCGCAAGAAGTCGCAAGTTCGATTCCTGATACATTGTATTATGTTTGTTGGTAATGCGATGACAGATGTTTGCCTAGCAATATTATATACAAGCTTTCACCTATCTCATGAAAAAAGCATATAATATGCAATTGAAGACTATTTAGATGATAAAAAAGCGCGGACATAATTCGTTCCAGCGATTCATGAGACAGCAGGTGGTAATTGAACTGTATAACTATTCTATTGAATTGTAAACTTATTTTGAAAAGAGCAACTGCCGAGTTTCTTGCTGGTTCTTCTCGGCAGAAACGGCATTCCGAACCAGTGGTAGACTCATCGACGATTCAAAGCACTTGTAAAAAAGTTTATTTGAATAAAAAACATTTCTATTCTATTCTATTCTATCAAAAGTAATCCGAAGTGGTGATTCCTATACAAAATTAGCAATTTGGATTTTTTTTGGATTTTTTCGAATTTGCACCTTTTCTTTTGGGTTTTCCTTTTTTTGTTTTTAAACCTCCCCTGTATAATGTATTAAGGTGAACGAAACAAATAGTTATTTGTGTTATATGGGGCCAAAGAAATTTTTTGCACCCCGAGGACGTTATTTTGAATTCAGAGCGAAGTGAAGGACTTTCGAAGGGAATGTCGAACGGAATGAGCGGTTGACAGGTTTCTGCAACGAACGCAGTAGTAATAAACACATACTAAGGTACGAACGCGGACCAATCAGAAGACAGAAATGAAAAGTCCCATGGGGTCATAATTCAATTTTGCTCCCGCTATCCTCTGAAGCCAATATTAGTTTTTCGAATAGTTATGATGAAAAATAAATTATTCAAATCGATCAAGCCGTTTCTGAGTTTTAGCCAGCCTAACGAACAGCAATCGATTACTATATTATATTATAGACTTGCTTTTGTCTGTGGCTTCCCTCACGTTAAGTTCGATTTTTCAAACCCCTATTTCCCATAAGGGTTGAATTTTCAAAATTCCTTTCTTAGCGGATGCCATAACTTCCAATGGTTCGAGCTGTGCGTTGATAGATCAGTCAGTCAGTCAGTCAGTCACCTTTTCCTTTTATATATAATTTTAGATATCTATAGATATAAAAGATAGAAGATATGGCAGGGGCTCTGGTAAGCGTTGTACTAACTACACATAATTATGATCTTCCCACGACTCGGGGCATGAATGAGATTATTCATAGGTTCGAATCAGTGCGGTTGTTAGGCGTCTTCACTTGAAACTCTATAGGGTGTTCGATTTTTGTACCGCGTCTTGTTATTTTTTAACCGACTTCAAAAAAAGGAGGAGGTTATTAATTCGTCGGAATCTTTTGACGTGAATAAATCGATGAACACTGGCTGCACGCACGTAAAAGTGTTACGTTCCGCAAGCGAGAGCGTGGAACAAGCGATAGAGATGCAAGATCAGCCCAAGCGTTGGCTTGTGACTAGAGAGCACCCGTACATTATCACGTAAAACTATCGTCCGTAAACCGACTTTACAGACAACCAATTTTTTTTATGTAGGTCCACCGATTACTCGAAGACGTCTGAACCGATTTGAAAAATTCTTTTTTTTTGAAAGGGTATACTTACCAGGTGGTTCCATACAAATTTCATCGAAATCGGTCCAGCGGTTTTTAAAATATCAACAATAAGTTATATTTTGTATAGTGGCGCGGTAGTTTGAAGTCGGTTTTTTGAAAAAAAAAAGACGTGAGTGTCGTGGAACTCTCGGTTGGAACGGAGTTCCTTTTAATAATAAATTAATAATAAAAATAAAAAAATTAGGGAAAAATTCCACATGTAGAAATTATTTAAAATAAAATTGAAAATAGAAAATTCAGTCTGTCGAGCTGGGATTCGAACCATCGACTTTTATGCGACTGTAGAAACCACAAGGCTACGGAGATTTAATATTGTAGTGTGAAAATATTGAACACAATGCCAAATTCACATTCAAAAAAGTGTCGGTTCAATTTAGTCTTAATTTTTTCCGTCTAGCCCCCTTTCGCACCACGCGATAAGGAACTACGTTCCAAAAAAAATCATATTAAATTATTTCATATTTTTTGTGGTTTTACAAGACTACAGCAAAGCCAAAAGGAAAGTTATGATTTTAGCAGTCGTGTCTACTTACTCAAGTTCTAATTGTGTGTGTTGTTGTCTACTTACTTAAGAACGCGTATAACGCCAAAAAAAAAATCAGATTTCGCGATGAGATAAAACATAGCCGCAACCTTATGTGAGGCGCGACAAAAGAAAGCGTTTTGCGCGGAATAGGAGTGTAGTAAGCGCCAAATACTTTGTAACTCGTAAAATATTCATTTTCTTTTCAATTCACTAGTCTACTCTGAATTGAAAAGAGTTTAGAATTTAATGTAAAAATTTTTACTCTGTAATATGCAACACATTGAAAATAAATGAATATTGGTTAAAAATTAGACCTGACTTCGCGATTTTTTATTATCGAACAAATTTCATCATTTTATGTTTTTGCCCAAGCAAGTCCCTTGGCAGTATGATGCAATTTTTGCGTGTTTTTTTTCGGATAGTTGAAACTTGATCTACTACTGTAAAAATCAAATCTGTTTACTGTTAACGAGCGCACACCCACTCTTAAGTTAGCGCCTAAACTACTGAGCCGATTTTAACGAATGAGGTGTCAATCGATTTGTTATTATCCGGGTGAAAAAGCTACGTTTTAGTTCTATAGTAGGACTAAGATTAAATTTGAAAATTGTTGACTAAATTCATGATAAATAACAAGCAACATCAGCTGCACGAACTGTAGCCTAAGCACGATTATTTTCACTATCGATATCGAATAGTTAACGTAAAGTTAACGCCGACAAGATGTTTTGTATGAAAACAGGCGTTGCACTGTGCGGGCGGTGCAGTCGTTTTCATACAAAATATCTTGTCGGCGTTAACTTTACGTTTACGTAGCGCCTCGTACAACTGCCATTTCCCTTCCTATTCACCCTTTGACCTAAAATGAAAAAACATAACAAAAAAAGTCAAGCTATACAGCGGCTGCACCTCCTCTCTCTCAAAGTGCACCTCACCAACATACGAGGATTGCACTCCAATCTCGTCGCAGTCCACCACCATCTAGAGACTGAGAGGCCGCATTTACTTTTTCTTACGGAGACGCAAATCGGCAGTCCAGCAGACGTAGCGTACCTACAGTATCCCGGGTATTCGCTCGAGCACAACTTTAAACCTCGCGCTGGGGTCTGTATGTACGCCCGTAACGACGTCTGCTGCCGGCGTCTCCGTAACCTAGAGGTACCTAACCTTTCCATCATGTGGTGTTTATTGGACACGGGCATGGAACAGATCGTGTATGCCTGTACCTATCGGTCGCATAGCGGTGACCAGGAGACAACTCGGATGTTTGAACATCTCAGTGTCACGGCTGACATCGTCCAACGTCGGTATCCGACTGCTCAAATGGTGTTTCTGGGGGATTTCAACGCCCATCATCAAGATTGGCTGTTCCCATACCAGAATACCGACCATGCCGGGAGAGAGGCGCTTAAAATTTGCTCTGTCGCTAGATCTCTCCCAGCTGGTCCAAGAAGCAACGCGAATACCTGACGTTGAAGGCCATACACCTAATTGCTTGGACCTTCTGTTGACTACCGACCCAGACCGGTTTTCGGTATCAGTTGCGGCCCCCCTGGGCTCCTCTGATCACTGTGTGGTAAAGTCGGTATCGAACTATCACCAACATAACCAACATAACGGTCCTACCGGAACCAGACGTGTGTGGCGATATAAGTCTGCAGATTGGGATGAGATGCGACACTTTTTCGCGTCCTACCCTTGGCGGCAGAGCTGCTTCTCTTCTAATGACCCGTCGAGTTGTGAGCAAGCCGTATCGGAAGTTATACGTCAAGCAATGGAGTACTTTATTCCATATGCTGACGTATCACTTGATGGCAAGGTTCCTCGATGGTACAATGCTGAATGTGCTGATGCTGCAGCTCGTAAGGACTCAGCGTTTGCAGCGTGGGCTGAAGCCCGTACCCTTAAAATTCCGGACATCAATATGAAGAAGAGAGCGTTCAACTCCGCTGCCAAGTCCTACAAGAAGGTTCTCAAAAGGGCTCGTTTTAACCGCATGAACCGCATTGGGGCCAAATTAGCTTCTTATCTGCGTGGTAGTAAAGCTTTTTGGTCACTGTCGAAGTCAGTTGAAACGAACTTCTGCCGTCCTTCGCTGCCTCCCCTGCTGAAACCTGATGGATCGCTGGCCTTTACTGCGACAGACAAGGCTAACCTTTTAGCGAATCTGTTTGCGGAAAATTCGCTCCTCGATGCAGGAAGTACCTCACCTCCTAGAATACCACCTTGCGAGACTGTTATGTCTGAAATACGCATTCGCCAAATTGAGGTTTTGAAAGTGCTCCGCAACCTGGATGTGAATAAGGCCGGCGGCCCTGACGGGATACCAGCAAGAGTCCTGAAGACCTGTGCTCCTGAGTTGTCGCCTATCCTGACACGCTTGTACCGCCTCTCTCTAAAATTAGTTCAAGTCCCCAAAGCTTGGAAGACAGCTAACGTACAGCCAGTACCCAAAAAGGGTAGTCGTGCCGACCCGGCCAATTACAGGCCTATCGCAATCACCTCCATACTATGTAAATGTTTGGAGCGTGTATTGAACGACAAGCTCCTGGCATACCTCGAGCTTAATGACCTCCTGTCGGACCAGCAGTACGGTTTTCGCCGTAACAGGTCCACGGGAGATCTTTTAGTGTATGCTACACACATCTGGGGTGAAGCCATCGATAAGCATGGTGAGGCGCTAGCCGTCTCACTTGATGTATCGGAGGCGTTTGACCGGGTCTGGCATGAAAGCCTTTTGAGCAAACTTTCAGCTTATGGGATACCCACTGGACTTTGTAACTGGATATCGGATTTCCTGAGTGGGCGATCATTTCGAGTGGTCATAGATGGCACCTCGTCTGATCTGATGGCGATTAACGCCGGTGTCCCTCAGGGATCAGTTGACAGTTCTCTCCGCAACGCTCTTTTTGCTGCACATTAATGACCTCCTCGGGCCCGGTATCTTTGGGTATGCGGATGACAGCACCGTTACGGAGAGATACATGTCCGGTCCCCGTGCCAGTGGCGCTGAAACTTTCGAGCTTAGAGAGGCTTTGGTAGAACGCATAAATTTGGCTTTGAAAGAGGTATCGGATTGGGGTGATGCCAACCTTGTCAAATTTAATGCTACCAAAACGCAAGCGTGTTTGTTCACCGCCAAACGGAGTCCATTCCCGCTGACTCCGACTTTCCGAAATATATCCGTACCGGTCACTGACAGTATTGATCTTCTTGGCATAAATGTTTCGTCAAATCTTAACTTTGGACGATGCATCGAATCCAAGGCAAAAACTGCTGGCAAGAAACTTGGTATCCTCAATAAAGTCAAGCGCTACTTCACGCCGGAACAGCTTGTTACCTTGTATCAAGCACAAGTTCGATCGTAGTACTGCAGCCATTTATGGGATGGCTCTGCCAAGTACCAGCTTGCTGCATTGGATTCGGTGGACAGACGCGCCAGAAGACTCACTGGCGACGAATCGCTAAGTAACTCCAAACTTCAAAGTCTGGAACATCGGCGCAAGGTTGATGTCTGTCGGTATTTTACAGGATATATTTCGGAGAGTGTGCTCAAGAGCTATTTGAACTAGTTCCTCCATCACCCTTCTACCATCGAACCGCAAGGCATCGCTCGAATCTGCACCGCTACGTCGTGGAAATTCCCCGATCCCGCACTAAGCGTTTTGCTTCCTCGTTCCTAATACGCACCGCTAAAATTTGGAATGCCCTTCCGGCTTCCGTTTTTCCAACTGACTATAATTTGGGTACCTTTAAATCAAGAGTGAATAGGCATTTTCTAGGCAAGCGCGCTCCATCTTAGGCTGCATCTTCACTTACCATCAGGTGAGATTGCAGTCAAGTGCTGGTCTATATATTTAAAAAAAAAAAAAAAAAACTATTCGATAGTGAAAATATTCGTGCTAAGGCTACTTGTATTGCTACAAAACATATCAGTAATGCTATATCGCCCCCGACAAAGGCTTTCGCTAATTTGAATAACGGCAATACGCATAGCTGCTGCATACATCAGCTTTACTAATTCCCACTGTATGCCAATCTCGCTCAGATGCGGTTGTCATTAATTTATTATTATTAATCTGTATAGTTAGAATTAACTAGATGACGCCTGCGACTTCATCCGCGTGGATTAAAGTTTTTAAGCTATTGCATAGCTTTTATCGCGGGCTTTAAAGTAGGACAAACAGTTTGAGCGCGGCGACCGAATCAAGAAATTCCGTAACGAAAAAAACCTAACACCGTCGTTCAGTAAGCGTTCAACATTTTAGAGGTTCTCAAGTAACTCTATTTGGCGCAGTGGGCGAGCGGCCGCTTTCTTTAGATGTCGCAGGTTCGAATCTCACTCCCGAAGTAGTGACAGTGCGCTTTTCTAGTTTGTTTGATTTATAATTATTTTATTGCATAATTTTTATTATGCAAAAAAATAATATTGCACAAATATTATAATTGCATAAGTTGATAAAAAACGATATGCAATAGCTTTACCGCGGCAGTCCCCGAGTGCCACTTAATTTTTTCTAATTACCGCTGAAACTCTGTAATTTTCCAGAGTAAAAAGTAGTCTATGTGCTGATCCTGGGTATGACTATAGCCATTCCATATTTCAGCCAAATCGGTTCATTTATTGTCGCGTTAAAAAGTAACAAACATTCATGCATTCATCATCCAAACATCCATCCATCCATACATCCATCCTCACAAACTTTCGCATTTATAATATTAGGTCTTTAACTATGAAATTTCCTTTCTTCAGTACTGGTCATTTCAAATAAAAAAATGTTTGTTATGGCTCTGTATTTTAAATTCAAATTAATTTTGTTTTAAAAGCATGACATTCTATTACAAACTCAGTCTTTTATTTTTTGATTAGCGTTGTATTTTCATTACATTGGAACATTTTTCGTCATAATGGATACTTTAAAAATTAGTGTAATTATGGAATATGAGTTCCGTCGTGGCACCAACGCGACATAAACGGCCCGTAACATCAAAAACGTTTACGGAGAGAACTGTACAAACGATCGCACAACCCGTTATTGGTTTTCCCGATTCCGTTCTGGAAATTTTGACTTGAAAAATGTAGCTCGTGGTCGTCCGGAGACTTTGGTTAACAATAATGAATTAAAGGCGATTGTGGAAGCTGACGAAACTCAATCTACAGCTGAGCTAGCAGCAGCTTTTGATGTAAGCATCAAAACAATATTGATCCATTTGCGACAAATTGGCAAGGTAAAAAAGCTTGATAGATGTGTGCCTCACGACCTTAACGATCGCCAGCGCAACGTACGCGTCGAGATCAGCCTTGCGCTGCTCAACAGGCAAAGAAATGAAGGAATTTTGAAACGAATTGTTAAGTGCGACGAAAAATGGGTTCTGTTCGACAATCGAAAGCGCTCAGCAAGTTGGTTAGACCCTGGTTCAGCACCAAAGCAATGCCCTAAACCAAAAATGACAACATAAAAAGGCGATGGTCACTGTTTGCTGGTCTAGTGCGGGTGTGATTCACCACAGCTTTTTACAAAACGCATGAGCATTAATGCAGATGTGTACTGTGAAGAACTGGAGAGAATGATGGAGAAGCTTGCACATCTGCAAACAGCTTTGGTCAATCGGTCGTCCCCACTGCTCCTTCACGACAACGCGCGACCCCATACTGCGCAACAGACAGTCTCCAAACTGCAAGAGCTGGGGTTGGAAGCTCTCCCTCATCCGCCATACTCACCAGACCTTGCACCTACCGACTATTACTTTTTCCAAGACAACTTTTTAGTGGGTAAAAAATTCAATTCCCGAGAGGCAGTACAAAATGCCTTTGAAGAGTTTGTTGCGTCCCGTCCAGCTGATTTTTACAAGAAGGGCATCAATAAACTGCCAATGCTTTGGCAAAGATGCGTCGATTGCATGGGTGATTACTTCGAATAACAGAAATAAAAAAGTTTGAAAAAATAAGTACTTTCACTTATTGCATACAAAACGGCAATTTCATAGGTAAAGACCTATTATTAGTAAGATAGTAGAAAGTAGGATTTTCAACACGCGCACGTTGGAAACATGACTTCTTCTTCTTCTTTATCAACCAATAGACGTCCACTGCTGCCTATGTGTTAATCCTAGGTATGAGCTATCTCCATTCCAAATTTTAGCCCAATCGGTTCATTCGTTGTGGAGTTATAGAGCAAACATCCATCCATAAAGCCTCACAAACTTTCGTAAGCTGTAATATTAGTAGGATAAGTAATCCAAATCCTTACCTATACTATAATTGCGAAAGTGTGTTTGTTTGTTCTTCAATCAGGTAGCAACGGAGCAACGGAATGACGTGATTTTGCATTGGAATAGTTGGACTTGGAGAGTGATATAGACGAGTAGGCGAGGATTCTCGTAGAATTAAAAAAAAATTGTCTGCGTATTCGAGGAACTAACAAATAATTACACACTTTTGCATTTATAATTTATTAGGTGACTAGGTGATATCAAATCAGAAATGAGGAGATCCGTAGGAGAACCAAAGTCTCGGTGACTTTGGTTCTCCTACGGATCTCCTATCCCTCCATAGCTCAGCGTGTCGCGAAACTGAAGTGGAAATGGGCGGGGCACATAGTTCGAAGAGCTGATGGTCGTTGGGGTCCCAAGGTGCTGAAGTGGCGACCCCGCACCGGGAAGCGCAGTGTTGGCAGACCACCCACTAGGTGGACCGATGACATCAAACGAGTCGCAGGGAGCCGCTGGATTCAAGCGGCGCAAGACCGAAGCCTGTGGAAGTCCATGCAGGAGACCTTTGTCCAGCAGTGGACGTCTATAGGTTGATAAAGAAAAAAGAAGAAGGTGATGTCCGCGACTTCGTCCGTGAGGATTTAGTTTTAAAAATTGTGTGGTAACATTGTTTTTCTGTGGAAAAAATCTGGTCGATCCGTAGCTCTGTTGCGGCGTGATTGAAGGAAATACCAACAAATAAACATAATTTAGTATTTATAATATCACAAGGGATAATTAAAATGGATAAATATTTTTGAAATTAATATGCTGTATTTCGAAAATTGCATTGCAATGAATTTCAAAAATATTTCTGGTTAGATTTTCATTTTCTGATTAGATTTATACTCGAGCTTTTACTTGTCCCCGTGGGTCGACACATTAATGGGTCCACGGATAATTTTATTTACCCGTAGACCCAATTTGTGTTTTCAATTCGATTACATACGGTAGAATCTTGACCATATCGATATAATTTAAAATAAAATTATTTTTAAAAAACCGACTTCAAACTCCCGCGCCACTATACAAAAAATATAATTTATTGTTGATATTTTGAAAAGCGCTCGACCTGTCGGTCGAGAGCGCGTTTAAAAAATTTATATGGGACCACCTGGGAAGTATACCCTTTGAAACAAAAAAAAGAGTTTTTCAAATCGGTTTAGGCGTCTTTGAGTTATCAGTGAACATATATAAAAAAATTGGCAGTCGTAGGGACTGCCGATAGAATTGAAAACTAGATTTGATAATAATTAAAAACAAATAAGAAAAGCGCACTGTCACGATTTCGTGAGTGAGATTCGAACCTGCGACATCATACATTAAACGGTAAGAAACGCGGCTGCTTGCTTACTGCGCTGTACAAGTTTGCTTGCTTCTAAAATTTTGAACGCTTACTGAAATCTCCAGGTGACGATTGTGACGGTGACATGACGCGAAATCCATGTTTTTTTGCTTACCCAAAAAAGTACTCAACGTGCTTAAAGAAGTTTTTACTTAAAAAAAATTAAGTGGCACTCGGGGACTGCCGCGGTAAAGCTATTGCATAGCATTTTTTATCAACTTATGCAATTATAATATTTATGCGATATTTTTTTTTGCATAATAAAAATTATGCAAAAAATAATTAAAAAAAATAAACAAGAAAAGCGCACTGTCACTACTTCACGAGTGAGATTCGAACCTGTGACATCAAACACCATACGGTAAAGAAAGCGGCCGCTCGCCCACTGCGCCGAACAGAGCTATTTGTGAATCTCTAAAATGTTGAACGCTTACTGAACGACGGTGTCAGTTTTATTTTCGTTACGGAATTTCTTGACTCGGGCGCCGGGCTCAAACTGTTTGTCCTAGTTCAAAGCCCGCGATAAAGGTTATGCAATAGCTTAAAAAGATTCCGACGAATAGAGAACCTCCTCTTTTTGAAGTCGATTAAAAATCTCCATAGTGCGGTATCGGAGCACCCTGTGCAGCGCGTTATCTTAGCCGTAACCCCAGTCGTCACAGTCCGCGGCGCAGTGTGCGACCCTCCCACGGCGACCGCCTTTCATAAGCGGAGTCTTCGCCGGACCCGTGCGCCGGACACCGACGCAAAATGACTTCATATGCACTGCTCTTCAGTCTATGGGTTAGTTAGTTTAGTTTAGTTACTTACTAAGTTTAATATCATCATCATCAATAGCCTATAACAGTCCACTGCTGAACTAAAGACCTCTCCCAAGGGGAGGGTTTGCCCATAATCACCACGCGTGGCAGACGGTTTGGTGATCGCAGTAGATGGCAGTAGTAGCACAGAGGACGCTGCTGCCCGTTCTCCGTTATATTCCCTTAGTCGCCTCGTACGACACCCGCGGGAAGAGGAGGGGTGGTGACAACTGCATTCTGATCTGCCGTCACCACACGGCAAGTTTTATATCGCGTCGCGTCAAAAAAAATTTTCAAATTTCAAAATTATTTATTTCACGTAGGCCTGTGGCTCTAGTGGTTAGAACTGTGGTCTCCTATTCGGGGGGTCGCAGGTTCGATCCCGGGTACGCACCTCTGACTTTACGGAGTTAAGTGCGTTTAAGCAATTAAATATCACTTGCTTCATCGGTGAAGGAAAACATCGTGAGGAAACCTGCACACCTGAGAGTTCTTCATAATGTTCTTGAAGGTGTGTGAAGTCCGACAATTCGCATTGGGCCCGCGTGGTGGACTATGGCCACAGAATATATAATAGTACTACGTCTATGGCCTATAACCCTTCTCTGAGAGGAGACCTCGCTCTGTAGTGAGCCGATGATGGGTTGATAATAATGATTAGGTATGATGAACCTGTTGCTCTTATGACACGTCATGACTCTACCACTGGTTTGGAAAGCAGTTTCTACTGAGAAAAGCCGGCAAGAAACTCAAAAGTTGCATTTGTCAAAATAATCATTTCACCATTTTATTATGTATTATTTTTTATACTATCTTGTAGGCAGCTGGATGCCAAGCCGATTTAACTCATGCAACTTTGTTAGAATAGAATAGAATATTTCCACAATGAGGAGGAGTTCCAAAAATGCGTACTACAATTCAATACATGTTAAGACGGGCAGACAGAAAGTAGAATTCTCTGAGCCCCATTCCTGCCGGTGTCACCCGTTCACGAGCATAACGCATGATCCAGCCGTTGCTTCGCTCAACCATATTTGAGGGAACGTAACAAAGTCGCGTCTCTAGTTACTTTACCAGTGCGGCCGCGGCCTAAAGTAACAAAGTTTACACAGGACCGTATTGATATTTCCTGTTGAGTCAAATTCAAATTTGGCGCCTTCTTTTTTAATCTTACCATAATGTCTCTCGCTTGTCAAACTCGTTAGCATGTACAGTCTTCTCCTTCTTTATCAACCTTTAGATGTCCACTGCTGGACATAGGTCTCCTGCATGGACCTCCACAGACTTCGGTCTTGCGCCGCCTGAATCCAGCGGCTCCCTGCGTCTCGTTTAATGTCGTCGGTCCACCTAGTGGGGGGCCTGCCAACACTGAGCTTACCGGTGCGGGGTCGCCACTCCAGCATCTTTGGACCCCAACGACTATCAGCTCTTCGAACTATGTGCCCCGCCCATTTCCACTTCAGTTTCGTGACTCGCTGAGCTATGTCAGTGACTTTGGTTCTCCTACGGATCTCTCCATTTCTGATTTGATCTCGCAGGGATACCCCAAGCATAGCTCTCCATCGCCTGCTGAGTGACCCTGAGCCTTCTTATGAGGCCCACAGTTAGCGACCATGTCTCGGATCCGTAAGTCATCACTGTACAGTGACATGTGCATGTCAACTAACATTTATAAAAGTTTATTAAAACATATTAAGTGCACAGTAATTCTCTTTATTTCATCATTTCCAAATAACACTTACTCGATGATTTCAAGCTAGATTTAGATTTTAGATGATCTCAATATCAAGGTTCTCACTTTTGACGTGATAACGTCTTATAAATCGATGAACAAAGGCTGCATGCACAAATAAGTGTCACGTTACGCCTGATCCTGAGCGTGCAAGCGAGAGCGCGGAACAAGCGATAGAGAGGCACGATCGGCCCAAGCGTTGGCTTGTGAGTTATGACCTGCTGCCGCCCGCCAGTCATCGCGTGCGCGCTGTGGTTAGCGGATGTGCCGCGAGCTAGTTCTAGCAGCACGCTGTTCATCTTTATGACGTTATCACGTAAAACTATCGTCCGTAAACCGACTTTACAGACAACCAATTTTTTAACTTCTCTTAATAATATATCATCGAAAAGGGAATCTGTTTTAATTTAATATAAGCTGTAAACAAACTTATTAGACTTGCAAAGGATTTTTAATGAGCACCCACCTAAATAACAGTCGTGATTTACTAATGTTGCGGTCCGCACGCAGTTTTAAAATTTGTAACGGTGTAAGTGGGCCAAGAAATACCTTGAAAGATTGTATCGATGGGGTTATCAAGCCATTTGGTAAAATTATCAAAGGTATATATTAAAAAATCGGCCAAGTGCGAGTCGGGCCTCGCTCTTTTAGGGTTCCGTATTTAGATATCTTAGTTCTTAGATAGTATTAAATTAGCATAATATGGGGAAAAATGCTCGTTTGTTTTGGTCACAACTTTGAAGGCCCCCATTTCTTCATTTTTAAGCTAAAAAATAATAATAAATATATTTGAACTCCACATAATGAGCTCTAGACAATGACACCCCACAGGTCAGGGAATAAAATAAAATTTTATTTCGACTCTTTTTCATGTTTATTTATTTATTTATTTATTTTATTTTATTTTTGTTATTTGTTTTTATAGCGGCAATAGAAATACACACACTGTGAAAATTTTAACTGTCTACCTATTACGGTTTACGAGATACAGCCCGCTGACAAACGGACGGACAGCGGAGGCTTAGTAATAGGGTCCCGTTGGCACCCTTTGAGTACGGAACCCTGAAACACGTCAGGAATAGTAGTAACTAGTATAATAATTCCTCAAAGTAACTAACACGCAGTCTCACTCACACAGCATCTCTAATTAATAATTCGTACCTAAACTATAATTGCACTACTATTGTACAATGTATTGAACATAGATAATTATATTAAGTACAGTGTCCATAGGTAGATTATTATTTTTATTGATTATTTTTGACAATTTATTGGACATAAATACATTCAAAATTATGGAATTACTTTTAAAATTATGTATTAGTTTTTAATATAGACATTTTGCTTATACTTAAGTTGACATTATAAAATATATTCACACACCAGTGCTGGTTAAATGTATTAGGCTCGATTTCCTGTTTACAATCATCTTGTACCTGCATTTTTGTGAATAAAATTTCATTCATTCATTCAGTTTTAAAAGGTCAGTATAATCTAGTGCTCAGGTCTTGAAATTATAGCTTTGGAGTCTCTACCTATAGCTTCATGTAGCTGATGATAGACTAATTATAGAGCTGATTCCGCATTCCGGTCGTTAGGAAAGAGTAGACGATAAAGAACCTTATACAATGGGCTTTTACACACAATATATATTTTAATATTCTTTAAATATATATATATCTATATATATATATTTAAAGAATATTAGTCAAATTGAAGTTGACTAATATCTAGAGTTGCCGTGAATAGTTGTAATAGCGAATAATCGAATACCGATTAATCGCCATTACGTAGGATGGCGAATAGTCAAATAATTCGCTATTATTATTCGACATTAACATAGGAATATAAAAAATAGTTTATTTGTTATCGAATGGTACCTATCACGCTTGTAGAACCATTAATTTTTTACCTACTGTAATCTATGTTTTTTTCTAAGGTTATGAGAAAAGAAAATGAAGTTAGGAAATCAGTCTATTCTGATATTACCTACTGATTTAACATTTTTAAATGCTGGCAACTCTTTTCTTGTACGTTATATACTTACCTATTTTACGGGGAATAAGGTAAACGCTGGTAATGTCGTCAGTGTCCCGATACCCGTCAGATTTTAAAAATGGACAATTACTTATTTCTACCAAAAATTACATAAAATTTTTTTAAGGAAACATATAATATCTGTGGTAATGTTTTCCATGATTGGTTTAATTTTCCATGAATAGTTTATTTGAGACAACTATTCGCCGAATGTCGAATAATAGACTTTATTATTCGGTATTCGACGAATAGCAAAAAATGACGAATAATGCCGAATACCGAATAATAGCGACTATTCACGGCAACTCTACTAATATCCTCCTATCCCCTCCAACTAAGCGGAAAGCTTGTGCTAGCTAGGAGTGGGTACGACAATAGTGCAACGGGTGGGATTATGTTAAAATTCAAACTATTTTAGTGTAAGTAATATTTCTTTTCTATTACAAATATTGCTTATCACAGCAGTGATAGCCTAGGGTTTAGGACTGTGGTCTCCTATTCGGGCGGTCACAGGTTCAATTCCGGGTACGCACCTCTGACTTTTCGGAGTTAGCAATTAAATATCACTCAAGCTTTAACGGTGAAGGAAAACATCGTGAGGAAACCTGCACACCTGAGAGTTCTCCATAATGTTCTCGATGGTGTGTGAAGTCCTCCAATTCGCATTGGGCCAGCGTGGTGGACTATGGCCTATAAACCGAGTGAGCGGTTGATGGGTTGCTGATGATGATTATTTCTTTTTAATTTTTAACCGACACTAAAAAAGGAGGAGTTATCAATTCGTCGGAATCTTTTTTATGTATGTTCACCGATTACTCGAAGACGCCTGAACCGAATTTCAAAATTGTTTATTTCGTGTACTCTATTAAGAAACGTCGAAAACGAAATCGTGTATTAAGAAACTCAGCAGTTGCTCTTTTCAGTTTATAATTAAGAATACCCACGGACTTACAATTTCAATTAGCACAACTAAGTTGCAGAGTAAGTAGTAGGCATAGTGACTTATACAGAGTCTCCTGGCAGACCCTACATCAGAATTAGCTAGAAAAATTTGTGATCTGGTTACTGCTTGCCGTCAGTGGTCTTCTTGATAGTTAAGTTAGTATTAAGTTAGATAAGTTTATTGTTAAGGTTACCTACCTTTAGTTTCATTGTTAAATATTGTACGAATCGATGGGGTTGACATGCCAGGTGGTAAAAAACCCAAAAAAAAAATATAGAAGAATATAGCCCAAACTCGATGGGGTTACGTCGTTTTATTTCAGAGTTCCGATAGCCATCTTCCGTCTCCATCATCAGATCAGCTCCATGTCACAATAATATTGCATTGTCATCCGATTTACACATACATGCAAAATTTCAGCTCGATCAGAAACCGGGAAGTGGGTCTAATTCATCTTGCAAGATTTGACCCAAACAAACATTGCAAGTTAAGGTTGAAGACAAGGGTCTGCCCGCGAAATTCAAATTTAATTTGGTTTTTCGCAATTTGTAAACTAATACGACAAAGTAGGCTTATGGCATTCTAATTGCGCCAGTGGAATTATCATCTTCACAGGTTTACATAAAAATCTTTACTTGAACCAACCACAACGTGACCAGTTTAAGAAATTAATCAAAATACTGAGTTACTCACAAATTAGTTGATATTTTGATTAACCTTAAAAATTTGACCCTTGTCTTCAACCTTAAATAAAAGCTTGTAAAATGCTTTGGCGTATCCCAGTGTAAACTCAACTTTAGAACCCAGGATCAAAATGAAAGGAAGCACTAATGACCTGCGATGTGTGTACTATACAATTTATTATTCCTTGTATTTCAGTCCTTGTAGCTTTCTTGTAAAAAAAATAACCTGCCATTATGATCAATAACATGTGAATTTCGTTGATCCTTGTTAAAATTTTCGTTTTTTTATGAAAATTACCTACTCTTACAATTATTATGAAGTACTTATAAATTTTTTTCTATCAATGGTCTAACTCTAAATTCTAAAATCAATTTTTTTCCAAAACTTTTTTTTTCATGTAAAATTCAATGTATGAAAAAAACGGACGGAAACGGAACGGACAGACGAAATATTACGGACGTGAAGTGAGTGTGAATAGGCATTTTCTAGGCAAGCGCGCTCCAACCTAGACTTCATCAGTACTTTCCAGTATTGATTGTCGTCAAGAGCAAGCCTATCCCGAAATAAAATTTAAAAAAAAAGTCGAAAAAGTTTCAACAAGTAAATTAAGTGAGTAAGATTTACGAAGATCAAACCAATGGTTGTTGGGGTACCAACTACCAAGGTGCTAGAGTGGCGACCCCGCACCATAAAGCACATTGCTGGTGGGCCCCTCACTAAGTGGACCGACGCATCAGACGAGTCGCAGGGTGCTGCTAAATACAGCCGGCGCAAGTCCGAGACATGTGGAAGCCCCTACAGTACCTTTGTCCAGCAGTGAACGTTTATCGCTTGAGGACCTAAACTAACACGATTTAGACGGTGCTTCGTTCATCATTCATTTTTGCAAAAAATGAACCGTCTTAATTCGCCCTAAGGGCGAGTTTACACGGTTCATTATTCGAGATTTTGCTTTTATTTTAGAGGCTTCATTGATGAGTCATCGAAAATAAACCGTCTAAATTCGCCCTTAGGGCAAAGGGCTTTAGGGTTCATTTTCGCAAAAATGTTTATTAAAATGAACGATGAACGAGGCACAGTCTAATTTGGGCTTATGTGGATCGACGGCAGACTAATCGCAGGGTACTGCTAAATACAGCCGGCGCAAGTCCGAGACATGTGGAAGTCCCTACAATACCTTTGTCCAGCAGTGGACGCTTGAGGACCTAAACGCATCGTTTCCACACCATTGGATCTCGACACATCGAGATCTAAATAGAAAATAATTCTGTCTATGAAGGACGACTTGTTTGATGTACTTAATCAATTTTTTATTTTACATTATGTTTGTAATCATTTTTATTGTACTTTATTTCATTTTTAAATTACTTTTCTACATGGGTTTTTACCTAAATAAAGAAATTATTATTATCATATATTTAAGACTCTCACACCCGCGTACAAAATAAATACATATAAAGGCCAAAGGGAAATATAATAAACATAAATATATACACATATAATAAACTTACACATACATTACATAAATAAATACTATAATATTATTATATAATATTACATAACAAAGATCTGTTTACAATAATCCGGACGCAATCATTATCAATGTATATTGTTTAAGTTTAATATGCAATATCAAACTGTATTAGCATAAATATTACACTGGTACAAGAAATTGCATATATAACACGGTTCTTACATACCTATCTATAGTTGAAGAATTTTACAGTCTTTGCGTCTGTTTTACATATTTAAAAACTAGGTGTTGCCTGCTATTTTAGTATTTTTTAAGGAATCCAGCGGAAACTAATTTTCAGGGATGAAAAGTTTTATTATTCTTCCTCGGAATACAAATGACCAAATTTTATCGAAATCGATTCAGCGGTTATTTGCACAGATAACAAGTATGCGAATTTTATTTTAGCCGGCTTCAAAAAAAGGCGGTTATCAATTCGACACATAATATACATGAATATTATTGGAACTGCAACATATTCACTTATTATGTGTATGTACTATTTATGTATGTATGTTTGTCTGTGCATTTCTCCAAAACTTAATCGGACTGCGATTGGCGAAAGGTTTCATCAAAATCGATTCAGCAGTTTTCAAGAAATGGACACATCCCTTTTTCTGTTATTTTTTACTAGCTGGTGCCCGCGACTTCGTCCGCGTGGATTTAGTTTTTATAATCCCTCGGGAACTATTTCCTCAACTATACCCATGCAAAAATTCACGTCGATCCGTATCCCTGTTGCGGCGTGATTGAAAACCAATAAACCAACAAACAAACACACTTTCGCATTTATAATATTATTAGTAAGGATTCCGGTATATTGAAGTCGGTTTAATTTTTCCTAAATTATAGCTCGATAAAACCTAAACCGAAATCAGACGAAGTCGCGGGTATAAGGCAGTATACAATAACCAATCAAGTGCAAACATATGCAAATGCAGTGAATGATTTTTAATACAACCACTACCCGTGGGAACACGCGGCGTGTTATTAGTGTTAAACGCGAAAATTATGAATTTATTGCAAAAAACCTGTTTTTGTACTCCAATCGCGGGAGAAAATACTTTTTATGATAAAATTATAGCTATTTACTGAAGGCTCACGACACATTGATAATACCATACTAAAATTGGCATATTGTGATGATGCGTACGATATGTTAAAAATAAATTATTATTTCTTACCGATTATATTATGTAAAGGTTTTCCAAAACAAGTAAAAAACACGTCCATTCTTATTTTTAAGTGTGATAACGACTTTAAAAAAGGAGGAGGTTCTGAATTCGTTGGAATCTTTTTTTTATGCGTATGTTCCAAGATGCCTGAACCGATTTGGAAAATCCTTTTTTACAAGCTTTTATTTAACTTGCAAAGTTTGTTTGGGTCAAATCGTGCAAGATGAATTAGACCCACTTCCCGGTTTCTGGTCGAGCTGAAATTTTGCATGTATGTGTAAATCGGATGACAATGCAATATTATTGTAACATGGAGCTGATCTGATGATGGAGACGGAAGATGGCTATCGGAACTCTGTAATAAAACGACGTAACCCCATCGAGTTTGGGCTCGTTTGATTCGTCATGACAAGTACTCTGATCCTAGATGATATCCAGAGTCTAATGATGTAGCTACTAAAAGCTTGCATTTATAAATAAAATTTTTAATTTACACTTGTTTTTAAAGGTTAGGTATACTTCAAAGGTTATGGAAATCAGTCGAGTTGTTTTTAAAAAATCAACCATAAATTATATCCTTTAGGTAGCGCGGTCGTTTGAATTCGCTTTAAGACCTTTTTATTATAAATTATTTCCAGTTGCAAAAGATGTTTTTTAAAATATATCACGACTACAGTTTACTTCAAAATTAAACTAACTACAACAAAAAACGCATAGAAGACGCTCGGTAGTTAGAAGTGAAACAAAAGGCGATAAAAACAGTCCCACGCACCGCAGTGACCCCCTGAGTCATGTCACGGTTCAGGGCGCTTGACTCAACCGAAAACGGTCAGGAGGTTCCAAAACGCGGGTCGAATACAACCCACAACCTAAGTCTAAGATTGTAATGTCCTTTTCGAACAACGATGGCTTTGATGGTACATACAGTACCCGGCGATATATATTGCACATCGGCCTTTGGAATAAAACGCTATTTCTATTCTATTGCAAGGAAAGCTAGCCAGAAATTCACGTAGTAATTACTGTAATCCCTTCACAATCGGCGAGCACATCACGTAACATATATAAAAAAAATGCAGTTGAACTGTGAATAGAATAGAAAAGCGTTTTATTCCAAAGGCCGATGTGCAATATATATCGCCGGGTACTGTATCTTAGTAAAAATCAAAGCAGTGATAGCCTAGTGGTTAGGAGTATGGTCTCCTATTCGGGGGGTCGCAGGTTCGATCCGGGGATTCAAATTCAAATTCAGAATTATTTATTTCACGTAGGCCAACCTGTGGCTCTTATGATACGTCATGACTCTACCACCGGTTCGGGAGCGGATTCTGCTGAGAAGATTCGGCAAGAAACTCAACAGTTGCTCTTTTCAAAATAATCATTTTACAATATCACTTATTATGTAGAGCTATTACATTGTGATAAGTTTTTTATACTATCTTGTGGGCAGCCGGATGCAAGCCGATTTTATCCCGGAAAAATAAAGAGTTCCCGCGGGAATTAAAAAAACCTTAAATCACGCGGATGAAGTCGCGGGTATCATCTAGTGAAAAAAATAAATCCCAGATTTTTCAGTAATTGGCTTTCCACGAAAAAGTCCGTACAAGTAGTACACGCAATCGAAATTCGACAAAGAACTTTGAGCTCCGTTATCCATTAAAAGGTTTATATTGAAGTGGAATTGGGTCGGGCGGGTAGGGGGTTCTTTTTTTGAATCCGGTGTGCGAGCGAGAGGGGAGACACCTGCGTTCACCTGCGCCCGCGCCAGTGGCGGTTGAATTCTTCGGTTTCAGGGATCCTTAATATTAACCTTAAACCTAATTTTCAAAGTTACTTGCTAGTTCTTTTCGGTTGGAACGACATTCTAATAGTGTCTGAGGGTATGTGATAATATTAAATAATTTATTATAAAAAATATTCTTAAAAACCGACTTAATACGCCCATGCCACTACAAAGTATATAATTTATGGTTAATTTTTTAAGTTTTTTTTTATACCTGGGAAATATACATATACTTTCAAACAAAAAAAAATTTCCAATTGCAAATCGGTTCAGGCGTCTTCGAGTAATCGGTGAACATACATAAAAAATGAGTAGGTACGACGAATTGAAAACCTCCTCCTTTTTTGAAGTAGGTTAATAAATCAGTAGGTTTGGTTTGATTGTTATTATTGACTGTTTATATACCTACACCAGCTTTTGCCCGCGGCTCCAATTTTTCAAATCGCTATTTTTACCCCCTTAGGAGTTGAATTTTCAAAAATGCTTTCTTAGCGGATGCCTACGTTCTAATAATCTGTATGCCTTTCAGCCCGGTCTATCCAGTGGTATATGCTGTGCATTGATAGATCGTCAGTCAGTCAGTCACCTTTTACTTTCATATATTTAAAAAAAAATTCGGATATTTATCTCAAATGTCAAACTACACTTTAATAAAAAAATATAAAACTCGTATGCAGAACCAATGCACGCTATCTGGGTCGCTCTCGATGTTTCACGTAATTTGTGTCGGCGCGTAAAATGAGTTTGTGTCATTATATCGATGCGTTGTTGTTTTGTTGAATTGTTGCGGGATGTGGGTAAGTAATTGTTGTTGCTTTGTGTTATAGCTGGAAAAAGGGATGGAGAATAATTTTCTTCACAGAATTGTAGCCAGCATGGCTGGCATGAAGCTAGTGATAACAGTGGGTACGACATAAGTGCAACGGGTGGGGAATTGGGGATTGACACATTGACCTATCGGTTTTAATTCGAGTCTTAGCCCTTGCGGTATTGAGCCTTATAATATTAACTGAAGCATATGACTGTAGATAATAATTAATTAACTTAACTACCTATTCATGTACCTATAGCAGCGACCGGTTGTGTTAACATAATAATATTTTAACGGAGAGAATTTCATCCAAATCCATCTAAACTCCTAATTAATAGGTATTATAAAATGCGGAAGTAAATCTGTCTGTCTGTTACGCTTTCACGCTTAAGCCGCTGAACCAATTTTGATGAATTTTGGTATACAGATAGATTGGACCTTGAAGAACTAATAAACTACATCTTGTTACGAAACTTAAACTTAAAGGGGCTGAAATAGGGGATGATAGTTTCTTCTTTGTCCTTCAGTCCTTTTGTTACTTCATAACTTCGTCAAACCTGAACCGATTTTAATACTTCTTTCTTTATTGGAAAGCGCATGATTAGCTACGAGTAAGTTGTGTGTAATATTGGTGAACATCTAACTAATATCGAAGTGACTATTTGTACGGGTACTGGACGAATAAATTATATTTATTCGTATATTTATTCAATTTTTTTTAATTAGTTACATTGTCCACGTTGGGAGAACCACCAAACTGTGGAAAATCTAAAGTTAGGTTAGGTTGGGTTAGTTCTACACAAAAGATTCCGGTGCCCGGCCGCAGGCCGGGCACTTAGGTTCTATTGGTTTGAAATGAAAAATTAATTTGAAGGGGTTTCTAAGCTTCCTCTACTCCTTTTCCCCTCTCCCACTATTTTTTTACCTTCACTCCTTCACTAAGTGAATTTTGGCAAGACTAAAGGGGGGGGCTCCCCCCTCCCCCTCCCCTCCCCCAAATTCAGGTAGCACGATTCAAATATTTGACCAAAATTATTCGTCCGACTTCTGTACGAATAATTATAAATTGTTCGTACGGTAACCGTATTAATAATTATAAATTGTTCGTACAGTACCCGTATTAATAGATTCACTCAACTAATATTGCCGGAGACAGGGGATACAAATCCTCAAAAATTTCAAGCCAATTTCAATATCATAATAAGAATTTTTTATATAAAAACTATAAAAGAACGCGGACGAAGTCGCGGGCATCAGCTAGCATAAAGGCATTTATTTTTCGAGTAATTTTTCGAGTAATTTATCTAAATAGAAGGGCTTGATCTTTAGCGAAGGACCTTTAGCAAAATGTTAGGTTCCCTGGAACCTCTCACTAAAATACGAACACGCTGTATTATAAAATGCGAAAGTGTTGCAGTACGTTAACTACTGAGCTACTATATTATATCTACAATGTTTTATCAAGCCTCAATAGCCCAACGGTTAAAGGTGCGGACTGAAAACTGAAAGGTCGCAGGTTCGAACCCCACCAGTTGCACTATTGTCGTACCCACTCCTAGCACAAGCTTTCCGCTTATTTGGAGGGGAGAGGAGGATATTAGTCAACTTCAACTTGACTAATATTCTTTAAAAAAATGTATCCAATAATTATGTTTATATGTCTACGATGTACCTTTAAATCAAGTTGAATAAGGATACCCTAGGCAAGCGCGCTCCATTTTATTCTGCATCTTTACTTAGCATCACGTGAAATAGCAGTCTATCTTGATATTGTCATCGAATAAAAAACCCAATTCCCCAATTCTTTAATAATAAACTTTGACTAAAACTCGCTTATTTGACAATCTGTGAACTTAATTTTTTGTGTGCAATAAATCACAAGGTTTGAAGATCACAAGCTATAATTTAGGTAACATTAATTCGAGTTCAATATACCGAAATAAAGAATAACTAAAAAGAGAAAAGTGTCCATATCTTACCAATTTTGATAAAACCTTTACTATTCACTAAGCGATAGCCTAGTGGTTAGGACTGTGGTCTCCTATTCGGGGGGGTCGCAGGTTCGATCCCGGGTACGCACCTCTGACTTTTCGGAGTCAAGTGCGTTTATGCAATTAAATATCACTTGCTTCAACGGTGAAGGAAAACATCGTGAGGAAACCTGCACATCTGAGAGTTCTTCATAATGTTCTCGAAGGTGTGTGAAGTCCGCCAATTCGCATTGGGCCAGCGTGGTGGACCATGGCCTATAACCCTTCTCTGAGAGGAGACCTGCGCTCAGTAGTGAGCCGTTGATGGGTTGCTGATGATGATGATGATGATTCACTAAGTTAAAATAAATGTAAGCAAATAAAAAAAAAGAATAATCACACTCCGATTAATAGTTTCGGAGAAATGCGTGGACATACATACATACATACATACACCTTTATAAAATGTGAATACTTGCTGTTCCAATAATATTACATACATGTATAGATTCGTATCGTATTGATAACCTCCTTTTTTGAAGTCGGTTAAAAAGGCAACACACATCTGGGTCAACGCATTCAGAAAGATCGACTTTGCGTTCAGCTGTCACCCATCTAGTTACCGGCTGCGGTCAACACTGCTTAACTAGCGTGATTGTTTATTAAATGCTGTAAAATGTCTGGTGGGAGGCTTTGGCCGTGGCTAGTTACCACCCTACCGTCAAAGACGTGCCGCCAAGCGATTAAGCGTTCCGGCATGATGGCGTGTAGAAACCAATAGGGGTATGGGTTGAATGTTCACTGCCATACCCCCTTCCAAGTTAGCCCGCTACCATCTTAGACTGCATCGTCACTTACCATCAGGTGAGATCGCAGTCAAGGGCTAGCTTGTCATCGAATAAAAAGAAAACTAGGCAACACTTCCTACGCTCAATACTAATTAGATTAATGTTTACAACACAGTAATTACAAGACTAATAAGGCCACATTTTCCTCGCAAATAAATGTTACACAAAACACAAAAAGCACATGCCTGAAAAAACATCAAAAAACGCACGCTACACGAAATGTTTACGTAACAGAATACAAAACTACTGATAAATTGTGTTTTGAAAAAAAAAAACTGAGGTAGTAGCATCTTGTAAGATTTTTTGTTCTCACGGGCAACCCGTTTTTACTTTTTCGTTTTTAGGCCGCGAGATGGTGGTAAAATTACGCTTTGCGAGAATACATGAGAAAAGTGTGTCATAATAAGAACCACAGGTTGGCCTACTTGGAATAAATAATTTTGAATTTGAAAGTTCCTGGTTTTTGTAATGGCGAATATAGGTAAATATTAATATGTCCTTCTTGGAGAAGATAATTAGGTGATAGGTTACGTGGGGTTTATAGTCCAGATAATCCATCAACGGCCACCCTAAACCAATGTTCTGAAAACGCACAGAATCATAAAATATAAACATAGATATATGGATAAGTTAATCTTACTAATATATTATCAATGCGAAAGTGTATTTATTTGTTTGTTTGTCCTTCAATTTATAGAGTGACATGACCATAGGCTACCTTTTATTCCGGAAAATCAAGCAGTTCCCGCGGGATTTTAAAAAATAAATCCACGCGAACGAAGTCGCAGGCTAGATATTGCATACATTAGTATGTATACATAAACATACGATAAATACGACACAGAAGCCGCAAGCAGCGTAAGAACTAGACGTGTGGAAGACCTGAAGAGTTCTAAGCATGAGTAAGAATGAGTCATGACTTTATGAGATGATAATTAAAATTTGAAGCCTTTTTATGCACAGAGAGCAAACGAGCAGGTGGGTCACCTGAGGTTAAGTATTTACCGCCGCCTATATTTGTGTAACGGAACAGTGATAACCTAGTGGTTAGGACTGTGGTCTCCTATTCGGGGGGTCGCAGGTTCAATCCCGGGTACGCACCTCTGACTTTTCGGAGTCAAGTCCGTTTAAGCAATTAACTATCACTTGCTTCAACGGTGAAGGAAAACATCGTGAGGAAACCTGCACATCTGCGAGTTCTCCATAATGCTCTCGAAGGTGTGTGAAGTCCGCCAATTCGCATTGGGCCAGCGTGCTGGACTATGGCCTGTCACCCTTCTCTGAGAGGAGACCTGCGCTCAGTAGTGAGCCGATGATGGGTTGCTGATGATGATGAATGATGATAACATTTGTAGCACCAGAGGCACCAACAATGTGTTGCCGGCTATTCAGGAATTTGTTGGCCCACCCCTCGTATAACTCCATGTTGTAATTAAGTGGGAACACCGTAGAAGAGAGTTGGTTCCGCAGTTTGGTAGTGCGAAGAAAAATGACCTGGCACAGCGGATGGTAGAAGTGGTCCAGGGCCTCCAGGCAACTAGATGAGGTGAGGGTGAGATTGTATTCGATGACGAGCAGTGAGGTTTCTAACAAAGAAGATGTTTTATTTAAATTCGATGCCTTAACATGGGTAGCCTAAGTATATGTCACGCACTCTTTAAACATTTCTGTGGTGGTGTCGTGTGATGCGGGTTGTTACGTTCCCTCAAATATGAATGAGCGAAGCAGCGGCTGGGTTATGCGTCATGCACGTGAACGGGTGCCACCGGCGGGAATGGGGCTACTTATGCATTTTTGGAACTTCCCCTCATTGTGGAAACACTGGATACATATTATCATCTATTAATAATATCTATTGTATTGTAAACTTGTTTTAAAAAGAGCAACCGCCGAGTTTCTTGCTGGTTCTTCTCGGCAGGAAGGGCATTCCGAACCAGTGGTAGACTCATCGACGTTTCAAAAGCACTTGTAAAAAAGTTTATTTGAATAAAAAATATATCTGTTGTATTCTATTCAAAAATTTAAAATTGGAAAATAAGCAAGTAGGTCATTAATTACGGTTTTACAAAAGACACCTATTTAGGTTATTGCAATTTGAAAGTTTATTCAGGTGTTAAAAAGAACTCTCTTAGCGGTAAGCAGTAGCTTATGACGTGGCAGTGCAATTAACGTAAAAACTGTAATTAAGATCGGAAAATAGTTTCATTTCAAGGATATTTCAGATAATTACGAAAAACGAAAACTTCACACTAAATAAAATAGGTAACAATTATTTACAGTTTTTGCAATTCACGAAGGCGAGTGAGCTTTACTCGTGGTTATTTCGTGTACATGCACATTGCATAAGTGTGCGTGCCTGTCAAAGCCTAGGTGGGAGCGGGCAGGCGCGAGCATTGCGCTCGCTCACACTTATACAGATACGAAACACACACAACCAGAAGTCAGTCGTCCTCGTGAATTGCAAGAACTATACTAATGTAATGAAATACAAGTGAGTGTCACTGCCAAGCTTAGTTGAATTCATTCAAACAACAAGTAAATAAAACAATGTTTACGATCTTGCGCCGCAGGATTCACCCACCATACCTAAATCATCATCTAAGGAGGAGTCTTTTTACGTAGGTAGATAAATATAATCCCTTATTCAATGCCATTTCCACCTTTAGGTGTTCCCTAAGGGTTCGTGAAAACGAAATTGACATAAAGCGTCACCTATCTTAGCTTAGGAAACCCGTAAAAGTTAGGGAATGGTGGTGAAAACAAACATTAGTTACCTATATTTAGATAACCTGTTAAATTAAAATAAATAATACGCCCTAAAATATACAATACGGGTACAATAATGCGGTGGCTATGGTTTTTTAAATACATTATAAAGACACGCTTGACCACGATCACACGTGATAGAAAGTGATGATGTGACCTAAGATGGAACGCGTTTGCCTAGAAAATGTAGATTCACTTTTCTTTTAAAGATAGCGAGATTGTAGGTATGGAGAAGTACAGATCTTGGAAGAGAATTTAGGACCCCAGCAGTGTGAGAAATAAAGACTTAAAACGCTTCATGTGCGTCGCTATAGGGTGTCAACGTTTTTTTTTTAATTACTAGACGAGCTTACACTTGACCATTGATGGAAAGTACTGATGAGGTCAGGTTGGAGCGCGTTTGCCTAGAACAGGGATTCCTAAACTATTTTGGGCAAAAGACACCTTTTCCAAAATGAACTGATACGTCAGATTGCCAAATTACTTTAAAAATACTAATCTCTAGTTTTTTCCTGCTGATACGAAATACAGTTTACAAATTAAAAAACTTTGCGGTTGGTAAACTGGACATCATTAGCTCATCAAAACACAAAATAAATAGACATAAAATTCAGTTAAGTTGGTAAATATTTTTTGAAAACATAATTTAACACAACTTATATAGTACACGTAACACAAAATACAGTATCTTTGAAGTTTCAAATAAAAACTTGTGTTAATTAATAGGGTCGATTTTTAGACCTCGTCGACCCCCAAAATCAATTTTCGTTTATGTCGACCCCTGGAAAACCGATTTCGACCCCAAGGGATCGATTTCGACCACTTTGGGAATCCCTGGCCTAGAAGATGCCTATTCACTTTTGCCTATATAGGTACAGTTTTTGCAATTCACGAACACGAAGTCGAGTTAGCTTAACTTGTGGTTACTTCGTGTACATGCACATTGCATAAGTGTGCGTGCCTGTCAAAGCCTAGGTGGGAGCGGGCAGGCGCGAGCATTGCGCTCGCTCACACTTATACAGATACGACACACACACAACCATATGTCAGTCGCCCTCGTGAATTGCAAGAACTATAGCAGGCACTGAAATTATAGGTAGCAGGGAACATGGACGCTGAAAGGGCGTTCCATACCCTAACGGTTCGTTTCAGAAAGATTGAACTAAAACGTTTCGTGCGAATAGATTGGGTTTTAATTACGTGAGGATGCTCACAACTTCTAGACATTGCAATGGAAGCCCTCACGATGTCTTGCGGTGCGGTGGTAAAAAGTGGTGTCACTTTTGTATGTATAGGCTCCCTTTGAAAAACCACTACCGACTCTCGGTCTATCATACGAGTTTTAAATTATAACAAAATCATTGCAGTACCTTTTAAAATCTGGAGTAACCTTATGCCTCTCAAGTTAGAGTGGATTTTCGAATGACTAGTTCAAATGTTGCGTGTTTTTGTGTACTTTCGAGTGTTTTTTGTGTGTTTTTTGTGATCGGTGCACAGGTGCTGTAGTGGCTATAAGTTTCGGTGGCGTCCTCAAGTTTAGGAACGATTTGACGATGGCTTTTAAGATTTCGAGATAGAGAAGGGACTAATTTATCGACTGGAATCTTCTTCTCTTCTATCTTCTATAATATATGTAAAGAAAACCATCTATCAGTTTTCTTTAACATTTGTCTTTGGCGCATAATAATCAAAAAGTTAGTCTGTGGTGAGTGACAGTGTTCGTGGTCTATGACATAAGACATGGACATTTTGTAGGGGGAGATGACTAAGATATTTTTCGAAGTTTTTTGATGTGAACAATCTTTTAAATTGAGTTATTAAATAAGACCTAAATATAGACTTTGAATGTTGTTTTCTCATTCCAGGTGAGTGAATCTTTTGTTGAGATAATATTGTTAAGTAGGTAATTAGATTAAGGTAACTAAATAAAAAAATTCTCATTCCAGAGAAACACAACCAGCCTATTCATTTATCAGCCCACAAAAGGATAGAATAACATTATAAAACTCATGATATATAATATAATAAATAAAGTATTTTTTATGATATATGTAACTATTTACATATGTCATAAAAAATACAATCTAAAAACTTAAAAGTTAAAAAAGTTAAAAAACTACATCCCAGGCGTCATCGACAAAATCTTATTTCTTATTAAGTACTATTTTGATGCACAGATAGCCAATATATAAAAATATTGCTGGGCATCCCGTCACACACCATTTTGAGGATCCTGTTCTGAGACTTTCGGAGTCTGTTGCAGAAGGAAGCTACTCTTTTTCTCATTACTGCGTTGAAGTCTGGCACTCTCCATTCCGCAAACATACCTGAGGCGCTACAATACCTGGGCAGACCCATCAATATGTATATACCCTATATAATAATATATTTTTTTTAAAAACCGACTTCAAATGCCAAGTTTATATTTATTTATTTGTTCACCTTTATATCTAAGTACTATCTTTATTTCACTATCATTACAGGGTAACCGATAGTGTATTGTATTTATTAAGCTAAATCTTATACCTAACACCTATTCGTAAATTAATACTTAGGTAACAAAATACATCATAAATGGTACCAACCATTTGAAACAAAAATAATTTTCCAAATCAGTTCAGGCGTTTTCAAGTAATCGGTGAACATACATAAAAAAAATTGAAAGTCGGTTAAAAGGATTTTTCCTAAGTCACTTTCATTTTTAGGAAAACTTCCGAGATAAGAAAGAAAATTATTTCCTTGAAGTCTATCCATTTTTTCACATTACCGTGATAAAATACGTAAGGCGGTAATTGAAATGACGTCTAAAGGTCAAGAGGTCCCCAGTTGTAACTGTTTTATCTCATCACAGCAAAAAAAACCCTCTCAAATCCCCATCGCCTTAAGCTTAACCCAATGTTTTATAATTTATAAATGAACAGAGCTGAAAGATCTTCCAAAACATTCTAAATAGATACGAGAAAAACATTCGAAAATGGGGAAGATAACTGAAAACTTTGACTAGAAATAGAGATACTTAACTGAAAAAAGGCAGAGGGCGTTGTGATTGTTAGCTGTCAAAAGGTTTTAAGAAAAACTATGGATTAATTTCCAAGTAAGTACGGGGATTTCAATGTTACTGGCTCCCGGATCAAGATTAGCATCGCAACATGGAATGAAAACGTATCTAGAAGCTAGCAGTATTTATCATTCTTCAATTAATAAACAATTTCTTTGGAGATTGACATTACGTTTGTAAACAAACAGCTCTTTAGCTGTCTTTAGGCTAGGTGGAACTAAATGCAGTCCCCCATTACGCATTCATTTTCGTTCTAAAATCGAATCGAATCGAGTCGAAAAGCGTCAACGCATCACGCAAGATGCTACGCGGGAATGAGATATACGCAGGCTCCCAGGGCTGTAGCGTACTGATCAACCCCTCCCCCCTCTCGTGCGCCCCTCGGTCCCCCGCGCGCACCCCACCCCCAATCAGCAGCATTCGGTTCCGAACCTCTGTCGCGTTCGGACGTGTCCCCGCGCCGCGAAGTCACACCTGTGGCTCAATACAAAATACCACCAAAAACCGCGAGTTCGAATCAGGATTACAGTGTCTAGTGAATGAAGTGTGTGTGAATTTTTTTATCAATGAACAAGTTTTTAGTTTGACCGGTTTTTGGGTCTGGTTTCTTATATCTTGGACATCCGGAGAGACTAGTTCGACCGTGGGAGTATGTGTTTTTTTTAATCATGACATTTTTAGATGAGGCTTTTTTTCGTAATAGGTGCTTAAGTCGGTTTGTTAACCTGTATTAATTAAGCAATACAGATTTTTAAAACGGACATTAATAATGTCAGGTTTCTATGCACACATCATCTATGGATTGAATAGGTGTTTTCGATTGATCTCGATACATTATGGCGTAAAGATTCTGAATTTCGGACGTGAAACCTGTATGTTTATGGAGTTAATGTTATCTATTAGGAAATCTAAAGTTTAGCACAAAAAACTTGAAAAAGTTGAAAAAGTTGAATAAGGTAGGTATACTTTAGAGAAGATGTTAGACAAATCTAATTAGTAAAGTAATATTTTTTTCTTACCTGAATCCTAATAGAATAAAAATCTAAAAAAAAAACAATGATAAAAGTTATTCTTTACTATTATTATGCAGGTATACGAGTTTTCTAGGTATGAATCTTAGGAAGTATTTTATTGGGCTATTGAAATTATTTATTCAATAAGAAACTGCGATCTAAAATTAGTAGATCTGAAGTTAGATGAAGTAGTAACGGTAAATTGGTAGGTAGGAGGAGAATTTTTTTAAAGTCTCAATTGGCTCAAAGTTTTGGAATGTGGACGTTTATCCAAAAAATCGTTAAGATGGATGGAAAAAGAGAATGTTTTGTGTTGTGTTTTGGCGTTTTTTGTCATTTTCTTTGATTTTTTCTACCGGGTTGAGTTTCGTTTTCTAAAAATCTCTCAGGAACCCTCTGTTTTTCCGAGACAATAGGTAGCCTAAAGTCCTCAGCTATATTTATGCAAAAAATCACGACGATTCGTTGCTCGTTACTGCGCGATTGAAGGACAAACCAACAAACAAACACACTTTCGCATTTATAATATAGTAAGGAAGTAAGGATAAAATGTATCGAAGATTAAGCAGAATTTTTTATCTTGACTAGGTACTTAATATATTTTTAAAAATATCTTCATGCAAATGCAGGTAAATGTGTAGGTAGGTAGAAAATGATCATAATATTTTAGGATAAAGATTAAAGAAAAGATTATAGGGTTCAATGACTTCAATGTTTATATAAAATATTGAAGTAGGTACGTCGGAAGGACGTTATAAAAGGGCCTTTAATTTCAAAGGCAGGTCGAATAACGCTTTTGATAAAATCGAACATCAAATATTTTTTCTTATCTGTAGGTAGGTAGGATTAATTAATTTCGAGCCATTTTCTGAAGGTAATTCAAAGAACCTAATTCTTTTGGTTCGTAGAATAATTCGAATTTAGAATGTTTTTACGTTCGAATTATTTAAGTAGGACGCGTGTATCTTTGCATCAATTTTGAGGGTTTCAAGACATTGAAAGTCAAAAGCAAAATAATCGAAAAATATGTGTAAATTATGAAAATCAAGACCTTTCTTTGCTTATTGGAACTTGGGAGCACTTGGGAGGTCAAAGATATTGTTCTATACATATAAGATCCTATAAATAAGATCTTGATTTCGAAGAATAAGCAAAAACAAACTTTTCCTTCAAACTTTAAATCTTAAAATGTCTTTGTCACATCACACGGAAGATAACGAATTTATTGATAGGTACCTCATTTATAAAAATTGGTTCATTCGTTTGGTTGCTACGTTGGAAAATTCATACATAAATAGACTGTTAAAATCATAACCCTTCTTATTGACTATACCGTAATCGGGTAAAAAACACTGCGGCATCGTGAAAGAAAAAGAAAGAAAATAAAGAAAATCTTTATTTGAGAAACTCGGTACAGTACATACCATTGGAATACTGACCCCTAAACTAGGAAAGCCCGTATCTTAGGGGCTAGTGCCATTCTCAAATACTGATTAATAATATTATGAATTAATCTCTTACTGGTGAGATATTAACATTGGCTTGCTGACTCAATAATTTAATATAAAAAAAAATTTGAACACTGTCTTTAAAATCCCAAGCCACTACAAAATATATAATTTATTGTTGATTTTTTAAAAACAGCTCGACCGATTTCGAAAAAATTTAAATGAAACTACCTGGGAAGTATACCCTTTCAAACAGAAAATAATTTTCCAAATCGGTTCAGGCGTCTTCGCGTAATCGGTGAACATACATAAATAAAAAATAGTCCGACGAATTGAGAACCTCCTCTTTTTTTTGAAGTCGGTTAAAAACAGTTCAATCGTGGGTGGATGAAGTTATCTTTCACCATCGCTTCTTGACTGAAAGCATAGGCTACCTAGTAACTTATTTATCATAGGACGAAACGAAAGCAAATAATAAGTAATAAGCTGATGGTAAACACGTGCAACCTTACCCATAGATTCCATAAATAGAATATCATTAAGGCTACACAAATACTGAAAGATTGGTAAACACGTCATTGATAGATATCCTTAATAAATGCCAAAGTGTGTTTGTTGGTTTGTCCTTCAATCACGTTTTTTTGCATGGGTATAGTTGAGGACTTGGAGAGTGACATAGGCTACTTTTTATTCCTGAAAACCTAAGGGATCCCGCGGGATTTTTAAAAACTTAACTAATAATATATAATTTCATCTATACTAAAATGCATTATTTGGCGTGTGCTGAGAAAACTATTGATGATACATAAAAATGATGTAGGTACTACATGATTAAAGCGCTCATTATTCTCTACAAAAAAAAGTCCGCGAGGAAATATATCTATCATATTTAATTAACAATAGTAGCTTTTATGTTCTAAAATTTAATTAGATCGCCTTTATTATTGTGGTTTTAATTTTACAATAATAATTATAAATGGGAAGTGACAAAGGCCACATCTTATCACGAAAAAACAAAGGGTTCACGCGGGATTTTTAAAACCCAAGTCGCGATTAAAAGCCAGTTTTGTACAGTACCCGGCGATATATATTGCACATCGGCCTTTGGAATAAAACGCTATTTCTATTCTATTGCAAGGAAAGCTAGCCAGAAATTCACGTAGTAATTACTGAAATCTCTTCACAATCGGCGAGCACATCACGTAACATATATAAAAAAAAAATGCAGTCGAACTGTGAATAGAATAGAAAAGCGTTTTATTCCAAAGGCCGATGTGCAATATATAGGGTGGGCCAGACCAGGTGGATATAATTTTTTTTTAGATTGTTGACTTAGAGGCCTATCAGGACCCGCAAGGAAAAAAATCGGTTCCCACCCGTTTACGAGAAAAAAAAATTTATTTGAAATTTTGGAATATCATTACCTTGACGAACTTTTAATTTTTTTTTTAATTTTTCCAGTGACAATTTCCGCAATTTTTTTATAGAATATCTTTATCTAATAACTGCGCTCTCTTAGGAAAAAATTCCAGTCTGATTAGCTGGTTTTAAGAGCATTAAATTTTAAATTATTTCAAGAAAATTAAGTTCATACAAAATCTACAGAAAATGATATACCAATATTTCAAATAAAAAAATTTTCTCGTAAACGGGTGGGAACCGATTTTTTTCCTTGCGGGTCCTGATAGGCCTCTAAGTCAACAATCTAAAAAAAATTTTATATCCACCTGGTCTGGCCCACCCTGTATATCGCCGGGTACTGTAACATGTACGTATAATACATAAATGCATAATTACTCTGAACAGCTAGAGGCTAGCTGAATGCCAGGCATTCAAACCGAACACCGGAAAAGGTGGTCAAAGTCGTAACTACTGAGCTATTAGGTACCGCTGGTCAATGAATTATCACCATTGAGGGAAAAATATAGGTAAAAAGACCACGAAGGTTTTTAGCCTTAATACAGCTTCTGCCTTCCGGTAGTGTATTATACTTGTGGGTCTTCTATCACGACTGCCTCGATCAATGAGGTTGCCCGTACCTGCATCAAACCTTACAAACTATAAATAGACGTTTAGAACAAAATGGATTTAATGTACAGTCAACAGTGTAGCTTTGTTATATTTTTTTTACATACAGTGTATCTTATATTAGCTTGGTTCGTATCTATGTAACGACTTTTGAAATCGATTTTCATCCCCTTCAAGACGTCGGATTGATTTTAACATTAGGTATATCATACTAATATGTATTATGAATGCAAAATGAATGTTTGTTGATTTGTCCTTCAATCGCGCCGCTAAAACAGGGCTAGGGATCCACGTGATTTTTGCATGGGTATAGTTGAGGACCTGAAGAGTGCCATAGGCTACTTTTTTATCCAGGAAAATTAAAGACTTCCCGAGGTATTTAAAAAACCAAATACACGCGGATGAAGTCGCGGACATCAGCTTGCTTGCATGCTTATAAAGTAAAGTAAGTAAATCTAAAATTGAAAATATAAGTCTTGGAAAAAATAAGGCAACCCACTCAGCACGAAGCCACATCAAGCTACAGCAGCGCCGGTTTGAAGGGGGAACCCAACTGTGGCACAACAAAATACATATTATTAGGTATTAGGTATCATAATACTTCAAAAATTTGACAATAATCGAACAAAAAAAATTATACTTATAAATATTATAAAAATATATCAAAAAATATATTATATTTTTCGCGACTCGGCCGCGTTAGGTTTATTTAGGTATTAGGTTTTAAAAGTCCTATCATAAAACATTTTAAAAATGTTTTATGATAGTTAGGAGGGATTTTGCTAATATCGCTGAGGAGTTCTGACTTCTGTCCTCTATCTCCGACAATATTTATTAGGTCTTCAACAAAATTGGACAATACTTATCTAATGCTACATAATTTCTAATAAAGAAAGATTTATAAAAATCTGTTCAGGTTTGACGAAGTTATGGAGTAAAATCGACAATATAACTGTTTACTAGGGATCATCCCCTATTTCACCTCCTTCAAGTTTTATTTTTGTGACAAAAGCTAGCCTATGCCCATTGCCAAGGTCCTAGCAGTTTGGCGGGACGAATTACTATGTATTCATTATTGTGCATGACTTGTTAAAATAAATTAAAAAAATATATATCTCTATACCAAAATTCATCAAAATTGGTTCAGCGGTTTAGGCGTTTAAAGCTATTCAATATTTCCTTTCCTCACATCGTGAGGAAACCTGCACACCTGAGAGTTCTTCATAATGTTACTGAAGGTGTGTGAAGTCCGCCAATTCGCATTGGGCCAGCGTGGTGGACTACGGCCTATAACCCTTCTCTGAGAGGAGACCTGCGCTCAGTAGTGAGCCGTTGATGGGTTGCTGATGATTATGATGATGATGATATACATAGACTAGCGTTTACCACCGCAACTTCGTCCGCGTGGAATTAGATTTAGGGGTGGAATTTTCAAAAACTGTGAAACACATATTTCTTTATTTTTAATCGGAAGCCGAAATATCAAGTTTCATAGATTTAACTTAAAAAATGACGGACTTTCATACAAACATTCATCCCCTATTTATCCCCTTTGGGGGTGGAATTTTTGAAATCTGTGAAACACGTATTTCTTTATTTTTAATTGAAAGCCCAATTACCAAGTTTCATAAATATAACTTGAAAGATGACGTACTTTCATACAAACTTTCATCCCCTGTTTAACCCCTTGGGGGTGGAATTTCAAAAAATCCTTTCTTAGTGCTCGCCTCCGTCATAAAAGGAACCTACTGTCATTTAAAGTTTCTAACTTCAGTGGTTTAGGCTGTGCGTTAATAAATCAGTCAGTCAGGACAAGTCTTTTTATAAGTATAGATATAAAATTCTCATGTCGCGTGTTTGTTACCAAACTCCTCCGAAACGGCTGGACCGATTTTTATGAAATTTTGTGTGCATATCGGGTAGGTCTGAGAATCGGCCAACATCTATTTTTCATACCCCTAAATGATAAGGGTGACCCAGCCCTAAATATTTTTGTTAGCGGTACGAAGTTCGCTGGGTCAGCTAGTAAGTATTCTATACTTACTCGTACCTTTCCTTTTCCTTTACCTTTGTTTTTCTTACTTCTATTACTTACTTAAAACCCGACTGTATAGGTAATCTTCTGATTACCTATACAGTCGGGTGATAAAAAAGTATCAGATAATGAATTCAATTATTAATCTTGAACACCTCAGCTAAGCGTGTGACACCGGAAATTGGGGTATTTGAAAGATGGCGTCTTGAGTCTTGACGTGACAGAACTAGATAGTTAATGAGTTAACCGAACGGGCTGGAATCAAATGAGTCAAAGTTTTAAAAAAGGTTTGGTAGGTTTGTTACTTGATACCTACGATTTGTAATAATTTTAGATTAACCAACTTCAAAATGATACAATATGTTCATGTAGTTCGATGAACTGCTGCTTATTACGGCTGTAATTTTGAAATTCTTCTTTATCAACCGATGGACGTCTACTGTACATAGATCTTTTTATGTAGGGGGCAAGTGCTGTACCTATGGACGCTTGTACCTGTGGACACAATCGAACGATGTTGCGACTTGCGATGCGAACTGTCAACCATAGACAAACCTTTATGGTCGCGTTCAAGTTAGAATTTTACGGTTGCTAGTTTCGACGATATCGATTGTGTCCACAGGTACAAGCGTCCATAGGTACAGCACTTGTCCATATAAACTTTATTTGACGACCTCCCTGGCGCAGTGGTGAACGCTGTGGTGCACCACTGCGTTTATAACTGGGAGTTTTCGGGTTCGATTCCCGATGAGGGAAATTGGGGAATTTATAATTTCTGAATTGTCTCTGATCTGGTCTGGTGGGAGGCTTTGGCCGTGGCTAGTTACCACCCTACCGTCAAAGACGTGCCGCCAAGCGATTAAGCGTTCCGGCACGATGGCGTGTAGAAACCACTTAGGGGTATGGGTTGAATACACACTGCCATACCCCTTCCAAGTGAGCCCGCCACCATCATGCTCGTGAACGGGTCCCACCGGCGGGAATGGGGCTGCTTTCTGTCTTCCCGTCTTATCATGCGTGAGCAACTATTGTGAAAATATTCTATTCTGTTCTATTCTATCAAGTTGCTAAATCGGCTTGGCATCCAGCTGCCCACAAGATAGTATAAAAAACTTATTACAATGTAATAGCTACATAATAATATAATTGTAAAATGATTATTTTGAAAAGAGTAACTGAGCCGTTTCTTGCCGGCTCTTCTCAGCAGAACCGCTTTCCGAACCGGTGTTAGAGTCATGACGTGTCATAACTCATAAGAGCCACAGGTTGGCTACGTGAAATAAATAATTTTGAATTTTGACTGCATCGTCACTTACCATCAGGTGAGATCGCAGTCAAGGATTGTCTTGTCATCGAATAAAATAAAATAGTATGACAAGGATCTGTTTTATTCTGACTGCGTGAAACTATGAGTTTGTCTGAAAGTGGGCGTTACGTTATCTCGACAATATGTTTTTTGTCCAAATGAAAATAATACGTCTGGTGTCATATTTCAAGATTAACCTACCTACCAGATTACTGTTAACTAATGTCGACCTTTATACCTACTTTATTGTTAATCCACCCACTAGAGGCCGGTTGTAGCAACTTTTTTAAATTTTTTTAAACACGGTGCTAAAGAAACTTTACTGAAACAAACAATATTGACGCTACCAATCGGAAAAATGTTTTGTATCATTGTTATGTAGATTTAGGTAACAAGTGTATAGTAATAAAGAACGTTATAATTTACAATATTTTGAATCGATTGAATGATAAAACCATGGAAGTTTTTCGAAAAGATTAAAGAGGTGATTTGTAAACAGTTCTCAAATCTTTCAATGTTTTCAATTGTCTTTTAATTGTCAATCAATGTTGGTAACAAGTGGCATATTATAGTTAAGTATTAGAATCATATTTGAATTAATTTTATAATACCATGGAACTTTTTGAAGATTAGAGACATGCTGTAAAAAGAAATAGCGCTTAAAAAGCAAACTAAAGAAACGACAGTAAATAAACAGAAGTTAAAGTTTTACATCTGTTAAATTAACTAACTTAAGTTATGATAGCTAATGAATAAAATCAACCGGCTCTTTGTAAGCTTACTTAATAGGCCTACTTAGAATTAGCTCAGGGCCTGCAGGATTATCCCGTATTTCACTGGCTACATTTGACTTAGTTTTTTTAAGATTTTTTTAAAATACTAGTCATCGACTTGTCCGCATGGATTAAATTTTTTTTTTATTCCCGCGGGAACTCTTTAATTTTCCGTGAAAGAATGTAGCCCATGTATTAATCCTGAGTATGAGCTATCTCCATTCCAAATTTCAGCCGTATCAGTTCATTCGTTGTGGAGTTATAGAGTAACAAACATCCATCCATCCATACACCCTCAAAATTTTCGCATTTATAATATTACATAGTAGGATTAGTTGTAGAATAAATAATACATATTAATAAAGAATAAAGAAGTTTATTTTTCCAAATTACAACAAGCTTAAGATTACACTATAAACATTTTACATAATAAATTAAGTTGTAAAAATTGTCTACATTTAAGAAAACTTTGTGCACCTGTTTTCCGAACTAGTAGGATAGTAGGATCGTAAGGAAGTAAGATAGGATAGTTGAATTAGTAGGAATTGGAAAACATGTTAAGAAAATCATGCGATTACTCTAAAATCTACCTATATGTACCCAGACCGAATCAACACCAATGTGTAATTAAAAACAAGTACTTAATTCGACTTCCTAACACTTACTGAAGTAGTAAATTACATAAAAAAAACTTTCACTGTAAAAAGAACAGGTCTAACTACTAAATAGCTATTTTATAGCACAAAAACCACAATAAATCTAAAAAGATCGTGGGAATCAAACCTGCTTGGTTACGATTAAACCAACCTAACCGCTAAGTGCAAGAACCTGTTAGGTCTCGCAGGATACACATCCTGTGTCCATTTGAGCTACCTGCCTTGCTTTGTTTTTTTTGTTCTTGCGTCTTGCAAGGCGAAATATTGTTTGCATGTTGTTTATTTTTACAAGCTTTTATTTAAATTGCAATGTTTGTTTGGGTCAAATCTTGCAAGATGAATTAGACCCACTTCCCGGTTTCTGATCGAGCTCAAATTTTTCATTTATGTGTAAATCGGATGACAATGCAATATTATTGTGACATGGAGCTGATCTGATGATGGAGACGGAAGATGGCTATAGGAATTCTGTAATAAAACGACGTAAACCCAATCAAGTTTGATTCGTCATAACAAGTACTCTGATCCTAGATGATATCCAGAGTCTAATGATGTAGCTACTAAAAGCTTGCATTTAAAAATAATTTTTTTAATTTACACTTGTTTTTAACTTCATGACAACAAACTACCATGTTATAATCAGTGATAGCTTAGTGGTTAGGACTGTGGTCTCCTATTCGGGGGGTCGCAGGTTCGATCCCGGGCACTTCTGACTTTTCGGAAATATGTGCATTTAAACAATTAAATATCACATGCTCCAACGTTGAAGGAAAACATCGTGAGGAAACCTGCACACCTGAGAGTTCTTCATAATGTTCTTGAAGGTGTGTGAAGTCCGCCAATGCGCATTGGGCCAGCGTGGTGGACTATAGCTGATATTTCAATATCACACATGGCAATTACATGTCTCATTTTCAATTTTACTTAGCAAAAATCATCATCAATAGCCTATAACAGTCCACTGCTGGACTAAAGGCCTCTCCCAATGGGAGGGTTTGCCCATAATCACCACGCGGGGCAGACGGGTTGGTGATCGCAGTAGATGGTAGTAGTAGCACAGAGGACGCTGCTGCCCGTTCTCCGTTATATTCCCTTAGTCGCCTCGTACGACACCCGCGGGAAGAAGAGGGGTGGTGACAACTGTATTCTGATCTGCCAAAAGGTATACGGACCAAAAATTACTCAAAAAGACCCTGAGAGACCGTTTAAATCTAACAACTATGCCATAAAGGGTTGTATAAACTACAAAGCATGGATACAAATTAGTCAAATGATAAATTGTGTTTAGACCACATGTGACAGAATCTAAGCACGTGCGATACGTTGGTCCCAAGTCCCAACTAAAAATATATACGACACATTTCGGGGCTGCCATTTGATACATTATTTTTATAACCACGAGTTAGCTGTTACCCGCGGTTTCGCTCCCACCGTCTATTAAAACTTAAAAGTAAGTATTCCGAAGTTGTGATCCCCATATTTTCGTTATTTCATCTGTTTATTAACCCTTGTGTTATAGTGAAAAAAACAAAAGAAAAATTACTAGTGGTTCGCCCCGAACTGAGACCTCGCGGTAACGGCTTCCCATAATTACTTATTCATTCAATAGATACATGACGATCAAAATTGACATTATTATTAGGTATGCTCGTTTTCACCAACCATACCTGAATCATCCCCTTTGTAGAAGTCTCTTTACGTAGGTAGCCCCTAAATTCAATCCTAACATCCCAATGTCATTTTCACCTTTAGTTGACAGAAAGTGTCAACTAACTTAACATAGGTAGCCCGTAAAGGTTAGGGAACTGTTATAGTGAAATCCTCAAGGCCTCAATCAAACTTAGGTATAGTTTTTTGGAACATTCAAATTAAATTACCTACTTGTACACAGCGTCATATATCGACACGATCAGAAAACATGTAAAAACATACTGCAACGTGAAGTTTTATTGATGTTTGCTAAATGACTAAATAATAATTTTAATTGAATAATATGTTACATATAGCTGCATTTGCTATATGAGATGAGAGCGCCATCTATTGACATCATTGTGAAGTTCTGTTGTTGCTGCTCATTAAAAGTTAAATAATTTAGTTTCCTTATTACATTTATCTAATTTTAGTATTTGTTGTTCAAGTACATGATATTACGCTAAAATTATAAAACTTGCAAGCCCCAGCTTTCAATGGTTATTCCGTTATGAGGTCAAATATAATCTCCACTTTGAAAGCCCCCCATTTCGTCAATTTTAGGAAAAAAATTAAAAAAAAAAAAACTTTTGTACTCTGTTCCAAATTAGCTTTAAAATGAGGTACTGTAACCCTATGAAACGCAAAAAATTTTTTTTTCTTCGCATTCGCTTCTATGAGAGCCCCCCTGAAATAAAGATTTTTATAACTTTTTAAGCCATTTTCGGCTGGAGGCCATCGGTTTACATATTATATCTAAAATTGAAGTAATTAAGTTCAGTAATTCAGAAGTTATAAGGCTCTGACAGACGGACGGACGGACGGACGGACGGACAAGTGCAAATTCACTCAAGTAGACTCAAAGACCTTCGCTTCGCTCGGTCGATTAAAATCGGTCAAGCCGTTTTTGAGTCTGGTGGTTTCGGTATGGCCTGGGAGGCTTTGGCCGTGGCTAGTTACCACCCTACCGTCGAAGACGTGCCGCCAAGCGATTTAGCGTTCCGGCACGATAGCGTGTAGAAACCGATTAGGGGTATGCGTATGAGTTGAATGTTCACTGCCATACCCCTTACAAGTTAGCCCGCTACCATCTTAGACTGCATCGTAACTTACCATCAGGTGAGATCGCAGTCAAAGACTATCTTGCCACGCAGGTCTCCTCTCAGAGGAGGCCATATTCCACCACGCTGCCCCAATGTGAATTGGTAGCCTTAAATTCTATTCGTAAAATGCTAAAAATCAATACTTTAAAATACAAAAAATTCTGTTTTGCACTCAATATTTTGAAGTAAGTACGTAGTTAAGCCATATGCCAGACTAAGTATTTTCTTATTATTATGAACTCTTTACTAGGAGCACCAAGAATGTAAATTATGTAGGACAAGAATTTTTTTTAATAATTCTCATTTAAAGAGCTGAGTCACTGGAGTGAACATGTAGCTCTCGTAGGTAAACAATCAATATACAGTTTTAAATAACTTAAAAGTATTGATTAGAGCTGTCTCTTAAATTATTCTTAACTATCCTATAATAAATGTTTTGCGCAGGACAAGACTTGTTTTGATAAAAAAAAAACATTCTAAATATGTTCTAAATATTACATTTGTACAGGCTGATATTTCATAATGTCATATATTTTACACTTTGTCCAAAAAAAAAGAAATGTCAAAATCAGTCGCTTATCCTCGGATACACACAATTCTATAAAGATTATATTATATCTATAAAGTTTTGGGTTTGGAATCGAAAAAAGTTAAAACCGTAAGTTTGTAATTAAGCAACAAAAGATACTGATTGATCGAATCGCCGCGCTTTTTGTTGTGATGTACTGCAACAGGTGAACGTGCTGTGGATCTCACACTGGATCGCCCCGCTCCGGGACGCAGGCCTGAGTGTTTAAGATTGTTCATAAGTATAGGTCGCGGCACGAAAGTCTAGCGCTGAACGAAATAGCTGCGCATGGGGTACTGTCGCGCAACCAATGACGACGGCCGGAATGCGACTGGAGAGCCAATCAGCGCCATGATACCTTATTTTCGACTTCTGCGCAATAACGGTCACCGCTAGACTTTCGTGCCGCTACCTATACCTCAGTTTGTGTAGAAAACACGCACGGTGTCACATTACACACATTAGTAACGCATCACCGCCGCGGTGTGTGATTCGCTCAAATAGTCTTGAATCTTGTCCCGCTTTTCAACCCGAAGCATGGTTACCTTAACATAAACAGTTGTGCCAGATCGGACACATGCGTACGACGCGGGAGATCGCTCTGGGGGCATTTTATTTACACTCTGATGTATTTTCACATTCGCGAAACATAAATTAAACACATTTATAGGTATTATATCACATTCAATGTGATTATCCTTAGTAATATTATAAATGCGAGTGTGTTTATTTGTTGGTTTGTCCTTCAATCATGCAGCAATGGAGCGACGGATCGACGTGATTTTCCGATGCTGCATGATCGAAGGACAAACCAACAAACAAGCAAACTAACGCATTTATAATAATACTAACTTTTTGCTCCCGCATCTTCGTCCGCATGGAAGTAGATTTTTGGGCGGAATTTCGAAAAATCGTATAGTAAATCGTTCATTTTAAATCGAAAGCCCAAACAGGGATAAAACTTGAAAAAATGAAGAATTTTCATACAAACAGTCACCCCCTATTTAAGTCCCTGAAGGGTGAAATTTCAAAAAATCCTTTCGTAGTGGGTGCTTACGTCTTAAAAAGAAGCTATCTACTATCTAAGTGATGTCTTAAAATGAGCATTTGAATATTAGTTTTCAATTCGATGCCTTAACATGGGTAGGTAGCATAAGTATGTCACGCACTCTTTAAACATTTCAAATATGGTTGAGCGAAGCAATGGCTGGGTCATGCGTCATGCTCGTGAACGGGTTCCACCGGCGGGAATGGGGCTACTTTATGTCTGCCCATCTTAAGATAGAAGTTAGTCGGTATGCATTTTTGGAACTTCCCTCATTGTGGAAACACTGCATATATAGCATAGTATTTACTGTATTGTAAATTTGTTTTGAAAAGAGCAACCGCCGAGTTTCTTGCTGGTTCTTCTCGGCAGGAAAGGCATTCCGAACCAGTGGTAGATTCATCGACTATTCAAAAGCACTTGTAAAAGTTTATTTGAATAAAAAATATTTCTATTCTATTCTATTCATCATTTCCTAACTCCGGTGTTTTAAGCTGTGCGTTGATAGATCAGTCGTCTTTATAAGTATAGATTAAGTAAGGATTAACGATGTGCCTACAAAGTATAAATGTGTATTTATAGAAGCACATTTCGCAAATGCCCCATGTGTAAACGTGGGAACGGGCCGTGCATATGGGCACCGAATGGCGTATTTTCATGATTTTTTATTTATTTTATCTCATTTTGTGTTACCAATGCCGTTCGTTGACCACTATAAGATGCTGTTAATTCGACTGCGAGAGGGTTATGGCACATGTGCAATCTATGTGTGTATTTTATTGGTGCCCTTATATCTCCCAAACTAGGTAGTCCTACGGTTTAAAAAGTTATGTACATATGACAATGAAAGTTTAGTTAAACACAAGTGTAAATTAAAAATTTTATTTTTAAATGCAAGCTTTTAGTAGCTACATCATTAGATATCATCTAGGATCAGAGTACTTGTTATGACGAATCGAAGGAGCCCAAACTCGATGGGGTTACGTCGTTTTATTACAGAGTTCCGATAGCCATCTTCCGTCTCCATCATCAGATCAGCTCCAAGTCACAATAATAATGCATTGTCATCCGATTTACACATACATGCAAAATTTCAGCTCGATCAGAAACCGGGAAGTGGGTCTACTTCATCTTGCAAGATTTGACCCAAACAAACATTGCAAGTTAAATAAAAGCTTGTAAATAAAACGTTCAGTGTCATAGACTAGATGACATGAAAAATTCAATAGGGTTTAAAACTGTATAGTTTTAAACTTTTTAGCTAGAAAACTAACGCTGTAGGTATACGAAGTAGCGTTGTGTTGTGTACCTACCTACTCAAGTATAGAGATAAAAGTAACGGTACATTGATGAAATGTAAATATAAACTCTCCTAATTTGGTGAACCGATTAAAACCGGTCGATATATTTATTATAATGTGTGCTAAACTCAAATGTACGCTGGCTTTTATTCATGAATCGGGTGACTAGCCTCAGCTTCGCACGGGTGGGTTTACATAAGCTCTCTTCTTCTTTATGAACCGATAGACGTCCACTGCTGGACATAGGTCTATTAGACTTCCCCATTTCTTGATTTTCGCCTCCTGAATCCAGCGGCTCCCTGCGACTCGTTTGATGTCATCGGTCCACCTGGTGGGGGGTCTGCCAAAACTACGCTTCCCGGTGCGGGGTCGCCACTCCAGCACCTCGGGACCCCAACGACCTCCAACTACGTGCCCCGCCCATTCCCACTTCAGTTCCGCGACTCGCTGAGCTGTGTCGAAAAAAAAATGCTTACATACTATGAAAATAAATATTTGTCTGTTCGTCTTCTAATACGATCACGCATTCAGAATAAATTTATAAACACATATCAAAAATTCCGAAGCCAGCGGGATTCGAACCCACATGTCTTGTTATGTATTTAAATAGGAATAGTGATTGTATTATGTACTTTAAATATTTGTTTATTGTATTTAAATTAAGCTTCAGAGGCGTTTCTCTTAATTTGCACAACACCATCCAATCAAATAAAAGGCTAAAAGCGGAAACAAAATATGAAATGTATACTTTGTAACCTCTAATCTAATACGTTACGTAAACGCCCAAAAAAACCTTCCAAATTTCTCCACATAGATGGAAAGCCTTATACAAACGAACAGACTGACGGGGAGACATAATAATTGCCTCTCACAAATGTTGCTCCACCTACATATTGTTTTATAAATAGGTCGCCAGTCATAAGCGAAAGCGGTTATAATCTATACTAATACTAGCTGACTCGGCGAACTTCGTACCGCCAACTTATCTATATAAATAAAAACAAATAAACTATCCTAATCCAAAAAAACTATCCTATCTTTCAAGTTGGATCAAACCGCACACGGTGTGCAAATTTGATTAAAATCGGTTAAGTAGTTTAGGAGTCCATCGCGGACAAACAACGTGACACGTAATTTATATATATTAAGAAGATTATAAAGAGGAAAGATTGTTTTTTGTTTGTACCAAATAGGCTCTGAAACTACTGGACCGCTTTTTACCATTTTCTCACCACTAGAAAGCCAAGTTATCAGGAATTATTACACGTCCAGAAAAGTGCAAAATTTTGCCTATAGAATTCATTATTTGTCGTGCGCTGAGAAAACTATTGATAATAATTTAATATAAAAAATTCTTTTTAAAAAACCGACCATACTCCCGCGCCACTATATATAAAGTACTTATATAATTTATTGTTGATATTTTAAAAATCGCTCGATCGATTTCGATAAAATTTATATGGCACCACCTGGGGAGTATACCCAAACAAAAAAAAAGAATTTTCCAAATCTTCGAGTAATCGGTGGACATTCATAAAAAAGATTCCGACGAATTGATAAAGAAATTTTGGAAGTCGGTTAATAAATAAAAATAATGTACTACATGATTTAAAGTACTCATTATTACAAGGACCTGGAGAGTGACAAAGGCTACTTTTTGTCCCAGAAAATCGAAAAATTCCCACGGGATTTTTCATTTTTAAAACTAAATCCACGTGGACCAATATCATGGGTGGGTAAGTGGAAGCGATCAGTCAATATTTTGCTCAATTTTAGTTTTTTTTTGACATAAATGAAAGTGTTGCACTTAAAATAAAATTTTCAATAAGCATTTTATTTTAAACTAGCTTTTACCCGCGGCCTTTCTCCCGCCATCTATTTTCTATAGAAAATTACCGTTAGTAAACAGTTTTACCGTTATTAATTAATAGTACTATGAAAATAAGAAAGGCAGTCAGATTCACCCAGCTCGAGCTAGAGTGTAAACCAACAGCGGAGTATAAGATTGTTATAGCATTGGTTAACGAAATATCTTTATATTAGATTGTAAAACATCTCTCCACAGATAGAAGAGTTTGAAGTTAACGCTATTGCTTACAGTTTGTACCATACCAAACCCGCAAGTAGGCTACGCGTGGGTTCGAAAGATAGTATGTCGCAAGCCAATACAAGTTTTAAAGAAATACTTAATGACTACTGAGTGGGACTTGCTACTGAGGTCAGCACATTCATGGTTTTGTCGAGGATTAAGGTATCATCATCAACATCGTCAGCAACTCCTCAACGGCTCACTACTGAGCGCAGGTCTCCTCTCAGAGAAGGGTTATAGGCCATACTCCACCACGCTGACCTAATGCGACTTGGCGGACTTCACACACCTTTGAGAACATTATGGAGAACTCGGCATGCACGTCAATTTGAATACATACCAATGATTTTTATTTCAAAACATTCAGTTAAACAAACTTGTATAAAAGACTACAAACATACATAATATAGGTACTGTAAAAACATTACATTATGAAAAAACTATTTATTTGATGTTGTAAGTTATAAAGTCAACAAATACCATAAAATAGCGCAGAAAACTTATCTCATAATTTTTGATCACAAAGACAATTTTCAGAAGTATTAATTTTATAACAGTAAGCTCGTGGATTTTACACGAGTTTTATGAGTAAAAGAATACATTTCTTTTACGTTCAAAGTGATTTAACGTCGAAAAAATTTACAACCAAAATGCAAAACTAGTAAAAAAATCAAATAATAGCTGTATAAGGCTCGTACAAATAGAACGCGAGCGTGACGACAACGTATCTACGCGGCATTTCATCATCATCATCATCTTCATTATAAGTCTTAACCAATTGACGTTCACTGCTGGATAGATCTCTTGAAAGGATCTTCATAGAAAATGCTTGTTGATTTTAATATGGGAAAAAAAAAATTGTTATTTTAGTTAAGTAAAGCCGTTCTTAAATCCGTTCTTATCTGGTACTAGCTTATGCTTTCGACTTCTCAAACCCCTATTTTATCCCCTTAGGGGTTGAATTTTCAAAAATCATTTCTTAGCGGATGCCTGCGTCATAATTGCTATCTGTACCTAGGCCTTTCAGCCCGATCCGTCCAGTGATTTGAGCTGTGCGTTGATAGATCAGTCAGTCTCAACTTTTCCTTTTATTCATTATTTCCCTTTTATATATTTAGATTATGGTTATCTATTGCTACAGAGTTTTCCAGTTTACTTTAGACAATCTTTCAATTAAGGTTTCATTAGTAAGTATGTGTATACTTACCTATGCCTATTTTAGGGTACGCTCTATCTGTAGTCTAAACGATTTCTTGGATTTTAACATAATATGAGTTCTCATTACATTTGTCTTAATCGTGGATGTGACATCCTTTACTAAATCGAAATATCGGCAGTTCCAACTTAAACATTTATTGTGCTTCAAAATTATGCGTGACATTAGCGTTACGCGCTCCTCTTGTCTTTCACCCAGACCCTTGTCATAATTAATCGCGTTTTGTTTGTCGTGACCTTTAGCCTTGCGTTTGGCGTTATTCCTACCATGTCCGCTGGCTATAAAGGTTTTTTACGAGATATCGATTTTATAGACTAAATCGTAAAGTATTAAAAAGTCTCATTTTTCCATCTTGCGCTGCAGTCGTAAAGATTCTATCACTTTAATAAATAATGGAGTAACTATTTTATGACTTGGCGTTTAAGGTGACATTGTTACAACCTAGGGTTTGTTCACAATCACAACGGTTATCTGTGTTGACTACTGCAAAGCCAAAAGAAAAGGTTGTTATTTTAGCAGTCTATATGTATGTATGTGACTATGTTCCACCGTAGCGCCTAAACCACTGAGCCGATTTTGATGAATGAGAAGATGTCAATCGATTCGTTATAACGGTCCGGGTTACATTGACTACTTTTTATATGAACAAATTCAATATGACGGAATTTATATCCAACTAGGTGATTCCCGCGACTTCGTCAGCGTGGATTTAGTTTTTAAAATCCCTCGGGAACTCTTCGATTTTCCGGGATAAAAAGTAGCCAATCTCACTCTCCAGGTCCTCAACTATACCCATGCAAAAAATCAAGTCGATCCGTAGCCCTGTTGCGGCGTGATTGAAGGACAAACCAACAAACACACTATCGCATTTATAATATTACTAGCTGATGCCCGCGACTTCGTCCGCGTGGATTTAGTTTTTAAAATCCCTCGGGAACTCTTTGATTTTCCGGGATAAAAAGTAGCCAATCTCACTCTCCAGGTCCTCAACTATACCCATGCAAAAAATCACGACGATCCGTAGCTCTGTTTTGGAAGGACAAACCAACAAAGAAATACACTTTCGCATTTATAATATTATAGTAAGGATTTTCTGTGTTAATTGATTCTCTAATTTGTTCATTTTCTTTTTTCAGAACTTTGCTGACGTGGAAACGAAAACAGCGCAATGCGATGACTAAAAAGTTAACTTTAGTTAATTACTTAGCTAGTTTTAGTTCGGTCTAGTGATTGTGCCAAAGATTAAACTTAAAATAGTGAAACTTTGACAGTGATTAGTGTGAGTGAACGAAAATGTGTAGGTGATTCGCCAAGTGAACGTTGAAACGCTATGTGCTGTGAACTTTTCCAAAATGTGTCAAAAATTGGGCATTGCGGTCGCCATTTTGTGTGGTAAGTTTAACCCCTTTTTATCTTAGTAGGTATTTATTTATATATATTTAGGAACAAAGTACCTTACCTTATTACCGCCATGTGGTGACGGCAGATCAGAATACAGTTGTCACCACCCCTCCTCTTCCCGCGGGTGTCGTACGAGGCGACTAAGGGAATATAACGCAGAACGGGCAGCAGCGTCCTCTGTGCTACTACTGCCATCTACTGCGATCACCAACCCGTCTGCCCCGCGTGGTGATTATGGGCAAACCCTCCCCTTGGGAGAGGCCTTTAGTCCAGCAGTGGACTGTTATAGACTATTGATGATGATGATGATGATGACCTTATTGCACAAACACAACCTGGCCCTCCCGCGCTATAACTTTGGAGGAGGATGGTTACGATGTAGAAATAAAATAGCGTGTTCGTAACTCAATGAGTGTAGCCGTGAGAATATATTTACAACTTAAAAGGTAAAGTTTATATACAAATTGTACAACAAGATGAGGAGTAGGGAGTGAGACTCCCAGGTATGTTTTGACTGTAAAAATAACTAAAAAGTAAACCGTTACGGACTAACAATAAATTGGAAAGCTTATTACCTAGTTCCTACTTACTACAAAATGTTACAATAGAAACCTTAACTAACTTATGTAAACAATGGTGGCAATAATTTGCGCAAGGATCAGGCGTCTAACGAAATGTTTCGTCCTCTAACGGGACCTACTCCCTAACGGTGCGATAATGGTTTCCTGTCTGTACCGTGGGTACGGTACAGGAGTCCCCCTCAAGCGAAGCGTACCGGCAACTTGATGATGCGGCCAGATCGTGTTTGTTTACAAACATCGGGCCGTGATGATATGATGCTTGATGCCTTGTTGGAAGGAGTTTCGTGGGTAGCCGTTGTCATAGGTAGATCAGTTGGCTGTTTCTCTATATCTTGTAGAACGTAGGCAGGCTTCAAACGGTCGATTGAGATGTTTGCTTGACGACGAGGTAACTGGATCGTGTAGACCTTGTCTGTGCGTTTTATAATTTTGTAAGGTCCTTCATATGGAGTTTGAAGTGGTTTGCGTATTGCGTCGGTCCTAGCAAACACGTGAGTGCATGTGAGCAAATCCTTATGCACGAACATGTGTTTATTATTATAGTACTTGGTCTCTTGACGCGGTCTGAATTCTCTTATTTGTGTGCGAAGTTGTTCGACGTAGGTGGAGTCCATAGTAGGTGAAGAACTTGCTGAACTTTCGGCAAAGAATTCGCCAGGCAACCGTAGGTTGTAACCGTAGGTAAGTTCCGCTGCACTTACGCCTGTATCTGTACGAAGGGCGGCGCGCAGGCCTAACAGTACAGTAGGCAATTCGTCGAACCATGTGCTTGTGTTAGACAGCCTTGTACGTAGAGCAGTTTTCAGTGTACGGTGCCATCTTTCTACCATGCCGTTGCTTTGCGGGTGATAAGGAGTTGTCCGATTTCTCTTGATTCCCATTAGGTGCATTAGATCCTGGAACAGCTGCGACTCAAATTGAGAACCTTGGTCGCTTGTCAGGGTCTGGAAAATTCCAAATCGACAAATCCAGTTTTTATAGACGACATCCGCGATCTTTTCGCTGCAAATGCTATCTATAGGTACAGCTTCGGGCCATTTGGTGAGTCGGTCGATCATTGTTACTAAGTAGCGATGTCCTTGTGGCGTCGTAGGTAGCGGTCCAACAATATCGACGTGTATGTGTTGGAAACGATCTGCTGGCGGGAATGAAGTAATCTTGCTAACTGTGTGGCGTTGCACTTTGCTCTTCTGGCAGCTAATACAGGTTTTCGTCCATTTGCCGATATCCGCTTGCATGGACGGCCAAAAAAACTTTCTTGTAATTAGCTTTCGAGTCGTTCGAGTTCCGGGTTGGCTGATGTTGTGTATGCTGTCATATACTTCGCGTCGATACTGTTCCGGTATGTACGGTCGTATAAACTGTGTGGACGTCTCGCAGTATAACTCGATATTGGTATTAGGTATATTAATTTTCTTGAATGTGAGGTTGGGTTGTTGCAATAATGTTTCGATGCTGCAGTCCTTTTCTTGAGCGTTTGCAATTACGGTGAAATCAATGTTTGAAGGGCAGGTTATTGTTTCGATGCGACTAAGAGCATCTGCGACGATGTTTTGTTGGCCGGACACGTGGCGAAGGTCAGTCGTAAACTCGCTGATGAACAAAAGCTGTCTGGTTCGCCTCGGTGTCTCGGTCGAAGAATGTGCTTTGTTTATTGCGTAGGTAAGTGGCTTATGGTCGGTGTATACAATTAATTCTCTTCCTTCAAAAACTTTTCTAAAATGCTTCATAGCCATATAAATAGCTAGTAGCTCTCTGTCGTATGTCGAGTAGTTCTTCTGAGCGTTGTTGAATTTCTTTGAGAAATATCCAAGTGGTTGCCATTTTTTATTTACGTACTGCTGTAGCACGGCTCCTGCTGATAGGTCTGAAGCGTCGCTGAATATAGCAAGAGTAGCGTTATGAGACGGGTGGGCGAGTAAAGCTGCGTTAGATATGCTAACTTTACATGCTTCGAAAGCGTTTGCCCCTTCGCTGGACCACTCGATTACTGTTTTATCCCGTTTCTTTGTATTGTGCAGGTATGCATTTAACGGTGCTTGAATCAGTGCGGCGTTTGGAATATGGTCGCGGTAGAAGTTTAACATTCCCAGGAAGCGTCGTAATTCCTCTATTGTTTTTGGCCTGGGATACTCGGTGATTGTTTTGATTTTTTCTTCGGGCGGCTTTATACCTGCTTCGGACACGAGGTAGCCGAGAAATTTTACTTCCGTTCGGCCGAAAACACATTTGGCAGGGTTTATAGTGATGCCGTTATCTTCCAAGCGTTGCATAACAGTCCTCAAGTGTTCTTTGTGTTCCTTTTCGTTGATTGATGCGATAAGAACGTCGTCGATGAATGGAAACACGTAATCGAGTCCTCGTAGTACTTCGTGTATGAAACGTTGGAATGTTTGTCCGGCGTTTTTCAATCCGGGACACATACGCGGAAATTCAAATAATCCCATTGGCGTTATGATTGCCGATTTTTCGATATCCTCCTCTCTAATACTTATTTGTTGATATGCGCGATTGAGGTCGATGGTTGAGAATATTTTCTTCCCGGACAGCTGGTGTGTGAAATCTTTGACTCGTGGCACGGGGTATCGATCGGGTTTTGTTATAGCGTTCAGTCTTCGATAATCACCACAAACTCTGATATCTCCGTTTTTTTTAGGTACGATATGAAGAGGTGATGACCACGAACTCTTACTTGGTCGGCATAACCCCTGTTCGATCATATTTTCGAACTCTTTTTTCACTCTTTCGTAGCGATGTGGTGGTATAGGGCGGGCGCGACAGTGGACAGGTTGACCTTGGGTTTCAATGTAGTGCTCAACTTTAATCTTGGGACATAGTTGCATTGATGATAATCTTGTGATTCCGGGGAAATCCGATAGTATTTTGTGGTAATCTTCATTGACATCGATGCTTCGAACTGTTGGAATATTTGTTGCGCGGACGAAAGATTGCATCGTTAAGCTAGTTTTTCCGTCGATGAGTCTTCGATTCTTGATATCAACGATTAGTTGATGATAATCAAGAAAATCTGCTCCGATGATTGGCTTGCTAACTTTTGCGACGATGAATTTCCATTTGAATGGTCGGCGAAGATTAAGGTCGAGTTCCATCGTCTTCTCTCCGTACGTTGGGATGACTGTATTGTTTGCGGCGTAAAGATGAAAATTCAATGGCTCCGGTGTTTGACCTTTTTTGGGTGGCAACACCGATATATTTGCGCCTGTGTCGATCAGGAATGTTGTCATTGTTTTCTTATCAGTGACGAACAAGCGGTATGAATTCTCAGGTACGCCGGATCCCGCTTCATCCAGCGTAGTCGTTAGTTTTCCGACTTCGTATTTGCGCTTTTGAATGAGCATGGCTGTGCGCATTTCCTTGCATCACTGCCGAAACGACGATGGTAGTAACAATAGGGCATCGGAGTTGCACTTCTTGATCTGTTGTTACTGAGGTAGCGACGGCTTGTAGAACGTTCTCTTCGGAAAAATGGTCTGCTATTGTGTTGAGTCTTGAGCGCGGCGATTTCAAGTGTCAATTTGCTGATTGCGTCGATAGCAAAATGCATATCACTGCTTGTAGTGTGCGACGTGGTAGCTGTGACGGCTGATATTTGTGAGCTGGAGTTTGACTCCATCATCGAGTCTGCTATAAGCGCAAGCTCGTCGATTGCAGTCTTGGTGATGAAGTGATGGCTGGCGTTCAGTACGGTTCGAATGTATGGCGGAAGGTGATTCATCCACATTAGCCGTAGCGTTAAATCGGGAATTTTGTCACCGGCAAGGAATTGCATACGGCGCAGCAGTTGTGAGGGCTTCTGGTTTCCGAGTTCTATCTCTGAAAGTAACTTCTGTAGCTGGCGACTGTCAGATTCCTCGTATACGGAAATCAGGCGATTCTTCAGAGCTGTGTACAGGTCTGTGGCTGGTGGATTGCACAGTATGTCGGAGATTTGCTCGATGTCCTGTTTTTCGAGCTGAGCGATGACCATCTGTGCTAGTTGCTGTTGTCCTTTCTTGAGTTCGCTCGTTGCTGCTTCGAAACTTATGAACCATAGGCGTGGCTTGTCTCGCCAAAAAGGTGGAACGCGCAGTGAGAGTGATATGGCGGCTATTTCTTCTTGGCCTGCAAGGTGTGCTTGACCGGAGATGAATGACTGCTGTTCTTGGGCCATTTTGTCTTGATGTTCTTCGTAGGTAGGCTCCGTTGATAAGCTCGTCGGCAGGCTACGTTGGACTTCGATAAACTCAGGCGGTATGCTCGGCGGTAAACTCAGTCGGGGGTCACCACTTTGGAGGAGGATGGTTACGATGTAGAAATAAAATAGCGTGTTCGTAACTCAATGAGTGTAGCCGTGAGAATATATTTACAACTTAAAAGGTAAAGTTTATATACAAATTGTACAACAAGATGAGGAGTAGGGAGTGAGACTCCAGGAATGTTTTGACTGTAAAAATAACTAAAAAGTAAACCGTTACGGACTAACAATAAATTGGAAAGCTTATTACCTAGTTCCTACTTACTACAAAATGTTACAATAGAAACCTTAACTAACTTATGTAAACAATGGTGGAAATAATTTGCGCAAGGATCAGGCGTCTAACGAAATGTTTCGTCCTCTAACGGGACCTACTCCCTAACGGTGCGATAATGGTTTCCTGTCTGTACCGTGGGTACGGTACATAACTAACCATTCTTATCCACTCACGTAACGCCCATAATATCATTAATTTTTTATTTTAATTATAATAATTTAAATTTAACAAAGTTGCTATTAATATCAATGTAACATTTGCAATACCCTGACTGGGTCTCATGTTTGTTTACACTTTACCCAATAGTGTAATAAAAGAATATGAGAGCAAATAAATAAATAAATAAATATTGCACGGTACGGTATTATTCATATTGTAGTAAATTGGTAATAACAATAAAGAGTCAACAATAAAACGCTCGGGGTCACTCAGCGGGCGATGGAGAGAGCTTTACTCGAAGCATCCCTGCAAAATTTAATCAGAAATGACTACCGTATATGTACCGTTGACCTTTCTCCTCGATCCTCGATCATCATCTATCTAACACCTACCCATTGAGACCATTCTAATGAGCCCAAAAAATATATATGTTGTAAGTTGCTGAGGAGTTGTATATCCCGCAGACAACTTGATACTGCAGCATCAGCTCCAGGTTACCATGCCTTGGAAATATTCCGAAGTGAGTATACCAAAATCAATCTCACTGACCAGTGAAAGTGTGATAGACTCTTTAATCAGGTTGGAAATGAGCTGATGATCTTAAAACGCCTGAGCAGACATAAATTATAGTCCAGATCAACCTCGATTACGTTAGCTTTCAAACAGAAAAAGCCGCATCAAAATCGGTCCATTTGTTAGGGAGCTACGAGGGAATAGACAGACACGTAGAATAGAATAGAAATATTTTTTATTCAAATAAACTTTTTACAAGTGCTTTTAAATTGTCGATGAGTCTACCACTGCACCTGGTTCGGAAGAAACATAGATACACACATACACAGATACACACGATATGTATATATATAACTACTTTTTTTGTCGTAGGTTAAAATAAAACTTAACCAGAAGTAGCAAAGTCTCAATCTCATACTTTACAGTTTACACCAATCGAGACTTAAATTAAAATTAATTACAATCAGTACAATAATAATCATGAAATTTTAATACAGTTTAATTAATTTTTCAATAGCCGAGCGATCGTTCTTCAATTATAAAGTCACAACATAATATTTTGTTTGAACAAACAAAAAACCGTTGAAAAACATTGTTGTGTCAAGTGTTTCGGAATTGAAACAATAAAACACCGGTGGGGTGGGTACAACCCCTTTTTTCGCTTTTAAAAATATTACTAATGCTTTTAAGTGTTAGGTATTGTAAAGCTGAATGCAAGCTTGAAGTGTCTAGTGTATTTTTAAAACAATGTTTTTGGCTTGGCATGCAGAAAAGCGATTTGTTTTTGTTCCATATTTAATGCAACCCTACGTAATGTTTGTATTTGCTTGTTTGGTTTTGAACATTGATTGAACCTTGGGGCCTGTTTATCAGCTTCAAGTAAACTTTAACCAATGAATAAAAACGTTATGACAGATTGTCCATACAAAAACTGTCAAAACGTCCACTTTATTAGACGGTTAATGATTACTTTAAGGTGGTGAAACAGTTCCTTAGTCTCTATAACTAAAGAGACTAACTAGTTCCTGTTTTCACGAACCGTACCTAAACCATCTCCTAAGTAGGAGTGTCTTTACGTAGGTAGTCCCTAAATACCAAAACCCCTTACCCAATGTCATTTCCACCTTTAGGCGTTCAAAAAAATTGACAGAAAGCGTCACCTAACTTACCTTAGGTAGCCCGTAAAAGTTAGGGAACAAAAAAATTGGACCAACCTAACGGTATAACCTTTCTAATAAAAAAATAATTGAAAACAGTTCGACGGAGTTATGGAGTAAGATTGATAAACAAAATACAGATATAATAATAGTCGAATTAATAAACTCTTCCTTTTTTTAGAGCCGGTTAAAAAAAACCTTAATACACGCGGACGTAGTCGCGAACATAATCTAGTCATTAATAAATGAGTATCAAATAATAGCTACTATTAGCGCTAGTAATATAAGAGAGTAAATCATCAAACGGATTAACCAGTGAAGCCCATTCAATCATACTCAAGTACTCACCCGGGTGCCGCGAATCCCGGATAGCCGGGAATCGGTCATCACTCACCCGGATAATTCCCGTATTAGCGCCGGGATGCGACGAGTGCTGCCTAACTGCGAAAAATAGTTTTTGCTCTCTCTATATCTACGTACCTGTCTACCTAACTAATCTTAGGAATGAATTTTGATGGGATTTTTATTTTTTACATGCAGGTAGAGGATTTAATATATGCTTCTAGCTAGACGATGACCGCGGCTTCGTCTGCGTGTATTATGGTTTTTAATTCCCGCGGGAACTGTAATTTTCTGGGATAAAAGGGTAACCTTACGTTCCCTCAAATATGGTCGAGCGAAGCAATGGCTGGATCATGCGTCATGCTCGTGAACGGGTGCCGACGGCGGGAATGGGGCTACTTTCTGTCTGCCCGTCTTTGACATGAATTGAATTGTAGTACGTTTTGTGGAAATGTCATATTCTATTCTAACAAAGATGCACGGGTAAAATCAGCTTGGTATCCAGCTGCCCACAAGATAGTATAAAAACTTATTACAATGTAATAGCTACTTATTAATATTGTAAAATGATTATTTTGAAAAGAGCAACTGCTGAGTTTCTTGCCGGCTCTTCTCAGCAGAATCCGCTTTCCGAACCGGTGGCGGTGGTAGAATCTTGACGTGTTATAAGAGCCACAGGTTGGCCTACATGAAATAAATAATTTTGAATTTTTTTGAATTATGTATGTGTTAATCCTGGGTATAAGCTACCTCCATTCCAAATTTGAGCCAAATCGGTTCATTTGTTGTAGCGTAAAAAAGTAACAAACATCCATCCATCCATCCATACATCCTCGTATCCTCATTTCTCACAAACCTTCACGTTCTTAATATAATATTCTATTCTAACAAAGATGCACGGGTTAAATCAGCTTGGCATCCAGCTGCCCACAAGATAGTATAAAAACTTATTACAATGTAATAGCTACTTATTAATATTGTAAAATGATTATTTTGAAAACTGCTGAGTTTCTTTCCGGCTCTTCTATTCTAAGCAGAATCCGCTTTTCCGAACCGATGGTAGAGTCATGACGTGTCGAGCCACAAGTTGGCCTACGTGAAATAAATAATTTTGAATTGAATTGTTCATAATATTGGTAGGATAGGTAGGGTCAGCTCAATAATTCAATTTACTCACATGGGTTACAATTTTCCATTTATTCCACCTTTTCACATTAATGTGCGCATAGTTTATTTTTAATTAAAATCAGGTTTATTTTTATGTACATTACCAAACCTTTTGAATCATCGATGACTATATGATATATATAATTAATATATGATCTAAACTCTAAAGCCTTAACTTTAACCGCTGTGAGAGTTCCCTTCGAGTTTTTGAAAACCTAAATTAGCAAACCATAGAGTTACATAAAGGTATACTTTAATATAATAATAAAAATAATAATAAATAATACTTTAATTTAATACATACTTTAATAATAATCGCGAAGGACACTTCATTGTGCTCTCCGAGGCAATGAAAACGTCAGATTAAGATCTCCAAACCTGGCCACCCATCCAGTTAATGACTTGAGCCAACGTTGCTTAACCATCGCAATCGAATGTTTTGTGCACTGTCGAAACTGGGCCACACGTTACTTAGTATTATTGTTAAATATTCACATAATGTGACCTTTCCAAATGATAAGAGAAGTTCAGTTTTTCTGACTGTCAGCTACTTTATAGTTTTATCTTACCACCAAAGATGTCTGAACACTGTCAAAATGATTGACATTATCTCTAAATTATTGTCTTCAGTCAAGTGGTTCCATAGAATAAGTAGGTCTGTCTGTTTTTAGGGGCGAATCATCAGTACGGCTGAACCGTTTTTCATGGGATTATTTTTACAACCAGGGATCTGCCCTTAAAAATTCCATGAACACTCCTAGAATAAATTCCTAGAACACTTGTTCTCCTCCTCTGATTTATACAAGGAATGTTGTAGGATACATTTAATCTTTCTTTTTAATATATAGACTAGCGCTTGACTGCAATCTTACCTGATGGTAAGTGAAGATGCATTCCAGGCATTCCAAATTTTAATCACGGTAATATTAATGCTTTCTTCGTAAAAATTGATAATAACGTCTAACGCTGAGCCGATCTTGATGAAATTTAGATAGCTATATATAGCATATGGATCTAGGTACTTTGTATCCTGGGAAATCAAAGAGTTTCCTGGCGAAGTGGTGAGCGCTGAGGTCTTATAATTGAGAGATCGTGAGTTCGATTCCCAGTAGGGCGAAAGCGATCAGAGGGATGGAATTAATTAAAACTACCACCCTTCCAAGTTAGGCTCCCACCAACTTGGATTGCGTCGTCACTTACCATCAGGTGACAAATCAGTCGAGGGCTATCAAAAGCTTTCACGAAATTAAGCAAAAAATTAAGTGGCACTCGGGGACTGCCGCGGTAAAGCTATCGCATAGCATTTTTTTATCAACTTATGCAATTACTAGTGGTTCGCCCCGAACTGAGACCTCGCGGTATCCCATAATTCCCATAAGGTAGTTTTAACTATATTATATTGTAATTAAAACGCGCCGAATCTGATGACGTCAATCGTCATCTGCTTTCGTGGGTGGGATGCGTATTTACAATATTAAAGACAGCGCCATCTATTAACAGTATAGTGAAGTTTTGTTAAAAACATTGATGCCCATTAAAACTTAAATAATTTCGTTTCTTTATAATATTTATCTAATCTTAGTATTTGTTGTTCAAGTACAGAATATAACTGAAATTATGTGTAAGTTTCAAGTTTAAAAAAAAAAGTGGTTTTAGAGATCTAGCCTCGAATAAAATCTCCACTTTGAAAGCCCCCCATTTCGTCAATTTTAGGAAAAAAAATAAAAAAAAATACTTTTGTACTCTGTTCCCAATTATCTTTAAAATGAGGTACTGCAACTCTATGAAATGCAAAAAAATTTATTTTACTTCGCATTCGTTTCTATGAGAGCCCCCCTGAAATAAAGATTTTTATAACTTTTTAAGCCATTTTCGGCTGGAGGCCATCGGTTTACATATCATATCTAAAATTGAAGTAATTACGTTCAGTACTTCAGAAGTTATAAGGCTCTGACAGACGGACGGACGGACGGACGGACGGACGGACGGACGGACGGACGGACGGACAAGTGCAAATTCACTCAAGTAAACTCAGAGACCTTCGCTTCGCTCGGTCGATAATATTTATGCAATATTTTTTTTGCATAATAAAAATTATGCAAAAAAATAATTAAAAAACAAACAAACAAGAAAAGCGCACTGTCACTACTTCGCGAGTGAGATTCGAACCTGCGACATCTAAGGAAAACGGCCGCTCGCCCACTACGCCAAACAGAGCTAAATGTGAACCTCTAAAATGTTGAACGCTTACTGAACGACGGTGTTAGGTTTTTTTCGTTACGGAATTTCTTGATTCGGTCGCCGCGCTCAAACTGTTTGTCCTAGTTCAAAGCCCGCGATAAAAGCTATGCAATAGCTTAAAACTACCACCCTTCCAAGTTACCCTCCCACCAACTTGGATTGCGTCGTCACTTACCATCAGGTGACAAATCAGTCGAGGGCTATCAAAAGCTTTCACTAGATTAAGCAAAAATCTTTTTACTTATTTAAATCGCGGATGAAGTCGGGGATGTCGTCTAGTTGTAAATAAAATATCGTATTCCGATATTTCTGCAAATAGGCCGTCGCTTCATCAAATATGAAGCCAAGGAAAAACTTCTCTCTGTCAATACCATTTCTCGAGGATTTTATTAGAGATCCTTTCCTAATGGACCTTATTGAATTTTATCATTAAACTACCCTAATTTACTAAGACTGGAGTACTTAGATTTTCGTGGAAATTTTATTAGGGATACTTGATAAATGGGACCTTATTGACTTATTTATCATTAAACTACACGTATTTACTAAGGTCTATATATATTACCAAGAATTTCATAGAAATCTTTAAGAGCGTGTAGCTTAGAAAATATATTTTTGATGTGATAACGTCTTATAAATAAATGAACGCCGGCTACACGCACGTAAAAGTGTCACGTTCCGCCTGAGCCTGCGCGTGCAAGCGAGAGCGCGGAACAAGAGATAGAGAGGCACGATTGGCCCAAGCGTTGGCTTGTTCCGCCCGCCAGTCATCGTCAATGTTTCTATATGACGTTATCACGTAAAACTATCGTCCGTAAACCGACTTTTCAGACAACCGATTTTTTTACCAAATAATTGATAAACTATAGAAACAGATAATATTAGTTTATCTAATAAATAAATTTTATATACATTTTTGACTTATTCCGTAGTTTAAGGACATACCTAATTTAAAAAGTGCTAGTACGTACCATGGTGTTGGCGTCTTAGCGGTGGTAGGGACGCCTTTATAGGACTGTATCGTCGCTGGTTGATGAATTGAAAGACATCGGCATTAGCATCTACACTTTATTCGCTTGCACCAGTTTACAATAAGATATGTGTGTCGATAATTGTCACTTTAAGATGTACGTTCGTTCGTAAGACGTAGGTAAGCGGAATGTTACGAGCTTCTCCGAGCGCGCGGGCCGCGAGCTCCGTCGACGCCCCCGGCCTCCGCGCGCTTCCCCCCGTGCGTGTTGGTCTTGTCCCAACATACACCCGGGCGTTGAAGTATTTCAAGGGTTTAACTTGACTCGTCTGGAAATGGGCAAATGTTGTTATAAGCTCTCCGTATAGTTCCTCTCTGAGTCTTTATCTCGGCGACTCGACCGACGCCGTCGCTGCCTGGGTAGATTTTTAAGATTCTGCCCATGCTCCACAGGAGTGGCGGAAGCGTTCTGTCCTTAATCAAGACAAGAGAACCCGTCTTCAAACTCTTCGTGGATGACGTCCATTTCATTTTCTGCTGAAGCTGCCCGATGTATTCTACGGAGAAACGACGCCAGAAGTGTTGTCTTATGAGCTCGACTCGTTTGTATCGCTCGAGCCGATTTATGTTGACGTCCTCAGGTATATGTGGATGTGGAATCGAAGTCAGCGAGCGTCCAATAAGAAAGTGGGCAGGGGTAAGGGCTGCTAGATCAGACGGATTAGAGGAAAGAGGAGTGAGCGGGCGAGAGTTTAAAACGGCCTCTATTTGAGTGAGGCAAGTAGCCATCTCTTCGTAGGTCAGGTGAGTAGTTTGCAGCAACCTTTTAAGATGGTGCTTGGTAGAACGCACGGCCGCCTCAGCTAAGCCGTTAAAGTGGGGAGTATAAGCCGGCACAAATTTAAATTCTATACCTTCTTGTGCCATATGGCTCTGAAGATCAGACTGTACCAATAATTTAGCTAATTCATTGCACGTGCCGATAAAATTCGTGCCTCGATCCGACGTAATACTTTGAGGCTTTCCGCGTCTCGAAACCATGCGATTAATCGCCGCGATATATGCCTCGCTGGACAGCGCCGTTACGAGTTCAATATGACAAGCCTTAACCGAGTTGCAAATGAAGATTGCCAAAAAAGATTTTAAAAGTTTGCAACCTCTGCCTTTTCGGTCTGCTATCAACACTGGTCCTGCGTAGTCTACACTGCAATGCAAGAAAGGAAACTCTAGTGCAGCTCGCGATGTTGGTAATTGGCCCATAATGGGCTGGACGTTTTCCGCCTTATATCTAAAACATCGCACACATTTATTTGCCGTGGTTTTTGCCAAATTTGTTCCACCTAAGGGCCAATATGTCTGTTTTATATTACTTAAGAGCAGCTGTGCAAGAATTTAATGTGAAAATTTTCAAAAAGAATTTTAGTAAAATGATGTTTGCTGCACAACAAAATAGGGTGTTTGGTATCGTAACAATACGGAGAATTGTTTAGCCTACCACCTACACGAATTATATTATTATTATCCATAAAAGGGGTTAAAGCGATAAGTCTATTCTTTTTAGGTAATGGCTTCCCAGACTTAAGTATATCATATTCATCTGGAAACATCTCAATCTGAGATTTTTGAATAATCAAAGTCAATGAATCTTTAAGCTCCTGAGCAGTAAGATAACCTGTCAGTTTAGTTTTCTTTAAGCAATTGTTTGCGAATCGTTTTATGTAACATAAAATCTTTTGCAATTTTGTTAAGCTTGATTTACGTTTTATTAATTCAACTATTATATCGTCGTTAGCAGTTTTATCAAGAACTAAATTGCATGCAACAAACTCTGGTAGATCTTCCTTATCGTGAACTTTGGGCGTAGTTGGCCATTCTGTTTCGTTTTTTGCTAAAAAAGCGGGTCCTGACCACCACAAGTCAGAATCGCTGATGTGATCGGCCTTCAGCCCTCGAGAAAGAAGATCCGCCGGATTGTCTTTCGACGGTACGTAGCTCCACTGATGACCTGCTGTAATGTCTTGTATTTCATGCACACGATTACGAACGAAGCTTTTAAGATGAGTTGATGGTGTGCTTAACCACCCCAATACAATCATAGAGTCACACCAGAACCTACATTTATTTATTGGTATGGTTAAGGATTCTAAAACTTTTTTACACAGCCTTGCAGCCAACAATGACCCGCAAAGTTCGAGTCGCGGAATAGTCGTTGGCTTTATTGGGGCTACTCTGCTTTTTGAGGTTAAAAGATGTGTGGTGATTATATTGTGTTTGCTTACAGAACGAACATATAAACAGGCGCCATACGCTCGCTCTGAAGAATCTGAAAATACGTGGATTTCGTTAGCAATGGAATTATCAGTAAATACCCAGCGAGGAACTTTTAAATGATTAAGAACGGGTAAAGTCTGAACAAACGAAATCCAAGAGTGTTTTATTTCTTGTGAAACCTCTTCATCCCATGTGCACTGCTCGATCCATAGCCTCTGCATTATTAATTTTGCTTCAACTATGCACGGGCCCACGAGGCCTAGTGGGTCAAAGACTTGACTTATTACCGACAATATGTGTCGCTTGGTGACTTTATCACGAAGTTCGATATTTATTGAAAATGATAAAACATCTATATCGCAAATCCAATTTAGACCTAAGGTTTTAGCTGATACTTGTACGTTATCGCTATTTGAAATGTCTAATATATTTTCAGATATAGACGATGGAGGAGCAATTGATTTAAGAATCGCTTGATTATTTGATTTCAGTTTTCTTAAATTAAAATGCGCTGATTTTAAAGTATCTATGACACCTTTACAGAGCTTGATGGTGTCATGAATAGTCGACGCACCGCCTAAGTAATCGTCTACGTAGAAGTCGTGCCGAATTGATTCTGCAACGTTTTGATGTGATGTGGACGATGCTAGAGTGACCAAGCACTTAGTAGCCAAATATGGTGCGGATGCTGTACCATATGTTACAGTGTTAAGTGTATAGGTTTTTAAGCGCTCTGAAGAGTCAAAACGGAAAATGATTTGCTGAAGAGAGCGTTGAATAGGGTTAAGCTCAATCGCTCTATACATTTTTTCTATGTCTCCGGTGACAATATACTTATGTTGTCGGAATCGTAACAGGATTGAATAAAGGTCATCTTGCACTGTAGGACCGACCATTTGTATGTTATTAAGCGACCATCCTGATGATGAAGGGCACGAAGCATCAAAAACCGTTCTAAGGCGCGTCGTCAGACTGGATTCACGGATAACGCCATGATGAGGTAAGAAATAATTAATTTTATCCGCACAGCTGTTCGCAGGTTCTTTATTTTCGGTCATGTGACCAAGACTTTCATATTCGCGCATGAAAGCTATGTACATTTCTTTGAAAACAGGGTCTCGAAGAAACTTACGCTCTAAAGACAAGAAACGACACTTTGCTTTATGATAAGAATCACCTAAGACTGAAGGGTCTTCCTTCAGCGGCATAGTTACGACAAAGCGACCGTCACTTTTGCGTACTGTGTTTTTTAAAAAATTCTGCTCGCAAGCACGTTCCTCGGGAGACAATGAGTACTCAGATGCTACCGTGTCTAGTTCCCAGAAACGAGTTAAGTCTGGATTAGGTTCCTCATTTATGAAATGACAAACAAGAGTCGAAGACGGTGATTTAAGGCGGGAAACATACCCAGACACCAACCAACCTAATTTCGTTTCATATAATTTTGGTTGATTTTTACCTAAATCTATGGAATTGTTGCATAAGACTGACCAAAAGACATCAGCGCCGACTAATATGTCTATAGCTGCTGGGACGTTAAAGGTTGGATCAGCTAAACTTATTCCTGTTGGGAGGGGAATATTTCCTATCTCAACATAAGATGATGGTAGGGTTTTGGTAATTTGTGGTATTATAAAGCAATCAATCGTTAAACTATATTGACTGTAGTTTGACTTAATTGTTAGGCTGCAAGATTGTGTAATATGTGAAGTATTGTTATTAATACCTGTTACCGTGGAGCTCGCACTACGTCGCGACAAACCCAGCTTACCACAGAGTGCTTGAGTAATGAGATTGGTCGTGCTGCCATTGTCCAGCAGCATGCGGCAAGGCTGCTCGTCGCCTGTGCTATCAACCACCTTTACGAGCGCTGTGGAAAGTAAAATTTGCGAAGAAGTAGTAAACTGTTTTTCATTGTTTGAATTAGCGAAGTTAGTAACATTGCTAACAGTTGGTATGGCGGGTTCGGGAGCTGGTCGAGGCTCATGAATGTGAAGTAGCGAAGAGTGCTTTTTTTTGCAATATTTACAGTTCGTTAAGGGGCATTTTTCGGGAAAATGCCCTGGCCTTAAGCAGTTTCCACAAACGCGACTTTCCTTGGCTTTTTGGATACGACTCTCTATGGGTAAGGCCCTGAATGTTTCACAGGAAAAAAGATAATGTTGTTCATTGCACATGGGGCACGAGTATGATTTTTTTATATTTTTAGATTGATATTTATTATTATTATTCTGTTTGTTGTTGTTTAAATTTTTATTTTCGGTAGCTATAAGTAAATTAGTATTAGGTTGTTCCGATTTTTGTGTTGAATTTTTACTTTCCTTTAAGGTTTCTAATAAGTCTGCTCTGTTGCTAAGAAATGTAATAAAAATATCTAAAGTTGGGGAATCAGACAGAGTATTTCTATGTTCTTCCCATTTTCTATGAGAAACACTGTCAAGTTTTCCAGCCATCATGTGAATTATTAACGTGTCCCAATGCTGAGTGGGCTGATCTAATGTAGACAAAGCACGTAGATTTTTATTCGTAATATCGATAAGACGACGAATAGAATGGTAAGATTCGCTTTGGATCTGTTCAATGTTAAATAATGCACTAACGTGGTTATTGACAAGTAACCTTTTGTTGTCGTATCTACTGCATAATAACGACCATGCTGACTCGTAGTTCTCGGCTTTAAAATCTAATTTATCAATAACAAGTGAAGCACTGCCTTTAAGAGATGCACGAAGGTAATGTAACTTATTAATGTTATCTATGTCTTGCCTTGAGTGAATCAACGATATGAAGGTTTCCCTATACTCGAGCCAGTGCTGATAGTGACCATGAAAAACGGGTATCTCAATTTTTGGCAATCTAACGCAACCAGATTTAAAGGAACCTGCCTGAGAATCCTCTTGACTCGTAAAGGAGCTGTCTCGACGTGTGGAGGCCTGGTTAGGCCGCGCGCCGAGCAAACTGCGCGCTGCCGCCACCAGTCTATGATACAGCCCTTCGAACTGCTCGCGTTCCTCAGTTTCATCGTCGAGTTTGTCCGCAATCATCTCGATCTCGCTCTGTAATTTGTCGAATTCCTCGTGTAAGGAATAAAATTTATTGAAACGGCTTTCTAAGTCTAACAGTTGTAAATTGCTAGGTGTTTTGCCGCTTTGAAAAACTTTAATATAGTTATTGAATATTGTCAGTTTAGCTTTCATGCAACTACGCCGTTTTGCTAGTTTTTCGTATTCGGACATGGTGATATTTGCCAATATAACGATTCAGTAATGCAAGCTGAAACTTATTGTATCTAAAGTTATGAAAGGTAGGCAATAAATGTGCGAGCAAGAAGTTGTAAAAAAAAAATGTACCTAAGGTTATGAAAAATATGTACCTAATTATGATGCAAGCTCGTATGTGTTGTACCTGCAATTAGGAAAATATGCAATAATAATGCAAGCGCGTATGTATTTTAGCTGAATATGTGAAGATTACGCAGTAATAATCCAAGCGCGTATGTATATCAGCTAAAAATGTGAAGATTACGCATGAATGATGCAAGCGCGTTCGTATTGTACCTAAAGTTATAACGAATTTGCAATAATAAGTCGCAAGCGCATCTATTGTACGAGTAGTTATGTACCTACAAGCTACGATCAAGATAAGAGGCCGCGGTGGCCATGCGCTCGAGTTTTAAAGCAAATGAATTATAAAGTAGATTATAATATTAACTACCTACTTGTAGGCACACTACTTGCTATTCACTAAATAAGGCCGTTTTATAAATAGGTATTTAAAGGGTGAATAGAAGGAACGTATAAGGATATTGGAACGAACTCACTTTAAAAATCCAGGCTCCACATACGATAAATGATGATGACGTGACGTCGTAATGCCAATGTCTTGAATTCTTGATTCTTCCTGAAGGACCACTGTTGGCGTCTTAGCGGTGGTAGGGACGCCTTTATAGGACTGTATCGTCGCTGGTTGATGAATTGAAAGACATCGGCATTAGCATCTACACTTTATTCGCTTGCACCAGTTTACAATAAGATATGTGTGTCGATAATTGTCACTTTAAGATGTACGTTCGTTCGTAAGACGTAGGTAAGCGGAATGTTACGAGCTTCTCCGAGCGCGCGGGCCGCGAGCTCCGTCGACGCCCCCGGCCTCCGCGCGCTTCCCCCCGTGCGTGTTGGTCTTGTCCCAACAATGGTAAATGTTTTAATTGGAACTGTCGATATTTAGATCCCGTTACATTGACCGTAGTCACGACAGAATCGCCTCTGATTGGCAGATACTCTCTTGCTATTGGTTAAAATCATCATCATCATCATCATCATTATAAAAAAAAAAAAATCATCATATTATAGCAACCCATCAACGGCTCACTACTGAGCACAGGTCTCTCAGAGAAGGGTTATAGGTCATAGTCCACCACGCTGGCCCAATGCGAATTGGTGGACTTCACACACATTCGAGAACATTAGGATAACTCTCAGGTGTTCAGGTTTCCTCACGATGTTTTCCTTCACCGCTGAACCAAGTGATAGTTACTTAATTGCTTAAACGCACTTGACTCCGAAAAGTCAGAGGTGCGTACCCGGGATCGAACCTGCGACCCCCCGAATAGGAGACCACAGTCCTAACCACTAGGCTCTCACTGCTTCTAATTGGTTAAAATACATTGTTAAAATAAGAATACCATAAATTTAGGAAATCACCACGTTTAAGACTTGAAGCAAATCTTAAAATACAGTTTTCCCGCAATTGACCAGCTCGATTGCCCAGCACATTATAATAACGAAAATAAAACTACGGAACCATCTATCCGTTAGCGACTCGCTCTTATCTTAACCTAATCAATATCGCTGGGATGTCAACGTAATTGACTTAAAAAACTTTCAACGAGACTAAATACTGACAAAAACTTGCCTCGTTCGGTATATTCCTCGCAACCTGTATACTGTTCCCATTATCCTTTACGGTACGATTTTATATTTAAACATTTTTACCCTTCATTTAACATTCATGTTTTTCGGGTTCTATTTCCTTTTCTTCTTCTGCTCTACCTGTCGCCAGCTCCCTTCTGGTGGACTCCCCCTAGGGATAGAAGAATACTATATTATATGGCTTGTTGAGAGGTCCTTCTATAGCTACTATGAATTCTAGGATTGTAAAATTATTTAAAAATTTAACGTATATAGTTCATACTTTTTCATAATATGTATATAATTGTTATATACAAATACATGTACATGACTTGTAAACATTTTTTACTAATAAATTGACTATTGACTATTCTGATTTCCTGAGTACCACTCGTAGTTAAGAATAAAAATAAAAATCGGCCAAGTGCGAGTCGGGCCTCGCTCTTTTAGGGTTCCGTTAAAAAATTTAAATAAAAATATTTCCATGTACCCATGGAAATATTTTAATTTATTTTTTTTAATTTAATTTAATTTTTATTATTTGTTGTTATAGCGGCAATAGAAATACATAATATGTGAAAATTTCATCTGTCTATCTATTACGGTTTACGAGATACAGCCCGCTGACAGACGGACGGACGGACAGCGTAGGCTTAGTAATAGGGTCCCGTTGGTACCCTTTGGGTACGGAACCCTAAAAAAATTAACTTCCGCGCTACCTTTCTCTCTTTTTTTTCTTTCTTTCTTAGTCTTTTTGGATCTTATTTATTATGTTTAAAAGAATTAATTGTAAGTTCAACACGTCATGTTTCTTTTAAAACAGTCTATCCCTAACACCAGTTGACCTTTACCCAAAAAAAAGAAAAGGTAAAGTTCACAATCTTTTTTTCGTCTCCAACATATTCAATTATCGAAAGCTGTCTTACGAAACTTCAACAAAACGTCCTATGTCAATGGAGACCCACTTTTTCCCTTACTCCGATGTTTTGCCGACTTTTTTCTTTCGAAAGTAAACTTTACGACGTCATCCGGGCCTTTCGTATTTTCCTAGAGATCAATTTATTCCTCTTTTCAGCTGATTCTCGAGTTCTTTTTTGCCTAATATCACAAGTTTTTTTTATGCCGGGGAAAACAGATAATTGGCTTCTAAAAGTTTGATTAAATAATAAGAGAGTAGGTACCTAGAAATATTTTGTAAGAAGAAATATTGTAAAATGATGTCAGATTCAAAGTCAAGTTTAAACGTTATCTTTGCTATTTTCTTTTTGTCTATTTATAAATAATTCAATTCAATTCAATATAATATTTTCGTAACAGTATTACTTATAATTTCCTAGTTATATCGGTACATTAAAGTTATCAAAATATTGAAAAAATATTGTTATTCTTAGTTAAGCTTATGATAGTGTTAAAAAAAATCATTGATATCGATTAACGATTGTAAATTGATTAAAGATGCCCTCGACATGTGAATCTACATCCGTCCTATGCACGATATACCTGACATCCTGTTACCCAGTTTTCTGCTCCATCATCAGATCCTCCTTCTCGAAGCTCGATCTTCTATCTAACACCTATTCATTGAGGCCATTCTAATCAGCCCAAACACACTATATCTGGTGTAAGTTGCTGAGGAGTCGGGTATCCCGCAGACTACTTAATGTTGCAGCATCAGCTCAAGATTACCATGCCGTGGAAATAATCTGAAGTAACAGTACACCACAAATCAATCGCACCAATAAAACGTTGTCAACCCTTTAATCATGTAGGAAATGATCTGTTAATGTTCTAACGCCCAAGCACCTCGATTACAATAGCTTTTAAACAGAAAAACCCCCATCAAAATCGGTCCATTCGTTAGAGAGCTACAGGCAGATAGATACCTATACAGATTCACCACTCTTTTTTTGTCGGGGGTTAAAAACTCTTTCCTTTGCCCAGCTGTGGGATATAATAAGCCTGTTATGAAAAAGGATTAGGAGAAAGGTAAAAAGGGATGATAATAAACAAACCCAAATTAAAAGGCCACCCTCTCCTCAAATAAATGGCGACAGGGTAACAGACACGTTTGTTTACGGCTTAGTAACAGAGTCTAATTAGTTGCCATGCTTTTATAATATAACTAAATAATATAACGTTATTTTTTGTATTATTATAGCAAGAATTTCTCAATTTTCTTATCCGACTTGATTAAAGGGTCTTACAAACTCACTGGTGCGATTGATTTGAAATTTGATGTTGTGTTACTTCGGAATATTTCCAAGGCATGGTAACCTTGAGCTGATGCTGCAGTATCAAGTTGTCTGCGGGATATCCAACTCCTCAGCAACTTACAACAGATATAGTGTTTGGGTCAATGGCGAAGCAATGGCTGGGTCATGCGTCATGCTCGTGAACGGGTGCCACCGGTGGGAATGGGGCTACTTTCTGTCTGCCCGTCTTAACATGTGTTGAATTATAATTAGGTATGCTTTTGTGGAACTTCCACTCATTGTGGAAATACTGCATACATAGCATAGTATCTATTGTATTGTAAACTTGTTTTGAAAAGAGCAACCGCCGAGTTTCTTGCTGGTTCTTCTCGGCAGGAGGGGCATTCCGAACCAGTGGTAGACGAATCGACGATTCAAAAGCACTTGTAAAAAAGTTTATTTGAATAAAAAACATTTCTATTCTCTTCTATTCTATTAGAATAGTTTCAAAAAGTAGGTGTTAGTAGATCGATGATGATGAAGGGTCTGATGATGGAGCAGAAAACTGGGTAACAGGATGTCGGGTATATCGTATATAGTCCGGCCATAGATTCACATGTCGGGGGTGATTAAAACTTGACAATTTACACTTGTTAGTTTCTGTGTTTTAATTTTTTAGACGATTGCTTTTCTCAACGTGGAAGAATGGAAACTATTCCAACAAACTGGTTTTTTAAAAATAGATCTTTACATTAAAAAGTATCATTATGTAATTTGTGTCATGGAAGAGATTGACATGAAAAATACCCAATAAACATTCCAAGATACGTTTTACTAGACGATGTTATACCTGTACCTGTTATTACAAGAAAGAACCTAGCCGCACATCATTATCGACCAGGAACTTGACAATTATAGTGCGCACTATAAAGAACCTATTAAAAAACAACTGTCATTCAAAATAAAACTTTATTCCCTACAGAATAAAGTAGAATATGAAGATATTTCAATAAAATAATAAGATAGCTACTCGTACGTTGACAAAGCTCTCGCAAAGAATTTCACTCATATCAAAAACGTACATAAAACAGACCTTATATTAAAAAGTAAAGTTGAAATTTTAATATTTATACAAATAAATTGTCAGAGTGAATACTTTAAAGAACTCCCTCAAGAAAACTTACAAGCCAAATTAAACCTTAACGTGTAGGAGTAAAGTAGAAAAATATAGTCCAGAATATTCACTAGACTCTAGTGATGTGTTGCACATCATCGATATTTAAACCGGTATTATCATTTTCGAAAATATCGTATTATTTGTACCTACTGTATAATAATAATTATAATGTCCTCCCGACCGAATCCGATCACGGCGGCCAACCTCCTTAGAGATCAGCCATCTGCGCGGGAGATATTATAGTGCACAAGTGTGTGCGCATACACAGGTGCACTCTCTATTCCCTCACTCTCATAGTCCGATGGAACGGAAATCCGACACGACCGAAGAGAGATCAGGCACAGGACCGACGGCTTTACGTGCTCTCCGAGGCACGGGGGTGACACACCGCCAACTTCCTAACTCCGGGCTAGTACTGAGAATTTCATTTGATAGTTACATACAATACATTTTTTTAACGGCCCGACCCGGTAATCGAACCCGGGACCTCGTCATCCGCAGTCGAACAAGCTAACCACTAGACCAACGAGGCAGTTACCTACTGTATACCCATAGCAGTTGATGGCCTTGTGGTTATTACCAATTAAATATTACACCCTTCAACGGTAAAGGAAAACATCGTGAGGAGACCTACACGCCTGAGAGTTCTCCATAATGTTCTCAAAAGTGTATGAAGTCCGCCAATTCGCATTGGGCCTGCGTGGTGGACTATGGCCTATAACCCTTCTCTGAGAGGAGAGCTGCGCTCAGTAGTGAGCCGTTAACGGGTTGCCGAGTTGAATGGTCTAAGGTTGCTGATGGTTAACCATCGCATTTGCCCCTTCGAGGGAAACAATTTTTTCTCAACTGACCGAAGAAACTTTTTACTAAAACTCTAAACTACAAAGTACCGTTGTCGTAAAGATAACCTCTTTCGCGACGATATAAATATTATTATATTCCTTCCCTATTTTGCTCGCGGCTTCGGTTCCTGTAAGTAAAATTTTTCAAATGCCTATTTCACCCCTTTAGAGGTTAAATTTTCAAAAATAATTTGTTAGCGGATGCCTACGTCGTAATAGCAATCTGTATGACAAACAGCCCGACCCGTCTAGTAGTTTGAGCTGTGCGTTGATAGATCAGTCAGTCAGTCAGTCACTTTTTCCTTTTATTATGTTTCCTTTTATGCTATTTGTACGATTTAATATCGACTTTAGTACAAACGGGACCGGGACCTCTCATTGCTTTTGAATTTAGAACACGTTGTGGCCTGCGTCGATTTTATCGAAAGTTATTAGAGTTACTACGCTAGTGCTGGGACAATATCGATACGCTTTTGTTTCGCGTCCGGATTGTGGCGTTAAATCATACGGATTTGCCACGCGCCGGTTGCTCTCGTAAAAATGTACGGAGCTTTTTGATTTTCGAATTATGATCCGGAAAACATTTTCAGCTTCCGTAACTAGTTATTCGAATTCCAAAATATTAAAAAATATATTCCCAAGTATTATAGAGGTTATAAAAATAATTTTCTTTACTGTTTTTGTTTAGGTTTACTTTAAACGCATTTTAGGTTGAAATGCAAAAGATTTTTTTTTGGTTTTCGAGCCAGTTGCATTATTTGGTGTTATTTTGAGACCAATCTAATGGTTTGTCCTTCAATCAGGCTGCCGCACCAAAGTTATGGGTTGAACTGCATATTATAATGGGGTGAAGTGAAACAAATTGAGATTTGTTTTTTTTAGGGTTCCGTACCCAAAGGGTACCAACGGGACCCTATTACTAAGCCTACGCTGTCCGTCCGTCCGTCCGTCCGTCTGTCAGCTGTACCCTGTAGGGCTGTATCTCGTAAACCGTAATAGATAGACAGATGAAATTTTCACATATTATGTATTTCTATTGCCGCTATAACAACAAATAATAAAAATTAAATTAAATTAAAAAATTTAAATTAAAATACATCTATGGGTACATGAAAATATTTTAATTTAATTTTTTTTAACGGAACCCTAAAAGAGCGAGTCCCGACTCGCACTTGGCCGATTTTTTTAAATAGATAGACCAAATTATTCAGGTGTCCGACAGTCTACTACATACTCTGAATTCTTACATCATTTTGTATTTGATTTCTCAGTCGTAACTTAGATTTTTATATACCTACATATTTTATGCAACAGATTTGTAATCAAACTGAAATGTAGTTTCGAAATAATAAGCGAAATTTCGTTTGTATGGATGTGTATAACTCAAGTTTACGGGGGCACTTTTTATTCAAAAGAAAAAAACTTTAGATCCAGCCATTCAAGCAGTCGCGTAAGCCCGTGTACACACGCGAGTGACAATTGAAATAACAAACAGACTGGTTAATTTGAGCGTGCTTGCGCCATGTGAATCCTACGCTTAAGGCTGACACTGTAAACTATGTTTTAAATGATGGTCCATGTTAGGAGCGGAAGCGATTTTAAAACACTTTGTACAGTTTATTTTAACAAAAAAATATTCAATTATATTAATTTCTTTACTGGTTATATTTCAGTGGATTTCTGGTACAGTTTTTGCAATTCACGAAGGCGAGTGAGCTTTACTCGTGATTCCTTCGTGTGCATGCACATTGCATAAGTGTGCGTGCCTGTCAAAGCCTAGGTGGGAGCGGGCAGGCGCGAGCATTGCGCTGGCTCACACTTATACAGATACGACACACACACAACCATAAGTCAGTCGCCCTCGTGAATTGCAAGAACTATATTAGCTGATGCCCGCGATTGCCTGCTGGATTTAGTTTTTAAAATTCTACGCAAAAAAGGAGCTTATGCCACTCTTCTAGTCCTCAATTACTATACCATTCCCATGCAATAAATTACCTCGATCTGTAGCACTGTTTCAGCGTGATTGAAGGACAAACCAACAAACAAATACTTTATAATATAAGTGAGATAGTTAGATTAATGGAAATGTTGCTGTTACCAACTAATAGAATAAGCGACTCTGTCAAAACTCCACTCGCCTTCTGTAGCATTAGCTATACGTTTACTTTGCTTTTAGTTTCATTTTCATTTTATTTTTATTATATTACTAGCTTTTGTACGTGATTTCGTCCGCGTAAGCCTAAACTTTTTAAAAATCACCGCGGGAACCCTGTTCTACAGGGCTTAAAAGCCTGTAATTCTTTACTATACACCTGTATAAAAAATTTCGGCTATTGTCATATGGCCAATTCTAACACAAGCTTTCCGTTTATTTGGAGGGGAGGGGAGAATTGATAAAGGTCGATATTATTTCATAAAAAATATATCTCGCTATACAGGGTGGGCCAGACCAGGTGGATATAAATTTTTTTTTAGATTGTTCACTTAGGGGCCTACCAGGTCCCGGAAGGAAAAAAATCGGTTCCCACCCGATTACGAGAAAAAAATTTTTATTTAAAATTTTGGAAAATCATTGCTTTGACGAACTTTTAATTTTTTTTAAATTTTTCCAGTGACAATTTCCACAATTTTTTTATGGAATATCTTTACCTAATAACTGTACTCTCTTAGAAAAAAATTCCAGTCTGGTTAGCTGGTTTTATTAAATTAAGAGCATTAAATTTTAAATTATTTCAAGAAAATTAAGTTCATCCAAAATCTACAGAAATCTTTAAAAATCCATTAAAAATAAAAATCTCCAGCGCTATGCACTGGTGATTTTTTTAAAACTGTAGCAACTTATGTTTTTTTGATTGCCAAAAGAAAAATTGTATGTCAATGTGCCGGATAAAAAGTTACGATTTTTCAAAAGTCTTCGTTCCTCATTCGTGTAAATAACGACCTTATTGAAAAACATGTTAATTGTTTGTGGAGACTGCAGTATGTCCTTTAATTTTAACTGCCTCGTTAGTCTCGTGTTTGACTGCGGCCGACGAGGTCCCGGGTTCGAGTCCCGGGTCAGACCATATCAAGTATTGGGGTTTTCCGTAAGAAATTCTCAGTACTAGTCCGGAGTTAGGAAGTTGACGTTGTTTCACCCCCGTACCTTGGAGAGCACGTAAAGCCGTTGGTCCTGCGCCTAATCTCTCTTCGCCTGCGCCTAATCTCTCTCCGGTCGTGTCAAATTTTCCGTCCTATCGGGCTATGAGAGTAAAGAAACAGAGAGTGCACCTGTGTTGGCGCACACACTTGTGCACTTTAATGTCTCCCGCATAGATGGTAAATCTCTCTGGAGATAGGTCACCGTGGTCGAAATTTGGTCGGGAGGACATTAATCCTTTAATGATCACTGACGGTATCTACATTTTTAAGAGAAAGAAAAATAAAACAATGTTTTATTTTTCCGAATTTCGGTCACGGTGGCGGTCTATCTTCAGAGAGATTAACCATCTGTGCGGGACATATTAAAGTGCACAAGTGTGCGCGCCAACACAGGTGCACTCTCTGTTTCTTTACTCTCATAGCCCGATAGGACGGAAAATTTGACACAACCGGAGAGAGATTAGGCGCAGGCGGAGAGAGATTAGGCGGAATTTTTTTCTAAGAGAGTACAGTTATTAGGTAAAGATATTCCATAAAAAAATTGTGGAAATTGTCACTGGAAAAATTAAAAAAAAAATTAAAAGTTCGTCAAAGCAATGATTTTCCAAAATTTTAAATAAAATTTATTTTCTCGTAATTGGGTGGGAGCAGCTATTTTTCCTTCCGGGTCCTGGTAGGCCCTTAAGTGAACAATCTAAAAAAAATTTTATATCCACCTGGTCTGGCCCACCCTGTATATTATATAAGACAACGACCGAGTACGCAATTTTCGCAAAAGAGTCTTACACCCATATCCTTAGTATAATTTAATATAAAAAATTCTTTTAAAAAACCGACTTCAAATGCCCGCGCCACTACAAAGTATATATAACCTTTTTTTAGACCTTCGATTTCGATAAAATTTAGATGGGATCACCTGCGAAGTATACCCTTTCAAATAAAAAAGAATTTTCCAAATCAGTTCAGGCGTCTTCAAGTAATCGGTGAACATACATAGAAAAAAAGATTCCGACGAATTGATAACCTCCTCCTTGTTTTGAAGTCTGTTAAAAATACTGACGCGTCTTAAAAGAGAAAGCCAGGCTTTGACCATTCAAAGTCAAGTAAAACACAACACCTCTTTTCCTTGAGCAATAAGGTATTATAAGGTTAGATTTTATGGAAGTTTGAAACAAGTGTAAATTAAAAATTTTTTTTAATTACAAGCTTTTAGTAGCTACATCATTAGACTCTAGATATCATCTAGGATCAGAGTTCTTGTCATGACGAATCAAACGAGCCCAAACTCGATGGGGTTACATCGTTTCATTACAGAGTTCCGATAGCCATCTTCCGTCTCCATCATCAGATCAGCTCCATGTCACAATAATATTGCATTGTCATCCGATTTACACATACATGCAAAATTTCAGCTCAATCGGAAACCGGGAAGTGGTTCTAATTCATCTTGCAAGATTTGACCCAAACAAACAAATGAATAAACTGGTCAAGCTAAATAAAAGCTTGGAAAGCAAAATATGTCATCTACTAAAATTACTTTTTCGTCAATTCCCGAAAGTTTCCAATTTTGGATTCAGTCGTTTTATTAGAATATAATAGAATATAATAGAATAGAAATATTTATATTCAAATAAACTATTACAGGTGCTTAGTCTAGAATAGTCGATGAATCTACCACTGGTTCGGAATGCCCTTCCTGCCGAGAAGAACCAGCAAGAAACTCGGCGGTTGCTCTTTTCAAAACAAATTTACAATACAGTAAATACTATGCTATATATGCAGTGATTCCACAATGAGGGAAGTTCCAAAAATGCATACCGACTAACTTCTATCTTAAGATGGGCAGACATAAAGTAGCCCCATTCCCGTGGAACCCGTTCACGAGCATGACGCATGACCCAGCCATTGCCTCGCTCGACCATATTTGAAGGAACGTAACATTAAGAGCGCGTGTAACACCAAAAAAAAATCAGATTTCGCGATGAGATAAAACATAGCCGCAACCTCATGTGAGGCGCGACAAAAGAAAGGGTTTTGCGCGGAATAGGAGTGTAGTAAGCGCCAAATACTTTGTAACTCGTAAAATATTCATTTTCTTTTCAATTTACTAGGCTACTCTCTTGATAATATCAATCGGAATTTAATGTAAAAATTTTGGCTCTGTAATATGCAACACATTGAAAATAAATGAATATTGGTTAAAAATTAGACCTAACTTCGCGATTTTTTATTATCGAACAAATTTCATCATTTTATGTTTTTGCCCAAACACGTCCCTTGGCAGTATGATGTAATTTTTGCGTGTTTTTTTTCGGATACTTGAAACTTGATCTACTACTGTAAAAATCAAATCTGTTTACTGTTAACGAGCGCACACCCACTCTTAAGAGAACGTATTAAGAGTGCGATCTCGTGACTTGCACCACTCAAACCGCCTGGAGCGTTCACCTCTGTAGGGTTCGTCGCGTCGCCTTATAAGAAGCTCTCGGCACCCACTCTCCGGCCTAGTATTAGCCGATGGAGAGTTCTTTGTCTTCCCCTTTCCTCTCCTTTTCCTTTAAGAAATCATCCCTTTATACTCTCATTTTTCTTGCATTAAAGAGTTTTCTTGCGTAATTTGTATTACTTTTTTTTTTACTTTTTTTCTTTAAGAATGTCAGCTAAGCTGAACTCTTCAATGAGAATAAATATGATGACCGATTTTGAAAACCATGATGTTCAATAGAACATAAATATAATAATACTAGCTAACCTGGCGAGCTTCGCATCTCCAATAAAAGTTCTTTAACTTTTTTCCTCACCTTTTAAACCTTCCTTGAACTTCTACAAACATACTTCTTTTTTATACAAACATTTCAAATTAATCGACAACAATTTATAGTTATCTATAAAGTTTTACGTTATTCTTATTTTTCTATTAAAAATAATATGCATTATAATAAACTGGAGCTTAAACTTAATAACCTTGTAATTGACTCCGATATAGAAATTGCAAATACATTTGAGAACTTTTTCAAAAATATACCAGTAACCACGACCAGTTCTCTAAATTCCTCGCCAACAGAAGCCTGTAATCTTCTAAGAAGCAATGTCTCTGAGTGCAATAAACTATTTAGGTTTGAACACGTTACCCTATATGATATTATCAAAACATTTAAATCATTGCAAAATAAAAAACAGGAGATCTATGGGGAATATCAGTTAAATTAATTCACAATATCATTGATATTATTGCGCCTTATCTTGCTTTAATTTTTAATAAATCTGTAGATACTGGATCTTTTCCAGACCTAATGAAATGTAGCAAATTAATACCTCTTTATAAATCGGGAAGCAAATTTGACCCGAATAACTACAGACCAATTTCAATTTTGCCAACTCTCAGCAAGATTTTCGAAAAAATAATGTTCAACCAACTGCTTCTACACTTTAACTTAAATAAACTTCTTCACCCTGAGCAGTACGGTTTTACTAAGGGTCGATCAACAACCGATGCAGCCGCAACGCTGTTACAACACATTTTCGATGCATGGAATAACTCACAGAATGCCATTGGTATTTTTTGTGATTTATCAAAAGCCTTCGACTGCGTTGATCACAAGACCCTCTTACTTAAACTGAGCCACTATGGTATTAAAGATATTGCACTTAGCCTCATTGCGTCTTATCTAAGGGATCGTGTTCAAAGAGTGTGTGTCAATGATGTAAAATCATCCGGATCAGCCTCAGTAATGGGTGTACCCCAGGGTTCTATTCTAGGTCCATTCATGTTTTTGATTTACATAAACGATTTACCATATTTTGTCCAAAATACTTGCGATATTGTACTATTTGCTGATGATACGTCTTTGATTTTCAAAGTCGATAGGAAAAAAGACAATTTTGACGATGTAAATAATGCATTATCTCAAGTTTCTGAATGGTTTACGGCAAATAATCTACTTTTAAATGCTAAAAAAACAAAGTGTGTTGAGTTTTTATTGCCTAACACCAGAACTGTCAGTAAAAATTTAAAGATAAGTAATGAATCCTTGAAAACAGAGGACTCCACAGTGTTCTTGGGATTAACCCTGGACTCAAAGCTGCAATGGGGCACCCATATAGCAGTACTTGCTGGCAAGCTCAGCTCTGCTGCTTACGCTGTTAGGAAGATTCGACAGATAACTGACATAGAAACTGCAAAAATTGTTTATTTTGCATATTTCCATAGTATTATGTCATACGGAATCTTAGTATGGGGTAAAGCGGCCGATATTGGAAAAATTTTTGTATTGCAGAAGAGGGCGATTCGCGCAATCTATAATTATTTAAAGCCGCGGGATTCGCTTCGAGAAAAATTTAAAGAAATAGGCATTCTTACAGTAGCTTCACAATATATTTATAACAATATAATATTTGTCAGACAAAACATTGTGAATTACAAAAAAAAGGGTGAATTACGAGATAGGCAGGTTAGAGATCCAAATAGGCTCGTGATTCCTCGACTGCGCCTCAAGAGGGTCCGAAAGACATTTGTGGGAATGGGCGTGACGTTCTATAATAAAATTCCACAATCGATCTTGGACTTGCCTTTACACAAGTTTAAGAAATCGATTAAAACTACGCTCATGAAAAAAGCATATTATACGATTGACTATATAAATGACAAAAAAGCGTGGATGTAATTCGTTCCAGCGAGTCATGAGACAGTAGGTAATGATTAACCTGTATAATTGTATATCAAAATAATTCTATTCTATTCAGAGTTTCCACTTTATTTGTGTACAAGTCATATTTTAAAATGAGTATTTGATTTGAATATTAGTTTCAATTCGATGCCTTAAGATGGGTAGCCTAAGTATGTCACACTCTCTTTACCATTTCTGTGGTGGTGTCGTGTGATGCGGGTTGTTGCGTTCCCTAAAATATGGTTGAGCGAAGCAATGGCTGGGTCATGCGTCATGCTCGTGAACGGGTGCCACCAGCGGCAATGGGGCTACTTTCTGTCTGCCCGTCTTGACATGTGTTTTACATTATAATTAGAAATAATTACGTATGCTTTTGTGGACCTTTCCCTCATTGTGGAAACTCTGCATACATAGAATATCTGTTAAGTATATTGTAAAAGTATTTTGAAAAGAGCAACTGCCGAGTTTCTTGCTGGTTCTTCTCGGCAGGAACGGCATTCCGAACCAGTGGTAGACTCATTGACGATTCAAACGTACTTGTAAAAGTTTATTTGAATAAAAAACATTTCTATTCTATTCTATTCTATTCTATCCAAACGATACACTGCACAATTATAACAAAATCTAGGTAACCGCATTCTATACTAGCGGCACGCTATGATGGCCGGTTTGACGTTTGTCCGCTCATGAAGTTCCGTTAATTGATAACGACTTTGAAGGAAATAATTGTATTACGTTATTGACGATAGTGATGTGCAGAGATTCATAAATTTTATCGAATGTAGTTTTAGGTTTAGGACTCAAAATTTATTAATTTATAAATTTTAAACCGGCCATCATAGCGTGCCGCTAGTATAGCATCGTTCGAGATTTAGGTTGCTAGGTTGCCTAGCAAATGACTGTCGTGTAATTAACAAATTTTAATTTGTAATAACAAATATTGATGTCAATACTTAATTGAGATAAAATCGGCCAAGTGCGAGTCGGGCCTCGCTCTTTAAGGGTTCCGTTAAAAAAATATTTCCATGTACCCATGGAAATATTTTAATTTAATTTTTTTAATTTAATTTAATTTTTATTATTTGTTGTTATAGCGGCAATAGAAATACACATTTAATATGTGAAAATTTCATCTGTCTATCTATTACGGTTTACGAGATACAGCCCGCTGACAGACGGACGGACGGACGGACAGCGTAGGCTTAGTAATAGGGTCCCGTTGGTACCCTTTGGGTACGGAACCCTAAAAATTATCATATCTTTTAATTTGGACCAATTTCAGATAGTTACGAAGTTTGATCATAATAGGTTCAGTAGTTTTCGAGTTTATCCCGAACATACATCGTGACACGAGATTTTTATTATTAAAGAATGACATATGATATTTTTATGTATTTGCTATTGCATTGTGAAGTTTCATCAAAATGCGTCTTAAAACCATCCAGTAGTTTTTGCGTGAAAGAGTAACAAACATCCATTCATCCATCCATCCTCACAAACTTTCGCATTTACTACCCGTCCGTTTCAAGTTGGCCGCTACCTCCCTCGCGCTCCCCCGCACCGCACCTCAAGTCAGACCCGCTTAGTACAGATAGCAACGTACCGCTCGCGATTGTCAGTACCGTGTTTTTTCAAACTTTTGTTTTTGTTACGTTTTAAATTTTTTGTTAAGCTATTGCATAGCTTTTAATTATCGCGGGCTTTGAGCGCGGCGACCGAATCAAGAAATTCCGTAACGAAAATAAACCTAAAACCCTTTCGTCACAGTAGTGGTAACAGTAAAAATACAATCATTTTTTGTCAGCGGTACAGTATGACGTCATTGTCGACGGGCAACTTGAAGCGGACGGGTTGTATAATATTAGTAGGATATCATGAGTAAATATTACTTAAGTAAGTACGTAAAACCAAAACGTGGTTATTTAAAATAAAAAAGCCGGACAAATGCGAGTCGAACTCGTGCGCCGTGGGTTCCGTACCTACCCATTATACCGCTATTATAATTATAATATTATTATTATTATATTATACATATAATTTTCAACTATTATTATTTTTTGGAATTTTTCCTATTGTGCTGTAAGACCTTGCTTTTTGCCAAATTTTGTGATTCTAGGTCAACGGGAATTACCATATAAATAGGTTTTGGACCTAAAACCTATGTAGGGTACTTCCGGTTGACCTAGAATTTTCAATTTTGGTTAAAAGCAAGGTCTTACAGCACAAGTAAAGGGAAAATTCCGAAAAATAAAAAAGTTGAAAATTAAAGTAAATTTTGGTACGTACAAGTTTTCGCGAAAATCTGCCCATATCTTATCGTGTTGACTCAGGACCTTGATTTTTATACACCTAATAGGGACTATAGATCTCAGTATCTGTTATAAATTTCAACTTGCTAGGTCCACCCGTTCCTGAGAAAATTGGTGGTGACACACGGACAGACGGACAAGAGAGTGATCTTATAAGGGTTCCTTTTTTACCTTTTGAGGTACGGAACCCTAAAAGTATATACCTAACGCCCTCCACCACCCCATGCATATTTATAAGGGTGTCGGTTCTGAAGCCGCTCACGTGCTCTCCATAGCACTTAGCCCGAGGGTAGACGTATCTCTGGCGATACATCTTTTATATTCATTACTAGCTGATGCCCGCGACTTCGTCCGCGTGGATTTAGTTTTTAAAATCCCTCGGGAACACTTTGATTTTCCGGGATAAAAGTAGCCTATGTCACTCTCCAGGTCCTCAATTATACCCATGTAAAAAAAAACGTAGATCCGTGGCTCTGTTGCGGCGTGATTGAAGGACAAACCAACAAACAAACACACTTTCGCATTTATAATATTAGTAATTATGATTAGGATATTAAATTACATAGGAAAACACTGTAATATTACGTCCATACGATGTATTACATCCATACCTACTATATAGTATAAAAATAAAATAAATAAAAATAAAATAAAATAAAATATTTATTTATTGACAGGAAAATGTTACAATTATGTTTGCCTTTGGCCTCCACACTAGGGAACCTGTATCGTGGAGACCATAAAACGATTACCTAAGTGTTAACAGAGGACTAGGTGTAGTGAAGCATTGTAAATACCTGAAATTTTAATTAATACTCTAATATATTATTGGTGTGTGTACTATATTGATTATATATAGATTATATTTTATAAATATATATATATATATATAATATATATAATATATATATATTATATATAATATATATATATATATATATATATATATATATATATATATATATATATATATATTATACATTAAAACAAAATATACATAAAAATTCTGAATACTATTTATTATATTATATAGTTCTTGAGGCTGCACGATTTTGAGAGGTTATTGTAAACCTTTCCAACTATGAAAGGCCCAAATCGTCCAGCAAAGGCTGTTCTTATGGGTGGTAGGTCAACTTTAACCACTCTTCTCTTAAATATTGCATCTGCGTTTGGAGATAGTAGGATTTGTTTATGTTTCAGTAAAGCTGCCTTTAATAAAAATAGCTGCCGAACAGTTAGCACTTCAGCTTCCTTGTAAAGGGATGTAGTAGGGTATCTAAAAGGCTTCTTAAGCATAACCTTTAATACGGATCGCTGTGCTCTTTCTGCTACCAGTAGTGTAGTTTTTGCTGCACTTCCCCAGGATAGGTTGCAATAACTAAGTAGTGATTGGCAAAGAGAAATATATATTAGTTTTAAGGTTTTTGCGTTGGCTAAGTCACGTAGTTTCCTCATTATACCGGTGACTTTGCGGACTCGGCCAGAGAGGAAAGCTATGTGAGACTTAAATGAAAGATTGTGGTCCACCTGGATCCCGAGGTATTTGATGATGTTGACTAAGCCAATCTCATCACAGTTGCACTGCGACTCCGTGGCACCTGTTTTATTACCACAGTTGTGGATTTTAAGACTGTGGCTGTTGATAGGCCTAGGAGCGGTTATGGCAGTTTTGTGGAAACATAGATGTTTTGTTTTGGCTACGTTTAATGTCAGCAAGTTTTTGCTAAGCCACTTCGACACTGCTGAAATTCCCTGCTGAGCAATGTGGTATGTTTCTTTCCAAGTTGGCCCGTGGAATAGCAAGGCTGTGTCGTCGGCGTAACAGATTATGTCCGCATTTTTTAGTGGTAGGTCATGAATGTCGTTCACATATAATAGAAACAAAGTTGGTCCAATTATACTTCCTTGCGGAACGCCAAAATTGATATTTTGTATGTCACTTTTAAGATTACCAAATTTTGTGCATTGCCTTCTGTTTGAAAGATAACTTCTAAACCACTCAAGTGGTGTGCCTCTAATACCGGTGCATTCTAGCTTTCTCAGTAGCATCGGAGTGGAAACAGTATCGAAGGCCTTAGCGAGGTCCAAGAATAATCCTATACAACAATTTTTCCGGTCTAAATGATTCGACACTATTGAGGTCAGAAGGAAAACTGAGTCTTCGGCTGACTTATTTGGCCTGAAGCCAAATTGCCTTTCTGACAATATGTTGTGGGACTCTAAAAATGCTACCAGTCTCTTATTTACAATTTTTTCTAGTAATTTCGAAAATGTTCCGAGTAATGATATTGGTCGATAGTTTTCTGGCATATCTTTTGGGCCTGCTTTATGAATTGGGCTCACCAGAGCTATTTTCCACTCGTCAGGAAAAACTCCAGTGCCTAAACTTAAGTTGAAAATAGCTGTTAGCGGTTTTATGATTTCCTTTCCTATTTGTTTGATGAGTTCATTGTTTATTTCATCTATCCCAGAGGACTTTCCATTCTGAAGATGAGAAATAAGAGTGTTCACTTCAAATTCATCCGTAGGATTCAAAAAGAACGAGTTACATGTAGAATGACTTAGTCTAACATTAGCTGCCATTGTTTTTTCAGTTTCACCGGTTTTTGATAAAATGCGATTTGCTAAGTTTTGGCCTAAAGTAGAAAAATAATTATTGCATGAATTTATGGACTCTAATTTCTGAGTGGTTCCAAGAAGTTCTTCAATATTGGGTTGGGACTTTTTTAAATTACATAAACTTTTTATTGTTTTCCATAGTTTCTTTGAGGATTTGTAGCTTTCTTCTAGCTCCTTCTTTTCGTAGTCAGATTTGAGTCTCCGTAGCAGATTGTTGCAAAAATTTCGATACCGCTTATAAGTTATTTTTAGTATTTCATTTTCTGTATCTGCGCGGTACTGCTTATGGAGTTTATCACGGTGGTTCATACACTTTATTAGACCAGGTGTTATCCACGGCTTAAGGTTATACTTCGAACGTGTTAGCGTGATGACTCCGGTGTGTTGGTTTATAATATTCAGTAGGCGAGTCATAAGAGTGTTTACTGCTACATTAACGTCGGTGTTTTCATCTATTATAGGTGACCAATCTTCATTTTTTAGACCTTGAATGATGGCTTCGATATTTCGTTTAAGCCTTCTACGTGGTAATCTTTGGGCATTGAATTCAAGTGTTAGCCCTGCTATGGCAATGTCGTGATCGGTTATATCAGACTTGCAGACTAGACCAGTTGCTTTCCCCGTGGACCTTATCATTATGTGATCCAGGCAGGAGTCACCTCTAGTTGGCAAAGTAATGCTAGGCTGTAATCCATGTTCTGCGTTTAAACAAAGATATTCTGTGCAGCTGAGATTGTCAGTAGCTGGAATTATATTCACATTTATATCTCCACAAATAATCAAGTTTGGCTGGTTTTTTAATTCATCAAGAAGATTATCGAGTGAGAGGAGGAATGCATCTATGTTTCTTACAAGAGGTGAACGGTAAATGCCAACTATGGTGATTAATTTTTTTATTTGAACTAAGAGACAGTCTGAGTCATGAAGGTTCGGTTCTGTTACGGTAGCACTATGAGAATTTTCTATATATATGATGACGCCTCCGTTCTGGTTTCTTATTTTAGAAGTATTGTGACACGTGTAACCTGGTATTTGAGGAATAATAGTACTTTTATTCAGCCAACATTCACTTAGGATAATGACGTCAATTTTAGGGCTTAGTCGTGTAAGCGTAACATAGAAATTGTCAAAGTTTTTTTCTATACTTCTTATATTAAATATTAAAACTTTGAAGTTATTATCTAAAGGCAACGTATTTCTACACAGTTCAGGTTTGTCTATAGAAAAACAATTAATTTGCATTGTGTCTATATTTCTACCTAGGTCGTCTAGACCCATACTAAAAAATTAAATAAATGGATTTTTCCCTTATGTTATATCTTAAAAGTTTAAAAGCGGATTTCTTCATTTTTAGTTGTACTGGTGCATAATTGCATATTTATTTTTAACTGTGTATAATTCGGATAACTTAAAACATTTAATATAATTAAGATAGAAGCATAATGGTGTATATAAGAAAGTATAGAGATAATAAGTGTATTTGTGTGGGTGTATCATACTAATAGCACTATAAAAATAAATAATATATTTGTCATTTACTACCGTTATTTTGCACATCTCGAAGTGAGGTAATATTAACATAACATTCAGGATGAATTCTATTAAATAAAATAGCCTGACAATAAACAATAGGTACACTATTTTTACAGCTGATATTGACAACTTATGTTCACCGAAAATATTGCAGATTATCATAACAAACATTACTATTATGTTAGTAGGGTACAGAGAGTAATATAATCTTTTAACAAGTATTGGTAGATTATCAGTGTGCAAGCAAATAAAAGTTACAACAAATTTTGTTAGTTTAACATAATTCAAAACATTAAGTAACAATACGGCAAATATTATCTTAGTTTTATCATGAAATAGTGCCAAATATTTTGATAATGGGTGGGAGCGGTGGTACCTAAAATATTTTATACCGATTTTGTTGCACTTTCCAGTGGTTGAAACATAGTAGCATGACATTATTAAATGTAGTAACATAGATATATCTATTATTAAATTAATGACTTCATTGCCATTAGGGCTCACAAGTAACATTCTTACAAGTACATAAATAAAAAGCCTACAGAAGTGTTGTGTCATTCGGTGTTGTCTTGTTTTTGTTAATGAGACGTTCCAAATCTTCATTACTACGGATAACAATGGCATTTTTTCCCTCGCGTTGACGTACATATATAGACCCGTTGCTGCACCAGCAATAGTCGTAGCCCATTTGCTTAGCTTGCGTTCTGCAATCACGAAATAAGTGTCTGTTTCTATGTGTGAGCCGCTCATTAACATAAACTTTCTGTGCTGGTCCGGGTAGATCTAAATCGGTGCTAGTGATATTTCTACGCACTTTCGATCCTTTAAGCATTTCATCTCGCTTAATACGCCGAAGTAACCGTACCACAATAGGGCGGGGGTGTTTCCTTGCGTTTCCCGTAGGATTCACGGCTGTTAAGATACGTGGGCCTGCCCGCATTGACCAGTCTATGTCTTGATCTTTGAGTTCCACACCGAGTTTATTTGCTAAAATCAAAGCTATGTGGGTCGGATTCTCGTTGTTACATTCTGGGATGCCGCAGATTTCGATTTCGTTTTTGAGGTTACTTTGTGCCTGAATATTTATTTCTGTCTGTAGTTCACTGACCTTACATTTAAGCGTGTCTATTTCATTATTACGGCTCTCGAGGGCATAAATACGGGATTTGTTTGATGCTATGGAGGCTCCGAGTACGTCAAGCCTCTCATGGCAGCGGTTCAGAGATATGGTAGCCTCTTCTAACCTGTTTTTCAGAGAAGATATCTCTTGCGTGAGTAGCCTTACTTCTGTCAAAAGGCTTTGCACGTCGGAGCAGCTGCCTACGTCATCGTCGGAATTGGGCACTGGTTTTTTGCGCTGCGTTATGTTTTGATTGTCAGAACTGTTTCTAACTGGAGTCGAGCTGTGATCCTGCCCCTTTCTCTCCCTTACACAGCACTCAGGACACATCCATTTACTAACACGGTCCGGAGCCAAGGAATTTATATCAATACAGACATTGCAAAAACGCCTCATACATCCCTTTGAGTTGCATCCAATAGATGTAGCTTCTTTAACATTCTTTAGGCATCCGGCGCACTTCATTTTGCACAAGTGTTGTAAAGTAAATGACGATCAGCTGTAATCTTACGTGTTGAACTTGTTGCGCCAGCTAAGTTGTGTAGGTATTAGGTATGCGCACGAAATTCACGTAACTTGACGTTAACGGTAACCGATGCAGGTCATTCACAATGCAGTTCCAAGATGTAATTACACTATTTTTGGATAATTCTCGTTGAAATAACTCCAATACCATATGCACAGAACAGTCCCGATTATTTTGATGTGCGATTTACTGTAGTACACAAACTTTTACTTGAGAAATAGGTAAATATAATACGGAGCGATACAGTTAGTTGTTGTCTCGTCTAGTCCGCCATGACAATCTCGTATGTAGGTATAATGATCGTTTGGCAAAATCTAACGCCTTTGGAGTAGTTTGACTTTGACAAAATAGTATCCACGATGGCTATATACGCTAAATTACGAATGCCAGCTTAAGATGAGCCGTTCATTCAAAGTATCCTGTAGATTCCGGGGTTCAAGTTATTTGGACCTATACTGAAGATTGTGATGTCTATAATTTCTAAACTACGAAATTGACGACCTTGAAATAATTATAGGATAATCTCTAAAGAACCTGATTTCTAACAAAAAAAGAATGGATTAAATCGGAATACGCCTTAATGAATTACAGCGAAATACACATTTTGACTTTCATCCCCTCTCCCAAGGGAACGGTGCTGAATTTCGGGATAAAAAGTATCCTATATTATACCTCGTAGTATTAACTTAAATCGTGCCAAGTTTCATTTAAATCCGTCCAGTAGGTTCGGCGTGATGCGCGGCCAAGATACAGACAGACAGACAGACCGAAAGACAGACAGACAGACAGACAAAAAATAAAAAAAAAATTGTTTTGGCTTCAGTATCGATTATAGAGTGCCCTCAAACAAAAATTTTCAAATATCTTCAATGTACAGAATTGGACCTGTTACAGTTTTATTATATTATAGATAGATGTACAAAACGTGCCGTGAACTTGCGACGTTTTAATTTGGCGCTGAAATCTCGCAAATTGTGTGGCTTTGAACCATCAATTTCTTCTACTTTTTCAAGCGATCGACGTCTATTGCTGGACGTAGGTCTCGTACGTGGAATACCACAGGCCTTGATTTTGCACCACCTGTATTCAGCGGCTCCCTGCGGCTCGTCTGATGTCTGGTCCACTAAGTAAGATGCAACTCGATTACGTTAGCTTTCAAACAGAAATAACCGCATCAAAATCGGTTGGAGCTACAGACCTACACAGATATACACCTCCCTCTTTTTTGTCAGTGGTTAAAACTGTAGTAACGGAACGTTACATTTGTAAAATGCATTAGTCTATGGTTGTCAGAGACGGCTACCACCACAGGCTGTCACAGAACTCACTGTCTGTAGTGCAAGGCAGGTTTAAATAATTATTAAATATTAATATTGTTAAGTGTTAAGTGAACAAATTATTAAAAATAAATTAACACCGAAGACTGAAATAATCTTTTATTGATAAATATTACAAAAACGAAGAAGCGAATGAAAAAGGTTTCTGAGTGGAAAAATTGGATTTGGTCCGAGTTAGCCGTTAACTGCTCCACGATACTCTTAAAAGGCAAAGCCTGATGAGATTCCGGCGGACAATTGAAATCACTCCGCGGGGACCGATCGGATACACTCAGCATCTATTGACTATTCCGTTCGATGGACAGGCTGAAGTTTTCTTTTTTTGCTGTCCCTACTAATATTATAAACTAGATGCCCGCGACTTCGTAAGCATGGATCAAAGTTTTTTGATTCCCGCAGCAACTCTACTTTTTCGGGATAAATTGCAGCCTATGTGTTAACGATCAGCTATCTCTATTCCAAAGGGGTTGTTTCAAATATATATGGATCCTGGGCCAGGTCTTTGTACAGTCTTTCAAAATGTTCGAGGTCATGAAATAGTGATTATTTTTGCTTTATTTCTCATTAAAAGGTCCTTTTTACGAGATACAATGCGAAATTATTTTGCAAAATAAAAGCGCAACAACATGGCGTTCTTTTTGACAATGACACGTACTTACACGAGTCAAGATGACATTTGACATAAAATAACCACAATTGACATACCAGCAATTGAGGTTTGACAATTGAAATGACATTAAGATGACGTAACGTCATTACAAACATAGATAACAAAAGCAGATGGATGCACTCCGGGAGTGTCCATTCTACAGACCCAATTATCAGTTTTATATATTTACCTCTTATTCACTGTTATACTACAAAATAGCATATTTTATTTAAATTTCTATGATTTAATAATATTTTTTTGTATATATCGTACAAGTACCTGGCCCAAGATGAAACAACCCTTTTCCGCCGAATCGGTTCATTCGTTGTGGCGTGAAAGAGTAACAATAATCACACACACACACACACACACACACACGTACGCACTCACGCACGCACGCACACACGCACGGTGGTAATATCGAGCTTAGTACATACATGAATGCACACTCTAATTAATATAATTTGCTTTCTTTGCAAGAGGCTGCTCACTTTCACTTTCTAAAATCTAAACTATCACTATCAGACATATTATATTGTTAAAATTATTTCTTATAGGGAGAGGGAAAACTGGCTACTTTTAGCGGCAGCGATCGCGCGTTTTTATTGCCTTTAGCGTTTTTTATGTCCTCATGTGTCGCGTGATTCGCGCGTTTAAGAGTGGGTGTACGTTCGTTAAAAGTAAACAGATTTGATTTTTACAGTAGTAGATCAACTTTCAACTATCCGAAAAAAAAACACAAGTTGCATATTACAGAGCCAAAATTTTTACATTAAATTCCGATTGATATTATCAAGAGAGTAGCCTAGTGAATTGAAAAGAAAATGAATATTTTACGAGTTACAAAGTATTTTGGCGCTTACTACACTCCTATTCCGCGCAAAACGCTTTCTTTTGTCGCGCCTCACATGAGGAAATCTGTTTTTTTTTGTGTTAACATGCGTTCTTAACCCGGCTTTTAGCATTTTTATGGCTTTATGTTTCATGCGTTTGCTGCACGATTCCGCGATCGAACGCAAATGGCCATAAAAACGATAAGGGCAATAAAAGCGCGCGACACTGCCGCTAAAAGTAGCCAGTGTGTCCTCTCCCTTAAGTAAGACACAGGTTACGTGTACCGTAGTAAACAACACTGTTGCGTACTACATACATACATACTACTACAAACTATAATTTTGGCTTGGTGACGCGTCGCGACGCCAACAGTTGGTGTGACCCACCGCTATCTTCGACAAGTTAAAGTAGGACTTGCCTTAAAGCAGATTTAGTACTAAATAAATTCTGCCACTTTCCGCGGGAGGTGAGGTAAACACGTACAGCACACATTTACTCACTCACTACGTCTCCATGAGCGCACACTAACTCATAAGCTGTCACTCTCACAGAAAATGAGCACACAAGCAAATACATGTACATGTACGACGTAGGTACGTCGTACATGTACTTCGGGAGAGGGGAATGCTTGCGCTTGGCAAGTCCTTCTCTCTCTCTCGTCCAAGACCGCTATTGAAGTTTCACATTAAAACTAATGTACACTAGCTGATGCCCGCGACTTCGTCCGCATGGATTTAGTTTTTAAAAATCCCGCGGGAACTCTTTCATTATCCGAGATAAAAAGTAGCTCTCCCGGTCTGAGGAACCACTACTACATCCATTACTATACCCATGCAAAAAATCGGATCAATCCGCTGTTCTGTTGCGACGTGATTGAAGGACAAACCAACAAACAAACACACTTTCGCATTTATAATATCAGTAATGCTTTATTATAACACTTTTTATAATTGTCAAATTTTTTACCATACTTAACCAAAGACAAAATTACGTTTAGCTGTCATTTACGTTTTGTTATTCCACTGTCATTTGCGTTTTGTTATTCCATGTCAGATGCGTTTTTGTTATACCACGTTTTATAGTGACTTGACGAAAACGCGGTCGGACGGGATAAAAGTATCCTATGTCCGTCTCCTGGTTCTAAGCTACCTCTCCACCAATTTTCAGCCAAATCGGTTCACCCGTTCTTGAGTTATAATTATAAATAATGTAGCTAACACCACTTTCTTTTTTATATATAGATTTCTTTTGTTACAGCACTCTCGGTGGTCAGTGGGGTCCAACAGCAGTACTTCCGGGTGGCGCCGCGGAGTTTACGGGTACAGGAAGGCTCTGAGGCGGTGCTGGAGTGCGCTGTAGCGAACTTGGGAGGCCAAGTGCAGTGGGCGAAGGATGGATTTGCTCTTGGTAAGGTGTTTAATATTTTTGACCATTTTTTATTAGCCGACCCCCGCCACTTCATCCGCGTGGATTTTGTTTTTAAAATCCCTTGGGGACTCTTTGATTTTTCCGAGATACAAAGTAGCCTATGTAGTGACATAGGCTACTAACAATGAGGCAATAAAAACGCGCGATCGCTGCCGCTCAAAGTAGCCAGTTGGAGAGTCCAGGTCCTCAACTGTACCCATGCAAAAAATCATGTCAATCGGTTGTATGTTTCGGCGTGATTAAAGGACAAACCAACAAGCAAACTCACTTTAGCATTTATAACATTAGGGATATATTTAAAATAAAGTTTTTAAATATTATAACACAATTCCATTTATCTTTTTTTTTTATTCTTAAGTACTCTTTTATTTCTTTATTAATTCCATGTCCATAGTTACACTTATTCCTTAAAATATAAGTCAATAGAAGGTAAGGCAGGCCATGGATACCCAGTTTGGGTGTAGCAACAACAGTGTATTATAGTAGGGAGACCGATTTTATCATTAAAAAATTAAAAAATCATTAAAAGTGTAGTAACACTTTTCAATTATGTAATTTTTTAATGTGTTTATAAACTCTTTTTCTTTTTCAATATTTCTTATGTAGTCAGGCAGATTATTATACATTTTTAATGTCATTACGTAGGGGCTCGAGCTGTGCAGTACTAATTTTGAGAGTGGGAAAATCAGTTTGTTTGTATGTCTCTCGGGGATTCGGCGAGTTTAGTCTTCTTTTTCAGTATAAAATTGTATGTTTTTCCTTACGAATTTACATAGTCTCGGAAATATTGAACTTTAAATTTTCCTGTTTGACAAAGGGATTTTTAAAACTAAATCCACGCGTAAGAAGTCGCGGGCATCATCTAGTATTATTTCGGTCAAATACCCTATTGTATAGTGACAGCATCATTAATGAGCCAACAGTAGCTAGGCAATAGGCATGCCATTTGATCAACTCAAGTCGGGAGCAAGGGCTGGCCGATCCGTTTCAACTCTGACATGGCATTCCGGCGAGCCAGTGAATAGTTAATTACAGCACAAGTGCATAAAGGACTGTATTATTGTTCATCCCCCGGCCTGGTATATCAGATGCTCCGGCCATTATACAAGTTTGAGTGTCGACACAATTATATCGATGTCAACGGTTAATGTATCATGTGCCTTCAACTTATACATTAAGGTAGAAGCAGAAGCGTTTTAACCAGTTTCTAAGACAATGATACTATTAATTGAATAGCTAATACTAGTATCAGAACAAATACAATAGAAAAAAAACTTGAGAGGTGTCAAGGGACACCCGGATGGAACGTAGTTCCTTTCGATTAATTAATTTGGCATTGTGTTCGGTATTTTTGCGGTACAATAATGGGTCTCCGTAGCCTTGTGGCTTCTGCAGTCGCCGAACAGCCAAAGGTCAATGGTTCGAATCCCAGCTCGACAGACCTTTGGCTGTTAGGCGACTGCAGAAGCCACAAGGCTACGGAGACCCAATATTGTACCGCGAAAATACCGAACACAATGCCTTCAAAAAAGTGTCGGTTTCAAAAAAGTGTCGATCCGTCTAGCCCCCTTCCGAGTTCCGCACCGCGCGATAAAGAACTACGTTCCAAAAATAAGCAATAACTAAGAAGGCTGGTACTAGTGGCGGCCCCGCACTGGGAAGCGCAGTGCTGGCCGACCCCCCACCAGGTGGACCGACGACATCGAATGAGTCGCAGGGATTCGCTAGATCCAGGCGGCGCAAGACCGAGCCCTGTGGAAGTCTATGCAAGAGACCTTTGTCCAGCAGTCTATCGGTGGATAAAAAAGAAGAATAAGAAGATATGGTTCATCCGAATGTGAATGACTGCACGCTTATAATTTGTGCCATAGTAAAACGATATACATAGGTGCACTATCTACTTATATCACGTCGATCCGTCCACAGCGCGTCTCAATCAATCGGTCCACAGTCTCTCGTTTATTTGTACAGACATTGTCTCTTCTGATTGGGGTGCATACGTTCTCATCGTTTAGAAACGTCCAAGCTAACCGTGTTTTTTTAAATTACTAGCTTAAAATTGAAATTCAAATTCAAAATTATTCATTTCACGTAGGCCAACCTGTGGCTCTTATGACACGTCATGACTCTACCACCGGTTCGGAAAGCGGATTCTGCTGAGAAGAGCCGGCAAGCAACTCAGCAGTTGCTCTTTTCAAAATAATCATTTTACGATATCATTATGCAGCTATTACATTTTAATAAGTTTTTTATACTATCCTGTAAGCAGCCGGATGCCAAGCCGATTTAACCCATGCAACTTTGCTAATATAGAATAGAATATAATATTTCCACAATGAGGGGAAATTCCAAAAACGCGTATGTACTACAATTCAATTCATGTTAAGATGGCATCATAGGCCCGCGACTTCGCGTGGAGTTGGATTTTTGAAAATTCCGCGAGAAACTTTTGCTTTTCCGGAATTCAAAGTAGCTTCTGACAGGTCAATCCAGGTCTTCAACTATGCACATGCAAAAATCACTTGTTACTGCGTTGCTGCGTGATTGAAGGACAAACCAACCAACAAACACAGACATCCTTAGTTTGTTGGTTTGTCATTCAATCACGCAGCAACGGAGCAAACGGATCGACGTGATTTTTTGCATGGGATAGTTGAGGGCTTGAAGAGTGACAGACACTATCTTTTATCCAGGAAAAACAGATGCTTCCCGTGGTCTTTAAAAAACAACTGCACTTGGACGAAGTGTAAATGTATAAATGGTGACTGACTGACTGATTGACCGATTTATCAAGACACAGCTCAAACCACTAAACGGATCGGGCTTTTTTAGTATACAGATAGCTATTACGACGTAGGCATCCGCTTATAAAGGATTTTTGAAAATTCAGTCCCCTAAAGGGGTGAAATAGGGGTTTGAACAATCGAAATTAAAGTGAGCGAAGCCGAGGGAAAAAGCTAGATAATAATGAATTATGAGCACTATCGGAATTTTATTCATTGGCATTCATCATCATCAACATCATCAACCCATCAAGGGCTCACTACTGAGCGCAGGTCTCATCTCAGAGAAGGGTTATAGGCCATAGTCCACCACGCTGGCCCAATGCGAATTGGTGGACTTCACACACCTTCGAGAGCATTATGAAGGTGTGCAGGTTTCCTTTGTTTTCCTTCACCGTTGTAGCAAGTGATATTTAATTGCTTAAACGCACTTGACTTCGAGAAGTCAGAGGTGCGTACCCGGAATCGAACCTGCGACCCACCAAATAGGAGACCACAGTCCAAACCACTAGGCTATCACTGCTTAGTCATTAGCATCTCTAACTACTATTTCCTTGTTTGGAAATTTCCGAGCGGCCGGACTGTAGTTAGAATGAAAGGCTTCGTCTCCTTTGTGATACTCGTACAACCCTTTTGATTGGAGATATCCCGGGCTTTTTCAATGAACTCCGAACAGGCTTCCGTGCCGCCCGGAAGCTGTTTTGATGTTGTTCTACACTTTGATGCTATTGTTTTTGTTTGGTTTTAGGTTGAATGGGGGACGGGACTTTAGTTAAACGATAACTCTACTTTATAACTTACTTTCTATTCTAATATATCTTTTATAAGAAGAAAGAAATCATCATTGTCATCATCATCATCATCACGATCATCATCTCAACCCATCGGACTATTTAGGGCATCCATTAACAACTAGACTGAAAAGAGTAGTTTAGAAACCGATTTGTTCATTGAAAGGCATTTCAGTTATTGGATTAATTATTATTAGTGCCCGAGCTTTGCTCGTTTTTAGGGTTCCGTAGTAAACAAGGAACCCTTATAGTTTCGCCATGTCCGTCCGTCTGTCTGTCTGTCTGTCTGTCTGTCTGTCCGCGGTTTAGCTCAGAGACTATTGGTACTAGAAATCTGTAATTTGACAAGGGTATAAATATCAATCACGCCGACAAAGTGGTGAAATAAAATCCTGAAAAATAATTTTTTTAGGGTACCTCCCCTACATGTAAAGTGGGGATGAATTTTTTTTTCTCGTCTATCCCATAGTGTGGGGTGTCGTTGAATAGGTCTTTCAAAAATATTTTAGGTGTGGGAACACCATTTTCCAATTCAGGGATCCGTTTGTGAAATATGATATTTTAAAGAGCTAAATTTTATTAGAGTCAAGTGTCCCCCCCCTCTGCCAGCTAAATGGTTGTATATAGGATACAAGAAAAAATTCACAGCAGTAGTATATATAATGAATTTTAAAGGAAAACTATCACGGCTAAGTAGGGTTCATTAGTTAAGGAGTTATACCTGTTTTTTCTAATTTAGGTATTACACGTAGTGTAAGTTGCATATTTTGTAGTATATTATAGTATTTAAACCATGGAACTCAAAATGTATTCAATATTTATAAATAAAATAAAAGCACTATCCTAGGTCAGCAATAATATTTGAGACTTTCAACTACGGAACCCTACACTGCGCGTGGCCCGACACGCACTTGGCCGGTTTTTTTTGGTTAATCGTGTTTTTTGGAAATTATATACTTATTTAGAAAAAAATTATAAAATAATAAACAATAATAATAATTTATTTATTTATTTAGTACCAGTAATATAAAAAGCAATGTAAGAAAGATATAAAGGACGTGCAAAAGGACAGCTTATCTCTAAAGAAGAGATATCTTCCAGAAGCCCTCGAATGTGAGAACAGTGAGAACATACAGAGGTAGGTAGGTACTAAAGACTAATCTTTAAAAATTAATAACTACAGATAATACAATACATATTATATTAAAATACTAATATATAATATACATGATATTATAATAATTAAGTATACATATAATACATAATATACTATATATTATATAGAAAAAAAAATTACCGGGCATATTAAAGGTGAAATTAAACTAGCGGCACGCTATGATGGCCGGTTTGACGTTTGTCCGCTCATGAAGTTCCGTATTAATTGATAACGACTTTGAAGGAAATAATTGTATTACTTTATTGACGATAGTGATGTGCAGAGATTCATAAATTTTATCGAATGTAGTTTTAGGTTTAGGACTCAAAATTTATTTATTAAATTGATTTCTAAAATGTATACAAGTGTAGAAAAATCAGTTTGCACCATTTAAGGGGCGAATGTACTTGTGAATATGAACAATTTTCACTATGTGGACAAACCTCTGAAATCGCAAAAAAATATCAGCTGTTTCATACAAAAGGTAAAATTTTTATTTTTATATGATATATACCACAACTCGGCATTTGGTTTTCTAAATTGAAAATTTTTAAAAATGGAATCTAATACGATCGTCACATAGGATCGCTGGCTAGCACAACTACTACCTCCGGCAAACTCGCGTCAATGCTCAATGCAAAACAAAGCAGTTTCGAATTGACGTTGCTTCGAAAAGTATAAACTGTCAGTGCAATGCGATTGTGATATAGTTTTGACCTGGCTTTGGATTTCAAATATTGATACTGCATTACTGTTGACCCTTGCTCGTTAATTTGGACTCTGTTCAAGCCCTTTGTTGTGGATTTCGTCGATATGACCGAACGTACGCAGAGAACTGTTCTAAATAGTCAGACACATGAGTTCGTAATACGCCTTCGTAACTATTTCGATCGTGAAGCTCAAAATGGAGGGCCAATTTTACCTATAACGTCAGTGGTTGAACGCGTAGCTGATGCGCTTAATATTGGACAACGAACTGTTAGACGGATAACTAAAAAAAAATATGGCGAGACTGGCACAGAAGAAAATAAACTTCACACACCAAAAAAGAGAAAACGAGCAAAACCAGTCGTAGGCATTGATAGCTTTGATGCCGATGCTATCCGAAGACATGTTTACGGCTACTATTTACAGAAGGAGTATCCAACAAGAAAAAAGTTGGTGCATTCACTGAAGGAAGCTGGATTATTCTTCGGTGGGGAAAGTTCTTTAACGAAGATTTTGAAGACCATTGGATTTCGATACAAAAAATGTAACAAACGCAAAATATTGATGGAAAGATTTGATATAGCGATGGCAAGGTATACTTTTTTACGGCAAGTGAAAGAAATCAAAAATTGGCAAAATGTTGTGTTCTTGGATGAAACATGGCTTAATGCTAACCATACTGTAGGCCGTTCTTGGAACGATGACACAGCAGCATCTACTTCCAAAGTTCCTGTAGGAAAAGGATCGCGACTTATAATTTGTCACGCCGGAACCATCAACGGGTTTGTCGAAGGTTCTCTCATGGCTTTTGCGTCAAAAACCACTGGAGACTATCATGAAGACATGAATGGAGAAAAGTTTACTGAATGGTTTACCTCAATGTTGTGTAGCCTCCCTGAACCATCTATTATAATTATGGACAACGCCCCATACCACTCGATGCAAATTGACAAGCCACCTGCCCAATCCCAAAAGAAAGCTGATATCGTCGCATGGCTTCGTAAAAATGGCGTAGATGCAAACATGAATATGTTAAAAGCGGAATTAGTACGTCTTTTAAAAGAAAACAAACCAACCAAGATCCGATACGTCATTGACGAAATAGCATTAGAACATGGGCACAGAGTTATACGGTTACCGCCTTACCATTGTGAGTATAATGCGATTGAGTTGGTGTGGGCTCAAATTAAGGGATATGCTGCAAGACACAATACAGAACCCCCATTTACCACAAAAAAAATGCTAAAATTATTAGAAGAAGCTTGTGAACATGTGACTAAAGGAGACTGGGAAAAGGTTGTGAATAGAACTGTTAAATTAATAAGGGAAGATTATGAAAGAGATGTGAAAATAGATAATATTATAGAAAACGAACATATAATTATTAATGTAGGTGATGATAGCAGTGACGACAGTGAAAATAGTAGTATGGACGAATCTGATTAATTATGGCCTTTTGTGGCACCTTTTTTGGTATCTTTTGTATTCATATGTTTCTTGTGTGCATATAAAGTATGTATATTCATTTTCATTCAAATATTCAGTTCGTTCAAATAAATTAAATAAACATATACATTTTTGTTTTATTAAACCTATTTAATCAGGTACAAAAACAAAACTTAATTGTTTTTTGTTCGAGAATAAATTGACATTCCACATCACTATTGTAATGTGTCAAACCGGCCATCATAGCGTGCCGCTAGTTTAGGAGGAAAGATAATGCTGCTTCAGTTTTGACTTAAAAACAGCAACAGATGGACTGTTGCGGATATTCTCAGGAAGAGAATTCCAGAGGCGCGCTGCAGCTACCGCAAACGATCTCGCGAAGAAAATGGTGTTGCTGTGGGGCACTTTTAGTATTTTCAACTCGACGCAGGATCGGAATGGTCTGGCTCGCGGAGGAGCATCCAGAAAATACTCACGTAAATATCCTGATGAAGAAAACTTAAAAATTTTGAATATTAAGGTTAAAATGTGAGCATTCCGGCGAAGTCGAATACGGAGCCACTTCAGTTGACGACGGAACTCAGATATATGGTCGACTTTGCGCAGTCCGAAAATAAAACGGATGCACAAATTCTGAAGTCGATCTAATTTATCAAGTAGCTCTTCAGTTGCATCTAGATAGCAAACGTCAGCATAGTCAATGAGAGGAAGGAGAAGAGATAATAAAATTCATAGGGGAAAAAATAATCGTCTGGACTCGAACCGGGGTTTTCTGGTTTCGGGACCGTCCGACTTCCTAACGGAGCTATCGATGATGGCGAAATCTACCTTCGTATTCTAATGATATAGGGGTTTTTCATTGCCTGAAAACATGGATAAAACGATGTTTTCAAAAATGAAACCAGCTAGATCAATTTATCGACCCCCAAACCCCTTGCATGCTAAATTTCATGAAAATAGTTGGAGCCGTTTCCGAGATTTGTTAGGTATATGTATACAAGAATTGCTCGTTTAAAGGTATTAAATAGATAGATACCTACATATATGTATAGGTAGGTCTCTAGAATGAATTGGCTGATTTCATCTCAGGCGTGCAGATTTCCTTACGAGCTTTTCGTTCACCGTTGAAGCATATGATATTTTATTGCTTAAATGCACATAACTCAGCAAAGTCTGAGGTCGGCACCCGGGATCGAACCTGCGATCCTCCTAATAGGACACCGCAGGTTAAACCATTAAGCCCTCAGGTTAAACCATTAAGCCCTCACTGCTTTTCTTTTGTCCATAGTGTACGTATAACGTAGTGTATCTACTATACAAGCTAAAATACATTAGATCAGAAGAGTACGCCTTCTCAAGGGCGGTGTTTTGATAAATGACGCGCCAAAAGTGATAACTGACAAGCGGCGATGTTGAACAGATTAGGAGGATCTCAAAGATGAAAAATTAAGTGGCACTCAGGGACTGCCGCGGTAAAGCTATTGCATAGCATTTTTTATCAACTTATGCAATTATAATATTTATGCAATATTTTTTTTGCATAATAAAAAATTATGCAAAAATAAATTAAAAAAAACAAACAAGAAAAGCGCACTGTCACGACTTCGCGAGTGAGATTCGAACCTGCGACATCTAAAGAAAGCGGGCGCTCGCCCACTGCGCCAAACAGAGCTACTTGTGACCCTCTAAAATGTTGAACGCTTACTGAACGACGGTGTTAGGTTTATTTTCGTTACGGAATTTCTTGATTCGGTCGCCGCGCTCAAACTGTTTGTCCTAGTTCAAAGCCCGCGATAAAAGCTATGCAATAGCTTAAAAACGCTTGACGAACAATCCCAACGATAGCTATGTTTCATTCATTCATTTCAATTCATCGCTGGTCCCACTGCTGGGCAAAGGTCTCTCAAATATGGTTGAGCGAAGCAACGGCTGGATCATGCGTCATGCTCGTGAACGGGTTCCACCGGCGGGAATGGGGTTTATTTATGTCTGCCCGTCTTAACATGTATTGAATTTTAGTACGCATTTTTGGAACTTCATCTTTATCTTGACCTTTAATTGTCTTTAATACAATTTTCCAACACAACATGCTTCAAGAATGTACCTACAATTTCCGACTTCAAACATCTTGCGAAATTGTTTTTCCAAGCAATAATCCCTCCCCAGCAAGATTGTAATACTCTAAATTACTGTAATTAGATGAATAATTCAATTATCCGGAAAATTTAATCTCGTTAAGCTCAATTACCTAACTTTGCCCGGGTCTTGTCAATAGAGGAATTAGGTGCTGATATTGTTAGAACTCCTCTGTATACAAACTTTGGTACAGATGTCTCGTATTGGAATAGCGCTTTGTCTTTATTGGTCGTATCCATACAGCATATTAATGCATAATTATCATCATCATCATCATCAGCAACTCATGTACATATCTTTTTTTATTTTTTTATTCGGTAACAAGCTAGTCCTTGACTGCGATCTCACCTGATGGTAAGTGACGATGCAGTCTAAGATGGTAGCAGGCTAACTTGGAAGGGGTATGGCAGTGAACATTCAACCCATACCTACCCCTAATTGGTGCCGGAACGCTTAATCGCTTGGTGGCATGTCTTTGACGGTAGAGTGGTAACTAGCCACGGCCAAATCCTTCCACCAGACCAGAGACAGTTTAGAAATTATAAATTCCCAAATTGACCCCGCCGGGAATCGAACCCGGGACCTCCCAGTTATAAGACAACAGCGCTCAACACTGAGCCAGGGAGGTCGTCAAAAAATCTGATCAAATTGAGTGTTGGCGACGCTGACATTTTGATTTTTGGCTGATGATGATGATATTGAATGTTTCAAGTTTTAAGTTCAGAGTGAAGTTATATACGAGTACGTTTTTCGTTCTAAATCTTAATTATTAATTTTAACATCATTCATTTTCATTTTATTTAACTCCACAAATTTGTATTTTTATTTTGAGTTATATATATATATATATATATATATATATATATATATATATATATATATATATATATATATATATATATACTATCATCAGAATAACATACACATAACAATATATCTTATCATTTTATGTATATTTTTAGGTATTTATAATACTAACACCACACCTAGTCCTCCGTTAAGCTTACAATTAGGTAATCGTTGTAAGGTCTCCACGATACAGGTTCTATTTTGGAGGCCAAAGGCAAATAAATATGACTGTAGAAAATGTTGTTGTCAATAAATAATTTTTTTTATTACCCATCGCTGACTAGCTACTGAACGCAGGTCTCCTCTCAGAGAAGGGTTGTAGGCCATAGTCCACCACGATGGCAATGCGAATTGGCGGACTTCACACATCTTTGAGATTATGGATAACTCTTAATCGTCTTCCCTTAGATAATTTTTGGATGAAAACCGTGAACGCCAAAGTGGTAAATTATTCAGTTTTAAAATTAGCAATTTTACGGATCATCAAGTTATTTATTAGCGTGAAGCAATCATCATGCTTATCTAATTGACCAAACATTTTTTTGTATTTTTTTTTAACGTAAGTCATAATTGTTTGATGCACAGTCGACGCCATTTTTATTATTAAACTAGCTTTTTTATTTTATTTATTCGGTAACAAGCTAGTCCTTGACTGCGATCTCACCTGATGGTAAGTGACGATGCAGTCTAAGATGGTAGCGGGCTAACTTGTAAGGGGTATGGCAGTGAACATTGAATCCATACCCCTAATTGTTTTCTACACGTCATCGTGCCGGAACGCTAAATCGCTTGGCGGCACGTCTTTGACGGTAGGGTGGTAACTAGCCGCGGCCAAAGCCTCCCACCAGACCAGAGACAATTCAGAAATTATAAATTCCCAAATTGACCCCGCCGGGAATCGAACCCGAGATCTCCCAGTTATAAGGCAACAGCGCTCACCACTGAGTCAGGGAAGTCGTCGAAAGCTCGTCGTAAGTCGAAGCTTATGCCCGCGATTCCGTTATTAGATTTTATAATTCTCGCGGACAAGCTCACTTTTTAACCGCCGACGCAAAAACGGGTTGTTACAAGTTTAACGTGTGTCTGTATGTTCCCTCGTAGCAACCATCCTAATGAACCGATTTTGATTCCGTTTTTCTGTTTGAAAGCTAATGTAATCAACGTGGATCTAATATATAATTTATGATTATGATCTGCTCAAGCGTGTGAAGATCATCAGCTCATTTCCTACTTACGATTGACTTGAAATTTGGTTTACCTACTGTTGGGATTATTTCCAAGACATGGTTACCTTGAGCCGATGCTGCAGCATCAAGTAGTCTGCGGGATACCCAACTCCTCAGCAACTTACAGTAGATGAGTAGGTGTTACACAGATGGTGATCAAGAATCGAGGAGGAGGATCTGATGATGCAGCAGAAAACTGGGTAACAGGATGTCAGGTACATCGTACATAGTCCGGCCATGTAGGGGGTGTTTTAAATTTTTAATTTACATTTGCTCTGGAATAAAAGGTAGCCTATGCCACTCTCCCAGTTCTCTCGTATACTACCTGTATACGTAGAAAGATATAACATCGTGAGGAAACCTGTAATATGTATGCCTGAAGAGTTTTTCACAATGTTCCCAAAGGTATGTGAAGTGTAGCAGACTAGTCTTGTAAATTCGCATTGGGCCAGCGTGGTGGACTATGGCCTATAACCCTTTTCAGTCGAGAGGAGACCGTGCTGATTTCACCAAAGTCGAGTGACGTTTTACCGAAGAATAAATTGGGCGTTCTGACAGTCTTTGTCAGAAAATACTGTCAAAATATCAAAGGAGGTTGGCGATTTTATCCTAGCATTTTTAAAAACCGTTCAGATTCAGAAAACATTTAATTTTAATTAATATTTTTCAGAGTATTTTTCTGTGGAAACCCCATATAATATGTTTAGAAGATGGGGATCACTAATATAATTATCCACAAGTACAGATTATAAATAACCGTTACATGGCAATACAAGTGCATAGCTTTTTTCTCCCAACTTTATTTGATAGACTTTGATTAATTTTTTGTTAGTCTGGTTTACTAGAACAAATAGGAGAAGTTTTATTCGTGAACGTGGGCGTTCAGTGTTCAGTTCAGTTCGTCTGGGTCAGAAACTCTATGGAATTCGCCAATCTCCTTTACGCTCGGATAAGACTAATTTTACGTTGGTGAAATCGGCACTAAAGCCCTGGGTCATACTAATATTATAAATGCGAAAGTGTATTTGTTTGTTGGTTTGTCCTTCAATCACGCCGCAGCAGAGCTACGGATCGACGTGATTTTTTGCATGGGTAGATATAGTTGAGGACCTGGAGAGTGACATAGGCTACATTTTATCCCGGAAAATCAAAGAGTTCCCGAGGGATTTGAAAAACTCAATCCACGCGGACAGTCGCGGGCATCAGCTAGTGGTTTATAAAACGAAAATGAATGATGTAAAAATTAAACCTCTAATTAAGATTTAGTGCGAAAAACGTAAAACTCCACTTCAAACTTAAAACTTCAAAACACTTAATAAAAAGGCTTTTACATGAATTCCAGCGAAATTACTCGTGATACTTGAAGGCTGTTTCTTTAAAAGACTTCAGAGGTCTAATTAAACTGGCTACGAAAGCTATTTAACTCGAATTTTTCCAGTTAAAATTAAGCTAGACCAACAAAAAGTTATGCCTAGAATACGCATCGGTGGCCTCAACTCGCCGGCGCATCGCGAAACCGCAAAAAAGTAGGGGAAAACCTTGTTTTTTTTTGTTTTTGTTTGGCTTACTTTTGTAGAGAGGAAATACCTACGTGTATTCCGAAAGCTGAAGCTGCAACGCTTATAAAACTTTTAAACGACTTCAAAAAAGGCGGAGATTATCAATTCGTCGGAATCTTTTTTTATGTATGTCTTACTCGAAGACGCCCGAACCGATTTTCAAAATTCTTTTTTTTGTTTGAAAGCGTTTACTTCCCAGGTGGTCCCATTAAAATATTATCGAAATCAGTCGAGCGGTTTTTAAAATATCAACAATAAATTATAATATTTTGTATAGTGGCGCGGGAGTTTGAAGTCGGTTTTTTATATTGAATTATCACGGCATAAAGTTTGTGTCCGGGAAGCGCAGTGTTGGCAGACCCCCCACCAGGTAGACCGACGACATCAAACGAGTCGCAGGGAGCCGCTGGATTCAGGCGGCGCAAGACCGAGACCTGTGGAAGTCCATGCAAGAGACCTTTGTCCAGCGGTAGAAGGTTGACAAAGAAGAAGATAAAGTGTGTTCCTTTTTCTTTTTCAACTGATAGTCCACAGCTGGACTAAGTCCCTTGCATAGACTTCCACCTGTTTCGGTCTTACGCCACCTGAATCCAGCGGCTCCCTGCGACTCGTCTGGTATAATCAGTCCACCTATTAAGTGATGACTGATGATGATTAACTAGCTGATGCCCGCGACTTCGTCCGCGTGGATTTAGTTTTTAAAATCCCTCGGGAACTCTTTAATTTTCCGGGACAAAAATAGCCTATGTCACTCACCAGGTCCTCAACTATACCCATGCAAAAAATCACGTCGGTCCGTAGCTCTGTTGCAGCGTGATTAAAGGACAAACCAACAAACACACATTCGCATTTATAATATTAGTCGTTAGTTAAATAATAAGAGGAAACAATAGTTTAGTTTATAATTCAGTAGAGTGAAAAAATGGTGAACGGACTTAAATTAAGTGCAAGCACTACAAACGCTCAATAGAAAGTTTAATACCTCAGAGACTTAAGCTTTGCTTCGCTCCGGTTTTTAAGTTTTAACTACCTATTTAACTTGATTTTTAGTGTTCCGCAATAAAAAACAAGTGCAAATAAAAAAATATTTTTACAAAACAAGCTCTCAGTAGCTGGCTACATCATCAGGCTCTGGATATCATCTAGGACCACAGTACTTGTCAAGACGAATCACCAAACTCGATGGGGTTATGTCGTTTTATTTACATCTCCTTCCATCGGCTCCATCATCAAATTAACTTCATGTCACAATCTATACATATAATAAAACTGTAAAGTCTGGAAGATTTCTGTACATTTAATATATTTTAAAAAAATTAATTGGGGGATGCTTTACTATCGATACTGAGCCCAAAACAGATTTTTATTTAATTTTTGTCTGTTTGTCTGTTTGTTTGTCCTTCTTTCACGTAAAAACTACCGCACAGATTTCTACAAAATTTTATACCGTGGTAGCTTATTACTCGGGTCAACATCTAGGCTACTTTTTATCCCGGAAAATCAAGGAGTTCCCGAGGGACTTTAAAAACTAAATCCACGCGGACAAAGTCGCGGGCATCAGCTAGTACCTAATATTGCATTGTCATGCGATTTATGTTATTTATGTTATTTATTACGATTATTTTATATCCATGCATAATTTAAACTCGGAAACAAAACGGGAAGTGGCTTTAATTCAGCTTGCAAGATTTAACCTAAACAAATATGTACATACATACATATATAACATTGTAATACTGAATTATCATTATTTTGTATTATACAAAGAAGGAGTTTATTGAAAATTACAATTTTCTCTAGTCACAAGCCAAAGCTTGGGCCGATCGTGCCTCTCTATCGCTTGTTCCGCGCTCTTGCTTGCACGCGCAGGCTCAGGCGGAACGTGACACTTTTTTGTGCGTGCAGCCGGTGTTCATCCATTTAGGTATAAGACGTTATTACCCCAAAAAAAAGATTCCCTCATCCAGTATTTCTTCTATTCCTGTGTCGTCATTAGGTTGCCTGGAACGGATCGCTTCTTAGCGATAAGGCCACCTATTGTACAGCTTCTACCCTTATATGTATGTTTTTATGTTTTTGGAACGAAGTTACTTATCGCGCGTTGCGAAAGGTGGCTAGACGGAAAAAATTAAGACCAAAAGTTGTAACGACACTTTTATACATTTTTTGATGGCCTAAAAAATATCTTATATAATAATTTCAACGAGTTGTGCATCGCTCCCGTGGCGCAATTGGCTCGCGTGCGGCTGTTAACCGAAAGATTGGTGGTTCGAGCCCACCCGGGGGCGCGCAATTTTATTTTCATTTTTTATTTTATAAAATTATTTTAATTTTAATATTTTATAAAATCGATATTTAGGCTTCCCTGGGGTCATTTTGATTTTTACCGATAAAAAAATCATGATAAAAATTGTATACCCGAATAATTATTTTCTGTATACCTCGAATAGAACTTGAAATTAATATTTTTATAATAATAACTTCGTTCCTATCTGGTGTCCCACGACACCACACGACTTTTTTTGTGTGGATGGGTGTACAATAAAGTTTATTTTCATTCATTTCATATCATTCCGACGAATTGAGAAACTCCTCCGTTTTCGAAGTCGGTTAATAAATGTATCTATCTGTCTACCTATCTAAAGATACACGTTTCGGTCCCTTTGGGAATCCCTGATCTATACTATCTATCTGTCTACCTATCTAAAGATACACGTTTCAGTCTCTTTGGGAATCCCTGATCTATAGTATCTATCTGTCTGTCTACCATATCTAAAGATACACATTTCGGTTCCTTTGGGAATCCCTGATCTATAGTATCTATCTGTCTACCATATCTAAAGATACACGTTTCGGTCCCCTTGGGAATCCCTGAACTATAGTATCTATCTGTCTACCTATCTTAACATACACGTTTCGTCCCCAGGCTACTCCTCAGTGATACCCGGCTACCCCCGCTACACCATGTTCGGCGACCGCCGCCACGGGGTCTACAACCTGCGCATCGTCAACGTCACGCTCGAAGACGACGCGGAGTACCAGTGCCAGGTGGGGCCGGCGCCCAAGCACAAGGTGATACGAGCCAACGCGTCTCTGACTGTCATATGTAAGTACCCTCATTTTCGGCCGGTATCTTTTTTTTTTTTTTTTTTTTTTTCTATGTATGTCCACCGATTTCTCCGGGATTACTGGACCGATTCGCGTGATTTTTTTTATCGACAGAGGATGTTTGCGAAATGGTCCCATAAAAATTTTAACCTTCAACTCCTCAAGCCTGATGCTGCAGGGATATTGCTCACCTAAAACTATGGCGATTTAGGAAATTTCGATTACGAATTGATATTGTAGGTAACAAGTATGGACTACATCATGGAGCTCCAGGTCCTAGCTCCTCAATCATAGGATACTACACTTAAGGGGGCTCAGTATGCGCGAACGAACTTGCCGGCGCACGTGGGTAACCTGCTTGCTATTTCACCTAACATTGTGTGAGAAAGAGATAGACTCAATGTAGCGAGTGCATGCGCGCATACTTCCGTGCTACCGTCCCGCTCCCGCTCCGTGTCGGGTGAGAGGCGCGATAATTTACACCGAAATCGAGCGGCCGAAAAGGGTTGAACAGTCGTTTGGGAAAAGTGTTTTTGAGAAAAAACTACTAAATGTATGTTTACAAAGTAAAGTTATTTGAACTGATGAATAAATAAACTATGTCCAATGATAATTTTTTTTGGAATTTTCATACTCCTAATGTTATTTATTTGCGCCAAAAGATGTCATAAATTTAGTGTGAAAATGACGATCTTACGAGGCTCGTAACTTTTTAGCGAATATTTTTTTCACTATTTTATATATCAATAAACCTAGATAATGACGAGGCAAATCGACATAATACTTAGTTTTGAGCGTACAATATCAAATAATGTAGTAATCACTCATCTACGTTTGTATGAAGATGGTACTGGCTGGCGTCCCCTTAAAAGCTTAAAATAAAAATTCTTTTCAAAAAACCGACTTCTAACGCCACTACAAAGTATAAAAATAATTTTAGTTTGTCCACGTTTGTTGAAGTCGGGCGGGCCTAAAATACAAACTATGAAACCGAATCGCGATGCTCGCTCGACTTCTACAAACGAGTCTATCATATTCTGTAGCGTCGCGCATCGGTTTCATAGTTTGTATATAGGCCCGCCCGACTTCAACAAACGTGGACAAACTAAAATTATTTTTATACTTTGTAGTGGCGTTAGAAGTCGGTTTTTTGAAAAGAATTTTTTTGAAGTAAAACTTTTTTATAATAATAATAATATTTTATTTCAGACACGTCCATATTTTGTTAGCAACAATTAACTTATATATATCTATGTTAGTACAGTTTGTGTTAGTAACAATTACTTATTCTATGTTAGTCCTTATAATCTACCTTAACCTATTCACGGCCACCAGCGTACGCGCTGTGGCCTAGTGCCGATGTGCAGACCATTCCAGCTCCTCCAAAGAGGGCTGTCCATCTTAGCGGCCAACGTGCTGAGGAGGGCGTTAGTGCTGCTCACAAGCCTGCTCATCATAGACGCGGCACGCTTGCACACAATCGCGTAGAAGTCATCCACACGAAGTACGAACATCCGCAAACATTGCCGACGCACTGCAGTGTCGAGGCTTCCTTAACACCGCCCTCAGCACGTTGTTGTATTGAACACACACACGTTTATACACGATTGACTGGAGTAAGCTGGTGAATACGTTACGAAAAGTGTGATCGGGCGAGGCGAACCGAAGTTGAGAGGGAGATATAAGTTAGTAAAGATAGAAAGAGAGAGAGTTACGTTTCGTATATTACTGTAGGGGAAAGTGAGAGAGGTGCGAGCACACAATTTCGTTCTCTCTTTCTCTCATAGCCAGTTGCGTTTCGTAAATTTTGCTTCATTGGTGTAGTCTAGCGCACTCTTTTTTTAAAGGGTCGATTTCGCCAACGTAAAATAAGTCTTATCCGAGAGTAAATTTGATATTTTGATAGTATTTTCAATACAAAAATTTTAATTTATTATCATGGCGAGCGATATAAACATAATATCGTGGGGCCCACGATAAAGAATTACCTAGTGTGGGTCTCAACAGATATATTTTATCGATTTCGTTAATGTTGTCATTTGGTTGATAATAAATAAATATTTTTTTCATTTTTTCACTTAAAGATTACAAAATTCATGTCATATTTTTTATATTATATAGGTTTTTTGCACCTTGTCATTTAACCTGTCTCCGTAGTGCACATTCCTCCAGTAGGTACTGCTTAGATTTTTAAAATTAATTGAAAAAATAAAATTGCCAACTACTCTTAATAAATCCAATAATAAAACATTTTTTTAAAGTTATATTTTATCGTCAAGTCGATGAAATATGATAATTTAGCGTTCGGGTTCGACATATTTTTATTTTATTTCTAGGATCGGAATACAAATATTTTATGAAATCATGTAGGTAATAAAAACAGCTTTATGTAATGTTCAAAAAATTCAACAGACTGTAAAAGTTCATTTGAATTACAAGTATAAAAGTTTTAAAACTACAACCGCACTACGGATAATATATAAAAAATCTTTTTAAAAAAACCGAATTCAAACGCCACTGAAATGTATAAAATAATTTCAGTTTGTACGCGTATGTTGAATTCCGGCGGGACTAAACAGAAACGATGAAACGAATGCGCCACGCTAGCCAGAATATTGATTTGTAGGTCCAGTCACAGAATATGTACTTGGTACAGGTACACTGAAGTCGGGCGAGCGTTGCAGTTTCATAGTTCTATTGAGGCCCGCCCGACTTCAACATACGTGTACAAACTGAAATTATTTCATACTTTTCAGTGGCGTTTGAAGTCGGTTTTTTTAAAAAGATTTTTTATATATTATTTTAAGCTTTTTAGTGTAGCTTCACAGGATGTTTTCCTTCACCGTTGAAGCTTGTATGCTTGTGGACTTAAGTCAAAATAATACAAACTTATCAAAAAACTAAAAGAATACGCCAAAAGCATAGCGAAACGCAATACTTACAAGGGTCAAAGGAAATATATCAGACCCTATTGCTTATTGGATACGGAACTAGCGAATTTGAATAAAAGGCTCAGTCGTAAAATAGTTGCCATCCTATTATTGAGGTTGTAGGGACGGGATGCGGTTATCGATAATAATAAACCATATCGATATTTTCCTATTGTCCGCTTATCGTTATCCGTATGCATGAGTGCTTTTGTTGAGACAGCTTTAGTATATAGTGATGTGAATTATTGTTTATGTTTGTGGATTAAATAGTTTGTACATAAATAAACTAGTAGGTTTAAACGTGTGTATACTTTGCTGTGTTTACGAGTAAAATATTATGTTATGAACAAATTATATTAAATAAGTTATTTCAAGCAAATGAGTACGTAAGTACGGACAATACATTTAGACTTAACTAAATATGTTTAAGGATAATAATATACAAAAATCTTTTTAAAAAACCGACTTGAAACGCTCTTACATAGTATAACATAATTTTAGATTGTACAGTGTACACGTATGTTGAAGTCGAGTGGGCCTAAATAGAAACGAAATCGATGCGCAACACTTTTTAGTGGCATTTTTAGGTAAACAGGATTACAATTAACATAAATATTTAAAATTTAAACATTTAAAGTGCATTTTTGAATATAAATAATGTCTGTCTAAAACTAGATACAAGGTGAAATGACGTATACATATAGGTATAGATTGGATTAATATAGAAGCAGGCTTTTACGGGATTTCATGATGATTCTTTTGCCATAATCCGCTAAGCCAGAAAAAAACGGTGCGGCACTCACTGCCAGAGTTCCAGTAGTAGAAATACAGAAAATGACAGATTAGTAGAGTATTAGAATTGATAACGTCCTTCATTCCTGTTAAATATTCACCTATTATTGCACGTCATAGTTTCTTTAATATTGTAACACCATATTTACGTGTATTTTTGCAATAAATAAATAAACATAAACAATAAATCACAACCACACACTCTAATAGAATAGAATAGAATTTATTTATTTATATTAGTTATATTTTAGTTTTTAAAATCGCGCGGGAACTCTTTGATTTTCCGGGTTAAATAGTAGCCTATGACACTCTTCAGGTCCTTAACTATAATACCCATACAAAAAATCACATTGATCCGTAGCTCTGTTGCAACACCAACAAACGAAAAAACAAACACATTTTCGCATTTATAATAATACTAGATTGCACTCGCGAATTCGTCCGCGTGGATTAAGGTTTTTAATTCATGCGGGAACTCTGTAATTTGCCGGGAAATGAAGTAGCCTATGTGCTAATCCTGGGTATGAGCTGTCTCCATTCCAAATTTCAGCCAAATCGGTTCATTCGTTGTGGCGTTAAAGAGTAACAAACATCCATCCATCCACCCATACATCCATCCTCACAAACTTTCGCATTTATAATATTATAGTTTAGTAGGATATAAAATAAAAAAAAAAAAAAAATTATTTATTTCACGTAGGCCAACCTGTGGCTCTTATGACAAGTCATGATTCTACCACCGCACCGGTTCGAAAAGCGGATTCTGCTGAGAAGAGCCGGCAAGAAACTCAGCAGTTTCTCTTTTCAAAATAATCATTTTACAATATTATTATGAAGCTATTACATTGTAATAAGTTTTCTATACTATCTTGTGGGCAGCTGGATGCCAAGCCGATTGAACCTATGCAACTGTTAGAATAAAATATAATATTTCCACAATGAGTTCCAAAAAAAAAAAAGCACTACAATTCAATTCATGTTAAGACGGGCAGACACAAAGTAGCCCTATTCCCGTAGGCGGCACCCGTTCACGAGCATGACGCATGATCCAGCCGTTGCTTCGCTCGACCATATTTGAGGGAACGTAACAACCCGCACCACACGACACCACCACATATCATATTATATTATCAGGTTTAGTAGGATCAGTAAGATAAACACTTACATAATTTAAGATAGTCCCTATCCTCTGCGCTAGGAAAACCGGTGTTGCAGAAAGTAGTTCCTTGTATCCTCAGTGTAACACTTATCGATACTTCAAGGACCCCGCCCTCAGAAACCTATCAAGGCAACCCTTCACCCTCATAAACCGAGATCCTAGACATATCAGCCGCTCGATTCATCTGGGGTTAAGCTTTCATATAAAAACGCCCCTCTTGCGCCCTCTAGCGCCCTTTTACGCCCTTCCCAAGCTACTGTACAAGATTTTGCGCTTAGGTAATGCTTATTGAAGATTTTTCATTTTGCGTTTGGTTTTAGTGCTGTTTAAAGCTTTATAGATAGGGCTTTCCGTTTATTTTATTGCGGGATCGATGTTCTTTCTTGTTCCGCTGACTGTCTGCGTCGTTTGGTGTATTGTGACGTTTGGCTGAGGGGGTTTAAGACGCCTGAACCTATTTGGAAAATTATTTTTTGGCTTCAAAGGGTATACCTACTTCCTAGATGGTCCCATTAAAGGAAGTTGGCGAATTTTGCCCCAGCATTTTTAAAAACAGTTCAGATTTAGAAAACATTTAATATTACTTAATATTTTTCAGAGTATTTTTCTGTGTAAACCCCATATTTTTGGAAGATGGGGATCAAAAATATAATTATTCACAAGTACACATTATAAATAAATAACCGTTACATCGCAATACAAGTGAATATCTTTTTTCTCCCAACTTTATTTGATAGACTTTGATTAATCTTTTGTTGGTCTGGTTTACTAGAACAAGTTTGAGAAGTTTGATTCGGGAACGTGGGCGTTCGGTGTTCAGTTCAGTTCGTCTAGGTCAGAAACTCTATGGAATTCGCCAATCTCCTTTTATCGAAATCGGTCGAGTGGTTTTTATAAACACAAAAATAAGTTATAAGTATATACTTTGTAGTGGCGGTTAATGAAGTCGGTTTTTTAAAAAGTATTTTTAAGCTATTGCATAGCTTTTATCGCGGGCCTTGAACTAGGACAAACAGTTTGAGCGCGGCGACCGAATCAAGAAATTCCGTAACGAAAAAAAACCTAACACCGTGGTTCAGTAAGCGTTCAACATTTTAGACGTTCTCACGTAGCTCTATTTGGCGCAGTGGGCGAGTGGCCGCTTTCTTTATATGATGTCGCAGGTTCGAAACTCACTCGCGAAGTAGTGACAGTTCGCTTTTCTTGTTCGTTTGTTTTTTATTTATTTTTTTCATAATTTTTATCATGCAAAAAAAAATATTGCATCAATATTATAATTGCATAAGTTGATAAAAAATGCTATGCAATAGCTTGACCGCGGCGGTCCCCGAGTGCCACTTAATTTTTTACTATAGATTTTGCGAAGTGAATCTTCTGTGCCTGTACTATTAATTTATTCTGTGTCTGTGGCGTCTGTAATATGAAATAAAATCGCAGTAACTTTTCCCGCGGCTCGGCTCCCAAGTGGAAACATGCCCGGTACGTATGCTCGAGTGTGTTTTAACAAAGCAAAGTAGCAAGTTTCGCGGCGGATAGTTTCAAGGTTTTGGCAAACTGCACTCGTTATTTGGCGTATGCCTCTGCATATAGTTTTGGGAACTTGAGTCGGGAATTTCATGATATAAGTTTCCGAAACTACAATGTTCTTGACCCGAATTCCCATGGCAGCCAGTCTCAAAGGAGAGGAGATACTATTGTGCAGTGCCGGTTAATAGCTTAGCGGTTAAGTGGACTATTACATTTTGCATCCCTCTCTTTCGCACAGTCTAATATTTTCAATGATTGTAAAAATCTCGGATACTTTTGACAAAATGCGGTCAATATTATCTTCGACAATTAAATTACGGATATTTAAGATATAGTTTTATTCGGTTAGATATAGTTTTATTAGATCGTTGAATAATTGAATATACATTTAAAAAAATGTTTGGATGAATTGAGAACCTCCTCCTTTTTTGAAGTCGGTTTAAAAGACGTTGCGCCTAGGAGCTACAAGTAGGGTTATAGCTGTATTGTTATTATAATAGGTTAGAATAATGGGTAATTATTTATCATTATAATTTATATCTATATCTATAATACCTTTAAACGAGCATTTCTTGTATATATATAAATAAAATCTGAATCTCGGAAACGGCTTCCACGATTTTCATGAAATTTAGTATGCAGGGGGTTTCGGGGGCGAAAAGTCGATCTAGCTAGGTTTCATGTTTAGAAAAAGTCGTTTTATCCGTGTTTTCAGGCAATGAAAAACCCCTTACAATATCATTAGAATACGTAGGTTTTCGCCATCATTTATAAAGTTCCAATAGCTCGGGAAATCGGGCGGTCCCGAAACCAGAAGATCCCGGTTCGAGTTTAGACGATTATATTTTCCCCTATGAATTTTTTTATTAAGTATTTTTTTTATTATTTTTTTTAATAAGTATATAATTTCCAGAAAACACGATTTACCATAAAAAAATCCCACCCTGGTGACCCAGATATTGGGTTATTTATGAGGGCTTGTAGCTGTATTCTCATTAAAAGACGTTGCGCCTGGGCGCTACAAATAGATATGCACTGGCATGTAGAAAGTTAATCTACCGATCTTAAATCCCCCTTCCCCACCCGACCAATTACAAACTTTATACAACACAGATATTTTTCCGAAGCAACCGAGCACCGACCCCTTTTCGACCCCCGGGCGATTTTATAAATATTTTAAAAAGGTAAGGGTCGTAACTTAGGACTAACAGTGAAACTTTTATAGAACGAGAGATCGCGAGGAAAGGGGAAGGGGGTATATAATTGCTGTAGGATGAAAAGAGAGGGCGCATACCGGGAGAAATTGTAAAACTTCATTGTTATTGGGTAATCCCGGATTAGAACGAGAGGTGGCAATGTTTGTTTAACCTTTTTTATGTAAATAATAAATTTTAAGGAAACCTAGTTCGTATTTCAGGGCACGCCTGGTGTATAAAAAGGTCATAAGGTCGTTATGTGATCTCTATTAGGTCTAGCCTGCTTGTTGGTGTAGTGGTTAACTTGTTCTACTGCCGATAATGAGGTCCCGAGTTCGATTCCTAGGTCGGGCCAAAATGCATTGGATTTTTCTGCCAAGAAATTCTAAGGCTTGAGATCTATAGCTCTGTTCAATCTCAAGATAGAGTCAAAATGAGACACAAATATGTCTTGACATAAATCTGTCTCGTTTTAACTCAGTTTTAAGTCTGAGCTGAGTGATAATGCCATCTATAGATCTCACGCTTAGTATTAGCCCGGAGTTAGGAAGTTGGCGGTGTGTCACCCCCGTGCCTCGGAGAGCACGTAAAGCCGTTGGTCCTACACCTGAACTTTCTACCTATAGCCGTATGAAAAAAAAACCAGATTTACGACAATCTAGGTAATTCTATACAATTTGTGTTCTACTTTGTATGTATACGGAACACTAAAAAAGCAACTTGCACCGCTTCGGGATAGAACTTTAAACATTTTTCATCTCTCAACAATCAACTTTAACTCGGAACACGTCGTTCGTTAAGGCAAATAACAAAAAAACCACCTAGACGAAGTATCATGTATTCCACCACAAAGTTCCCAGACAAACCGCGGGTTTTGTTAAAAGTTGTAACTTAAAAGGAAGAACATCTTTTCTTTTACATCAACTACATGAAAGACTTTGAACATGAAACTTTATTTGCGCATGAAGTGCTAAATTAATCTTTCTTAAGCGATGCTGTAGAAGTTTTTACGTTTGCTGAATTTGTCATTATCTCAGCACAAAGTTTTAACTAAAAGGGTAAGCACTTTAAGGCCCGCTTGCAGAGACGCCGAGTTAGTTAACCTAGGAATAAATTTGTAATTTTGACAGAAGCTTTAAGTATACGAAATCTGTCAAATCTGTCCTTTTAACTCAGAGTTAGTTACTAACTCTGGGTAAAAGCGTTCCTGCAAGCGCGCCTAAGAGGCTATATTGAGATTTCACGCGATTGTCGGTGGTTTAATGACGTCGGTCCACCTAGTGGGAGGTTTATTTATTTATTTTATTTATTTATTTGTCTGCCAACACTGCGCTTTCCGGTGGGGTCACAAGGTGCTCCTTGGGACCCTAACGACCATCAGCTCTTCGAACTATGTGCCCCGCCCATTTCCACTTCAGTTTCGCGACTCGCTGAGCTATGTCGGTGACTTTGGTTCTCCTACGGCTCTCTTCATTTATGATATGATCTCGCAGGTATACTCCGAGCATAGCTCTCTCCATCGCCCGCTAGTGATTCTGAGCCCTTATGAGGCCCATAGCCCATAGTTAGCGACTATGTCATTGTTTGACTCGAAACAAGGTAAAGTTACAAACTTGCAAGAAAAATTAATTTTTAAACAGCCAACAAACTAAGCAAACGTACAAAACAGAAAACTTGTTAAATGATCATTCTCAACGGCATTGTCCACATTTCGCCTTTAGAAGTTAATTTTGCGCCCCCTCCGGGGATAAACTTCAATTGTGCAGCGGCACAACGGCGAAGCGCGTTCTTTTTACTGCTCTGTTCCTTTTTAAACTTTAGAAAATTCGGCGCTTATTTGATTTTTGAGAAAATATTTTTATACAATACACACCTGTGTGTATGACCAATTGGGTATTTGACTGCGTTGATATTCATTATTTATAATTGAAAATGTAACATGTAACAATAACATTTGTAAAAACAGAAAATAAATCGGTCAAAAACATATAAGTTATGGAGCTATATTTCCTGTTAGACAGAGAGAGCGCTAGTGAACTGTGAAGTCACAATTCAGCAGCTCCATACGCGCTCCATAGACAATTTTGTTTTAGAAAGAGACAGATACAGTCACAGTAAAACAGCTTATAATTCCAAAACTAGTAAAGATATTTAAAAAAGGAATGGCATTGTGTTATAATATTTAAAAACGTTATTTAAAAAAAATATCAGTCAAATACCCAATTAAAAAAATATGGTACAAAAAATGTGGGGTGCGGGGGAAAGGGGATTGTAATGAAAAAGCCTCCGAACTCCGAACTCTACACTAGCGGCACGCTATGATGGCCGGTTTGACGTTTGTCCGCTCATGAAGTTCCGTATTAATTGATAACGACTTTGAAGGAAATAATTGTATTACTTTATTGACGATAGTGATGTGCAGAGATTCATAAATTTTATCGAATGTAGTTTTAGGTTTAGGACTCAAAATTTATTTATTAAATTGATTTCTAAAATGTATACAAGTGTAGAAAAATCAGTTTGCACCATTTAAGGGGTGAATGTACTTGTGAATATGAACAATTTTCACTATGTGGACAAACCTCTGAAATCGCAAAAAAATATCAGCTGTTTCATACAAAAGGTAAAATTTTTATTTTTATATGATATATACCACAACTCGGCATTTGGTTTTCTAAATTGAAAATTTTTAAAAATGGAATCTAATACGATCGTCACATAGGATCGCTGGCTAGCACAACTACTACCTCCGGCAAACTCGCGTCAATGCTCAATGCAAAACAAAGCAGTTTCGAATTGACGTTGCTTCGAAAAGTATAAACTGTCAGTGCAATGCGATTGTGATATAGTTTTGACCTGGCTTTGGATTTCAAATATTGATACTGCATTACTGTTGACCCTTGCTCGTTAATTTGGACTCTGTTCAAGCCCTTTGTTGTGGATTTCGTCGATATGACCGAACGTACGCAGAGAACTGTTCTAAATAGTCAGACACGTGAGTTCGTAATACGCCTTCGTAACTATTTCGATCGTGAAGCTCAAAATGGAGGGCCAATTTTACCTATAACGTCAGTGGTTGAACGCGTAGCTGATGCGCTTAATATTGGACAACGAACTGTTAGACGGATAACTAAAAAAAAATATGGCGAGACTGGCACAGAAGAAAATAAACTTCACACACCAAAAAAGAGAAAACGAGCAAAACCAGTCGTAGGCATCGATAGCTTTGATGCCGATGCTATCCGAAGACATGTTTACGGCTACTATTTACAGAAGGAGTATCCAACAAGAAAAAAGTTGGTGCATTCACTGAAGGAAGCTGGATTATTCTTCGGTGGGGAAAGTTCTTTAACGAAGATTTTGAAGACCATTGGATTTCGATACAAAAAATGTAACAAACGCAAAATATTGATGGAAAGATTTGATATAGCGATGGCAAGGTATACTTTTTTACGGCAAGTGAAAGAAATCAAAAATTGGCAAAATGTTGTGTTCTTGGATGAAACATGGCTTAATGCTAACCATACTGTAGGCCGTTCTTGGAACGATGACACAGCAGCATCTACTTCCAAAGTTCCTGTAGGAAAAGGATCGCGACTTATAATTTGTCACGCCGGAACCATCAACGGGTTTGTCGAAGGTTCTCTCATGGCTTTTGCGTCAAAAACCACTGGAGACTATCATGAAGACATGAATGGAGAAAAGTTTACTGAATGGTTTACCTCAATGTTGTGTAGCCTCCCTGAACCATCTATTATAATTATGGACAACGCCCCATACCACTCGATGCAAATTGACAAGCCACCTGCCCAATCCCAAAAGAAAGCTGATATCGTCGCATGGCTTCGTAAAAATGGCGTAGATGCAAACATGAATATGTTAAAAGCGGAATTAGTACGTCTTTTAAAAGAAAACAAACCAACCAAGATCCGATACGTCATTGACGAAATAGCATTAGAACATGGGCACAGAGTTATACGGTTACCGCCTTACCATTGTGAGTATAATGCGATTGAGTTGGTGTGGGCTCAAATTAAGGGATATGCTGCAAGACACAATACAGAACCCCCATTTACCACAAAAAAAATGCTAAAATTATTAGAAGAAGCTTGTGAACATGTGACTAAAGGAGACTGGGAAAAGGTTGTGAATAGAACTGTTAAATTAATAAGGGAAGATTATGAAAGAGATGTGAAAATAGATAATATTATAGAAAACGAACATATAATTATTAATGTAGGTGATGATAGCAGTGACGACAGTGAAAATAGTAGTATGGACGAATCTGATTAATTATGGCCTTTTGTGGCACCTTTTTTTGGTATCTTTTGTATTCATATGTTTCTTGTGTGCATATAAAGTATGTATATTCATTTTCATTCAAATATTCAGTTCGTTCAAATAAATTAAATAAACATATACATTTTTGTTTTATTAAACCTATTTAATCAGGTACAAAAACAAAACTTAATTGTTTTTTGTTCGAGAATAAATTGACATTCCACATCACTATTGTAATGTGTCAAACCGGCCATCATAGCGTGCCGCTAGTGTAGGAGAGATTTAATACGACTACCATTAGGTACGTGTTAACATTGCATACTTAATTATTAGGGTTTACATTAGACGTACTTAAATACGTAAAAATAAAAGAAGTCGGTACTAAGTCTCCATGTCGGAGGATTACCAACAAAACATAGCATAACATTAAAAAACTATTCATATGTTTTAGTAGATAATAAGCTTATAACAAGTCATGAAACAATTTCCAATTACCTGCAAATTAACTTATAAATTCTTATAAACTATAAAAAAGTAGTTTATTTATAAAGCAGCACAAAAAGCTTACAGTAGACAAAGTATCGGTGTACCAAAATTTGGGATATTGTGTGCCAAAGTTACCTAACAAACCGGAGGGTTTTAACTATTGATTTATTTTAGTAGATAATAAGACATGAAACAATTTCTATCTACCTCCAATCAGCTTATAAATGCTTATAAACTATAAAAAAAGTAGTTTATTTATAAAACAGCACAAAAAGCTTGCAGTAGACAAAGTATCGCTGTACCCAACTTCGGGCTATTGTGTGCCAAAGTTACCCAAAAAACCGGAGGGTTTTAACATACAATTGATTTATTTTAGTAGATAATAAGACATGAAACAATTTCTATCTACCTGCAATGGCTTATAAATGCTTATAAACTATAAAAAAAAGTAGTTTATTTATAAAACAGCACAAAAAGCTTCCAGTACACAAAGTATCGGTGTACCCAACTTCGGGCTATTGTGTGCCAAAGTTACCCAACAAGCCGGGGGTTTTAAAAGTTGCAACTTTAAAAAAGAAAGCTCGGCTTTTATTTCGCTTGTATTGCGGAGTTTATTCGCGGGGGTGCGAAATTAACCTTTTAGAGCTGACGATGCAGTGGAGAATGTAACTTTAATAAGTTTGCTTTTATTTTATTTTTAACTTTCGCTGAGCTCATACCTGTTTCCATGTAAGTTTTTTTTTCCTACCATAAGGCACAAATTACGTAACGGTAGCCTTATTTTTTACTGCAATCTAGCCTAAGGGCTAATTAGCAATATTATTGTAACATAAACTTCTACTTATAATTAAATTCTATATCTAATATACAGTCCAATAACTGTCCTTAGTTAATTCTAATATATAAGTTTAATGTTTTTGTGACCTAGTCAAATAACACAAGCACTGCACTGACACTGCACTTATGCACTTTTAAACACCAATTCGAACGGTTTTGTTCTTTTAAGTCTTTTTTTAATATCCGTGTCCATGTAAGTTGTTATTAACTTTTCTTCTATAGACAATCTATTGAATTTTATATAGTGACTAGTTTTTACCAGCGAAAAGGTTAAGGTTCTTGAAAATCCCATGAGAACACTCTGTTTTTGGGATATAAAGAAAACGCGCTTTGCTTCGTCGTTCCTGGTTTGCAAAAATTTGGAAAGCCGGAGCGCGCTTCAGCTAGGCTGCATCGTCACTTATCGTCAAGTGTGATCGCAGTCAAGCGCTAGTTTATAATATTAAAAAAAATTGATTACTTCATAATTCCTCTAAAGTGGAAGGTTCTAAAGGTAGAGTAATGATCATAAAATATGAAATAGTCGTTTAGCTGAAAAAGAATAATGTGAACTGACCATTTCCTTTCAAATTATAAGAGTCGCTTTCAAAATGATCACACATCGTATAGGTACTAACTATGACCCTATAAAGGAATAATAGACGGTCAAGTTTTACTTGTCTGTGTAAGGAGGTGTTTACAAAACTGTGATAATAAATTGGAGTTGAATGAACTGATTTTAATTTGACAGTTCCTTTTATGATCTCAGGAAATATGGCTTAGTACGGAACTTGCTAACTAAAACATGGCTTGTGTTTAACATGAATAGCAATTATGTACCTAGAATTTAGATCTTGACTGATATGGAATACTTAAATAGACAAAAAAGTAGGTTCACGCGGGATTTTTAAAACCTAACCCCACGCGAGTTTCGAAATGGAAGTGGAAATGGGCGGGCATTGTGCGACGAGCTGATGGTCGTTGGGGTCCCAAGGCGCTGGAGTGGCGACTCCGCACCGGGAAGCGCAGTGTTGGCAGACCCCCCACCAGGTGGACCGACGACATCAAACGAGCCATTGGATACAATAAATCTGTGGAAGCCCATCACGTCAATCCGTTGCTCCATTGCTTTATGATTGAGGAACAAACCAATAAACAAACACACACATAATATTAGTAAGGCTTGTAATAGGTACCGTAGCCCGTATAGGTACGGTTTAAAATGGTCAGGCGTTTAACGCTCATTACATTTTTTGTGGTAAGACCGTACACTAATTACAAGTTTAATAATAATCATCATCATCAGCAACCCATCAACGGCTCACTATTGAGCGCAGGTCTCCTCTCAGAGAAGGGTTATAGGCCATAGTTCACCACGCTGGCCCAATGCGAATTGGCGGACTTCACACACCTTCAAGAACATTATGAAGAACTCTCAGGTGTGCAGGTTTCCTCACGATGTATACCTTCACCGTTGAAGCAAGTGATATTTAATTGCTTAAACGCACTTGACTCCGAAAAGTCAGAGACACCCGGATCGAACCTGCGACCCCCCGAATAGGAGACCACAGTTCTAACCACTAGGTTATCACTGCTCCCTGTTTAATAATACTATCACATAAAATTAAATTAAGGCGTAATGAAAATTTAACTGGTCTGAAAACTTCAATAGTTTTCCGAGTTGAGTGTAAAGCGAGAGCTCCCCGGTGTCAGAGTGAATTTGACTTTGACTCGGACTTTACAAACTATTTCAATTACAATTTTCAACTTGTACAGAATTACGAGTGTACGTACTAGTGTTATTTGCCTTGTAAGGTTTATTAAGATCTCTGAGAGCTTGATTTAACTCAATTTGCCTTACCGTTACTGCCACTGCCACTTATACTGGTACTGCCACTTACCGTTACTGGCGTAATATCTGAAAACAAACATCATCATCATCATCATCATCATCATCATCATCATCATCATCAGCAACCCATCCGCGGCTCACTACTGAGAGCAGAGAACCCTCAGAGAAGGGTTATATAGGCCATAGTCCACCACGCTGGCCCAATGCAAATTGACAGACTTCACACACCTTTGAGAACATTATGGAGAACTTTCAGGTGTGCAGGTTTCCTCACGATGTTTTCCTTCACCGTTGAAGCTTTTGATATTTAATTTCTTAAATGCACAACTTAGAAAAGCCAAAGGTGGTATATTAACCTATTACATCATGTTCATAATCAAGCTACAATCATAGGCTAAAATGTCTAACGTATTATTATTGTTATTAAATGTCAAATTAAATAAATGTCAAAAGAAATAATACACCACAATTAGAATTACAAATATGTCAATGCACCAATGTCAATTTATCACTTACCAACTAGCATCTAAAAATTCTTTAATTGAGTAGTAACATTTTTTCAGTAAAATATCTTTAATTTTTGTTTAAATAGTCTTATACTTAGATTCTTGTCAGCCAAGTCAGAGGCACATACCCGGAATTGAACCCGCGAGCCTCTAAATAGGAGACCGCAGTACTCACCACTAGGCTATCACAGCTTCACCTGCCATAGGTATTATAACCTTTTAAATTATATTACATATTTATCAAAATAAATATCAATCTCCCTCAAAATGGAATAAAAAAATGTGTGAGTGTCGTGGAACACTCGGTTGGAACGAAGTTCCTTTTAATAATAAATTAATAATAAAAATAAAAAAAATTGGGAAAAATTCCACATGTAGAAATTATTTAAAATAAAATAAAAAATAGAAAATTCAGTCTGTCGAGCTGGGATTCGAACCATCGACCTTTATGCGACTGTAGAAACCACAAGGCTACGGAGATCTAATATTGTAGTGTGAAAATATTGAACACAATGCCAAATTCACATTCAAAAAAGTGTCGGTTCAATTTAGTCTTAATTTTTTCCGTATAGCCCCCTTTCGCATCGCGCGATAAGGAACTTCGTTCCAATAAATATAAATAAGTTGTTTAAAATCCCTGAATCCTATTTCGTTAGATAAATTCAAGAGTTCATTGATTCTTGGTTACAGTAATTTTCAAAAACGGCAGTGCTGGGAGTTAATGTAAGTTAATATAGTTTAGGAGGAATTCTCGGGTCGAGGCTTGGAACAGTTTAAGTGGCGCGTAGAGGGACTCAACCTCGTTTAAGTTAACCGGGGCTAGTCTAACGCTGCATTCATATTTGTAGGATATACGCTCTTTGACATAATTTACACATGCACTTTATGATACCTACATAGATTTAGGATTGGTAGATGGTACGAAGCTACTAAATACGTTCCTAAAAACTATGAATGCGGCAAGGTAATATAGTTTATATTGGCTATTGAAAACATTGGTTGCTACGAAACTGACACTATAGTAAACTGCGTAAATAGGGTATTTTACTCTTTTTTGAAAAGTGTCTAAATTTGATTCTAAGGTGATAATAAACTACTTACTAGAAAATTTACTAAAATTTTATTCAATCGATAAGTACCAAAAAAATGCATTTAAAGTTTGCCTTTTAAATTTCCGCGCGTAAACGCTAGACGCCTCACGTCTAGCAGGTCATTGCTCACGTCAGACGATGTGGTGACTTCGTAAGGACAGTAAATTCGTTCGCTCAAAAGGTTGGCGCCCTTTGTAAAGCCGACACATAGCGACCGCCGGTACATGCCGAAGGCGGCGCGACTTATGTGACCCACTGTGTAGGTAGGAGTAAAATACCCTATTCATAATGCGCCAGTTCAGGCGTACTATGAATTGCCGCAATTTACATTTACAAGTACGCCGACGGTATCTAGCGACTAGTAGGGCTAGTTTCGCGCATCGGTTTCATCGTTGCTATTAAGGCCCGCCGCTCTGCTTAGTCGCGTACGCCTTTCTGGAAGAAACAACACGTTTACCTTTTATAAGAAAAAATAGATTAAGTATAAGTGTCTATGTAGGCACCACAGAACTTAGCACTATTGAAGGAAAACTTAGCAGAAGTTTCAAGGAGTGCGGAGATGCCTTGTTATTTGTTTAAGGTTCAGCTTATGAGAAAATATGTACGCAAAAGCGTGCATAGAGTTTGCGAGGCAAATTGACAGGTTTTTCTTTTGAGTTTGTAGTGGAAAACCTCCAAAGTGAGGACCTCCTCCTCTTTTGAAGTCGGTTAAAACAAATCGCACCGTATAAACCTATCTAATTCTAGTATCAAATTGCGCAATTTTTCTCTCGTACCTATCACAAGGAAGTAGGAACAGAAGAAAATCATCAATTTCTTTGACATGATATCTGCATACATTTAGATGGAGACACTCGCAAATAGAAATGAAAAACATACTTAGTTAGAAGTTAGGTATCCAGTCGAGCGTTTCTTATGTCCTAGATATTGTCTGACGCAGCGGAGCCCTGAGGGAAATCTTGCGTCTAATGCGAGCACATTGCGACATGCAAAACGTATGAGGACATTAGAAAACTCTGGATTAGAAAGGGACGGGGAAAGGATAGCATTTGAATTTAGAAGTAGCACCGATAGTCAAAATATTACTTCTTACTTAGTATTATAAATGCGAAAGTTTGTGAGGATGGATGTATGGATGTATGTATGTATGGATATTGGATGGATGGATGGGTGTTTGTTACTCTTTCGCGCCACAACGAATGAACCGATTTGGCTGAAATTTGGAATTGTGATAGGTCATACCTAGGATTAACACATAGGCATTTTATCCTGGAAAATTAAGGAGTTCCCGCCGGAATTAAATACCCTTAATCCACGCGGACGAAGTCGCGGGCATCATCTAGTAATAATATAAAAAATATTTTTAAAAACCGACTTCAAACGCCACAACAAAGTATAAAATAATTTTAGTTTGTAAGTAGGTACATGTTTGTTTAAGTCGGGTTTGCGTCGCAATTCATCGTTTCTATTTAGACCCGCCCGAGTTCAACATTCGGTACAAATCTTTTTTGCACTTTGAGTATAATATGGTCCCAGGGTCTTCACTGCAAACGGAACAAATAATAATATTGTTGGACATAGACTCAGAAGTGGAACTTATCGCTCAAAAACTAATCACGCCTTAAGAGAATACATCTCTTAAAACGCTAAACCCTACCTATAGCCGTCTCCACCATCCCCTATAACGGCCCCTTTCTACTCAGCTAACAACCACAGCACGACAGACAAACCACCGTCTGAACGTGAGGGTAACTATCAAAACATCAAATCAACCAATGGACAATTAACATCAAAGTATTAATTAATCATTTACACTAATCTAAGCGTACAGGCAATATTTATTCGATTAGGGTGCGATTGCTATCGGAATCCCTCAATCAAATACAAAACGACCTAGACACGTAAGCATCTACTAGTCGGATGAATCTCTGGGCAGAGACTGAATTTGTATCGTCAAAACAGCCGTTTAATACTAATATTTCAAGATGGCGCGCAAGATGGCGCGCCCGCGCTGTCAAAGTCAAATGTAGTCAATATACGTCATGAAACGTATATTGACAAAGGTATGTTGACACTGTTACACTTATTATTTCATGAGGTATACTGAAAAACACCAATCATATTTTTAAATTGCTAACAGTCGGCCTTTCCTGACCGTATTCACGTCTCGTGAAACAACCGAGTAGCCGTTTACAATGTTAGATAACTTATACTCTAACAGAATTTATTAAAATCTCAATTATTTAAAAAAAACACTGATGATGATGATGATGATGAATTATTTAACTGCTCTCCTCATACTTACAATAAGTCAGTTGAGTGACCCCTTCTTGTTCACATCAACTAAACCATTACTTGAGTGACCCCTTCATGTTCACAACAAGTAAGATCAAACTTGAGTTATTGTTAAAGTGACCCCTTCATGTTCACTTCAACTAAAACGTTACTTGAGTAACCCCTTCATGTTCACAACAAGTGAGATGAAACTAGAGTTATTGTTAAAGTGACCCCTTCATGTTCACTTCAACTAAAACATTACTTGAGTGACTCCTTCATGTTCACAACAAGTAAGATGAAACTTGAGTTATTGTTAAAGTGACCCCTTCATGTTCACTTCACCTAAAACATTACTCGAGTGACCCCTTCATGTTCACAACAAGTAAGATGAAACTTGAGTTATTGTTAAAGTGACCGCTTCATGTTCACTTCACCTAAAACATTACTCGAGTGACCCCTTCATGTTCACAACAAGATGAAACTTGAGTTATTGTTAAAGTGACCGCTTCATGTTCACTTCACCTAAAACATTACTCGAGTGACCCCTTCATGTTCACAACAAGTAAGATGAAACTTGAGTTATTGTTAAAGTGACCGCTTCATGTTCACTTCACCTAAAACATTACTCGAGTGACCCCTTCATGTTCACAACAAGTAAGATGAAACTTGAGTTATTGTTAAAGTGACCCCTTCATGTTCACTTCAACTAATAATTAATAGATTATTCCAGATTAATCAACCACTTAGCTCAAATTGTATTATGCCAATTTAAGTATAACCTTTAAATTCCAATGGAAACCAACTTCGTCGAAATGATACTTTCAGTAATTCATTATCTGTTATTTGGGCGTAGTCCTTAACCAGGATGACGATAAAACTATCTCCCCGGCAATCCCACTTCTGATCTGTTGGACATAGACTCAGAAGTGGAACTTATCGCTCAAAAACTAATCACGCCTTAAGAGAATACATCTCTTAAAACGCTAAGCCCTACCTATAGCCGTCTCCACCATCCCCTATAACGGCCCCTTTCTACTCAGCTAACAACCACAGCACGACAGACAAACCACCGTCTGAACGTGAGGGTAACTATCAAAACATCAAATCAACCAATGGACAATTAACATCAAAGTATTAATTAATCATTTACACTAATCTAAGCGTACAGGCAATATTTATTCGACTAGGGTGCGATTGCTATCGGAATCCCTCAATCAAATACAAAACGATCTAGACACGTAAGCATCTACTAGTCGGATGAATCTCTGGGCAGAGACTGAATTTGTATCGTCAAAACAGCCGTTTTATACTAATATTTCAAGATGGCGCGCAAGATGGCGCGCCCGCGCTGTCAAAGTCAAATGTAGTCAATATACGTCATGAAACGTATATTGACAAAGGTATGTTGACACTGTTACACTTATTATTTCATGAGGTATACTGAAAAACACCAATCATATTTTTAAATTGCTAACAATATATTAAATAACTCTCGGTCAGAGGCATACTTGAGTTAGCTTGAACTTTATTTTGAAACTAGCTGTTGCCCGTGACTTCGTCCGCGTGGATTTAGTTTTAAAAATCCCCGGGAACTCTTTGATTTACCGTGACAAAAGTATGCCTACGTCACTTTGCAGGGCCTCAACTATACCCATGCAAACAATCACGTCGATCCGTAGCTCTGTTGCGTCGTGATTGCAGGACAAACCAGCAAACAAACACACTTCCGCATTTATAAAATTTGTATGATTAATCTCATGTCATGATTACGACCCACATAAAACTGTCCCGTAGAATACGGTTAATTTTTACTTTCCTTGTGATGAGCAGTCATAATAAGCGACTCGGTACAAATGAGCAGGGAATGCATGATTGAAGTGAGCGAGTCATGTTCGAGGTTCAGTGAGCCAGATACAAAGAGCTCGCAAAGAAGCATTGGGGAGACGGAACTCGGAGAGAATGAGGACATGCGTCTTGTGGAGAAGGAATAACAATGTGTGCTTCGAGTGAAGTGGATTGGGATTTAAAAAAATCGGCCAAGTGCGAGTCGGGCCTCGCTCTTTTAGGGTTCCGTTAAAAAAAATTAAATTAAAAGATTTCCATCTACCCACCTACCCATTTTAATTTAATTTTTTTTATTTAATTTAATTTTTATTATTTGTCGTTATAGCGGCAATAGAAATACATAATATGTGAAAATTTCATCTGTCTATCTATTACGGTTTACGAGATACAGCCCGCTGACAGACGGACGGACGGACGGACGGACGGACGGACGGACGGACGGACGGACAGCGTAGGCTTAGTAATAGGGTCCCGTTGGTACCCTTTGGGTACGGAACCCTAAAAACTACTCAATAAACTCATGTTTTTATTATATTAACCTAGTTTTGCGCTCGCGGAGTTAGGTTTTCAGCCTAAGTCACTCTACAGTTCCACAACAACTCAGACCAAAAAATCACGTCGATTCCTAAACAAAACAACGGAAAATGGAAACTTTCATAAAAAATTTTTTTCTTTTTTTTTATTCGATGACAAGATAGTCCTTGACTGCGATCTCACCTGATGGTAAGTGACGATGCAGTCTAAGATGGTAGCGGGCTAACTTGTAAGGGGTATGGCAGTTTACATTCAACCCATAACCCTAATCGGTTTCTACACGCCATCGTGCCGGAACGCTAAATCGCTTGGCGGCACGTTTTTGATGGTAGGGTGGTAACTAGCCACGGCCAAAGCCTCCCACCAGACCAGAGACAATTAGGAAATTGGTGCGGGGTCACCACTCTCAGCGTCTTGGGACCCCAACGACCGTCAGTTCTTTGACCCATTATTTATTAAAATTCAAAAAAGTCAAAATTCAAAATTTAATTATTTCACGTAGGCCAACCTGTGGCTCTTATGACAAGTCATTCATGACTCTACCACCGGTTCGGAAAGCGGATTCTGCTGAGACGAGCCGGCAAGAAACTCAGTAGTTGCTCTTTTCAAAATAATCATTTTACAATATTATTATGAAGCTATTACATTGTAATAAGTTTTTAATACTATCTTGTGGGCAGCTGGATGCCAAGCCGATTTAAACCTATGCAACTTTGTTAGAATAAAATATAATATTTCCACAATGGGGGGCAGTTCCAAAAAAAGTACTACAATTCAATTCATGTTAAGACGGGCAGACAGAAAGTAGCCCCATTCCCGTTGTCGGCACCCGTTCACGAGCATGGCGCATGATCCAGCCATAGCTTCGCTCGACCATATTTGAGGGAACGTAACAACCCGCACCACACGACACCACCACAGACTGTTATGAAAGCTAGAGCTGTTTTATTGACGTAATATCTTGCAGCTCAAATACCTAGAAGCTTCTTCTAGAGATTTTGCATCTAAGTTTTCTCAATAAAGATCTCTCGATAAGGATTTTCAGAAAATCCGCCCAAAGAACGCCAGAGCGTGTTGACTGGTTATAAATATAGAAGTTTCACAATTTCCGTATAGTTTTTGCAATTCACGAAGGCGAGTGAGCTTTACTCGTGGTTACTTCGTGTACATGCACATTGCATAAGTGTGAGTGCCTGTCAAAGCCTCAGTGGGAGCGGGCAGGCGCGAGCATTGCGCTCGCTCACACTTATACAGATATGACACACACACAACCATAAGTCAATCGCCCTCGTGAATTGCAAGAACATTACCAAGTTATGTACTAAGATAGGATTACTTTGATCACTTGATAACACTTATTAGAAACTTCGGCTTCCCACACGTTGAATGAGCTCTTTGTTTTACTGCGGCTCAAGTTCCCATGGCACCCGTTATAACTGTTCGTTCGTGTCTTCTATGGTACCTCGTGAACTCATTCTTATATTGATTTTAATTATTAATATTGTGACTTATATAGCCTTATATGGGTTTATTGTTTACCTGCGATTGGTATAGAACTATAGACTATAGATATACCTAAATATAGAACGTTTTATTTACCTGACTACGACAACGACAATGTATGTTCGTATCCGTAGGAGAACCAAAGTCACTGACATAGCTCAGCGAGTCGCGAAACTGAAGTGGTAATGGGCGGGCACATAGTTCGAAGAGCTGATGGTCGTTGGGGGTCCCAAGGTGCTGGAGTGGCGACCCCGCACCGGGAAACGCAGTGTTGGCAGACCCCCCAATAGGTGGACCGACGACATCAAACGAGTCGCAGGGAGCCGCTGGATCCAAGCGGCGCAAGACCAGACCGAAGCCTGTGGAGGTCCGTGCAGGAGGCCTTTGTCCAGCAGTGGACGTCTATAGATTGACAAAGAAGAAGAAGAAGATTCGTATTTACGTATGTTCCACCGTTACATCTAAATTACTGAGCCGATTTTGATGATCCGGGTGACACAGGCTACATTTTATACAAACAAAATAAAAATATATATAACGGATGCTACCTACATCTAATTTTTTTTTTATTTTTATTGGTTTACTAGCGATTTTTACATAATGCAATGCAAATGCAATTTATAAGATAATAACTTAGTATGTAAAATCATATTAAAGCAAACACGACATGCGCTATTTTAATATCGCACAGTCAGTTAAAAATTATAGTAAACATCAAACTAAAGTCTAAAATAAAATTTACTCTATGCCTACTAATATAGCTAATTTACCCTTAGTCGGGTTATAGTTTTTAAACTTTTTTCTTGTTTGCGTCGTTTTAGCAACAGACATGCAGTTAGCTATCACATTACACGCGACTACGTCCGCGTGGAGTTAGGTCTTTAAAAATCCCGCAGGAACCGGGATAAAAAGTAGTCTACTTCACTCTCCAAGTCCTCAACTATACCCATGCAAAAAATCACGTCGATCCGTAGCTCTGTTGCGGCGTGATTGAAGAATAAACCAACAAACAAATATACTATCCCATTTATAACTTCGTTTAAGAATATTTGCTAAGCTGAACTTAGTTTATATTCTCCTCTCCCCTCCACATAAGCGGAAAGCTCGTGTTAGGAGTGGGTACGACAATAGTACAACTGGTGGGGATGCAACCTGCGACCTTTCAGTTTCAGTCCGCACCTTTAACCGTTGGGCTACTGAGGCCAGGATAAGGATTGATCGAAGAGTGCTTCAGATAATCTGACTTGATTCTTCCATTAAAAGCTAAAAAGATTAGCCGAAAACAAAGCCTATATATTTAATGCAACAATAACAAACAAGATACAGCCAGCGGGCTAAGTAACGCTATGATTGTTCAATTTGAGCCCTCCCCCTCCCCCCCACTTCCTCATCCCTGGGGATTTGGGGAGGGCACTCAGAAACATTCGCTTTATCCCGGAAAAGATTCGCTCGCCCGAGATAACTGGAGTGAATTTCTATAGAATTACACTAGTAAAAGGAAAATATAAGTTTAATATGAAGTACATTCTGTGTGAGACGACTAGGGACGAATCTAGACGGACGCGTACCTACGAGCGAAATTCTGTGGACTGAATTCCGCTCATAGGTACCTACTACTACGGGAAAAATCCGAGCGAAAATTTCTCTTTGGTCCTGCGACGTTCGGTGTTTGACGTAAGCTACGTGGTCATTACCACGTAGACGAGATCCTTAAATGCTTTATTTTTACACTAGCTGATGCCCGCGACTTCGTCCGCATGGATTTAGTTTTTAAAATCCCTCGGGAACTCTTTGATTTTCCGGGATAAAAAGTAGCCTATGTCACTTTCCAGGTCTTCAACTATACCCATGCAAAAAATCACGTCGATCCGTAGCCCTGTTGCAGCGTGATTGAAGGACAAACCAACAAACCAACAAACAAACACACTTTCGCATTTATAATGTTAGTAAGGATAACTAGTATAAATTGAAAATTTAAAACACCCCCGACATATGAATGAATCTATGGCCGGAATATGTACGATATACCTGACATCCTGTTACCCAGTTTTCTGCTGCATCATCAAATACCCCTCTTCTATCCTCGATCCTCAATCATCATCTATCTAACACCTACTCATTGAGACCATTTTTATGAGTCCAAACACACTATATATCTGCTTTAAGTTTCTGAGGAGTTGGGTATCCCGCAGACTGCTTGATGCTGCAGCATCAGCTCAAGGTTACCATGCCTTGGAAATTATCTGGAGTTACAGTACACCAAATTTTAAATCAATCGCACCAGTGAAAGCTTATGACTTTTTAATCAAGTAAGAAATGAGCTGATGATTATGACACATATATATACAGACACACATTACGCACGTCAACCTTATAACACCTCTCTTTTTCTGTCGAAGGTTAAAAAGTAATCAGGCACCATACAAATTATGTTTTTTTAATACATTTTCAGGCAAAAATCATCATCCTTTGTCACACGTAATCGAACATCCGTCAAAATAACGAATTCCTATTCGAAACATCGAATGTATCGATACAATGTAATAACATATTACGTGAATTTTTCAACATTTCACATGACGTGCTATATTAAAAATCATCTACTATATGCTAGGAGCACCATGCTATACCTCAAATCCGGACACCTTTATGCTATGCTATATGTTTACTAGCTGTCCGAATAAATTTATATACATATACATCAAAAATTCCGAGACCGGTGGGGTTCGAACCCACATCTCTTGGGAATCGCGCCCGAGTGTGTTGGCTTTACACCACAGCCACGAACGAACTACACGTCACCATCGAAATTAGTGATATGTATCTACTTTACTGTCATTATATATTATGTATGTAGTAGTTTACCCTCTATCGAAAAAATTAAACTCCAATTAGAATTAGTCTTCATCATCGTCATGAGCAACCCATTAACGCCTCACGACTGAGCGCAGGTCTCTCAGAGAAGGGTTATAGGCCATAACTGGCTTCACACACCTTTTTGAACATTATGGAGAACTTTCACGATTTTTTCCTTCACCGTTGAAGCATGTTATATTATATTTTAATTGTTTAAACGCACTTAACTCCGAAAAGAGAGAGATGCGTGCCCGGGCTCGAACTTGCGACCCACCGAGTAGGAGACCACAGTCCTAACCACTAGGCTATCACTGCTTAGGTTTCTGTTAGTGTCTTATTTTAACTACGTGAGACAATAAATATAAAGATAGATAGACTTGTCCACTACCATTGAAAAATATGGCCACTCTTACACATTCGATAACCAATACCCAATTTTTATTCATAAACAAGAAATATAGGGCTTGTTACATTTTTGCTTTCGCTGAAAAAGCAATTTTCTACCATTGATAACTTTATTGCAGTTTTTTTTGGGTGATAGATTTGTGCGATATATCTTGATTTGTGATCATAACTAGGGGAGTTTCTCCTCCTTTATCAACCGATAGACGTCTACTGCTGGATATAGTTCTGTAACCTTGTGTCTTAAAATAATGTCTTAAAATGAGTATTTGAATATTAGTATCAATTCGATGCCTTACATGGGTAGCCTAAGTATGTCACGCTCTCTTTAAACATTTCTGTGGTGGTGTCGTGATGCGGGTTGTTACGTTCCCTCAAATATGGTTGAGCGAAGCAATGGCTGGGTCATGCGTCATGCTCGTGAATGGGTACCACCAACCGGGTGTTTTGAAAAGAGCAACTGCCGAGTTTCTTACTGGTTCTTCTCGGCAGGAAGGGCATTCCGAACCAGTGGTAGACTCATCGACGATTCAAAGCACTTGTAAAAAGTTTATCTGAATAAAAAACATTTCTATTCTATTCTATTCTAACCTAAAATGAAACTATATTATTATATTGTGTAAGCAGATATAGCCTTAGTTGGTCTCCTATTCGGGGAGCCGCAGGTTCGATACCGGGCACACCTCTGACTTTTCGGAGTAATGTGTGTTTAAGCAGTTACATATCACAAGCTTCAACGGTGAAGGAAAACATCGTGAGAAAACCTGTACGTTAGGGAGTTCTTCATAATGTTCTCAAAGGTGTGTGAAGTCTAGACCAATCCGCATTTGGCCAGCGTGGTGGACTATGACCATTCTCTGAGAGGAGACCTGCGCTCAGTAGTGAGACGTTAATGAGTTGCTCATGATGTAGACTATGATGATGATTAGGTGTTATCAGAATAAATTTAAAAACACAAATCAAAAATTCCGAGGCCAGCGGGATTCGAACCCACATTGCTTGGGAATCGCGCCCGAGTGTGTTAGCGTTACACCATAGCCGCACACACACCAGCTTCGAAATTAGTGATATGTATCTACTTATTTCAGTTTAAGCAACTGTTAGCGACATCTAGTAGCAACACGTTACCTAGTTGTTGAACTACTTTTTCAAAGACTCCATATTACAATGGACCTCTTTAGAAACTAGAGATGCCACATTGCTTTTTTATTTTTTTTTATTTAAGTTTGAACCTACACTTAAGGAAATATCAGAATAAATTTATTATTATAAACACACGTCGTGTGTGCGGCTATGGTGTAACGCTAACACACTCGGGCGCAATTCCCGAGAGATGTGGGTTCGAATCCCGCTGGCCTCGGAATTTTTGATATGTGTTTGTAGTAGATATTGTTGGTTAACACTTTAACAAAAAATAATGATTAGGTGTACTCTCATGGGATCTCCCAGATCTTAAGTTTGCGCGGGGGTCCATTGGTCCAACGCGTAGAAGCTTCATGAGAGAGTTGATTTATAGTACACCTACCGGATTTTATCCTTCAATATTGTTATTATTATTACAGGTTTATTTCATACTAGATTCCGTCCGCGTGGATTAAGGTGGATTAGGTAAGGGACCTCTATGATCTTCGGGATAAAAAGAAGCCTATGTGTTAATCCTGAGTATGAGCTATCTCCATTCCAAATTTCAGCCAAACCAGTTAATTCGTTGTGGAGTTATAGAGTAACAAACATCCATCCATCCATACATCCTCACAAACTTTCGCATTTATAATTTATTAGGAGTAGGATAAGGCAAATCTGTGTCTGTTATGACAAGTCATAAACTCTAACACCACCACTGGTATGTTCGTAAGTTTCAATTTCGGAACAGAACACATTTTATATAGTACAAGTATGCGGTAATAATTTGAAAAGTTGGGGAACGATGAGATTTCAGTATCTTTCATCAAGTTATGATAAGTTGAGAAAAAAGAAGAAATAGAGAGACAAATAAGCAGAATTTTTTGTTCCAGTTTGTTTGTAATTTTTTTCAAGTATTCATGCAATTCAATTCAAATTCAATCGTGCATTAGGGAGGAAATTGTGGAAAATTTTGGCGAAATAACATGCTGAAATTTTCACACGTTAGACGCAAGGCGGGTTCAATTTTTATAGGTTACTAGCTGATGCCCGCGACTTCGTCCGCATGGTTTTAGTTTTTAAAAATCCCGCGGGAACTCTTTCACTATCCGAGATAAAAAGTAGCTCTCCCGGTCTGAGGAACCACTACTACATCCATTACTATACCCATGCAAAAAAATCGCATCAATCCGCTGTTCTGTTGCGACGTGATTGAAGGACAAACCAACAAACAAAGACACTTTGGCATTTATAATATCAGTAATGCTTTACACATACATACATATAACACTTTTTATAATTGTCAAATTTTTTACAACCAAAGACAAAATTACGTTTAGCTGTCATTTACGTTTTGTTATTCCACTGTCATTTGCGTTTTGTTATTCCATGTCAGATGCGTTTTTGTTATACCACGTTTTATAGTGACTTGACGGAAACGCGGTCGAACGGGATAAAAAGTATCCTATGTCCGTCTCCTGGTTCTAAGCTACCTCTCCACCAATTTTCAGCCAAATCGGTTCATCCGTTCTTGAGTTATAAATAGTGTAACTAACACCACTTTCTTTTATATATATAGATAATGCTTTATTATAACACTTTTTATAATTGTCAAATTTTTAACCATACTTAACCAAAGACAAAATTACGTTTAGCTGTCATTTACGTTTTTTTATTCGACTGTCATTTGCGTTTTGTTATTCCATTTCAGATGCGTTTTTCTTATACCACGTTTTAGTGACATGACGGAAACGCGGTCGAACGGGATAAAAAGTATCCTATGTCCGTCTCCTGGTTCTAAGCTACCTCTCCACCAATTTTCAGCCAAATCGGTCCATCCGTTCTTGAGTTATAAATAGTGTAACTAACACCACTTTCTTTTATATATATAGATAATTTAATAGGGTTATAAAAACGAGGTTTACATGTTTAATATAATATTACGACCAATGGAAATCGTTCATTGCGACGTCGAACTATGTATATTATTGTCATACTGAATTTATGACAATATTAAGTATAGCTTTATACATCTGTTTAATTTTTTGACGTGATAACGTCTTTTAGATCGACACCGGCTGCACGCACAAAATAGTGTCACGTTCCGCCTGAGCCTGCGCGTGCAACCGACAGCGCGGAACAAGCGATAGAGAGGCACGATCGGCCCAAGCGTTGGCTTGTGACACATTTATTCATCAATGTTTCTTTATGACGTTATCACGTAACACTATCGTCCGTAAACCGTCTTTACAGACAATATTTTTTTTTATTTATAATTTTTAACAGAGTATTATGAAATACTAGCTGATGCCCGCGACTTCGTCCGCGTGGATTTAGTATTTAAAATCCCTCGGGAACTATTTGATTTTCCGGGAGAAAAAGTAGCCTAGATGTCACTCTCCAAGTCCTCAACTATAGCCATGCAAAAAATCACCTCGATCCGTAGCCCTGTAATTGTGGCTTCATTGAAGGACAAACCAACAAACCAACAAACAAACACACTTTCGCATTTATAATATTAGTAAGGATATTAATGTTTAGAAAAGTATTTTTTTATGAATAGCGAGCAAAAGATCAGGCCGCAGGCAGGCGTGTCACCTTATGTTAAGTGATTACCACCGCCCATGAACATTTGTAGCACCAGAACAAGTATTTTTTTGGGTTCCCCAAAGTTTACCCGGAGGGTGCCCTGTCTGTCCGTCCGTCTGTCAGCGGGCTGTATCTCATGAACCGTAATAGCTTGATACTTAAAAGTTTCACAGAAATATTGCTGCTATAACAACAAATAATCTATATATATAAAAGAAAGTGGTGTTAGTTGCACTATTTATAACTCAAGAACGGATGAACCGATTTGGCTGAAAATTGATGGAGAGGTAGCTTAGAACCAGGAGACGGACATAGGATACTTTTTATCCCGTTCGACCGCATTTCCGTCAAGTCACTATAAAACGTGGTATAACAAAAACGCATCTGACATGGAATAACAAAACGCAAATGACAGTGGAATAACAAAACGTAAATGACAGCTAAACGTAATTTTGTCTTTGGTTAGCTATGGCAAAAAATTGACAATTATGAAAAGTGTTATAATAAAGCATTACTGATAATATTATAAATGCGAAAGTGTGTTTGTTTGTTGGTTTGTCCTTCAATCACGTCGCAACAGAACAGTGGATTGATGCGATTTTTTGCATGGGTATAGTAATGGATGTAGTAGTGGTTCCTCAGACCGGGAGAGCTACTTTTTATCTCGGATAATGGAAGAGTTCCCGCGGGATTTTAAAAAAATAAATCCATGCGGACGAAGTCGCGGGCATCAGCTAGTAATAAAATAAAAATTAAAGAGTCTCCATACAATAAACTTTTGTTTGTCGATCTTATAGTATCGTAATCCTTGAAAGAGGCCATGTTTTGACGGAAAAAACGATTATCATCATAACTCCATAATACCATCTGCCCCAATGACCCCGTTACTGCATTTATGGGACAGTAAAAAAATGAACACACGACAAATTTCCCGTGTTAAGTTATTATACATTCCACGATCATTTTCCTTTTTATACGCGAATAAAAAATAACACCGTTTCGGCTAACGTGTGAGACAGGCCTCCCTTGTAATTTCATCGGATGTTTTTTGTCTGCTTCGCGTCGTCTTCCCCCTTCCCCCCTTTACCCTCCGTGATGGATGGCGTACTTAGTTTTTGAATATAACAAATTTAGCTACGCTTTAGGGGTATCATACGGAGCGGGGTAGGGTGAGGATACCTTTTGTTACGACACCTTCTGGGATGGGTTTGAATCGATAGAATTTTCACCTTTGCAAGATAATTTTTTATGAGGCACCGTCAAAGTGTAATTTGAAATACAATTAAAAATCGTAAACACCCCTTTGTGTCCCTTGATGGCCTATTTTTAACCGACTTCAAAAAAGGAGGTTTTCAATTCATCGGAATCTTTTTTATTTTTTCTTTTATGTATAACCGATTTGGAAAATTCTTTTTTGTTTGAAAGGGTATACTCCTCAGGAAATCGAAATCGGTCGAGCGGTCTTTAAAATATTAACAATAAATTAATACTTTGTATAATGTGTGTGTAATTTACTCGTAGTTAAGCGGGAGTTTGAAGTTGGTTGTTTAAAATATTTTTTATATTCCATTATTAATTATGTAAATAAAAATCAATTGATGTACGTCAGTCTGGCTAAAACTCAAAAACGGCTCGACCGATTTGAATATATTATATATCTTTGTTTGGTCCGTTCTAATAATACTCGGGTGGTTTAAAAAAAATAGGAAAGCTGAAAAGAATCGCTGAAAAATCGAAAAAATCGAAATTGGTAATTTTGTATAGGAAATCACCACTTCAGATTATTTACTTTTAATAGATAGATGGTGGAAGCGAACCCGCGGTTTAAAGCTACTTCATAATTGATATCTAAAAACCTGCTCATGCTAAAGCAAAAATCCGCATTAAAACGAGCCAGCAATTGGGTATTTCACTGAAATTTTTTTATTTATTTAAAATAAAGTTTTTTAATATTATAACATTTATAACACAATGCCATTTTTGGTTTTAAATATCTCAACTAGTCTCGGAAATATAAAGCTTTAAAGTTACCTTGTTAGACAAAGCGAGCGCTATTGTGTTGTGACGTCAAAACACGAAGCTCCATACACTCTTCATGAAAATTTCGTTTTAGAGAGAGACAGATACAGTCGTAGTAAACCCATGGTAAAACAGCTCATAACTTATTTGTTTTTTGACCGATTTATTTTCTGTTTTTACAAATGTTATTCTTACATGTTACATTTTAGATTATAAATAACTAGTGGTTCGCCCCGAACTGAGACCTCGCGGTAACGGTATCCCATGATTATTCATTCAATCGATACATGACGACCAAAACTGACATTATTATTATGCCCGTTTTCACCAAACATACCTAAATCATCCCCTATGTAGGAGTCTCTTTACGTAGGTAGCTCCAAAAAACAATCCTAAGTCCTAACATCCGTCCCAATGTCCTTTTAGGTGTCCCGTACAGGATCGTGATAAAGAAGTTGACAGTAATCATCACCTTACTTATCATAGGTAGCCCGTCAAGGTTAGGGAACGTCAGTGAAAACATTGAATTATTATGTAGGTACTAACGAGTGAAAACGGGTTAGGGGCATCTGTACAAATCGTCATCTATCGACTCGAATAGAAAATATACAAAATGCTGCAATTAATAGGTAGTTTATTGAAGTTTGATATTTAACTAAAGAATAATTTTAATTGAATAATATGTTATTATATTATGTACCTAAATAATAATGCTCGACGCAAAACTGTTTTTGGGATAGATCGTAGTCGTAACTCCTACTGACTGCGCCATCTATTAGCATTATTGTGAAGCTATGTGAAATTTACTGATGCTCATTAAAAATTAAATAATCTCGTTTCTTTATAATATTCATATAATTTTACTATTTGTTGTTCAAGTACAGGATACAAGTGAAGTAAGAAAATAAGTACAACTTGAAAATATAAAGCCACTTTTCCCAGAGAACGTCTTCAAGCGAGCGTATTAAATCGCCACTTTGAAAGCCCCCCATTTCGTCAATTTAAGGAAAAAAATAAAAAAAAAAATACGTTTGTACTCTGTTCCAAATTGTCTTTAAAATGATACACAGCAAAACCTATGAATCGCAAAAAAAAATTTTACTTCGCATTCGCTTCTATGAGAGCCCCCCTGAAATAAAGATTTCTATAACTTTTTAAGCCATTTTCGGCTGGAGGCCATCGGTTTACATATTATATCTAAATTTGAAGTAATTACGTTCAGTAATTCAAAAGTTATACGGCTCTGACAGACGGACGGACGGACGGACGGACGGACGGACAAGTGCAAGTCGCTCTAGTAAACTCAGAGACCTCGCTTCGCTCGGTCAATAAATATCAACATTTTGACAACAGTCAAACACCCAATTACAGGTTGATGGGTAAAAATTGCAGGCATAGAAAAATTGCTAGCTTGCATTGTGTAGGGAACAACATACATGATCGATAATTAGGACCTCAATGGTGCAATGGTTACGAGCGCGGTCTGAAAACTGAAAGGCCCGTGTTTAGTCCCAATCCGTTGTAAATAGTAAGCTTCTTCTTCTTCTTTATCACCCGGTAGACGTCCACTGCTAGAAAAAGGTCTCTTCCATGGACTTCCACAGGCCTCGGTCTTGCGCCGCCTGAATCCAGCGGCTCCCTGAGACTTGTTTGATGTCGTCGGTCCACCTGGGTCTGCCAACGCTGCGCTTCCCGGTGCGGGGTCGCCACTCCAACACTTTGGGATATTATCGCTATGTGTATGCTTAATTTCATTCGAAATTCAACATGTGTATCTTGAGCACAAGATTTAATAAGCATCTTCTAGGCAAGCGCGCACCAACCTAGATCTTTCCATAAACAAAATTGCTTTCCATCAGACAGCATTGACTGACTGAGGGATTGCCTACGGAACGGAAATCATGTTAGACTTTAAGCGAACTTCACCTAAGCAAAGTCTGGAAAAGTCTACATTTTGCTTGAGTTTCACGTTTTTTTTAGTTGCCAGTAAACCTTTCTAAGTAAAACATTTCACGAAAAACCTTTTCAAGCAAGCAATTAGGTAATAAAGATAGGCTTAATTGCGAGCTACACATCTCATTCATTAGAAAATGGCTTACAGTGCTTCGCAGAAAAGGGAAAGGTGTTGAATGAGGATTACATTTTTCCTACGAAATATATAAGATATTATACTATAAATGAAGCAGTGATAGCCTAGTGTTTAGTACTGCGGTCTCCTATTCGGGGAGTCGCAGGTTCGATCCCGGGCACGCACCTCTGACTTTCCTAAGTTAAGCCCGAAAAAGCTATTTATGCAACTGCATCGTAATGAGGGTCATTTTAATTCGAGTGCTGTTTTTTGATACGAGGCTTGCCGAGTATCAAAATAGGATAGTACGAGAATTAAAATGACTAATTACGTTCAGTTGCATACAAGATTTTATCTACGACAAGGAAAATAAAATCATTAACAAAATACGCCGTAGGCTCAATAAAGTAACAAAAACTAACTCCGTAAGCCGCCACCAGCTGCCTGTGGCGCCTCTGTCAACAAAAAGTAACTCCGTAAGCTGCCACCAGCCGCCTGTGGCGCCTCTGTCATATGAACGGTACGAAAGTGCCAGAACTCAGAGCCTTAGCTTTAGGTATCCTATTTTAAGAAGATAACCATTTCGATTCAGCTCCCATACAACGAGCTGCATCGAAATGAGAAGCAAAACCGAAAGAGGGTTCATTTCGATTCAGCTGTCAAATTCGAAATTGGAACTTTTCGATGCTGGAGTAGATAAAAACCTTAATCCACGCGGACGAAGTCGCGGGCATCATCTAGTTAATTATAATTACATAAATTAAGTGGCACTCGGGGACTGCCGCGGTAAAGCTATTGCATAGCATTTTTTATCAACTTATGCAATAGGGTATTTGACTATATTAAAAATATCGTTTCATTTGGTGTCATCCTAAAAGATTATTATCTAAAAACATTATTCCATACAACAAAACTAAAAAATAAAGTTTTATTTAATTAGAAAACATTAAATAAAATTGCTATAATTCCGGCCATGGTCACGTGATCGAAAACGTTCCGTGATCTCGAATGACGTCACAGTCCACACCACCTATGGGATGTGGAATTGTCATTGTTTGAAATGTGAACTGTGACGTCATGAGAGCAAATGGAACGTTTCGGCGGCAATTTATTTTTTTGAATTTATTTCTCGATTTTTATGAAAAATACTGAAAATTATGCCGAAATATACGTTTCTTTAGCTTCAGCATAGCATTATTAACAATTTAAGATGATTTTCTAAAAGTAGTCAAATACCCTATTATAATATTCATGCAAATTTTTTTTGCATAATAAAAATTATGCAAAAAAAAATTACAAAACAAACAACAAGAAAAGCGAACTGACACTACTTCGCGAGTGAGATTCGAACCTGCGACATCATACACCATCCGGTAAAGAAAGCGGCCGCTCGCCCACTGCGCCAAATAGAGCTACTTGAGAACCTCTAAAATGTTGAACGCTTACTGAACGACGGTGTTAGGTTTTTTTTCGTTACGGAATTTCTCGATTCGGTCGCCGCGCTCAAACTGTTTGTATTAGTTCAAAGCCCGCGATAAAAGCTTAAAAAATATGTTTTAATTTTTAACCGACTTCCAAAAAGGAGGAGGTTCTCAATTCGGCCGGTATCTTTTTTTTTTTTTTTTTCTATGTATGTCCACCGATTACTCCGGGATTACTGGACCGATTCGCGTGATTTTTTTTAATCGACAGAGGATGTTTGCGAAATGGTCCCATAAAAATATTAACCTTCAACTCCTCAAGCCTGATGCTGCAGGGATATTGCTCACCTAAAATAAAGAGATTTAGGAAATGTCGATTACGAATTATTATTGTAGGTAACAAGTATGGACTACATCATGGAGCTCCAGGTCAATCATAGGATACTACACTTAAAAGCTTAAAATAAAAATTCTTTTCAAAAAACCGACTTCTAACGCCACTACAAAGTATAAAAATAATTTTAGTTTGTCCACGTTTGTTGAAGTCGGGCGGGCCTAAAATTCAAACTATGAAACCGACTCGCGATGCTCGCTCGACTTCTACAAACGAGTCTCTCATATTGTGTAGCGTCGCGCATCGGTTTCATAGTTCGTATTTAGGCCCGTCCGACTTCAACAAACGTGGACAAACTAAAATTATTTTTATACTTTGTAGTGGCGTTGGAAGTCGGTTTTTTGAAAAGAATTTTTTAGCAGAAGTTCTCAACGGAAGATAAGTAGGATCAAAAAATCTCTTTTTATTAAAGACTCATGTTGTTAAATCCCTACAAAGGGGGGAAATTATAAAGTAAATTTTCAAAGGGCTTTGTAATGACGTCTAAAGGATACGGCAATGCCGCCGTCGACTCAACACCACGGTAATGAAATATCGCCGACAGCTTGTACGAATTATATACTTCGCGAATAATTATGACTTCATTTTTTTGAAGTCAATTTTTACCGTTGCTGGGATTCATTCAATTCGTGACGTGAAACTTGGCAGTTTTTAATTCTCATCATCATAATCAGCAACCCATTAACGGCTCAATACTGAGTACAGGTGTTCTTTCAAAGATGGGTTATATAGGCCATAGTCCACCACGCTGGCCCAATGCGAATTGACAGACTTCACACACCTTCGAGAACATTATGGAGAACTCTCTGGTGTGCAGGTTTCCTCACGAGGTTTTCCTTCACCGTTGAATCAATTATTGTGATCGCACATAGCTTCGAAAAGAGAGAGGTTTTTTAACAATCGACGGAAGGTTCAAAGATTTGAATTTTTTTTTGCGGAAATAATATATTTTTCGAAATTGTAGAAGTAGATACTTCCGAACATCATCCAACAGTTTTTAAAAATTAGTCATCATGCCTATCACTGCGTCACTAATTAACGGAGATATACTATTATATCGGTACCTTTTATATAGAATACGTACGTATGGCTACCGCAGTTTGGTATAATTTAATAACTTGCCGTGACTGGATCGAGTAATTGTTTTCCTGTAACGAGAATTAATATAATAAGAGAAAAATTGCGTTATAATTTGTTGAGAATTAATGATACAAATAAAAAGTAAAAGTAATTATAGCAATAAACGTGGAACACTCGGTTGGAACGAAGTTCCTTTTAATAATAAATTAATAATAAAAATAAAAAAAATAGGGAAAAATTCCACATGTAGAAATTATTTAAAATAAAATTGAAAATAGATAATTCAGTCTGTCGAGCTGGGATTCGAACCATCGACCTTTATGCGACTGTAGAAACCACAAGGCTACGGAGATCTAATATTGTAGTGTGAAAATATTGAACACAATGCCAAATTCACATTCAAAAAAGTGTCGGTTCAATTTAGTCTTAATTTTTCCGTCTAGCCCCCTTTCGCATCGCGCGATAAGGAACGTTCCAAAAACATTTCTATTCTAGTCTAATGAAACATTCTTCTATTCTATTCTATCATATACAATGTAGTCTGTACACTAGCGGCACGCTATGATGGCCGGTTTGACACATTACAATAGTGATGTGGAATGTCAATTTATTCTCGAACAAAAAACAATTAAGTTTTGTTTTTGTACCTGATTAAATAGGTTTAATAAAACAAAAATGTATATGTTTATTTAATTTATTTGAACGAACTGAATATTTGAATGAAAATGAATATACATACTTTATATGCACACAAGAAACATATGAATACAAAAGATACCAAAAAAGGTGCCACAAAAGGCCATAATTAATCAGATTCGTCCATACTACTATTTTCACTGTCGTCACTGCTATCATCACCTACATTAATAATTATATGTTCGTTTTCTATAATATTATCTATTTTCACATCTCTTTCATAATCTTCCCTTATTAATTTAACAGTTCTATTCACAACCTTTTCCCAGTCTCCTTTAGTCACATGTTCACAAGCTTCTTCTAATAATTTTAGCATTTTTTTTGTGGTAAATGGGGGTTCTGTATTGTGTCTTGCAGCATATCCCTTAATTTGAGCCCACACCAACTCAATCGCATTATACTCACAATGGTAAGGCGGTAACCGTATAACTCTGTGCCCATGTTCTAATGCTATTTCGTCAATGACGTATCGGATCTTGGTTGGTTTGTTTTCTTTTAAAAGACGTACTAATTCCGCTTTTAACATATTCATGTTTGCATCTACGCCATTTTTACGAAGCCATGCGACGATATCAGCTTTCTTTTGGGATTGGGCAGGTGGCTTGTCAATTTGCATCGAGTGGTATGGGGCGTTGTCCATAATTATAATAGATGGTTCAGGGAGGCTACACAACATTGAGGTAAACCATTCAGTAAACTTTTCTCCATTCATGTCTTCATGATAGTCTCCAGTGGTTTTTGACGCAAAAGCCATGAGAGAACCTTCGACAAACCCGTTGATGGTTCCGGCGTGACAAATTATAAGTCGCGATCCTTTTCCTACAGGAACTTTGGAAGTAGATGCTGCTGTGTCATCGTTCCAAGAACGGCCTACAGTATGGTTAGCATTAAGCCATGTTTCATCCAAGAACACAACATTTTGCCAATTTTTGATTTCTTTCACTTGCCGTAAAAAAGTATACCTTGCCATCGCTATATCAAATCTTTCCATCAATATTTTACGTTTGTTACATTTTTTGTATCGAAATCCAATGGTCTTCAAAATCTTCGTTAAAGAACTTTCCCCACCGAAGAATAATCCAGCTTCCTTCAGTGAATGCACCAACTTTTTTCTTGTTGGATACTCCTTCTGTAAATAGTAGCCGTAAACATGTCTTCGGATAGCATCGGCATCAAAGCTATCGATGCCTACGACTGGTTTTGCTCGTTTTCTCTTTTTTGGTGTGTGAAGTTTATTTTCTTCTGTGCCAGTCTCGCCATATTTTTTTTTAGTTATCCGTCTAACAGTTCGTTGTCCAATATTAAGCGCATCAGCTACGCGTTCAACCACTGACGTTATAGTTAAAATTGGCCCTCCATTTTGAGCTTCACGATCGAAATAGTTACGAAGGCGTATTACGAACTCACGTGTCTGACTATTTAGAACAGTTCTCTGCGTACGTTCGGTCATATCGACGAAATCCACAACAAAGGGCTTGAACAGAGTCCAAATTAACGAGCAAGGGTCAACAGTAATGCAGTATCAACATTTGAAATCCAAAGCCAGGTCAAAACTATATCACAATCGCATTGCACTGACAGTTTATACTTTTCGAAGCAACGTCAATTCGAAACTGCTTTGTTTTGCATTGAGCATTGACGCGAGTTTGCCGGAGGTAGTAGTTGTGCTAGCCAGCGATCCTATGTGACGATCGTATTAGATTCCATTTTTAAAAATTTTCAATTTAGAAAACCAAATGCCGAGTTGTGGTATATATCATATAAAAATAAAAATTTTACCTTTTGTATGAAACAGCTGATATTTTTTTGCGATTTCAGAGGTTTGTCCACATAGTGAAAATTGTTCATATTCACAAGTACATTCACCCCTTAAATGGTGCAAACTGATTTTTCTACACTTGTATACATTTTAGAAATCAATTTAATAAATAAATTTTGAGTCCTAAACCTAAAACTACATTCGATAAAATTTATGAATCTCTGCACATCACTATCGTCAATAAAGTAATACAATTATTTCCTTCAAAGTCGTTATCAATTAATACGGAACTTCATGAGCGGACAAACGTCAAACCGGCCATCATAGCGTGCCGCTACACTAGCGGCACGCTATGAAGGCCGGTTTGACACATTACAATAGTGATGTGGAATGTCAATTTATTCTCGAACAAAAAACAATTAAGTTTTGTTTTTGTACCTGATTAAATAGGTTTAATAAAACAAAAATGTATATGTTTATTTAATTTATTTGAACGAACTGAATATTTGAATGAAAATGAATATACATACTTTATATGCACACAAGAAACATATGAATACAAAAGATACCAAAAAAGGTGCCACAAAAGGCCATAATTAATCAGATTCGTCCATACTACTATTTTCACTGTCGTCACTGCTATCATCACCTACATTAATAATTATATGTTCGTTTTCTATAATATTATCTATTTTCACATCTCTTTCATAATCTTCCCTTATTAATTTAACAGTTCTATTCACAACCTTTTCCCAGTCTCCTTTAGTCACATGTTCACAAGCTTCTTCTAATAATTTTAGCATTTTTTTTGTGGTAAATGGGGGTTCTGTATTGTGTCTTGCAGCATATCCCTTAATTTGAGCCCACACCAACTCAATCGCATTATACTCACAATGGTAAGGCGGTAACCGTATAACTCTGTGCCCATGTTCTAATGCTATTTCGTCAATGACGTATCGGATCTTGGTTGGTTTGTTTTCTTTTAAAAGACGTACTAATTCCGCTTTTAACATATTCATGTTTGCATCTACGCCATTTTTACGAAGCCATGCGACGATATCAGCTTTCTTTTGGGATTGGGCAGGTGGCTTGTCAATTTGCATCGAGTGGTATGGGGCGTTGTCCATAATTATAATAGATGGTTCAGGGAGGCTACACAACATTGAGGTAAACCATTCAGTAAACTTTTCTCCATTCATGTCTTCATGATAGTCTCCAGTGGTTTTTGACGCAAAAGCCATGAGAGAACCTTCGACAAACCCGTTGATGGTTCCGGCGTGACAAATTATAAGTCGCGATCCTTTTCCTACAGGAACTTTGGAAGTAGATGCTGCTGTGTCATCGTTCCAAGAACGGCCTACAGTATGGTTAGCATTAAGCCATGTTTCATCCAAGAACACAACATTTTGCCAATTTTTGATTTCTTTCACTTGCCGTAAAAAAGTATACCTTGCCATCGCTATATCAAATCTTTCCATCAATATTTTGCGTTTGTTACATTTTTTGTATCGAAATCCAATGGTCTTCAAAATCTTCGTTAAAGAACTTTCCCCACCGAAGAATAATCCAGCTTCCTTCAGTGAATGCACCAACTTTTTTCTTGTTGGATACTCCTTCTGTAAATAGTAGCCGTAAACATGTCTTCGGATAGCATCGGCATCAAAGCTATCGATGCCTACGACTGGTTTTGCTCGTTTTCTCTTTTTTGGTGTGTGAAGTTTATTTTCTTCTGTGCCAGTCTCGCCATATTTTTTTTTAGTTATCCGTCTAACAGTTCGTTGTCCAATATTAAGCGCATCAGCTACGCGTTCAACCACTGACGTTATAGGTAAAATTGGCCCTCCATTTTGAGCTTCACGATCGAAATAGTTACGAAGGCGTATTACGAACTCACGGGTCTGACTATTTAGAACAGTTCTCTGCGTACGTTCGGTCATATCGACGAAATCCACAACAAAGGGCTTGAACAGAGTCCAAATTAACGAGCAAGGGTCAACAGTAATGCAGTATCAATATTTGAAATCCAAAGCCAGGTCAAAACTATATCACAATCGCATTGCACTGACAGTTTATACTTTTCGAAGCAACGTCAATTCGAAACTGCTTTGTTTTGCATTGAGCATTGACGCGAGTTTGCCGGAGGTAGTAGTTGTGCTAGCCAGCGATCCTATGTGACGATCGTATTAGATTCCATTTAAAAAAATTTCAATTTAGAAAACCAAATGCCGAGTTGTGGTATATATCATATAAAAATAAAAATTTTACCTTTTGTATGAAACAGCTGATATTTTTTTGCGATTTCAGAGGTTTGTCCACATAGTGAAAATTGTTCATATTCACAAGTACATTCACCCCTTAAATGGTGCAAACTGATTTTTCTACACTTGTATACATTTTAGAAATCAATTTAATAAATAAATTTTGAGTCCTAAACCTAAAACTACATTCGATAAAATTTATGAATCTCTGCACATCACTATCGTCAATAAAGTAATACAATTATTTCCTTCAAAGTCGTTATCAATTAATACGGAACTTCATGAGCGGACAAACGTCAAACCGGCCATCATAGCGTGCCGCTAGTTTAGTGTAGGCTTTATCACGTACCCTGAACCAGATCGTAGATATATCCAGGTGACATGTCATAGTGACATCGCTCGTTACGCCCGTGACGAATGGGGAACATTATACCGAACGATCCCCCGGGCCTAATAAATATCACTAATACCTTATTGCGCTTTTTTATTATAACATTCTATTACTTTTATTGCTTATGTGGTTCGTGTAATGGATTATAATTCAACATCTTGTTTTTTTTTGTCGATCTTTTGTCCCTGGGCCATTGCCTTGTGTAAATAAAAGTGGCAGTAGCGGGCTGAAATGACCGTTCTACTGAACTTTCACTTCAAGTTGGCCGTCGTTGACCGTTACAAAATGACGTCATAGCTCATAGGCAAAACTATTATTATCATCGTAAAAAATAAATTGATTTGTAAATAACAGCGTATTAATTCAATAAATGCGTAATAGTTATTTGTGTTATATGGGGCCAAAGGAATTTTTTGTTCCCCGAGGGCGTTATTTTGAATTCAGAGCGAAGTGAAGGATTCTATAGTAGACTCCCGAGCGCAGCGAGGGATTCTAAAGTAGAATCCTGAGCGTAGCGAGGAATTCAATATACGCCGCCCGAGAACAAAAAATTTTGGCCCCAAATGACACACACTATTTTTCATCATTACCTATGAGAAAAAGCTAGGAGTATCAACCTACTATGTATAGAGTATAGACATTACCAATACGTATATTGAAAGTTTAAATAAAACACAAATAAATTTTTATGAAATAATTAAACATTAATATTTATGTTGGAAGTATGGGCGTATATGTTTAATCGACAAATTTGATCACGTGACTTATCGTAGACAACAGCTTCTCAAACATTTTTGAATTTCGACACATTTTTGAATTCTCTCTTCTGATTGGTCCGCGTTAGTGCTTTAGTATGCTAAAGCTCTATAACGCGGACCAATCAGAAGAGAGAAATGAAAAGTCCCATGGGGTTAAAATGAAATTTTGCTCCCGCTGTCCTGTGAAGCCAATATTCGTTTTTCGAATAGGTATGATGAAATAGTTATTTGTGTTATATGGGGCCAAAGGAATTTTTTGTTCCCCGAGGGCGTTATTTTGAATTCAGAGCGAAGTGAAGGATTCTATAGTAGAATCCCGAGCGCAGCGAGGGATTCTAAAGTAGAATCCTGAGCGTAGCGAGGAATTCAATATACGCCGCCCGAGAGCAAAAAATCTTGGCCCCGAATGACACACACTATTTTTCATCATTACCTATGAGAAAAAGCTAGGAGTATCAACCTACTTTGTATAGAGTATAGACATTACCAATACGTATATTGAAAGTTTAAATAAAACACAAATATTTTTTTATGAAATAATTAAACATTAATATTTATGTTGGTATGTAGTATGGGCGTACATATCTAATCGACAAAGATCACGTGACTTATCGAAGACAACAGCTTCTCAAACATTTTTGAATTTCGACACATTTTTGAATTCTCTCTTCTGATTGGTCCGCGTTAGTGATTTAGTATGCTAAAGCACGAAAGCGGACCAATCAGAAGAGAGAAATGAAAAGTCCCATGGGGTTAAAATTAAATTTTGCTCCCGCTATCCTCTGAAGCCAATATTCGTTTTTCGAATAGGTATGATGAAAAAATATTTAAGACCCTTACTGCTTGAATATAAGTTACAAAATAATGTAGATACAGTAGCTAAAATGGAAGATATACATACAGTGGTTAAGATAGTATTTTTCAGGCATATTTATAGTATTTCAGAGGACAATTTAAATTTTTAGAAGCTAATACTTCACACTATTAAATAGAATTATGTTTAATTACCAAAAAAGATAATAAATTGTATTTTTTACTGTTACTGCGACTGTGCCGGACTTTTTTTTCTGACAATATTTTGCAAGGCAAAGACGTTTTGAATTTTGAAGGGCTTGATCATTTTCCTATCCTCTTCAAAGAAAGTCATTAATTAAAGTTGTAAAAAGTCTGCGCTATGCAAAACTTTTCCTTTTTTGTTCATCGTAGACCAGCGAACAACAGTTACAAAACAACAATAAATAACAAATTAACACTTAACAAAAAATAAAAAATACGTGTGGCACTCGGGGACTGGCGCGGTAAAGCTATTGCATAGCATTTTCTAGTCAGACGCACACAAACACCGTGCCGAAGTCTGCCGAACTGAAACGACGGTGTTAGGTTTATTTTCGTTACGGAATTTCTTGATTCGGTCGCCGCGCTCAAAGCCCGCGATAAAAGCTATGCAATAGCTTAAAAAAACAACTTAACAAAAGTTTGAACAAACACGGTAGTAATAATCGCGAGCGGTATTAATCGTTAATAGCTGGAAGCCGTGGCCTGACGTCAATATGTTATGTAGCGTAGATATTTATTGTTAGAAAATATGTCAGTGTCGAAGGATAACTTATTTTCTTGAATAATAAAATAAATAAAACATTCGATTTCTGGCAGCCAATTGGCAATATCGCATGGGAAAGAATAATAATAATTAATGTCGAACCGAATAAGTGTGTAGCACGGATGTCATCTTTAAATCAAGAGTGAATAGCCATCTTCTAGGCAAGCGCGCACCATCTTAGGCAGCATCTTCACTTACCATCAGGTGAGATCGTAGTCTAGAGCTAGTCTATAATATATTTAAAAAAATTTAAGTGGCACTCGGGGACTGCTGCGGTAAAGCTATTGTGCAATTATAATATTTATGCAATATTTTTTTTTGCATGATAAAAATTATGCAAAAAAATTAAAAACAAACAAACAAGAAAAGCGAACTGTCACTACTTCGCGAGTGAGATTCGAACCTGCGACATCATCCAAAGAAAGCGGCCGCTCGCTCACTGCGCCAAATAGAGCTACTTGAGAATCTCTAAAATGTTGAACGCTTACTGAACGACGGTGTTAGGTTTTTTTTTCGTTACGGAATTTCTTGATTCGGTCGCCGCGCTCAAACTGTTTGTCCTAGTTCAAAGCCCGCGATAAAAGCTATGCAATAGCTTAAAAAAAGTCATCACTGGCAACTCGCTCTGTTCTACGCACTGACGTATCTTGGACTAGAAGTCATTTTGAGGCATTTGGCTGGTTTTGTTAATTTTTGTCTCTTTTAACAAACATGTCTGGCTCATTGTCAACATGAATAGACAAGCTCGTTCGGGTAAAAAGGTTTAAGGTTTTAGATAGTCAGGCGTTAAAAGAGATTTCGATTTTTCTAGCCTTTCAAAAGGTCTATTGAATTTGTGAATGCGTGTCAAAAACACGACTGAAAATATCTGAAAATGCATGAAACTGATGTGGGCTTTAGTAGTAAAAAACATTAGTCTTTGCCATAGATAAAACGAACTTTTCAGTTGAATACCCACCTTAATACATGTGTATGTTAAATGTGTAGGTCTCTATCAACCAGTAGGTAATGTCGATAATTTGATAAGGCTCCTTTAAATAACAATTTGATATTGCTAGTGAATTGTAGATACATTTTTCGAAATCCTGCGGGAATCTTTTGAACTCAAAAATATGAACACCCATCCATTTACCGACTTGTGCCAACGACGCTTAACCTGTACAGTGAATATGCTATTACGTCTTTTCACTATGCAAAATTCGTCACTGCTAGAAAATTCTAGTCTAGAATGAAAAATCTAGCTTTCGTGTTTTCAGGGCTAGACAAGTTTTGCTATGGCACTGAAGATCCCTTTTGTACCATCGCAAAGAAAATTGTCATATCTATTTTTCCTTCGTCGTCTCAACCGAAACATGTCCACTTCTGGACAAAAGTCTCTCTCGGTGGCTCAAGCAACGGTATGGATGCTTGCTAAGCATGCTAGTTAAACGTAAGAATTTTAGCAAGAAGCTCCTCCATATAGTCCGTCTGTTTGTTCGTCCATCTGTCAGCGCCGGGCAGTATTTCCTAAACCGTACCTATAGACAGAGTTAAAATTTGCCGCTATAACAAAAAATTGTAAAAATAAAATAAAATTGAAAAATACATGGAAAAGTAGTCGTGTGTGTCAAAGTGAAAAATAAAATTTTATTTTTTTACCCTGGCACGTGGGGTGTCATTGTCTAGAGCCTTTAGTTAATATCATTGCAAATACCATTCGTCTATGTCTAGAGTTCAATAAGTTGAGTTAAAATTTATTTTTTATTATTTTTGAGCTACAAAAATGAAAAAAATGGGGGGCCGCCAAAGTTATCGGTTTTAGACCACTTTTGTTACGGGGTCTATCCAAAAATTATAATAATGCAAATAAAGAAGTCGATCGAAAATGAACTAGTTCGGAATTTAAAATTTCGGTATATTATACTGTATAGTGTATTTAAAGGTGGTTATTCAGTACTAGCCCGGAGTTAGGAAGTGGCGGTAAATCACCCCCGTGCCTCGGAGAGCACGTAAAGTTGGTTCCACGCCTTATCTCTCTCCGGTCGTGTCAGATTCCCGTCCCATCGGACTATGAGAGTGAGGGAATAGAAGCTGCAGTACACTTCAGTTGAATAAAGTGAGTGTTCGGACCTCCATATCCGTACGCATACATCGATGACTTGCTTACTCATAAGCAAGCTAATCACGTTTCAAAAGTAGGCTTTAATTTAGACTTCATAGCCCATTTCAACGTTAACGTCTATAATTAGACCTAGGACTAATTAAGCGTTTGTTTGCGACCTTGGTAGCCCGAACCGTTGTTTCCCAAACTTTGAGGATTTGATACCCTTTTCAAATGATGTAAATTAGTTTGGAGTAACATCATGGAATAGAATTAAACAAACAAATGGGGTCAGTTCTTTTGCGTAAATCCTTATTCTATTTTAAGATATTTACAAATTTTGTATCTAGTCATCTTAATCACTACATAAATATATATTTGACGACCTCGCTGGCGCAATGGTGGACTAATTATTTGGGAATTAATAATTTGTGAATTGTCTCTGGTCTTTTCTGGTGGGAGGCTTTGGTCGTGGCTAGTTACCACCCTACCGTCAAAGACGTGCCGCCAAGCGATTAAGCGTTCCGGCACGGCAATGAACACTGCCATACCCCTTCCAAGTTAGTCCGCTACCATGTTAGACTGGATGCCCACTTACTATCAGGTGAGATCGCAGTCAAGGACTACCTCAACGTCGAATTTAAAAAAAAAAACTAGTTTCGGACAGGAGTCCCTAGTAGAGACTTCTGCACACTTTCATTGTCTTATTTTGCTTTTATCATCGTGCAATTTAAGTCGATAAAAATTTTTCTCTGAAACCAAGGTGGCTTATGTTTAACGTGATCATCAGAAATAGTTTATTTTATTTTATTCGATGACAAGATAGTCCTTGACTGCGATCTCACCTGATGGTAAGTTACGACTGACGATGCAGTCTAAGATGGTAGCAGGCTAACTTGCAAGGGGTATGGCAGTGAACCTTCAACCCATACCCCTAATCGGTTTCTACACGCCATCGTGCCGGAACGCTAAATCGCTTGGCGGCACGTTTTTGACGGTAGGGTGGTAACTAGCCACGGCCAAAGCCTCCCACCAGAATAGACCAGAGATAATTTGGAAATTATAAATTCCCAAATTGACCCCGCCGGGAATCGAACCCGAGACCTCCCAGTTATAAGACCATAGCGCTCATCACTGCGACAGGGTGGTCGTCAAAAAAGTAAATGATCACCAATATAATTAGTAAATGACTACCAAAATTTTAATATAATTATTCTAATTTTAATCTTACACTCGTGCGCTGTAGACTTGGATAGACTAAGCTTGGATACATAAAAAAAAGATCAATTTCAAAAATCTAACTCCACGTGGACCAAGTCCCGGGGAAAAGGACGGTAAAATATTAATATAATATCTATATATATAAAAGAAAGTGGTGTTAGTTACACTATTTATAACTCAAGAACGGATGAACCGATATGGCTCAAAATTGGTGGAGAGGTCGCTTAGAACCAGGAGACGGACATAGGATACTTTTTATCCCGTTCGACCGCGTTTCCGTCAAGTCAATATAAAACCTGGTGTAACAAAAATGCATCTGACATGGAATAAAAAAACGAAAATTACAGTTTAAGAACAAAACGTAAATGACAGCTAAACGTAATTTTGTATTTGGTTAATTATGGTAAAAACAATTATAAAAATTATAGTTTAACGTAATTGATAATATCATCAGTAATATGTTTTCTCTTTGAATCATCATTAACAATGCCGCGAGCAAGACGATCAAATGTTTCCTGCTACAAAGCTACGGATTGACGTGATTTATTGGATAGGTATAGTTGAGAACCTGGAGGGGTGACAAAGATTTCCCGCGGGATGTTATGAACTAAATCCACGCAGACGAAGTCGCGGGCATCAGCTAGTTATAGATAAAAGACATAATCACAAATTTATTACATGGCATACATGCTAATATGATTTAAGTGTATTATTTAAAACAACATCGTGTATCCGCCTTCATATTGAAACAAGGCATGAAAATACGCTTTTCGGATTTACAATATTTAGATTAAGATAAAACATGTACGAACGCTTTGTATCGTCCCTCCCTCCTTTTGGGGGGGGGGTGATTTCACCCCCCGGGGGGTGGCATCGCCCGCTTTGAGAGGCACTGGCTTTAACCTAAGAGTTGTTGTATATTTTAAGAATCATTAACTTTTTCATTAGTGTATCCCTATTTTATTTTATATTATCCTCTAGAGGGCACTTGTGATCCTTTCGTTGTTTTATTGTTACTGGATTATTTTCCCTACATTTTATGAAACAACTTTTGTCGATCTGTGCGCAACTAATCTTAGAAAGGTGTGATTTTTTGACGTGATAACGTCTTATAAATCGATGAACACCGGCTGCACACACGGAAAAGTGTCACGTTCCGCCTTAGCCTGCGCGTGCAAGCGAGAGTGCGGAACAAGCGACAGAGAGGCACGATCGGCCCAAGCGTTGGCTTGTGACTATAGCCCGCCAGTCATAATTGTAATTTTCAATTAATTCCTTCTTTGTATTGTACAAAATAATGATAATTCAGTGATAGTAACTCAATTCAATTCATAAAAGTATAAAATTTTTCATCAATGTTTCTTTATGACATTATCACGTAAACCGACTTTACAGACAACCAATTTTTTATACAAGTTTATTATAATGTTGCCGTTGTTGATGTTTATCTGTTCACTCCTCTCAGCGAAGGTTGCCTAGTAGAGATTGCCCTGATACCAATAAGGTCGCCTTTGCATGCGTAGTTTTAAATGTTTTGTATGTTTTGGTTCTCTTTCTTGTGTACAAAAGTCTTTATCTATATCTATGTACGGTTTATATTAGGTTTATTATTTTACTAGCTGATGCCCGCGACTTCGTCTGCGTGAACTTAGCCTTTAAAATGCCTTGGGAACTCTGACTTTGCGGGACAAAAAGTAGCCTGTCACTCTCCGTCCTCAACTATAGGTACCCCTGCAAAAAATCACTTCGATCCGTAGCTCTGTTGAGGCGTGATTGAAGGACAAACCAACGCACTTTCGCAGTTTTAATATTTCACCATATAAAGTGTAAGTGCATATAGTCAACGTGGTTTTTAGGGTTCCAACGGGACTCTATTACTAAGCCTCCGCTGTCTGTCCGTCCGTCTGTCAGCGGCCTGTATCTCGTAAACCGTAATAGACAGTTGAAATTTTCACATATTTTGTATTTCTATTGCCGCTATAACAACAAATAATAAAAATTAAATTAAATTAAAAAAAAATTAAATTAAAATATTTCCATGTACCCATGGATTTTTTTTTAACGGAACCCTAAAAGAGCGAGGACCGACTCGCAATTGCCTGATTTTTTTTACACAGGTAAAGTTGACGACCTGGAAAATAACACAGGCTACTTTTTGTCCCGGGAGCATACATTTAAACGCCCGCGCCACTACAAAGTATATAATTTATTGTAGATTTTTTAAAAACGCTCGACTGATTTCTATAAAATTTAAATGGGACCACCTGGGAAGTGAAACCACCCTTTGAAACAGAAAAAGAATTTTCCAAATCGGTTCAGGCGTCTTCGAGTAATCGGTGAACATACATAAAAAAGTTTCCGTTGAATTGAGATCCTCCTCCCTTTTTTGAAGTCGGTTAAAGTAATAATAAAAATTATTTCAAAAACGAATTTATGGAGTATAACAGTCTAAATAGTTCAACCCCTATCTCAGAGAACATACATCCATCCATCCGTATACGACATCTATACAAACATACATCCGTATACATCCATCACAAACTTTCACATTAATAATATTAGTGGGATAATATGAGTAATAATAAGTAGGATAGGATATAATTAAAGTATTTATTGTTAGTAGGAGGAGGATACAAACATACATAAATACATTGCATACACACATACAGTAGTAGTAGATATGTGTGTATGTATGTTCGCATACATGCATGCCTACATACATACATTCATACATGCATACATGCAAACATGCACACATGTATACATGCATACATACATACATGCATACATGCATACATGCATTCCATACATACACACATACATACATACATTCATTCATACATATATACATACATACATTCATACATACCTACTACTACAGAATGTGTGTATGTATGTCACTTTTCAGGCCCTTAACTTTACCTGCGCTAAAAAATAATCTAAAACTTCAACCTAAAACTCCGTTGGCGCATAATTGAAGGATAAGTATGTGAAAGTAACATACGAATATCCCGCGGGAACTGTTTGTTTTCCTGGGATTAAAAGTAGCCTTTGTCACTTTTCAAGTCCTCAACTATGCCTATCCAATAAACCACGTCAATCTGTAACTCCGTTGGCGCCTAATTTAAGGATAAATATGTGAAAAGTAGAACACTAATATCCCGCGGGAATTGTTTGCTTTCCCAGGATAAAAAGTAGCCTTTGTCACTTTTCAAGTCATCAACTATGCCAATCCAAAAAACCCACGTCAATCTGTTACTCCATTGGCGCATAATTGAAAGATAAATGTGTGGAAAGTAGTATACTAATATGCCGCAGGAACCGTTTGTTTTCCCGAGATAAAAAGTAGCCTTTGTCATTTTTCAGGCTCTTAACTTTACCTGTGCAAAAAAATCACGTTAATCTAAATCTCCATTGCGCGTATTTTGAAGGACAAATGCGTAAAAAATAGCGATGCTATCCCACAGGAACTGTTTGCTTTTCCGGGATAAAAAGTAGCCTATGTGCTATTCCAGACTATATTCTATGTCTGTGCCAAATTTCAGCAAAATCGGTTCATTCGTTGTCGCGTTAAAGAGTAACAAACATCCATCCATCCATCCATCGATCCAAACATCCATCCTCACAAACTTTCGCATTTATAATATTAATAGGAATATTAGGATAGGATAGGATCTACACATGATCAGTCATTATAATATCTAGCAATGTACTCACTATGACTGGACAAATCGATACCTTGTAGGCTTGTACTATTTGTATAATTTATTTCGTAATCCATCCCTAATCCCTAAGAAATTTTCTATTGATAATGAAAAACTTCAATAACTGTGTTTATCCTACTTGATTGTTGAATTGGAATTTTTTACTTATTCTCGATGCTGCGGATAATGTAAGCGTGATTTAAGTACAATCAGCGCCATCTATCAGTGGTTTTTCAAAATTCCGCGGGAACCTTGGATTTTTCCGGGATAATTTGTAGCCTATGTGTTATTCCAGGGTATAATCTATCTCCATTCCAAATTTCAGCCAAATCCATCCAGTAGTTTTTGCGTGAAGGAGGAACAAACATACACACAAACTTTCGCCTTTATAATATTAGTATTATTATAAAAGTTCAGTGTCAATTATGGTATTATTGTAACTTACCTTTTATTCTCATCCGACTTCAAAAAAGGAGGTTATCAATTCGACACGTATGTATGAAATAGTATTGGAGCTGCAAAATATTCACATAATATTATGATAAATTATTAGGGCTTCCAAACAAATATTTTATAGTTGTATGTATGTTTGTCCACGCATTTCTCCGAAACTATTAATTGGACTGTGATCAATCTTTTTTATTTGCTTACATTTACTTCAAATTAGGGAACAGTAGAGGTTTCATCAAAATCGGTTTAGTAGTTTTCAAGAAATGGACACTTTTCCATTTTCAGTCATTCTTTATTTAGGTATATTGAAGTCGGTTTAATTTTGAATAGAATCAAGCGTTGCTTTGCGGAATTCCATGATATTTAAAGAACAATTAATATTCCTTTGCTATAATCCGCCAAACAGAATAAATCTTTTTCCACAATTCGTAATTGCAAAGTAGACTCTGCAATTATGAATTGTGGAGTCAACATCTGAAGATGCTCCGATATTGGAGCGAAACTTCCGCCGAATGTTAAAACATTTATTCTGTTTGGCGGATTATAGCAAAGGAATATTATTTTTAAACTATTGCATAGCTTTTATGGCGGGCTTTGGACTAGGACGCCGCGCTCAAACTAGGACAAACAGTTTGAGCGCGGCGACCGAATCAAGAAATTCCGTAACGAAAATAAACCTAACACCGTCGTTCAGTAAGCGTTCAACATTTTAGAGGTTCACAAGTAGCTCTGTTTGGCGCAGTGGGCGAGCAGCCGCTTTCTTTACCGAATCTCACTCGCGAAGTAGTGACAGTGCGCTTTTCTTATTTGTTTGTTTTTTAATTATTTTTTTGCATAATTTTTTATTATGCAAAAAAAATACTGCATAAATATTATAATTGCATAAGTTGATAAAAAATGCTATGCAATAGCTTTACCACGGCAGTCCCCGAGTGCCACTTAATTTTTTTTTTTCTTTAAATATCCCTTTAAATCCTAATTTATAGCTTGTTGGACATTCACAAACACACCCAGTTTGTGTAATCATCGAATTAGTCAATTGGTTGGATAATCGTAGATCGTTTTGAAATTTGGATGCTGTATGGACTGTTCGGCCATAACAGATTAGCTTTTAATTGATTGTATATCGAGTTAATTTGGTTTGACTGAACATTTTCGTAAATCAAACAAACACTTTGGGAGGTCCATTAGTTCTTTGATCCATAAGTATATGCCCTTTCTTCTCTTCCTTTTTATCAACCGATAGACGTCCTCTGCTGGATAAAGGTGTCTTGTACGGACTTCCACAGGCCTCGGTCTTGCACTACCTGTATCCAGCGACTCGTTTGATGTCGTCGGCCCACCTAGTAGGGGGTCTGTCAACACTGTGCTTCCCGGCACGGGATCGCCTCTCCAGCACCTTGGGACCCCAACGGCCATCAGCTCTTAGAACTATGTGCCTCACCCATTGCCAATTTATCATTGCAACTCGATAAATTGTTTTAACGACCTCCCTGGCGCAGTGGTGAGCGCTGTGGTCTTATAACTGGGAGGTCTTGGGTTCGATTACCGGAGGGGTCTATTTGGGAATTTATAATTTCTGAATTGTATCTGATTTGGTCTGGTCTGGCTTTGGCCGTGTCTAGTTACCACCCTACTGCCAAAGACGTGCCGCCAAGCGATTTAGCGTTCCGGCACGATGGCGTGTAGAAACCGATTAGGGGTATGGGTTGAATGTTTACTGCCATAACCCTTCCAAGTTAGCCCGCTACCATCTTAGACTGCATCGTCACTTACCATCAGATGAGATCGCAGACAAGGATATGTATTGTCATGAATTAAAAAAAAAGTTGTGTCAGTAACACTGGTTTTCCTATAGATTCCCATATTCCTGAAATAACCCTGCGGCGATACTCCAGCGCCCACTGAATGACCCTGACCCTTCTTCCATTATTATTACTCACTCATAAAATCCCGTGGGAACCCACAGTTTTTCCGGCATAAAAGGTACCATATGTCTCCAAATCCTCAACTATACCTATGCAAAAAATCACGTCGATCCGTAGCTTGTTTGCTGCATGATTTGTTAACAAAGACACTTTCGCATTCGTAAGTAAGGATAATACAAATCAGTGAAAATTATGAAATATAAAAGCTATTTTTAACCACTTAATAACGCGTTGAAACGTTTCGAGGAAATATTAAAAAACGCTATCGCGAACAAAGCAGGCGCAGCGTCGCAAATGAAATAAAAATTAAAAGAAAATCAACAAAAAAACGCTGAAGCACTTTTGTGCGCCGATGTACCTGGATTTTCGCTGCCAACCCAGGCGTTACTTTTAATCTCGAATATTGCTATGACAGTATGAATGTAGCCCGTTTCTATCCCTTTCCCTTTTATAGCAAAATATACCTGTTAATCTCGTATCTCTTTCACTCTTACATTGTAAAGTCATGTACACAAAAAGTGCGAATGTACCCTGTTGCTATTCCTTTCGCTTTTATAGGGGTTATTCCTTTCTGTCCGCCAATTCACATTGGGCCAGCGCGCTGGACTATGGCCTATAACCCTTCTCTGAGAGGAGACCTCGCTCAGTAGTGAGCCGATGATGGGTTGATAATGATGATGATGATGATGATGATGATTCCTTTCTGTCCCCCTGATTTGTCCCCTCAGGGGGAAACATAGGAATAAAAATTCCGATCTGTCCCCCTACTAGCGACAGGGTGACAGATCGAACTTTTTTATTCCTATCTGTCCCCCTAAGAATAGCAATATGTACCTTTTAATCTTGCATCACTTTCACTCTTATGTTGTAAAGTCATATTATAAAGAAGTACGAAATGTACACTGTTGCTGTCCTATTCTCTTTTATTAGCTCCCGACAAAAGGGTGCGTCAAACTTATAACATCTTGTTATACCTTACCTGTGTGTCTGTGTGTCATGTGTCTGTCTGTTCCCTCGTAGCTCCTGTAGCAAAACTAGTTTTTGCCCGCGATTTCACCCGCGAGTTAGATGTGCTCAAAGTAGCTATCACAATATTATAGTCATGAAAAAAAAATTGATTCGATTTGTGTAGGTGTTACTCTTCGACTACGATTTAGGAAATGTTTAATTAATCGAAGCAATTTTCCGGAAAATTAATCGTGACCAATGCTTGGTCTTTAATTTACATAAAAGATTAAGCTTAATAATTAAGACTCTCATAAAAATTGCTTAGCTTCAACTTAACTGCGGAAAAGAGATCAAAAGACAAAGCCCCCTTTGTGGGTGAGGTCATTGAACTATTCAATCATCATCATTTCATTTTTCAACCCACAAAATTTTTAGACTTCAATTAACCCCCATGTATAAAAAATATTCTTACTATAACGTTGTAAATGCGAAAGTGTACCTATTTAGTTGTTGGTTTGTCCTTCAATCACGTAGCAACGGAGCAACCGGTTCGACATGAATTTTTGTAGGTATGGGTTGAGGACCTGTACAGTTACTTACGCTATTTTTAGTCAGATGAGTGACTTGCTGAGGTGATTGAAGGACAAATCAACAAACACGCTTTCCCTGTAATATTAGTAAGAATGCAGATTACTTATTTTTTGGCCTGACCCGGGAATCGAACCTGGGAATACGTTGCACAATCCAATATAAGCCTCAATAGCCCAACGGTTAAACTGAAAGGTCGCAAGTTCGAATCCCACCCGTTGCACTATTGTCATACCCACTCCTAACACAAGCTTTCCGCTTATTTGGAGGGGAGAGGAGGATATGAGTCAACTTCAACTTGGCTGATATTCTTTAAAAAATAAAAAAAACATGCTAACCACGAGACCAACTAGACAGTCAAAAAGATCTAGGTACGTATTTAGCACGCGTCTAGTTTGGAAATAACAATTTCATTTGCTACAGTTGTACAATCGAACCGTCAAATAATCAATTCGATACCTAACAGATACCTAAATAGTCACGCGATTCTCGGATTTCACTAATTGTTATCGAATTACCTCTAGCTGACTAGTGCTGTGCTGTTTGAATGAACCTTGCACTGATTCAATTTATGTTTAACTGCATTTTTAAGCTATTGCACAGCTTTTATCGCGGGCTTTGAACTAGGACAAACAGTTTGAGCGCAGCGACCGAATCAAGAAATTCCGTAACGAAAAAAACCTAACACCGTCGTTCAGTAAGCGTTCAACATTTTAGACGTTCACAAGTAGCTCTGTTCGGCGCAGTGGGCGAGCGGCCGCTTTCTTTACCGTACGGTGTATGATGTCGCAGGTTCGAATCTCACTCGCGAAGTAGTGACAGTTCGCTTTTCTTGTTTGTTTGTTTGTTTTTTAATTTTTTTTTGCATAATTTTTATTATGAAAAAAAAATATTGCATAAATATTATAATTGCATAAGTTGATAAAAAATGCTATGCAATAGCTTTACCGCGGCAGTCCCCGAGTGCCACTTAATTTTTTGTTTCATTCATTAGGTAAATCGGTCCGGAAAATTCATTGCAGAACAAGATAGCTTTTCATTGTGTTATATATATTTAAATATTTCATCATCATCATCAGCAGCAGCCCATCAACGTCTGTGCTATCCATATTCATTCGTCAACATCCAGTTGTCAAAGCTAGATAAATGGAATTTGGACAGCGCCGTTTCGTTTTATGACGTAGACTCACACGAAAATTATTTTTTCATGAACAATTTTAGTTAAGAGCCTATGCGTCATCATCAGCAACCCATCAACGGCTCATTACTGAGCGCAGGTCTCCTCAAAGAAGGGTTATATGCCATAGTCCACCACGCTGGCCCAATGTGAATTGGCAGACTTCACACACCTTTGAGAACATTATGAAGAACTCTCAGGTGTGCAGGTTTCCACACGATGTTTTACTTCAGTGTTGAAGCTTGTGATATTTAATTTCATAAGCGCACATAACTTCGAAAAGCCAGAGGTGCGTGCTCGGGATCGAACCTGCGACCCCCTGAATAGGAGGCTGCAGTACTAACCATTAGAAGAACTCACAGGCATGCATGGTGCAGGTCTCCTCACGATCTTTTCCTTCTCAGTTAAAGCAAGTGATATAATTAATAGCTTAAAACGAACTTAATTCCGAAAAGTCAAAGATGCGTGTCCGGAATCGAACCCGGCCCTCCAACAAAGGAAGCCGAAGCGGTGATAGCGTAGTGGTTAAAAAAATACGTTAATACAAATTAAATGTAATTTCCAGTGTCATATCCTAACTCCGAATCAGAATCAAAAATGAGTTCCGTAGAAGTACCAGTAGCTATAGCTCCTAGTGACGCTGAAGTGATAACGGGCGGAGCATGTATTTGGAGGAACTAAGATTTTTTAAGCTATTGCACAGCTTTTATCGCGGGCTTTGAACTAGGACAAACAGTTTGAGCGCGGCGATCGAATCAAGAAATTCCGTAACGAAAATAAACCTAACACCGTCGTTCAGTAAGCGTTCAACATTTTAGAGGTTCACAAGTAGCTCTGTTTGGCGCAGTGGGCGAGCGGCCGCTTTCTTTACCGTATGGTGTATGATGTCGCAGGTTGGAATCTCACTCGCGAAGCAGTGAAAGTGCGGTTTTCTTGTTTGTTTGTTTCTTATTATGCAAAAAAAATATTGCATAAATATTATAATTGCATAAGTTGATAAAAAATGCTATGCAATAGCTTTACCGCGGCAGTCCCCGAGTGCCACATGTATTTTTTTTATATGAATAGCAAGTGAACAGATGGGTCACCTGATGTTAAGTGATTACCGCCACCCATGAACATCTATAGCACCAGAGGCACTACCAATACGTGTTGCCGGCTTTTCAGGAATTTTTTGATCCGCCCCTTGAATAACCCCATGTTGTAATGAAGTGGGAACACCGTCGAAGGGAGTTGGTTCCACAGTTTGGTAGTGCGTGGAAAAAAGTTCTGGCGCAGCGGACGGTCGAAGTGCTCCAGGCACCCAGAGTTGATACCTACTACGGTGCTTCATCATCATCATCATCAATAGCCTATAACAGTCCACTGCTGGACTAAAGGCCTCTCCCAAGGGGAGGGTTTGCCCATAATCACCACGCGGGGCAGACGGGTTGGTGATCGCAGTAGATGGTAGTAGTAGCACAGAGGACGCTGCTGCCCGTTCTCCGTTATATACCCTTAGTCGCCTCGTACGACACCCGCGGGAAGAGGAGGGGTGGTGACAACTGTATTCTGTAGCCTTGGATAGTTAACTATAACGGACCTCTGTTTGCGAGCTTCTTCATACATCTACAGCCAACGCCCCAAGCGGAAACATTGGGAACTAAAAGTGTCCGAGTAGTTCCCAGTATGAGCGTGTATAGTTAAAACGCATGACGTCACTATCGTGAATTAAAAACGTCTTCGTACAAAAATACGGATAGTATCGCTATTTGGCAGTATGAGTAATATGTTTGACAACTCACAACCCGTAAATGACGTCATTTACGACTGTAAACGTGATACGATAGGTGAGTAGCAATTCACCGAAAATATTCCGTGAGAGCTTGGTGATATACAATCGAAATGTTGAAAAATAATTATTTGAGGAGTTCCCTGACCCACGGAAGCTTGAAGAATGATCACGTAGGCTCTGCAAGATAGCCTCCGAGACGAGGAGGAGTAACAATTGTCTCAGAGGCGATATTTGTGTTGTGCATCTCGGATGAAATATTAATTTGTCCAGGAACTCCTAACCGGTCTCTGAGTGCTTGAAATTGTGCTTCAAATAAACCTTTACAAAGTGATAGTCAAGTAATCTTCCACTGTTAAGAAAGAGTAAGTATACTCTAATAAGCAACCTCATATTATGTTCACAAAAAGTACCTAGGTACCTATCATTATTCACTGGAGAGTTGGAGACTGAGTGTTCGATGGTTGGTTTATTCAAAGACCGGAGACGAAGGTAGGTAACCCGTAGGTAATTCATTTGGCATAAGTGTACACAAATACGTCAGATACCTAGATCAGTACCTATTCTATGTTGTATTATTTTGGCCTCAAGGACTACGGGCCTAGGTACCACACGGCAAGGTGCACTAAGGTGCTTCAGCCCGTGATAATTTCCATAAGATAAGGCTAAACAGACGGAATTCTACGGTTTGATTTTGAAAGGAACCCACTCAAGCTTAGCACAATAAGCAGCTCGCGAACAAAACTCGATGTGTTAGCCGCAAGTTGAAGAGCATATTTACATTTTAAAAATCCAAGGCCCGCATAAAAGACAAGCGAATATCCGAGGCGCGAACTAAAATATTTATAAAATGAAAGAAAGACACGAGAAAGCGCGAGGCAAAAAGAAAATGCATTTTCCACACGAAAAATAAACATTGAGTCGACCTCTCTCTTTGTGGATGCGGAAGCGACCGACAAGATGTTATGTTAAAATTTAACTCTTATACTACAAAAGAGCTTTTTTATTCGATGATAACTGATAATGCGATCTCATCTGATGGTAAGTGGCGATGCAGTTTAAGAAGGTAACGGACTAACTTGGAAGGGGTATGGCAGTTTACATTAAACCCATAATTTTTACTTAAAACCCACTTAATTGCGAGAAGTCAGAGGTGCATTGCGGTGAATGCCTGGTATAGGAACCCCGGATCCCCGAAAAGTAGGCCGAAGTAACCTTACCACTAGACTATCGAAGCTATAAATTCGATTTAAACCAAATGAATTGGTCAAAACATGTCATAATAAAGTACTATCACTATCAATTCCTAAACGACAAAACCTTAGTCTCCATAATGGTCTAAATGTCTTAAAAACCATCTCTGTAGAAGTAAACTAAAAGTCCGTCGCTAGATTTAAACCACATATCCGAAAGTGAAGCTAAATAAAACTGTTAACACAAAAAAAGAGGGGAAAAGAACGCAATCACTATCATTAACTGGTAACATTGATTATGAACACAAAAAGTCGCCCATTTACCCAATTTCACGGCGCGTTGGTGTAATCGGGCAACACTGAATAACTTAGCGCGTGCGATATGCCATTTAGCTGAGCAGCGGGGCGAAACTTTATGGCCATATCGACCATATTTTTATAACTAGCTTTTACTCGCGACATTTCTTTTTACTCACGATAGAACGGAGACAATATTCATAGTTTTTTTCTACGAAAAGTGTTTCCGTGCTTGTTTTTGTTACAATTTCTTTGAGCCAATTTTAATGCGATTTTTGAAGTAAGTATTGCTAAAGTAGCACTTTTAGGTTGATTCCTATATTGTTTTATCTACTCCAGCATCGAAAAGTTCCAATTTCGAATTTGACAGCTGAATCGAAATAAAATCACCTTTTCCGGTTCTGCTTCTCATTTCGTTTTTATCTTTATAAAAGAGGATACCTAAAGCTAAGAGGGCTTTCATATAAATGTATTTAAGTTGGTACCCAATCCACTCTATGGTTGGTACTGCCACTCAATATTAATAACAAACCTAAAAAAAAAATTTAAAAAAAAGCTAATCACATCAAAAGTGTCTAGGGATCAAGGATTTTTATGCGGATTTCTTGAGATTGAGAATTGGCTTTGTAATAATTTTATAAATTTATATGGATCCTTTTTGGTGCATTTCATAATTTGAATCAGGAACTGTCAATCAAATTCGAGTAAAAGATGAAAATCAGCTGTCAATATTTTTCCTATAAAAACATACAACGCATTGAAGACATTATTAGTGCTACTGTTTCCCTACTACTGATTAAAACCAACGTTATTATGGAGCGGCGACTTCATTTAAGCAGGGAAGAAATGCTCAGAGCCGTGGGAATGATAGAAGCTGGTTCCCGGCAACGTACTGTGGCTTTAGCTCTGAATACAAGTCAGAGTGTTATCAGTCGACTTTGGACACGTTACCGAAGCACTGGTACCGTGGCTGAGCGCCATGGAGGACGGTATCGCTGCACCACACGGAGACAAGACCGATACATTCAAATCTTAACTCGAAGAGCTCCAACAATAACCGCCATGATGTTAGCCGTGAGGCTTCATCACTCTTCAGGGAACTTAATTAGCGACCAAACAGTCAGAAACCGCTTGCATGAAGTGAACCTTCATTCCCGAAGACCGCTACGGGTACCACCTATAGCAATGCACAATCGTAGGATTCGATATCAATGGGCTCTTGAACACAGAAATTGGGCAGAAGAACAATGGCGTTTCGTGTGCTTTTCTGATGAGTCTCGTTTTGGTATGAGACCGGATACAAGACGTATACGACACTGGAGAACCCCTGGACGCCAACAGCGATTAAAATCCTGCCAGGAAGTCCATCCTTATAGTGGTGGAACCATCATGGTATGGGCGGGTATTTGGATCGGCGGAAGAACTGAGTTGATTTGGATCAGAGGCAACCTCAACGCTCAAATTTATGCTGAGACGATTGTATCAGACGTCATCGTTCCTCTACAAGTGCAAATCGGTCCCTTATTTCAGTTAATGCATGATAATGCACGACCGCACACCGCAAGAGTTGTAAGACAGACTCTCGCCGCAGCTAACATCAATGTCCTGCCCTGGCCTGCTCAGTCGCCAGACTTGAACCCGATTGAGCATGCATGGGATATGCTACAGAGAAGAGCTCTGCCGAATATGGAGGGTATCCAGTGGCAAGAAGACCTTTTTTTGTTGTTGCAACGAACATGGGCGGCCATTCCACAGCGTGATTTGGATGAACTCATTTTGAGTATGCCAAACCGATGTTCTTGTGTTGTTAGTGTTCGCGGTAGAAACACGGATTATTAATTGTTTAAGTTACCCAATAAAATTTTAAAGAAAACTGTTATTTCAGTCTTTTTTTCGAACTTTAATGTTAGTGGTTCAAATGTCAAAAATCCCTTTATTAGGAAAATGGCAAATTTCTTTATTAATGCAAAGGTGACTCGGTTTATCGTTACTGTGACAAACGAAAACACTTTATTTGATGAATCCTTAAAGAAAATTTTAATTAATATCAATCAGGAGAAAAGTTATTGCAAAAATATATGTTGATCCCTAGACACTTTTGATGTGTGTATTATTAAAATGACCCTCATAACAGTGCAGTTGCAGAAATAGCTATTACGGTTTTAGAACCCAAGATCATTAGTTTTTTTTCACTTTTTAGTTTGACATTATCATATTCCTGAAAACTACTGGGCTAACTTTAAAATCCCTTTTTCATTAGGTACTACATTATCAATCGATAAGTGCACATAGGTCTGTCATATTGATTTTCACACAAGTCTCTTGTGCCGCTTGTATCCAGTGGTTCCGACACTCGACTCGTCGGGTACCTTAGTTGTGGATCTGCCAACACTGCGCTTTCTGGTGCGTAGTCGCCACTCTCCTTGGGACCTCAACAAACACTTTTCTACCTCCTAATTTTGTCCCATTTCAATTCTTCATCAACCGATAGACGTCCACTGCTGGACAAAGGTCTCTTGTATGGACTTCCACAGGCCTCGGTCTTGGGCCGCCTGGATCCAGCGGCTCCCTGCGACTCGTTTGATGTCATCGGTCCACCTGGTGGGGGGTCTGCCAACACTACGCTTCCCAGTGCGGGGTCGTCACTGCAGCACCTTAGGACCCCAACGACCATCAGCTCTTCGAACTATGTGCTCCGCCCATTTCCACTTCAGTTTCGCGACTCGCTGAGCTATGTCGGTGACTCTGGTTCTCCTACGGATCTCCTCATTTCTGATTCGATCCCGAAGGGACACTCTGAGCATAGCTCTCTCCATCGACCGCTGAGTGGTCCTGAGCCATTTCAATTAAGTCCTGATAACTATATGGAAAAGTGATAATACGCTTCTAATAAGACGCATTACCGTAAGTCCACTATTATGTGAAACAAAATGCTGATATTATCGCGGCACACGTTTTCTCGCTCCGTTGCGTGCCCAACTGGCATATCGCACGCGTTAAACAATTCAGTTTTACCTGATGTTTATCTATCTGCCGGCAAATAGCGAAAAATATATGTGATTTTAATGACTTAATGAGTGTTTACTGTGGCTGGTTGGTTTGAGGGACACCGCATATTAGTGGATAATGGATTGCGCTGTTTAAGCTTCGCTGACCCAAGTCAGTATATGGATGTGTAACAGACTTTGGAGATCTGCCATGCGATGTTTTAATAAATCGTATTAATTATGAAGAAGTCTCAGGCATGCAGATTTCCACACGATATTTTCCTTCATCGTTGATTGCAAGCAAACTAGAAACTAGAACTAAAATAAGAGCTATTTTATTTGATTCAAATTCAAAATTATTTATTTCACGTAGGCCAACCTGTGGCTCTTATGGCACGTCATGATTCTATCACTTTGATTCTAATTTATCGAATAACAATATTTAGTGGGAATAGCAATGTTGGCAGACGGTCAGAATCCGCACTAGGTGAACAGATGACTTCAGACGTGTCAAAGGGAGCCGCTGGATACAAGCAGCGCAAGACCTAGGCCTGTGGAAGTCCATGCAATTAACCTTTATTCAGCAAGGCGATATTCTGATATGTACATCAGGTCGTTTGATAAAGAAGAAGAGAACATTTGCACAATAATTTAATATGAAAAATTCTTTTAAACAGCCGACTTTAAACTCCCATTTTACTACATTACACACACACTTTATACAAAATATATAATCTATTGGTGATATTTTAAAAACCGCTCGACCGATTTCTATGAAATTTATATGGGAGCACCTGGGAAGTATACCCTTTCAAACGAAAAAGAATTTTCCAAATCGGTTCAGACGTCTTCGAGTAATCGGTGGACATAGATAAAAAAAAAAGATTCCGACGAATTGATAACCTCCTCCTTTTTTTTGAAGTCGGTTAAAAACAAGTGGCACGCCCACTGTATTAATATTGTTAGTATATGTAAAAGATATTACATATAATATACATTTAAAATGACCGAGGTTGATACCCAATACATGTAGCTTACACGGAACAATAGCGCGTGGACAAAGTAAAGTTATTACAATGAGATATGGTACGCTTTGTTACAACTCAACAAGTTCTATATCAAGTTGTAGTTAAGTTTCGGCGGCTAGTTACTTCTTAATCATGCCCAATCTTCATCAACTCCTCGCTGTCGCCAACTGGGCATCTTTCAGAATGAGTGGACACCTGTGCCCACTTGTGAGTTGGCGATACGTTATTGATGACTAGCTGATGCCCGCGACTTCGTCCGCGTGAATATAGTTTTCGAAATCCCTCGGGAACTCTTCGATTTTCCGGGATAAAAAGTAGCCTATGTCACCCTCCAGGTCCTCAACTGTACCCATGCAAAAAATCACGTCGCTCCGTAGCCCTGTTGCGATGTGATTGAAGGACAAACCAACAAACAAACAAACAAACACACTTTCGCATTTATAATATTAGTAAGGGTTGGGCTTGATTAAGAAGTAATATAATTTATAATAGCCTTCACAACCGAATCCGGCACTGGCGGCCAATCTCCATGGAGATTAGCCACCTGCGCGGGGATATTATAGTACACAAGTTTGTGCGCATACCTAGGTACCTCTCAGAAAAGGGTTAAAGGCCATAGTCCACCACGCTAACCCATTACGAATTGGCAGACTTCACACATCCTTGAGAACATTATTGAGAACTCTCAGGCGTGCAGGTTTCCTCGGGATGTTTGCCTTCACCGTTAAAAACATGTGATACCTATTTAATTGTTTCAACGCACATAACTCCGAAAAGTCAGAGGTGCGTGCCCGGGTTCGAACCTCCGAATCCCCGAACGGGAACGCAGTTTTAACCTCTAGGCTATCACTGCTTTCTTTGCTCATAAGTAACACCTACTTACTTCCACCTACTTCATGTAATGTTCTCAAAGGTGTGTGGAGTCTGTCAATCCGCATTGGGCCAGCGTGATGGACTATGGCCTAAACCCTGAGAGGAGAGTCGGTGCCTGTTGTGGGCCAGCTATGGCCAAAGATGAGGATAAGGATAGTAAATACTTTTCTCTGCATTGGGCCAGCGTGATGGACTATGGCCCAAAACCTCATTCAGAGAGGAGAGTCGGTGCCTGTTGTGGGCCAGCTATGGCCTAAGATGAGGATAAGGATAATAAATACTTTTCTCTGCATTGGGCCAGCGTGATGGACTATGGCCCACACCCTCATTCAGAGAAGAGAGTCGGTGCCTGTTGTGGGCCAGCTATGGCCTAAGATGAGGATAAGGATAATAAATACTTTTCTCTGCATTGGGCCAGCGTGATGGACTATGGCCCACACCCTCATTCAGAGAAGAGAGTCGGTGCCTGTTGTGGGCCAGCTATGGCCTAAGATGAGGATAAAGGTAATAAATACTTTTCTTTTTAAGTTTAATCGAGAGTTAGATCTCTCAAAGCGGAGTTTATCCTCTTCACATTTTCTGTTGCCTGTCGCGTCACACGGCACTCGCGAGATAAGCTTTGACGTTGCCTTTCTTGATATTCGCCTTTTTGCGGAATATTTGCGAAATACTTATGTCACAAATACAGCGGAATTCCCACGGGCGATGGCGTTTCTGTGATTCAAAAGATTACGTCATAATGTTATGGCTTCTCGCTGTTTGACCTACTTTTTATTCAATGACAAGTTAGCTCTTGACTGATGGTAAGTGGAGTGACAGTTTAAGAGACGATTCACATTAAACCAAAGCGAACTATAATATTATTCATGTATTTTAGTTATGATTCCATACTAAAATTATTTTACTATGGGCCTCCTAAGAAGGCTCAGGGTCACTCAGCGAGCGATGGAGAGAGCTATGCTCGGTATATCCCTGCGAGATCAAATCCGGAATGAGGAGATTCGTAGGAGAACCAGTCACCGACATAGCTCAGCGTGTCGCGAAACTGAAGTGGAAATGGGCGGGGCACATAGTTCGAAGAGCTGATGGTCGTTGGGGTCCCAAGGTGTTGGAGTGACGAGTCCTTTTTTGTCTTTATTTCTATTATATTATCTTAATTTTATCTAAGTAAATACATTTATTCTTATAATAATCATAATACTATAGATCTATATTTAAGTATAATATACTAAAAATAATTACGTTTTATTTTTGTTTATGCAGGAGACCTTTGTCCAGCAGTGGACGTCTATAGGTTGATAAAAAAGAAGAAGAAGACTAAAATTATCATTTGAAGGGTACAGGAAAAGAAGGGGCTGTTCGAAACTTAGGATAATTATAGAAAATGGCCACTTAAAGGTTTAAGACTTTATTGCCCTGTTTATGATGAATGAATTTTTAATAAGCCGATTTGTCACGAAATTGGTTTGAGTTTGTTCTGAATCTATACTTAAGTATAAAAGACTTTTCCTGACTGACTGATTGATCTATCAACGCACAGCCTAAACCACTGAAGTACGAAACTTGACATTTTTGACATTAGGTTCCTTTTATGACGTTGGCAATGAAGCTATCACCTCAATCATCACCATCATCATCGTCGTCATTATCATCATCATCATCTACCTGGTCTACTGGCTTGCTGTAGTCGTAACCTTGTAGTACAATAAGTTTTAAACAGTCAATTAGAAGTAGAATTAGAAGTAAAATCAACGCGGACGAAGTCGCGAGCACCACTTAGTTCATTTCGCATAAAATCCCAGAAATATACCACGGAAGTGAAGAAAGTAAACATCGCGACAAAAAAAATATGAACGATATTATTTTTTGAACACGAAACAGATCTTTTTACTTAATCTCACCGTTGCTCGGTGTATTTGTACATCGTTTCGCGAAAATTCCGCAAAAAGGCGAAAGCGAAAGTCAATGTCAAAGCTTATCTGGAGATAGCCCGGCGATGCGAACGAGGAAAAAGTGTAGAGATGTACAAAAAAGTTCACTAAAAAGAAAAGAGTGATACTAATCTTTGAGTACAAAATATTTCTGTGTCACTCTTGTCATGTCATATTCAAAGATAAAAAAAAAACTTGAGAGGTGTCAAGGGACACCCGGATGGAACGAAGTTCCTTTCGATTAATTAGTGAAGGAATTGTAATAGCTAGTTGTGTTATCTAGTATTAAATTAATTAACTACGATGAATTATATTTAGTTTATTTCTATTGCAGCGATGTTACAAAACCAAAGAGTTACTCCGGTTTTTTAACAGATGGTGTTAGTAGTACAATAACATTTTATCCAATTTATACAATAAAAAATTAGGGAAAAATTCCACATGTAGAAATTATTTAAAATAAAATTGAAAATAGAAAATTCAGTCTGTCGAGCTGGGATTCTAACCATCGACTTTTAACTGTTAAGCGACTGCCGAAGCCACTAGGCTACGGAGACCCAATATTGTACCGCGAAAATACCGAACACAATGCAAAATTCACATTCAACAAAAAAGTGTCGGTTTCAAAAAAGTGTCGAGTGTCGGTTCCTTAATTTTTTCCATCTAGCCCCCTTCCGCACCGCGCGATAAGGAATTTACGTTCCAAAAACGTTTAACTTAAAATTTATTGATTCTGACGCAGATATACATGTACATTAAGGTAATAGATATTTTCAGCACTTGTCAAGGCAGGCTTTTATTGATCCAATGTGTATCAATCTGAACATGCTTGCCAATGCCACATTAGGCATTCCAGCGCGCTGTGAATGACGCCTTGAAAATAATATTTCTTACCAAACTGCCTGCCAACAGAGGATCAAAGAGAAGGCTTTTATAAGCAACACATTCCAGTGCCAATGTTCGGTGGCGACTTTGACGTCAATAGTCAGTGTGTCAGTTAAAACTAAAACCATTTTTTAAGCGCCGACATCATTGCTTCCTTAACCAATGGAACTCATTTCAGCTCTTGAACGAGATTTATCTAGAATAGGGTATTTGAATGATATTTTTTTTATGTTATATTTGAAATTTAAAATAAGGTTTTTAAATATCATAACACAATTCCATTTTTCTTTTTTAAATATCTTAACTAGTCTCGGAAATATAGAGCTTTAAAATTTCCTGTTATATAAAGAGAGAGAGCTACAGACGTTTGACGTCACAAGGCAGAAAAAATCGTTTTAGAAAGAAACAGATATACTCGTAGTTGCAATATATACAACAACAAATAAGTTAGTAAACTTATTTGTTTTTTGACCAATTTGTCCTCTGTTTTTATGAGGGCGAGTGAAGCGAGCCCTAACACTATTCCACAACCTGAGCATTTCTGTGGTGCACTTTACTGAACAACTATCACGCCTATAGATTTGTGCTTTAACATAGTAATTTAATTTAAGTAATCTGTCAAAAAAATATAATTTTATAACCATTAAAAAAATGAACATTACCTAACAATTTTTTATTCATGGATAGAATGTTATTGTTTATTGTACTACTAACGCCATCTGTTAGAAAACGAAAGAGTTAACATCGCTGCAACAGAACTTAAAAACTACGCGAACCCTCACAAAGCTCAGCTTTTTGCTAGTAAATATAATTCTTACATGTTACGTTTTCGATTAAAATGAATGAATATCAACATTTTGACAACATTCAATTACTTACCCAATTGAATCATAGTTCATTTTTATCCTTCATTCGCAAACTGCCCAACTCTAGCAAAAATTATCAAAGATATTCCATTCTGAGCAAAAACTCTGAATTATTAAACGCTTTTCTCTTTGCTCGCGAAATAATTTTCTAAAAAGATTCGAGTTTTTTTTTCTTTTCTCGAACATGTATTTTTTCGGCGGCCATATTTTTATGCGAGACAGGTCTATTCTTGGGAATAGGACGGGAATAATAAAATAGTCTTGCGCTGTCGTATGTTTGTGTTATAATGGAAATTCTTGTCTAGAAAATGACAATATTTCTGTGTTTGTTGAAATGGAAAACTATGTGTGCGGTTTCTCTGAGTTTATTACGTAACACAGTTCGAGTTGCATTTAACATTTCGCGGTTTAATGACTAGAAAGTAAAATTTTATATCATTTTTGTATGTCAGTTATCAACTGATTGAATATGTGGAAGCTTTTTGACCTTCAAGTAAATTTTAACTGATGAATAAAGTTGACGTTTTGACGGTTTTTGTATGGGCAATCTGTAAAAAAGACAAATTTATTTGTCGATTAAAGTTTACTTGAAGGTAGTGAAACAGGCTCTAAGATTTTTTTTTCAAAAGTTTATTACAAAAACAAGCGGTAATTTAATTAAGATAAGTTAGATAGACGTTCAATCATAGTGTAGCAAAAATATCGTTCTAATTTTAGTTTTGGCTAAAAATAATTGTTTTTGTTTGTATTTTTACTAATAGCTGCCTATCTATACAAAAGTTTAATCCGAAAAGCTATCATTTTTCCAACGCCCATATTTTCAAAACTCTAACGATTAGCAAAAAAAAGCGTTTTGTTAGAGTATTAAAAAACTCCGTATCAAAGCAATTTTCTGATCGACAGATAGTAAAATTCAATATGTAACATTTTTGTACTGCGTTTATTTCCACCATCGGATGAAGGTAAATTAAATAACTGCACGCTGCACCGATCCGACGAATTTGATTTTATTCTTGACGCACCCAAAAAATTTTTTGGAACAAAGTTCCTTTTCACAAAGTTTGGCGGATGGAGGCTAGCCGAAAAAAGGTGTAAGAATTTTCTGTCACGACACTTGTTGCCTTCGTTTATTACACACGTTATATCATTACTTTGGTGGCGTAGCGGTTAAACGAAGTAGTAAAAATATCGGTTCGGGGGTTCGAATCCTGACTTCAGATTATTATTTTTTATTATTAATTTATTATTATTTATTATTTAATAATAATATTGGGTAAAAAATTAAAAATAATTTACACTAAAAGTGAGCGTGAACAAGTCTTATTCACGCACACTTTAGGCCGACTAATGTCTTTAGGAATGAAACTATCGATCGGGGGTTCGAATCCTGATTTCAGATTATTATTTTTCATTTTATTTATTTTTATTATTAACCCTAACACTATCCAACAACCTGAGCATTTTAGTTACACTTTACTGAAAAACGCCTATAGATTTGTGCTTTAACATAGTAATTTAACTTCATATCCAGATGTGTTATCTGTCAAAAAATATAATTTTATAACCATTAAAAAAAATTAACATTAACAATTTTGTATTCGTTGGATAGAATGTTATTGTACTAACGCCATCTGTTAGAAAACCAAAGAGTTAACATCGCTGCAAATGAACTTATTACCCGTTAGAAAAACTACGCGAGCCCTCAAAGCTCAGCTTTTTGCTAGTTAATTTATTATTAGAAGGAGCTTCTTTCCAACCGAGTGTTCCACGACACTCAACTTTTTTCTTTTCAAGATTGTATTCCACAATTTTGCATTCGCATTCGCAAGAAACGACGCGATGCGAATATTCGCACTATCATTGTTAGGTAAGTACTTACTCAAATTCAAATTCAAAATTATTTATTTCACGTAGGCCAACCTGTGGCTCTTATGACAAGTCATGACTCTACCACCGGTTCGGAAAGCGGATTCTGCTGAGAAGAGCCGGCAAGAAACTCAGCAGTTGCTCTTTTCAAAATAATCATTTTACAATATTATTATGAAGCTATTACATTGTAATAAGTTATACTAACTTGTGGGCAGCTGGATACTCCTTGCTCTTACCAAATCAAACATTTATCTGAGCTACTAGCTGTGTTTCGAGTCACTCACCTTATAAATCTCTGAGCAATCAAGCTCAAGACGCATAAAACTCAACGTTAAACGACCCAAAGAAATAAAATAAAAAATCTTAAACTCTAAGAGAAATTATACTCTCAACCTCACGAAGTATAATTAACGGAGGAAATTCCCGAACCGCAGTCATAATCACGAAGCCAAATACGCAAGACGTAAAATTTTCAGATTTGAAATGTTGATGTTGAAGAGCGATAAAAAAACAGTAGGTACCTAATCCCTTTTTTTGGTCATAGTCTAAGTGCTCAAATTCTAATAGAAAATTATTATTTACTAGCTTTTACCTGCGGCTTCGCTCACGTTGGTTGCTTTTTTTTTAATTTCCTATTTTACCTCTTCTTCTTCTTCTTCTTCTTTATCAACATATAGACGTCCACTGCTGGACAAAGGTTTCCTGCATGGACTTCCGCAGGTTTTGGTCTTGCGCCGCTTGGATCCAGCGGCTCCCTGCGACTCGTTTGATGTCGTCGGTCCACCTAGTGGGGGGTCTTACTTAATGCATCTTCAGTCATAGAAAGCAAGAAAGAAGCAGTAAGTAAATGGACCGCAAGAAACCAAAGAATTTACGATCGCCGAGCCAAAAGAACAAATTAAATCCTCAACCCCACGAAGTACATAATTAATGGAGAAAAATTTCAAAACGGCAGCAATTATCGCGAAGGCAAATACGTGAGGAGTAAAATTTTCAGTTTTTACGAGGTTACTATACAACAGCGAGTTGAACCGGAGTTTCCACATCGTAAAATTTATCGCGGCCCCCGTAAATCTTGAATATAAAATGGAAAGCCTCGCTCAGTCGGAACGGTATGAGCGGGTCAGTTTACCACTTCTGTTAGTTTGATATTGACTGGGGGACGGAGATTTCACGGAACTTTCGCAAATTAGTGGATCGACCAATTCGTGGATTCGGGTTTTCATATTTATAGTGTTTTCGCGAGTTCTCTTGAATCCTACTAAACTAAACTAATCCTGCTTAAGGTTGTAGACAAGGGTCTGCCCGCGAAATTCAAATTTAATTTGGTTTTTCGCAATTTGTAAACTAATACGACAAAGTAGGCTTATGGCATTCTAATTAAGCCAATGGCAGTATCATCTTCACAGGTTTATATAAAAAAATTACTTGAAAGTGTCCAGTTTAAGAAATTTATCAAAATATCTACTAATTTGTGAGTACCTCACGTCCAACTGAGTATTTTGATTAATTTCTTAAACTGGTCACTTTCAAGTAAAGATTTTTGTGTAAACCTGTGAAGATGATAATTCTACTGGCGCAATTAGAATACCATAAGCCTACTTTGTCGTATTAGTTTACAAATTGTGAAAAACCAAATTAAATTTGAATTTCGCGGACAGACTCTTGTCTTCAACCTTAATCTACTTCCTACTAATATTATAAATGCTAAAGTTTGTGAAGATGGGTGGATGGATGTTTATTACTCCTTCACGCCACAACGAATGAACTGATTTGGCTGAAATTTGGAATGGAGATAGGTCATAACCAGGATTAACACATAGGCTACAATACAATTCATCCCGCACAGATAAAGAGTTTCCGCGGAAATGATAAAAACCTCAGACGAAGTCTTTAAAAGTAAATTTATTGAAGAATAGAGATTGAAAAAAATTAAATTAGAAAATGGAAATGCGTGAACCTGAACGAAGTAGGTTACAGTAAACCAATGATAATAATGAATTGAAGTGCCTTGGGAACAGGTAAACATTTTAAGGGCAATCTTTTATTTTATTTTCATCGAAGATATTATAGGAATCCCGTAAAACACCGGCAAAAGTGGGAAGTTATCGAAGAAGTTGTAAGCCGCGGTATTGATTGATAGATCGCATTTCTTTCTTTAACTTTTCATATAACACGCTTTGTTCTTCTTTGCTTCAAATCTGCCCCGATACACACTGGTGTGATGTTTGTCAAGTATTCTCTGCAATCATAGGACCAACGAACACTGCATCGAAAGAGTCTCTTCCCTATCATATACTTCAAGTAAGTATGTGAGACTCTTCCGGCCAAAAACAATGGTTTGCGTAATTTTTCTCTGAAAGAGTAAGAAATTTTCTATCGAATACAATGCAAATAATTAACATCCGCGATGACGGTAAAACACTATTGAATTTTTGAAAAATATTTTTTTTTTCACATTGTTTCGCTTTTTAAATTAACGCATACCGAGCTTATTAAGCTATTGTATAGCTTTTATCGCGGGCTTTGAACTAGGACAAACAGTTTGAGCGCGGCAACCGAATCAAGAAATTCCGTAACGAAGAAAACCCTAACACCCTCGTTCAGTAAGCGTTCAACATTTTAGAGGTTCACAAGTAGCTCTGTTTGGCGCAGTGGCCGAGCGGCAGCTTTCTTTAGATGTCGTAGGTTCGAATCTCACTCGCGAAGGAGTGACAGTGCGCTTTTCTTGTTTGTTTGTTTTTTAATTATTTTTTTGCATAATTTTTATTATGCAAAAAAAAATATTGCAAAAATATTATAATTGCATAAGTTGATAAAAATGCTATTCAATAGCTTTACCGCGGCAGTCCCCGAGTGCCACTTAGTTTTTATAAACGTAATAATGTTTAACTATCAAATCAAATACAAAATTTTTGAATCCGCTATGACAGGACTTTCAATGTTATCGGCTCCCGGATCATTAGCTAAATCTCATACAGTGCAATACACTGTTAAACGTGTTGTTAATATTGTATATTTTGAATTTGAACAGTTGATACTTATTAATTAGTCGTTGGATATCATTCAATCAAATAGCAACAGAGTAACGGATCTACATGATTTTTGGTATGGTTTAAGTATACCTTCAATAAAAACCTTAGCCTGGATAAAAAGCCGTGGACACCTTTTGGTTTCTACGGGATATTTAAGTTAGAATGACAAGTAGTTAAATTAATTAGGGCGAGCGAAGCGAGCGAGATATATAAATGTTTGCTCAGCGTTCGTTCGGACAGTGTGTATCAGCGATCTCGCGACGGGAGGTCAAATCATCAATCTTCAAACTCTTTGTTTGTTATCAACTTTTTCTTCCAGCTTCGGGGCCGGAACAGGGATTTGTATAATCAATATTGATTTTAATGAAATCAAAGTTTTCCCAAGCTGCTTTCATAAAGATTCAACGGATATAATTTGCTGTATTTTGCTTTTTTTTTGGTTAAAGTGATGACAAACAGAATTAATTTAGTAAGCTATCAACAATTTGTAAACTAGAAATATGATTCAAATTCTGCAGGCTAATAGCTACTTAACTATAGCTGTTATAGTGATTAGAAAATAAACATTTTTTTATGAATCCCACCAACCTAATCTCACAAGTCTCTCGATACTCGACAGTAATTTTTTTTCAATGTTAAGTATTTGCAATGAAAGTATTGTTTGTAATTCTAACTACAGTAACATACACATCTAGATTCCCCGTACCTAGACCTGTTAGAAAATACACCATGTGTGTTAGAGATTTTTCATAGTTTCAGAGTTATCATTTTTTAAGATTTTTTTAAGTGTTCTCTTTTTGAGGAAGTGTTATATCTTTTATTCTGTGGTTTTTCCTAAAATTTATTTTGTAAAATGACTGTTATGACTTCATAAACTAGTGCACTTGTACTACTATGTGTAGAATAATTTTATTATTATTTATTGTCCTAACACTAACTCAAGATCGAAATGTTTGAGATGGATGGAGTCGAATTTTCAATGAAATTAAAAATACTTAGACTAATTGTCTACATCACTTCCGACTTATTTTAAAACTTTGGACTTTTTCATCATCTTTAATTACTCAAAAAATTTGGTACTTAAGGAGGCATTATTGTCTGAAATCGACCTTCAAAGGAAGTAAACCTAAGATTCCTATAATAATGGTTTGAATTAAAAAAAACCGGCCAAGTGCGAGTCGGACTCGCGCACCGAGGGTTCCGTACTCCAAAAGTAAAAGTAAAACGATAATTTTATATTAATTAGCTTATTTATCGTTAACTTTGTTTGTAGAGGTTTATTGTTAATATAAAAAAAACTATGCTAGTTACAGCGTTGGTTTTAATTTTCCTGTAAAATATACATAAACCTCTATTGACCATAACTATTTCAGATTTCTCGATTGGTAAACTTCGGAGATAAGGGGGGGGGGGGGGGGAACGGTATTTTTTTCGACATTTTGGCCGATTACTCAAAAACTATTATATATAGAAATAAATAAAAAACTGTTTTAGAATGCACAAGTAAAGGCCTTTCATATGATACTCCACTCGGTATAGTTATCTTACTTTGCAATTTCAAACCCCCGATTTTCCCCCTTTTTTAATCAAACTAAAATAATTTTCGCGTTGCTTTTATTTTTCCTGTAAAATACACATAAACTTCTATTGATCATAATTATTTCAGATTTTTCGATTGGTAAACTTCGGAGATAAGAGGGGGGGAACGGTATTTTTTTCGACATTTTGGCCGATTACTCAAGAACTATTATATATAGAAATAAATAAAAAACTGTTGTAGAATGCACAAGTGAAGGCCTTTCATATGATACCCCACTCGGTATAGTTATCTTACTTTGAAATTTCAAACCCCCGATTTTCCCCCTTTTTTAATCAAACTAAAATAATTTTCGCGTTGCTTTTATTTTTCCTGTAAAATATACATAAACCTCTATTGACCATAATTATTTCAGATTTTTCGATTGGTAAACTTCGGAGATAAGGGGGGAACGGTATTTTTTTCGACATTTTGGCCGATTACTCAAAAACTATTATATATAGAAATAAATAAAAAACTGTTTTAGAATGCACAAGTAAAGGCCTTTCATATGATATCCCACTCGGTATAGTTATTTTACTTTGAAATTTCAAACCCCCGATTTTCCCCCTTTTTTAATAAAACTAAAAATAATTTTCGATTTTTCTTTATTCCAATGATGTTGGGCCACTATTATACACAACTATGCCAAATTTCATGTCGATAGCTTTAATAGTTACTGAAATAATCGACTGTGACAGACGGACGGACGGACGGACGGAGAAAGTCTCACCATAAGGGTTCCATTTTTACCATTTTGGTACGGAACCCTAAAAAAAAATGTTTTCGATTATCTTCATAGTTAATTTCTAAGTTTAGATAATCACCACAACAGTAAATAATTATTTATTTTTATGATATGTGGCATCATGTTACGTCTTAGTCATTTTGCTTTTATAAAAATATTTCTGGTTGCTGGTGTCAAGACCAATTCATGAAGTTCCTACAAGAGACCTTCTTTTTCTTCTTTATCAACCGACAGAAGTCCACTGCTGGACAAAGGTTTCTTGCATGGACTTCCACAGGCTTCGGTCTTGCGCCGCCTGAATCCAGCGGCTCTTTGCGACTCGTTTGATGTCGCCGGTCCACCTAGTGGGGGGTCTGCCAACACTGCGCTTGCGGGGTCGCCACTCCAGCACCTTGGGACCCCAACAACGTTCAGCTATTCGAACTACTATAGACCTAGTAGCAGATTATTATGTCTAGATAGCTATTTAATTTTTCGTTGCGTTTTCATCACAAGCTTTCGTTATTATAAAATGCCGTGCAAATTCAAAAAACTTAAGAGCGCTAGATAAAACTCGTTAAACTTCCAAAAATTAACCAAAATTATTATCAAAATGGAACTTCCTTCGCCCAGTTTCGTTGCTCGTTGTCTTCCTCGCTTATTAAAATAGATAAGCCCCGCGCTCGAGTCGCTTCTTACTTTGTGTTCCTGTGTACCTAACTTGCTGAAATTTCACGCGAGTTGTAAATTTACGCATGTCTTTGTTATTCTAGCACGAAGCATGCAAATTCCCCGGATAACCCCCAGCGAGTAGACTTGTGTTCTACCTTGGAATGTTTTGTCGGTGCACCGCGTCGTGCTACAAAAGCTGCTTTTTGTTAGAAGCTACTTTGCGTTATAACAACATTATAACACTTTCTGTGTGGAAAATTTCTTATTGAAAACCTTGAGTGTTTGCTCCTTATTTTTCTACTGAAAATAGTTTAGTTCAACGGTTTAAAGAATAGCTTTATGAATTCAGTCATTTTCTTTATGATTTTCCGTATTTTCTTTTTCTAAATCATATAATATTATAAATCCGAAAGTGTTTGTTTATTGGTTTGTCCTTCAATCACGTCGTAACAGAGCTACGGATCGACGTGGTTTTTTGCATGGGTATAGTTGAGGACCTGGAGAGTGATATAGGCTACTTTATATCCTAGAAAATCAAAGAGTTCCCGAGGGAAGGTGGTGGTGGTAGAAGGAGGGAGGGTTTCAAAAACTAAATCCACGCTGACGAACTCGCGGGCATCAGCGAATGACTGATCTATCAACACACAGCTCAATCAATTGGACGGATTGAGCTGTTTGGCGTACGGAAAGGATTTTCGAAAATTCAACCCCAAAGGGATAAAATAGAGGGTTAAAAAAATTAAACTTAATGTGCGTGAAGACGCGGGCAAAGTATAGTTCAAGATGAATGTTACCTACATTCCTAAGTAACCGCTGAGCCAAACGAGCGTTTACTTAGACATATCGCCTATCAATTGAGGTTGGATAATGGCTACCACGCCTCCGATCAAGTGTCTCTCCATTATATTAATTGCGCGCTCCCGCCAAATTGTGACGTTACCGCGTATTATGACGCTTGCCATACCACAGAATACAATATAATAGTACAGGTACAAAAGATTCACTTCGCAAAATCATTGCTACCACACAATAAAGTGCAAGGTCCCACACCGCTAGTTAGCTAGCTAGTGCAGTTCTCGAAGGTGTGTGAAGTCCACCAATTCGCATTGGGCCAGCGTGGTGGACTATGGCCTATAACCCTTCTCAGAGAGCTGCAGCTGAGACCTGCGCTCAGTAGTGAGCCGTTGATGGGTTGCTAGTGATAATGATGATGATTAATTCGCCTAAGTATGTCACGCTCTCTTTAAACATTTCTTTGGTGCTGTCGTGTGATGCGGGTTTTTACGTTCCCTCAAATATGGTTGAATGGCTGGATCATGCGTCATGCTCGTGAACGGGTGCCACCAGTGGGAATTGGGCTACTTTCTGTCTGCCCGTCTTAAGATGTGTTGAATTATAGTTAGGTATGCTTTTGTGGAACTCATTGTGGAAACACTGCATACATAGCATAGTGTCTATTGAATTGTGAACTTGTTTTGAAAAGAGCAACCGCCGAGTTTCTTGCTGGTTCTTCTCGGCAGGAAGGGCATTCCGAACCAGTGGTAGACTCATCGACGGTTCAAAAGCACTTGTAAAAAAGTTTATTTGAATAAAAAACATTTCTATTCTATTCTATTATATTCTACTCCGTAACTCTTATCCCTTCGCACTACCCGTTGATTTAGCCGGTCCGGATAGAACGCGCGACGCCGGGTACTTGTAGCTGTAGCATATACCTAAAATGTACATTATCGAATTGACGAATGCTTTTATGAAACTTTGTCATTCGTTTATTGTGTAATAACCTCGACAAAATAAATTACTCACTACATTATTTGGGAATGGCAAACGGAAATCTAAGGTGCTAAATTAGGACTCGCTTATCAATGACTTACATATAAACACTTCTTGAACATCCAATGCTTCCAAGCAACTTTGTCATTAATTGGTAGGAAATAGTTGCGCAAAAGGGGTCCAACCCGAATAAAAATTTATCAAAATTAATACATTAAAATTTTTGAATTCGACGCGTATTTTATTTTATATCTATTGACAAGTTTCGTGGGTTGGATCCTTTTTGCTTAACTTGCCAATTGTGTAATAACCTCAACAAAATGAATTACACATTGTTTAAATTTGTGTAATTGCAAATCCTTGGCAAACCTGAAATCTAAGGCCCTAAATAAGGGCTCGCTTATTTTAACAACTTATGCATAACGTACAAACACTTGTTTACATTTCATGGACGATTTGGGTCCTTTATTATTGGAAAGGTTTACAATAACCTCTCAAAATCATGCAGCCTCAAGAACTACATAACAAAAAAGGCCAAAAAAGCAATCACAGACTGGCTTAAAACACTATCATACAAAGACACTGAAAACATACTTACGATGAATAAGACAAACTAGATTAAATTCAAATAAAATAAATAAATAAATTGAGTATTGAAAATCATTACATAAAAGTGTGCACACTGTGCTACATTAATTTTATTTATTTAAATTATTGAATCCAAATGTTAAGTAATATCTAAAACATTATATATTATATTATGTCATATATATAGTATGTTATATATATGATAATATGTTATATTATATTATATGTATTATATTTATATAATTATTTACAATTTGTATCTTTATTTATAAAAGTTAAAATACCTACATCAATAACATACACATAACAATATAACTATCAATTTATTAATATTTTTAGGTATAGAAAATGCTAACAGAACACCTAGTCCTCCGTTAAGCTTACAATTAGGTAATCGTTGTAAGGTCTCCACGATACAGGCACAGAGTAACGAAGGTAAGGATACAGGTTCCCTAGTGTGGAGGCCAAAGAGAAATATGAATGTAAAATTTTCTTGGCAATAAATAAATATTTTTTTTATTTTTTTTATTCAGTCTGTTGGTCTGGCGATGTTGTACGGGCTGTGCTTATCAAAGAAAAACACAAGCTTTGTAAAGCTTTTTATTAAGTGGAATTACAAAAGCGTGAATAACTTGATGGTTAAAGTAAAAGAAGCAATCCAAAGTTTGCCGCATGAGTTGCGAATTAAGTAAAAGTTAAAAAGCTTTTAAGAATCGCTAATCTAAAACAAATGTTTATTTTACATTAGCTGGGTGGATAGGTTTTCATTAAATCCATGCTTGGATGGTTGCGAAGTGAACAGAGTTAGTGAAACATAACATCAGTAGGTACCTAACTAGTTTTTTAACCAGACTTATTACGCGTGGAGTTAGCTTTTTAAAAATCCCGTGGGAACCTTTGATTAATTTTGACGTGACAACGTCTTATAAATTGGTTTGCCGGGTGACACTTCAAGAAACTGCGTTACGCTCCGCTCACGTTATGCGCTCACAATGAGAGCGAGTGAGAGGCATGGTTAGCCCGCCTAAGAGCGAGAGAGACAGACATAAAAAGTGAAAGGCACGCGAGCACAGTTAGCCCGCCTAAGAGCGAGAGAGACAGAGCGAGAGAGAGAGAGTGAGAGAGATAGGCATACACACCGGTTCATGTCTTGCGCTTCTATTTCGGTTGTCACGTAAAACTTTCGCCCGTATACCGACTTTACAGGCAACCAATTTTTTTTTCTGATTTATTATTCAAAATCGATAGTTCCAAGTTAAAACAGTAATTGTGGTAGAGTCTGTTTAATAAGTCGGATTTTTTTTTCTGATTTATTATTCAAAATCGATAGTTCCAAGTTAAAACATTAATCGTGTTTAATAAGGCTGTTGACAGATACTCAAAGGTTGACAGTAATCGAATGGAACAGTTCGATAAATTACATAAAAATAAATCTGATTTTAATTAAAAACAAGTTAAGTATCATTATGAGAAAAGGTGGAATAAATGGAAAAAAGTAACCCATGCAAGGGTTATTTTTTTCATAGCATTCCGCAAAGTATTATTTAAATTATATTCAATGAGTATAGTTCTTGCAATTCACGAGGGCGACTGATTTATGGTTGTGTGTGTGTCGTATCTGTATAAGTGTGAGCGAGCGCAATGCTCGCGCCTGCCCGCTCCCACCTAAGCTTTGACAGGCACGCACACTTATGCAATGTGCATGTACACGAAGTAACCACGAGTAAAGCTCACTCGCCCTCGTGAATTGCAAAAACTGTACGAATAGGATCGACGCTAAAAAATCAAGATAGGTAGGTAGGAAGGTAGAAAATGTGAAAAAAAAAACGTTTTATTTTCCACACATCCCTCAGGAAACGTTGCCAGGTTAAACGTGGAAAATGGGAATTATTATCTGCACAACAAAATTGGAACTTTTGCCTGATGAATGAACTTTGTCACTTGATGTTTACTAATTTGATGTCACGAATTCTTAATATACCCTCATTTTTTTTGTAACAGCTCTTGTTTACGAGTTATAGCTATCACTAAAAATTTACTGTGTTAGAGTTTTAATTTGCTGATAGTTAAAATAATATTAAGTATTTTCACTATAATTTGATATGGCATCATCCAAAAGAGTTTGTGTGAATGATCCAAATCAAATTTGTTTCATTTGCGGAATTATTATGTTTGAAGAAAACCGTTTGAATGTGACAGCGTTTGTATTTGAGGCCTACAAAAATTACTTTGGTCATCCACTGGACATAAAAGACAAGCCTTGGATTCTGCAAAAGGTATGTAAAACGTGTGTTGAGTTTCTACATTTGTGGACAAATAAGAAAAGGGACAGATTCAGGTACGAAACCGCTATGATCTGTAATGAACCCGTGAACCACCACGACAACTGTTATTTTTGTTTGGTGAACATAACTGGCATTAACCGAAAAAATCGATCCAAATGGGAATATCCTTGCATGTGGTCGGCACATAGACATCTTTTGAGCCCTAAAATACTACTTGAGTCCTGAACTTCAAGCTGGTACTCCACAGTAGGAGCCTATGCATAAGCGATAGCCGACAGAAGTGATAGTGACTTTGAATGCGACCTGGAAACACCAAAACGTTGAACCAAAATGATTAAAACGACATTATCAGGGATCTGGGACTGTCGAAATCTGCTTCAGAAATTTTGGCTGCTAGGCTAAAAGAAAGAAACTTAGTAGTGGCTTGTTCAAAATTTTTTGGGAAACAAGAAAAGTTCGGACTTTTCTCAACATGTCGAACTACTAATGAGTCACTTCCAAAGGTTTGGATGTAACATGAGTATCAGGTAACACCTTCTTCACAACCACCTGGACCATTTTCCCGCCACCCTTGAGGATCTAAGTGAAAAACAGGGCGAGCGATTCCCCCAGGACCTCCGGACGATGGAGGATGGAAGGATGGACGCTAACAAGGCTACTAGAACGCCCATATGATAGCTGACTATTGCTAGAGCATACAGAATAGTTCTCTGCCTTCAGCTACAGCAAGAAAATCGTATAAAAGAAAATTGTTATCAATTTAAGAATATAATTTTTTAAATTATTTTTGTAAATACAGTATTTTATTACAAAAATTACATATATCATATTTTTTTAACTAAAGCTGATACCGAAGTTTCAGTCATAGATTTGAAATCGGCATAAAAAATTGGACTTATGTCATGTATCATAACCCAATCATCAGAAATGCTGTTGTGCAGTTTATTAATAAGCCATTGTTTGGATGTTGTTTTCGTTCAATGATTTATACCGTCCCTCTATCTGCATCGCGTATATCATCCTTAACAGCAATAACTCTCGCTTACAAGTTACGCGTCGGGGAATATTGCTAAGACTGTGTTTTTTGTTATAAATACTTTATATCAAGTCTAAGGCCTTGTTCACGTAAAACGCGCGGGTGCGGTGCGGGCGCGCTCGGGAAATATAAACGTGTAAATTAGTGGATTAAATACGATAACATGACGCGCCAAAAATTCAAAAACTTTTAAGCTATTGCATGCAGCTTTTATCGCGGGCTTTAAACTAGGACAAACAGTTTGAGCGCGGCGACCGAATCAAGAAATTCCGTAACGAAAATAAACCTAACACCGTCGTTCAGTAAGCGTTCAGCATTATAGAGGTTCACATTTAGCTCTGTTTGGCGCAGTGGGCGAGCGACCGCTTTCTTTACCGTATGGTGTATGATGTCGCAGGTTCGAATCTCACTCGCGAAGTAGTGACAGTGCGCTTTTCTTATTTGTTTGTTTTTAATTATTTTTTGTATAATTTTTATTATGCAAAAAAAAAAATTGCATAAATATTATATTACATAAGTTGATAAAAAATGCTATGCAATAGCTTTACCGCAGCATTCCCCGAATGCCACTTATTTTTTTTTCTTATAAACTTATATTTAACTTAGCAAATGACAAGTTCTCTGTTGTTCAATGTCAAGTTTCATAAACATTTTAAATTATCGCTTAAATTAGTGGAAGTGCGTAAAATGTTTGTGACGTCAGAGTTCAATATTTCATACAAGCTCCCAAATTATGCTCGCATTTTGTCGTTTGATAAAGTGCTGGTTGGTTCGTTGGCAACATTATTGTTGCATGACTGCTTTAGAGTCCACTAACGTCTTTCAGTTATTTTTGGTAAAACATTGTAATTAGCATCAACTTCAAAGATAAAAATGAGAAAAGCATTCATGTTCAAATTTTTGCGAGGAAATTCGTTTCGGACCGCTTGCAACGCCTGAACGTAAATATAGTCATTATTATTATAGTTACCAACTTTTTATACGTTCTTGGTTATGTTGAAAGGTCTTGATACTTGCTGAGACATTTACATTAAACCAATAACCATTCCAACTTCGACCACAGAGAGATAAAATTTACAGCATTTCAAGAACATTGTAGTCTAAGGGACAGTGTAAAAGAATGAGGCTGAGAAATGTAGAGTAAATTTTGAGTTGCTGAGACTTCAGAGTTAAAACGAGAGATAAATATGTATTAACATATGTTGTCTGGATGGATCATTTTTTTTAACCCTATCTTAAGGTTGAGTCTAAATAATTATAAAAACAGAATCTGCTTTCCGAACTGATGGTACTCGTAGAGAACTGAATTTAATTTAAAATTCCTTTGCTACATTTCGCTTTACTAAAAATATAAGTATTATAGTACATACGTATTACATAGTGTTCCTTAAAAAAAGCATCTGATTTTTCCGATATGCAAAAATTAATTATAAAATTGAATTAAAACGAATAGAATTTTTTTATAATATCAAAGTACAGTTTTTACAATTCACGAAGGCGAGTGAGCTTTACTCGTGGTTACTTCGTGTATATGCACATTGCATAAGTGTGCGAGCCTGTCAAAGCCTAGGTGGGAGCGGGCAGGCGCGAGCATTGCGCTCGCTCACACTTAAATACACATACGACACACACAACCATAAGTCAGTCGCCCTCGTGAATTGCAAGAACTATAAAATATTATCACTTACTTAATCATTGCGTGTGTGTGTCTAGCATAAAGATAGTTTATATCCTGGAGACGGATAGGGTATTCTATTGTCCTCGAAAATTAGAAAATAAAGATAGAATATAGAAAGAAGAAGAAGAATAATTATTACATGACTGTGTATCGTATTAAACAGTGATCTTTAAAATAAGATACTAATCTCCATTTTAAACAAAGGTATTAACAGGATTTAAATGTATTTAATTCCTATAAAATGTCACAGCCGTTTCTCAGACTAAACCCTCCCCGTATCGTCAAATAAAGAGTCACACCCTCTCCACCCCTACTAACCCCCTTCTCAAATATTCGCGATGCGTCCCCTGAGTTATTTAGGCAGGTATTTTACCTACTTTAATATTGGGATCCCGTTTAGAAATTTCATTCTGTTATCTAATCGAAGCCGTCCCTGACATTTATTCGAACGACGAGAACCGTTTTCACTCTGCTTTTTTATGTAGTAATGAATCTTAATTTCATGCTACGGTCTCTTCACCTACCTATAAAATTGAGCAGATGTGAAGTAAGTTCTATTTTCAACCGTCTTTAAAAAAAGGAGGAGGTTCTCAATTCGTCGGAATCTTTTTTTTTGTGTATTTTCACCGATTACTCGAAGACGCCTGAATTGATTGGAAAATTTTTTTCTTTGAAAAAGTATACACCCCAGGTGGTCCCATATTTTTATCGAAATCGGTCGAGTGGTTTTTAAAATATCAACAATAAATTAAATACTTTGTATAGTGTGTGTGTAATGTATTAAAGTGGGTGGTTTGAAGTCGGTTGTTTAAAAATATTTGTTTATATTAAATTATATTATTTATTTTTATTAAAGTGTTAACCTACAAGTAAGGAAATATCCGAACAAATATTTAAATACAAAAATTCCGAGGCCGGCGGGGTTCGAAACCACATCTCTTGGGAATCGCGCCCGAGGGTGTTAGCTTTACACCACAGCCACGAACGAACTACATGTCAGCAACGAATTATTTTGTTGGAATTTTTGATATGTATTTCAATTTAAGTTCTATTTTACCCCATTGCGCGACCAACAAGAATCATAATGTCATCAGTCTTAAATACATTATTACTAGCTGTTGCCCCCGGCTTCGCTCACGTTAGTTTGATTTTTCAACCCCCTATTTTACCCCCTTGGGGTTGAGTTTTCAGAAATCCTTTCTTAGCGGATGCCTATGGTATAATAGCTATCTGTATGCCCAGCGCGATAGGTACATCCAGTGGTTTGAGCTGGGCGTTGATAGATCAGTCAGTCAGTCAGTCACCTTTTCCTTTGATATATTTAGAAGAATAAGATTTATTACTAGTTTTTGATCACGACTTCATCCGCGCAGAGTTAGCTTTAAAAATTCTCGCGGGAACACCCTCTGTTTTGCAGGAAAAGGTAGCCCATGTCATTTTTCAAGTCCTCAACTGTACCCATCACGTCCATCCGTTCCTCCGTTCCTTCCGTGATTGATGGACAAACCAACAAACAAATACACTTTCGCATTTATAAAACAACTAGCTGTTGGCCTCGACTTCGTCCGAGTGGATTAAGGCTTTTTATTTCTCATAGGAACTTTTTAATTTTCCAGGATAAAATGTAGCCTATGTAATTTCATTTTTCAAACACTATTTTATTTATTTTATTTATTTCATATGATACACCATCAATACACTGTATAAGCATTAAAAATATTACATTGCGATAAGTTTTCTAGTCCTAGTACAGTTATCATTACAGGTGTACACAGCATTAAAAAATTTGTCCGGTTAACAAGTAGCGCAAATATGCGGTAAGTACCTTTACAGTTACAGAAACAGAGAGTTATAATTTACTATAATAATAATACCTAATAATATTGTCAATGAGATATAATGTAAGTAAATTAGAACGATAATAATAATGCTATAATATTATAAAGGGCTATGCATGTAGATATAATTTTTTCTTAAAACTAAATAGAGTGTCGTGGAAGATGTCGATGTCATGGTTTGTCAAATTGTTATACAAGCTAGTTATTCTATTAATAAGGGAAAATTTGCCTAAGTTAGTCTTCGAAGTTTTTGAAACGAATGTTTTTTGTAAAGGGTGTCTGGGAGTGCGGCGGGGGACGTTGATGCTTATGAGCTGTAGCAGGTCAGGGGAATCCGTGATATTACGAACAATTTTGTAGAGAGTTATGAGGTCAGTCGCTTGCCTTCGTTTTTCGAGGGAGTTTTTTTTAAAATGTTTTAAGCGACTTAACTCTATTCTTCAATAAATTTACTTTTAACCGACTTCGTCTGCGTGGATTAAGGTTTTTTTCATTCCCGCGGAAACTCTAATTCTTCGGGATAAATTGTATTGTAGCCTATGTGTTAATCCTGGTTACGACCTATCTCCACTGCAAATTTCAGCCAAATTGGTTTATTTGTTGTGGCGTGAAGGCGTTACAAACATTCATCCAGCCTCACAAACTTTCGCATTTATAATATTAGTAGGATTAGTATGGTTATAGTGATACGAGCAAATTACCCAACTGGATATTGATCCCCATCCCCGCTCACAATATCCATTCGTTTTCAATTCTTTACTTGATAAAAATACAATAAAACTAATTCGCTTAGTGAGCGTCTTTTCCGCATGTTTTTCTCCGGCCTTCAATATTTCCAATGATCGCAAGGTTACTGGCAAACCCTACTTATATTCCCTTAGTACTAGTTTTCAGTGATTTCGAAAACTTGATTCGATATCGAATTCACCTCATTATCGAATTTTCAAGGAGTTGGTAAATATCTATAGAGATATTTACTAAGGTCTCGAAAATTCTGAGTAATACCTGGTGCAATTATGAGTGGTATGGTACTTTAGGTGGGTAGCCCCGGGTTCGATTCCCGGCAGGAGCAATTTGTAATACTTATGTTTTAAGATTTTTTCGTATCTGGTTTGGTTGGAGGCTTAGTACTAAGCTATTTTGTACTCTGCTGGTAAAGACGTGTCACCATTCACTTAGCTATTAAGCGTACTGTACGTTGCCGCGTATTAAAAATCATAAGGGGTATAGTTTTATTTAAACTTCCATTTACATGTTAGAGTTCGTTGCATAGTTTCGTCATCGAATGAAAAGCACTGAGGAATAATCTTAAAAAATATTACTTTAAAAGAAGAAGCTTTAATTCAATTTTACTCTGACGCTATAAGGGGAGTCGCCCACGGCGACTTTTTGCAATGATTCAGTAGACATACAATTGCATCAAGACCACGATACAATCGCGATTCGACGACCTCCCTGGCGCAGTGGTGAGCGCTGTGGTCTTACAACTGGGAGGTCTCGGGTTCGATTCCCGGCGGGGTCAATTTGGGAATTTATAATTTCCGAATTGTCTCTGGTCTGGTCTGGTGGGAAGCTTTGGCCGTGGCTAGTTACCACCCTACCGTCAAAGACGTGCCGCCAAGCGATTTAGCGTTCCGGCACGATGGTGTGTAGAAACCGATTAGGGGTATGGGTTGAATGTTCATGCTGCCATACCCCTTACAATTAGCCCGCTACCATCTTAGACTGCATCGTCACTTACCATCAGGTGAGATCGCAGTCAAGGACTATCTTGTCATCGAATAAAATAAAAAAAATGCGGTCGCTGGTCGTATACCTTCGCCCTCGTAACCATAATTTTGCATCGCTACTATCGCAATCATCGAATACAGATGCAGCATTAATACAGTAGTGCGCTGTAGTGACTACCTGTGAGCTATAGAGAAACTCACGCTTACTACCAAAGTTTTCGACACGTGCAAACTCATACTAAAAGCGCTATTCTCATCCGATTGGGTAATCAATCGTGCACTGTCGGAAACCGCGCCGAGTTTATCCCTTTCGGCTCAGTAAAACTCGTTTGATAGATGTTAATGGTGCCAACATATTGTGGAATTGGGATTTGCAGGGTGTACACGCACTGTGTGGTTATGCTGAGTTTAATTCGTTTGATCGTAATAGTTAACTATGTAATTAGCATCAAAGTAAAATGAACCATATTGGTATCGATTTAGTCACAGATTCAATACAGACGATTTTAATTTGGAGCGTTTTCTTTACGTAAATGTATGAGAATACATACACGAAATTGAGCTCTAACTCAATACTGTTATGGTTTATTTTACTTTGATGGTAATGCCATAGTTTACTATGCATAGTTAACTATCCAATATCTTGTACTAACCCTTCTGATATATATATTTTTTTATTCGATGACAAGATAGTCCTTGACTGCGATCTCACCTGATGGTAAGTCACGATGCAGTCTAAGATGGTAGCGGGCTAATTAGGAAGGGGTATGGCAGTGAACATTCAACCCATACCCCTAAGTGGTTTCTACACGCCATCGTGCCGGAACGCTAAATCGCTTGGCGGCACGTCTTTGACGGTAGGGTGGTAACTAGCCACGGCCAAAACCTCACACCAGACCAGACCAGAGACAATTCAGAAATTATAAATTCCCAAATTGACCCCGGGAATCGAACCCGAGGCCTCAGCGCTCACCACTGAGCCAGGGAGGTCTTTTGCTCTTTTGTTTATGCAATGGATATAAACTAGGCAGTTGACATTACAGTTTTTGCTATTCACGAAGGCGAGTGAGCTTTACTCGTGGTTACTTCGTGTACATGCACATTGCATAAGTGTGCGTGCCTGTCAAAGCCTAGGTGGGAGCGGGCAGGCGCGAGCATTGCGCTCGCTCACACTTATACAGATACGACACACACACAACCATAAGTCAGTCGCCCTCGTGAATTGCAAGAACTATATTATACCATAAGCAGGGGCCGTGTTTTGTGATCAATGGCACGGATAAACAACCGCAGTGCGTATAAAACCTTGTTTTGTTACTAATGCCAATAAACTCGTGTTCTTTGTTATACTTCAATGGAATCTAATATAATATAGCATCTCGATAGCTTAATATTGAGTCTAGTTATCTCACGATGTTCTGAGAGCTTCTTAAGTTGGAATGTTTATCATTATTGTGTTTACCCGTAAGTTTCTTATATTATGTTATTGCTTATCGGAAGAATTTTAATCAAATTTTGGTGATAATATAGGAAGTCTTAAGAAGTATCGCTGGGTAATGCCTTTACGCGTCCCGCTTGCCAGGCGGGTATGTGGGACTAAAGGTGGGACTCGACTCGAATAACTCTGCGAGATCTGTAGTAGAAACAAAGTTACCGACATAGCTCAGCGAGTTGCGAAGCTGAAGTGAAAATGGGCGGGGCACATAGTTCGAAGAGCTGATGGTCGTTGGGGTCCCAATGTGCTGGAGTGGCGACCCCGCACCGGGAAACGCAGTGTTGGCCGACCCCTTCTCTAGGTGGATCAATGACTTGGTAGCGGGCTAACTGGGAAGGGGTATGGCAGTGAACAATCAACCCATACCCCTAATTGGTTTCTACACGCCATCGTGCCGGAACGCTAAATCGCTAAGTAGGGTGGTAACTAGCCACAGCCAAAGCCTCCCACCAGACCAGACCAGAGACAATTCAGAAATTATAAATTCCCAAATTGACCCCGCCGGGAATCGAACCCGGGACCTCCCAGTTATAAGACAACAGCGCTCACCACTGCGCCAGGGAGGTCGTACAAAGAAACCCGGGATACTTTTCGGTAGGTAACTCAACGAAAGCCGACTATAAATTATTCCGTCAAAGAATCCTTTAATTGGATACGGATGGCTGTGACACCACCATTTGGCGGATAAACTTCTAATTTCCCCGCAGAAGGCCAAAATTAACTCCGCGCGGGCGGAACCCACTCCATGTACTGAAAACTTGGAGGAAAATTTATCTTCAGCCGAAAAGTTGAATTGAGCACTTATAGATTGCTCCGATTTGAATTTGCGGGTGCGATAAACTTGTCTGTCAGACAAGTGCGGAATTATAATTACTGGAGTTTTTCGTTTGGAGATTGGATTTTTGATTTGGGTTTTAGACCATTTTATAACCAACAGTGGTGTCACTCTGGACTGGCAATTATTAATTACTAGCTGATGCCCGTGACTTTGTCCGCATGGATTTAGTTTTTATGTATTAGGAAGGAAGAATTACTACTACGATAAACGAGAAATTTAATTAGATCGCCTTTATAGGCGATCTAATTAAATTTTAGAACACAAAAGCTACTATTGTGACTTAAATATTATAGTTAGGTATATTTCCTTGAGGACTTTTTTGTAGAAAATAATGCGTACTTTAATCATGTAGTGCATAATTTTTATGTATCATCAATAGTTTTCTCAGCAAACGCCAAAAAATGCATTTTATAGGCAAAATTTTGCTACTTTAGGCACAGAATAATAACTAGTAACTAGCGGTACAGAAGCTTTACTTCGCAATGGTTTTCAAAGAAATATGTACTCAATCTGATAAACAATATGATTTAATTTAGCTCGCGTTCCAGTTGAGCACGTGTTCATTTATATACCTACCAAATTTTTTTTGAGGGAATATGGGCCTTAACTCACTGGACTACGGTTCTTAATAAGTTATACGTGGTTATACGCATTGAAAGAGCCGCGGACTAGGGTTGCCTACTTCGAGAAACTACTTACGCCATCTAGCGCACAGCACGAGCGTTTACTCCTACTTGTGGCGGGCAACGCGCAGCAGGCAGCGCCGAGTACGTTCATGCAGTCTAAGAGCTAGCTGCATAATTGTATATGCTATACGATTATTGCCAAAGAATTAATTTAATGAAGTAATAAAATAAAACACATTTTGTTCATTATACTTAAATAGACAAAAGAATAGTAGATGTTATGTACATATGTGTAAAAATATCTGGAATTGTTTTTGTTTCGGACGAAACATAATAATTGTATCATTGTTAATTTATTACTTAACTGATCTCTTTTGAAATAATCCTACTAATATTATAAAGGCGAAAGTTTGTGAGTGTGTATGGATGTATGTATGTATGTATTTATGTATGTATGGATGTATGGATGTATGTATGTATGGATGGATGGATGTATGAATGATGTATGAATAAAATACAAAAAAGTATCTACGTATTATATCAGTTGTCTAGCAGCACCCATAGTACAAGCTTTGCTTAGTTTGGGGCTAGATGGCGCTGTGTGGATTGTCCCATGATATTTATTTATTTATAAATTTAGAAGTACGATTTCATTTATTTGAAGTAAAATAGGTATCTAGGTACCTAAAACATTTCATTCAGTCAAAACATTTTTTTTTTCATAATATTGAGATGAAATTGATCATGATATTTTGGGTTAGTTTCGTTGAGCACTAATCCCACTCAGCGCACATTTTATAATCGATTCATTAACACAATATGATCCCAGATGGTCGAAATAAAACATTATTATTATTATTATTAATAATAAATTTTGAGGTTAGTTGTGTCTGTAAATTTAATACTTTAACGAAAAAAATAATTGCAACAGGCAAGAAATGAACGATACAAGACCATTTTTTTTATAATTTTTATTTTCTTGTCCGTCTAGTCACTATATTGAATGAATTTGAACGATATTCGGCATTATAACTATATGTATATTATTATAATTACAACGTCATTACTGGCGCTGGTTGCATATCTTGAAATTTTGTGAAAACTACTACATCTATGAAAATTATTCTTCAGTTAAAAACCGATATCAGTTTCTAAAATCAAAAACTAAGGCGCGAGCAAACCCGCGGGTATCAGCTAGTACCAGCTAGTACCTAAATGTGTGCTGAGTGTGAATAGTGCTCACCGAAACTAACTCAATATTTTTTATCTTGCACCTACAGTTTTACTGCAATATTGCAAAATATTATTTTATTTTTAAAATTATTTATTTATTTATTTCCAAGCAAGAAATTCGCAATATGGATTCGCAAACTTCCTTTAAGTTGAAAAGAATTCCATAGGTATCACCTATAGTATCACCGTAAATATTTTGCGTTGGGCTCTTAGTCTAAGTTCGTAAATGAATACGACAAATGAAAATAATGCAACTCGAGTGAAACGACTAAAATGTCTTTTTATTGTACTTTTAAATACTTTTAGGGTATTGGAATAGTACTTTGTTCAACAAGGGGAGAAAGGGTTTGTAGTTTGAATTAATTTCATTTCAAATAGGAACATAATGTAATCCAATCAAAGTAGATTTTACCTGTCAGCGTCTTTAGGCAACCAAAAAAAAGTTAAATTTCGATCACCATCCGTATTTAAACAATTAAATACTGCACAGTATCTTTTTGCTTTTTTTCGTTTTGTGTCCATCTTGCAATTATTGAGAAAGTTGAACGTGGTCGAACAAATAGCGCGCGCGCGTGTGTCTTTTTTCGTTTGCGGCAGCCTACTAGATTGGCCCTTGCGCAAGGGCCGCCGCCTGTAGGTATGTTTTTAATACCTACACGCGGAGTGACACAGGCCTGCTTTAGGTTACATTATTGCAATTTTCTTAACGATCTCTAATTTTTTTTAAATAAACTACGTATGGTACTTCCTGAAAACTTGGTTTTGGTTTGGTGTTGTAGTTACCTACATTCTACAAGTCCTACAACACCTTAGGGTTTTCATGTAGATAAATTAGATTAAACAAAGATTAAAAAAAGAAAAATTAAACTAGACTAAACAAAGTTTGCTGGCAAAAGACAGAATAGAATAATTGCCTTTTAAAAATTTTGCTTTGGTAAATGAAAGTATTACTTTTGGATTACTTTCGGTAAAATTTATCACTGGCCTTACGCCACGGGCCTAAAAATGAAAATTCGTATGTAAAATAGGTTGCTGAAGGATGTACTCGTAATCGTTGAAGATTTACGTTGTCCTATCACTAATCTTAAAACAAATAAATCTTCAAAGAAGGGCCTTTCTACGTTTCCAATTTCGAGAGTAGCTCCAATAATTATAAAGCCGTCGTAGTGGGGATAGGTTTAACGCACTCTCAAATTCTAATTGGAGCTATCTATCAATGAAACTTTTCAGATGAAGATAAATTTTCCTTCAAGTTTTCAGTAGGGAAAAAGATTTCTATCTATACTAAGTTGTATTTGAAAATTACTTACTTATAATAAACTCTACAAGGAAGCAGTGATAGCTTAGTGGTCATGACTACGGTCTCCTATTCAAAGTGCCGATCCCGGGCACGCACCTCTGACTTTTCAAAGTAATGTGCCTTTAAGCAATTAAATATCACTTTCTTAACGGTGAAGGAAAACATCGTGAGCAAACCTGCACACCTTAGAGTTGTCCATAATGTTTTCGAAGGTGTGTGAAGTCTGCCAATTCGCATTGGGCCAGCGTGGTGGACTTTGGCTCTCCCATCTCTGAGAGGAGGCCTGCGCTCAGTAATGTTTATGGGTTGATAATGAATAATGATGAATAAACTCTATCGCTGATTTGGAAAGCACTTTTTACAGAGCAGAGACTGGCAAGAAAAAGAGTTAGCTTTTCAAAAAGAAAAATTTAATCCTTAAACATGATAAAAATGCGAAAGTGTTTGTTTGTTGGTTTGTCCTTCGATCACGCAGCAACGGAGCAACAGATCAACGTTTTTTTACATAGGTATAGTTGAGGAGTTGGATAGTGAAATAGGCCTTTTTTATCCCGAAAAAAAACAGAGGGTTCGAGCGGGATTTTTTAAACATGTTTGCAAGCAAAAGTTAGTAATTTTATAATCTTCAACTGTATTGAAGACTTTTTTTCATGTGTATACTGCATAGAAACTTTGAATAGATCTTTTAATCTTGTGTATAGAAGGAGCTAAAATTGACAGTATAATTATATTTTATATATATATATATATATATATATATATATATATATATATATTTGTAGAATTTTACCATAATTATGTCACACCCATTCCCACAAATGACTTTCTGACTTTCTTGAGGCGTATTTGAGTAAGGAATACGGAGTAAGGACTAAAACTTCAACGTATGGAATAATAAGGGCTGAATTTGTCTCATTTCAAAATCAGTTCACCGCAATGCAGTAAAAGTAATATAGTATCTAAAAAGAATTAAGGAAACAATTTTAGTCTACTAGATACCAGTTTCGTTCGGAGCCCTAAATCCTTGGTAGGTTTCCAAGTTAAACTGCTAGGAACGAAACGAGTCTAAGCGTATATTCTGTGACAGTGACAACTTCAGTTACTTCCTTAAAATAATTTTTGACGACTTCCCTGGCTCAGTGGTGAGCGCTGTTGCCTTATAACTGGGAGGCCTCGGGTTCGATTCCCGGCGGGGTCAATTTGGGAATTTATAATATTATCTGAATTGTCTCTGGTCTGGTCTGGTGGGAGGCTTTGGCCGTGGCTAGTTACACCCTACCGTCAAAGACGTGCCGCCAAGCAATTTGGCGTTCCGGCACGATGGCGTGTAGAAACCAATTCTGTATGGGTTGAATGTTCACAGCCATACCCCTTCCAAGTTAGCCCGCTACCATCTTAGACTGCATCGTCACATACCATCAGGTGAGATCGCAGTCAAGGACTAGCTTATCATCGCATAATAAAAAAAAATGTGACTTTTATCTTCTCTTGTGGGACGTTGTTTTTAAAAAGAGGGGTGTTATAAATTTAGCGTGTGTATCTGTGTGTCTGTTTGTCTGTCTGTTCCCTCACAGCAGCCCCCCTAATGGACCGATTTTGATGCGGTTGTTTCTGTTTGAAAGCTAATGTAATCTAGGTGGATCTTAGCTACGATTTATGAAGCTCTGACGCTGAAGATATCGCGCTTGTGTTTGCGCACACGCTTGTGCACTATAATATCTCCTGCGCAAGTCGTTAATCTCTGTAGAGATTGGATTCTGTTATTTGGATTGGATATTATTATTAGGTGAAGTCTTAAACATTTTCTCTTTTTTATTCCAAGCAGTACATCATTATATCTAATCCTATGTAAAACCTACTTTATCTGTAATATAATGGAGCTTATAGACCGTCAGAAGGAATTTATTAGGTTTATCTACACGTTTTTTGCGCCTCGAAAACCGCGAATTATACGATGTCTGCTGTTTTCGGGGGTCTTAAGTTATCTGTGATTTGCGTAAAAAAATTCATTCGTTTTCGAATGATTATGCCACCAGCGTTCGTTTTCGATTAATCTGTTTTAATTCCGAACTTAGTGCCAATTTCGATTTCAGAGCCTCAACAGCTCAACGGTTAAAGGTTCGGACTGAAAGGTCGACAGTTCAACCCCAATCCGTTGCACTATTGTCGTACCCCTTATTTGGAGAGGGGATTGGAATATTAGTCAAGTTCATTTCAATTTTTCATCAATGTTTCTTTATGACGTTATCACGTAAAACTATCGTCCGTAAACCGATTTTACAGACAACCAATTTTTTTTAACCCTCTACGGAAAAAGAGGGGTGTTATGAGCTTGGTGTGTGTATCTGTGTATCTGTCGAAGGATAGTATAACTATTATTTACGTGAAACTTATGTGTATGTTTTTGTTTCAGGTAAGTACTTCGTAAAAACGGTTTTTGGGTGAGATTCTTCTTTACGTACGACAAAACATTATCATCAGCAACCCATCAACGGCTCACTACTGAGCGCAGGTCTCCTCTGAGACAAGGGCTTTAGACCATAGTCCACCGCGCTGGCCCAATGCAAATTGGCAGACTTCACACACCTTGGAGAACATTATGGAGAACTCTCAAGCTTACAGGTTTCCTCACGAGCGATGTTTACGTTCACCGTTGAAGCATGTGATATTTAATTGTTCCAACCCGTAGTGTTTATGATATATCAAGACTTTACCACTGGTTTCAAAAGCACGTTAATTGATCCTTCTCCATAAGTTCATGCATCAACTGACCCACCTGCTTGCCGATTTTCGGGGTTATTAATACAATATTTAGACTATTCCACTTAACATAGGCTGAGAGGCGTTGTATTCTTGATAACAGAGTCGCAAATAAAATATGTACAAAAAATGTCATCACACTCATTTTCGTCTTTAGTTTGTAGAACTACCTACATCATATTAATATTATAAATGCGAAAGTGTGTTTGTTTGTCCTTTAATCACGCCGTAACAGTGGTACGAATCGACGTAGTTTTTCGCATGCGTAATACCTATAGTTGAAGACCTGGAGAGTGACATAGGCTACTTTTATCCCGGAAAATCAAAGAGTTACCGAGAAATTTTAAAAACTAAATCCACGCAAAGTCGCGGGCATCAGCTAGTATTTAGAAGGCAAGTTATCTACATAAAGAAAACATGCAATATATGCAGTATAAATGACACCCTAACCTCAATTCCCCCCCCCTGCCTTGTAACAGGATAACTCAACGGCCGCGCTATGACATTACATTGTTCCTTCCCACATTATTCCGGCCACTGCCTCGAGACACAATAACTTCCTCTATCCTTTTTTATCCAAGCATTATTTCATATTTTTCATCTCACTTTCTCAATAAAAACACTGGATGTGTAAAGGAATATCGGGATTGGGGACAATGTCTTCGATGAAGAATGCCTGAGGATATTTCTATCATCGTTGTATACAGAAAGATGTCCACCGCTGGACAAAGGTTTCTTGAGAATTTGACAAGCCGTGGTTTTCCGCATGCTTCATCAAAGTCCTTATTTTTGGAACGTAGTTCCTTATCGCGCGGTGCGGAAGGGGCTGGTGGGAAAAATTAAGACAAAATTGAACCGACACTTTTTTGAAACCGACACTTTTTTGAATGTGAATTTAGCATTGTGTTCATTATTTTCACAGTACTATATAAGATCTCGGTAGCCTCGGTAGACTTATTTTTAAGTTATAAAAAATTAGGGAAAAATTCCACATGTAGAAATTATCGACCGAGCGAAGCGAAGGTCTTTGAGTTAACTAGAGCGATTTGCACTTGTCCGTCTGTCAGAGCCTTATAACTTTTGAATTACTGAACGTAATTACTTCAAATTTAGATATAATATGTAAACCGATGGCCTCCAGCCGAAAATGGCTTAAAAAGTTATAAAAATCTTTATTTCAGGTGGGCTCTCATAGAAGCGAATGCGAAGTAAAAAAAAAAAATATCGCGTTACATAAAATTGTTACGTATCATTTTAAAGATAATTTTGAACTGAGTACAAAGATATTTTTTTTTTAATTTTTCCCTTAAAATTGACGAAATGGGGGGCTTTCAAAGTGGCGATTTTATACGCTCGCTTGAAGACGCTCTCTAGGAAAATCCGCTATGGATTTTCAAACTGATTTTATGTTTTTAGGTCACTTATATCCTGTACTTGAACAACAAATACTAAAACTAGTGGTTCGCCCCGAACTGAGACCTCGCGGTAACGGTTTCCCATAATTACTTATTCATTCAATAGATACATGACGATCAAAATTGACATTATTATTATGCCCGTTTTCACCAACCATACCTAAATCATCCCCTTTGTAGAAGTCTCTTTACGTAGGTAGCCCCTAAATACAATCCTAACATCCCTTATGTCATTTTCACCTTTAGTTGTCCCGTAGAGGTTTGTAGTAACAAAGTTGACAGAAAGTGTCAACTAACTTAACATATGTAGCCCGTAAAGGTTAGGGAACTGTTATAGTGAAATCCTCAAGGCCTCAATCAAACTTAGGTATAGTTTTTTGGAACATTCAAATTAAATTACTTGTACACAGCGTCAACTATCGACACGATCAGAAAACAAGTAAATACAAACTGCAACGTGAAGTTTTATTGATGTTTGCTAAATGACTAAATAATAATTTTAATTGAATATATTATGTTACATAATATAAGCTGCATTTGCTATATGAGATGAGAGCGCCATCTATTGACATCATTGTGAAGTTCTGTTGTTGCTGCTCATTAAAAGTTAAATAATTTAGTTTCCTTATTACATTTATCTAATTTTAGTATTTGTTGTTCAAGTACATGATATTACGCTAAAATTATAAAACTTTCAAGCCCCAGCTCTCAATGGTTATTCCGTTGTGAGGTCAAATATAATCTCCACTTTGAAAGACCCCCATTTCGTCAATTTTAGGAAAAAAAATTAAAAAAAAAATACTTTTGTACTCCGTTCCAAATTATCTTTAAAATGACGCACTGTAACCCTATGAAAAGCAAAAAATTTTTTTTTTCTTCGCTTTCGCTTCTATGAGAGCCCCCCTGAAATAAAGATTTTTATAACTTTTTAAGCCATTTTCGGCTGGAGGCCATCGGTTTACATATTATATCTAAAATTGAAGTAATTATGTTCAGTAATTCAGAAGTTATAAGGCTCTGACAGACGGACGGACGGACGGACGGACGGACGGACGGACGGACGGACGGACGGACAAGTGCAAATTCACTCAAGTAGACTCAAAGACCTTCGCTTCGCTCGGTCGATTATATGAATATTATAAAGAAACGAGATTATTTAATTTTTAATGTACATCAGTAATTCATATAGCATCAACATAGCTTCACAATAATGCTAATAGATGGCGCAGTCAGTAACTATTCCCATGGAACTACGAGTTACGACTAACGACCTATCCCAAAAACAGTTTTGCGTCGACCATTATTATTTAGTTACTTATTATAATACAATAATTGTATTGTAATTTTTTTTTGTACCATATTATTCAATTAAAATTATTTTTTAGTTAAATTTTAGTTAAATATTGTATATTTTCTATTCGTGTCGATAGATGACGATTTGTACAGATGCCCGTAACCCGGTTTCACTCGTTATAGTACCTACATAATAATTCAATGTTTTCACTAACGTTCCCTAACCTTTACGGGCTACCTATAAGTTAGGTGATTGATGTTTTCTGTCAACTTATTTATCACGATCCTGTACGGGACACCTAAAAGGATATTGGGACGGATGTTAGGACTTAGGATTGTATTTAGGAGCTACCTACGTTAAGAGACTCCTACTTAGGGGATGATTTAGGTATGTTTGGTGAAAACGGGCATAATAATAATGTCAGTTTTGGTTATCATGTATCGATTGAATGAATAATCATGGGATACCGTTACCGCGAGGTCTCAGCTCGGGGCGAACCACTAGTTTAAAATAAAATTGAAAATAGAAAATTCAGTCTGTCGAGCTGGGATTCGAACCATCGACTTTTAACTGTTTAGCGACTGTCGAAACCACAAGGCTACTGAGATCTTATATTGTACTGTGAAAATAATGAACACAATGCCAAATTAATTAATCGAAAGGAACTTCGTTCCATCCGGGTGTCCCTTGACACCTCTCAAGTTTATTTTTATACATGAGTAGCGAGCAAATGAGCAGGGGTCACCTAATGTTAAGTGATTACCGCTACCCATTTGTAGCACCAGAGGCACACCACCAATGCTTTGCCGGCTTTTCAGAAATTTATTGTTCATTACCTTATGTAATCATTTTCTGCCCATCAACGGCTCACTACTGAGCGCAAGTCTCCTTTCAGAGAAGGGTTATAGACCATATCAACCACTCTGGCCCATTGCGAATAGGGAATATGCATAAAATTTAAATTTGTCTCAAATATTTTTTTCTAGATTCTTTATTGCCTTATCATTATACTTAAAAGGTATTTTTTTTATTTAGTTATTATTTAAACCCAGAAAATATTATATAGAAAGTGAAAAATAAAGGAGGGAAATTCAAACTTACAAAACGCGTCGCCATTGGTCGAAACGAAATGTGACGTCATTTGGTTTACGGTTGATTTACAGCGTCGATATTCATACAGTGTTTGTGAGAAAAATTGTTTAAAACTGTATTCCTGTGTGATTACTTGTGAATTTATATTTGTAGTCAATCTAGGTCGATGACTGAAACTGGTTTTGTCAAAGCACAATCGGATAATCTACCGAAAATAGATGCATTTATGATGTCAGCATATTTTGTATCAAATCTCGATTTTACGAACGCAGAGATCAAAGGAGTGAAAGCTGCAATGTAATTATTATGTTACATGGTATATTTTAGTCCTTAACATAGATTTTTATTCTTATATGTTTAAATAATACTTAAAACAAAACATAACCTTTAAATAACCATCTGTGTTCCTAAACTCCTAATTTACGTCTATATCATGATAATTTATACGTAATATTATGTTATTGAAGCTCACTCAAGTTTGATATGTTTATATACTTTTTGGTTCCGTACTCTAGTTGGGTTCCGTACTCTAGAAGTAATAGTGAAAGGATAATATCAAATTAATTTGTTTTCGCTAACTAAGGGCCTCATAAGTAGGCTCAGGACCGCTCAGCGGGCGATGGAGAGAGCTATGCTCGGAGTATCCCTGCGGGATCGAATCAGAAATGAGGAGATCCGTAGGAGAACCAGAGTCACCGACATAGCTCAGCGAGTCGCGATACTGAAGTGGAAATGGGCGGGGCACATAGTTCGAAGAGCTGATGGTCGTTGGGGTCCCAAGGTGTTGGAGTGGCGACCCCGCACCGGGAAGCGCAGTGTTGGCAGACCCCCCACCAGGTGGACCGACGACATCAAGCGAGTCGCAGGGAGCCGCTGGATTCAGGCGGCGTAAGACCGAGGCCTGTGGAAGTCCATGCAAGAGACCTTTGTCCAGCAGTGGATGTCTATCGCTTGATAAAGAAGAAGAAGAAGATATACTTTTTGTAAATAAGTATTAGATAAATACGATATTCCGATTTACATGAACAATTTTCTTACACTTTTTTTTCGTACTTTCGCATCTCGTGGAATACGAAAAACCACTTTATCGGGTGTACTAATAATAGTGTTTTTGTACTTAGGTACCATACAATACTTGTAAGAAGGTTTTTTAACTTCTTCCATGGTTTGTGTAGCAATTAAAACTGAAAATAAGTATGAAGTAACTGAAACGCTATAGTAAACAAACACGGGACATGTCGAATGACGTCATCAAAAGCGCGCGCTAATGGTGGCGTTTGAACGGCTCAAATTTTTTCAATGTTTTAAATTTCACTTTTAAAAATTATTTGACTGTTTTCAAACCTATTTATATTTTTTATATGTTATAAAGATGTAAATGATTAATTTAAGAAATTAAAAAAAAATCATGCATATTCCCTATTGGCGGACTTCACCCACTTTCGAGAACATTATGGAGAACTCTCAGGTGTGCAGGTTTCCTCAGATGTTTTCCTTCACCGTTAAAGCATGTGTTATTTAATTTCTTAAACGCACTTAACTTCAAAAAGTCAGAGGTGCGTACCCGGGATCGAACCTGCGACCCCCCGCATAGGAGACCACAGTCGTAACCACTAGGTTATCACTGCTTCAATACATCAATAAGTTGCAATGAACAATATTCCCCGGTGGGTGCAGGAATATTATAAAGAATGGACACTAAACTACGAAATTAGGCTATTGGATGGGGTGCTATGGCCTACTTAATAGAATAGAATGGATTTTTTTTTAATTCAAATAAACTTTTTAGAAGTGCTTTTGAATCGTCACTGCTTCTCTACCACTGCTTCTGAATGCCCTTCCTGCTGAGAAGAACCAGCAAGAAACTCGGCGGTTGCTCTTTTCAAAACAAGTTCACAAAACAATAAATATTATGCTATGTATGCAGTGTTTCCACAATGAGGGAATTTCCAAAAATGCATACCTACTAACAATGTAATATATATCTTAAGATGGGCAGACATAAAGTAGCCCCATCCCGCCAGTGGCACCCGTTCACGAGCTTGCCACGACCCAGCCGTTGCTTCGCTCAACCATAATATTTGAGGGAACGTAACAACCCGCATCACACGACAACACCACAGAAATGTTTAAAGAGTGATTAATGGAACTATTAATAGAAGAAATTTTAAGAACTAGCTTATTTGCGGAACTGAAAGTGAAGGCGAAGGTAGCTTCAGGTTTCTGATTAACGCTCACCCATTGGTGAATATATTAGGGTGGAGGCCGCGGCAAAGAAAACCTACCGATTTAGAGCGGAGACCTGGCTCCGTTCAACATATCGTTGTGGTTCCGAACCGATCTCGCCTGTAACGAGGTTTGAGTTCGTGTTTTGCATTAAAATAGGGTTGTTCTGCACTGCGACATACGGCTAGGGTTGCCACTTGCTAAGAAAAAAATGCGGGACGGATAAATATCTGGAAAAGATCAGATTAAATAGGTTTAAGGCTGATTTCACCAACGTAAAAAATGTTTTGTCCGAGCGTTTTTATATTTTGACAGTATAACCAGTACAAAAACTGTCAGAACACCCAATTTATTCTTTGGTTAAACGTCACTCGACGTTGGTGAAATCGGGACTTACGATAGTGAGCAAATCCAGGTTAAAATACCTACTGAAAAGCAATGAAGAGTAGAATAGTTGTGAAAAAAAAAGTTCGTGCCGATCCACTTGTAGGCACGGGTCTCTTCTCACAGTGAGAAGTGTTTAGGCCATACGTGTTTCCACCACATGCTGACTAAGTGCGGATTGGCAGACTTCACAAACCTTTAAGTACACTATGGAGAAATCTCAGGCATACATATTTTCCTCGTGATATTTTCCTTCATTGTTGAAGAAATTATATTAAATTGCTTGAAACACACCAGTCCGTGAAGTTACAGGGCGTGCTTGGATTAGAATTCCAGATCCTACGATGAGGAGGCCAACATCTAACCACTAGGCTCTAGGCTACCTTTATCATATTGGCATCACAATAATAAGTTGCAATCATGTATTTTTTTGGGAACAAGTTCTTTTCGGACGGTTTTCGGATGGAGGCTAGACGAAAAAAGTGTAAAAATTTTCCGTCACGACCCTTGTTGCCTTCGTTTATTACACACATTCCATCAAAGCTTTGGTGACATAGCGGCTAAGCAAAGCATTGAAACTAGTTCGGGGGTTCGAATCTTAACGCCATCTATTGTGGGCAGTGTGAACTTGCTTTAATGTCTATTTATTTTTTAGGAGATGGTTCTAACATGTGGCGAGAGATGGCGTTGATTCTGAACTTCTTTCCAAGCGAGTGTTCCACGACACTCACGCATTTTTATTTCAAGTAAATCTGCGTTCTTGTATCAAAGAGACAAGCTAGAAAATGTTGCTCATTCAAGTCTGTGCGATTTTGACGTGACAACGTCTTATAATTCGATAGAGCCGGCTGCACGCACGAAAAAACATGACTCATGCGGCGTTACATCGCTCTGAGGCGTTCCATGTAAGGCTTGAAGTGCAAGCGAGAGCGCGGAACGAGCGACAAAGAGGCACAATCGGCCTTTGCGTTCGGCAGCGTTCGACATCCGTCTCTCTCCTACTTGAGTGAGCGATGCGTCTGCGTGGACAGCTGCTATACTATAGTACATTTACATGTTTTGATCGAGTATCAAGTGCAGTGAAAAGTGAATGTGGTGTCAATTGTTTATAGCAACGATAATTAAGACGTTGTCACGTTCAACTATTGTCAGTAAACCGACTTTACAGACAACCAATTTTTTATTTATTCGTTCGTAAGATTCGAAAAAACTTGTTTAACACCGGAAATTGAAATTCTCTTGTTTTTGCATAACCCGAATGAGTATTTAATGTGAATAGTTGAACCCTGAAATTATCTGAATAACAATGCAACTTACATTTAGTTACTACCCGATAATCCCGAATTTCGGGACGCTTACTCGTAGCTAGTGGCAACCCTGTCTAAGTCGCGTAATGTGTTACAGATTAGTGCAAGCGAATTTGAAATCTCCGCTACGTACACATAGGGGTTGAATTAGTGAATCACGAGTCGCATTAATGCCGCCGTGTTCCGCAGCTTTTAATGAAGTGCCGTGTTGTGCTGTCAGAGATTCTAGCTTGTGTATGAGATGGTGCTGCGTAAATATCACAGTTTATGGCGCCATGATCTAACCCACCCTTGGGACTACGACGAGGTGAGAGGAGGATAGATTTATGTGCTGTAGTGTAGCGAGAGTGAGACGACAACAGTTCTAGTTGACCATGTCGTGAGCAAAAATTTAAACATGATATTGTGTCGCCATCATGGGTGCGATTGTCTAAAAGTTGCCGATCAAAATCGTATTAATTTGATGACATTTTCTTGACGCAAAATATTCCTTGACTGTATTGATAGTCACAAATTCAGTTCAACCGATTTTAACATGGAGCGTTATGGAGCGTATCGTACATACCTAAACGTATATAAGAATGCATACACGAAATTGAGCTCTAATTTAATGCTGTTATGGTTTATTTTACTTTGACGCCAATGCCATCAAATGAATACGATTCTGATCGGCAACTTTTAGACAATGGGGGGCAGTTCAGGGACCCACCACCAACTCTTAAAGTATTTTATATTAACATTGTTTTGAAATGCCATTTGGCTGACTTGGTTAGTTAAGTTTATTAAGCTTAGACAAAGAGAGCGCTACATGCTTGTGACGTCACAAGCAAGTAGCTCCATACACTCTTCATAGAAAATTTCGTTTTAGAGACAGATACAGTCGCAGTAAAACACATTCTAACTTACATTTTGTGTTTTGACCGATATTTTTCTATTTTAACAAAATCCATTCATCATTCTTCTTAAATGTTACACTTTCGATTATAATTAATGAATATTTAACATTTTGATAGTCAAATACCCTGTTATCGACTTATTGTAGCATGGTGCGGGTAATACAACGTAACTTATCTTCTACCATTTTGAAGCTATCATAATATTCAAATTATTAAAATAGATTTTTAGATCTTTTATCCAAGAAAAATAGCGGCTTTTCGCGGGATTTTTAAAACCTACCTCTACGCGGACGAAGTTGGAGGCAAAAACTTTATAATTTAGACCATATTGTGGATGATTCCATTGACTTATCTTCTTCTTCTTCGAAATATATAAAAGGAAAAAGTGACTGACTGACTGACTGATCTATCAACGCACAGTTCAAACCACCTGCACGAATCGGGCTGTTTGGCATACTGATAGCCATTATGACGTAGACATCCGCTAAGAAAGGATTTTTGAAAATTCAAAGTAAAATAGGGGTTTGAAAAATCGAACTTAACATGAGCGAAGCTGCTGGCAACAGCTAGTGTTGTATACAATACTGTAATTAGTGATATTAAAATATTATACCTATTACACAAAACAGCGTTCCTCACACAATATTTGCTACGCGTGCAATCTGTATAAGAGCTCCGATTACATCTTACCTTTGAAGAGAGAATTTTCCGGGAAAAGTTAAGCTTGTTTTATGAGGTTATTTCCACATTTTCCGATGAATTGTCGAGTCGAGTACAAATTTATCTAAGCTTCACTCTGTAATTTCTGTTTGAAGAACAAAAGCTAACATTTTCTAGCAAAATTAAACGTTTGCTGCAATGAAATCAGGCAAATTTACTTTTAGCTGTCCTTGTCATTTCTACTCGACTCACTTAACTGCGATCTCACCTGTAGGGTTAGTACAAGATTAGATAGGTAACTATGAATAGTAGTATATATTAATAGCTTGAGTATTTTGGCCATATCCTCAGGAATAACAAATACGACCTCCTGCTCATTATACAAGGAAAAATAGCTGGCCGAAGACCACCTGGTCGGAGAACATCGTGGCTTAAGAACCTACGCCAATGGTGTGGAAAAATTACCCGATCATTGTTCCGTGCAGCAGCGTCCAAGGTGCAGATAGCCCTAATGATTGCCAACCTCCGATAGGAGTCGGCATTCAAAGAAGAAGAAGAAGATAGACCTAGTAGACTTGGTGAGTGACATTGGCTACTGATTATAAAGGAAAATCAAAGAGTTCCCACAGGATATTTAAATGCGGACAAGGTCGCGGGCTTCTGCGAGTCTCACGTACTACAACATAAAACTTAAAATGTACCTTGTAAAATAATCTTTTTGATACTTAGATTTCATCAAAAACATCTTTTTACCCCTGTTAACCCCGAAAAGCTTCTCATTTATAATTAACAGAGTTGCTTCTACTCATCTTTACACCGCTTATAAAGACTTTAACAAACAAAACGCGGAGCGACGGCAACGTGTTCAGTGGTTCCAACGAATGCGTTCACGCTGTAAGAGACAAAGCACTTATGGTGTCGTGACGACATATCATGGTGATAAATTCCAGTCTTAATGTAGGAACTAGGCGGCGTGATCCTCTTCATATTAGTGTTTCTTGTATCGGACATTTCACGATTTTCGGAACTGTTATCCAAATAGAATAGAATAGAAATATTTTTTATTCAAATAAACATTTTACAAGTGCATTTGAATCGTCTGACTCTACCACTGGTTCGGAATGCCCTTCCTGCGGAGAAGAAAAAACAAGAAACTCGGTGGTTGCTCTTTTCAAAACAAGTTTACAAAACAATAAATACTATGCTATGTATGCAGTGTTTCCACAATGAGGGAAGTTCCAAAAATGCATACCTACTAACAATGCAATATATGTTAAGATTGGCAGACATAAAGTAGCCCTATTCCCGCCAGTGGCACCCGTTCACGAGCATGACGCATGACCCAGCCGTTGCTTCGCTCAACCATATTTGAGGGAACGTAACAACCCGCATCACACGACACCACCACAGAAATGTTTAAAAAGAGCGTGACATACTTATGCTACCCATGTTAAGGTATCGAATTGAAAACTTATTATTCAAATACTCATTTTAAGACATCACTCACACATCACTCAAATCTTGCCCATCATACAATCAATTCATACAATCTCAGTTGTGATTTGCTGAATTTACAATATTGTTTATTGACTATTGTTACCCAATAGCGACATAATGTCGACTAATCAGAGGCGATTGCGATCATCTTCTTTTCTTCTTTATCAACCTATAAACGTCCACTGCTGGACAAAGGTCTCCTGCATGGACTTCCACAGGCTTCGGTCTTGCGCCGTTTGAATCCAGCGGCTCCCTGCGACTCGTTTGATGTCGTCGGTCCACCTAGCGGGGGGTCTGCCAACACTGCGTTTCCCGGTGCGGGGTCGCCACTCCAGCACCTTGGGATCCCAACGACCATCAGCTCCTCGAACTATGTGCCCCGCCCATTTCCACTTCAGTTTCGCGACTCGCTGAGCTATGTCGGTGACTTTGGTTCTCCTACGGATCTCCTCATTTCTGATTTGATCTCTCAGGGATATACCGAACATAGCTCTCTCCATCGCTCGCTGAGTGACCCTGAGCCTTCTTATGAGGCCCACAGTTAGCGACCATGTCATTGCGATCATCACACTTTAGTAATCATTTTTAGGATCCAATCCCCTATGTTGGTTGCGCTATGGCAGACGCCGTATATTTCCCTCCACGCGTTATGTTTGCCCAAGCCTCTACACCACCTTTAAAATTTTATCGCTAAGATTCCCAACGACCCTTGGCGGCCATCTTTATAAATCATCTGCCGACCCTCACTTGAAAGTTATCCGACCTACGAGCAAGTAAGCTGAGCAAATATTTTAATCATTGTATCTCTATTAATACTAACTTTTACCCGTGGCATCACTACCGCCATCTGTTGTAAGTAATCCGAAGTGGTGATTTTCGATTTTTTAGCTGTTCTTTTGGGATTTCGGTATTCAGCCCTGCGATTGTCTAAAGTTGTTCCGTTGATCGTTATCGTATTCGATGAAATCAGCGTCAAAGTAAAATAAACCATAACAAGATTGAATTAGAGCTCAATTTCGCTCCATAACGCTCCATATTAAAATCGGTTGTACTGAATTTTGTATGTTATGTAGATTGTAGATGGTTGTGGATTATTTAAAAGGGATTAATTGGGATTCAGGAGAAGAGTAAAACATCCTATCGAGCCTGTGGCATAGACAAGAAGTGTATCTTTGATTACAACCATTAACAATGTAGATTAGACACCTTAATATTAAAGCGATTTTGTTTATTACCTATGTTGCTAGGCAACCTAAATCTCGATCGATGTCAGATTGCGAGATAGTCGTAACCCAAATAGACTACTTATCTTTACTAATCCTTATTAATATTATAAATGCGAATTGTTGATTTGTCCTTCAATCACGCGGCAACAGGGCAACGGATCGACTTGATTTTTTGCATGGGTATAGTTGAGAACCTGGAGAGTGGCAAAGGCTACTTTTTATCCCGGAAAATCAAAGAGTTCCCGAGGGAATTTAAAAACTAAATCCACGCGGACGTAGTCGCGGGCATCAGCTAGTATTATGTATGTTTTCTTAAGGGAATTTGTTGTGTACACCTTTAACACGTGACGTGTCTGACAAGACTTTGTTTAAATATTTTTAGGGTTCCGTACCCAAGGGTGCCAACGGGACCCTATTACTAAGCCTCCGCTGTCCGTCCGTCCGTCTGTCAGCGGGCTGTATCTCGTAAACCTTAATAGGTAGACAGTTGAAATTTTCACAGATTGTGTATTTCTATTGCCGCTATAACAACAAATAATAAAATTAAATAAAAATATCTGGGTGACCGAGCTTTGCTCGGTTATTATAATTTTTTTGGTAAATCGTGTTTTTTGGAAATTATACAGGGTGGGCCAGACCAGGTGGATATAAAATTTTTTTTTGATTGTTCACTTAGGGGCCTACCAGGACCCGGAAGGAAAAAAATCGGTTCCCACCCGATTACGAGAAAAATTTTTTTATTTAAAATTTTGGAAAATCATTGCTTTGACGAACTTTTAATATTTTTTTAATTTTTACAGTAACAATTTCCACAATTTTTTTATGGAATATCTTTACCTAATAACTGTACTCTCTTAGAAAAAAATTTCGGTCTGGTTAGCTGGTTTTAAGAGCATTAAATTTTAAATTATATCAAGAAAATTAAGTTTATCCAAAATCTACAGAAAACTTTAAAATTCCATTAAAAATAAAAATCTCCAGCGCTATGCACTGGTGATTTTTAGGGTTCCGTACCCAAAGGGTACCAACGGGACCCTATTACTAAGCCTACGCTGTCCGTCCGTCCGTCCGTCCGTCTGTCAGCGGGCTGTATCTCGTAAACCGTAATAGATAGACAGATGAAATTTTCACATAATATGTATTTCTATTGCCGCTATAACAACAAATAATAAAAATTAAATTAAATTAAAAAAATTAAATTAAAATGGGTAGGTGGGTAGATGGGAATCTTTTAATTTAATTTTTTTTAACGGAACCCTAAAAGAGCGAGGCCCGACTCGCACTTGGCCGATTTTTTTTTAAAACTGTAGCAACTTATGTTCTTTTGATTGCCAAAAGAAAAATTGTATGTCAATGTACCGGATAAAAAGTTATGATTTTTCAAAAGTCTTCGTTCCTCATTCGTGTAAATAACGACCTTATTGAAAAACATGTTAATTGTTTGTGGAGACTGCAGTATGTCCTTTAATTTTAACTGCCTCGTTGGCCTCGTGTTTGACTGCGGCCGACGAGGTCCCGGGTTCGAGTCCCGGGTCGGACCATATCAAGTATTGGGGTTTTCCGTAAGAAATTCTCAGTACTAGCCCGGAGTTAGGTAGTTGGCGTTATTCCACCCCCGTACCTTGGAGAGCACGTAAAGCCGTTGGTCCTGCGCCTAATCTCACTTCGCCTGCTCCTAATCTCTCTCCGGTCGTGTCAAATTTTCCGTCCTATCGGGCTATGAGAGTAAAGAAACAGAGAGTGCACCTGTGTTGGCGCACACACTTGTGCACTTTAATATCTCCCGCACAAATGGTAAATCTCTCTGGAGATAGGTCACCGTGGTCGAAATTTGGTCGGGAGGACATTAATCCTTTAATGATGACTGACGGTATCTACATTTTTAAGAGAAAGAAAAATAAAACAATGTTTTAAAAATAAAACAATGTTTTATTTTTCCGAATTTCGGTCACGGCGGCGGTCTATCTTCAGAGAGATTAACCATCTGTGCGGGAGATATTAAAGTGCACAAGTGTGTGCGCCAACACAGGTGCACTCTCTGTTTCTTTACTCTCATAGCCCGATAGGACGGAAAATTTGACACAACCGGAGAGAGATTAGGCGCAGGCGGAGAGAGATTAGGCGCAGGACCAACGGCTTTACGTGCTCTCCAAGGTACGGGGGTGAAACCACGCCAACTTCCTAACTCCGGGCTAGTACTGAGAATTTCGTACGGAAAACCCTAATACTTGATATGGTCCGACCCGGGACTCGAACCCGGGACCTCGTCGGCCGCAGTCAAACACGAGACCAACGAGGCAGTTAAAATTAAAGGACATACTGCAGTCTCCACAAACAATTAACATTTTTTTCAATAAGGTCGTTATTTACACGAATGAGGAACGAAGACTTATCATAACGAAGAAAAATCATAACTTTTTATCCGGCACATTGACATACAATTTTTCTTTTGGCAATCAAAAGAACATAAGTTGCTACAGTTTTAAAAAAATCACCAGTGCATAGCGCTGGAGATTTTTATTTTTAATGGAATTTTAAAAAAATTCTGTAGATTGTGGATGAACTTAATTTTCTTGAAATAATTTAAAATTTAATGCTCTTAAAACCAGTTAATCAGACTGGAATTTTTTTCTAAGAGAGTACAGTTATTAGGTAAAGATATTCCATAAAAAAATTGTGGAAATTGTTACTGGAAAAATAAAAAAAAAATAAAAAGTTCGTCAAAGCAATGATTTTCCAAAATTTTAAATAAAATTTTTTTTCTCGTAATTGGGTGGGAACCGATTTTTTTCCTTCCGGGTCCTGGTAGGCCCTTAAGTGAACAATCTAAAAAAAATTTTATATCCACCTGGTCATATTAAAAAAATAATAATAATAAAAAAAAAATTCATAGGGGAAAACATAATCGTCTTGGACTCGAACCGGGTCTTCTAGTTTCGGGACCGACCGACTTATCGCCGAGCTATCGGGAATTTATAGATGCTGGCGAAATTTACCTTCGTATTCTAATGATATTGTAAGGGGTTTTTCATTGCCTGAAACCTAGCTAGATCGATTTATCGCCCCCGAAACCCCTTGCATACCAATATATATACAAGAATTGCTCGTTTAAAGATATTAGATTAAAAAATAAAGGGGCTCCTACACATGAAAAAGCAGTCGAATTTTTTTTATACACTGGCATGTAGGATGTCATTGTTTAGAGCTCATTATGTGGAGTTCAAATATATTTTTTATAATTTTTTAGCTTCAAAAATGAAGAAATGGGGGGCCTTCAAAGTTGTGACCAAAACAAACGAGCATTTTTTCCCCATATGCTAATTTAGTACTGTCTAAGAACTAAGATATCTAAATATGTATCTAGTTTTGAAAAAAGTGATTTGGTCATGTGTACGGAACCCTAAAAGAGCGAGGCCTGACTCGCACTTGGCCGATTTTTTAATGTAGCATAGTTTTCTGAACTTGCTGTTGGCGTACCTAAATAAATAGAATAAAATAAACAGTGATGATGATGATGATGATGATGATTATTATTATTATCTTACTGGTGAAATAAAGCCGCTATTCATATTTTGCAAGTATAGGTACTGACTATTATATATTACTAGCTGATGCCCGCGACTTCGTCTGCGTGGATTTAGTTTTATAATCCCTCGGGAACCTTTTGATTTTCCAGGATAAAAAGTAGCCTATGTCACTCTCCAGGTCCTCAATTATACCCATGCAAAAAATCACGTCGATCCATAGCCCTGTTGCGGCGTGATTGAATGACAAACCAACAAACCAACAAACAAACACACTTTCGAAAACACAATAATATTAGTAAGGATCCTGTGGTACTGGCTTAAACCCGGCCGCGAAAATTTATTAATTTCATTAAGACCGCTCCACGGAGCCTGTTTTCTGATTGTGTACAAATCCTTTTACTTTGTGTTATGAATTACTTCGCCGACGGTCTGTTTGGATTCAGGCTTAATTTATTAGAAAATTTCTTACCCAAAGACGGGTTTTATATTCATTAAGGCCAAGGGCACATAGTTCGAAGAGCTGATGGTCGTTGGGGTCCCAAAGTGCTGGAGTGGCGACCCCGCACCGGGAAACGCAGTGTTGGCAGACCCCCACTAGGTGGACCGACATCAAACGAATCGCAGGGAGCCGCTGAATTCAAGCGGCGCAAGACCGAAGCCTGTGAAAGACCATGCAGGAGACCTTTGTCCAGCAGTGGACGTCTATAGGTTAATAAAGAAGAAGAAGAAGAAGGGCAAATATAGCTCAGAAACGGCAGCGGAAAATTGTCTAACAAACTTTGTTTCTAGCTTATACTATTAAGTATTCTTATACTTAGTTACCATTACCACAGAATACTTAACAGCCATTAAGTACATAAAAATCAATGAGTAAAAACTCATTTAATAAGTAGAGTTTAATACACAATAAATCATACAATACAAATATTATAAAGGCGAAAGTTTGTATGTGTGTCTGTTTATTACTCAAAAAGAAATCAAGCAACCTTGGTTCTGTAAAACCAAGTATCTAAGTTAACCTACGAGTATGTATTCAAGTTAACGTTAACTGCCATATAGATAGGCTACTTTGATATACGGTTAACTGTATGTAAGTCAAATAAGGTTTTCTTAATAGTTAATTTCCATAATAAATTACTAATGTTTATTTATCCTTACTAAAAATCAAAGAGTTCCCGCGGGATTTCAAAAACTTAATCCACGCGGACGAAGTCGCTGGCATCATCTAATTATACTAATACTAGCTGATGCCCGCGTATTCGTCCGCGTGGATTTACTTTTTAAAAACCCTCGGGATATCTTTGATTTTCCGGGATAAAAAGTAGCCTGTCACTCTTCAGGTCGTCAAGTATACCGATGCAAAAAATCACGTCGATCCGTAGCCCTGTTGCGGCGTGATTAAAGGACAAACCAATAAACAAACAAACACACTTTCGCATTTATAATATTATTAGCTGATGCCCGCGACTTCGTCCGCGTGGATTTAGTTTTTATAATCCCGCGGGAACTCTGATTTTCCGGGATGCCTATGTCACCCTCCAGGTTCTCAACTATACCTATCCAAAAAATCACGTCAATCCGTAGCTTTGTTGCAGCGTGATTGACGGACAAACCAACAAACCAACATACAAACACACTTTCGCATTTATAATATTAAAAATCCTATATTAATATTAGATATCCTAAGTACCCTATGTCCGTCTCCTGGTTCTAAGCTACCTCTCCACCAATTTTCAGCCAAATCGGTTCAGCCGTTCTTGAGTTATAAATAGTGTAACTAACACGACTTTCTTTTATATATATAGATTAGTAAGGATTTACTTATTATTTCCTTATCAAATTAATTTTCATGTTTACGCTATTAAGAAGTGATAAAATCTCAAACTATGTTTCAACTTCGCTACTTAGAACCGAAGCGGTGGGCTAAGTTCGCTAAGTGTTGTTTGCTTCGGGACAGCCGTGCTGCGAAGCGTACATAATAGGCTCTAACTTTAATAAATTATAAACGACGTTAACTTTATTCTGCTTCTAACTACGCAATGGTTTAAAAAGACGATGGCGCGTAGAAACTTTCTTACCCTATGTGGCACATTATTTGACTAGCTGATGCCCGCGACTTCGTCCGCGTGGATTTAGTTTTTAAAATCCCTCGGGAACCTTTGATTTTCCGGGAGAAAAAGTAGCCTATGTCACTCACCAGGTTCTCAACTATACCCATGCAAAAATTCACGTCGATCCGTAGCTTTGTTGCAGCGTGATTGAAGGACAAACCAACAAACCAACTAACACACTTTCGCATTTATAATATTCGTATGAAGTATGATATTAAATTACTTGCTTCGTCAGTCTATGCATGAAGTACATCCATCGATGTAAAATAATATTATGTACCTTGGTATAGATAGAATAGAATAGAATAGAAATGTTTTTTATTCAAATAAACTTTTACAAGTACTTTTGAATCGTCAATGAGGTAGACTGATTCGGAATGCCGTTCCTGCCGAGAAGAACCAGCAAGAAACTCGGCAGTTGCTCTTTTCAAAATACTTTTACAATATACTTAATAGATATTATTCTATGTATGCAGAGTTTCCACAATGAGAGGAAGTTCCACAAAAGCATACGTAATTATTTCTAATTATAATTCAACACATGTCAAGACGGCCAGACAGAAAGTAGCCCCATTGCCGCTGGTGGCACCCGTTCACGAGCATGACCATGACCCAGCCATTGCTTCGCTCAACCATATTTGAGGGAACGTAACAACCCGCATCACACGACACCACCGCAGAAATGTTAAAGAGAGTGTGACACTTAGGCTACCCATCTGATATGGCGGTCCGAACCGTAGGTAGGTAGTAAGTACATTAATAAATTAATTTAATAATTTAAGTAAATCAGTATAAGTATTTTAATCTTTCGTAGAATGAATGAAAGTCGCCGATTTTTCTTCTCCATTGCACAGTATAGGTACAGAAATTATTCGAAAGCAGACCTTAAATACAACGCAAATATTATTTACGCAAAGTATTGACAAGTGAATACGTCTGCAGCTTTTACAATGACGCGCACATCCCTCCTCTAGCCAAGTTACACTTCGTTGTATCTATTCTCTTTCTTCTACGATCTCTTCTCTTTCTACGATCGTTGTCACTTGAAGTTTTGGCTAAGGGCTAGACTAGATGGCGCTGCAGCTGATCAAAGACAGAAGTGTATTGATTTTGTATTATAAATGTTTTAAATGCTAAAAAATACAAAATGCCGCGAATTATTTTATCAATACACTTCTGTCTTTGATCAGCTGCAGCGCCATCTAGTCTAGCCCTAGCCAAAACTTCAAGTGACATAACGATCGTAGAAAGGGAAAAGATACAACGAAGTGTAACTTGGCTAGAGGGACTGATTTTACAGTAGACTAGCTAATGCCCGCGACTTCGTCCGCGTGGATTTAGTTTTTAAAATCCCTCGTGAACACTTTGATTTTCCGGGATAAAAAGTAGCCTATGTCCTCAACTATAGTACCCATGCAAAAAATCACGTCGATCCGTGGCTCTGTTGTGGCGTGATTGAAGGACAAACCAACAAACAAACACACTTTCGCATTTATAATATTAGTATGATTATAATATTAAATTGCATAGGAAAACACTGTAGCATTAAGTCCATACGATGTATTACATCCATACCAACTATGTAGTATGTAGGTATAATGATCGTTTGGCAAAATCTGACGCCTTTGGAGTAGTTTGACTTTGACAAAATAGGGCTATCCACGATGGCTATATACGATAAAGTACGCTTGCCAGCTTAAGATGAGCCATTCATTCAAAGTATCTTGTAGATTCCGGGGTTCAAGTTATTTGGCCTTATACTGAAGATCGTGATGTCTATAATTTCTGAACTACGAAATTGACGACCTTGAAATAATTACAGGACAATCTCTGCTTTCTAACAAAAAAAGAATGAATTAAATCGGAATACGCCTTAATGAATTACAGCGAAATACACATTTTGACTTTCATCCCCTCTCCCAAGGGAACCGTGCTGAATTTCGGGATAAAAAGTATCCTATATTATACCTCGTAGTATTAACTTAAATCGTGCCAAGTTTCATTTAAATCCGTCCAGTAGTTTCGGCGTGATGCGCGGCCAAGATACAGACAGACAGACAGACAGACAGACAGACAGACAGACAGACAGACAAAAAATTAAAAAAAAATTGTTTTGGCTTCAGTATCGATTATAGAGTGCCCTCAAACAAAAATTTTCAAAATATCTTCAATGTACAGAATTGGACCTGTTACAGTTTTATTATATTATAGATATCTGAGTATAACTCGAGTAGACTCCTCTACGTATTATCCAAGGCTTAATAAAGGCATCTCTTTGTATTTCAATCCACTCTTGGTTACAAAAATCTGTAATTAATTAGTCTGGAGGGGAGATATAAAAAAAAAAAACAATAAAACCTAGTCGAGCTCTAATATATCCTTATTTTTTTTTACTTAGACGAGATCCTTTCACTTGAAGTCTTCAAAGATATTTAGTTTAAAAGTAGAGCAGCTATTTGGAAAACTTTGATAAAATATGAAGGAAATAATAGATTTTAGCATGGTTGTATAGGTAAAGATTTGCATTATTACAAATTATCCTTTCTAATATTATAAATGCGAAAGTGTGTATGTTTGTTGGTTTGTCCTTTAATTACGCCGCAACAGGGCTACGGATCGACGTGATTTTTTGCTTGGGTATAGTGGAGGACCTGGAGAGTGACATAGGCTACTTTTTATCCCAGAAAATCAAAGAGTTCTCGAGGGTTTTTAAAACTAAATCCACGCGGACGAAGTCGCGGGCATTAGCTAGTTATAAATATTTTAACATTTCGAGTATCGGAAAAGTCCAAAACAAGAATTCGAAGTTAGAATAATACATATATCGAGTTTAGTATGTCGATTCCGATAGCTTATTTTATACCCATACAAAAATATTAAGTGTTAGATCGTAGACGGTAAAATTATTTAGGTTTTCCTATTTGAAGTTTTGACTTTTTCACTCAGCGTGGTATTCTCCTGAGGGTCTTTACTCCTTAATATCCTTACTAATGTTATAAATGCGAAAGTGTGTTTGTCTGTTAGTTTCTCCTTCAATAACGCAGCAACGGTGAAACTTATCGACATTTTTGCATGGGTATGTTGAGCTCTTCAAGTGACAGGGCTACCTTTTTTCCCGGGAAAGTAAAGGGTTGCCGCGAGATTTCAAAAGTATTTGTACATGGTCAAAGTCCCGGCAAAAGTCGGCCGGCGCGGCAATCTTCGTTTTTAGGGTTCCGTACCCAAAGGGTACCAACGGGACCCATTACTAAGCCTACGCTGTCCGTCCGTCCGTCCGTCCGTCCGTCTGTCAGCGAGCTGTATCTCGTAAACCGTAATAGATAGACAGATGAAATTTTCACATTTTATGTATTTCTATTGCCGCTATAACAACAAATAATAACAATTTGATTAAATTAAAAAAATTAAATTAAAATATTTCCATGGGTACATGGAAATATTTTAATTTAATTTTTTTAACGGAACCCTAAAAGAGCGAGGCCCGACTCGCACTTGGCCGTTTTTTTATGGCTTTTAGCGATTTTAGAGCTCATACGCGTTCGATCGTAAAAACGCCAAAGCTCGCGATATATTGATTCTGAGATTTTCGATCACTGAAATCATGTATCAAACGCAGAAATCAGCGATCAAGAATCGCAGAATCGCTAACTCGCGCGATTTGGCGTTTTTACTATCGAACGCGTTTGTAATCGCGATGCAGTCGCAAGAAGCCATAAAACGCCGATGGCTGCAAATAAAAGTAGCCAGTGTGTTCTCTCCCTAAGTAGATTATTTAGATACAATACTCTGACAGCCTTTATCCCTATATAGCATTAAAGTTGCATCAAATGATCACATAAAAGCATCAGAGCCATGCTTGAAATGTGCTACACAGCCGGAAACAGTTCAAAACTCAGCGTTAAACTTTCACACCTACATTACGGTGCCTCACTTTACTTGATGAAAATTGACATAAGAGCCTTTAGAATCGTAGCTGTGGAAGCCAAAAGAGAAACTGCTTAGTTTCCCGCTGGCTTTTGAAGTAGTATAAATTATTTAGCTTACTAAGATAAAGCCGTTTTCCTGATACAATGGAAAAAGAATTAACAACAGTGATTTTAAAGAATTAACATCAATGATTTTAGAGAATTAACAACAGCGATTTTAAAGAATTAACAACAGTGATTTTAAAGAATTAACATCAATGATTTTAGAGAATTAACAACAGCGATTTTAAAGAATTAACAACAGTGATTTTAAAGAATTACCAACAATAATTTTAAAGAATTAACAACAATGATTTTAAAGAATTAAAAACAGTGATTTTAAGGCCCCACAATATGGTGAATCCTATCCTACTTCCTACTATCCTACTAATATTATAAATATGAAAGTTTGTGAGTATGGATGGATGTATGTATGTATGTTACTCTTTCACGCCTCAAGTAATGAACAGATTTGGCTGAAATTTGTAATGGAGATAGCTCATACGCAGGATTAGCACATAGGTTACATTTTATCCCGGAAAATTAAAGAGTTCGTATAAAGCTTCTGTAAAAATTACAAATTTATTCCTGGGTTAACTAACCTGACCTCTCTGCAAGCCGGCCTAAGTGACACTTACTAAGGTTTTTAATAAATATGTCATTTTTGTGCTATAGTACTCTTATGTGAATTTAATATTCTAATGTTTCTTGTATTAAAAGTTACAACTCACGCCCGTTTTCACCAAAGTTCCCTAACCTTTACGGGTTACCTAAGCTAAGTTAGGTGACGCTTTCAATTTCGTTTTCACGAACCTTTAGGGAACACCTAAAAGTGGGAATGACATTGGGTAAGGGCTTTTAATTAGGGGCTACCTATACCTAGGTACGTAAAAAGACTCTTGCTTACTGGCTATGCTTTTAGTATGGAAATAACAACATTTGAACGAGCTAAGCGAAGAATGACATTTATTGCGAAAACTAGCAAGCTCTATGGTACACAAGAAATATTAACAGTAAGAAAATTAAATATCAAATTGGCTTATTTTTCTGGCTTTTTATTTAAGATAGTCCACTCTGTCACTCTATCAATTATTGTATATCTGGGAGAAATAACCATTTAAATTGATTTTAAAAGGAAGGAATTGAATTTAATCATTCATTCAAAGACGTTTTTTTTCAAAGTGAGGAGGATTCAAATGTTTTATAATAGCGGGATGTTCTCCTTTTTATTTTCCCTCCTTTTTTCCTATTCTATTTTCCATTTGATTAAACCCGATGCGAGTTGTAAGGTTTTCGTTTAGGGCTGGCAACGAGAATTAAAATGAATCCACCATAATATAATTTTTTATAACATCATTATATAGTTATAAGAGTCGCACGAATTCTAAAATAAATAAATTCATTATTTTGTATGAAATCCTTACTAATATTATAAATGCGAAAGTGTGTTTGTTTGTTGGTTTGTCCTTCAATCACTCCGCGACAGAGCAACGGATCGACTTGACTTTTTGCATGGACATAGTTAATTGAGGACCCGGAGAGTGACATAGACTACCTTTTATCCCGAAAAATCCTCAACTATTAACAAAACGTTACGTTGATCCGTAGCTCTGTTGCGGCGTGATAGAAGAACAAACCAACAAACAAACACTCTTCAGCATTTAAGAGTGGGTGTGCGCTCGTTAACAGTAAACAGATTTGATTTTTGATTCAATTATCCGAAAAAAAACACGCAAAAATTACATCATACTGCCAAGGGACGTGCTTGGGCAAAAACATAAAATGATGAAATTTGTTCGATAATAAAAAATCGCGAAGTTAGGTCTAATTTTTAACCAATATTCAATATATTTTCAATGTGTTGCATATTACAGAGCCAAAATTTTTACATTAAATTCCGATTGATATTATCAAGAGAGTAGCCTAGTGAATTGAAAAGAAAATGAATATTTTACGAGTTACAAAGTATTACGCTTATTAGCGCTTACTACACTCCTATTCCGCGCAAAACGCTTTCTTTTGTCGCGCCTCACATGAGGTTGTGGCTATGTTTTATCTCATCGCGAAATCTGATTTTTTTTTGGGGTTACACGCGCTCTTAATATAAATAATAATATTAGTAAGGAACACTTGAAGGAAGCCGAATTTTTAGATACGTAGGTATATCAAATCAAAACATATTCAGGGTACAATTTCCGAGGGATGTAGTTTCGATTCCCAACGGCTATACAATTTTTGATTTTTAAAATTTCTTCGAAAAAATGTTTCGAACAATGTTAAGATGCAAAAGTTGTTTAATAATATTATCTAATCGACTGAAATTGAAAATATTAATCTGCATAGCTTGTAAATTAAATTGTGGCTAGCAGTTTATGGTTGGCAGCCCTACATTTTATTATCAATATTGAGAGACATTTTGTAAGATTTCGCAATGAATTTACTTATTTCTCCAATTCCCCACTACGTTCGTAATTCGAGCGGATTCAATAATAAATCCTTTATATGAAGTGGTCCTATAACAAGATTTTTCGTCCATTAGCGTAGAAGCTATTTAGGTTCTGCAAATTGCTCAGTGACCAGGAGAAGAAAGGAATAGAATAGAATTTTTTTTATTCAAATAAACTTTTACAAAGTGCTTTCGAATCGTCGAATGAATCTACCACTGGTTCGGAATGCCCTTCTTACCGAGAAGAACCAGCAAGAAACTCGGCGGTTGCTCTTTTTAAAATACATGTATTTTCACATGGATTTAAGCAAGGTTTAGGCCAAAGTCCATCACGCTGGTCAAGTGCGGATTGTCAGATTTCACACGTATTTGAGAACATTATGGAGAACTCTTAGACATGCATGTTTCTTCGTAATTTTCATGAGCTTTATGTATTTAATTTAACTGTAAGCAATTAACTCACATAAATCAGAGAAGAGGCGAATTCCATAGAGTTTCTGACCCAGACGAACTGAACCGTGGTGGGCCTCGAGCCCACGTTCACGAATCAAACTTCTCATTCTTGTTCTAGTGCTTGTTCTAGTTAACCAGTCTAACAAGAAATTTCATCAAAGTCTCTCAAATAAAGTTGGGAGAAAAAGATATTCACTTGTATTGCTATGTAACGGTTATTTATAAATGTAATGTGTACTTGTGCATAATTATATTTTTGATCCCCGTCTTCTAAAAATATCGATCGGTCTTAAACAGAAAAATACTCAGAAAAATATTAATTAAAATTGATTGATAATTAAAATGATTTCTGAACGGTTTTTAAAAATGCTGGGTCAAAATTCGCCAACCTCCTTTGAAAAGTATGAGGTCTAACCTAACCTCGAATTGTAAATATTTCATAGTGGTAGGATAGTATTATGCATGAATAGAAGAAAAGGAGTATTTTATAACAAAAGCAATGAAATAGCATTTTAGAGGAATAAAACAGAAATAGTTTTTTTAAAGAACATTAGCCAAGCTGACTAATGTTCTCCTCCAAATAAGCGGAAAGCTTTTGTTGCTACAATAGTGTAAAGATCGAACTAGTGATCTTTAAGTTTGCAGTCCGCACCTTTAACCGTTGGACTATTGGGCTTAAATCACACTTCAACTAATATTATGAAGGCGAATGTTTGAGTGTGTGTTTGTGTGTGTGTGTGTGTGTTACTCTTTCACGCAAAAACGCCTAAACGGATTTGGCTGAAATTTGGAATGGAGATAGATTATTAAAGAGTTCCTGCGGGAATCCAAAAACCTTAATCCACGCGAACGAAGTCGCGGGCAACATCTAGAGAAATAATGAAAATAATAAATAGAAAATAAGAAGTAAATTTAAGAATAGCAGATACTAGATGATGCCCGCGACTTGGTCCGCGTGGATTTTCTTTTATTTTCCGGGATAAATGTAGTACTTGTGTTAATCCTGGGTATGAGCTATCTCCATTCCAAATTTCAGCCAAATCGGTTCATTCGTTTGGCGTGAAGGAGTAACAAATATCCATCTATCCTCACAAACTTTTGCATTTATAATATTAGTAGGAAGTAGAACAGTAGTATTAGTAGAAGGGCTAACTAAGGGCCTCATAAGTAGGCTCAGGACCGCTCAGCGTGCGATGGAAAGAGCTATGCTCGGAGTATCCTTGCGGGATCGAATCAGGAATGAGGAGATCCGTAGGAGAACCAGAGTCACCGACATAGCTCAGCGAGTCGCGATACTGAAGTGGAAATGGGCGGGGCACATAGTTCGAAGAGCTGATGGTCGTTGGGGTCCCAAGGTGCTGGAGTGGCGACCCCGCACCGGGAAGCGCAGTGTTGGCAGACCCCCCACCAGGTGGACCGACGACTTCAAGCGAGTCGCAGGGAGCTGCTGGATTCAGGCGGCGCAAGACCGAGGCGTGTGGAAGTCCATGCAAGAGACCTTTGTCCAGCAGTGGACGTCTATCGGTTGATAAAGAAGAAGAAGAAGATTAGTAGAATTATAAGATTGCAGGATATCGAATATTAAACGGCAGTTAAGCAAAATAATCTTAGCATTCAGCCATAAACCGAAGTCTAGCACGATAGGCGTCTGGCTATAGGCGATATTAACCCTTCCCCGAGCGCCGGTCGTTACGACCGATCCGGGTTATTATCTCAAACATATGACAATAATCGTTAACACTTGGCGGCTTAGATGAAACTGTCGTCCAAGTTAAGGCCGTTAACTATTTGGGTTAACATTTTTATGTTATTTCTTGATGCTATGGAAAACTTGGATGATGCTCGCGATTTCGTCTACATCAATTATGTTTCTTGATTTCCATGAACTCTTTTAATATTTTTGGGATTAAATGTCTTAATCCTGGGTATGAGCTAGCTATCTCTTTTCAAAATTTCAATCAAATCGGTTCAGTCTTTGTGGCACGAAGAGTAACAAACATCCAAACTTTCCCGTCCTTACTAATATTATATATCTATCACTGCTTCACACTGTTCTATACTTCCTACTAATATTATAAATGCGAAAGTGTGTTTGTTTCTTGGTTTGTTCTTCAATCATGCAGTGACAGAGCAACGAATTGACGTGATTTTTCGCATTGGGTATAGATGTCAGATGAGGACCTGGAGAGTGACATACGGTACATTTTTCCCGGAAAATCAAAGAGTTCTCATGGTGCATCATCGGCATCCATTGGCTCATATTGAGGGTAATACCATAATGTATGCCGTGACGTACTCTCTGCCGCCATACCCTCTTTCTACACCGCCTCTTGTTGACAACAAATATTATAGAAATCACAGAAAATACAATAATAGTCCTAACTGACGTCATGTCCAAGTCGAAATAGCGGATATGAAAAAATATCATACTATACTTACTAATAATATATAATAATATATTAAAAACTAAATCCACGCGGAAGAAGCGGGCATCAGCTAGTAATAAATATAATAAAACGTATAATATCATAATTTTTGTTTTTAAACTAGCCCCCTCCCCTGCTTTAATTGGATGCACTTTTTTAATGAACAAATTGAGAATTACAAAAAGTCCATTCCAAAACGATTTTTTCAGTGGATTTTCCAAAAAATTTCTATCATACAAACCTTGTCCTGGGATACTGAAAATACAAAAATCTCCCGATTTCGTATTCAGTTGGTACCTTTCATTAAAACCGAGGGTCTAATTTATTTACCGTTAAATTTATACTTACCGTTTACCAGCGTTATTTATTACCGGGAATAAATTTAACTAAATGATCGGATTCGACGCTTGAATTACACAGAATGCTTTTTACCCTTAACCATTTCAAACTCTCTTAGATTGGTTACCATAGTAGAGAGACAGACATCTTTTAGGTTAACTCAAATGAAAGTGGAATAGTCCTGACCATAGAAATGTTAATAACAAGGCAATAGAAATGCTGTGTGCCACGTCGAACTATATACAGAACGCATGTCGCCGCCTCGCAGCTACAACTACATACACAATAACATTACTACGCCATCACACATACACATGTACCACAAAAAATATAATAGTACTACGTACATGTATACTGAATGCTGTTCAAAATTCAAAATTATTTATTTCACGTAGGCCAACCTGTGGCTCTTATGACAAGTCATGACTCTAACATCGGTTCGGAAAGCGGATTCTGCTGAGAAGAGCCGGCAAGAAACTCAGCAGTTGCTCTTTTCAAAATATTATTTTCAATACAATACAATCATTTGATTTCATTTTACAATATTATTATGTAGCTATTACATTGTAAAGTTTTTTATACTATCTTGTGGGCAGCCGGATGCCAAGGCGATTTAACTCATGCAACTTTGTTAGGATAGAATAGAATATGTTGGGGTGCGGATGGCCAAAATTAAAGATGTGATGTTTTCTTTAAATTATCTAATAACTATGTTGTTCCGATCGTTAATTACAAAGTTGTGCATAAAAAGAAAAAACGAATGCCACTTTCAACTGACAGTTTTGATAATATTTTTCGTCCAACCCGCAAATTGACGTCGATTCACACGCGTAGGTACAATTTAATGTAATCGTCTTTTTAGGGTTCCGTACCAAAATGGTAAAAATGGAACCCTTATGGTGAGACTTTCTCCGTCCGTCCGTCCGTCTGTCACAGTCGATTATTTCAGTAACTATTAAAGCTATCGACATGAAATTTGGCATAGTTGTGTATAATAGTGGCCCAACGTCATTGGAATAAAGAAAAATCGAAAATTATTTTTAGTTTTATTAAAAAAGGGGGAAAATCGGGGGTTTGAAATTTCAAAGTAAAATAACTATACCGAGTGGGGTATCATATGAAAGGCCTTTACTTGTGCATTCTAAAACAGTTTTTTATTTATTTCTGTATATAATAGTTTTTGAGTAATCGGCCAAAATGTCGAAAAAAATACCGTTCCCCCCCCTTATCTCCGAAGTTTACCAATCGAAAAATCTGAAATAATTATGGTCAATAGAGGTTTATGTATATTTTACAGGAAAAATAAAAGCAACGCGAAAATTATTTTAGTTTGATTAAAAAAGGGGGAAAATCGGGGGTTTGAAATTTAAAAGTAAGATAACTATACCGAGTGGGGTATCATATGAAAAGCCTTTACTTGTGCATTCTGAAACAGTTTTTCATTAATTTCTATATATAATAGTTTTTGAGTAATCGGCCAAAATGTCGAAAAAAATACCGTTCCCCCCCCCCCCCCTTATCTCCGAAGTTTACCAATCGAAAAATCTGAAATAATTATGGTCAATAGAAGTTTATGTATATTTTACAGGAAAAATAAAATCAACGCGAAAATTATTTTAGTTTAATTAAAAGAGGGGGAAAATCAGGGGTTTGAAATTTCAAAGTAAGATAATTATACCGAGTGGGGTATCATATGAAAGGCCTTTACTTTTGCATTCTAAAACAGTTTTTTATTTATTTCTATATATATGCTCTAACTAGCATAGTTTTTTTTATATTAACAATAAACCTCTACAAACAAAGTTAACGATAAATAAGCAAATTAATATAATATTATCGTTTTACTTTTACTTTTGGAGTACGGAACCCTCGGTGCGCGAGTCCGACTCGCACTTGGCCGGTTTTTTTTTGTTCTTCAACAGAATATAATAATTCCGCAAAAAGCGTAGGTACTACAATTCAATCTGTACAGACAGAATTAAGCCGTAAAAGTACAGAGTTAGAAAGAAAGAAAAGAGAAAATCTATTTATTAATCAATAGTGACTCAGACAAAACTAGATACAACAGTAACACTTTCGTCTGTGACACCCAGAAAGGGTGTACAGCTCAGCACTATGCCCTGCGTCATATGCAAAAAAATGCATACAATGCCAAGCGCTGATTTTCAGCTGTGACCCAGGTGACGTCACAGTTACAACAGTAAATTCAATCAATGGCAAAGTTCTAAAGATCATCTAAATCTAAGGATGATCTAAACATTTGCAGAAAACACAAACACAGTGCAGAAAATCATCATATTAATTGAGAAATTCTCCTTGGGCAACTGAGCCTTAAGAACTCTAGTCCCAAGGAATTTGAAAAATAGGTATTTGAAGAAACTATTGCCGTCGCACCTACCTCCCACCTGCCCCCGTAAAGTACGAAAGGGAGAACTGCAGCTCAGGCTGATTTTACCTACAAAAACCTTGACCAAAAGACGTTTCGTATTCTGCTGTTTCCTTCTTCAAAACTGGACAGATCTCAAAAATTCTTATATCAAAATTTAGAGGAAAAGTATATCTATGCTTCTATTATTTTCTTTTTTGTTAAAATCTTATCAAATTTGTCTGATAGTCGTCTGAACATGGCGGTAAAAACAGATTTCTTTTTAGGTTTTTGGATTTTCATATTTCTTTTAGCGATTATGTTTTGGAAAAAAGGAAATGGTAGAGGCACGTATTAATTAGACCTAGATTTTTTGGAAAAAAAATCATTGCTGTAGAGGTATTATCTACGAAGAAATCAGCAGAATCCGTTTGTATGGAGAAAGGCCCACTAGAGTCCCCTCTTAAGGTTTAAGACACAGTTTTGCGCGCGAAATTCAAATTTAATTTGGTTTTTCGCAATTTGTAAACTAATACGACAAAGTAGGCTTATAGCATTCAAATTGCGACAATGGCAGTATCATCTTCACAGGTTTATTTATAAATCTATCAAAATATCGACTAATTTGTGAGTAACTCACGTCCGACTCAGTATTTTGATTAATTTCTTAAACTGGTCACTTTCAAGTAAAGATTTTTATGTAAACCTGTGAAGATGATAATTATTCTACTGGCGCAATTAGAACGCCATTAGCCTAGTTTGTCGTACTAGTTTACAAATTGCGGAAAACCAAATTAAATTTGAATTTCGCGGGCAGACTCGTATAATCATCCTTAATAGCCTTAACAGGGTGATGTGGGCAAATTCTAGTTTATTGTGATTGTTTTGATACCCCCGTGGAAACTGGGAGGGATCGCAAAACAACGGCAGCTACTCGGAGGGACAAAACGGCCGTTTGTTTGCGTTATCGGACGCCGTTGGATCGGGAATAAATCAGCGCATACTAAATTACATAGTTCCCGATAAACCGGTATACATGGGTATACTTATAGCTACATCTAATCTATCTACTGTAGGTAGGTACAGTTCTTGCAATTCACGAGGGCGCCTGACTTATGGTTGTGTGTGGGTCGTATCTGTATAAGTGTGAGCGAGCGCAATGCTCGCGCCTGCCCGCTTCCACCTAGGCTTTGACAGGCACGCACACTTATGCAATGTGCATGTACACGAAGTAACCACAAGTAAAGCTCACTCGCCTTCTTGAATTGCAAAAACTGTACTAGGAAGGGTTATGGGAAATCATTCTTCTTCTTCATCAACCGATAGACGTCCACTGCTGAACATAATTTAAGTCAATCAGTTTTTCTGCAATTTAAGTGATTGAAGGACAAACCCATCAAACACACTTTCGCACTCAATACAAGTAATGTTCAAAAATTACATCGTGCCTACTTTGCTACATAATGCACTCTATTCCCCCACTCACATACCGCTACGACCTGAGAGAGGCATAGACGCAAGACATTTGACTCCAAGATGGATTTACATCCCCAAGGCGTAAGGTATAACATCGTCAACTTAACTTCGGGCTGTTACTAAGAATTACTTGGCAAAAACACCAAAAAAATTTTGACCTCCTGAGACTACTGTATAATCCTCCACCTTAAATAATCCTAATATATCCCCATTAAATAAGGTCTCCATTCGACGTACCCTTTCTGGACCTCTTAGGGAGGAATAAAAACACATAGGCCATAACGGGCAGGGTGGGGCGACCGCGAAGATAAATATGACGTATTATTATGTTCCTAGAACGGGGTAACGGGGAAGAGGGTACCGTGGCGGGCGGAGCGGGCGAACTAGCTATATAGCGGATACGAGAATGTCACTACAACGAAATACCCAGAGTTCCCACTAGCCACTTCCTTACTTCAAATGCCACTACAATGTATAAAATACCCAAATCAATTCAAGTGTAGAAATAAAATTTGAAAAGTTCCCTCGATTTCTCCAGGAGTCCATCATCAGATCCTGACCTGATAAATATGAGACCACCTAGAAAGTTCCCTTTCAAACAAAATAGGCATTTTCTAGGCAAGCGCCGCGCTCCAACCTAGACCTCATCAGTGCTGTCCAGCATTGATTGTCGTCAAGCGCAAGCCTATGCCGAAAAAAAAAGAAGAATTTTCGAAATCGGTCCAGGTTTCATTGAGTAATCGGGGACATACATAAAATTTCCGACGACTGTTAAAACTTATTGCGATCGTTTATCATCATTCATTGTCAAATATGATTTGAAATTGTATCGAACTCACTTATTAGGTATGCTACTGGTGACACTGATGATCATGCAATTCTATAGTTTTTTTAGAAATAATAATACAGACATTTAAAATTAAACTCTTCGTGCTATTTAAAACCGATTGCGGTTTGGGTTATTAAAAAGGCTCGACTGTAGTTCAGGTTCAACTAACCGCACTATCTATCTATCTATCTAATCTAATATCTTTAAACGAGCAATTCTTGTATATAATATATTATCTGAATCTCGGAAACGGCTCCAACGATTTTCATGAAATTTAGTACGCAGGGGGTTTCGGGGGCGATAAATCGATCTAGCTAGGTTTCATTTTTAGAAAAGGTCGTTTTATCCGTGTTTTCAGGCAATGAACAACCCCTTACAATATCATTAGAATACGAATGTCGTATTCATCATCATCATCACCATCATCTAAAACGTTCCTATAACCAGAAGTCCCCGGTTCGATTCCAGACGATTATTTTTTCCCCTATTAATTTTATTATTATTTATATAATATTTTTATAATATTTTTAAATATAATATTTTTTAAATATAATTTCCAAAAAACACGATTTACCAAAAAAAAAAGTGTGTGTCAGCTTCGGCCTCCGACGCACGACTGGAGTTTACGCGCGACGCTATATCCTTCTCTATGCGCGCGACTCGGATCCGAGCGCACCCCGACCGACTTTCGCTTCGGGGACTCTTTCGCACGAAAACCAACCTTATTTACTCAACGTTAGGGTAGAAATTTCAACGTTGTGAAAAACGTAACAGAAAAACGTAACGAGGTCATTGATAAATTGATTTTACTGCCCGGATTTTTCTCATACCGGGCTGCTAAAATCGATTCTTAAGGAGTAAACTCCAAAAAATAAAAAAAGCTCGGTCACCCAGATATTAATATTTGTAGTAAGGAGGCTTCAAAACAACTCTTCTGTTTCGCGAGCATTATTGATTTTTTAAACTCATAGATATTAATACAATCGTCCTAGAATCAACAAATGCCTACATGCGTAGTTCCAAGCTAACCACTCGCTTCACTTAATTTGAAACATCTTTACTCATACTTAAATATGGTATGAATTTGACAAAGAACGATATGTTCCGCCCTTTTAAAACAGACAAACTCCAATGTTACATTTATTTAGGTACTCTAAAACTTTCAACAATAGCAAGAAAAGGTTAGAAGTATTTTGCTATAATCCGCCAACAGAAAAAATCTGTATGGTCAAACATGCAATTAATAGCTAAGCACCACTCACCTACCCAGCCAAGCAAAAAAGCCGAGTTCCCAAGCAAGCAATGCCACCACCACTCACATGCACCACCACACAAGACTTTTACACTACTCTCGACGCACGTTTCGCCCCGACACCGGAGCATCCTCAGGAGATGTCGACTTTACAATGCTGTATTGTCGTTGTTGTAGACAAACTAATTCTAACCTTTTCTTGCTAATCATGAACTTCCGCAAAGTAACGCCTGCTTCTATCCAATACTTTCAATAATGTTCAGCTTCTTTTAAATGGATCGCTAATGAGCCAGCCATTCCATTCCTTTCAACGCGAAAGAACTATTGCTAATCGCTCTGCTTATCACTATGCTAACGCTCTAAAAAACGAATGCTCTGTATTATTCCAAGAAAAATGGTACCGAGAAAAGTAACATTCCCTGTTACTGTCATGAGGATTTGTTTTTCTTTGGTATTCAGTGGGATACACTGACTCCCAACCCGATTAACGCCATTCTGAGCCTTAATCCTACAAAAATAGAGGCTAGAATCGTATAAATTAATAAAATTCTCTATCTACCTTACTTTAGATACCTTTAGTTGGATTATTACCTTACATTTGCCGGCGAAATGTAGCGGAAATATTATTCCAAAATCAACTCTATTTTTGGAGAAATAAAAGTGGTTTTGTGTCAACGAATTTGGGGGATGCAATTAAAAATATAATAATAAGTATAGGGGAATAAAATATAATGATGTTTTTCTTTGTTGCTCCTTCTAACTTTCGTTTTGCTGTAATTATAAGAAATAACAATGATTTTCGGTTTCATTTTCCTTTTGGTCGTATTAATTAAGGATTTTGTTTTCTGACGGAATTTTCTTTTTTTTGAGAATTCCGCAAAATTTATTAGCTTCGTTTATTCCCCCGCTTGGGGGATGGCCGATGGCAGTTATTTTTTATTCGTTTGATACCAAAAAAGGTATAAAAAGGGGTTATGTTTGGAAAACCGCAAATTGCGGAAATTAAAAGTTATATACTTCTTAAATTTTCAAAGTAAATTATATTATGCGTTGTGTGGAGGATCTATTTTTAACCGACTATAACAAAAAGAATAGTTATGACTTTCGCAGTCTATGTATGTAGGTATAAGTATGTGAAATCTAGGGCATCTGGAAGAGATCCTCTTTTGTAGCGATAAGATGTCCTTGTACACGACCCTTCTATATTTAAGTTTCATCATCATCATCAACAACCGATCAACGGCTCACTACTGAGCGCGGGTCTCCTCTGAGAGAAGGGTTATAGGCCATAGTCCACCACGCTGGCCCAATGCGAATTGGTGGACTTCACACAGCTTCGAGAACATTATGAAGAACTCTCGGATGAGCAGGTTTCCTCGCGATGTTTTCCTTCACCGTTGAAGCAAATGATAGTTAATTGCTTAAACGCACTTGACTCCGAAAAGTCAGAGGTGCGTACCTGGGATCGAACCTCTGGGCACTTACCTCTGACTTTTCGGAGTTATGTGCGTTGAAACAATTAAATATCACTTGCTTCAACGGTGAAGGAAAACATCGTGAGGTAACCTGCTTGCCTGAGAGTTCTCCATAATGTTCTCAAGGGTGTGTCATCATTAGCAACCCATCCACAGCTCACTACTGAGCGCAGGTCTCTGCTCAGAGAAGGGTTATAGGCCATAGTCCACCACGCTGGCCCAATGCAAATTGGCGGACCTCAAACACCTTCGAGAACATTATGAAGAACTCTCAGATGTGCAGGTTTCCTCACGATGTTTTCCTTCACCGTTGAAGCAAGTGATAATTAATTGCTTAAACGCACTTGACTCCGAAAAGTCAGAGGTGCGTACCCGGGATATTTAAGTTTAGCTTTTAAGTATTAATATGTACAGAATAAATAAATAAATATGTTGGTATTTAAATGAACCTACAATAATATAATATATCTGTCAAACTATTAGTGTTGTAGGTATTTAAGTTTCTTGGTTATTATAGACCATGTAGCATAGGCTGCAGTCTATAGGTATACGGACAAAATCAATGTGACGGACGTTACATACAAGTTTACGTAGTCGGTTAACAATTTTTAACTTCTTCAGGGTTCCGTACCCAAAGGTGCCAACGGGACCCTATTACTAAGCCTCTGCTGTCCGTCCGTCTGCCCGTTTGTCCATCTGTCAGCGGGCTGTATCTCGTAAACCGTAATACGTAGACAATTGAAATTTTCACAGAGTGTGTATTTCTATTGCCGCTTTAACAACAAATAATAAAAATAAAATTAAATTAAAAAATAAACGAGGCTCTCCGATACATGTAAAAGGTGTCGAATTAAAATTTTATTCTTACCCCGGCATGTGGGGTGTCATTGTCTAGAGCTCATTAAGTGGACTTTAAATAGGTATATATTTCTTATTATTTTTTAGCTTCAAAAATGAAGAAATGGAGGGCCATCAAAGTTGTGACCAAAACAAACGATCATTTTTCCCCATAATATGCTAATTTAGTACTATCTAAGAACTAAAATATCTAAATATGTATATAGTTTAAAAAAAAGTGATTTGGTCATATGTACGGAACCCTAAAAGAGCGAGGCCCGACTCGGCTGATTTTTCTTGTTAAAATATCTATAAGGAAAATAAGATGCGCAATTTTACTTTGGAAAATTGTCCCTCTCTCCTTTTGTTTCAAATGGTGCCAATAAGATATACAATGTTACCCTTCATCTGAAGAACTGTCATCTGATGTTATCCCTTTTTAAGGGACCTCAAATTTCACAATGCGGAGAAATTTAAGATATACGGTAAGCAGATATTTTGCTTCAAGAACGCCGTTTAACCCAATGCCGATCGGAGATGTTTTGCGTAAAAGGTTTATGTTTGTTTGTTTTATTTGTTACCATTTTCCCGAAAAATTGTCGCCTCACTTCCTACTAATATTTTAAAGGCGAATGTTTGTGAGGATGGATAGATGTTTGTTACTCCTTAACGCTAGAATGAATCAACCGATTTGGCTGAAACTTTAAATCGAGATAGCTCATATCATTTTATCCCGGAAAATAAAAGAGTTCCCACGGGAAATAAAAAAAATATTAATCCATGAATCCGGATGAAGTTGCGGATATCATTTAGTCGGATATACCTACTTTGGAGAGTAGAATAGAATAAAATAGAATAGAAATATTTTTTATTCTAATAAGTAAACTTTTTACAAGTGCTTTTGAATCGTCGATGAGTCTACCACTGGTTCGGAATGCCCTTCCTGCCGACAAGAACCAGCATGAAACTCGGCGGTTGCTCTTTTCAAAACTAGTTTACAATACAGTAAATATTATGCTATGTATCCAGTGTTTACACAATGAGGGGAAGTTCCAAAATGCATACTACTTACAATTATTCAATACATATTAAGATGGGCAGACAGAAAGCAGCTCATTTCTCGCCGGCGGCACCCGTTCACGATCATGACGCATGACCCAGCCACTGCTTCGCTCAACCATATTTGCGCTCGGGGCGCAATTATGAGTGCGCTCAGGGACCTCAAACCTTTTGTTTCTTCTTCACCTTTCTACTATAGGATTGCGAGAAAACGTCATCCGAATCCGGCAATCTACATAGATCGAACGTGCGACCTTTCAGTTTTCAGTCCACCTTTAACCATTGGTCGGTTGAGTCTTTTAACATTGTAAGTGAATCACTCGAGTAGAGCCAAGCCCGTGGGATTACTTTCCCTTACTTATTTACGCATCCCTATACAACCCTAATTAAAAGGATTCAATTAACTCTTAATCAAAATTCCGGTTTCCCCAACGAAATTGTGTAACGGATTTACGTTCTACTAAGTCTTTCTTAAGCTCGAGTTCCCATACACACTTTGTTGCTCGTCGAATTTGAATGCTTAGAAGCGCAATAGTCGACGCGGTAGTAAGCCTTTAAAGGCCGACTACGAAGTATCGTCACGTTAGTTAGTACGACGAGCTCGTAGAAAATTAGTAAAAAATTACTTACTTTTACTGTGAAAGAGCGTCGTAATCACAACACGTACCTAAGCTATGAGACTCCTCCTTAGTACGGTATGATTTAGGTATGTTTGATGAAAACGAGCATAAGACTATTCAATCTAAACTTTCCCAGATAAGATGTTTTCCACAAACAACTACTCATTTTCAACATAATTTACTCGTAAATCTTCAGTGATGTTTAAAAAAGACATCCTTTTAAAAGAGGTTTAAAATTTTCCCGCAAGAGTATTCTCATGCTGGAAAAGATTTACACATTTTCCCCAAGTATTCCAATGCTATAGGATAATTAGAGCAACGCGTCGAAGCGGAACGGAAAATTATTATTTTCAACGCGCGGTTTTAGGTTTCCACCCCTACTTTAATTTTTTGCCATTTCTTCCGTCCGATTTCAAAGGCCGTAAAAGGACAATTGGTATTTGAGTTATACTATATAGTTACAGCAGTGATAGCCTAGTGGTTAGAACTGTGGTCTCCTGTTCGGGGGGTCGCAGGTTCGATCCCGGGTACGCTTTGACTTTTCGAAGTCAAGTGCGTTTAAGCAATTAATTATCACTTGCTTCAACGGTGAAGGAAAACATCGTGAGGAAACCGGCATACCTGAGAGTTCTTCGTAATGTTCTTGAAGGTATGTGAAGTCCGCTAATTCGCATTGGGCCAGCGTGCTGGACTATGGCCTAATAACCCTTCTGTGCCCTCTGGCTTCTAGTAACCCTTCTCTGAGAGGAAACCTGCGCTCAGTAGTGAGCCGTTGATGGGTTGCTAATGATGATGATGATATAGTAACTAAATGATGCGCGAGACTTCATCCGCGTGGATTAAGGTTTTTTTAATTCTAATTTTTTGCGATATAATTTAGCCTATGTGTTAATACTGGGTATGAGCTTTCTTTAGTCCACAGCCAAATCGGTTCAAACATTGTGGCGTGGAGGAGTAATAAACATCCATCCATCCATCCATCCATCCATCCATCCATCCATCCATTCATGATCCATCCATCCATCCTCACAAGCTTTTGTATTTTAATATTAGTATGATACTTCGCAAAAGATGATCTATTTGACTACGGTTTACCGTTAACCAAAAGGAAAAGTTTATGAATTTAGCAGTCTATGTTTGTATGCATGTAACTATTTACGTATATTCCAACGTAATGCTACTGAATCGATTTTGATGAATAAAGTGTCAATCGATTCGTTATTATATGGTCCGGACAAAAATGGCTACATTTTATAAGAATAAAATTAATATGACAAATGATCTATCCAATTTGCCAGTCAAATTTCAGTTTAAACTACAACCCAATATGTCCTCTATCGATCTCGATAATTACTGAGATATAGAGAACTACAGTACCCGGCGATATATATTGCACATCGGCCTTTGGAATAAAACGCTATTCTATTATATTCACAGTTCGACTGCATTTTTTTTATATAACATATATAGCGTGATGTGCTCGCCGATTGTGAAGAGATTTCAATAATTACTACGTGAATTTCTGGCTAGCTTTCTTTCCTAGAATAGAAATAGCGTTTTATTCAAAAGGCCGTTGTGCAATATATATCGCCGGGTACTGTACATGCACGGTTAACTACATAATTTTGGACAGAGATCGAACTCCGGACCGAAAAGGAAACTGGAGTCCTAACCTCTAGTCTATCGCTGTCTACCGCCCAACAGTTGCACATTTATTCTATACAAATACGCTATTCCGTTGAATCAAAGCGAAATGGAAGCCAGAATCACAAATATTACATTATATTGGAAATATACCAGCAAAGTAGCAACTGTTTGTGTACTGGGGTCTGGGGCGGAGCGATTCATAATATCGCCCTTTGAGGCATGCGATATTGTATCCCCGATAGCCTATTGTAAGGATTGCTAACGTTTCTATTCTATTTCTATTCTTGGTCATACATGTACATATTTTAGATATTTAGTAATTCCTTCGTTGTTCACAAAATATGTGACTTTTTAAGAGCTATTGCATAGCTTTTATCGCGGGCTTTTAACTAGGACAAACAGTTTGAGCGCGACGACCGAATCAAGAAATTCCGTAACGAAAATAAACCTAACACCGTCGTTCAGTAAGCGTTCAACATTTTAGAGGCTCACAAGTAGCTCTGTTTGGCGCAGTGGGCGAGCGGCCGCTTTCTTTACCGTATGGTGTATGAGGTCGCAGGTTCGAATCTCACTCGCGAAGTAGTGACAGTGCGCTTTTCTTGTTTGTCTGTTTTTTAATTTTTTTTGCATAATTTTTATTATGCAAAAAAAAATATTGCATAAATATTATAATTGCATAAGTTGATAAAAAATGCTATGCAATAGCTCTACCGGGGCAGTCCCCGAGTGCCACTTAATTATTTTTTACTTTTAGTCTATGTATATTTAATGTAAATAGTCTTAAAGTTAAAAAAATATAGGTATAAATGGACTAGATTTTTTGTGCGCGTGGAATCAGGTTTTTCAAATTTTTGTTTTCCGGGAAAAACATCTTATGTCACTTCCCAAGTCCTCAACTGTACCCATGCAAAACATCAAGTGGATCCGTTACTCCGTTGCTGCGTGATCGAAGGACAAACCAACAAACACACCTTCACATTTGTAAAATTAGTAAGGAAAACAAGGCACCTTTGCCATATGAACAAGCCCATGTAAAGTCAGGTTTGAAAAATCTCGCTAGATTCCATAGTTTTATGATTTACAAAGGAATTGGCAGCAGCTGATGTTACCCAGGTCCTCAACTATACATAAAGTCGCGTTCATTCAATTGAAGGACAAACCAACGTGTAGAGTGTGTGTATGTGTGTTATATTATATAATACGTTCTGTGGTATGCATGAGCATTCTACACGTACTATTTACGTATATATGCTTGAGTGTATGGGAATTTTACACAACAAATAACGCTCTTTCTCGTGTCAATTGCTTAGGCTTGCCGAAAATTGCATACATCCTGAGTGATAATGTTCCTCTAATAACGTTACGTTTCCTAAATGGTAAGGCAATATGAAGGTTTGAGCCAGCTAGTAAGTAATTTAGATTATCTGTCTCAGTGCAAAATGCATGAGGGCGTTAAGGCCTTAGCAAACAAGTGACGCGTGCATAGTCTGAATAAGGCTTAATAATGCTTACAATAAACAAGCAATGTTACTGCAACTTGATCTTCAAATAAACTTAAATGACTCGGATAACTCTCTTGGATTTTTAAGCTACTGTATAGCTTTTATCGCGGGCTTTGAACTAGAACAAATAGTTTGAGCGCGGCGACCGAATCAAGAAATTCCGTAACGAAAATAAACCTAACACCGTCGTTCAGTAAGCGTTCAACATTTAAGAGGTTCCTGTTTGGCGCAGTGGGCGAGCGACCGCTTTCTTTACCGTATGGTGTATGATGTCGCAGGTTCGAATCTCACTCGCGAAGTAGTGACAGTGCTCTTTTCTTGTTTGTTTGTTTTAATTGCATAAGTTTTTTTCTTTTCATATAAGAAAAACACCGAGAGTGATCAATTGTGGTAATTGGCTGAATTTATCGCGTCCTTTCTGCGACAAGGCATTTTAGCCAATAGCAATATGGAATCGCACAGCTTCTTCGCTTTACTTTAAGCTAAGCGATTATATGAGCTAGGTCATAAAAGTTTGCTATCCATATTAATTCATCAACATCCAGTTGCCAAAGCTAGATAAATGGAATTTGGACAGCCGTTTCGTTTTATGACGTAGACTCACGCGAAAAATATTTATTCATGAACAATTTTAGTTAAGAGCCTATGCGTCATCATCAGCAATCAATCAACGGCTCACTACTGAGCGCAGGTCTCCTCTCAGAGAAGGGTTATAGGCCATTGTCCACCACGCTGGCCCAATATGAATTGGTGGACTTCACACACCTTCGAGAACATTATAAAAATTCTCAGGTTCTGTGCACCTTTCTTCACGATGTTTTCCTTCACCGTTGAAGCGTGTGATATTTAATTGCTCAAACGACGTCGAATGACGTTTAACCGAAAAATCATTGGGCGTTCTGACAGTTTTTGTATTGAATATCTGCCAAAATATCAAAACAGTCGGATAAGATTATTTCACGTTGGAAAATCGGCCGTAAGAGGTGAAAACTGAAAACGATTTTTTTTTAATGAAACGTAATCCGGTATATTTGCCTAGCCGATGTAATTTAGATTATCCTAGGCTTAGCTTCGGATGCATACGGTATTACGGCTTTTGCTAACCGCTGGCGTATGCATTGTAGTTATAGAGCCACCGCAGACGACAGAGTTTTATTTGGCACCTATTTTTTTTTTCACTTTATTCAGTTAGTTAAGTATGAACTGCAGACTGCTTCCTTAGTGGAGTGGTTAGCTTTAATGACTGAGGAGGGTCATGGAGGTCTTGGGTTCGATCTTAGGACAGGTCAAAAAAGTTACTTATATTTTTTATTCAAATAAATTTTTTACAAGTACTTTTGTATCGTCGATGGGTCTACCACTGGTTCAGAATGCCCTTCCTGCCGAGAAGAACCAGCAAGAAACTCGGCGGTTACTCTTTTTAAAACAAGTTTACAATACAATTGATACTAGGCTATGTATGCAGTGTTTCCACAATGAGAGGAAATTCCAAAAATGCATACTTACAATAATGCTTACAATCCAATACATATTAATATGGGCAGACAGAAAGTAGCCCCCATTCCCGTCGGTGGCACCCGTTCACGAGCATGACGCATGACCCAGCCGTTGCTTCGCTCAACCATATTTGAGGGAACGTAACAACCCGCATCACACGACACCACCACAGAAATGTTTAAAGAGTGCGTGACATACTTAGGCTACCCATGTTACTGTAAGTGTAAGTATCAATAAATTGTCAGCCCGGAATGATCTTAGCAGTATTATATACCTGTGCGTCTTTTCACATTGTTGTTCTGTGAAACTATGAGAGTGTCGGATTAAAGAGTAGACTTGTGTTAATGCATGCACTTGTATACCAACCACCAACATCTGTATTTCCGGCCACGTATAACCTCAGTACCTTAAAGGCAAGAGTGATTAGGCATTTTCTAGGCAAGCGCGCTCCAACCTAGACCTCATCAGTGCTGTCCAGCATTGATTTTCGTCAAGCGCAAGCTTATCCCGAAATAAAATAAAAAATAAAAAAATAAAAACACTGCTTTTGTAGGGCTATTGTTTGTGTCTGCATAGAAATGACCTGCGATGTAGTCATAGAATACATAATAGTATCTGCGTCTTAGCTTAGATAAAATTTGTACCTGCTATCTAACTTGCTCTATTAGTTTGTTCTTGTATATTTTTCGTTCTGCGGTACAGTAAGTGTTTTCATTTAATTTATTGTACCGACTCTTGTCGGACCTACTATTATTCGGTTGTGTGCGATAGGCTGTTAGTAACCCCCGGCCGTATGTATTGTAGTTTAAAGCTCAGCTCGTAATATACATTTTTGATGACCCCAACCGCTTAGTCTCGCGGATAGGTTAAAGTGGTCTGTAATAGGTCTTGCAATATAATTATCTATTGCACAGTTTATAAAACTAAATCGATGTATGGTCCCTTTGTTAAGCTATTGCATAGCTTTTGTCGCGGGCTTTGAACTAGGACAAACAGTTTGAGCGCGGCGACCGAATCAAGAAATTCCGTAACGAAAATAAACCTAACACCGTCGTTCAGTAAGCGTTCAACATTTTAGAGGTTCACAAGTAGCTCTGTTTGGCGCAGTGGGCAAGCGGCCGCTTTCTTTACCGTATGGTGTATGATGTCGCAGGTTCGAATCTCACTCGCGAAGTAGTGACAGTGCGCTTTTCTTGTTTGTTTGTTCTTTTTAATTATTTTTTTGCATAATTTTTAGTACGCAAAAAAAAATATTGCATAAATATTACTATAATTGCATAAATTGATAAAAAATGCTATGCAATAGCTTTGCCGCGGCAGTCCCCGAGTGCCATTTAATTTTTTATGTTATAAGGGTCTTATTATATTGTTCAAAGATATCATATAGATACAGGTTAGGTACCTAGTGTGGAGACCACTAGCAAACGACACTGTAATAACTTTTTTTTAAAAATTAAGATTCTTTTTCTCATAAAGTCTGATGTCCGCGACTTGGTCTGAGTGGATTTAGCTTTTTGAAATCGGGTGGGATCTCTTTGATTTTCCGGGATTAAAAGTAGCTTAATTAATATGGCCTATTAAGCAGTAATAGCCTAGTGGTTAGGACTGTGGTCTCCTATTCGGGGGGTCGCAGGTTCGATCCCGGGTACCCCCCTCTGACTTTTCGGAGTCAAGTGCGTTTAAGCAATTAAATATCACTTGCTTCAACGGTGAAGGAAAACATCGTGAGGAAACCTGCACACCTGAGAGCTCTTCATAATGTTCTTGAAGGTGTGTGAAGTCCGCCAATTCGCATTGGGCCAGCGTGGTGGACTATGGCCTGTCACCCTTCTCTGAGAGGAGACCTGCGCTCAGTAGTGAGCCGTTGATGGGTTGCTGATGATGATGATGACGATGGTGTCCTCTTCATCTCAACAATAATTATGCTCATGCAAATAGCACGTTAACCCAGAGCACAGTTGCGGCGTGATTGAAGGATAAACATCCTTTCGCATACCTGCATAATATTTAAAATTATGACCTACTCTTGACAGAATTTCGCCCACGACGGCCAATCGAAATGGAGACAGCCAACAAATAATATCTCCTATATTATTATAGTGTACAAGACTAAGTGTATGCAAACATCAGTTCTCCATAAGATTTCTATAGCCTAAGTTGGTGAGCCTAGATTACTTGATAGGAGAAAATATTTCTTACTCTTAAGTGCACTGAGGACGAGAGACGAGACATTATTCTTAGTTATTATTTACTTGCTGATGCCCGCGACTTCGTCCGCGTGGATTCAGTTTTTAAAATTCCGAGGGTACTCTTTGATTTTCCGGGATGCTTTGCACTATACCTTTTTTCTTGGTTTCATGGTATTTTTATGGTTCTCAACTATCATCATCATCATCATCATCAGCAACCCATCAACGGCTCACTACTGAGCGCAGGTCTCCTCTCAGAGAAGGGTTACAGGCCATAGTCCACCACGCTGGCCCAATGCGAATTGGTGGACTTCACACACCTTCGAGAACATTATGAAGAACTCTCAGATGTGCAGGTTTCCTCACGATGTTTTCCTTCACCGTTGAAGCAAGTGATAGTTAATTGCTTAAACGCACTTGACTCCGAAAAGTCAGAGGTGAGTACCCGGGATCGAACCTGCGACCCCCCGAATAGGAGACCACAGTCCTAACCACTAGGCTATCACTGCTTCAACTATACCTATCCAAAAAAATCACGTCAATCCGTAGGTTTTTTACAGCGTGATTGACGGACAAACCAACAAAGACAAAATTACGTTTAGCTGTCATTTACGTTTTGTTATTCCACTGTCATTTGCGTTTTCTTATTCCATGTCAGATGCGTTTTTGTTATAACACGTTTTATAGTGACTTGACGGAAACGCGGTCGAACGGGATAAAAAGTATCCTATGTCCGTCTCCTGGTTCTAAGCTACCTCTCCACCAATTTTCAGCCAAATCGGTTCATCCGTTCTTGAGTTATAAATAGTGTAACTAACACCACTTTCTTTTATATATATACTAGCTGATGCCCGCGACTTCGTCCGCATGGATTCAGTTTTTCTCGAGGGTACTCTTTGATTTTCCGGGATGCTTTACACTCTACAGGTTCTCAACTATACCTACCCAAAAAAATCACATCAATCCGTAGGTTTTTTGCAGTGTGATTGACGGACAAACCAACAAAGACAAAATTACGTTTAGCTGTCATTTACGTTTTGTTATTCCACTGTCATTTGGGTTTTGTTATTCCATATCAGATGCGTTTTTGTTATACCACGTTTTATAGTGACTTGACGGAAACGTGGTCGAACGGGATAAAAAGTATCCTATGTCCGTCTCCTGGTTCTAAGTTACCTCTCCACCAATTTTCAGCCAAATCGGTTCATCCGTTCTTGAGTTATAAATAGTGTAACTAACACCACTTTCTTTTATATATATACTAGCTGATGCCCGCGACTTCGTCCGCATGGATTCAGTTTTTCCCGAGGATACTCTTTGATTTTCCGGGATGCTTTACACTCTACAGGTTCTCAACTATACCTACCCAAAAAAATCACATCAATCCGTAGGTTTTTTGCAGTGTGATTGACGGACAAACCAACATAGACAAAATTACGTTTAGCTGTCATTTACGTTTTGTTATTCCACTGTCATTTGGGTTTTGTTATTCCATATCAGATGCGTTTTTGTTATACCACGTTTTATAGTGACATGAATAGGAAACGTGGTCGAACGGGATAAAAAGTATCCTATGTCCGTCTCCTGGTTCTAAGTTACCTCTCCACCAATTTTCAGCCAAATCGGTTCATCCGTTCTTGAGTTATAAATAGTGTAACTAACACCACTTTCTTTTATATATATATAGATATAGATATAGATAGATTAAAATCTGAAAGGTGGTAAAGTTTGTATGAATACACATAATAAATTATGTATTTTGAAAACAAATTCCACGTGAACGAAGTCGCAGGCGTTAACTAGTTTCATATAAATACGTGATGTAGTCGATCAATAATTCAAGTTGTATACAATACCCTTCAACGCGTCTCATCTGGGAACCTACTCGTCTTTTTCACTTTAATATTCTATTTGAGCATCAAAAGCCTTGTATTATGTTTTGTATTTTATATCAAAGTTTACATTACAATGTTGAAGGAATTAGTTAGGACTCTTCAAGCCCTGTTTACATTCTTGGAGATTAAAGTAGAATTGTATCAAAATAATAATGAAATGAAATGATATTTTACTTGCTTAATAGATAGTAATAGTTGTACTCCAATTCTTTATTGGGTCAGTAGTTGGACAAGACCGAGACTTCTACAGGAAGTCTATGGAAGACAAAGAGTTCTACGTATAGTGCGGCAATTCGGAATAAGAACTGTGTACAGTTTCAATCACGCCGGTTGAGGTAGAGAGGGGAGCCGGCATGGTAAAGAAGGTTGCAATTCGCGCGAGCGCGGCGGTTGCAGAGGCGTGCCGCGCCCCACTCACTGCTCGGTCGTTCGTTTTGAATAAATCAAGAAATAATTTTTATTTCGTATGTAGTGTTACGAATTACGATGTTGATATCTAATTATTCACTAAAATAACTATTTGTTACTTACTTGAATATAGGCATTGTTGGCTTTTCAATTCACAATTATGTAGCTAGAAAGTTTTATCGCATAAATAGTGCCCGCGTCCGTACGTCGCGAGTGCCGTCGACCACAATACAGTATTGTTCGGCATTAAGTACAACTCAGTTGAACATGGTAAGTGTTCGGAATACGTACTACATTTATAATTTTATTTTTATTTTATTTTATTTATTTAGGAAAACCAACAGCTTGTAATTCTATATATACTTAAGAAATAATGTAACTAACAGCTAATAATAGGTTTTCGCAGGTAAATACTAAATACACACAGGAGTACCTGGATAGACAAGAAAGATTCTGAGAATTATATATATACTTTAAGAAATTAAGGATGCACTAGACTGGATTAATAACTTAGTTAAATTCCGACGTAAACTATTCAAATTGCCACGAAACAAGTCAACATTAGGTTCATTGTAAACAGAATTTAAAAGGCGAGAAGCACGAATAATAAATGAGTTATATCTGTAATTGGTTTTAGCTCGGGGAATATTAAGTATCTTATTGTTTCTAGTCACACGGAGTAAGCGTCGTGAAGGCACTATTATACCTAGCTTCGCAAGTAGTTCCGGACAGTCAATTGACCCCCTGACTATCTTGAGTAGAAAGCAAATATCAGCAATATTTCTACGTATGTAAAGAGGTACAAGGTGTAATTCGGAACAGGCTTTAACATAAGATGTTTTTGGAAGGTGAAATTTTTGATTTAGAAATCTAATGAATTTGCGTTGGATACTTTCAATTTTGTTAATGTGAACTTGATATGCAGGGTTCCATATTTGGCAAGCGTATTCAAGATGACTGCGGACCAAAGAACAATAAAGAACCTTTATGGTTTTCATTTTCTTAAATGGTTTCGTAGCGCGAATAATAAAACCTAAAGCTTTGTATGCTTTACTCACAATAGCATCTACATGCTGGTTTATAATATCAGTGATGGAAGATACCTTTGTCCAGCTCTAGACATCTTTCGGTTGATAAAGAAGATTAGCAAAATTGTATACTTTAAGATCAGTTTTAGAACGTAGGCTTTTAATAACTGTATCGCTACAGGAATTGAAGAAATTATGTTATAGCATACGGGGACGGGTTAAAAAAAAGTGCTTGTGAAAATCTGCTCGTACTATTTTTCCAGAGTCAAATCAAAATCGGTGCGCGTTAAACAACGATTTAGAGCTATTCCGTCCAAATGGTAATTGCATTTGAAGTCTCCGAGAAAAAAGATAAAAAGAACACACCCGCCACACGGTTTTAGTTTCTATTGCTAGGCAATAAAGGCGAAGTTGAGTGTTTGTATGTGGTTGGGCTGGGCGACAATCCCTGTGATTTTAGTATGGTTAAAGTTAGTAGCGGATAGCGGAGTGAAAATTAATTGTATGAAATAATCTTTTTATTCGTAAACCTGAATACGAGATTTATCATCATAAGCATCATCATCATTATCTTAACTGGTTCTTCGAGCCAGAATGCGATATTGAAGAACCCGAAACATAATTAATCCTTTTAGGGAAGGCTTTGTAGCTGTTACAATAGAATACTCACAGTAGTACTCATAGGTACGTAGTGACAAGGATCTTTTGGCACGTAGCCAAAGTTGGAACTAACACCGCACTCATAGAAAAAAAAAACTATAATTACAGAACTTGTATGTAGCACACTCACGCCCCCTTGTCATCATCATCATCATCATGTCATCGAAGTGTCAATAGATCCTTGTCGTACTGTACTCAAGGTGTGTGTGTATCTTAGATTATTGGTATCAATGCATGTAGACATGTGTACCGGGACAAAAATACTTGCCTGGAAGCCTGTGACACCTGGAATGTATTTTTAACCATTTTAGTTAACTTTGAACTAAATAAAAACTTATTATCGCGGGCTTCAAACCCTTTGTAAAGGCAAACAGTTGAGTAAACATGAAAAAGGCAAAAAAGCCATTCAAAGTTCACCGACTTAGGACAGTCTCTGATTGCCATGTCGGAGGAAAAAAGGGAGGAAAAATAAAAAAAACCATAGCCATGCAAAAAATTACGTCCATTCGTTGTTCGCTAGCTGCGTGATTGGAGGATAAACCAACCTACAAACAAATACACTTTCGCATTTAAAATATTAGTAAGGATACTGCAAACGCCCTTTGTCCCACTAAGGGAACATAGTTTTAATTTAGTTTTAAGGCTTTTATTTCTTCTTCTTTCATTTATTTTTGGCTTTTTTGGTGCCAAGCCAGCACAATACACTTCGCCAATGTCAAGTAGCTTGAAAAATGCACAAAGGAGATTGGCCGGTAAAAATATTAAACTGATTTAGGATTTAGCAGCTTTTATTTATTTCATTTGTTTTCTAGCCACCGGCTGTCAGTTGGACCACAGACAAAGTCCAGTGACGTGACATTCGGCTCAGCGCTAATTGCTCTGTGTGGCTCTTTATTCTATCTGCCTTTTATTTTTAATTGCTAAATGCCTGCGTTTTTAATTACTTATTGGCCCCCGTTTTATTACCAGGAATTAATGTGGAAACAATTGTTTATTGTGTCTCAGTGGAATTTTAATTGGGTGGTGGAAAAATGGCTACTTATCTTTGGTAGATTGATTTCCAATTTTTGATGTGAAACATGTACAATAGCGGCGATCAGACCGACTGTTAGCGTAGTATGTGTGTAGTAGTATGTATGCAAGTAGTACAAAACAGTGTTGCTTACTACGGTACACGTAACCTGTGTCTTACTTAAATGAAATAATTTTAACAATAAAATAATATTATCGACCGAGCGAAGCGAAGGTCTCTGAGTTTACTAGAGCGATTTGCACTTGTCCGTCCGTCCGTCTGTCACAGCCTTATAACTTCTGAATTACTGAACGTAATTACTTCAATTTTAGATATGATATGTAAACCGATGGCCTCCAGCCGAAAATGGCTTAAAAAGTTATAAAAATCTTTATTTCAGGGGGGCTCCCATACGAAATGGGGGGCTTTCAAAGTGGAGATTGTATTCGAGGCTAGATTTCTAAAACCACTTTGTTTTAAAACTTGAAACTTACACATAATTTGAGTTATATTCTGTACTTGAACAACAAATACTAAGATTAGATAAATATTATAAAGAAACGAAATTATTTGAGTTTTAATGGGCATCAATGTTTTTAACAAAACTTCACTATACTGTTACTAGATGGCGCTGTCTTTAATATTGTAAATATGCATCCCATCCACGAAAGCAGATGACGATTGACGTCATCAGATTCGGCGCGTTTTAATTACAATATAAATATAGTTAAAACTACCTTATGGGAATTATGGGATACCGCGAGGTCTCAGTTCGGGGCGAACCACTAGTTTATCATAGTGATAGAAATGATTATAGATATTAGAAAGTGAAAAAGAGAAGTCTCTTGCAAAAAAAGCAAATTATTATACAATTATCGAAGTTTTACCTTTTACGACGATCATACGGATCCCTAACTTTCTTGGAAATATTCTATAGCCTATAATTCAACAGGAGTAATGTAGAATTCTAATGGTGAAAGAATTTTTCAAATCGGTCCAGTAGTTTCGGAGCCTATTCCATTCAAACAAACAAATCTTTCCTCTTTATAATAGTAGTGTAGATTATAAATGTAAAACTGTGTTTATTTGTTGATTTATTCTTTAATCACGCAGCAAAAGGGCTACGGATCGATGTTATTTTTTGCATGAGTATAGTTGAGGACCTGGAGAGTAACATAGACTACTTTTATCCCGGAAAAACAAAGTATTCCCGAGGGATTATAAAACCTAACTCCACGGGGACGAAGTTGCTTAATACAGCAAACCTTGGGTATTAACAGATTAACAGGCTGTTAGTACACACATAGCGGGATATTGTATAGTGGGTAGTAGTAAATTGTAGTCTAGTTAATTAATGTAGGCATATGGGAGAGGGTACGTGCCAAAGACGCATAGCCGACATTTGTCACGTCGCCGTAGCCTGCGCTTAGCCAAGTTACATTGGATCGTTTCTATTCTCTTTCTATGATCGTTAACGCTTAGTTCGGTTAGGGCTACAGCGCCATCTAGTTTGCGATTTTGAAACTCGAACAAGGTACAATAATTAAATTATCTTATTTACTATAGAGTGCATTTTAAATGTTCACTACAGTGAATAATTTTTGCATTTTTTTTTTAACGATCGTAGAAAGAGAATAGATACAACGAAGTGTATCTTGGCTAAGGAGGCAAGTATATAACTACGGAGCGTCCCGCAAATATGCCTACAAACAGGCTAGTGAGTAGAAGTTCGTCACGGAAATATCCTGTTTAAAAAAATTTATGAGTGTCGTGGAACACTCGGCTGGAACGAAGTTCAGAATCAACGCCATCTCTCGCTACATGTTAGAACCATCTCGTAAAAAACAGACATTAAAGAAAGTTCAAGCAAGTTCACGCTGCCCACATAGATGGTGTTGGTAAATCTTGCTGCAAACATTTTTTTTCAGAATTTCTTTTCTATAAAACTTCGTTCCAAAAATTAAAAAAAAAAAGAACAAAGACGTGATCTGAAGTCAGGATACGAACCCTCGAACCGATAGTTTCACTCCTTTTTAACGCTGCGCCATGCAATCATTGATGCGTGTATAATAAACGTAGGCAACAAGGGCCGTGACGGAAAATTCTTACGTATTGGTATTGGTTGCGGCGTGATTGAAGGACAAACCAACAAACAAACACACTTTCGCATTTAGTGTGATAGTATGAAGCAGTGCTAAAGTGGTCAGGACTGGGTCTCCTATTCGGGGGTCCCTCCCGGGTACGCACCTCTGACTTTTCGGAGTCATGTGCGTTTCAGTACTTAATTAATTATAACTTGCTTCAACGGTGAAGGAAAACATCGTGAGGAAACCTGCACATCTGAGAGTTCTCTATAATGTTCTCGAAGGTGTGTGAAGTCCGCCAATTCTGGTGGACTATGGCCTATAACCCTTCTCTGCCGTTGATGGGTTGCTAATGATGATGATGATAGTATGATTCGAACAATAAATGATTATTTATTTGTTGGCACAAATAGATTACTTCAACTCTAAATGCTAATTTACAAAGAGGAAAATAAAATGCGTCATCAAATTAAAGAACTTGCGAAATTAAGATGGGACTTAACAACCTATCACTTAATAGCAAGATCAGTTTCGCTTCACAATTTAGTCAGTATTGCATTTATATTTTTAGCAACGACTGCAATTTACTAAGAACTTGAGACAATCTAATAAATACTCTGTCGCTGAGGAAATAAAGATAATTTTATCTCAACCAATCCTTTTGTATTGAGGACGCAATCAAAAGTACAGTTAGATTGAGAGCCGGTGATTTAATCTTTGATAGTTTTTATACATACACAAAATAAATAAATAAACAAAATTCAAAAGTATTTATTTCATGTAGGCTAATCTGTGACTCTTGTAACAAGTTAGGATTCTACCAACGGTTTGGAAAGGAAAGCTAGTGACAAAAAGTGACTATCGAGCTATATCAGCGTCTGAATATTTAGCTTATATGCCAGCCTTAACTGCAATTGACTCATGAAAATTCTACGTGTTGATAAAATGATGTCCTGGGCCTACTGACTAAAAATCTATTGTTATAACATCGGTTAGTTTGCTTGAACCATTTTAGATTAAATTATTTTTTAGATTTGATACAGATTTTTAGATGACATTAGAGAAATGTGGTCTATGAGGCCATCGCGTCTATCTAAAAGAGAGAAAAATTTATCGAAATGTTTTGCAACAAAATTATTTTTAACGTACTTACTAAGTAGGTACTGGTTATTATTATAGTACTTTAGACTGCACCAGCAAATCTACAATACATAATATATGGGTTTGGCTGGAGGTGTAGATTGCAATTTTCATATTTTTCTATGTGATAATAATAATAAATAAAATAATTTAATATAAAAAAATATTTTTAAACAACCATCTTAAAACACCCACGCCACCACAAAGTATATAATTTATTTTTGTTTTTTTTTTAAAACCGCTCGACTGATTTTGATAAAATTTAAGTGGGACCACCTGGGAAGTCACACTTTCAAACAAAAAAGAATTTGCCAAATCAGTTCAGGCGTCTTCTAATAATCGGTGAATATACATATAAAAAAAAAATCCGACGAATTGATAACCTCAATCTCCTTTTTGAAGTCGGTTAAAAAAAATCCAAATACATACTTCGTAACTTCGGCGTGTTATTGATTTTTTTTATAGTAAAGCACAATAAATTTTGATCTGTAGCTCGAGACGGGACTGTAACTTAAATCTCAGTACTGTCAGTCGAATAAAGTAAGCTCGATACTTTAACATGGGTACTGGGTAGCCTAAGTATGTCACGCTCTCTTTAAACATTTCTGTGGTGGTGTCGTGTGATGCGGCTTGTTACGTTCCGTCAAGTATGGTTTAGCGAAGCAATGGCTGGGTCATACGTCATGCTCGTGAACGGGAGCCACCGGCGAGAATGGGGCTGTGGGGAACATATACACTGTAGATACTACACATTATCATTCATTTCATTATGCATTTTTATATTTTATTTCTTCCAAACGCCGGCGCTCACGCAGCGGCGGCGGCGCGGGGCGCGGGACGCAGGTCCCGTTATCAGCGCGCGTGGCCCGCCGCCTGCATTCGGTTTTTACTTGCATCAGTAGAATACAGCGAAATTGTAAACATTATAAAAACACTTAAAAACAAAATAAGCAGTGGCTATGATGGAATTACAACTCAGGCTATAAAATCGTGCATGCCATTTATTACAGAACCCTTAACATATATAACAAACCTAATGCTCGAAAATGGTGTTTTCCCCGACAAACTCAAAATCACGGTAATAAAACCACTTCACAAAAAAGGCCCAAAGAATGATCCCAATAACTATGGACAGCTATAGACCCATTGCGTTGCTTCCATGCTTCTCTAAAATTTTTGAGAAAATTATCTACACCAGAGTAATAGACTTCTTCAATAAAATCGAAGTATTAAATAAATATCAGTTTGGCTTTCGCCAAGCACGGTCTACTTCACTGGCAATTTACACAATCCTGACTAAATTAGGGGAAGAAATTAACAGGAAAAAAGATTGTACTATGCTGTTTCTCGATATGTCAAAGGCATTTGATTGTGTTAGGCACTCTGTTCTATTAGAAAAATTAAATAATCTTGGAGTACGTGGCATAGCCTCAGATCTTCTTCAATCGTATTTGAATAAAAGAATGCAGTCCACAGTAATTACTAAATTTAATCATTCTTCCAAAACTTTGCAACAATTTGAGTCCAAATATGAACAAACTAGGGTAGGAGTCCCACAGGGCAGCATACTTGGTCCCCTTCTATTCCTTGTTTACGTGAACGATTTGCCAGAACTAACAAACCACCTGTGTGTCATGTTTGCTGACGATGCGACTTTACTGTTTATCAGAAATAAAGAATCTGTAGAAGAATATAAAAATGAAATCAATTTCTCGCTAGAAATAGTACAAAATTGGCTTCATAATATAGGTTTGAATGTTAACCCATCCAAAACAATGTACATGCAGGTTAGGAACTATAAGAAGCAGCCACTACCTCTAAATCTAACATTGAATGGATTACCAATCCAGGAAACCAATAGCACATCATTTCTAGGTGTTATATTGGACAATCACTTGAATTGGAAAGAGCATATTGATAAGGTCAACAAAAGATTATCCAGTTGCATATACGCCCTATCAATGCTAAAGGATGTATCCTCAACGTCGGTGGCCACCGCGTTTTACTACAGTAGTGTCTATTCGATTCTGCTTTATGGTGTCATTTTCTGGGGGAACTCTGTCAATGTTCAAAGCACGTTTATTTTGCAAAAGCGATGCTTAAGAATACTATATGATAAGAAAAGAGAGGATTCTGTACGTCCAATATTTATAGAAAAAAAGTTTCTTACTCTTACAGGAATATACTTGTTAGAATTAAGTCTACTCGTAAAAACCAATAATCAATTCTTCACAAAAAAATCTGAATTGCGCACAAGACCTAGTAGACAAAAAGATAAACTTCATTTGCCTCCTGTAAGTTGTAATATTTACCGTAAAAGTGCATACATCATGGCCAATCGAGTATATAATAACTTACCTGATGATATCAAGGAACTTCCCTTAGCTAAGTTTAAGAAAACTTTGAAAAATTGGCTTATAAATAAGGCCTACTACACATTAGAGGAATTTTTTAATGAAACAGTGAAATGAGTAGGTATACATAAAATTATTTAGAGCTGTTTTCTTTCTTTTTTCAATGCCTTGTGCTTCAGATATTCTATTTTATTTTATTATTTTTTTTAATTTTTTAAAAATAAGTAATTAATTTTATCGATAATAATAATTTCAATGAAGTAACGTGTTATTATTTATTTTAAATTATTGACATTACTAGATTTGATAAACAATTGACATATTAATTATTATATTATTTTATTATCGATATAATTGTGTACTGTGAACTATCCAATTTTTAAATTTAATTGTATAATTTTCTATTGTTATTGCACACCATTAGATTGGTAATACACTACGGCCAACAATCTATTGTACCTACCATCTCTTGTATACTACTAGTGTATAATGCAATAAAAAAATTCTGATTCTGATTCTGATTCAGTTGCATTCGAACGTTCCCGCGCGTGTCCACGCCACTTTTACGCGCCGCCGATAAAACGCGAGTTACGAATACCGACTTGAAGCCTTGTAAATCTTAACCAAAGTTGTCAAATAGTGAAAATAAACTATACTACACTGTACGGAGCATTTATTTGTTGGGTTTTAACATTCAATTCCCTCAGGGCTACTTTCTGTCTGCCCATCGTAACATGTGTTGAATTATAATTAGGTATGCTTTTATGGAACTTCCCCTCATTTTGGAAACACTGCATACATATCATAGTATCTATTGTATTGTAAACTTGTTTTGAAAAGAGCAACCGCCGTGTTTCTTGCTGGTTCTTTTTGGCACGAAGGGCATTCCGAACCAGTGGTAGAAATCTATTCTATTCTAAGGACTGCGCCTAGAGCATGTCTAGCGTTTCAACAGTTTTGCAACTATAGGTATACAAGTAGATAGGCAGGTACTTAGGAATCGTGATTCAGACCGGTCCAAGGCCCTTGAACAAATTATTCGCCGGCTCTGAGCCTAAGTAGTTCGCGTAATCGGCTTGCGTCCAGCACTCAATGATTATGCGGACACTCAAGAGATTTCAGCGTTCAATTGTATCCATTGGGATGGTGGGCACTGGGCTTTAAACTGTTCTATAATTATCAAACTCTTAACTGTCTCCTTGGTCCAGCGGTTAGCACGTTCGTTTGCGGATGAAAAAGTCCCAAGTTCGATTCCCGGGCCGAGCTAAAAAATGTATTGGGTTTTTACAAGTTTTTATTTAGCTTGACCAGTATTTATTTACTTGTTTGTTTGGGTCAAATCTTGCAAGATGAATTAGATCCACTTCCCGGTTTCTGATCGAGCTGTTTTGCATGTAGTTGTAAATCGGATGACAATGCAATATTATTGTGACATGGACCTGATCTGATGATGGAGACGGAAGATGGCTATCGGAACTCTGTAATAAAACGACGTAACCCCATCGAGTTTGGGCTCGTTTGATTCGTCATAACAAGTACTCTGATCCTAGATAATTTTTTAATTTACACTTGTTCTATCAAGTAGTTAGTACTAGCCCGGAGTTCGTAGGAAGAAGACGGTGTGTCGCCCTTATGCTTCCCCTGCCTGGGTACCAATTGTCTGAAAGTTATTCCATTGATCGTATTCGATGGCATTATCGTCAAATTAAAATAATCCTTGATTGTATTGATTTAAAGTCACAAATTTAGTACAACCGATTTTAACATGGAGCGTTATGGAGCTGGGCCCATAACCTAAGGGGATTTATAAATAATAGCAGGCAAAAAATACGTTGAACTTCGAGTTTTATTTGTAATAATTAAATTCAATAAAAGAAACGGTGTACACACAAGAACAGGAAACACAAAGAAGAAAGTTGACAGAAGTTGTCATAGAGATATGAACTAATTCCATAGAAGTAGGTAGTAACATTGTATTTATCCAATAGTATCGTACATACCTAAACCTATAAGAATGGATACACGAAATTGAGCTCTAATCCAATGCTGGGGTTTATTTTACTTTTACACTAATGTCATCGAATACGATTACAATCAATGGAATAACTTTGGCCAATCGCACCTGTGATCTCTCGCCGATTATGTCGATCCGATCGGACTATGGGAGTGAAGGAATAGAGAGTTCACCCATGTGTGCAAACTGCAAATACTTATGCTGCTACACTCGCACCTATCGCAAACATAGTATTACTACTTTTATAACTGGGACTGTAAATGAGATTTTAATAATATGGTAGGTATGAATTAATGTAAAAAGTCTAAATTTTACCAATGTCTGGAGACGCTTTGAAATAAATTATGCAAATCGCTTCAACCACATCGCTTGTACCATATTGTCACAGTGTAGCAATCTCACAGTAATGCAATGGAATGAATGAAATGAATATTCAGAGTAAATAAATACTTACACATCTAACATACTTGTATAAGTATACACATTTGAAAAAAAAACTTAACTAACAGCATAATATTATGTGCTTGACCTTTCTTGAGATACTTATTATGGTTGTGTGCCAAGTAATACGATTTAGTTTTATTTTCCTTTAAAAGTTACTTAGATATTTCGATTTGAAAACTTCACCAGACACATACCGTATAAATATCTCCTTCTTAAGTAAAATAGAGAGATCCCGATTTTGATGAAAGATGTGTCAACCAATTGTTATAATAGTCCGCGTGAGACAGGCTATAATATTTTTAAACGAACAAAACAAATATCTTCTTCTTCTTCTTTATCAACCGATAGACGTCCACTGCTGGACAAAGGTCTCTTGCATGGACTTCCACAGGCCTCGGTCTTGCGCCGCTTGAATCCAGCGGCTCCCTGCGACTCGTTTGATGTCGTCGGTCCACCTAGTCGGGGGTCTGCCAACATTGCGTTTCCCGGTGCGGGGTCGCCACTCCAGCACCTTGGAACCCCAACGACCATCAGCTCTTCGAACTATGTGCCACATTAAACAAATATCACGGATGTAAAATCCAATTTTCTGTATGTGGGTTACAGTTTTTACAAGCTTTTATTTAACTTGCAATGTTTGTTTGGGTCAAATCTTGCAAGATGAATTAGACGCACTTCCCGGTTTCTGGTCGAGCTGAAATTTTGCATGTATGTGTAAATTGGATGACGATGCAATATTATTGTGACATGGAGCTGATCTGATGATGGAGACGGAAGATGGCTATCGGAACTCTGTAATAAAACGACGTAAACGACGTAACCCCATTGAGTTTGGGCTATTTTGATTCGTAATAACAAGTACTCTGATCCTAGATGATATCCAGAGTCTAATGATGTAGCTACTAAAAGCTTGCATTTAAAAATAAAATTTTTAATTTATACTTGTTAAACTTTTTCTTTATTAATCTCTTCCCAGCAGAATCCGCTTTCCAAACAGGTGTTAGAATCATAACATGTCATAAGAGCCACAGGTTGGCGTACGTTAAATAAATAATTTTGATTTTTTTATTTGTACTTTAAAAGCACCTGCCCAACTGTATGATTGTTGAACAGTGTGATTGCAGTCGCAATGCATTGGTTACTGGCTTGGCGCCTCGCCAGGTTATCCAGTTCAAGCCCGGGATATTCCGGCTACTGGATTATGAGACACTTTTTCCGATACTCGAGGTTCCTTAATTGGTAATTGGTATCAAACGCCGGTATCTACTTTAATTAACTAGTTATTCAGTTTAAGTTTATTTAAAGTATGTTATTTTACATTACGTAGTTTAACATAATACATTATGGTATCATCATTAGCAAGCCATCAACGGCTCACTACTGATCGCTGGTCTCCTCTCAGAGAAGGGTTATAGGCCATAGTCCACCACGCTGGCCCAATGCGAATTGGCGGACTTCACACACATTCAAGAACATTATGAAGAACTCTCAGGTGTGCAGGTTTCCTCACGGTGTTTCCCTTCAACGTTGAAGCAAGTGATATTTAATTGCTTAAACGCACTTGACTCCGAAAAGTCAGAGGTCCCCGGGATCGAACCTGTGACCCCCCGAATAGGAATCCACAGACCTAACCACTAGGCTATCACTGCTATGGTATGCACACATTATGGTATGCTAGTACATTATGGTATTTCGAGAAAGAGATCAACCGCCGAATCCAACTCGGCTGGGCAGCGTTGGGGAAGCTCCGAGATGTCTTCTCGTCCAAAATCCCTCAGTGTCTGAAGACTTAAGCCTTTGAACAGTGCGTGTTGCTAGTGATGACTGATGACTTACGGATCGGAGAAATGGTCGCTTACTATGGACTAATAAAAAGGCTCAGGGTCACTCAGCGGGCGATGGAAAGAGCTATGCTCGGAGTATCTCTGTGAGATCAAATCAGGAATGAAGAAATCCGTAGTAGAACCAAGGTCACCGACACAGCTAAGCGATTCGCGAAACTAAAATAGAAATGGGTGGGGCACATAGTTCGAAGAGCTGATGTTCGTTGGGGTCCCAAGTTGCTGCAGTGGCGATAGAAATAGTTATTTGTGTTATATGGGGCCAAAAGAATTTTTTGTTCCCCGAAGGGCGTTATTTTGAATTCAGAGCGAAGTGAAGGATTCTATAGTAGACTCCCGAGCGCAGCGAGGGATTCTAAAGTAGAATCCTGAGCGTAGCGAGGAATTCAATATACGCCGCCCGAGAACAAAAAATTTTGGCCCCGAATGGCAGACACTATTTTTCATCATTACCTATGAGAAAAAGCTAGGAGTATCAACCTACTATGTATAGAGTATAGACATTACCAATACGTATATTGAAAGTTTAAATAAAACACAAATAAATGTTTATGAAATAATTAAACATTAATATTTATGTTGGAAGTATGGGCGTATATATCTAATCGACAAATTTGATCACGTGACTTCTCGAAGACAACAGCTTCTCAAACATTTTTGAATTTCGACACATTTTTGAATTCTCTCTTCTGATTGGTCCGCGTTAGTGCTTTAGTATGCTAAAGCACGAACGCGGACCAATCAGAAGAGAGAAATGAAAAGTCCCACGGGGTTAAAATTAAATTTTGCTCCCGCTATCCTCTGTAGCAAATATTCGTTTTTCGAATAGGTATGATGAAAATAACTATTTCCCCTTATATGTAACGTGTATTGTTTTGATCTCCATCCCTCCTATAGTACGAATGGCCCCGCGTCAAACACGCCTGTCCCCACACGTCCCTCTCAATCAGGTGTGTGATAACATCGCGACTCGTTATCTCGTCCACAATTCCTACAATTTGTACAATTCGTGCAGTTCGCGCGCCGTTGTCAGACCACAAAGCCCTTAACGATCGATAGCTCTGATCACTTCGCGGATGACAGTTCACTGGATGTGCCAAATATGTTGAGACATAACTCTACGGACAAGGAATTGCTTACTGCTTCTTTTTTGTCCCCGCGACTTCATCCGCGTCATTATCATCAGCAACCCATCAACAACTACTGAGCGCAGGTCTCCTCTCAGAGAAGAGTTATAGGCTATAGCATACCACGCTGGCCCAATGCGAATTGGCGGACTTCACACACCTTTGAGAACATCATGGAGAACTCTTACGCGTGCGGGTTTTATCGCGATGTTTTTCTTCTCCGTTGAAGCATATGATATTAATTTTGATTGCTTAAACGCACATAACTCAGAAGTCAGAGGTTGAACCTACGACTCCCGAATAGGAGACCGCTCCTAGTCCGAGTCCTAACCACTAGACTATGGCTGCTTTTCATCTTCTTTATCAACCGATAGATGTCCACTGCTGGACAAAGGCCTCTTGCATGGACTTCCACAGGTCTTGCGCCGCCTGAATCCAGCGGTTCCTTGTGATTCGTTTGATGTCGTCGCTCTAACTAGTGGGTGGTCTGCCAACACTGCCCTTTCCGATGCGGGGTCGCCACTCCAGCACCTTGCGACCCCAACGACCATCAGCTCTTTCAACTATGTGCCCCACCCATTTCCATTTCGCGACTTGCTGAGCTATGTCGGTGACTTTGGTTCTCCTACGAATTTCTTCATTTCTGATTTGATCTCGCAGGGATACTCCGAGCATAGCTCACTCTCTTCACTGCTTTTACCACTAGTAATATCTAGCACAAATGTAGCTCTCCGCATTTTTTCGCACTCGCAATTGAGTTACATCGTACGACGCCCAAGGGATGCGGGCCGCAAACATTGATGAGTGGAATTCGATGGATTCGCCAAAAAAATATTACGTCGATTCCCCGCTCGGATCGACGACTCGACCTATCGAGATATATCTGCAACTAGTATAATAATGTCCTCCCGACCGAATCCGATCACGGCGGCCAACCTGCTCGGAGATTAGCCATCTGCGCGGGAGATATTATAGTGCACAAGTGTGTGCGCAGACACAGGTGCACTCTCTATTCCCTCACTCTCATAATCCGATGGGACGGAAAATCCGACACGACCGGAGAGAGATCAGGCGCAGGACCGACGGCTTTATGTGCTCTCCGAGGCACGGGGGTGACTCAGCGCCAACTTCCTAACTCCGGGCTAGTAATGAGAATTTCTTGACAGAAAAACCCAATACTTTTTCTTTTTTTTTTGGCCCGACCCGGGAATCGAACCCAGGACCTCGTCATCCGTAGTCGAACGTGCTCACCACTAGACCAACGAGGCAGTTCTGCACCTTGACTATCTATTTGGGTGGGACTTATGCCCTAGTCTTGTAGTTAGGACTGCGGTTTCTTGTTCGGGGGATCGCAGGTTCGATCCCAAGCCTCTGACATAGTCGGAGTTATTTGCGTTTAAGCAATTTACTTTTAAATTACTTAATTTATTTAAAGTTACTTTCTGTTGACCTATTACCCGCACCATGCTACAACGAACCATAAACCTTTCAGTTTTCAGTACGCACCTATAACCGATGTGCTATCCAGTCTCAAAGAATTAATCATCATCATTGGCAACCTATCCACGGCTCACTACTGAGCTCAGGTCTCCTCTCAGAGAAGGGTTATAGGCCATAGTCCCCCACGCTGGCCCAATGCGAATTGGCGGACTTCACACACCTTCAAGAACATTATGAAGAATTCTCAGGTGTGCAGGTTTCTTCACGATGTTTTTCTTCACCGTTGAAGCAAGTGATATTTAATTGCTTAAACGCACTTGACTCCGAAAAGTCAGAGGCGCGTACCCTGGATCGAACCTGCGACCCCCCGAATAGGAGATCACAGTCCTAACCACTAGTCACTCACTTCTTCTCAAAGAATTAATAATTTAATATAAAAAATTATTTTTAAAAAACTGACTTCAAACTCCCACTATACAAAATATATTATAATTTATTGTTGATATTTTAAAAACCGCTCGACCGATTTCGATGAAATTTATATGGCACCATCTGGGAAGTATACCCTTTCAAAATAAAAAAGAATTTTCCAAATCGGTTCAGGCGTCTTCGAATAATCGGTGGACATACATAAAAAAAAGATAAAAGATTCCGACGAATTGATAACCTCCTCCTTTTTTTGAAATAAAAAAAAGTTAAAACTTACGAGAAGCTAACGTACTTATCCAACTGTCACAGAAAATAGCGCAACAAATCCGTTGCATCTGATAGCCAGAGATAAAGCCAAGCTCTACAGAATCGATACGCGAACCGTGAAGCCAAGCCAAAATACAAGGATGGGTATAAAACTAAAAATTAAACAATATATCGCAGACGTCTGCCAAGCTGAGCTATTAAGTTTGATGCATATCTGGTGATTTTGGCAGCGGCGAGTCGGGAAGGGTCGTTAGCTGCCCCATGAAGAGGTTTAAAGAAAGAATAGACAATTGCTTTTTTTTTAATTTAATGTTAAAAGATGTCACTGTTTTAGTGTGCACTATCTTTTGCAAGCGACTTCGTCCGCGTGGAGTTAGGTTTGTAAAAATCCGGATTTTTCCCGGAGTTAAAGAAGCTGATTTCACCCGCCAAGTTCTCAAAGTATAGGCATGATGGCTGTATCCAAATCAATGCAATTATGAATTTATATAATGAAATAGGATTCATGGATTATTTAAGTCAAACGTATTTATTTTTCTACTAGGTGATGCCCGCGACTTCGTCCGCGTGGACTTAGTTTTTAAAATCCCTCGGGAACTCTTTGATTTTCCGGGATAAAAAGTAGCCTATGTCACTCTCCAGGTCCCCAACTATACCCATGCAAAAAATCACGTCGATCCGTAGCCCTGTTGCGGCGTGATTGAAGGACAAACCAACAAACCAACAAATAAACACACTTTCGCATTTATAATATTAGTAAGGATTTTGAGTGAAATTTTCATATAATAAAACTAAAAAAATCGCCCAAGTGCGAGTCGGGCCTCGCTCTATTAGGGTTCCGTTAAAAAAAATTAAATAAAAATATTTCCATGTACCCATGAAAATATTTTAATTTAATTTTTTTAATTTAATTTAATTTTTATTATTTGTTATTATAGCGGCAATAGAAATACCATAATATGTGAAAATTTCATCTGTCTATCTATTACGGTTTACGAGATACAGCCCGCTGACAGACGGACGGACGGACGGACGGACGGACGGACAGCGTAGGCTTAGTAATAGGGTCCCGTTGGTACCCTTTGGGTACGGAACCCTAAAAACAGCAATCCGCCATATTGGATTGAACACCAGTCAGAGCGAGTCACGCCTATATTCAAACTTTGACAAATTACAATGAAAAAACCATGGAACTAGGATTTACGACAGTCTTCCTAATTCCATGGAAAAAACATAGAGGTGACGTCTCGAATGACGTCATGAACAGTCGAGCGTTTTGCATGAATTTTAAAACTTAAAATTGAAATAGCAATATTATCTACGAAACCTTTTTTATTGCTGAAATAAGATATTTTTTCGAAATAGATAGTTGATACTTCCGAATACCATCCAACAGTTTTTCAAAATGGGTCATCACGCCTATTATACACATGTAAGTTGCTGAGTGATTGAAGGACAAACCAACAAACAAACGTGTGTTTATGCAATTAAATATCACATGCTTCAACGGTGAAGCGTATGTATGTCACCGAGCCACCCAATTTGTCCAACTTCACAAAAAAGCCGTTCAGTCGTTGCAAGGCTCGTATGGTTGTAACGTTCCGGACAGTAAGTACCTATTGCCAAAAGTTTTCATTCAAAAAAAAATGGCGGACGTATGTCCATTTGGTAGTTACGGTGAAGATCATAAACGTTTATGACAAGTGTTCGTGGGTTTAGTTTCTTTATTTTTTTCGTTTATTTGACTCTACGAATATTTTGACACTAAAGATATTTTACCCGCTCGTTCACCCGGTTTATACACGCATACCAGTGGAACCGAACTACGTCAGTCGAAGGGCAGGAGTTTATATTTTTTTAATAATATTAGCCATGTTAAACTTCATTAATGATTTTAACATGGACTTGAAACTTCATTAATGAAGTTTAACATAAATAATATTATTAAAATTCCCCTCTCCCCTCCAAATAAGTTTAATATACCGGGAGCTGGTAACACTAAAATTCTTGTCATGCGGAATCGATTTCTCGTTATCGAAATTATTAGTTAACAATTATACGATAAACTCAAACTTGTGTTAATCTAAATAGCCGAAAAAATAAAAAAAATAAACCTTTTTTTTTTCAATCCAAAAATATACCTACAACCGTCATCGTCATGGATATTGATTGTTTTAATTGTATTTGAATAAAAAAAATAACATTTTTTCGGCTATTTAAATTAATCTTATAATTGTTAATTACCGTAAAGAGTTTTCGATTCCGCATGCCGGGAAATTTAGTGTTACCGGCTTCCGGACCATGACGCTGTAATAAATTATTGGGTAGGAAGTGCAAAGATTTGGGACTCAATAGTCGAACTTTCAGTTTTCCCTTCCAGTTTTTCCTTGCATTTTTAACAGTTGGGCTATGGAGGCTTTAAAAAGCTTTGAGCTAATTATATTGTGTAGATGTAGGTGTATCTATGTATGTGAGTTTCTTTACTCCACCATAACTTCTGAATGCCTGAACAGATTTGGATGTATGGAGTATCGTTAGAATTCTTACATCATCCCGAGTGACACTGGCTATAAATCTGTTGATATTATTTAAAGCAGTCGGTTTTTATTTTCATTTTAATAATTTGCATTTTGTTATCATCAAGCGAGTCGCGAAGCTGAAGTGGAAATGGGCGGGCACATAGTTCTAAGAGCCGATGGTCGTTGGGATTCCAAGGTGCTGGAGTGGCGACCCCGCACCGGGAAACGCACTGTTGGCAGACCCTAGGTGGAACGACCACATCAAACGAGTCGCAGGAAGCCGCTGGATGCAGGCGGCGCAAGACCGAGACTTGTGGAAGCCCATATAAGAGACCTTTATCTAGCTGTGGACGTCTATCGGTTGATGAAAAAGAACATGTAATAATAATAACGATATATTTTTTTTAATTTATTTTAACGAGTAATGCACAATAATGAATACATAGTAATTCGGCCCGCCAAACTGCGTATGCAGTTTGTTTGCGAGTTCGCGCTTACATATCGACGACTCATGCTAAACAACTAAATACTTTCACACTACACTAGCGGCACGCTATGATGGCCGGTTTGACACATTACAATAGTGATGTGGAATGTCAATTTATTCTCGAACAAAAAACAATTAAGTTTTGTTTTTGCACCTGATTAAATAGGTTTAATAAAACAAAAATGTATATGTTTATTTAATTTATTTGAACGAACTGAATATTTGAATGAAAATGAATATACATACTTTATATGCACACAAGAAACATATGAATACAAAAGATACCAAAAAAGGTTTTTAAAAATTTTCAATTTAGAAAACCAAATGCCGAGTTGTGGTATATATCATATAAAAATAAAAATTTTACCTTTTGTATGAAACAGCTGATATTTTTTTGCGATTTCAGAGGTTTGTCCACATAGTGAAAATTGTTCATATTCACAAGTACATTCACCCCTTAAATGGTGCAAACTGATTTTTCTACACTTGTATACATTTTAGAAATCAATTTAATAAATAAATTTTGAGTCCTAAACCTAAAACTACATTCGATAAAATTTATGAATCTCTGCACATCACTATCGTCAATAAAGTAATACAATTATTTCCTTCAAAGTCGTTATCAATTAATACGGAACTTCATGAGCGGACAAACGTCAAACCGGCCATCATAGCGTGCCGCTAGTGTAACCAATTTAACCCAAAAAAAAAAATACGTAATAAAAGTACATCTAGAAAACATAATCTTATCTACTAATATTATAATAATTATAATCTATATCTATTATAATATACAAGGTGTTGGTTAATATGTATAGCTTACCGGAAACTACCCATGCACTTTGACCCTATAAACACATTGGCGGAGGTAAAAAGTGAAAATTAATTTTTAAAAAGTTCCATACAAAATTAATTAATTAATTAAGGTAAATAAATTTTTGCAACCCTAACTCGAAAATAACAACCTATGTAGTATGTAGGTAAATGACATCATGCGACATAAAGTATTTCTCTTTCAATTTCTGTTGCCCTGGTACAAACAACGCCGCCTGCGCGCAGGCGGCGTTGTTTGTACCAATGTACCTATTGTTTGTAGCTGCGCTGCGCCGCGATTGCGATGTCTGTCTTTTCCGGAATAAGGGCGAATCTCTGACGAATGACGACCTTTCCTGACAACTGACGAGTCGACCACTCTGCCTCGTAGAATGTAGTACTCAGTAGTAGTGATGACTGATGACCAAATAACGAGGTCTTAGGTTCGATTCCCGTGTCGGTTCAAAATTACACACGTCTTGACTTATTGGTAATACTTAAGAGGATCGTCTAGTTGTAAATTTTCATACAAAAAGCGATAAAGTTTTTCTTCCCGTAAATGAAGTCCAATTTTCATAATTTTTAGAAATGTTGCAGATACAATGAAAAACTTTGCTCCTACGTTTTAATTTCTAAGAAATATTGCTTATGTTAAAATATGTTCTATCTAAATATCCATATTTTTGACATAATAACTTCTTCGAGTGTTCTTATTTTATTATTTACTAAACTAAAATACTAAAAAATAAAACGTAGTACGAGCCTAGATTAAGGTGTACTGAATCGTAAATGTTTGGGGGAGTAAAAAAGTTATCACCCGAAACAATATTTCAAGAATAAAATGTAGGCAAATGGCTGGACTTCCAACTCTCTCTATCGCACGATACGGGTCGGGGTCAGTAAAATGTGAAACATAGCATTTTTGAAAATACCTACTCCCGTCGCGTTTCGTCACAGTTGGCGTTGCGTCACGCCGCCTATCAATGATAGCAAGATACCTAACCTAATTTAATTAAATCCCACCAACCACATTGTAGGTTGGAGCAGCTTGGAGGTATGGATGTACTTGGATTGGAGGGTCTAATTAGATAATTCATATCTAAATTACTTACGCACTGGTCTTCCCTTCAGACTGATTTAGTTTAGAGCCTAACCCAATTAAAATTGGCCCAAGAGGCTGAAACGAGAGTGGCCCCTAATTTCCTAACTCTAGGCCGGTACTAAATTTTTTGGCTGAAACTCAACTCAAAAATGTTATGACTGACACCGCAGGATTCGAACTCAGACCGAACAGAATCCGAGATTCTCAACCGAACATGTAAACCACTACCACACTTCACAGAAAAATTACGCTAGTTCATGTTGGCGTTGGTACTTTATCTTCGTGTTGACCTTGAATGTTGCCTCTAAGTAGGTACTCATCATACGGGGTATCTTTGTAATGAAAAATCGCGCCCTTCGGCACGAACATGGTAAAGAGGCCGGCAGGCTGAATAGGTACGCATTCACTTTATTGGAACTAGTAGGTATAGGTACCTATTATTATTAATAAAATAACTACTTGATAAATAAAAAGTTACTACGTAACAATGTAACTTACTTGTAAAAGGGATCCGGATTCCAGTCTCCCAATGGAAAGATTGCACCACATCACTCATCACGTAGGAATTCGTAAATGTTGTACACACACCCACACACACCATGACAACAGTTTACAGAAACGGTTCAATGTGCGAATCCGCCTTTTCTATGCACAATTCCATCCTGCGGAGCACTAAAATAAGCGGGAGCCCCGTCGTGCTGGAAAATCATCGACGCGTATGTAGCAACCGGTAGACCTTCCAACATTTCCTCCAGTTCCGTCCTCAAAAACTGCACATAATGTTCTGCGTTCAAAGCGGACGGTATGAACACTGGACCCATCAACCGGTCACCGATTATGCCAGCCCAAACATTGATGCGCCAACGGTGTTGGAAGCTGGAGACTCGGTGCACTTTTGGATTTTCGTGGGCCCACACGTGCTGATTGTGGCAGTTAAAGAGCCCTCCTCGTGTGAAAGCTGCCTCGTCCGTCCATAAGATCTTGCGGCTAAATGATGGGTCATCTGCCACTCGCTCTCGGAACCATCGAGCAAACTGAACGCGGGGTCCGAAGTCACTGCTGGACAATTCTTGGGTCTTGCGGTAATGGTAAGGGTGCTGACCATCGCGGTTCAACGTGCTCCATACTAACCAATGGTCAACTCCGAAAACCTGACCTGCACCACGAGTGCTGCGGGTTGCATCTTCTGCGAAATGGTCCAAAATGCTCTCTTCCAAATCGGGGCTAAGGGTCGACGGTCGGCCTTCGCTGGAGCGTCTATGGAAAGAGCCAGTCTCATGCAGCCGATTCACCAGACCTCGGAAGCAAGACAGTGACGGAAGCGGTCGGGGGTTAGGCCTTCCCTCAACATACAGTTCACTGTATCGCCTTCGAGCTGCTGCTAAATTTCCGTCACAAGCTCCGACACGCATGATCATGTCATAATACTCGCTATTTGAGTAGCTCATTGTCCACAAATCACTAGAGTTAGTTGACACTATTGAAAGTTATCAGTTACTAGTAGCTACCGTGTTCTCCTTACAACCATTCACGAGTAACTGCTGTAAAAATAACGAATGCAAAAAACCTCAAGTTCAAAAGCAGTGTTCCCAGTTATGATTTTGTTTTTACACTTTTTTCTCTAAAAAATATCCCTAGAGGCCCTAAAAAAATATTTTGACTTTCTTATGGCAAATAACTTGTAAAACAGAAAATTGAATACTCTTTTAGGAAGCAATTCAAAAAAAATATTTACTAACAACAGTCTTAGTTTTTAAAAGCCACATTTTCCTCTCAAGAACGTACCTAACATTTGGTAGGTTTAGATTACAAAATTCCGCAATTTAAAAATGCACTCGCAATTATCGTCAATTCCTGTCAAAATAGTTAAGCAAAAGTCTTACACATAATACAAGTATTTTGTGTTGTTTACTTTCTCCCCAAGTAAAGGCAAAAATCCTAAAAACGGCAACACTATCAAAAAACCTAATTTTCATGTTCGCCTAGTATTCCGAGAAATTTTGGATAGGCAGATATTTGATATGCCGCCGTAAGGGCGCGTCCACAAGACTTGCGTTACGCCGTACGACACGTCCGTCGCATAGTAAAAACTCTGACCACTATTTTAGTTTCTAGTGAGACAGACCTCACTGAGTACTACTTCTGCTTGCGTTAAGTTGTGTTCAAGACGCATCAAGAAAAAACACAAGACAGGTAGGTACTGGGTATTTATCTTCTCAAAATTGGGATGTAAACATTTAAATATGGAAGGAACTATTTGCAAGCAAAACGACTACGGTATCGGCTTCGTTATCGGTATTGACAAGATGTATTAAATAACATGTGGATTTACGAAGTTTGTTGTTTTACCAAAATTTTACTTGTTATTAAATTCATATTAGCACTAAATAAATAGGTTTTAATCATTTTCGAAGGTCATTAAAGTAATTATTTAAAATGATAACTTTTTAAATTATTGACGGCCAATTTTCATCCTCGTCGATAGGTGGCGCTAAGTTCATGTTTCACCCCTCTGGGTTCTTATTTAATTTTGTTGTGGTGTACATAATCTATTATTTTAATGTTAAAATACGTTCAATACGGTAAGTAAACATTTACATACCAAAATCATTCATTATGATCATTTTATACGAAAAACCAGTAAACACAGTACATAAACAAAAGGATACCGTATGCCCTGTAGCTTTCGATAGTTAACCAACTAAAATTATTGGACGTTCGGAAAATCTTATTCGATAAGGTTGTTGTGAATAGCGTTTGATAGAAGATATCGAACGATATCTACGTCGTTTCGATTCAGTTTCGATTTCGACAACTTCTCTGTTGATACGATTATTGCTAATTGAAAATTCATCTTATCGTACGATAACAAACCGAATCGATAGATAATTATGTTATCGTAAGGTTCTGAATCGGGGTGCTGATAATTGATACCGTAATTAATCATCTTGTCATGCACACGCGCACACGCAGAGAAGTGTGGACACCGACAGAATGGTAGTACGTCGTCGCATCGCAGATTTTTACGGTAGCAGCACCAAATCGGACATTTCCACGGTGCGTTATGTGACGTCGAAGATTTTTACAATGTGGCCTCGCCTTTACTTGCACGTGCCGAATTCAACACAGGCGGCATCCTTTTAACACAATAAAGGGCGCGCCGCCAAAGACCACGCGTGCCGCCAGTGCCGACTGCCGACTGCCGGCAAGCTTTTGACTACTAAAGTTAGAACCCACTGCAAGCGATAATAATAATTAATTGTATCATTTTGCAATTGATTTGTTATTAAAAAGTAAACTACAGTAATTATTGATCAAAACGGCAACGCAAGATATTAATTACCTACAAAGAAAGAGGCGGCACTCACAAAATTAAGGATTACGTACGGACTTTGACTGACGGAGTCCAAAAGTAGTCGGGCATATTCTTCCAAAAATACGAGATTTCTAGTCGGTTTTCACTTTACTGAACAATACTGATAATTACAGGAAAAATTGCATGCCGAATGATGGTTGGGTATAGCCTCTGGAACATTTTATCGCAAAGCTATAGCATAGCAACTAGTACTTCACATACCTACTAGGCTATCCTAGTAGTTAGGATCTTAGGAGTTTTTTTAACATTTTTCATTCTGAATATTTTATCATTCGCAGTTCATTGCTATTGAATCAGCTGTTTCAAGCTATTAGGGATGCCACGTAAACATTTATGGTAAATTTTTGAAGTCCTCATAACTTCCCCAGGATATGAGCTACACGTCTCATGATATTTTTTCATGTATCTGTACACCGTCCCCAACGTAAGGGTTTCGGTAAGTAAGGGTAGTTAACCAACAGCTTGTATATAGCTCGATTACCACTGACTGACACACTCACTCACTCACTCACTCACTCATTGACAGGGTTGTTCTCCTAGAAGGAGACGGAAATCGATATAATGATGTAGGGGAGATATGTCCAGGTGGGGGATTCGAGTTGGGGAAAATTATGACATTTCGGAAAAACAAGATGGCGGCCGACGTGAATCTTGCAACTCTTTTGTTTTCCAACCGATTTCTTTGAAATTTTGGATTATTGTAGAAATTAGTAAACGATAAACAGAAAAAGTGAAAAAAATTAAAAAAACAAGATGGCGGCGAGCTGTGACGTATCAAATTTCCGACCCCTCTCCTGTAAAATTTTGTATGAAAAAAATTTTTTTCACCCATGGTGTCGTATAGAGCTCAAAGAATGTGACTCGGAGAAAGGTGGCGAGAGCTGATGAGTGAGGAGTTCGGAGACGGGCGAGGGGCACGGCCAGGGTATAGTAGATAGGTGGAGGGTGCTCGACCAAATGTCATTCGAAACCTCGAGCAGTTGCCAGTAAGTTGAAAAAAAATTCCAAAATGGCGGAAAAAAAATGGCGGCAAATTTTGTCCGTCTCTCTCTCGGAGACTATAAAAGATGGAGGAGCGGTTTCTCGACAAAAGATGATCAAAACCCGGAGGTCTACCTGGTGAGTAGGAAAAAAATTCAAGATGGCGGATTTTTTTTTTCCATACTAAATGTATGGGGAATATTGAAGGGACTAGAAGTTGGGAACTATGCAAGACATTGATTTTGATAGGTTCATAGGGCTTTTTTTCTTTTTCTTTTTTTTCATTTTACATTTGTTTTTTTTTTTGTATTTTTTCATTTTTTTTTCATTTTTTTTCTTTTTTTTTCTTTTTCATTTGTGAATGAGGAGCACGGCCAGGTTATTGCAGATAGGTGGGGTGTGCTCGAACAAATTTTTTGCCAAAAGATGAGCAGAATCCGAAGGTCTACTTGATGAGTAAAAAAATCGCGGTCCGCTTTAGCGGGCCGCGCACCCACGCGCCCTACTTGTAGTAATAACACTTCCCGCGAGCTGCTTTAGCAGCTCGCGCACCGAGCGAAATAAATAAAGCCGAACAATCGCGGTCCGCTTTAGCGGGCCGCGCACCCACGCGCCCTACTTGTAGCAATAACACTTCCCGCGAGCTGCTTTAGCAGCTCGCGCACCGAGCGAAATAATTACAGCCGAACAATCGCGGTCCGCTTTAGCGGGCCGCGCACCCACGCGTCTTACTTTTAGTAAAACACTTCCCGCGAGCTGCTTTAGCAGCTCGCGCACCGAGCAAACGCTAGTTATTATTATAATATATATAGCTCAATTACCACTGACTGACTGACTCACTGATTGACATAATTGTTCTCCTAGAAGGAGACGGAAATCGATATAATGATGTTCGGGAGATATGTTCGGGTGGGGGATTCGAGTGGGGAAAAATTATGACATTTCGGAAAAACAAGATGGCGGCCGACGTGAATCTTGCAACTCTTTTGTTTTCCAACCGATTTCTTTGAAATTTTGGATTATTGTAGAAATTAGTAAACGATTAACAGAAAAAGTGAAAAAAATTAAAAAAACAAGATGGCGGCCGAGCTGTGACGTCTCAAATTTCCACCCCTCTCCTGTAAAATTTTGTATGAAATAAATTTTTTTCACCGATGGTGTCGTATAGAGCTCAAAGAATGTGACTCGGAGAAAGGTGGAGAGAGCTGATGAGTGAGGAGTTCGGAGACGGGCGAGGGGCACGGCCAGGGTATAGAAGATAGGTGGAGGGTGCTCGACCAAATGTCATTCGAAACCTCGAGCAGTTGCCAGTGAGTTGAAAAAAAATTCCAAAATGGTGGAAAAAAAATGGCGGCAAATTTTGTCCGTCTCTCTCTCGGAGACTATAAAAGATGGAGGAGCGGTTTCTCGACAAAAGATGATCACAACCCGGAGGTCTACCTGGTGAGTAGGAAAAAAATTCAAGATGGCGGATTTTTTTTTCCCCCCATACAAAATGTATGGGGAATATTGAAGGGACTAGAAGTTGGGAGCTATGCAAGACATTGGTTTTGATAGGTTCATAGGGCTTTTTTCTTTTTCTTTTTTTTCATTTTACATTTGCTTTTTTTCTTTTTTTTTTCTTTTTCATTTGTGAATGAGGAGCACGGCCAGGTTATTGCAGATAGGTGGGGTGTGCTCGAACAAATTTTTTGGCAAAAGATGACCAGAATCCGAAGGTCTACTTGATGAGTAAAAAAATCGCGGTCCGCTTTAGCGGGCCGCGCACCCACGCGCCCTACTTGTAGTAACAACACTTCCCGCGAGCTGCTTTAGCAGCTCGCGCACCGAGCGAAATAAATAAAGCCGAACAATCGCGGTCCGCTTTAGCGGGCCGCGCACCCACGCGCCCTACTTGTAGCAATAACACTTCCCGCGAGCTGCTTTAGCAGCTCGCGCACCGAGCGAAATAAATAAAGCCGAACAATCGCGGTCCGCTTTAGCGGGCCGCGCACCCACGCGCCCTACTTGTAGCAATAACACTTCCCGCGAGCTGCTTTAGCAGCTCGCGCACCGAGCAAACGCTAGTTATAATATATATAGCTCGATTACCACTGACTGATTCACTCACTCACTCATTGACACGATTGTTCTCCTAGAAGGAGACGGAAATCGATACAATGATGTAGGGGAGATATGTCCGGGTGGGGGATTCGAGTGGGGAAAAATTATGACATTTCGGAAAAACAAGATGGCGGCCGACGTGAATCTTGCAACTCTTTTGTTTTCCAACCGATTTCTTTGAAATTTTGGATTATTGTAGAAATTAGTAAACGATTAACAGAAAAAGTGAAAAAAATTAAAAAAAACAAGATGGCGGCCGAGCTGTGACGTCTCAAATTTCCGACCCCTCTCCTGTATAATTTTGTATGAAAAAAATTTTTTTCACCCATGATGTCGTATAGAGCTCAAAGAATGTGACTCGGAGAAAGGTGGAGAGAGCTGATGACTGAGGAGTTCGGAGACGGGCGAGGGGCACGGCCAGGGTATAGAAGATAGGTGGAGGGTGCTCGACCAAATGTCATTCGAAACCTCGAGCAGTTGCCAGTAAGTTGAAAAAAAATTCCAAAATGGCGGAAAAAAAATGGCGGCAAATTTTGTCCGTCTCTCTCTCGGAGACTATAAAAGATGGAGGAGCGGTTTCTCGACAAAAGATGATCAAAACCCGGAGGTCTACCTGGTGAGTAGGAAAAAAATTCAAGATGGCGGATTTTTTTTTTTTCATACAAAATGTATGGGGAATATTGAAGGGACTAGAAGTTGGGAACTATGCAAGACAATGAGTTTGATAGGTTCATAGGGCTTTTTTCTTTTTCTTTTTTTTCATTTTACATTTGCTTTTTTTCTTTTTTTTCTTTTTTTTTTCTTTTTTTTTCTTTTTCATTTGTGAATGAGGAGCACGGCCAGGTTATTGCAGATAGGTGGGGTGTGCTCGAACAAATTTTTTGGCAAAGATGAACAGAATCCGAAGGTTTACTTGATGAGTAAAAAAATCGCGGTCCGCTTTAGCGGGCCGCGCACCCACGCGCCCTACTTGTAGTAACAACACTTCCCGCGAGCTGCTTTAGCAGCTCGCGCACCGAGCGAAATAAATAAAGCCGAACAATCGCGGTCCGCTTTAGCGGGCCGCGCATCCACGCTTCCTACTTGTAGCAATAACACTTCCCGCGAGCTGCTTTAGCAGCTCGCGCACCGAGCAAACGCTAGTTATAATATATATAGCTCGATTACCACTGACTGATTCACTGACTGATTCACTCATTGACATAATTGTTCTCCTAGAAAGAGACAAAAAACGATATAATGATGTACGGGAGATATGTTCGGGTGGGGGATTCGAGTGGGGAAAAATTATGACATTTCGGAAAAACAAGATGGCGGCCGACGTGAATCTTGCAACTCTTTTGTTTTCCAACCGATTTCTTTAAAATTTTGGATTATTGTAGAAATTAGTAAACGATTAACAGAAAAAGTGAAAAAAATTAAAAAAACAAGATGGCGGCCGAGCTGTGACGTCTCAAATTTCCACCCCTCTCCTGTAAAATTTTGTATGAAAAAAATTTTTTTCACCCATGGTGTCGTATAGAGCTCAATGAATGTGACTCGGAGAAAGGTGGAGAGAGCTGATGAGTGAGGAGTTCGGAGACGGGCGAGGGGCACGGCCAGGGTATAGAAGATAGGTGGAGGGTGCTCGACCAAATGTCATTCGAAACCTCGAGCAGTTGCCAGTGAGTTGAAAAAAAATTCCAAAATGGCGGAAAAAAAATGGCGGCAAATTTTGTCCGTCTCTCTCTCGGAGACTATAAAAGATGGAGGAGCGGTTTCTCGACAAAAGATGATCAAAACGCGGAGGTCTACCTGGTGAGTAGGAAAAAAATTCAAGATGGCGGATTTTTTTTTCCCCCCATACAAAATGTATGGGGAATATTGAAGGGACTAGAAGTTGGGAACTATGCAATACATTCATTTTGATAGGTTCATAGGGCTTTTTTCTTTTTCTTTTTTTTTCATTTTACATTTGCTTTTTTTCTTTTTTTCTTTTTTTTTCTTTTTTTTTCTTTTTCATTTGTGAATGAGGAGCACGGCCAGGTTATTGCAGATAGGTGGGGTGTGCTCGAACAAATTTTTTGGCAAAAGATGACCAGAATCCGAAGGGCTACTTGATGAGTAAAAAAATCGCGGTCCGCTTTAGCGGGCCGCGCACCCACGCGCCCTACTTGTAGTAATAACACTTCCCGCGAGCTGCTTTAGCAGCTCGCGCACCGAGCGAAATAAATAAAGCCGAACAATCGCGGTCCGCTTTAGCGGGCCGCGCACCCACGCGCCCTACTTGTAGCAATAACACATCCCGCGAGCTGCTTTAGCAGCTCGCGCACCGAGCAAACGCTAGTATAATATATATAGCTCGATTACCACTCACTGACTGATTCACTCACTGACTCATTGACATAATTGTTCTCCTAGAAGGAGACGGAAATCGATATATTGATGTTCGGGAGATATGTTCGCGTGGGGGATTCGAGTGGGGAAAAATTATGACATTTCGGAAAAACAAGATGGCGGCCGACGTGAATCTTGCAACTCTTTTGTTTTCCAACCGATTTCTTTGAAATTTTGGATTATTGTAGAAATTAGTAAACGATTAACAGAAAAAGTGAAAAAAATTAAAAAAACAAGATGGCGGCCGAGCTGTGACGTCTCAAATTTCCACCCCTCTCCTGTAAAATTTTGTATGAAAAAAATTTTTTTCACCCATGGTGTCGTATAGAGCTCAAAGAATGTGACTCGGAGAAAGGTGGAGAGAGCTGATGAGTGAGGAGTTCGGAGACGGGCGAGGGGCACGGCCAGGGTATAGAAGATAGGTGGAGGGTGCTCGACCAAATGTCATTCGAAACCTCGAGCAGTTGCCAGTGAGTTGAAAAAAAAATCCAAAATGGCGGAAAAAAAATGGCGGCAAATTTTGTCCGTCTCTCGCTCGGAGACTATAAGAGATGGAGGAGCGGTTTCTCGACAAAAGATGATCAAAACCCGGAGGTCTACCTGGTGAGTAGGAAAAAAATTCAAGATGGCGGATTTTTTTTTTCCATACAAAATGTATATGGGGAATATTGAAGGGACTAGAAGTTGGGAACTATGCAAGACATTGATTTTGATAGGTTCATAGGTGTCTTAGATCTCGGAGAATATAAAAATTAGTAATAAATCGGGTAGGGGTAGGGGTCGGGGTAGGGGTTGGGGTAGGGGTAGGGGTAGGGGAAGGGGTAGGGGTCGGGGTAGGGGTCGGGGTAGGGGTAGGGGTAGGGGTAGCGGTAGCGGTAGGGGTAGGGGTAGGGGTAGCGGTAGCGGTAGCGGTAGGTAGGAGTTGGGGTAGGGGTAGGGGCGGGGTCGGGGAAGGGGTAGGGGTAGCGGTAGCGGTAGCGGTAGGGGTAGGGGTAGGGGTAGAGGTAGTATTATTTTATGGTGTATGGTATTATATTATATTGTGTTAAATCGTGTTATACTATATTAAATTATGTTATATTTGTAATATAATTTGTATTATATTGTGTTATAGTGAGTTATATTATATTATATTATATTATATTATGTTATATTTGTAATATATTGTATCTTATTATATTATATTGTGTTAAATCGTGTTACATGATGTTATATTGCGTTAGATTTGCAATATATTGTATTATATTGTGTTATAGCGTGTTATATTATATTATATTATGTTTTGTTCATAATATATTGTAGTATATCGTGTTGTATTGTAATATATTGTATTATTTTATGTTAAATGGTATTATATTATGTTATATTTGTAATATATTGTATTATATTTGTAATATCATTTTATATTATGTTGTATTTGTAATATATTGTATTATATTATGTTATATCATGTTATATTATGTTGTATTTGTTATATATTGTATAATATTATGTTATATCATGTTATATTATGTTGTATTTGTAATATATTGTATTATATTATATTATATTGTGTTATATCGTGTTATATACTATATTATATTATGTTATATTTGTAATATATTGTATCTTATTATATTATATAGTGTTAAATCGTGTTACATGATGTTATATTGCGTTACATTTACAATATATTGTATTGTATTGTATTATATTGTGTTATAGCGTGTTATATTATATTATATTATGTTATTTTCATAATATATTGTAGTATATCGTGTTGTATTGTAATATATTGTATTATTTTATGTTAAATGGTATTATATTATGTTATATCATGTTATATTATGTTGTATTTGTTATATATTGTATAATATTATGTTATATCATGTCATATTATGTTGTATTTGTAATATATTGTATTATATTATATTATATTGTGTTATATCGTGTTATACTATATTATATTATGTTATATTTGTAATATATTGTATCTTATTATATTATATAGTGTTAAATCGTGTTACATGATGTTATATTGCGTTAGATTTACAATATATTGTATTGTATTGTATTATATTGTGTTACAGCGTGTTATATTATATTATATTATGTTATTTTCATAATATATTGTAGTATATCGTGTTGTATTGTAATATATTGTATTATTTTATGTTAAATGGTATTATATTATGTTATATTTGTAATATATTGTATTATATTATGTTATATCATGTTATATTATGTTGTATTTGTTATATATTGTATAATATTATGTTATATCATGTTATATTATGTTGTATTTGTAATATATTGTATTATACTATATTATATTGTGTTATATCGTGTTATACTATATTATATTATGTTATATTTGTAATATATTGTGTTATATTGTAATATATTGCATTATTTTATGTTGTATAGTGCTATATTATGTTATATTCGTAATATACTGTGCTATATTATATTATATTGTGTTATATCGTGTTGTATTATGTTATATTATGTTATATTTGTAATATATTGTATCTTATTATATTATATTGTGTTAAATCGTGTTACATGATGTTATATTGCGTTAGATTTGCAATATATTGTATTGTATTGTATTATATTGTGTTATAGCGTGTTATATTATATTATGTTTTGTTCATAATATATTGTAGTATATCGTGTTGTATTGTAATATTTTGTATTATTTTATGTTAAATGGTATTATATTATGTTATATTTGTAATATATTGTATTATATTATGTTATATCATGTTATATTATGTTGTATTTGTTATATATTGTATAATATTATGTTATATCATGTTATATTATGTTGTATTTGTAATATATTGTATTATATTATATTATATTGTGTTATATCGTGTTATACTATATTATATTATGTTATATTTGTAATATATTGTGTTATATTTGTAATATATTGTGTTATATTGGAATATATTGCATTATTTTATCTTGTATGGTGCTATATTATGTTATATTCGTAATATACTGTGCTATATTATATTATATTGTGTTATATCGTGTTATATTATGTTATATTATGTTATATTTGTAATATATTGTTTCTTATTATATTATATTGTGTTATATCGTGTAATATTATGTTATATTGCGTTATATTTGCAATATATTGTATTATATTTTTCTATTGCCGCTATAACAACAAATAATAAAAATTAAATTAAATTCAAATTCAAATTCAATAAAAATATTTCCATGGGTACATGAAAATATTTTAATTTTTTTTTTAACGGAACCCTAAAAAAGCGAGGCCCGACTCGCACTTGGCCGATTTTTTCTTTTTCTTTTTTTTCATTTTTCATTTTCTTTTTTTTTCATTTTTCATTTTCTTTTTTTTTTTTCTTTTTTTCTTTTTTTTTCTTTTTTCTTTTTTTCTTTTTTATTTCTTTTTTTTTCATTTTTCATTTATTTGCTTTTTTTTCATTTTTCATTTTCTTTTTTTCTTTCTTATTTTTTTCTTTTCTTTTTTTCTTTTTTTTTTTTTCTTTTTCTTTTGTGAATGAGGAGCACGGCCAAGTTATTGCAGATAGGTGGGGTGTGCTCGAACAAATTTTTTGGCAAAAGATGACCAGAATCCGAAGGTCTACTAGAAAAAAAAAATCGCGGTCCACTTTAGCGGGCCGCGCACCCACGCGCCCTACTTGTAGTAATAACACTTCCCGCGAGCTGCTTTAGCAGCTCGCGCACCGAGCGAAATAAATAAAGCCGAACAATCGCGGTCCGCTTTAGCGGGCCGCGCACCCACGCGCCTTACTTTTAGTAAAACACTTCCCGCGAGCTGCTTTAGCAGCTCGCGCACCGAGCAAACGCTAGTTAATATATATATAGCTGCTCGTGCTGATTCACTGACTCACTCATTGATCACCTCTCCTGTAAAATTTTGTATGAAAAATTTTTTTTTCACCGATGGTTTTGTATAGAAGACAAAAATTCATTGAGAGGAAAAATATGGAGAGAGCTGATGAGTGAGGTTTTCGGAGACGGGTGAGGAGCACGGCCAGGGTATCAAAGATAGGTGGGGTGTGCTCGAACAAATGTCACTCAAAACCTCATCCAATTTGCAGCCAGCTGTAAAAAAACTCCAAAATGGCGGATTCAAGATGGCGGCCATACAAACTTCGTCGGTATCTATCTCGGAGAGTATAAAAGATGGAAGAGTGGTTTCTTGGCAAAAGATGATCAGAACCTGAAGGTCTACTTAATGAATAGAAAAAAAAAACAAGATGGCGGAATTTTCTTTTCCCATACAAAATACATGGCGACTGTTGAAGAGACTAGAAGCTGGGAACTATGCAAGACTTTGATACGGTTCCTTTTCAAAATTTGTTTTTATAGAAGAATTCTCATTCTGACAAATGATGAGATATGATGATCGAGGGTTTGGAAGGTGGGTGAGGAGCACGGCCAGGGTATTGAAGATAGGTGGGAGGTGCTCAAACAAAAAATACTCGAAACCTCATCCAATTGGCAATGAGCTGAAAAAAAATTCAAAATGGCGGATTCAAGATGGCGGCCATACCAATTTCATCGGCATCTATCTCGGAGAGTATAAAAGATGGAAGAGTGGTTATTTGATAGAAAACGATCAGGACCTGAAAGTCTACTTGACGAGTAGAAAAACCGCACCCACGCGCCCTACTAGTTAATATATATATAGCTGCTGGGGCTGATTCACTGACTGATTCACTGATTCACTGATTCACTCACTCATTGATCACCTCTCCTGTAAAATTTTGTATGAAAAAATTTTTTTTCACTGATGGTTTCGTATAGAGGAAAAAAATTCATTCGGAGGAAAAATATGGAGAGAGCTGATGATTGAGGATTTCGGAGACGGGTGAAGAGCACGGCCAGGGTATCAAAGATAGGTGGGGGGTGCTCGAACAAATGTCACTCGAAACCTCATCCAATTCGCAGTGAGCTTAAAAAAAATTCAAAATGGCGGAAAAAAGATGGCCGCCATACAAATTTCGTCGGTGTATATCTCGGAGAGTATAAAAGATGGAAGAGTGGTTTCTTGGCAAAAGATAATCAGGACCCGCAGGTCTACTTGATGAACAGAAAAAAAAATCAAAATGGCGGAAAAAAGATGGCGGCCATACAAATTTCATCGGTGTGTATCTCGGAGAGTATAAAAGATGGAAGAGTGGGTTCTTGGTAAAAGATGATCAAGACCCGAAGTTCTACTTAATGAACAGAAAAAAAATCAAGATGGCGGATTTTTTTTTCTCCATACAAAATATATGGCGAATATTAAATAGACTAGAAGCTAAGAACTATGCAAGACTTTGATACGGTTCCTTTTCAAAATTTGTTTTCATAAAAGAAATCTCAATCTGACAAATGATGAGATATGTTGATCGAGGGTTTGGAAGGTGGGTGAGGAGCACGGCCAGGGTATTGAAGATAGGCGGGGGCTGCTAAAAGAAAAACTACTCGGAACCTCATCCAATTGGCAGTGAGCTGAAAAAAAATCCAAAATGGCGGATTCAAGATGGCGGCCATACAAACTTCAACGGTGTCTATCTCGGAGAGTATTAAAGATGGAAGAGTGGTTTTTTGATAGAAAATGATCAAGACCTAAAAGTCTACTTGCTGAGTAGAAAAACCGCGGTCCGCTTGCGGGCCGCGCACCCACGCGCCCTACTAGTTAATATATATATAGCTGCTCGTGCTGATTCACTGACTCACTGACTGATTGATCACCTCTCCTGTAAAATTTTGTATGAAAAATTTTTTTTTCACCTATGGTTTCGTATAGAGGACAAAAATTCATTCAGAGGAAAATTATGGAGAGAGCTGATGATTGAGGATTTCGGAGACGGGTGAAGAGCACGGCCGGGGTATTGAAGATAGGTGGGGTGTGCTCGAACAAATGTCACTCGAAACCTCATCCAATTCGCAGTGAGCTGAAAATAAATTCAAAATGGCGGAAAAAAGATGGCCGCCATACAAATTTCGTCGGTGTCTATCTCGGGGAGTATAAAAGATGGAAGAGTGGTTTCTTGGCAAAAGATGATCAAGACCAAAAGGTCTATTTGATGAATAGAAAAAAAATCCAAGATGGCGGAATTTTTTTTTCTTCATACAAAATATATGGCGAATATTGATGAGACTAGAAGCCGGGAGGCGGGATTCATGCAAGAGTTTGATACGGTTCCTTTTCAAGATTTGTTTTTATTGAAGAATTTTCATTATGACAAATGATGACATATGATGATCGAGGGTTTGGAAGGTGGGTGAGGAGCACGGCCATGGTAATAAAGATAGGGTGCTCGAACAAGTCACTCGAAACCTCATCCAATTGGCAGTGAGCTGAAAAAAAATCCAAAATGGCGGATTCAAGATGGCGGCCATACAAACTTCAACGGTGTCTATCTCGGAGAGTATAAAAGATGGAAGACTGGTTTTTTGATAGACAATGATCAAGACCTAAAAGTCTACTTGCCGAGTAGAAAAACCGCGGTCCGCTTGCGGGCCGCGCACCCACGCGCCCTACTAGTATATATATATAGCTGTTGGGGCTGATTCACTCACTGACTCACTCATTGATCACCTCTCCTGTAAAATTTTGTATGAAAAATTTTTTTTTCACCGATGGTTTCGTATAGAGGACAAAAATTCATTCGGAGGAAAAATATGGAGAGAGCTGATGATTGAGGATTTCGGAGACGGGTGAGGGGCACGGCCAGGGTATCGAAGATAGGTAGGGGGTGCTCGACCAAATGTCATTCGAAACCTCATCCAATTGGCAGTGAGATGAAAAAAAATCCAAAATGGCGGAAAAAAGATGGCGGCCATACAAACTTCGTCGGTGTCTATCTCGGAGAGGATTAAAGATGGAAGAGTGGTTTCTTGGCAAAAGATGATCAGGACCTAAAGGTCTACTCGATGAACAGAAAAAAATTCAAGATGGCGGAATTTATTTTTCCCTATACAAAATCTAAGGCTAATATTGAAGAGACTAGAAGCTGAGAACTATGCAAGACTTTGATGCGGTTCCTTTTCAAAATTTGTTTTTATAGAAGAATTTTCATTGTGACAAATGATGAGAGAAGATGATTGAGGGTTTGGAAGATGGGTGAGGAGCACGGCCAGGTTCTTGAAGATAGGTGGGGGGTGCTCGAACAAAAGTTACTCGAAACCTCATCCAATTGGCAATGAGCTGAAAAAAAAATCCAAAATGGCGGATTCAAGATGGCGGCCATACAAACTTCGTCGGTGTCTATCTCGGACAGTGTAAAAGATAGAAGAGTGGTTTTTTTCATCTGAAAATGTAATTTAGGAGTAGAAAAACCGCGGTCCGCTTGCGGGCCGCGCACCCACGCGCCCTACTAGTCTATATATATAAAAGAAAGTGGTGTTAGTTACACTATTTATAACTCAAGAACGGATGAACCGATTTGGCTCAAAATTGGTGGAGAGGTAGCTTAGAACCAGGAGACGGACATAGGATACTTTTTATCCCGTTCGACCGCGTTTCCGTCAAGTCAATATAAAACCTGGTATAACAAAAATGCATCTGTAATGGAATAAAAAAACGAAAATGACAGTGGAAGAACAAAACGTAGATAAATGACAGCTAAACGTAATTTTGTATTTGGTTAATTATGGTAGAAAATTATGGTAAAAACAATTATAAAAATTATAGTTTAACGTAATTGATGATATCATCAGTAATATGTTTTCTCTTTGAATCATCATTAACAATGCCGCGAGCAAGACGATCAAATGTTTCCTGCTACAAAGCTACGGATTGACGTGATTTATTGGATAGGTATAGTTGAGAACCTGGAGGGTGACAAAGATTTCCCGCGGGATGTTATGAACTAAATCCACGCAGACGAAGTCGCGGGCATCAGCTAGTTTTTTATATTTTAGTGAATATATACATAATCTCTAATCCGAAAGTACTTTGTTAATATCTAATTTTAAGAAAAAACTATTCTATTCTAGTCTATTCTACATATTATCCGGTCAAGTCAGTGAGGGAGTCCTTAAAAGTTCAAGAAATAGTTCTTAATAAAACCTCCTTTAATTTCTTCTTAAGTACTCTCTCACTTACCGTCCGATCTTCACATAACCATTCTATATTCAGTTGCGCACAGGCGCTCGATGCAATTGGACGCGTGTACTTTGCGACCGCGAAACCGGTTTCATAGCTTCGCTGCGCTCAACCGCGAATTCTAGTTCATTGCGATGTTAAGTTCGCCCGAGTGAGTGTAGGGTGACAATGAATAATAATGATCCGGACTAGTCCGATGGATCGGAGATATCTTTGGAGTCGACGAGTATGGCAGGAGATACGGCGAAGACTGTAAATGAGGAAAGACCACACAAGAGACAACGTGACGGAGACAAGGAAGAAATGTGGTCTATCGCAGGAAGGAAAGGAAAACGTTTTGCTAGGGCCAACGCAGGTGAGCCAATACCAGAAGACAGATTCGAAGTATGCATATCAAGTCCTGAACAGGTACCAAAACAATTTAAATTAGCTAAACTATTGCGGACTGAAAAGATTCAGAATGTTACCCGCATTAAATATTTAAACTCATATAAAGTTCTAATACAGTTTAGTAATGAGGATAGTGCTGATGAGCTTGTCAACTCAATAAAATTTAAGGAAATGGGATTTAATATTTACAAAACTATGGAAACTACTCAATTATATGGAGTTATAAAGGATATAGATTTGGATCTCAAAGATGAAGAAATTCTAGAAAGTCTGAGTTCTGACGTACAAATTTTGGGGATTAAAAGGTTAAAACGTAGAAACAGGGCTGATGGAAATTGGGAAATAAGTGAAAAAATGAGAATTTGTTTCAAAGGACCCTTACCCTCACACGTTAAAATTTTTGATACTATAGCAGAGGTGACCCCTTATGTGTATCCTGTCACACAATGTTCGCGCTGCTGGAGATACGGCCACTCGGTCAAAATCTGCCCTACATATAAAATTATTTGCCCAAAATGTGGAGAAAACCACCCAAACTGTACTAAAACCTCATTTAAATGTAACAATTGTGGAGGGAAACATATGGCTATGGCCAGAATCTGCCCTATATATTGTAGAGAGAAACGGATCCGAGAGCTGATGTCTAAATTTGGCGTATCATATAAAAAAGCGCTGACTTTATATGTACCACCAAGGGGACCTGAGTTTACCTTCTCAGAGGATGACTTCCCGAAGCCTAAGAGAAAAGAGCAATACGAGTCAAGAGTCACAGATCCGCCTTCAGGTAGAAAATCTTACGCTCAAGCGACTTCTATGCCGTCTTCATCTCATCCCAAGGAAAATACTGGAATAGTATCTAGTGGAGAGGAATACAAATCTGATGAAAATACAAAAAACAAAAAGAAGAAAAAGAAGAAGAGGAAAATACTATTTCGGGTGGGTAATAAAGATGAAGAAATGGAGTGGCTGGATTCAGAATACGAGTCGAAGGCAAGCGATGATTTGAATCATAGTGATGTTAATACTGGTGATGGTTCTATCAAGGATCAAGGAAGAAGCAGGAATGAAAGTAGAGGTCCTGAATGGCAAGTGTATCTTAAAGTTCTACTTGAAAAGCTTAAATCCATATTATTTAACACTAGAAGTGAGGACTCATTGATGGATAAGATACGAAGAGGTGTTAAATATTTCGTGCAGTGGACTAAAGATGTCTTTCAAGATGTTATTACCAAAATTCCAGTGATCAAGGACCTGGTTCACTTGTTTACTTAACATGGCCCAGTACACCAAAAAAAAAAGAATCAATCTGAATTTAATCCAGTGGAATGCTCGTAGCATTAGACCTAAGCTTAATTCTTTCGAGCAGTTGCTAATTCAGGAAAAAGTTCATATTGTGGCACTGTCTGAGACGTGGCTTGATGACGAAATGTATATTAGAGTTAAAGATTATAATATATATCGATGTGATAGGGACGATGCTTATGGGGGCGTGGCCATACTAACTCATAAATCATTGCAGTCATTTTCGTGTAGGGTAGATGTTATTAATCCTGGCATAGAATTAATTCATGTTAAAATACTTAATTGCAACCATATTGAAAACATTATCTGTGTATATTGCCCCTCCGATACTAGAACTACCCAGGCAGATTGGGATAGAGTTTTTTCCATAGCCACGTCCAAAACTATTATTCTTGGTGACTTTAATGGCCATCATACTATGTGGTCTAATAAATCGGACAATAGAGGTAACCAAATTCTGGACGCGATTACAGAAAGTAACATGGTTTTGCTTAACGACGGTTCCACTACTCGATTCCAACTAGTAGATGGCCAATTACGCGAGTCTTCGCCAGATATCTCATTGGTCACCTCTGATGCTGCACTTGGATTCAGGTGGACAGTTACGAATGAATCACTAGGAAGTGACCATTTAATCATTAAGTTAAGCACGTCTTATGTTTCTGAGTTTAAAATTCAGAAAAAGAGAAATTTCAAACTAGCAAAGTGGGAGAGCTATCGTGCGTGTCTTGAAGATTCGTTTTTAGATTTAGACTTTCCAGATGACCCACAAACAGCATATAATCTTTTTATTGATAATATTAACAAAGCTGCTGAATTACATATCCCGAACATTAAAATATGTTTTAATCCAGAAAATAATTTTAAACCTAGGGAATTTTGGAACTCAAACCTGTCGAAATCAGTTGCAAAAAGACGGTTAGAATTAAGAGCATTTAGGCGCAATCCAACCCCTTCAAATTTGTCAAAGTTAGAAAAGGCTATTGCGGATGCACAAAGAGACATACGACGTGAACAATCAAACTCTTTTCGCAACTTCTGCTCATCGATTGATGAAGTTACATCATCTAGCGAAATGTGGCACCGTATGAGGTGGTTGAAAGGTTATAAAAGACCTCGTCAACACATAGAGGTGAGCAAATACGAAGTTTTACTCCATAGTTTATGTCCGGACTATGTTACTCCAGCTAAACCACAATTTATGTCAACTAACAGTTCAATAGAGGCTCCCATTACTATTCAAGAACTATGCAAATCTATAAAATCCAAAGATACCGCCCCTGGCTGTGATGATATCTCGTTTTCTATGATCCATCATTTACCTCTAGTTGCTAAGCAATGGCTTGTTAACCTTTATAATATTTTCCTATTTACTAGCTTTGTACCTTCGCAGTGGCGTGATATAACCGTGATTCCCATTCCCAAGCCTGGTCGAAGTTCAGAAAATTTGTCATCTTTAAGGCCTATCTCCCTTATCTCCTGCTTGTGCAAGATCTTCCATTCTGTCATTAATAAGCGTCTAGAATGGTTCATGGAACGAAATAATATTTTTGCGGACAGTTCTATAGGATTTAGAAAATTTCACTCTTGTTTAGATGGATTAGCTAAGTTAGTTACACAGGTTCAAACGGGCTTTACTAGAAATGAGATAACAGTGGGTTGTTTTATTGATGTTGATAATGCGTATAATAAGTTAGATATTTGCGCACTTTTAAAAAAATTAGATCAATTGGGAGTCGGTAATAAAATTTGTAACTATCTGTGGGAATTTTTAAAGGAACGTAAGTTAAGGATAAAGTCAGAGGATTATTGCTCTATTCCTCTGAGTACTGGTCAAGGCTTAGCCCAAGGAGACCCATTATCTCCTTTATTATTTAACGCTGCTACTCATCATATTTGTAAAGAAATCAATAATACTTTCATCAATGTGTCACAGTACGCCGATGACTTCGTCATATATTCTACTAGTAAAAATTTAAATGTAAGTGTCGATCACGTTCAAGACGCTTTGAACAAATTGTATATATTGTTTGGTGAGTTAGGTTTAGAAATTTCGACATCTAAAAGTAAAACTTGTGTTTTTAAAAAAGGACTTAACAGATCTCCAGTAATTATTAAAATTAACAACAATGTACTTCGAACAGAAGTTAACGTTAAATACCTAGGTATGTGGTTGGACTGCTCCTTGAGGTGGGGCAAACATATTAATGAACTTAAAGAGAAGACCTTAAAATTTCTCAACGTATTCAAGGTACTGTCAGGTTCGGGTTGGGGTGTACACCCTAAACATTTGAGAAGGTTGTATATAGCTATTATTAGAAGCCGGTTGGACTATGGCTGTTTTCTGTACTCGGACAGCTGCAACTCGCATCTTAGTAAACTCGATAGGGTACAGAACATGGCTATGCGAATCATAGGTGGCTTTTTAAGAAGTTCACCCATACATGTAATGGAGGCAGAATTAAACTTACAGCCTTTAAATATACGTAGGAGTTTTTTGGCTGGCAAATTTTTATTGAAAACCAAATCTCTTTCTAGTAAAACGGGACTGATTGACCTTTTACAAATACTGTTGTCACGTTGTACGCGTAATTTCTGGAAAAGAAGAAACAGCCCCTTACTTGCGTCTACTCAGAAGGATTGGGTTGATACTGTTATACACTCCAGTAACAAGTTAGAAATGTTCAGTCTAGATTTGTGGGTTAGTAAAATAGACCTTAATGATGTTCTATGTATGAATGTTGAAGGTATGGATCAAGCCAAGAATCGATATAGTTCCTTTAATTTGAAGCAGATCTGTACTAGGTACCTTAATAACAAGTTTCACAATTATTACCAAATTTATACAGACGGATCTAAAAACTCCAGTTCTTCGGGCGCAGCTTTTTTTGATCCACAAATGGATGTTGAGGCAAAATTCAAAATTGAAGCTAGTATTTCCATTATGCATGTCGAATTACTAGCTATTGTTGAAGCATTATCGTACATAAGCCCAATTTTGTTTGATAAATTTGTTATTCTGACTGATTCTAAAAGCGCGCTTCAACATTTGGCTAGATGCTCCTCGACTTTTCGAGGGCTACCTATAGCTTATGAAATTATCAAAATTCTTTTAAATTTTAAATCATTAAATAAATCAATCAAAATTCAGTGGATTCCATCCCATATTGGCATCAATGGCAACGTTAAAGCAGACCAGCTGGCTGATATGGCTACCTATGAAGGAATTTTAGTCCAAGTGGTCCCTTTTTATACCGACTGTATAAATTTGTTGAGAGATAAAATCGTTTCCCTTTGGAAAGAATACTTTGATTGTCGGTCGAAAGATAAAGGTATCTGGTACAGGACGGTCCAATCTGAACCATTTACATCCTGGGTTAGCAACTGTTCACTAGGCCGACGAGATGTTGTACATCTAATACGGCTTCGTTGTGGACACATTCCACTGGCTAAATTCGGTTTTCTCATGAAAAAATTGTCAACACCCAATTGTCCGGACTGTGACAAGCCCGAGGACGTCTTCCATGTGCTACTGGAATGTGTCCGTAACGAGGCCGAGAGATGGGATACTCTTGCCCGGTTCCCCATGCTCCGGCAGATCGGCGGCTGTAACAGCGCTCTGGCCCAACCTCTGTCGGATGAGGCTAGGGCGCTGGTACGGCTGTTTAGGAAGTGCCTGCTGAGGCGTGATATTGTTTAGGTTAAGACTATCTTGAAGATTTACGGAGTGGCGTAGTCCTATAGGACCAAACTCCTAAAATAAAGATTTAAAAAAAAAAAAAAAAAAACCATTCTATATTATTAAATATTTTAGGTACTAAATAAGCATTTACTTTCTTCCATAATAGTTGACTACTCTTGGAATTATAAACCCTTTCTTTCTGACTGTACGTGTTTTTTCTTTTAATTGCTTTTGTTTTTTTGCAATAATAATATTCTTTAGCTAATAAATATTTTAATTTAATGTATATAGGTAGTATTTTTAAGTCTGTATACAATTTTTCATAATTTCCTTTATATTTTTTCTTTTCCTTTCTGCTTATTACATGTTTTAATAATCTTACTTGTATTTTTTGGTAGTTAAATGGTAGTAGTAGTAATTTGCTGGAACATGGGTACATAATATAGGCACAGTATAAGGAGGATAGGTCTAATAGTAAGTAGTGTTTCCCATGCATGTTCTTCCATACAATGGTATACAAATTGTGAGATTTTTTTTAAGTTAGATTATTTAAATTAAGTTATTATTTAAATTGAGAAGGAGAATAACTGCTTGTTTAACTTTTTTCTTGTAATTCTACATGTCCTCCTGAACAGAGAACGCTGCAAACATCCGGTTATTAGAATGGTGTAGTACAAGAATTCCAATTACTTCTGCCGGCGTCAGTCCTGAAAGTTAGCACTTTAGCAATTAGTTTTATAGTGGATTCCGAAAATACTAGCAAATACTACCCCGACAGTAATTCAGAGAAGTAATTCAATAAAATACCTAAATACGAGGAAAATACGCTTCCTTTAAGTGCTTCTCTAAGACCAAACCGTTCGCGGGATTTTGTTACTTGGGAATAACTTGAATCGGCTTAAGAGCCACAGGTTGGCTTACTTGAAGTAAATAAATCTGAATAGACGAAAAAAATAATACGAAGAGTTTATAAAGTTGTAACCCGTCGGTTTTTTTAAAAAGAATTTTATGACCTATTATTATTATTTTAAGCTTTTTAGTGTAGTTTCATTGGATCAATCTTCACATTCTCTGATCACGAGCGATTTGCTCTTATTCATTGAGGAGTTTCGTCCTGCATCACCGAAAATCTTCACCAAATTTAAATGGGACCAACCTTACGGTATGACCTTTCTAATAAAAAAAAAATTATTGAAATCGGTTCATATTGTTACTTGACTCGGCTTAAGAGCCCCAGGTTGGCTTACTTGAAGTAAATAAATCGTAATAGACAAAAAAAAACACGAAATGTTTAAAAAATTCGGGATTTTTTTTAAATAATTGTATTATTTTTTTATTATTTTTTTAAGGTTTTAGTGTAGCTTCATAGGATCAATCTTCACATTCTCTGATCGCGAGCGGTTTGCTCTTATTTAATGAGGAGTTCCGTCCTCCGTCACCGAAGATCTTCACCAAATTTAAATGGGACCAACCTTACGGTATGAACTTTCAAATAAAAAATAATTATTGAAATCGGTTCAGATTTGACGGAGTTATCGACTAACATTAAAAAGAAGTTAAAAAGAAAGACGCTGCCTCGCCCCTGTCTACTTCGGTGTGCGTTGCCCCTAAGGCTACCTTATCTTTTACGAATGCGACTGGGGCACAAAATGTTAATACCTCGACCACAATTAAGGGGCACAATGGGCCCTTCGCAAACACCGGGGAGCGAACGTGCTGAAATGAGCTCGCCGAACTTTCGCTTTGGGGCTTACCAACTATACTCTCGTACGCAGTTTTCCTTGCCTAAATAGCTATCATTGCTTTTATTTGCCTGCCTGTATAGTGTATACGTCAGCAGGAAGCAGTGATATCCTCGTGGTTAGGACTGTGGTCTCCTATTCGGGGGGTCGCAGGTTCGATCCCGGGTACGTACCTCTGACTTTTCGGAGTCAAGTGCGTTTAAGCAATTAAATATCACTTGCTTCAACGGTGAAGGAAAACATGGTGAGGAAACCTGCTCACCTGAGAGTTCTTCATTATGTTCTCGAAGATGTGTGAAGTCCGCCAATTCTCATTGGGCCAGCGTGGTGGACTATGGCCTATAACCCTTCTCTGAAAGGAGACCTGGCTCAGTAGTGAGCCGTTGATGGGTTGTTAATGATAATGATGATGATACATCAGCAGGCCTAGCATGCACCTCTCGAAAAGAGAGAGATATATTGTCAATGTAGACTATGTAGATTTCTCGTTTACTCTTTTGAACTTCAAAATTCGAGAAAATGACGTCGCCACTCGTCGTGTTAGAGTTCGTAGAGAAAAATAGAGAAAATAATTTTATCTCTTCTTTCGACGTAACGAGACGAATCATGGTGTGCAACCATTAGGCCCAGCATGCACGTCGAAGTGATATCTCGCGAAGAGAGAGGAGATATTGTCGATGTAGACTGATTTCTCGTTTACCTTAACATCCACGCAACGAGTGACTAATTTCTCGTCGAAGACTTGGCTTTCTCGTGACAATAGACGTCGACAAACCGGTGCACGATGTAGCTGTTTCACAACACCATACGATAATCTAATGTTGCAATACCGATTTCGTTCATTCAGAAACCATGGAAATTTACTACTTCCATGTGTGAAACCTTTAAAAATGACGAGAAATAATTATTTCTCTTTTAAACTTCAGAATCCGAAAAACTTACGTCGCCATGTTAGAGTTAGGAGTTTGCTCCTAGGCAAGAGTGAATAGTCATCTCCTAGGCAAGCGCGCTTTTGACCTCATTACTGTTTTTTGATTGATTGTCAAGTATAAGACTGTCTCGCGATAAATAAAAATTGTGAGCCGTCGCACACGCCTGGCAAATGTGAAACATCACGTTCTTTCTAAAATATCACTATCAGACATATTTTATTGTTAAAATTATTTATTTTGATTAAGACACAGATAACGTGTACCGTAGTTAACAACACTGTTTCGTACTACATGCATATATACTACTACATGCATACTACATACATACAGCTACTGTTGGCGTTCGCGTCGGTCTGACCAGCCTTTATAGATGTTTCACATCAAAAAGTTGCGCCCAAGAATGTTTCTTTCAACGCGAAAGAGAACTTCAAAAAGGACTTTTGCAAAAAAGTAAGGTAGGTACAGAACCACGATTTAATTACAGCCAGTTCTTATCTCATTCGGACAGGCTCGGGTGTTGAAAAAGTCAATAATTACCTTCTCTAGCCGCCGCGAGTGCTTCTCGATGGGCGGAGATTACATTGGCTAGCTGAAAGCGATTTTAAAGTTCACTTGGAAACTTTAAAATCGCATCCATTCGAAGGTACTTCCAGTTTTCGAGTGTCAAATTAAGTTGCTTTGAGTTCGAGTGAACTTTTCTTTTGTTTTGGTAATTTTTTGTAGTTGGTAATATTTATTGTATTATGGTTTTGATTTGGTATATTATATATAAAATTAGCCTAGTATTAGCCTAGTATAAAACGGGTACCACCAGCGGGAATGGAGCTGCTTTCTGTCTGCCGGTCTTAACGTGTTGAATTATAGTTCTTGAAGGTGTGTGAAGTCCGCCAATTCGCATCGGGCCAGCGTGGTGGACTATGGCCTAAAACCCTTCTCTGTGAGGAGACCTGCGCTCAATAGTGAGCCGTTGATGGGTTGCTAATGATAATGATGACGATGATGATGTAGTTGCTCTCATTAAAATGCTAAAGTTTGTTGGTTTGTCCGCCAATTATCCTCCAACGGAGCAAGAGATCTACGTGATTGCATAACTAAGTAAAGTTGAGGATTTTGAAAGTGACGGCAAATAACTTTTATCCCGAAAAAGAACTCAAGGTTCCCTCGGGATTTTCCGTAACGCAGACAAAGTGACGGGCAAAGGCTAGTCTTTTCTCACGACCTCATCCACATGGTTAAGGTTTTTAAAAATCCCGCGGGCACCTTGAGTTTTTTTCGGGATAAAAGGTAGCCTATGTCACTCCAAATCTTCAACTATACCCATGTAAAAAATAATGATAACATCAGACAAATCGCTACGAGCCGCTGGATACAGACGACGCAAGACCGAGACATGTGAAAGGCTATGCAAAAGTCGACGTCAGATATCTACCGGTTGATATAGATATACTTAGAAGTAAAAATCATTTGGATCCGTTGCTTCGTTATTGAAGGGAACCAATATACCTACTTCAAACTGTATTCAAACTATAATTCGAAAACAATTTGTAAAAGTTTATTTGAATAAAAAACTTCTATTCTATTCTATTCACTGGTAGCTTTAGTACATATAATTTTACATAATATATACATATAGCCCCCGTCACTCGTACCTACCCTTGAATCTAGCGTACTATTTTATGTTATCTCTGGTAGGTGTAGGTTACATTGGCAAGCGGACGCGATTTCAAAGTTTTCGAGTGTTTAATTAACACTTTAAAGATCTTGATAAGTCTCATTTAGACGGATTCGAGTTTCTTAAATGAGATTTCTTTATTTGAACTTAGGTTTTAGATAAAAAGGCCTCCCTCACTTTGGTGTCCTTATTAAATAATAAATGCGAAAGTGTTTGTTTGTTGATTTGTCCTTCAAACACGCCGCAATAGAGCAACGGATTGGCTTGATTTTTTGCATGGGCACAGTTGAGGACCTGGAGAGTGACATAGGCTACTTTTTATCCCGGAAAATCAAAGAGTTCCCACTAAATCCACGTGGATGAAGTCGTGGGAATCATCTAGTTCTTAATAGGTTTTATGCGCGACTTCATCATGAATGAATTAATTAATGCAACAATTCCGCCAGGAGTCTAACCCGGGATCTTCCACGCATAAGATCACAGCTCTCTCACCACTGCGTACGTATGGTGAAACACTCAAAATATGTGGTATACAAGAAGTTCCTACGAGTTTTTATAGCTTATTATATTACTGCGGAGTTTGGTGATAAAACTGCGGTTTTATGGGTAATTAAATCGCTTTACAGTGGTAATATCTTATTGTAAGCCGTCAACTTCTCGCATCAGGAAATGGCATGTTGGATGAGTGATAAAAGTTTTCGACAGGAATCTTAAGGCATGTTCCATAAGTAATCTTAAAGCTTCTTCTTCTTCTTCTTCTTCATCAACCGATAGACGTCCACTACTGGACAAAGGTCTCTTGCACGGACTTCCACGGCTCTCGGTCTTGCGCCGCCTGGATCCAGCGGCTCCCTGCGACTCGTTTGATGTCGTCGGTCCACCTGGCGGGGGGTCTGCCAACAGTGCGCTTCCCGGTGCGGGGTCGCCACTCCAGCACCTTGGGACCCCAACGACCATCAGCCCTTCGAACTATGTGCCCCGCCCATTTCCACTTCAGTTTCGCGACTCGCTGAGCTATGTCGGTGACTCTGGTTCTCCTACGGCTCTCCTCATTTCTGATTCGATCCCGCAGGGACACTCCGAGCATAGCTCTCTCCATCGCCCGCTGAGCGGTCCTGAGCCTACTTCTTAAAGCTGCCATCCGCTTATTGAAAGAGCTTTAAGTGAAAAAAAAATTGGTTGTTTGTAAAGTCGGTTTACGGACGATAGTTTTACGTGATAACATCATATAGAAACATTGATGAATAAATGAGTCACTACAAGCCAACGCTTGGGCCGATGGTGCCTCTCTATCGCTTGTTCCGCGCTCTCGCTTGCACGCGCAGGCTCAGGCGGAACGTGACAGTTTTTCGTGCGTGCAGCCGGTGTTCATCGATTTATAAGACGTTATCACGTCAAAAGTTTAATAACTCTAACCCGTCCGTAACATCCGTCATATTATTATTTTGTTCATATAAAATGTAAGTATCTTATATCACTCGGACTATAATAAGAAATCGATTGACACCTCATCAAAATCGGCTCAGTAGTTTATGCGCTAGGTACGGTAAACATACATACAATACAAAGTAACCTTCCTTTGGCTTCGCCGTAGTTCGATTAAAAAACAGTTTTGAGTTATGAGCAAAAACATGGGAATTCACGTCTTTTGAATTTTTTTTTTTTTTTAGAATAGATTGTATTTTATTTGAGTAACGAAACAAGGTGTTACAATTAGTGATGTGCTAACAATTAATGTGATACTTAAATAGTTTTATGATCTCCCACTTTCCAAACTAGTATTTAAACTGTATCTTGGTTTACGTTTACCCGCTTGCGCCTATGCATGTTACCGCACCGAACCAAGTACTGCTTCTAATTACATTTCACCAACACCTCGGTACAGAACCGCCTTTGTCTTTTATCTCTTCAAGTCCGCCATTGTATGAGAGTCGCTCTGACTTCGTTAAGTACACTCAATTTTTTCGGTTGAGAGTCTGAAAAAATGGAGTTTTTTGACTTATGTTTTGTTATAAGTTAGATTTTTATGGCGAAAAAAGAAATTCAATCGTTTCAATTGAATTCTTCAAAGGAATATCACCCACGCTGAATTTGACTGATATTTTCTTCTCGTCTTCAAATAAGTTTGACGACCTCCCCGGCGCAGTGGTGAGCGCTGTGATCTTATAACTGGGAGGTCTCGGGTTCGATTCCCGGCGGGGGCAATTTGGGAATTTATAATTTCTGAATTGTCTCTGGTCTGGTCCGTTGGGAGGCTTTGGCCGAGGCTAGTTACCATCCTACCGTCAAAGACGTGCCGCCAAGCGATTAAGCGTTCTGCACGATGGCGTTTAAAAACTGATTATGGGTATGGGTTGAATGTACACTGCCATACCCCTTCCAAGTTAGCCCGCTACCATCTTAGACTGCATCGTCACTTATCAGGTGAGATCGCAATCAAGGAATATCTTGTGATCGAATTAAAAAAAATTGTAAAGCTTGTGCTAGGAATGGGTCTTGCAACGTTGCGGGGTCGCTATTAGAATAGAATAGAATAATTTTTATTCAAATAAAATTTAACAAAGTGCTTGAGAAGATCTTGGGATCACGATTTTCGACCAAAAATGTTGATCTCGTTCAAATCTCACGATTGCAACAACAAAATATAGAACATACATATTTTGGCTTCTTTCATACGAACACAATCATGAAAAGCTTTTCTGGTGAGACACGTAACGTACGAATAAAGTCAAACTGCGCCTTTAAAAGTCGGCCGAAAGCGCTTTATTAACACTTTTCCAACGTATTGTTTTCCTTCAAATAAAACTTTGTCGGCTATTTGAGCGGAATTCGTAATCCGAGAAACACGATTGCCTCCAAAGTTTTCAACTTTTATACACTCCCCCTAACTTACCCCATAAACCTAATGGCCTTTGTAATAAAGCACAATTCGTTCTAAACTTTGTGGTAGTGGTAGGTTGTATGCAAGTTGGATTTTCCAGCGGAGTTCACTCGCATATGGGTTTTCTTTAGCTGTTTTTCTGGAAAAATAAAGAAGATGGTGTTTACTTAATAAAATCGTCTCTCGACAAAGATAGTTTGCTTTGCTCTGATCCGTAGGAAAAACCATTCTTGTGGATTATAGCAAAGTAAATTTGTTGTTCTTTACTCCCTTGTACTCGAATTTTATGGAATATCGCAGAAATTACGCTTGTTTCCATCTATATTTTGAAATGAGTTTGTCGGCGCTCTGACTTGGTCATACGGTTAGGGTTTGTGCGGAGAGTAATTATAGATTTTAACACTCAGTGATATGGTTTATATTGAGCAATAAATATACACAGAGTGGTATAAGAGAACCGACTCGCACCGTGGTTGCGCGTGTACTCCTCGAGTGTTCAGTCTGAACTCCTCGAGTGTTGAATGTGAACTGTCCCTGAAATCGGAACTTTAAAAATCAAAAATAATACAGCGGTCGGTGTCGGCTAACTTCACAAAAGCAAAGCAAATTACCAAAACAGAAAGAAATAAACAATTACATTTGCAGTACAGTACAGGGAATAGAGTTGTAAAAAAATAAACTTTAAAATATTAATTTAGACAATAGTCGGTGTTACAAAGAAATACAAAGAAAAAACCCAAAGTAAAAATATTTTCTAACTTAATAGCTACGGCCTTACAATAAAACATAGGCGTGAGAAACAAGTCATAAAACACAGCTAAACTACGAGCTTAAAATTAAACAGATTATTTTCATTTAGGTATAATTAGCGTAAGGCGTAATGTAGGACACAGTCGCCACAGGTTGATCCAGCCAATATTTATTGTATACATAATAAATTCAAAAAAAATTCAAAATTCAAAATTATTTATTTCATGTAGGCCAACCTGTGGCTCTTATGACACGTCAAGATTCTACCACCGGTTCGGAAAGCGGATTCTGCTGAGAAGAGCCGGCAGGAAACTCAGCAGTTGCTCTTTTCGAAATAATCATTTTACAATATTCGACCGAGCGAAGCGAAGGTCTCTGAGTTTACTTGCAATTGAAATTGAATTACGTGAATTTGCACTTGTCCGTCCGTCCGTCCGTCCGTCCGTCTGTCAGAGCCTTATAACTTCTGAATTACTGAACGTAATTACTTAAATTTTAGATATGATATGTAAACCGATGGCTTCCAGCCGAAAATGGCTTAAAAAGTTATAAAAATCTTTATTTCAGGGGGGCTCTCATAGAAGCGAATGCGAAGTAAAATATATTTTTTTGCATTTCATAGGGTTGCAGTACCTCATTTTAAAGATAATTTGGAACAGAGTACAAAAGTATTTTTTTTTTATTTTTTTTCCTAAAATTGATGAAATGGGGGGCTTTCAAAGTGGAGATTGTATTCGAGGCTAGATCTCTAAAACCACTTTATTTTAAAACTTAAAACTTACACATAATTTGAGTTATATTCTGTAGATAAATATTATAAAGAAACGAAATTATTTAAGTTTTAATGGGCATCAATGTTTTTAACAAAGCTTCACTATACTGTTAATAGATGGCGCTGTCTTTAATATTGTAAATACGCATCCCATCCACGAAAGCAGATGACGATTGACGTCATCAAATTCGGCGCGTTTTTTAATTACAATATAATATAGTAAAAATTACCTAATGGGAATTATGGGATACCGCGAGGTCTCAGTTCGGGGCGAACCACTAGTAATAAGTAGCTATTACATTGTAATAAGTTTTTATACTATCTTGTGGTTGTGGGCAGCTGGATGCCAAGCTGATTTAACCCGTGCATCTCCGCCAGAATAGAATATGACATTTCCACAAAACGTACTACAATTCAATTCATCAATATAAATGCTATTTAACAAAGAAAATGAGATAGAATCGGATACACATAGATTTAGGATGGTAGCTTGTAGGTGTGAAGCGACTACCAACCCTAAATCTGTGCCTATATGGTAGTTTTTCATTCAAATAAAACATAAAGTAACAAAGTGCTTTCGACTCATCAAGTGAATCTACCACTGGTTCGGAATACCGTGCCTATAAAATCTATATAAATGAGTAGATATAACGAAAATGTCATCAGAGTCCTCAATGTAGAATAGAATAGAATAGAAATATTTTTTATTCAAATAAACTTTTTTGCAAGTGCTTTTAAATCGTCGTCGATGAGTCTACCAATGCTGGTTCGATATGCCCTTCCTGCCGAGAAGAACCAGCAAGAAACTCGGCGTTGCACTTTTTTTTAAACAAGTTTGCAATACAATAGATACTATGATAATATGTAAGTATGCAGTGTTTCCACAATTAGGGGAATTTCCAAAAATGCATACTACTTACAATTCAATACATGTTAAGATGGGCAGACAGAAAGTAGCACCATTGCCCTATGTAAATGTTCAAGTTCATGTTAAATTGTTATTTGGTACGGTAATTTATTAACTTTCGACGAAATGTCATATTTTGACATTGCCATACTAAATGACAGATTAACGCTCAGTTACCGTTAATTTGAAAGTTACACTAGGATCTCTGTTTTCTCTCGCAGATAGTCTGGATCGTCCTTGGCAGATCCATCCGCCTTATTAATGTCTTCATGTTTTTCTTTAGTCAATGTTAATCTAGGTAGTTTAATAAATGGCTGTCAACTGTCTTTCGTAAAAGATATTGCAGTGAATTTGGACCGTGGAACTTCGAACCTCAATAGCCCAACGATTAAAGGTGCGGACTGAAAACTGAAAGGTCGCAGGTTCGAATCCCACCCGTTGCACTATTGTCGTACCCACTCCTAGCACAAGCTTTCCGCTTAGTTGGAGGGGATAGGAGGGGGATAGGGGATATTAGTCAGCTTCAATTAGATTAATATTCTTTAAAAAAAAAACTTAGAACTCTACCGCTGGTTCTAAGATCGATCTTTCAGTGGTTGTCCACACTATTTATCAAACCGCTTCATTTTACAGCTCACGTCCTAGATAACTGGGTATTTCTGTCTAGCGACCAACGGTTATGCTCCCCTGAGACTTCACGATGTCGGTTATAGCTTTTCCAATTCATCCTAAGAGTAATATTGTCAGAATTTGTTATTTCTTAGGCATTAAATTATTATGAAGCAATGATAGCCTAGTGGTTAGTACTGCGGTCTCCTATTCGGGGGTAGCAGGTTCGATCCCAGGCACGCACCTTTGGGTTTTCTAAGTTATTAAATATCATAAGCTTCAACAGGGATGGAAAACATCGTGAGGAAACCTGCACACCTGGGGTTCTTCATAGTGTTCTCAAAGGTGTGTAAAGTCTGCCAATTTACATTGGGCCCGCGTGGTGGACTATGGCCTATAACCCTTCTCTGAGAAAACTGCGCTCAGTATTGAGCTGTTGATGGGTTGCTGACCAAAACATTATTTATTATACGACTTTAGGCATTGACTGGACGCGAAAGGCCGAGGATAAGCAACGTTGGCGCTACTTGAAAGGGGCCTATGTCCAACAGTGGATGAATGTGGGCGGCTGATGATGATGACGATGATACGACTTCCAAATCGTTGCAGTTTATAAATCACGTCTGAGTCTAATGATATTTCTATCTACCGACCAAAGGTTATACTCCCCTGAGCCTACACCAAGTTGGCTACAGCTTTGAAAACAGCTGAAAATCACTGCCTGGCGTTGTATGCATTTTTTTGCATATGACGCAGAGCATTGTGGTGAGCTGTACACCCTTTCTGGGTGGTGTCACAGGCGGTGGTGTCAAATGTTACTTTTGTATCTAGTTTTTTCTGTGTCATCATTGATGAATATATATATTTTCTTTCTTTTCTTTCTTTGTCAGTGCTTCCAAATGTTAACATTGTGGGTTCCTATCTCTCTTCTTCTTCTTCTTCTTTATCAATCTATAGACGTCCGGTGCTGGACAAAGGTCTCCTGCATGGACTTCCACAGGCTTCGGTCTTGCGCCGCTTGAATCCAGCGGCTCCCTGCGACTCGTTTGATGTCGTCGGTCCACCTAGTGGGGGGTCTGCCAACACTGCGTTTCCCGGTGCGGGGTCGCCACTCCAGCACCTTGGGACCCCAACGACCATCAGCTCTTCGAACTATGTGCCCCGCCCATTTCCACTTCAGTTTCGCGACACGCTGAGCTATGTCGGTGACTTTGGTTCTCCTACGAATCTCCTCATTTCTGATTTGATCTGGCAGGGATATACCGAGCATAGCTCTCTCCATCGCTCGCTGAGTGACCCTAAGCCTTCTTGTGAGGCCCATAGTTAGCGACCATGTCTCGGATCCGTAAGTCATCACTGGCATCACGCACTGTTCGAAGACTTTAGTCTTCAGGCGCTGAGGGATTTTGGACGAGAAGACATCTCGGAGCTTACCGCTCCTATCTCTCAGGTGGAGCATCATTTTCAATGTTCAACAACTCTACATGCGATTATATTTCCAAATCGCTGCAGTTTACAACTCACGTCCTAGGTAACAGGATATTACTGTCTAGCGACCAACGGTTCTGCTCCCCTGAGCCCACACAAAGGTGGCTACAGCTTTGTCAGCGCTTCCCAACGGTCATTATTTGCTTTCGGTGTTTCTTTATTACGTTGTTTTGTCTCTTTTCTCCTCATTACGGTGAGATAGTGAAAATCGCGACAGAGATGTGTTTTAGTGCTTTCACAAAGGTCTACATTCTTTATGTTGTGATGCTCGTAATATAAATGTTTTGTCATAAAAGCTGTCTATGGAAGCTTGGGTATCTTTTGTATCTTTTGGGAAAACAAAATTGTAGGTCGTTTAATCAAACAATTCAGAATAATAAAGGATCGTGAGCTTATCTATATTATGATGTCAAAAAAGTTTTTTTGCTGCCGAATACTGCCGAAACCGTGATCGACTTGGTCGACTAGTCGAACGATTTGTCGGCCTCTTTACAACGGACTAGTCGGCTAGCGACGACATCAAACGATTCGCAGGGAGCCGTTGGATTTAAGAGGCGCAAGACCGAGACCTTTGGAAGCCATGCAAGAGACCTTTGTCCAGTGGACGTCTATCGGTTGACAAAGAAGAATCGGCTAGTCGGCTTGTCAGCCAAAGTTTTAGTCAGCACATCTCTACAAAAACCCACAATTGTTAGAGTTTCAGTGTCATCGTTTGATGCCTATAGAGGAAAACGGAAAGGTCAACTGTTCAAACCCATCCGTTTTACTATTGTGTTACCCACAACAAACAAGCGGTAGCACAAGTTTTAGGTGGAGACTAAAGGGGAATATTCAGTAGTATTAATTAAGCAATTAAGCAAATTATCATTCTTATTATTAGCAGCAGTGATAGTCTAATTAGTGGTTAGGACTGTGTCTCCTATTCGGAGGGTCCCAGGTCCAATCCCGAACACGCACATCTGTTTTTCGGAGTTATATGTGCGTTTAAGCAATTCAATATCTCATGCTTCAACTGTGAAGGAAAGAATAGTGAGGAAACCTGCACAATTCATACCTGAGAGAGCTCCACAATGTTCTCGAAGGTGTGTGAAGTCTGCAAATTCGCATTGGGCAAGCGTAGTGGACTATGGTCTAAAACCCTTCTCTGAGAGGAGACCTGCGCTCAGTAGTGAGCCGTTGATGGGCTGCTGATGAATATTATTCAAAACCGCGCTTGGCTATGGCCTGAAAACCCCTTCTTATTCTGATTTTTGAGAGGAGACCTGTGCTCAGTAGTGGACCGGAGTGCCCAGTTGTGTACCAGAGTGCCCAGTTGTGTCCCAGAGTTCCCAGTTGTGGACCGATAATAATGAGTTGAGATGAATGAATAGTCTTAAAGAAAAATAGCGGAATTATTGAGGCAAGTACAATGGTCGAATTGTAGCTGCTTGTACCATACAATGGTACAAGCAGCTACAATTCGAACAAAGCCGCGTGGAAATGCCTAGTGCGGGAATTAAAAGCGAACCCATTACAAAAGTAGAAGCGTTAAAACCACTGACCGAATACCCTTTAACCGAAACCCTGGTTTAATTCCCGTTTACCGCGTTTTACTTAGCTGCGACAATGAACGCTTTGGCGCGGCCCAAGTTACGAACTTTAAGATACGAGTAGATAGACAGACAGGCAGACAGAGAGAGACAGACAGAAAAACAGACAGACAGGCACATAGACTTTTGACGACCTCCCTGGCTCAGTGGTGAGCGCTGTTGCCTTATAACTGGGAGGTCTCGGGTTCGATTCCCGGCGGTGTCACTTTGGGAATTTATAGTTTCTGAATTGTCTCTGGCCTGGTCTGGTGGGAGGATTTGGCCGTGGCTAGTTACCACCCTACCGTCAAAGACGTGCCGCCAAGCGATTTAGCGTTCCGGCACGATGGCGTGTAGAAACCAATTATGGGTATGGGTTGAATTTTCACTGCCATACCCCTTCCAAGTTAGTCCGCTACCATCTTAGACTGCATCGTCACTTACCATCAGGTGAGATCGCAGTCAAGGACTAGCTTGTCAACGAATAAAAAAAAAAGATAGACAGATAGAATAAATAGAGAGACAGACAGACAGAGACAGATGGATAGATAGAAAATTCTTTCATCAGTAGCAACCCATCAACGGCTTCACTACTCAGCGCAAGTTTCCTCTTAGAGAACGATTGTAGGCCATAGTTCACCACGCTGTCCTAATGCGAATTGGCAGACTTAACACACTTTCGAGAACATTACGAAGAACTTTCAGGCGTGCAGGTTTCCTCACGATGTTTTCCTTTACCGTCTAATCATGTGATAAATAATTGCTTAAACGCACATCACTCCGGAAAGTCGAAAATTCAGGTGTTTGCTCGGGTTTGAACCTGCGATATCCCAAATAGGCGACCGCACTGCTAACCTCCTACCACGCTACCTCGGCTCTGAAAATTATAGGAAAGTAGAATAGACTTGGACGAGAGAGAGAAGGACTTGCCAAGCGCACGCATTCCCCTCTGCCGGAGTACATGTACGACGTACGTGTAATTATTTGCTTGTGTGCTCATTTTCTGTAAGTGTGACAGCTTTTGAGTTAGTGTGCGCTCATGAAGACGTAGTGAGTTAGTAAATGTGTGCTTTATTTTATTTAAAAAAAATTAAAACAGTATTTATTTAGTACTAAATCTGCTTTAAGGCAAGTCCTAATTTATATGGTCGAAGAGAATAGAATAGAAATATTTTTCATTCAAATAAACTTTTTACAAGTGCTTTTCAATCGTCTGACTCTACCACTGGTTCGGAACGCCCTTCCTGCCGAGAAGAACCAGCAAGAAACGCGGCGGTTGCTCTTTTCAAAACAAGTTTACAATACAATAAATACTATGCTATGTATGCAGTGTTTCCACAATGAGGGAAGTTCCAAAATGCATACCTACTAACAATGCAATATATAAGATGGTATAGTAACAATAATTATCGATAGCATAAAAGAAAATGATTTCTGCTGCAAATAAAATGGCAATAAGAATTTAATACGTACACCGATATATCACAAAATGCAATATTACGATTTGTGAATAAAAAATGTAGTATGTATCGTACATCTGATACGAACACCGCATTGTAACCTATTTTTCAAGTTGCACACCGTTTACAATATTACCGCTACGACAACGCAACCTAAGTCTACCAATTTGCATTGGGTAAGCGTGGTGAACTATGGCCTATAACCCTTTTCTGACCTGTGCTCAGTAGTGAGACGTTGATGGGTTGATGATGATGAAATTCGCAACATATTGTTTATCTTTCTTTTTCTTTTGTGTTATCTGAAAATCACGTTATGAAAATTTGAAACTTTGTTTCTGGCTGAAATAATAATCAAAAAACCTTTAATGGCCGATTTCACCAACATAAAATAAGTCTTATCTGAGCGTGATATTTTGACAGATTTTCAATACGAAAAATGTCAGAATGCCTGAATTATTCCTCAGGTAAATGTCACTTGGCGTTGGTGAAATCGGCACTAACTGCGGTTAATGAAGTGCAGAGTTATAAGCTTTTAAAATCTCTGCTGACGCAAACGCACTTCTTGACGAAAAGTCAAAACATACCGATTTATTGCTAGGGTAAAGGATTTAAAAAAATCGGCCAAGTGCGAGTCGGGCCTCACTCTTTTAGGGTTCCGTTAAAAAAAATTAAATTAAAAGATTTCCATCTACCCACCTACCCATTTTAATTTAATTTTTTGACCGAGCGAAGCGAGGTCTCTGAGTTTACTAGAGCGATTTGCACTTGTCCGTCCGTCCGTCCGTCCGTCTGTCAGAGCCTTATAACTTTTGAATTACTGAACGTAATTACTTCAAATTTAGATATAATATGTAAACCGATGGCCTCCAGCCGAAAATGGCTTAAAAAGTTATAAAAATCTTTATTTCAGGGGGGCTCTCATAGAAGCGAATGCGAAGAAATTTTTTTTTATTTGCGATTCATAGGTTTTCTGTGTATCATTTTAAAGACAATTTGGAACAGAGTACAACCGTAATTTTTTTTTTAATTTTTTTCCTAAAATTGACGAAATGGGGGGCTTCCAAAGTGGCGATTTAATACGCTCGCTTGAAGACGCTCTCTGGGAAAATTTTCTATATATTTTCAAGTTGTACTTATTTTCTTACTTCACTTGTATCCTGTACTTGAACAACAAATACTAAAATTATATGAATATTATAAAGAAACGAGATTATTTAATTTTTAATGAGCATCAGTAAATTTCATATAGCTTCACAATAATGCTAATAGATGGCGCAGTCATTAACAATTCCATTGAACTAGGAGTTACGACTACGATTTATCCCAAAAACAGTTTTGCGTCGACCATTATTATTTAGGTAGGTACATAATATAATAACATATTATTCAATTAAAATTATTCTTTAGTTAAATATCATTTTGTATATTTTCTATTCGCGTCGATAGATGACGATTTGTACAGATGCCCCTCACCCGTTTTCACTCGTTAGTACCTACATAATAATTCAATGTTTTCACTGACGTTTCCTAACCTTTACGGGCTACCTATGATAAGTTATGTGATGATTACTGTCAACTTCTTTATCACGATCCTGTACGGGACACCTAAAAGGACATTGGGACGGATGTTAGGACTTAGGATTGTGTTTTGGAGCTACCTACGTAAAGAGACTCCTACATAGGGGATGATTTAGGTATGTTTGGTGAAAACGGGCATAATAATAATAATGTCACTTTTGGTCGTCATGTATCGATTGAATGAATAATCATGGGATACCGTTACCGCGAGGTCTCAGTTCGGGGCGAACCACTAGTTTAATTTAATTTAATTTTTATTATTTTTTGTTATAGCGGCAATAGAAATACATAATATGTGAAAATTTCATCTGTCTATCTATTACGGTTTACGAGATACAGCCCGCTGACAGACGGACGGACGGACGGACGGACGGACAGCGTAGGCTTAGTAATAGGGTCCCGTTGGTACCCTTTGGGTACGGAACCCTAAAAATTGATTTTTCAAATGAAAAAGTCGTATCGCAATAATGTAAACGTGGTTCTAAATTGCGTGATATCAATACCGTGGAAAATAGATGTTCTAGTTTAGATTTCTAGAACTCGACTGCTTCTGTACATCACTTTAATGCGTACTTTATATCACATGTGTGTTACATTAGGTAACAATACTATACTCTTTTTTAGTTAATAGGTATTCAAAGCGTTTCATAATACCACAAAAATGTTTCAAAATTAACAATCATCATCTCAAAGGCATTCATTACTATAATGTGGCAATGGACGAGGCATAAGTCTCGAAGAACCTATGGTTGTGGGGTTCCAAGTTGCTGGTATGACGATCCCGCACTGGGAGGCACAGCCTTGGTAGACCCCCATTATTAGACAAATCATTGGTACCTTAGACAAATTGCTGGCAACCGTTGGATGCAGGCGACAAAGTCTATCTATCCTTGTAGTCAAAGAAAAGAAACAGCAATACCTAGGAAATACAACAAGATGTTTTCCATTTTGAACAACCCAAGTATAAAACGTATTTCGTAGCCTTAGATAAGGGTTGAATATCATAGAAAATCATCATTCGAAATCGGGATCCATTTTGCCAACTACTTACATCGTCACCTACCATATGGTCTATCTATCTATCCTTGTGATTGAGGAAAAAATAAACAGCAATACCTAGGGGATATAACTGGGAGTTTTCCTATTAAACAACCCAAGGATCAAATTTCGTATTTCGTAGCCTCAGATAAGGGTTGAATATCATAGAAAATCATCATTCGAAATTGGGGTCCATTTTGCCAACTACCTGCATCGTCACCTACCATAAGGTCTATCTATCTATCCTTGTGATTGAGGAAAAAAATAAACAGCAATACCTTGGGGATATAACTGGGAGTTTTCCTATTAAACGGACCAAGTATCAAATTTCGTATTTCGTAGCCTTAGATAAGGGTTGAATATCATAGAAAATCATCATTCGAAATCGGGGTCCATTTTGCCAACTACTGCAATATAGATAAAGCAGTATCCCAGACCGCAAATAGGCACTACCTAGATAGCACCATTGATTTCACTATTATAATATTCAAATAACGCGGGACCGTGATTCATTTCGGTCACAATTCAAGTGCGGGGGGTGAATGGGGGGTGAAAAAGGGGGGGATTTCAGATTAATTGTCCGTCGACTCTTTGCAAATTCATTTTGAATAGTTTCTTTGCACTTCAAAGGTTGACGACCACTGGTGCAGCGCTGCGAAATTCTCGGTTCAGTTTTCGATGAGATTAATTTTGATCCCTTTTTTACTAAGGATAGAGTTAGATTTAGTAGTGCAAAAATACTGTAATAAGTGATGATCCGTTGATTTGAACCTGGCCAAGCATCTTATCTCATCATAATATGATGAGATGTATTATAAGAGTGATTATAAGATATATTATACTATGTGTTTGGTGACATAATATTATTGGGATTTTGCATAGATGTCGTTGCTTATGTAAAAAATAAATTGTTTCTTACTGATTAATAATTAATTAATAGAGAGCCTACTAATATTAGTAAAAAGCACGCCCTTAGTTTAAAGTATAATAATTATTTTTTAGAAACATTTTTGACTATTATCGATTTAAATATTACAAAAGTGCGTCGAATGTTTATGACGTCATAGTTAACAACTACAACAACTTTAACAAGTTCACGTACTGTGCGTGCGTTGGTTATAATATTTAAATAGATTTTTTTTTGGAAGACGATTATAATAATCAGTAATTATATATATAATTAATAGTTTACGATACAGGTAACGATAACGATTTTTAATCGTGATGATTGAAATGAAACTAACTCGAGTTTTGTTCTTGGGATTAAGTTAATAAAATAAATAAGACCCTGTGCATCGCGAACATACCAGACGCGCTACACCGCCATGGCAGCCCCAGCAGCGCTCTAAACGCGTTATTGTATTGCACTCTGAGAGTGCCAAAGGTGGCTTTGGTGTAGTTGTACCAGAGCTGAGAGGTGTAGAGCGCCTGGCTAGGCTTTGAACAGGGTGACCTTCACTTGTCGGGAACAGCGTGTGAAACGCCTAGCCAGCATGTTGCTTTTAGCTGCCAGAGGCCTTCTCTGTCTCTCTAAGTCCTCATTGTCTTTCATCGTGTTGCTTAATACATGCCCCAGATATTTAAATTTAGTTACATATTTCAGCTCGGAGCCACATAGTTTTATGGGCAGTACATTTTCTGGACCTTTCTTGTATTTAAATATCATTACTTCCGTTTTTGCTACATTATACAATAATGGCCAAAAGCTTAAGTGCCTTTTTCACCACCTTCAAGTAAATAACCGACAAATAAAGTTGACGTTTTGACAGTTTTTGTATGAGCAATCTGTCAAAACGACAAATTTATTTGTCAGATAAAGTTTGCTTGAAGGTGGTGAAACAGGTCGAATAAATGAGGAAAATCAAAATAATTTGCTCCGACATTCGAAACTACTTTTATATAAAAAGTATTTCAGTAGATTGGGTTTTCATAATAGGAAAATTGTGTATCAATAACGGTCGGTTGTGTCGACAAAATTGCAACTATCTCCCAATCTAAACGAGGGAGCCAGCCAGGGGTGGAAAATCGGAATAATTCAGGTGGACAGGGCTACCTCTCGATAAATAAATCGTTAATCATAGAATAGAATAGAAATGTTTTTTATTCAAATAAACTTTTTTACAAGTGCTTTTGAATCATCGATGAGTCAACCACTGGTTCGGAATGCCCTTCCTGCCGAGAAGAACCAGCAAGAAACTCAGCAGTTACAAAATTATCTATCGGTTGAATTATTATTGTTAAAAATAACATTTTCCGGAATAGAATAGAATAGGAAAGTTTTATTCAAACAGAACAAGCCGGATTCCGAAAAGGCTTTGGTACCATAGATCACATTCATACGCTGCGGCAGGTTATACAAAAGACAGAAGAGTATAACCGGCCACTTTGCTTAGCGTTTGTGGACTATGAGAAAGCCTTCGATTCGGTGGAAACTTGGGCTGTGTTGAGGTCGCTGCAGAGATGCCGGATTGACTACCGGTATATCCAAGTGTTGAAGTGCTTGTATGAAAACGCCACAATGTCAGTACGTATACAGGACCAGACTACGAGGCCAATCCACTTGCAGCGTGGAGTGCGACAGGGAGACGTTATCTCCCCGAAGCTCTTTACCGCTGCGTTGGAGGACGTCTTTAAGCTTCTGGATTGGAACGGGCTTGGCATCAACATAAACGGCGAGTACATCACTCACCTGCGATTTGCCGATGACATAGTAGTCATGGCAGAGACTCTGAGAGACCTCAATACAATGCTCAACGATCTCAGCAGGGTTTCTCAACAGGTGGGCCTGAAAATGAACATGAGCAAGACGAAAATCATGTCCAATGCTCATGCACCGCTCCACCCAGTAATTGTTGAGAGCTCTGCACTCGAAATTGTCGACGAGTATATTTACCTGGGACACACAGTCCAGCTAGGTAGGTCCAATTTCGAGAAAGAGATCAACCGCCGAATCCAACTCGGCTGGGCAGCGTTCGGGAAGCTCCGAGATGTCTTCTCGTCCAAAATTCCTCAGTGCCTGAAGACTAAAGTCTTCGAACAGTGCGTGTTGCCAGTGATGACTTACGGATCCGAGACATGGTCGCTAACTAAGGGCCTCATAAGTAGGCTCAGGACCGCTCAGCGGGCGATGGAGAGAGCTATGCTCGGAGTGTCCCTGCGGGATCGAATCAGAAATGAGGAGATCCGTAGGAGAACCAGAGTCACCGACATAGCTAAGCGAGTCGCGATACTGAAGTGGAAATGGGCGGGGCACATAGTTCGAAGAGCTGATGGTCGTTGGGGTCCCAAGGTGCTGGAGTGGCGACCCCGCACCGGGAAGCGCAGTGTTGGCAGACCCCCCACCAGGTGGACCGACGACATCAAACGAGTCGCAGGGAGCCGCTGGATTCAGGCGGCGCAAGACCGAGGCCTGTGGAAGTCCATGCAAGAGACCTTTGTCCAGCAGTGGACGTCTATCGGTTGATAAAGAAGAAGAAGAAGATTCAAACAGACAATATTCATCATTCATCATCATCATGAGCACCCCATTAACGTCTCACTACTGAGCGCAGGTCTCCTCTCAGAGAAGGGTTATTTGCCACAGTCCACCACGCTGACCCAATGAGAATTGGTAGAATTCACACACCTTTGAGAACATCATGGAGACCTCTTAGGCGTGCATGTTTCCTCGCGAAACCTGCACGCTTTTTTTATGTATGTTCATCGATTACTCGAAGACGCCTGAACTGATTTGGAAAATTCTTTTTTGTTACAAAAAATATACCTCCCAGGTGTTCCCATTTATATTTTATCGAAATCGGACGAGCAGTTTTTAAAAAATCAACAATAAATTGTATACTCTGTAAAGGCGCGGGCGTTTGAAGCCGGCTTTTTAAAAAGATTTTTATTTTATTATTGTATTAAAATAAATAAATGAAAATTAAATGAAATGAATTGCCAACCCTAACACCTCGTAAATTCACGGTTTTCACCCAATATCGGCTTAAGTGTGCGGTGATAAATTATTTTGCTCAAAATATTGTTTTATCTTAATTTAGATGACTAAACAAAAATAATGAATTAAAGCGTTCTTAGATAATGAATGGTGGGCTTATTGTTACACAAATTTCCTAAGAAACTAACGGACAGCGTCCTAAATAAATACCTACTGTGGGGACGATCGGGTATTGCCTTAGAATTTTTTTGTAGTTAAATTCAAATTCATTTATTTCATGTAGGCCAACTTGTGACTTATGACAAGTCAGGAATCTACCACCGGTCGGAAATGCTGATTCTGCTGAGAAGAGCCGGCAAGAAACTCAGCAGTTGCTCTTTTCAAAACAAAAATGATACAAAATTATCTATTCAGAGGACATCTGAAGCAAAGCCAATTAGAATGGAACAGAAATATTTTCCATTTAAATAAACTTTTACAATAATATAAATGAAAATCAACCACTGGTTCGTAATATGTAGTACTTACAATTCAATACATGCTAAGATGGGCAGACAGAAAGTAGCCCCATTCCCGCCGGCTGCGCCCGTTCATGAGCATGATACTGCCGTTGCTTCGCTCAACCATATTAGAAAATTACAATTTTGAAAATTTCCATTGGAAAATCTTGCAGTGAAACAACCACTGATGTAAATTCTTTGAACATAAGGCCGTAATGGTTAAAAGTATGGATTTAAAACTGAAAGGTCGATGGTTCAATCCCCACCCGTTGCACTGTAATTGTCGTACCTACCCTTCTTCTAACATAAGCTTCGCGTCAAGTTCATTATCGCTTACTTGCCGACTCTGATTTCATTCTCAGCTGAATCTGAATTCCGAACCGGTGGTAGAGTATCAATATTGTGTCATAAGAGCCACAGGTTGGCTTGCTTGAAATAATAATTAAAAAAAAATATTTCCTAAAATAGTTATTTGTGTTATATGGGGCCAAAGGAATTTTTTGTTCCCCGAGGGCGATATTTTGAATTCAGAGCGAAGTATAGCACATAGTAGACTCCCGAGCGCAGCGAGGGATTCTAAAGTAGAATCCTGAGCGTAGCGAGGAATTCAATATACGCCGCCCGAGACCAAAAAATTTTGGCCCCGAATGACACACACTATTTTTCATCATTACTTATGAGAAAAAGCTAGGAGTATCGACCTACTATGTATAGAGTATAGACATTACCAATACGTATATTGAAAGTTTAAATAAAACACAAATAAATTTTTCATCATACCTATTCGAAAAACGAATATTGGCTTCAGAGGACAGCGGGAGCAAAATTTCATTTTAACCCCATGGGACTTTTCATTTCTCTCTTCTGATTGGTCCGCGTTATAGTGCTTTAGCATACTAAAGCACTAACGCGGGCCAATCAGAAGAGAGAATTCAAAAATGTGTCGAAATTCAAAAATGTTTGAGAAGCTGTTGTCTACGCTAAGTCACGTGATCAAATTTGTCGATTAGACATAATATACGCCCATACTTCCAACATAAATATTAATGTTTAATTATTTCATAAAAATTTATTTGTGTTTTATTTAAACTTTCAATATACGTATTGGTAATGTCTATACTCTATACATAGTACGTTGATACTCCTAGCTTTTTCTCATAGGTAATGATGAAAAATAGTGTGTCATTCGGGACCAAAATTTTTTGATATACGATATACGCCCATACGGTATCCAACATAAATATCAATGTTTAATTTTATTTCAAAAAATTTATTTGTGTTTTATTTAAACTTTCAATATAAGTAGGTATCGGTAATGTCTATACATAGTAGGTCGATACTCCTAGCTTTTTCTCATAGGTAATGATGAAAAATAGTATGTGTCATTCGGGGCCAAAATTTTTTTGTTCTCGGGCGGCGTATATTGAATTCCTCGCTACGCTCAGGATTCTACTTTAGAAACCCTCGCTGCGCTCGGGATTCTACTATAGAATCCTTCAACTCGCTCTGAATTCAAAATAACGCCCTCGGGGAACAAAAAATTCCTTTGGCCCCATATAACACAAATAACTATTTATGAAATAATGAAACATTAATATTTATGTTGGAAGTATGGGAGTATATGTCTAATCGACAAATTTGATCACGTGACTTATCGAAGACAACAGCTTCTCAAACATTTTTGAATTTCGACACATTTTGAATTCTCTCTTCTGATTGGTCCGCGTTAGTGCTTTAGTATGCTAAAGCACGAACGCGGACCAATCAGAAGAGAGAAATGAAAAGTCCCATGGGGTTAAAATTAAATTTTGCTCCCGCTATCCTCTGAAGCCAATATTCGTTTTTCGAATAGGTATGATGAAAAATATATTTTTTTCCTTTTACATCCATATTGTATCCTTTTAATGGAGACTCTCAGAAATGGAAATACAACGGAGCGGGATTCAGCAAAGCTGAAGAAACGCTGCAGGGAAAAAAATTAATTTTTAGAGGAAGCTTTTCACCTTTTTTCCAGCATGATAAAGAATATTTTTAATTTGATTTTTGGTTTTAAGTTCAAATGATTTATTTCTATTGTATACTTACATATCAAAATATTTGTACGCCGCTACGCCTAATGTGTTGAAATTTTATAGCAATTATCATCCTTTGTAAACACACATTAAGCAAATAAAGAATTTTCTATTTTCTATTTCTATAAATTCACCCATTTTCGTACGGTACAAATTACAGATATATTTACTCTGTCTTATTTCCCATTCTCTTTTGTTCCAGCGCCCCCCAACGCGGTGGAGATAGTCAACCACCCCCACAACTCCAAGCTCGAGATGAAAGAGGGGGAGGATGTGGTGCTGGAGTGCCAAGTGAGGAACGCGAAGCCAGCCGCCAAGATCGTGTGGTATCGAGGGAACCAGGAGATGAAGGGGGATAAAGGTATACTACAAGTTCATCATCATCATCATTAGCAACCCATCAACTCACTCCTGAGCGCAGGCCTCCTCTCAGAGAAGGGTTATAGACCGTAGTCCACCACGCTGGCCCAATGCGAATTGGTGAACTTCACACACCTTCGAGAACATTATGAAGAACTCTCAGATGTGCAGGTTTCCTCACGATGTTTTCCTTCACCGTTGAAGCAAGTGATAGTTAATAGGAAACCACAGTCCTAACCACTAGGCTATCACTGCTTCAAGCAGAGACACAGACAGAGGATTCACTGCTGCAAGTTATCTTCGATCAATAGAATATGATAGAATAGTTTTTAACCGACTTCAAAAAAGGAGGAGGTCCTCAATTCGTCGGCATCTTTTTTTTATGTATGTTCACCGATTACTCGAAGAATGAACCGGTTTTAGAACAAATTTTTTTTTGTTTGAAAGGATACACTTCCCAGGTGGTCCCATTTAAATTTTATCGAAATCGGTCGAGCGGTTATTATATTTTTCATACAAACTTTCACCCCCTACTTTACCCCCTTGGGGGTGAAATTTCAGAAAATCTTTTCTTAGTGGGTGCCTACGTCATAAAATTCAAAAATTCAAGTTTCTAACTACTATGGCTTAAGCTGTGCGTCGATAGATCAGTAAGTCAGTCAGGACACGTATTTTTATAGGTATAGAAGATTGTTATTATTACTGTTGAAAACACGCAATAAATCTCATAAATAATAAAAATATATTGATGGAGGCAAAAGGCTTTGATGAACTTTAAAAACGGAAGTTAAAATCACGGAAAATAAATCGACAATTAAAAATGCCGTTAGTAACTGACAGCATGCATCCGACATACGTCATTCGGAAAATCTGCAGCGAATACCAAAGTAGACTGAGAGCTGGTGGGTAAATAGCTCAGGGTTTTTGTACATCTGAATTTTCTCCTTGTGAAACTGGCTCTTCACAGCAGAATTTGATTTCCAAACCGGTGGTAGAATCTGATCTTATGAGACACAACTTGGCTTACATGAAATAAATAATTTCGCGTTTCGAGATAGCCGAAGCATCCCAACAACAGATCAGCGGTCAGCCCCCCGATTGTTTAAAAGTTGCCGATCAAAATCGTATTTATTTGATGGCATTAGCGTCAAAGTAATATAAACCATAACAACATTGAATAAGAGCTCAATTTCGTGTATGCATTCTTATACGTTTAGGTATGTACGATACTCTCAATAACGCTTCATGTTAAAATCGGTTGTACTGAATTTGTGACTTTAAATCAATACAGTCAAGGAATATTTTACTTTCACGCTAATGCCATCAAATGAATATGATTTTGATCGGCAACTTTTACACAATCGGGAGGCAGGTCAAAGACAATTAAGAAATTGCTAGGAATCAAACCCGGGATCTCTCACTCATTTGACCAAACCGCTCTTCATTCCACTACAGAGGGTTATTTGTTAGGAATATCATGCTATTTTTAAATTTAATAAATAATACTTAATATTATAAATGCGTAAGTGTGTTTGTTTGTTGGTTTGTTGACCTTCAATCACGCCTCAATAGAGCTACGGATCGCCCTAATTTTTTGCATGGGTATAGTCGAGGACCTGGAGAGTGACATAGGCTACTTTTATCCCGGAAAATCAGAGTTCCCGAGGGATTTTAAAAACTAAATCCACGCGGACGTAGTCGCGGGCATCAGCTAGTATATTTAATAAAAACATTTATGCTCCGCTTTTAAGAAACAGAACATTTCAAGCTGTAGTTTAGGCATTCATTTCATAAAAGTATAGTTTTGGAGTCAAGTTCATTTATCCAGAGAGTGGAAATATATTTAAGTAAAGAAACAATGTGTTAACAATTCGAAAATATCGTCCACTAGCTCTGTGACTATTTTTTTTTATCAAACAGACAGTCGAGCGAATGGGTTTGACGTCGTGTCATTATCGATTTTGAAAATTGCAACGCATTAAATGCCAATAAAAATGTTATTTTGTTTCAAAAAAAACTCAAACAAATATAATTGTTCCTTTAATAACCTAATTTGACCAACATACCTATAACTTGGGTAGTTTTTAGCCTGTCAAAAAAATTTGTTGTCTGTAAAGTCGGTCGGACGATAGTTTTACGTGATAACGTCATAAAGAAACATTGATGAAAAATTGCATACTTTTATGAATTGAATTGAATTATTATCACTGAATTATCATTATTTTGTATAATACAAAGGAGTTAACAGAGCTACTTGTGAACCTCTAAAATGTTGAACGCTTACTGAACGACGGTGTTATAGTATGTTCCAATGGAGTTGAAACAAACAGTAAATAAATATGGCGTTACCGATCACGTGACTTTATTTTGTCATGACCTCTAGTGATGTACCATTGCAGAACTATATCGGGAATAAATATGGAATGCACTATTGAACGAATTAATTCTGAAGAAAAAAATAATTTCATTTCCTACAATAAAGAATCACTAATTTATGATTTTAAAAAATACAAAAAGGTAGGTTCCTAGTAATTTGACCATCGATAGGCTATTTAAAGAACAATGGCAACTTTTCTAGGATTAACTTTGGCTTGGACTAGACGTATATTATAATCGAATTAAACGTCTTTTGATGAAACTTATTACATTGTGTGTCTGTCTGTCATGTATTCATAAATATAAAACACATAAAATATTTATTTATTTAATATATCTTTAAAAGCACGCAGAATCAAGTTAATATGTAAAATGTTTTTGAGGCTATGTAGTAAGTTAATAATCTGTAATAATTTGGAAGAGCAGTTATTCTCTTTAAATCACATAGTTTGTGTATTAATATCGCATATAAATTTCATTTATAAGTACGACATATACAACATTCCCCACAAACGGCTGGTTGGATTGGAATTGGAATAGAATAAACGTCTTATTTAAAATAAATCTGCGTCTCTTGATTTTCGGAACACTTTAACAAAATATAGCTGATGCACGGGATTTCATCCGCGTGGATTTAGTTTTAATAATCCCGCGAGAACTCTGATTTACTGAGATAAAATGTTTCACTCTCCAGTCTTGTTGTCTTGATTAATTGAACTATACCTTTGCAAAAAAATCATATCGATCTGTATCAAGCTCAATTTCGGCGTGATTAAAGGACCAACTAACAAACAAACACACTTTTGCATTTAAAATAGGTATAAGTAAGGATTAAAGCAGATCTTTTCAAAAATTAAATGTTAAAAATCACCCTTTTTACTCGCCTCTACTGTAAGAAAAAGTTAAATAAAGTTTAACTTAACTTCAAAATTCTCTAAAAAAGTCTAATTTTAAAGTCAATTGAATATATTTCCCCTGCTTTAAAAAAATTTATGATACTTACTAGTTACATGGAAAATAAAAATATTCAGGAAACAGTCTCGCCTCGTTAATAACTTCTTTTTCCTTGCCCAATCTTGCCATTGTTCTTTAAGATTTTATAGGGGACAAAAATAAAAGTAACATCTATTTATAAATTATTATTTAATTTAAAAAATATTATTAAATACTAGCAAAAAGCTGAGCTTTGTGAGGCCTCGCGGAGTTTTTCTATATTCTTTTTTAAACTTTTCCCATTCGGGAATATGGCGCCACAGTCATATTGGAATTCTTTGTTATTGGACCGATTTCGTTCAAAATCGATATTAAGGCTTCCCTGGGTGACCCCAGGACTTCGTCTTTCTTCTCCGAAGAGAAGCCCAAATATAGATTTTGAACGAAATCGGTCAAATAACAAAAAATTTCAATGTGGTGGTCACTTTTTAAAATTTTGGCATCTATTTCCTCTTTCTTGACCCCAGGGAAGCCTTAATATCGATTTTTAATGAAATCGGTCGAATAACAGGGAATTTCAATATGGCGGTGACTTTTTAAAATTTTGAAATCCATTTCCTCTTTTTCGGCCCCAGGGAAGCCTAAATATCGATTTTGAACGAAATCGGTTGAATAACAAAGAATTTCAATATGGCGGTGGCTTTTTAAAATTTTGGCATCCATTTCCTCTTTCTTGACCCTAGGGAAGCCTAAATATCGATTTTGAACGAAATCGGTCCAACAACAAAGAATTTCAATATGGCGGTGACTTTTTAAAATTTTGGAATCCATTTCCTCTTTTTTGGCCCCAATGAAGCCTAAATATTATCGATTTTGAACGAAATCGGTTAAATAACAAAGAATTTCAATATGGCGGTGACTATTTAAAATTTTGGCATCCATTTCCTCTTTCTTGACCCAGGGAAGCCTAAATATCGATTTTGAACGAAATTGGTCCAACAACAAAGAATTTCAATATGGCGGTGACTTTTTAAGATTTTGGCATCCATTTCCTCTTTCTTGACCCCAGGGAATCATAAATATCGATTTTGAACGAAATCGGTCCAACAACAAGGAATTTCAATATGGCGGTGACTTTTTAAAATTTTGGCACCTATTTCCTCTTTCTTGACCTCAGGGAAGCCTAAATATCGATTTTGAATGAAATCGGTCCAATAAAAAAGAATTCCAATATGGCGGGGACAAGTAGGAAATGAACTGATGATCTTCAAACGCCTAAGCAGATCTTCGTGAATCATAGCTAAAATCCATCTCGATCACGTCTTTCAAATAGAAAAAACCACAAAAAAAATCGGTGTATTCGTTAGAGAGCTACGAGGTAACAGACAGATACACGGACACTAGCGTATTATTATTCACATATGGAAAATATAAAGAACAAAAGGCTATAAAAACGCGAAAACGCGCAGTAGACGCTGATACGCAAAAGGTAATTAAAAACGCGAAAACGCGCATCTGAAAAGCGCAGTGTGGCCGGGCTCTTATCGGAAACTTTGTAAGTGATAATGGAAATACGTAATTTACGAGTTTTAATAGAATTAAATAGGTACCTGCTCTTTCGTAAACGCAATATTTAAATAAAATTATATTATCTATATATCAAATGACTTGGTAAGAGACGCTATTGTAAAATAGCTTGAATTAAATAAGTCGATTAAGTTTTCGAATCTGAACGAATTGTATTCGATGTTTACGGTCACTCACTTCGTATTATTCATTCATTTATAGTCTGTGGGCACAATGTCGTCTCTGCTCACTGAGGCTCAACACTATAGAAATCCAAGGTTACGTCACGTCAAAACTAAAATTGTCGATTATTCTGTGGGTCACAATTTGTGTTTTCATTTAGTTTTTATCAAAATTTTTGATCAAATAGTGTATAAATTCAATAAATATTACGTGTATATTTTACTTTAGATGTTGTTGATTGACCACAAGGCGTTTGTGTGAATATTTAACTGTTTTATCATAGTGAAAAGTGTTGACTAAGTTACGTGTTAACGAAAAGGTGGGTTTATTTACTTTTTGTTTCAACTCCATTGGAACATACTATAGGTTTATTTTTGTTACGGAATTTCTTGATTCTGTCGCCGCGCTCAAATTGTTTGTCCTAGTTCAAAGCCCGCGATAAAAGCTATGCAATAGCTTAAAAATATCATACCTGTATCCATAGATTTATGATAGATAGTTAGTCGAAAATGAGTGAGAGCGTAGCGACTACCTATCATAAAAATATATGCCTATAAACATCCAAAGGTCCTTAAGTAAAAAATCTAGGTATTGAGCTAGTCATAAATTTTTAATGTGTACATTCATGAAAAATTATTATATTCACCACACACACTAGCAATGATTGATGCAGCTCTTGACATAATCGGCCTGCTCTTCTAGACTTTCTTGCCATTCTGTCCGTCTTTCCCGTAACTTTTCACGTTACTTTACCGTTTCGGAACGGTACCCTAAAAATATCTGCCCCTGTCATTACGCGAACTCTATCCCTCATTCCGCGCACAATGAGAGAAACTTCCTGCCCTATTTTTAGTTCGGGTCCATTTTGAAATTAAGCAAACTGCCGGAACGCAATTTGGAACCTTTTAAGCTGATAATGGCGGGCAACTTTTAGTTTGAAATTCGTAAACTAGGAACCAACGTAAGCGGGATAAATTGTGCAAAACGCTTAAGCCTGAAACACATTTGTATCTTCGGAAATAGTGTATCATAAAGCAGATACTCATATACTCGTATATTATACTAGATTTTGCCTGCGGCTTTGCTCACGTTGATTCAATTCTTCAAACCATATTTTAGGAGTTGAATTTTCAAAAATTCTTTCTAAGCGGATGCCTACGTCATAATAGCTATCTGTATGCCTAATTTCAGCCCGATCCGTCCAGTGGTTTGAGCTGTGCGTTGATAGATCAGTCAGTCAACTTTTCCTTTTAAATATTTAAGATCAATCTTATGAATTTTCTTTTTATTTCGGGAAATAAAAGAGTTCCCGAGGGACTAAATCCACGCGGATGAAGTTGCGGGCATCAGCTAGTTAAAAATAAAAACTGAAAACGAGTATCCTTGCAATTCCGAATGACTAATCTATGACTCGATTGAAATATGATAAAGAAAAAATTTTAAAATTTACAGAAAATTATTGTTCAAGTACTCGTATATTGTGATATTGTGGATTTCATGCCCTTCTTCTTCTTTATGATAAATCTTAGCCTGTTAAGACCGCGTAGAAACTTCGTTTTTCCGGAATATAAAGCAGTCTATGTATATCCATATTCTCGATTATGCCCATGCAAGAAATCACATCAATCCGTAAATGCATGGTTGAAGGATAATCCAACAAATCGACAAACCAACCAACAAATACACTTTCGCATTTATACTATTAGTAGGGATGTTGTGTGCATGTATTACATCGATTAAAGATTTTATTTATTGCTATATGATTTAAAATAAAAGCTCTTAATATTCACTCCTGTCTACAGTACCCGGCGATATATATTGCACATCGGTCTTTGGAATAAAACGCTATTCTATTCTATTCACAGTTCGACTGCATTTTTTTTATATATGTTACGTGATGTGCTCGCCGATTGTGAAGAGATTTCAGTAATTACTACGTGAATTTCTGGCTAGCTTTCCTTGCAATAGAATAGAAATAGCGTTTTATTCCAAAGGCCGATGTGCAATATATATCGCCGGGTACTGTACATGTGCTTCAGCCCTAACAAGTTTCGATAAATTCACGAGTCAACATGTCAACGCCGTACTTATCTATTGATAAAGTGCCCCAGAAACCATACACCCGGAGTTCGTACGCCAGTTGAAAACTCGATACTCGCGTTAATATATCGATAATTGGGTCCCATCACTAATTGGCGTTATCTCGCTGCCATTAATTAAGCATGTTTTCATTTTCAATTAACAAACAATCGACCTGCCCTGTTAAACTGAGCGGTTTTATCGATTATCGACAAGTTTATGCGCGTCACTACTTTTGGCGTGGTTGCGTTTTTTAAATTAATGTTTATTTGCGGTTTTAAATCTAGTAGTAGTAGATTAGTATCTATACTTATAAAAAGACTTGTAAAAAGTATAAATACGAAAAAGTGTTTGTTTGATGGTTTGTCTTTAAATCACGCAACAACAGAGCTACGGATCGACGTGATTTTTTGCATGGGTATAGTTGAGGACCTGGAGAGTATCATAGGCTACTTTTTATCCCGGAAAATCAAAGAGTTCCCGAGGGACTTTAAAAACTAAATCCACGTTGACGAAGTCGCGGGCATCATCTTGTAATGAGTATAAATGCGAAAAAGTGTTTGTTTGTTTGTTTGTTGGTTTATCTTTAAATCACGCAACAACAGAGCTACGGATCGACGTGATTCTGCATGGGCATAGTTGAGGACCTGAAGAGTGACATAGGCTACTTTTTATCCCGGAAAAACAAAGGATTCCTGAAAATCTAACTCTAATTCTAGTTATTTCCGAGAATAAGAAATTTTGGCGAAATTGATAAATAATAGGATGTTTGTAGCTTTAGTGCCGATTTCACCAATGTCGAAATGAGGCGTTATGACATTATTGTATTGAACATCTGCCAAAATATCAAAACGCTCAATAAGTGGTGAAATCGGCCCTCAGAAATACATTAAACGACTTAGTTTAAAAAGTTTTAAATAAATCCTTTAATGCCTTAAATTAACCTATATATTATATTCTGAAAAACATTAATCTAAAACTGAGTTTTGGCAACTTTTAATGGTGAAAACTTCTAAAAAGTATTAAAATAATCCCTCAAAATTGACCCGGGAGGTCTTTGACGGTTTTAATCTGGTTACTCGCTTCTCATTAAATATACTTTAAAGTCAATCCTACGTACTTTAACACTTAATGGGACCGTGCTACCTCCGTTACCATTTGTATATAACGTGTTTATGACGAATTCCCATAACATCGAGGTATTGAACAGACCACTTATAAAAATCGAACTGCATAAGAAATATTTTTTTTATTTAAACAATTTTTTTTCAGTTTTCATACAAAGCAGCGTCGCAAAAACGAGAATGCGGCATATGGGAAACAATTTTGGATCTATTTACAAAAGAAAAATTATTTTCTCCGAAAATATCCATTTTGGAACACATGTTCCTTCGCCATTTTTGATTACTTTTGGTTAAGGAATCTAACCCTAGAGTTATGGGAATTCGTCATAAACACGTACAGGCAAAGCCAAGGGTTAGAGCTAGGCTCCCAAAATCATAACCCTTTCAGTGGAATAGACCGATAAAATAGAGCTGGGTTTAGCTGATACGTGGGTATCGAAGTCGAAAGGTCATGTCAGCGTCACTCGAAAGCTTTAGCTTCGGGAAATCTGTTACTGGCGTTAAAGGAGACCTACTGGATGTGACGAAATATTGTATCGGATTTTTGAATGGAATAGAATAGTATAGAATAGAAATGTTTTTTGTTCAAATAAACTTTTTTACAAGTGCTTTTGAATCGTCGATGAGTGTACCACTGGTTCGGAATGCCCTTCCTGCCGAGAAGAATCAGCGAGAAACTCGGCGGTTGCTGTTTTCAAAACTAGTTTACAATTCAATAGATACCATGCTATGTATGCAGTGTTTCCACAATGAGTGGAAGTTCCACAAATTCATACCTAATTATAATTCAACACATGTTAAGACGGGCAGGCAGAAAGTAGCCCCATTCCCGCCGGTGCACCCGTTCACGAGCATGACGCATGATCTATGATAATGATGACGATGATAATGTTTATATTTATAAAAACATTTAGTCAAATAGTCACTGGTCTGCATTCAACCGGTCGACGATTCTTAGCTTACTATTAGAGCCAAAAGTTGGACTACAAGAAAATAATAAATAATTTAGAAAATACCTAAATGCTTACCTAATTTACAGACAGATTTTCTTCAAGTAAACTACATATTCCATACAATTCGATATCGTTTTTTAATACATACCTTTTTTTGAATAGGGTCATGCCACATCCAGTTCTTCTAAGCCAAAGTCTAGTGATGCATCTAACGAATATCGACATGTAATATCCCGCTATGAATTTCGGCATCGCTCTTCTCTGTCCGGATTGGCATTTTTCTATTAAAACCATCCCTTATCGCTATTACTCATGGATTGATGGTAATGTAGGGATAGACTTGGATATTATACGAAAAATGAAAGTGATATACCGAGATCTGAGAACTTTAACCGTAAGGGTCTGCCCACATTTATCGATGTGGAATCTGCTGACCCAGTTTGATCAAGTGGTTTGATTGCTTGTAGGTAGTAGTGGTTGTAGAAAAAAAAATTTTATTATTGCGGATCAAGCGATAGGGAGGCACGATCGGCCCAAGCGTTGGCAAAGCGCCCGCCGCCGGGCCCGCCAGTCATCGCGTGCGCGCTGTGGTTAGCGGTCATCAATGTTTCTTTTTGACGTCATCACGTAAAACTATCGTCCGTAAAACGACTTTACAGACAATTTCTTTATTGTTGATTTTTTAAAACCGCTCTACCGATTTCGATAAAATTTAAATGGGACCACCTGGGAAGTATATCCCTTTGAAACAAAAAAGAATTTTCCAGAATGTTCAGGCGCCTTTGAGTAATGTGAACATGCATAAAAAAGATTCCGACGAATTGAGAACCTCCTCCTTTCTTGAAGTCTGTTAAAAACGATCTCTTATAACAAGTCCAAAGTCGAAATAAAAAAAGACGTGAGTGTGTCAGCTGCGACGCACGATTGGAGTTTACGCGGAAGCCGAGCGCGTACTGATCGGGTCCGAGCGGCGCGCTCGGACCCGATCAGTACGCGCTCGGCTTCCCGAAGCGAAAGCTTTTTCGCACGAAAACCAACCTTATTAACTCAACTTTAGGGTAGAAATTTGCATCGTTGTGAAAAACGTAACGCGGGCATTGATAAGTTGATTTTACTGCTCGGATTTTTCTCATACCGGGCGCCTAAAATCGATTCTTATGGAGTAAACTCCAAAAACTCCGCTCACTTGTAATAATTACAAAGTACATTATTATTCCCGGGAAAAAGTAATATAAAACAGGGTTTTTCCCCGTGAGTTATCATTACCGAGTCGAAATAATCCTGCGCCCCTTTACGAGGCGGGGGCACTTGAAACCGCGCCGTTGTTTACGGTATGACCCTTGTGGTTTTTGGGGGTCTTTGTGAACAGGGAGAAAATTGTCGCCCTAGTGTAACTTTTCTATATATTTTTTAATATAGTATAGACTAGTTGACCCCGTCTTCACACAGGTAGGCTACAAAACAATGGTACAAAAGGAGGTTGGCGAATTTTGACCCAGCATTTTTAAAAACCGTTCAGATTCAGAAATCATTTAATTTTAATTAATATTTTTCAGTGTGTTTTTCTATGTAAACCCGATATTTTTAGAAGATGGGAATCAAAAATATAATTATTCACAAGTACAAATTATAAATAACATTACATGGCAGTACAAGTGAATATCTTTTTTCTCCCCCAACTTTATTTGATAGACTTTGATGAACTTTTTTGTTACACTGGTTTTACTAGAACAAGTATGAGAAGTTTGATTCGTGAACACGTGGGCTCGAGGCCCACGGTTCAGTTCGTCTGGTTCAGAAACTCTATGAAATTCGCCAATCTCCTTTGGGGCGTGGAGGTTAATGCTTTAGTCTATTTGTAATTAATGCCTATGGCTAAGACCCTCATAATATATGCAATAATATGCATATAATATGCTCATGGTATGCATATATTTGATCGTTATCTCATGCGAGTGAATTGCTGCTATCCGTGAATAGTTATGTCCTCTTTCTCCTATAATATTTATCAGATTTAAGTAAAAATTACAAAACATAGTAGCTTGATAGTGTACACTTTCAAATAATAAAAGAATTATTAAACTCAGTTCAAATTAGACGGAGTTATGAAATAAAACCGATAAAAATTTTCATCCCCTATCCGAGAAGAATCTTATTGTTTGTCAGGATAAAAACTATCTTAATATATATAAATTACGTGTCACGTTGTTCGTCCGCGATGGACTCCTAAACTACTTAACCGATTTTAATCAAATTTGCACACCGTGTGCGGTTTGATCCAACTTGAAAGATAAGATAGATTTTTTGGATTAGGATAGTTTATTTGTTTTTATTTATATAGATAGGTTGGCGGTACGAAGTTCGCCGAATAAGCTAGTCTATAATATATAAATATTTCTTGACCCGGTGTATCAGCTACCACTATACCAAATTTATATTCAAATCTAGAGATTCAAGATGCCTATATTCCCTCTTGATTTAAAGGTACCCAGGTTATAGTTGAAAATGTAAGCTGAAAGGGCATTCCTATAGGGCAGTGGTGCGTATTAGAACCAGGAGGCAAAGCGCTCCGTAGTTGAAAGTCTCAAATCGTGGAATGAGAGATCGTGGAATTTCAACCACGTAGCGGTGCAGATCCATGTTTTCTTCTTATTCTTCTTTATCAACCGATAGACGAATGCGAGAAGGTTGGATTTCAATTTTTCAAGGGTTTCGAAACCTAACGATAAAACCTATAAAAAAAAAGATAAATTTGCAATTGATTACTAGTTTTATGAGAAAAACCCGCCATTTTTATGAGTCCTTTCTATAAATTCTCCATTGGAAGAAAAGGAATGTGAGAAGATTGGATTTCAACAATATTAATTACTAGCTGATGCCCGCGACTTCGTCCACGTGGATTTAGTTTTTCAAATCCCTCGGGAACTCTTTGATTTTCCAGGAGAAAAAGTAGCCTATGTCACTCTCCAGGTCCTCAACTATACCCATGCAAAAATCACGTCGATCCTGTTGCGGCATGATTGAAGGACAAACCAACAAACAAACAAACACACTTTCGCATTTATAATATTAGTAAGGATAAAGCTTAATAATATTATCATCTAGTACTATTAATAAATCCGCAATTAATATTATAGCTTTGGCTTTGTGAGGAAAAAACCCCCATTTTTAGGAATTCTTCCAACACTCGAAAAGAACAGAAAAGAGACACTGTCTGTGAAAAATTAATGCATTTTTCCATACAATGCTGCCATCTGAAAAGATGAGAAACGCGGCCATTCCACTTCAAATGCAAGCGTGATTTACACTAATGTATAGGTTAATGGTACGGAACCCGCCTTTTATTTCATAAGGGGTGGATACTTTCCAGCAACTTGCGTTACAGGCATTGATACTAAGTGTCAAAGATATTTTACACAAAGAAAAAAAAACAAAATTCAGTAACTAGCTGATACCCGCGACTTCACCCCCGTGGATTTAGTTTTTAATATACCGTGGAAACTCCTTGATGTTCCAGAATAAAAAGTAGCTTATGTCACTCTCCAGGTGGTCAACTACACTCACGAACTGTTTGAACGAACACACTTTCGCATTTATGACAAACTAGCTGATGCCCGCGACTTCGTCTGCGTGAATTTAGTTTTTAAAATGCCTCGGGAACTCTTTGATTTTGCGGGATAAAAAGTAGCCTGTCACTCTCCAGGTCCTCAACTATAGGTACCCCTGCAAAAAATCACGTCGATCCGTAGCTCTGTTGGGGCGTGATTGAAGGACAAACCAACACACTTTCGCATTTATAATATTTCACATATAAAGTGCAAGTGCATATAGTCGACGTGGTTTTTTTACATCTGAGGTAAATTTGAGGACCTGGAAAATAACACCGGCTACTTTTGTCCCGGGAACATACATTTAAACGCCCGCGCCACTACAAAGTATATAATTTATAGTTGATTTTTTAAAAACCGCTCGACTGATTTCGATAAAATTTAAACGGTTTGTTACTAGCTTTTGGGTATAACGGTTACAATCAGCCCGCCGATTGTCTAAAAGTTGCCGATCAAAATTGTATTCATTTGATGGCATTAGCAACAAAGTAAAATAAACCATAACAGCATTGAATTAGATATCAATTTCGTGTATGCATTCTTATATGTTTAGGTATGTGTGATACGCTCCATAACGCTCCATGTTAAAATCGGTTGTACTGAATTTGTGACTTTAAATCAATACTGTCAAGGAATATTTTACTTTGACGCTAATGCCATGTAATGAATACGATTTTGATCGGCAATTTTTAGACAGTAATGTTAATGATAATTATAATAGCCGGAACCAAGCGACTGCTTAACGTGCTCCCCGCGTCAAGAAGGGAGCGGAAAAGTCAAATTTGGACAACTGTAGTGGTATTCTATAAAAATGATTGCATCATGCCACGACAGCAATGACCTCTAATTGGCTGTATTTATAGCGTTCTTGCTGCATCAATGTATTTTAACCAATAGCGGGAGAGCATCAGCCAATCAGAGGTCATTGTGATCGGTGCACTGATGCAATCATTTTTAGAGACGTAAGTACCACAGCATAATCGTTTTGCGCTGTCATAACTAGGCCACATGAACTTCAACGAGTCCCTACGACTATATCTAGGGTTTGGTAGTATATCGACGGCAGTACGTATAATGTTTGGAAATAATCATTTTCCCTGTATCGTTATTTTATTTGGTCCGTTGCCCTGATGAACGAAATGCTGTTTACTGTCGGCCTTAGTTACGGGGAGCGATCCCCGATGATAATTCCGTAAAAGCCTATTTATAGCGGAATATGTTTGATTGTAATGTGCCCAAATCTTAATATATATATAAATTACGTGTCACGTTGTTTGTCCGCGATGGACTCCTAAACTACTGAACCGATTTTTATCAAACTTCGTAACTATCTGTAATTTGGTCCAACTTATAAGATTGGATAGTTTTTTTGGATTGGGATAGTTTATTTGTTTTATTTATATAGATAAGTTGGCGGTACGAAGTTCGCTGGGTCAGCTAGTTGTATATTGCATTGTTTGTATTGTTGGCTGTTGGTTTGTACGTTGTTCCGGACTATGAGAGTGGTGGAATTGAGGGCGTATTTGTCGTTGCGCATACACTTGTGCACTATAATATCTCACGCGTAGATGGCTCAGCTATGTGGAGACTGACCGCCATGGCCGGGTTCGTTCGGGAGGACAAACTAAACTGGACCGCAAAGAAAAAGGGTCGGTTAGAAAATCTTCAAAATGAAAAACTACTTACGTTTCATTTATTTTAAATTTATCAATAATAAAAAGTTTGAATTCATGTTTTTTTTAAATTTTCATTTAAGCACATTAAAATATGCTTTAATTTAGTCTTTATTTCATTAAGCTAGGTTAGGTATTTTTAAAGATATTGAAGATTTTCTACGGCTTCTTTTTACCCTTTTTGCTCTTGCGGTCCAGTTTATTTTATTATAAACTAGCTGATGCCCGCGACTTCGTCCGCAAGGATTTAGTTTTTAAAAATCCCGCGGGAACTCTTTAATTATCCGAGATAAAAAGTAGCTCTTCCGGTCTGAGGAACCACTACTACATCCATTACTACCCATGCAAAAAATCGCATCAATCCGCTGTTCTGTTGCGACGTGATTGAAGGACAAACCAACAAACAAACACATTTTCGCATTTATAATATCAGTAATGCTTTATTATAACACTTTATATAATTGTCAAATTTTTTACCATACTTAACCAAAGACAAAATTACGTTTAGCTGTTTTGTTATTCCGCTGTCATTTGCGTTTTGTTATTCCATGTCAGTAGCGTTTTTGTTTTACCACGTTTTATAGTGACTTGGCGGAAACGCGGTCGAACGGGATAAAAAGTATCCTATGTCCATCTCCTGGTTCTAAGCTACCTCTCCACCAATTTTCAGCCAAATCGGTTCATCCGTTCTTGAGTTATAAATAGTGTAACTAACACCACTTACAATAGGTACCACAATAGGTACCTACTATGCTATGTATGCAGTGTTTCCACAGTGAGGGGAATTTCCAAAAATGCATACCTACTTACAATTCAATACATGTTAAGACGGGCAGATAGAAAGTAGCACCCGTTCACGAGCATGACGCATGACCCAGCCGTTGCTTCGTCAGTTCTTCGTCTGTCAATTCTGGCAATAATGCTTGATAGATCCGTAGATGTATCCGTCACTTACAACAGTGACTATCGGAATTCTAACGGAAATGGAACCCGGGATCTTTTAATACACAGCAAGCTTAGCCAAAAGGCTTAAGCCTCAATAGCCCAACGGTTAAAGGTGCGGACTGAAAACTGAAAGGTCGCAGGTTCGAATCCCACCCGTTGCACTATTGTCGTACGCACTCCTGGCACAAGCTTTCCGCTTAATTGGAGGGGAGAGGAGAATATTAGTCGAGTTCAACTTGGTTGATATTCTTTTTAAAACAAAAAAAAAGTGTTGTCTAAATTCAGATTCGACGAAATCGTTCCCAAATTCAGCGAACTAATTAAAAGATATCGACAAGTCTTTGCGATTGAATTTTCCAACATTTTCCAATTTCGTCTCGCTTCCATTTCATGTCTCGAACAGAGCTCAACTCTTGACTCCTTGATTTTCTCTCGGAAATCATAATTTTTGTGGCTTTTCAATATACTATATATTATTATATAGAAAACTTATGCGTTCGCTCTATATAAATTTTTCGTTCGTACATTATTCACCTTTATTGTAAAGGGAAGGCAATTTTTCTAACAGATATGTCTTCTTCTTCTTTATCAACCGATAGACGTCCACGGCTGGACGGTCTCTTGCATGGACTTCTACAGGCCTCAGTCTTGTGCCGCCTGAATCCAGCGGCTCCCTGCGACTCGTTTGATGTCGTCGGTCCATTTAGTGGGAGGTCTGCCAACAGTGCGCTTCCAGGTGCGGGGTCGCCACTCCAGCACCTCGGAACCCCGACGTCCATCAGCTCTTCGAACTATGTGTCCGCCCATTTCCACTTCAGTTTCGCGACTCGCTGAGCTATGTCGGTGACTTTGGTTCTCCTACGGATCTCCTCATTCCTGATTTGATCTCGCATCAGGGGATACTCCGAGCATAGTTCTCACCATTGCCCGCTGAGTGACCCTGAGCAAAAGCGAGTTTGTGTAAATAGAGTATAGGAGCAAGTGCTGTACCTATGGATGCTTGTACCTGTGGACACAATGGATTCCGTCGAAACTAGCAACTCTAAAATTCTAATTTGAACGCGAACTGTCAACCATAGAAAAAGCTTTGCGGTCGCGTTCAAATTAGAATTTTAGGGTCACTAGTTGCGACGGAATCGATTGTGTCCACAGGTACAAGCGTCCATAGGTATAGCACTTGCCCGCACCATGAACATACCTTTACCTATTCGTAACGTTCAAAGCCCAACGTACATTTAACATTACAGCGCAGTTTAAATAAATTAACTTGCGAATATATTATGTACAACGCTCGAGTCTCAAAGCAGGCTATCTAGCTCTCCAAGGGACTGTTATGTCTAAATTGCCAAAATTAAGCCGAATACACCTCCAGGGCGTGCGTAGCGTGAAATATGTGTAGACCTGGCAGTTATAGTTCACTTTATAGTCGTGTGGGGTGAACATTCGTAATAATCTGCGAGCTCACAGCCGTGCGTTTAGTCTGATCTTGAGAATAAAACGTCTTCTGGAAATCCTTACTAATATTATCATTAATGCGAAAGTGTGTTTGTTTGTTGGTTTGTCCTTCAATCACGCTGAAACAGAACTACCGGTCGACGTGCATGCATGGGTATAGTTGAGGACCTGGAGAGCGACATAGGTTACTTTTTATCTGGGAAAATCAGAGTTGCCGCGGGATTTTAAAAAACTAAATTCACGCGGATGAAGTTGCGGGTATCAGCTATTTAAATTTTGAAACAGCTATAGTAGGTAAGGATTTTTTTTTCTTTTCAAATTCTCTGTTTTAATGGCTATTTGTTTATAAAACTTTCTTCACTTTTATATGAAATTACTCGCTTTTTAAAATACCGCGGGAACCTTTTGCTATTTCGGCATATAAATAAAAATAAATAAAAAGATATCCTAACCATGCAAAAATCATAGCGATAGTTGTTAGATGGCTGCTTGATTGAAGGATTAAACAAGACACAGACACACCTTCGCATTTATAATATTAGTTATGATATTTTAGTTACCCAGAAGACTGACTGATAAGAAATTATATCAAGCCAGACGTCTAGACGTATCGAGTTTTAAATCAAAATAGTAGCGTATACAGCTCTATACAAATAACTCGTAAGTATATAGTCTTGATGACGCAGGATTGAAATTCAACCTGCTTTCACTTCCACTTAAGGATTAAAAAATAATCATAATAAAAGTTTTATAAGCCTTAAAGATACATAACGTAACAATTTTACCATCGCCGAGTTAAGTTTAACCGACGAATAATTTTGATGTTTCGGCAAATTATCAATAAAAAAGCAGCCAGACTCTCGGTTAAACGCTTGCTAAACGTTATCTTGCCATGGTAGGTTTTGGGATGATAGGATGGTTGGATGGTTGTACCAATAGGTACCATTTTAGCACATTTGAACTCTACAAAAACATATTGAAGAAAACATCGTCTACAGTGAAAACTTAAAACTATAAAACTGGAAAATACTGAGTGGCGGCTAGTCTAGCGGTAGGTATAATTTTTCTCATGCGTTATCTGTCAAATTAAAGATGCTAAACTCGGACGCTGTCTGCGAAAAACTGAACTCCAAGTTACGTTAGTTACTGTACAGGAAATTCGTTTCCCATTTTACTAAAGTCAGTTACACAGATGCGTTTTTATTTTATTTTACCAGTTAGGTACATTTGAAAGTGATTGTGGCATGTCTAAAGTTTTGTAATTCTATATATTTTGTACAAGGAGCAAAAGTAAAAGAACATCCATACTAATATAATTAAATATAAAAAATATAAAAATAAAAATTATTGTTGATATTTTAAAAACCGCTCGACCGATTTCAATAAAATTTCAATTTACCCTAACCTGGGAAGTATACCTTTTCAAACAAAAAATAGAATTTTACAATTCGGTTCAGGCGTCTTCGAGTAATCGGTGAATATACATTAAAAAAAAAAGATACCGACGAATTGAGTACCACCAAGTCGGTTAAAAATATAATTAGAAATCCAAAAATGTGTATTTCTGTATGTATGTCTTTGTCGCTGAACCAATGTTCACGAAGTTTGACACAGAAATAGCTTGAATCAAGGACAAAAGATACTTTTATCCCGGATTCAATCAACAGTTTTCTCGGGATCTACAAAACACGCGGGTGAAAACATGCATATTATTAAACAGTTAATTTTTATTTTTCAATTGTTTTTCCTTAATTAATTTTCTTTAAAACTAGTTCTTTAAAAATAGTTTCTTCATATTAATATAATATTATTCTTTTAATACAGTTGCTCAAAAAGTGGCGTATTGCAGGGACGTATAGCGTTCGGGATGTGGGCTATTACACACTCGTGCTTTTTTTTTACCTTTCCCGAACTCGTGCGTTCTCTTTCCCAACTGTCAAAATAATGTCTATTAAAAAGAAAAACCAACCATGAAGTTTTTACTAAAAAAATTCATAAAAGTTTTTATAATTCATGTATGTTCACATAATAATATATTCCTTTCTAAAAAGAACCTACTAATTTGTTTCAATATCAGATTTAATGATTTTATTGAATGAGTTTGGTTAGGTTTCATTTCATTTCATCTCATTAAATTTCATTTTCATTTCATATCAATAAAAAAATTATACTGAAGACTCGGCTGTATGGGCATAGTTCCCTTTGCCTACCAGAATGGGTGAAGAAAAAAAACTGCTTATATTCTACGGTTGGCGCCATTTTTCAGAAATTTTCTTTGCGAGTCTAGTTGTTTGTTGCACAAAATGAGTAATTTCGACCCTAGTTTTTTTGAATTAACACCACCGGAACTCAGTATAATTACACAAAATGCTTCGGAGAACATTTTACCGGAAAAGTCAAAAAGTCGCTACATATCTACATACGACGAATTTATTGCGTGGAGAGAAGAGAAAAAAGCAAATAGTTTTTCAGAAAATGTTATGTTGGCATACTTCTCCGAACTCGCAGCAAAATTAAAACCTTCTACGTTATGGTCGAGGTTTTCGATGATAAAAAGTATGCTCAAAATAAGGAACAACGTGGATATAAGTGAATACCCAAAATTAAATGCTTTCTTAAAACGACAATCAGACGGTTTTACAAGTAAAAAGTCGAAAATATTAACATCGAATGAAGTGGAAAGGTTTTTGAACGATGCTCCCGATGATCGTTATTTATATACTTAAGAAATATATGTTAAGTTAGTTGAGTTTATTGTGTTTTTATTATTTTATTAAATTGCTTCATTTTTTCGCAACTGTATTAAAAATAGTCGTTCAGTACACGTGCGAAACCGTCATTGCAACTTGTTCCGACTGTCAACCCTCGCCTTCGGCTGCGCCTCGGCTCGGGTAGACATTTGTCGGAACTCTTTGCAATGACAGCCTTTCCGCACTTGTAATGAAATATACTATTTTAATTTCGCCGTTTTATGTAGCTTCAGAATTAAGTTTTTACTGTGGCATTTATAGAAATAGGTAATTATAATTAAATCTGTTTTAACGTCTGTTTAATTATTTTTTCGTTTATTATACTACCGTGCTGTCTATAAAATGCTGCATGCTGCTCTATAATTTCCGTTTTTAATATCAGTACTAGGAAGTAGTTTTAACTTCCGCGTTTTATTACCTTAATTATCCCAGTCTTCTGCGTCCATTTTGATTTATGTCATGTCTATAAAAATTTTAACTCTAGCCAGTATTTAATGTTTCTATATTTTATTGTTTAATAAAGCATTATTAATAATAATTATTTAAACTAGTAATTTAAATAGCTGTCATTTTTTTTACATTAAATCGTGTCACGTCTTTAACATTCCTAACTCTATGGTCCCCAGTTTTTAATGTATCTGAATTAGGAGCTACAATAGTTTTAACCCCAAATATTTAATAGTTTTACCATGCAAATGTGGGCATATAATTTATAACTATGTAAAGCTGAAATTGTTAAATTGCGTAAATGTGCATATTTAATTTCGAGGGTCCCGTACAATTTGGTTTGATATATGCGAATGTATTCTGTAAGGATTTAAATTTTCCAAGTTTTTAAAATTTTGAAATAGTGTCTGGGGAAGAGTTAAATTATAAAAATAATGGTTTTAAAGGCCTTTAATTTTATTAAGTTACTCGCTTTTGCCTGTGTTTTCGTCCGCGTGTATTTAGTTAAGTTTTTAAAATCCCGCAGGAACCCTCTATTTTTCCGGGATAAAAGGTAGCCTATGCCATTATCCAAGTCCTTGACTAGGTATATCGTTGTAAACAACGTCGACCTCCCTGGCGCAGTGCTGAGCGCTGTGGTCTTATAACTGGGAGGTCTCAGGTTCGATTCCCGGCGGGGTCAGTTTGGGAATTTACACTTTCCGAATTTTCTCTGGTCTGGTGGGAGGCTATGGCCGTGGCTAGTTACCACCCTACCGTCAAAGACGTGCCGCCAAGCGATTTAGCGTTCCGGCACGATGGCGTGTAGAAACCGATTAAGGTTATGGGTTGAATGTTCACTGCCATACCCTTTACAAGTTAGCCCGCTATCATGTTGACTGCATCGTCACTTACCATCAGGTGAGATCGCAGGCAAGGACTATCTTGTCATCGAATAAAAAAAAATCTCGTCTATCCGTTGCTCCGTTGCTACGTGATTGAAGAACAAACCAACAAAGAAACACACTTTCGCATTTTTAATAGATATTATAAATTCTATTATTAGTAAGGACATTTTTTGTTAGCCAGGATACTGACCGATAAGCTGTATCAACTGCAAGCCTAACGTCTAGACGTATCGAGTTTTAATTCAAAATATCATACAATTCTGCACAAATTACTCGTCTGTAGCCTTGGTGACGTAGGTTTGAAATCCAACCTACTCGAACCAACGCTTCAATTCAACTCTTCTGAAACGAACCTAAGGTGTGGAACGCACATCCGACGTGTTTTTGCCACATATAGCTCGTGTAACCTCATCTTCTAGGCAAGCGCGCTCCAACCTGGACCTCATCAGTGCTTTTCATCAGTGACTAGCTGATGCCTGCGACTTCGTCCGCGTGGATTTAGTTTTAAAAATCCCGATTTTCCGGGATATAAAGTAGCATATGTCACTCTCCAGGTCCTCAACTATACCCATGCAAAAAATCATGTCGATCCGAAGCTCTCTTGCGGCGTAGGAATATGTCTTTTTTATGTTACGTTTCTTTTTTTTTCACCCTTTAAACCTTCCCTGGACTACGACAAACATTTCAAAACTAAAATCAGCTAAATCGGCCCAGCCATTTTCGAGTTTTAGCGAGACAAACGAACAGCAATTGATTTTTATAAATATAGATAGATTGTCGTGAAGCGTAAACCTATCTTCCGATTAAGAAAATTGAGTATGAGGGAAAAAATTTGGAACGAAGTTCCTTATCGGACGGTACGGACTTGGCGGCAGATGGGAGTTCGACGAAAAAAAATTGTAAGAATTTTCCGTCACGAACGAAACGTCCGCCCTTTCTATAGTGTAGATATGTGGCGAGAGATGGCGTTGATTCTGAAAGGTATTGTTTAACAATGATTTCAGCGTACTTACGTTGTATTTTCTTGTTTCAGTTTCAAGCGAAGAAATAAAAGAGGTGGAAGGTCCAACCGGAAACCCGAAGTCTACAAGATACACCACAATATCCAGGTAAATATATTTCTTAATAATTATTATTTAATTTTACTACGTTCGATCCAGTACGACGAGGAACGCTAAATCGCTTAGCGGCACATCAGTCCACATCTGACGCTAACTAGCCACGGCCAAAGCGTCGTCCCACCGGACCACAACAAAAAAAAATTGGCAGTCATAGGGACTGCTGATAGAAGTGAAAACTAGATGTGCTGAAACGGTGACGATTTCGCGAAATCAATGTTTTTTGCTCGCCCAAAAAAGTGCTCAACGTGCCTAAAGAAGTTTCACTTCAAAAATCAAAATTCATAAAATTCAGCCTGACTTTTTTTTTTATTGCTGTTAGACAGTTAAACTTCGAGCGCCGAAAGAATGCCGAAAGCTACTTTAGTCTTGTAAATAAATATTTTACGGAGCCATTGAAACGTAAACGTTTACAAACCCCGTAGCACCGTAGTTAACCACATAATAGTTTAATGACCAGCATACATTACATTACAAACTAAGTAAATAATAGATACGAAATGCTAAAATCATCATCATCAGCAACCCATCAACGGCTCACTACTGAGCGCAGGTCTCCTCTCAGAGAAGAGTTATAGGCCATAGTCCACCACGCTGGCCCAATACGAATTGGTGGACTTCACACATCTTCGAGAACATTATGAAGAACTCTCAGATGAGCAGGTTTCCTCACGATGTTTTCCTTCACCGTTGAAGCAAGTGATAGTTAATTGCTTAAACGCACTTGACTCCGAAAAGTCAGAGGTGCGTACCCGGGATCGAACCTGCGACCCCCCGAATAGGAGACCACAGTCCTAACCACTAGGCTATAACTGCTTCATATCCAATAAATATTATAAATTCCCATGTTGCCCCTTGACATGCCAATTTAAAAAAAAAACGGTTTTCTGTAAAGTTGGTTTACGGAAGATAGTTTTACGTGATAACGTCATAAAGATGACTGGCGGGCGGTGGCGGGCGCTCTCTAAGCCAACGCTTGGGCCGATCGTGCCTCTCTATCGCTTGTTCCGCGCTCTCGCTTGCACGATCAGGCTCAGGCGGAAAGTGACACTTTTTCGTGCGTGCAGCCGGTGTTCACCGATTTATAAGACGTTATCACGTCAAAAATCAGAAAGTTTACTCTGTCGGGAATCGATCGCGTGACCCTTTATATTATAACCAATGCGCTATCACTGCGTCAGGGTAGTCTAAAAATTCAACGTGACCTATTATTAGGTCATACTGAATGACCTAATATGTCAGCATTCAACACGTTGAATACTGTTGGACCAATAACCCCAAGCGCTCAAAGGGGCTTGAGTCTTCTAAATAAATATTTTACGTAGCCATTAAAACGTAAACGCTTACAAACTCTGTAGCAGTCCAACCAGTCCACATAAACCACATAATAATTTAAATACCAACATAAAAGGGACGCCAGTACATTACAAACTAAGTAAATACAGATACGGAATGATAAAATCAGGGTCCCATACGCTTTCGCAACTAATTCCGAGTCAGACAATCTGTGTCAAAGCATGATATGGGTCTTAGATTGGGGGGAGTAAAATATAGGCGATGTTTTATGTGCGGCTAATGTGTCGGTTAGATTGGCTACGCGTTTAGATTGTCCTTTCATAGGGAAATTGTTTTATTAAGATTTATAAGCTGGTGAAGATTTCTTTGGGGCTTAATTAATTTATGAGCTGCTTCAAGATAAGAGGGATTTCAAGCCTTTTTTACCCGACTATTTCGAAGCCAAGAGGAGGGGTTGTGATTTTAGCAGTATATGTATCATTAGCAACCCATCAACGGCTCACTACAGCTGAGCACAGGTCTCCTTTCAGAGAAGGTTTAGAATGGAATATAATTGAACAGAATAGAAATATTTTTATTCAAATAAACTTTTTAGAACTGCTTTTGAATCGTCTGCGGTAGTACCAGTAGTCTACCACTGGTTCGGAATGCCCTTCCTGCCGAAAAGAACCAGTAAGAAACTCGGCGGTTGCTCTTTTCAAAACAAGTTTACAAAACAATAAATACTCTGCAGTGTTTCCACAGTAAGGGAAGTTTCAAAAATGCATATCTACTAACAATGCAATATATCTTCAAATGGGCCTTAAAGAGATAAAGTAGCCCCGTTCTCGCCAGTGGCACCCGTTCACGAGCATGACGCATGACCAAGCCGTTGCTTCGCTCAGCCATATTTGAGGGAACTTAACAATCCGCATCACACGACACCACCACAGAAATGTTTAAAGAGTGCGTGACATACTTATGCTACCCATGTTAAGGCATCGAATTGAATACTAATATTTAAATAAGTACTCATTTTAAGACATCACTTAGAAATCACTTAGGCCATATCCAGAACCTGGAGGGTGACATAGGCATCCTGAAAAATCAAAGTGTTTGCGGACGAAGTCACGGGTATCAGCTAGTTAAGATTAAATATATATCCGTGATATAATTTAGATAAGAACTTGCTGTGTAAAATAAGTTACTTAACATTTCTATTGTATTACAATACTTACTCGTATAAAACAATAATGGCAGCAATTTGAGAAAATTATATACGAAAACGTCTTGTTGAGCCATCAGCGGAGAGAATGAATGTCGAAGTTTTAATTCAAATGTACGGAGTTTGTGCCACTCCGTCACATAATCACCTAAACGCCGGGTGCGGACTGCGGGGAACATACTGACAAACACAACATAAATTACTTTTTGCAAAACGTTGTGGATTCAACCGCTTTGCATGCATATAGAACTGTCTAGACGTGACAAGTTTTATCTATCTACCTATTTTTTTAAGCATAGCTGCATAGCTTTTATCGCGGGCTTTGAACTAGGACAAACAGTTTGAGTGCGGCGACCGAATCAAGAAATTCCGTAACGAAAAAAAACCGTCGTTCAGTAAGCGTTCAACATTTTAGAGGTTCACATTTAGCTCTGTTTGGCGCAGTGGGCGAGCGGCCGCAATGGCAATTTCGTATAGGAAACATCAATTCGGATTACTTTTAATGAACGGGTGCCGCCGGCGGGAATGGGGCTACTTTCTGTCTGCCCGTCTTTGACATGAATTGAATTGTAGTACGTTTTGTGGAAATGTCATATTCTATTCTAACAAAGATGCACGGGTTAAATCAGCTTGCCATCCAGCTGCCCACAAGATAGTATAAAAACTTATTACAATGTAATAGCTACTTATTAATTCTATTGTAAAATGATTATTTTGAAAAGAGCAACTGCTGAGTTTCTTGCCGGCTCTTCTCAGCAGAATCCGCTTTCCGAACCGGTGGTAGAATCTTGACGTGTCATAAGAGCCACAGGTTGGCCTACATGAAATAAATAATTTTGAATTTGAATTTGAATTTGAATAGATGTCGGAAGCAAGCCGCGGGTAGAAGCTAGTTTATATTAATCTTTAAAGCAGTGTTAGTTTGAAACTACGATCGCGAAGGTCGCCACTCGTTCACCTTGGGACCTCAAGTACCATTAGTTCGTCTCCCTATGTGCTCCGCCCATTTCCACTTCAGTTTCGCGACTCGCTGAGCTATGTCGGTGACTTTGGTTATCCTACGGATCTCCTCATTCCTGTTTTGATCTCGCATCAGGGGATACTCCGAGCATAGCTCCCTCCATCACCCGCTGAGCGACCCTGAACCTTCTTATGAGGTCCATATCAGGCCTTATGAGGCGCGCTTGCGTAGAAGACGCCTATTCCCTCTTCCCTTGAAGGTACTCAAGCAAACAACACGTGGCACGAGAAGGAAATATTATAATCAATTCAAATAAATATTCAATCTAAGGTCCTCGGGAAATATATTACGGGATATTTGAAACCAATTCTTTGAGCGACAAATATTAAATTCCTTTTAGGGCATTGGAATGATTTAATAAACCCAAAATATTTATCATAATAATGTATAACTTTTGCCTGTGATTCCCCCCCATTCTAATCAAAATTCCTTACCTCCGAATTTCAAAGTTATGATTGAGAAAATTATTTGTAGGTAGTTGTACTCTGTGTTATGTAGCCTTGTTTTATTATTTTATTATTAATAGGAATTGGGTAAATAAAAGACTTGTGTTCACGTTGAAGTCAGAGACAAGAAGACTTCTACAATTTTATTTTTTCTAAATTATTATTAAGTGAACCATAGACAATAATGTAACTTATACACTTCCTAACACCTCCCTTACAAAAGTTTAAAGCAGAATCACAATAGTGGACAAAAGTTGACAATATTATTTTGTGCATATATTGGATACACATTGTTAGATATTACTTTTTAATATATTTATACAATGCTTGTATAGCTAGCTATATCTATTACATTTTCCTTCGAACAAACAAAAAAATACATATATTAGACATTTTTAATATTAGGTATGTAGGTATACATTATGCTTGCAACACTATGAATAAATGACATCTCTATTTGAAGTTGACACAATGACAAGTGACGTTTAATTTTGACTTTGACAGTTTGTTTATGACCTGGTTAGGCTGGACCGATTTTTGTGATCTTTTCTTTGTAGGATTAGTCTCCGCCATGAATAGCAAAGTACAGTTAGTATCAAAACAACGGAAAGTCACGAAAATGAAATTTATAAAGAAAATCCGTTTTCTCATACATATTGTATGGAAAGCCTTTTTTCAGGATATCTTGAGAACGGATTGACTGATTTCGATGCATTTTTAACCGACTTCAAAAAAGGAGGAGGTTATCCATTCGTCGGAATCATTTTTTTATGTATGTCCACCGATTACTCGAAGACGCCTGAACCGATTTGGAAAATTCTTTTTTCGTTTGAAAGGGTATTCTCCCGAGGTAGTCCCATATAAATTTTATCGAAATTGGTGGAGCGGTTTTTAAAATATCAACAATAAATTAAATACTTTGTATAGTGTGTGTGTAATGTAGTAAAGCGGGAGTTTGGAGTCGGTTTTTTAAAAATATTTTTTATATTACATTATTATAATAGTTGATGGCAAATAAAGTGACCTTTACTCCGGAAAAACAGTAAGCTAACCCACGCGGACCAAGTCGCGGGCAAAAGCTAGTATTTATATGAAAGAGTGGCAAAAATGTCTCTTCCATCAAAAATACATCTTGTTTGGTCATGGCATAGGGCGAAAGTTCATCGAAACTTTCGAATTGCTGTTCTGAACAAAATAATGTACGCGGAATGAGATTTACTTTGTTGTTGGACATTTTCATCGTTCTGTCTGTTGGACATAATATCCGACTGATTTTGATGAAACAATAAAGTTAGAGACTGACAAAATGTACTATCGTATTCGGGGTCTATGGAAAATTGGACGTAACTTCTGGCATATTGAGTTTGTTCGTATAAAATCTAGACTATGATGTCACTCGGACCACTCTCAACGAATTTATGGATGACGGTCTGTTTTATCAAAATCGGCTCAATAGTATAGACGCTACGATGGAACATACGCAAATAGACACATAGATACATAGGAACATAGACTGCTTGTGGTGTGGGTTGTTACGTTCCCTCAAATATGGTTGAGCGAAGCAACGGCTGGATCATGCGTCATGCTCGTGAACGGGTGCCAGCGGCGGGAATGAGGCGCATTTTTGGAACTTCCCCTCATTGTGGAAATATTCTATTCTATTCATGGTTTACCACGCTAGCCCGGTGAGAATTGGGTATTCGACTGATATTTTTTATTTATTTAAAGTAACGTTTTTAAATATTGTAACACATTGCAGTTTTTCCCTTGTTAAATATCTTAGCTAGTCTGTGAAAAATAGAGCTTTAAAGTTTCCTCTTAGACAGAGAGAGCCCTACTGAATTGTGATGTCACAAGTCAGCAGCTCCATACACGCTCCATAGAAAGTTCGTTTTAGAAAGAGACAGATACAGTCACAGTAAAACAGATTATAACTTTTTGAAGTAAAACTTCTTTACGCACGCTTGACTTGGGGAGTAAGCTGGTGAATGCGTTACGAAAAGTGTGATCGGGCGAGGCGAACGGAAGTTGAGAGGGGGATAAAAGTTAGTGAAGATAGAAAGAGAGAGTTACGTTTCGTATATTACTGTAGGGGCAAGAGAGAGAGAGGTGCGAGCACACATTTTCTTTCCCTCTTTCTCTCATAGCCAGTTGCGTTTCGTAAGTTATACTTCAGTCGTGTGGTCTAAAGCTAACTCGTTTTTTTTTGTTTTTTGATTGATTAATTTTCTGTTTACACAAATTATATTCATAGTTATATATTTTCGATTAAAATGACTGAATATCAAAATTTTGACAACAGTCAAAAAACCAATTGGCTGACTTCAAACGCCTTTGAGAACAGAACACATCCAGATAATTGTGGAGAACACTCAAGCATATTAAATTCTAGTCTATTATTGTCTACACTATTTTAAATCCATTCCAAAAATGCAGTCAGTAATTTCGGCTGAATTTCTACTCCCAACTGAACAAGATAAGCCATTCTTATTTAATTCCAAAAGTCGAGTCAACAAAATGCAGCGCAACTATTGTAGTGAACTTTCGTGCATTTCAACCATTATAATTAATTCCCCACGAACGCCCACGTCACACTTTAATCTCGACGTAATGTTGGATTTATTTCGTTACTTGGCCAGACAAACTGTCAGAGATTTAAATTATAGCTTCATTTGGGCTCTTATTTCACTAGATGATGCCCGCGACTTCGATCGAGTGGATTATTAAGGTTTTTAATACCTGCGGGAAGTCTTCAATGTTCAGGTTTAAAATGTATAATCATGGATCTGAGCTATCGCCATTCCAAATTTCAGGCAAATCGTTTCATTTGCTATGGCATTACAAAGAGTAACAAACATCCATCCATCCTCACAAACTTTCGCATTTATAATATTAGTCTACACCTGCCCCGGCTTCGCATGGGTTTCGAACACTTACCATGTTCAACTGAGTTGTACTGATTGCCGAGCACTAGTTGTTAGTATGGCATGGCATTCGCGACGTACGGACATGTGCACTATTTCTGCGATAAAACTTTCTAGGTACCTAATTGTGAATTGAAAAGCCAACAGTGAGCAGAATACAACAAAAGTAGTAAAATATAGGCCAGTTACCACAAAAAAAGTAAGGCAATTTAAACAAAATATCGCAGCTGCATTGCCGACGCTTGATATTGCACAGGGTGGTCCGGATGAAATTTATAGTGAGTTTTTTGATCTTTTAAACTCTCAATTTAACTCTATCTTTAAGGTAATAGACAAAAGATTATTTAAAAATTTAAAATTTAGTGATTGGGCAACTGTTGGCATCTATAAAAGTAGAAATAAGCTGTTTGACTTGTATGCAGAAAAACGATATAATTATACCCCCGCGTTTATAGAATATGTAAGAAATTACTCCAAATTGTTTAGAAACGTGTGCATACAAGCAAAGTCACTTCACATAAAACAAAAATTGTCAATTCAGATAATAAAATAAAAGCAGTATGGGACATTATTGGTGATGAAATGGGTAAGAACAAGATGCATTATAATAAACTGGAGCTTAAACTTAATAACCTTGTAATTGACTCCGATATAGAAATTGCAAATACATTTGAGAACTTTTTCAAAAATATACCAGTAACCACGACCAGTTCTCTAAATTCCTCGCCAACAGAAGCCTGTAATCTTCTAAGAAGCAATGTCTCTGAGTGCAATAAACTATTTAGGTTTGAACACGTTACCCCATATGATATTATCAAAACATTTAAATCATTGCAAAATAAAAAAACAGGAGATCTATGGGGAATATCAGTTAAATTAATTCACAATATCATTGATATTATTGCGCCTTATCTTGCTTTAATTTTTAATAAATCTGTAGATACTGGATCTTTTCCAGACCTAATGAAATGTAGCAAATTAATACCTCTTTATAAATCGGGAAGCAAATTTGACCCGAATAACTACAGACCAATTTCAATTTTGCCAACTCTCAGCAAGATTTTCGAAAAAATAATGTTCAACCAACTGCTTCTACACTTTAACTTAAATAAACTTCTTCACCCTGAGCAGTACGGTTTTACTAAGGGTCGATCAACAACCGATGCAGCCGCAACGCTGTTACAACACATTTTCGATGCATGGAATAACTCACAGAATGCCATTGGTATTTTTTGTGATTTATCAAAAGCCTTCGACTGCGTTGATCACAAGACCCTCTTACTTAAACTGAGCCACTATGGTATTAAAGATATTGCACTTAGCCACATTGCGTCTTATCTAAGGGATCGTGTTCAAAGAGTGTGTGTCAATGATGTAAAATCATCCGGATCAGCCTCAGTAATGGGTGTACCCCAGGGTTCTATTCTAGGTCCATTCATGTTTTTGATTTACATAAACGATTTACCATATTTTGTCCAAAATACTTGCGATATTGTACTATTTGCTGATGATACGTCTTTGATTTTCAAAGTCGATAGGAAAAAAGACAATTTTGACGATGTAAATAATGCATTATCTCAAGTTTCTGAATGGTTTACGGCAAATAATCTACTTTTAAATGCTAAAAAAAACAAAGTGTGTTGAGTTTTTATTGCCTAACACCAGAACTGTCAGTAAAAATTTAAAGATAAGTAATGAATCCTTGAAAACAGAGGACTCCACAGTGTTCTTGGGATTAACCCTGGACTCAAAGCTGCAATGGGGCACCCATATAGCAGTACTTGCTGGCAAGCTCAGCTCTGCTGCTTACGCTGTTAGGAAGATTCGACAGATAACTGACATAGAAACTGCAAAAATTGTTTATTTTGCATATTTCCATAGTATTATGTCATACGGAATCTTAGTATGGGGTAAAGCGGCCGGTATTGGAAAAATTTTTGTATTGCAGAAGAGGGCGATTCGCGCAATCTATAATTTAAAGCCGCGGGATTCGCTTCGAGAAAAATTTAAAGAAATAGGCATTCTTACAGTAGCTTCACAATATATTTATAACAATATAATATTTGTCAGACAAAACATTGTGAATTACAAAAAAAAGGGTGAATTACGAGATAGGCAGGTTAGAGATCCAAATAGGCTCGTGATTCCTCGACTGCGCCTCAAGAGGGTCCGAAAGACATTTGTGGGAATGGGCGTGACGTTCTATAATAAAATTCCACAGTCGATCTTGGACTTGCCTTTACACAAGTTTAAGAAATCGATTAAAACTACGCTCATGAAAAAAGCATATTATACGATTGAAGACTATATAAATGACAAAAAAGCGTGGATGTAGTTCGTTCCAGCGATTCATGAGACAGTAGGTAATGATTAACCTGTATAATTGTATATCAAAATAATTCTATTCTATTCAGAGTTTCCACTTTATTTGTGTACAAGTCATATTTTAAAATGAGTATTTGATTTGAATATACGTTTCAATTCGATGCCTTAAGATGGGTAGCCTAAGTATGTCACACTCTCTTTAACATTTCTGCGGTGGTGTCGTGTGATGCGGGTTGTTGCGTTCCCTAAAATATGGTTGAGCGAAGCAATGGCTGGGTCATGCGTCATGCTCGTGAACGGGTGCCACCAGCGGCAATGGGGCTACTTTCTGTCTGCCCGTCTTGACATGTGTTGAATTATAATTAGAAATAATTACGTATGCTTTTGTGGACCTTTCCCTCATTGTGGAAACTCTGCATACATAGAATATCTGTGAAGTATATTGTAAAAGTATTTTGAAAAGAGCAACTGCCGAGTTTCTTGCTGGTTCTTCTCGGCAGGAACGGCATTCCGAACCAGTGGTAGACTCATTGACGATTCAAAAGTACTTGTAAAAGTTTATTTGAATAAAAAACATTTCTATTCTATTCTATTCTATAACAATGCCTTTATTCAAATAAGTAACAAAAAAGTATAGTTGTAATAACTATACTTTTGAAAATTAGATAACAACATCGTAATTCGTAACACTAGATACGAAATAAAAAAATTTGTGTGTGTCAGCACGACGCACAACTGGAGTTTACTTCATACTCAACGTTGAAATTTCTACCCTAACGTTGAGTAAATAAGGTTGGTCTTCGCTTGAGTTGTCGAATGGCCGCGCTACGCCTTTCACAACGATGCAAATCTCCACCCCTAACGTTGAGTAAACAAGGTTGGTACAACACCGTGGCTATTTAAATAGTTTACACATAAGCCGAAAGATGGCGCTGATATACATGTGAACGAAAACCAACCTTATTTACTCAACGTTAGGGTCGAAATTTGCATCGTTGTGAAAAACGTGACACGGGCATTCGACAACTCAAGCGAAAACCAACCTTATTTACTCAACGTTAGGGTAGAAACTTAAACGTTGTGAAAAACGTAACAAGGTCATTGATAAATTGATTTTACTGTCCGGATTTTTCTCATACCGGGCTGCTAAAATCGATTCTTAAGGAGTAAACTCCAAAAATTTTTTATTTATTTATTCAAATACTAGCTGATGCTCGCGACTTCGTCCACGTGGATTTCGAAAAAGTTCCCGAGGGAACTCTGATTTTACGCGATAAAAAGTAGCCTATGTCACTCTCCAGGTGGTCAATGATACCCATGCAAAAAATCACGTCGATCCGTAGCTCTGTTGCAGCGTGATTGAAGGACAAACTAACAAACACACTTTCGCATTTATAATATTAGTATGAAGTATGATACTTTACTTTTCTAATACGAACGACCGAGTGATATTTTCAAGGATACAATATGCCTCCGCACCCCGCACCTCGCACACCGTTGTGTGCGGGGTGCGGGGTGCGGCACGCCTCTGCGACCGCGGCCGCATACGATTTACAACCTTTCATTCATTAGTTCACTGCCGATTTCGGCAACAGCGACTGGATCTCTGTTAACTTTGAAAGTTCAATAAGGGCTTCGCTCGTGTGCCCTGATGTGGCTGATGTACCCTATTTTTGCACGAAATAGCCGCGCGCAGTGAGGACATGATAGGGCACCATCGACGTAATTATAGGTTATATTGGAGGGTGGTCTACTTTTCAGTTGATCTCGGTAAACATCCACCCTCCTTTTTTCTTCAAAATCCGTGACAGCCTGCTGAACCAAGTGCCTCCACTCCCCTCGGTTTTCAGCGAGACTTTCCCAACGAAAGGAGTCGATGTTACAATTGGTCATATGCCTCTTTAGCACATCTTTATACCTAAGGAACTGACCGCCTTGTTTCCGCTTTCCGTCCTTAAACTCAGAATAAAAGATGCGCTTGGCTATCCTTTCGTTGGGCATTCTAGCAATATGTCCGCACCAACGCAATTGCCGCCGCATAAGATATGCCTCAATGCCACTGACTTTTGCCCGCCGCAACACGTCTGTGTTTCTAATGCGGTCTACAACCTTTATTCACCATGCCGGCTCCCCTCTCTACCTCAGCCCGCGCAATTCACAACTATGACACATATATTCCGATTTTCCTCCTAAATCCTATTTAAGCCAAAAGTCGATTCACAAAATTAAACTCAACTACTGTGGTGAACTTCTCGTGCATTTTGAACCATAATTAATTCCCCGCGTAACGCCGCGTCACACTTTAATCTCGACGTAATGTTGGATTTATTTCGTTACTTGGCCAGACATACTGTCACTAGGTTTAAAGCTGCATTTGGAGTATTATTTTAAATGAGGTTGGAACTTATTTATTTCGTTGAAAATATATTAATTTGCAACTTTTTAAGCTATTGCATAGCTTTTATCGCGGGCTTTGAACTAGGAAAAACAGTTTGAGCGCGGCGACCGAATCAAGAAATTCCGTAACGACAAAAACCTAACACCGTCGTTCAGTAAGCGTTCAACATTCTAGAGGTTCTCAAGTAGCTCTATTTGGCGCAGTGGGCGAGCGACCGCTTTCTTTGATGATGTCGCAGGTTCGAATCTCACTCGCGAAGTAGTGACAGTTCGCTTTTCTTGTTTGTTTGTTTTTTAATTTTTTTGCATAATTTTTATTATGCAAAAAAAATATTGCATAAATATTATAATTGCATAAGTTGATAAAAAATGCTATGCAATAGCTTTACCGCGGCAGTCCCCGAGTGCCACTTAATTTTTTTATATATAAGCAGTGTTAGCTAGTCTTAACCACTAAGACTGTGGTCCCCTATTCGGGGGGTCGCAGGTTCGATCCCGGGCGCACATCTGACTTTTCGAAGCTATGTGCGTTTAAGCAATTAAGGTGCGCTTGCAGAAACGTCGAGTTATCCTTTTAACCCAGAGTGAGCAGCTAAATCTGGGTTAAAAAGTCAGATTTGACAGATTTCGTATACAGTTTCTGTCAAAATTACTTTATTCCTGGGTTAACTAACCCGGCGTCTCTGCAAGCGGGCCTTAACTATCACATGATTCAATGGTGAAACTTGCACACCTGAGAGTTCCGCATAATGTTCTCGAAGGTGTGTGAAGTCCGCCAATTCGCATTGGGCCAGCGTGGTGGACTATGGCCTATAATAACCCTGCTAGCATAGCATAAGTATGTCACGCACTCTTTACATTTCTGTGGTGGTGTCGTGTGATGCGGGTTGCTACGTTCCCTCAAATATGGTTGAGCGAAGCAATGGCTGGGGTCATGCGTCATGCTCGTGAACGGGTGCCACCGGCGAGAATGGGGCTACTTTATGTGTGCCCATCTTGGGGTATATTGCATTGTTAGTAGGTATGTTTTTTTGGAACTTCCCTCATTGTAGAAACACTGCATACATAGCATAGGTAGTATTTATTGTATTGTAAACTTGTTTTGAAAAGAGCAACCGCCGAGTTTCTTGCTGGTTCTTCTTGGCAGGAAGGGCATTCCGAACCAGTGGTAGATTCATCGACGATTCAAAAGCACTTGTAAAAAGTTCATTTGAATAGAAAATATTTCTATTCTATTCTTCTCTGAGAGGAGACCTGCGCTTAGTAGTGCGTTGATGGGTTGCTAATGATGATGATGATATTTATTTACGTAAAGGCAATCCTTTTTAGTGACGATAAAAATAACTGACATTTTAACTGTATGCTTTTAATTTGAAAACCCGTTTTGTAGAGAATACTGCAAAACATAAAACTTACTTCTTTATAATAATATAATATGTAGTTTAATTATTGAAACATTGTTTGCAAAAGGTGAGTACCATCCAAAGGTACCATCAAGTCATAACGAGACTCGAGCCTATAATTTTGAAGGTCGATGTTTCAACCGTGATTGTTAAATGCTTAAATGCCACTTAAGTTTTTTTATATATTATGACTGTTATATATCATAACACAATGTCATTTTTCCTTTTTCAATATCTTAACTATTTTCGGAAATATAGAGCTTTAAAGTTTCCTATTAGACAAAGAGAGCGCTACTAAACTGTGATGTCACAAGACAGTAGGTCCACACACTTCATAGAAAATTTCGTTTAGAAAGAGACAGATACAGTCGCAGTAAAACAGCTTATAACTTATTTGTTTTTTGACCGATTTATTTCCGTCTTTATAAATGATATTCTTACATGTTACATTTTCGATTATAATTAATGAATATCAACATTTTGACTACAGTCAAATATCCAAATCTGTCAGAAAAACGGGTCTCATTATCAACCTTTAGATGTCCACTGCTAGACATAGGTCTCCTGCATGGACCTCCACAGGCTTCGGTCTTGCGCCGCTTGAATCCAGCGGCTCCCTGCGACTCGTTTGATGTCGTCGGTCCACCTAGTGGGGGGTCTGCCAACACTGCGCTTACAGGTGCGGGGTTCCACTTCACACACCATTTCCAATTCAGTTTCGCGACACGCTGAGCTATGTCGGTGACTTTGGTTCTCCTACGGATCTCTTCATTTCTGATTTGATCTCGCAGGGATACCCCAAGCATAGCTCAATATCTATATATATAAAAGAAAGTGGTGTTAGTTACACTATTTATAACTCAAGAACGGATGAACCGATTTGTCTGAAAATTGATCTAGAGGTAGCTTAGAACCAGGAGACGGACATAGGATACTTTTTATCCCGTTCGACCGCGTTTCCGTCAAGTCAATATAAAACGTGGTATAACAAAAACGCGTCTGACATGGAATAACAAAACGCAAATGACAGTGGAATAACAAAACGTAAATGACAGCTAAACCACAGAGTAGGTATATGCTAAACGTAATTTTGTCTTTGGTTAAGTATGGTAAAAAATTTGAGAATTATAAAAACTGTTATAATAAAGCATTACTGATATTATAAATGCGAAAGTGTGTTTGTTTGTTGGTTTGTCCTTCAATCACTTCGCAACAGAACAGCGGATTGATGATTTTTTGCATGGGTATAGTAATGGATGTAGTAGTGGTTCCTCAGACCGGGAGAGCTACTTTTTATCTCGGAATGAAAGTTCCCGCGGGATTTTTAAAAACTAAATCCATGCGGACGAAGTCGCGGGCATCAGCTAGTTTAATATATATATCAATATTTTGACTACAGTCAAATATCCAAATCTGTCAGAAAAACGGGTCTACTGTTGCATAAAGATTAAGTTTGGTTGAGTCCAAATTCGACTCATTAAATACATAATTATCAACTACTGTGGTGAACTTTTCGAGCACTCTGAACCATAATTAATTCCCCGCGTAATGCCACGTCACACTTATCTCGACGTAATATGGGATTTATTTCGTTACTTGGCTCAGACATACTGTCACTAGGTTTAAAGTTGCATTCTGAATGTTATTTTATACGAGCTTAAAGCCTGCGGCCTCGCTCACGTTAAGTTTTGTTTTTCGAACCCCTAGTTTACCTCTTTAGGGGTAGAATTTTCAGAAATGCTTCTTTAGCGGATGCCTCCGTCATACTATAGCTACATATCTGTAATCCAAACAGCGCTATCCGTCTTGCAGTGGTTTTAGCTGTGCGTTGACAGTAGATCGGTCAGTCACTTTCAATATTGTTTTTTTTATAGAACTCATTTTTTTGTATTACTAACAATAAACTAAAATTAATTTTTACCTCCGTCTTCGTCCACGTTGAATTATTAGTTTTAAAAATCACGCGGAACATTATTTTTATCCTGTCACTATCCAAGTCCTCGACAATACCAAATTTTGTAGAAATCTGTGCGGTAGTTTTTACGTGAAAGAAGGACAAACAAACAGACAAACAGACAAAAATTAAATAAAAATCTGTTTTGGGCTCAGTATCGATAGTAAAGCATCCCCCAATTAAAATTTTCAAAATATATTAAATGTACAGAAATCTTCCAGTTACAGTTTTATTATATGTATATAGATAATTAATTAGCCTCACACGCACACATTATCCAGTTGATACCTGTGAATTCGTTAATTAAATCATACGAGATTTGCTTAGTTTTGGCTCGCTGTAGTACAAACTGATTTAAAACGCTTGTTTAGAATAATAATGACCTCCAAGAGCGTCGCCAGCCGATGGCCAAGGGGGGGGGGCAATTTGATATTATTGATTGAAGATTTGGCAGCGGTATCTGGATTTCAATGATGCAGTATCTACTTCACGGTTCTTCACGGTAGGTCACGGCGACCAACGGTGGTCCGACGGTCCTCAGAGATTAGCTATCTGTGGAGATAGTATAGTGCATAGGGCTTTCGAATACCGGATTTTTTCAATACCGGTATTAATACCGGAAATATTTTTTCCGGGATCCCGGTATTGAAATCGGATTTAATTGGGGTTATATGGAAGTCGTATCTTTTGAAGTAAGAGACATGAAAAATCGGCATTTCAGTTATTAATTTGAGGTATTAAAAACCTGTATAAGCTATTTCAGAAAATCACCCTTTCAGAGTAGTACAATAGGGGGTGAAAATTTGTATGGGAATATTTTGATTTTATAGATATTATTTACTTGTTTGGGCGGTAGGTTATTTCTAGGGATCAGCTCAGAAAAGATTTATGAAAAACCCCCTCAAAAGGGGTAAACTGAGGGTTGGAATCTTGGATGAAAGTCTTATGAATACTAAACATCTGATAGTTGAGGACCTGAACAGTTATATTGGCTACTTTATTCCGAAAAAAATGGGTGCCGCAGGATTTTTAGAAAACTTACTAGACGCGGACGAAGTCGTTAGTTTCTTAATAAAACAAATAAACGATAGGAATTTTTTTTTATTCTTAAATTACTTATTGATACCTACTGCTGCTTCAGGGCTCTTTCTTCCTAAAGTTACGATTTTTCCGAGAGTGATTTTATTAACACACAGTGTCTGTAATAGAATTAATAGATTTGTCTTTATTCTGCGCAGACTTACAAGAACAATAAGTATTCGCACGGCTCTTACGGCGTACCATGATTATGTCTCTGCAGTACTCCGTTATGGCCTTGTAATTTGGTTCAAAAAATGCCTTAGAGCTATCCTTCGCATGGCACCTTGCCACTTCCATCCATGTACATTTTGGAAATATCGAAATTTGTGAAAATGAATATGCATAACTTAACGGCCAAGCGTGACACAAATTTAAATACCCGATCTCTGAGAGATCCCGATAAAATTATTTTTACCATAGCCCCACAAACATCACATTTTAATGAAAATTGTTATGCTATGGCAATTAAAATATTCAATAAATTGCCAACCAATATCAAAACTCTACCAAAACAATAGTTTGCACATAAATTATAGAGATGGTTGCAAGGGAAAAATTTTTACTCCTTAGAATTCTTTCAATACGACAAAAAAAGATTTTGACATTTTAATTGCCGTATCAATCTATTAACTTTTGACATGATTTTGGAAATTTACTCTACGCCTTAAAACGCTTATAATTAATTCCCTTTTCAACTCTCATAATAGATTCATTATCAATGCTAGAGGAAGCTTGGGATTTAGATACTTTTTTTTAGTTTTAGCCTCCATTTCTGCTTCCAGTTGTTTTTTTCTGTTCAGATCAACTCAATATTGGGCTGCAGGCAAGTCTGTAGATGTTGATAAAAATGTGAAAAAGGCCTAGGATCCTGGTATTAGCCAATACCGGTATCCCGGTATTGGAAGCTCTCAATACCGGTATTGAAAAAGTCCGGGATTCCGGTATTAGCCAATACCGAGATCCCGGTATTGGAAGCCCTAATAGTGCACTAGTGTGTGCGCAAACACAAGTGCACTGTATTCCCTCACTCTCACGGTCCGATGGGATGGGAATCCGATACGACCGACGGCTTTACGTGCTCTCCGAGGCACGGGGATGGAACACCATCAACTTTCTACCTCGGGGTTTCTGCCTAGTACTGAGAATTTCTTGACAGAAAAACCTAATACACTTTATCGGCCCCACCCGGGAATTGAATCCGGGACCTTGTCATCCGCAGTCGACCACGTTAACCACTGCACCGACGAGGCAGTTATGTTAATAAATAAGCAGGGTTAATAGTACCTTCTTGCATATTTAGGTTTCTTAACTATTTACGCGTAAACCGCTGAACCGATTTTAACAAAATTTAGCTAGAGAGAGATGACTTGGATTTTGGAGCCGAATATACCTATCAATTAGGTTTTTTTTCACCGAAACAACGAGTAGTTTCTTTGGTTTGTTTATTTTGAAGAAAACCGCAGTACTAACGCAAAATACCTACCTACCTACTTAAAATCAGACAGAAAAATAAACAGAGACTATAAAGATTGGTTGAGATGATACATGATGGTATATTGGTATAGATGATGTATGATGATGATAATTACGGTTCTTACGTCTAGCACGCAACTTCTACGCCTAAAACAAACAATTGCTTGTCTGTAAAGTCGGTTTACGTACGATAGTTTTACGTGATAACGTCATAAAGAGCTCGCGACACATCCGCTAACTACAGCGCGCACGCGATGACTGGCGGGCGGCGGCGGGCGCTATAGTCTCTAGTCATAAGTTAACGACCCTTGGCCCGATCGTGCCTCTCTATCGCTTGTTCCGCGCTCTCGCTTGCACCCTCAGACTCAGGCGGAACGTGACACTTTTTCGTGCGTGCAGCCGGTGTTCATCGATTTATATAAGACGTTATCACGTCTTAAAAAAAACAAAAAAAAATATCTGCTTTTGTTTTTTCCCAATTTACAAAAAAAATTAAATTCCCACTGTATTGTTATATAAGAGAGAGCAAGTGAACAAAATAACTCTATCTCATCCAATTTGATACCTTCACGCTCTAACACACAGTAAAAGTAAAACTCTAGCAGGCGCTCACACATTTCCATACAATTCTTTGGCTCAAACGCATTCCATTTAAGGCTTGGCACCGGAGGCTAAGCGGAGAAAACAGGTTTGCTAGATCAAATGGTTTAGGTATTTACTATTAAATAACGGACTTACAAAAAATATATGATATACCTTAAGATATTGTCTAAAGAATGTGCTAATTTGATACACGATACGATGTACTTCACTCGATCAAATAAAATCTTGAAAAAGGCTAAAATAAAATTCTAAAACGAATTGTTTAAATATAAAATTTCTGAATTTGCACATAATTTTTATATGGAGATATTTCCCTTTAAGTACTACAGAGAACCTGCTAAATTTTGGTTTTCAACTAAAGTTCTATATTTATTAAATTCAAATTTAACCCAGAACTTGAACGTTGCCCAACGTTTTTAGAACACGCCACGCTGCCCGCTACCCCGCCAGTCTCAATCGAGCGCTTGCCGAGGTTGGGTCTGTGTCAATTTCTCCGTCCAATCTTACGTTTGCGCATCGCTAAAATGGCTAATAGAAAAACAAAATTATAAAGAAATCAGTGGTAAGATCTAAAAGAAGGATAGGAAAAGAGAACTACATGAAAAGATATGGAAATTACTCTCTTTTTATGCCTAGTAAAATTATGTACATTAAATTGAGGCGCGCGCGGGCGGCACCCCACACCTCACCTCCTAAAAGCTTGCCTCGCGTTGAAATGTATCGCCTTAAGCCATTACTTGCATGCGCGCTCCTCGAATAGTGGCAACAGACTTTAATGTAATTCGAGAATTTCAGTGTCGAGTGAATGCAATTAAAACGGGAGTAGAGTAGTAACGGGAGTTGTCTCTTTAATATCGAGTTTAATATATTTTATACTATAGTAGCTGATGCCCGTGAATGAATTCGTCCGGGTGGATTTAGTTTTTGAAATCCCTCGGGAACTCTTTGCTTTTCCGGGATAAATAGTAGCCTATGATACTCCAGGTCTTCAAGTATAGCAAAAAATCACGTCGATCCGTAGCTCTGTTGCGGCGTGATTGAAGGATAAACCAACATACCAATAAATAATCATACTTTAACATTCATAATATTAGTATGATAATGAAGCAGTGGTAAGCCTTTAGTGGTTAGGACTGTGGTCTCCTATTCGGGGGGGGGTCGCAGTTTCGATCCCGGGCACGCACCTGACCTTTCGGATTAATGTGCGATTAAGTAATTAAATATCACAAGCTTCAATGGTGAAGGAAAACATCGTAAGGAAACCTGCACATCTGAGAGTTCTCGATAATGTTCTCGAAGTTCTGTGAAGTCCGCCAATTCGCATTGTGCCAGCGTGGTGGACTATGGCCTGTAAACCTCTGAGAGGACACCTGCGCTCAGTAGTGAGCCGTTGATGGGTTGTTGATGATGATAATGATGATGATTAGGTTGAAACTTCGGTGATTTTTAAATTTGTGTCTTTTTTTAATTTTCATGTACCTATGTCTTTTTCAGCAGTGATAGCCTAGTGGTTAGGACTGTGGTCGCCTATTCGGGGGGTCACAGGTTCGATCCCGGGTACGCACCTCTGACTTTTTGGAGTCAAGTACGTTTAAGCAATTAAATATCACTTGCTTCAACGGTGAAGGAAAACATCGTGAGGAAACCTGCACATCTGAAAGTTCTTTATAATGTTCTCGAAGGTGTGTGAAGTCCGCCAATTCGCATTGGGCCAGCGTAGTGGACTATGGCTTATAATCCTTCTCTGAGAGGAGACCTGCGCTCAGTAGTGAGCTGTTGATGGGTTGCTAATGATGATGATGTCTTGTTCCAGGGTGCATTTCAAAGCGACTGCCGATGATGACTATGCCGACTTCACCTGCGAAGCGAGGCACGAAGCGTTGCAGCGAGACACGCCTATGCGAAGCACAGTGCAACTCAGCGTTTTATGTAAGCTCATCTTCTAAATCTTCTTCTTCTTGTCAACCGATAGACGTCCACTGCTGGACAGAGGTCTCTTGCATGGACTTCCACAGGTCTTGCGCCGCTTGAATCCAGCGGCTCCCTACGACTCGTTTGATGTCGTCGGTCCACCCAGTGGGGGTCTGCCAACACTGGGCCTCCCGATGCACGCCTGCCCAGCGTGGTTATTATGGGCATATACGTTTTAATGGACTTCTTCTAAATATATAAAAGGAAAAGATGAATGACACTGACTGACTGGCTGACTGATCTATCAACGCACAGCTCAAACCACTGGACGGATTGGGCTGAAATTTGACAATTTGGCTGAAAAATGGCTATTATGACGTAGGCATCCGCTAAGAAAAGATTTTTGAAAAATCATCCCCTAATGGGGTAAAATAGGGGGTTGAAAAATAGAACTTAACATGAGCGAAGCCGCGAAAGCTAGTTTAGTATACAATTTTGTGGTTATTACTTTATTAACAAACCCATGAAAACAATGTATGTTTTTGTTAAACAACATGAAAATTCCTAATTTTGGCAGCAATTCATATTTTTGCCCGACTCCGGCAAAATAGTGCTTAAAAATCTATTATAAATAGGAAAGATTTTTTTGTTTGTTTGTAGTTTGTACCGAATAGGCTCTGTAACTACTGAACTAATTTTAACCATTTTTTGACCAATAGAAAGCTAAGTTATCAGAAACAAACACAGGCTATAATTTATTTTAAAAAATTAGAGATACTGCAATAATGTAACCCACAGTAACAAAATTTTGCCTATAAAATGCATTATTTGGCGTGTGCTGAGAAAACCATTGATGATACATAAAAAGTCTGTACTACATGATTATAGTACTCATTATTCTCTACAAAAAAGTTCCCGAGGGAATATATCTAAACCATCATACTTAAGTCACAATAGTAGCTTTTGTCTTCTATAATTTTATTAGATCGCCTTTATTATGTGTTTGTTTGTTGGTTTGTCCGTCAATCACGTTGCAACAAAGCTACGGATTGGCGTGATTTTCTGGATAAGTATAGTTGAGAACCTGGAGGGTGACATAGGCATCCCGGAAAATCAAAGAGTTCCCGCGGGATTTTAAAAACTAAATCCACGCGGACGAACTCGCGAGCATCAGCTAGTATTCTTATATTATATTATACAATTTGTCCTACATAAATAATTTTGAATTTGAATTTAACATATTTTATTTTCGGGTACGTCCACATTCGCTGGTTCTATTACGCGCGTAATCTATTCAAATAACTATTAGCTCGGCCGTGCAAAAAACACGGTACAGAAATAACATGACTCAATTTAATCAACAATGGACTCCAAACAATAAAACATCCAAATAAAAGGTGTGTGGGTGGATGTATGACAGGGGAATTACCCTGTCATGTGTAATATTTAAAGCCTTTAAAGCTCAACGGTTAAACACGGAGTGAAAACCGAAAGGTTGCGGGTTAGATTCCCAGCCGTTGCATTATTTTCGCAGCCACTCCGAACTCAAGTTTTCCGCTTATTTGGTGGGGAGACAGAATATTAGAAGTCCTAATTTTTAGTAGGTATAGAACACATTGACATTAAAAAGATAAAAAATCGGCCAAGTGCGAGTCGGGCCTCGCTCTTCTAGGGTTCCGTACATATGACCAAATCATTTTTTTAAAACTAGATACATATTTAGATATCTTAGTTCTTAGAAAGTACTAAATTCCCCCTAACAAAATTGGTCTAAAACCGACAACTTTGATAGCCCCCCCATTTCTTCATTTTTGTAGCTAAAAAATAAAAAAATATACATTTGAACTCCTCTTAATGAGCTCTAGACAATGACACCCCACATGCCAGGGTAAAAAAATAAAATTTTATTTCGACTCCTTTTCCATGTATGGGAGCCCCCTTTATTTTTTCATTTAATTTAATTTTTATTATTTGTTGTTATAGCGGCAATAGAAATGCATAATCTGTGAAAATTTCAACTGTCTACCTATTACGGTTTACGAGATACAGCCCGCTGACAGACGGACGGACGGACGGACAGCGGAGGCTTAGTAATAGGGTCCCGTTGGCACCCTTTCGGTACGGAACCCTAAAAATTTACCCAAAAGTGGAAGTTGAGAAAAGTTGACACCTTCAAGAACTATTATGAAGAACTCTCAGTAGTGCAGGTTTCCTCACGATGTTTTTCTTCACCGCTGAAGCAAGTGATATTTAATTGCTTAAACGCACTTGACTCCGAAAAGTCAGAGATGCGTACCCGGGATCGAACCCGCGATCCCCCGAATAGGAGACACAACTAGGCTATCACTGCTTACAAGGCTTATAATATAGAGTCATGAAATTTTCGGTAGGACTCCGAAATGGGTAGTGTGTAGAGAGGCATAGGGTGTAATACGTGCAAGGGGTAGGTAATAGGTATGCATTGCAACCTCAGCCTCAGAGAGTCTGTAAAAACCTTTGTCTGGTCCCTTTCAAGATCGCATCAAACTGTGAGAGAGAGGGAATAAATAGTGCACCTGTGCTCGGGCACTCGCAACTTCAAAATAAACGAATGAGGACAAGACATTGTCCACATGCCGTGTCCCATATAAACCTCAGCGGGTGGTGGTTGCCCTAAACTGATGTAACTGCTCCCGAAATATAGACGTTGCGGGAGACAATAATATGTTTATTTTTGCCAGTGTAATTGGTCCTAATTCAGTTGTTAGGAACAGCATCGTCTAATTGGATGTTTGACTGACATTTTATATCATCATTCTAAGATCATCATCATCATCATCTCCCTCTCCTTGTCCCACGCTAGTGGGGTCGGGACTTGGCATGGCTTACAAGCCATGATGTAAGTGGTTCGGCTTGACATTTTACGACCGGCCGCCTGCCTGACGTCAACCCTCCTTGGGAATGCTTTTGTTGGTGGAAAGGATAGAACCGTCACCTTTCGGTTCATTAGCGTAGTGCTGGAATTCCCTTTTTTTTAAATCTCTAGACTCGAGCGCCAGGCCTTATATATTTAAAATAAAGTTTTTAAATGTTGTATTAATATATATATAGCTGTTCGTGCTGATTCACTGATTCACTCACTCATTCACTCACTGATTGATCACCTCTCCTGTAAAATTTTGTATGAAAATTTTTTTTTTCACTAATGGTTTCGTATAGAAGACAAAAATTCATTCGGAGGTAAATTATGGAGAGATTGAGGATGTCGGAGACGGGTGAGGAGCACGGCCAGGGTATTGTAGATAGGTGGGGGGTGCTCGAACAAATGTCATTCGAAACCTCATCCAATTGGCAGTGAGCTGAAAAAAAATCCAAAATGCCGGAAAAAAGATGGCCGCCATACAAATTTCGTCGGTGTCTATCTCGGGGAGTATAAAAGATGGAAGAGTGGTTTCTTGGCAAAAGATGATCAGGACCCAAAGGTCTATTTGATGAATAGAAAAAAAATCCAAGATGGCGGATTTTTTTTTTCTTCATACAAAATATATGGCGAATATTGAAGAGACTAGAAGCCGGGAATCATGCAAGACTTTGATACGGTTCCTTTTTCAAAATTTATTTTTATTGAAGAATTCTCATTCTGACAAATTACGAGATATGATGATCGAGGGTTTGGAAGGTGGGTGAGGAGCACGGCCAGGGTATTGAAGATAGGTGGGAGGTGCTCAAACAAAAAATACTCGAAATCTCATCCAATTGGCAGTGAGCTGAAAAAAATTCAAAATGGCGGATTCAAGATGGCGGCTATACAAATTTCAAAGGTGTCTGTCTCGGAGAGTATAATAGATGAAAGAGTGCTGCTTAGGTGAAAAATGATCAAGACTTGAAACTCTAATTCATGAACAAAAAAACCGCGGTCCACTTTAGTGGGCCGCGCACCCACGCGCCCTACTAGTTATACACAATGCCTATATGCCTCCAATAGTCTCGGAAATATACAGCTTTGAAATTTCCTATTAGACAGAGAGAGCGCTACTAAATTGTGATGTCACAAGTCAGCATACCATACACGCTCCATAGAAAATTTCGTTTTAGAAAGAGACAAATACAGTCACAGCAAAACAGCTTGTTTTTGACCGATTTATTTTCTGTTTGTACAAATGTTATTCTTGCATGTCACATTTGCGATTATAAATAGTGAATATCAATATTTTGACAACAGTCAAATACCCAATTCAGTTGTCAAGAACAACATCGAGTCGCTGCTGTGTAGGATGAAAGAGATGTTAAATGACAAACTAGGTTTTGCCTTCTTCTTCATAACTTCTTCGTGGAAATAGATTTTTTTTTGTAAAAGCCGCAGGAACACTTTGTTTTTGCTCAACTGTACCCGCACAAAAAAATTAGTAATAGGATCCCGTTGGCACCCTTTGGGTACGGAACCCTAAAATCGTCGATCCGTTGCTCCGTTGCTGCGTGACTGAAGGACAAACCAACAAACTTACAAATAAGCACACTTTTGCGCTAATAATACTTATTAACTAGCTTTTTAAAGTACCTACTATTTTTCAAACCCCTATTTTACCCCATTATGGGTTGAATTTTCAAAAACCCTTCCTTAGCAGATGCCTACGTACGTACTAATAGCTATCTCTAGGTATATATGCCAAATTTCAGCCAGATTCGTTCAGTGTCTTGAACTGTTGGTTGATAGATCAGTCAGTCAGTCAGTCAGTCACCTTTGCCTTTTATATATTTAGATATTATACATGTGTAAAAATCTCATGTCACGATGTATGTTCTGGAAAAACTCTGAAACTACTGAACCGATTTTGATCAAACTTCGTAACTATCTGTACTTTGGTCCAACTTAAAAGATAGGATAGTTTTAGTAGTTCTGTTTTATTTATATAGATAAGTTGGCGGTACGAAGTTTTCCGGGTCAGCTAGTTATAATATAAAATATAGATTAGATTAAAACACAGAGAATCTAAAAATCATTTCATTTCATTTGTCCACCATTTTTCTAAACGGAAAAATTCCGCTATCCGAAATAAATCCATCCCCAAGATCTCTAAGACCCATCTCAAATAAAATGTATGATTTAAAACTCGTCGAGGGCGGAGTGAGCCAGCCAGGAAGAATTGCGGCGATCTCTCATACATTCGAGCGGAGGAAATATAACGAATGTCCCGGACTTATGAACGTGGGGATTATCGCCGGACATTCAGTTATCTTGGATTATGTCCCGGACACAATTGCTTTGGTGTTACAAATTGTTGGGCGCTTCGTTTTTTAGGACCTTCCTGGCACAGGAAGGTCCTTTAAGTGGGAGTTTCAGGTTCGATTTCTAGCGGGGGTGATTTAGGATTTTATAATTTAAACTATATTTAGGACTGTGGTCTCTTATTCGGGGGGTCGCAGGTTCGATCGCGGGTCAAGAGCTATATCCTCTATCACGGATAATCTTTATCAGAACTTTTTTAACAAAATACCTGAACAAATAACAAGCTGATAGATCAAATTTAGCGTCGTCAAGTCTCCTTCAATCAATAGATACTTACCGTTTATTAGAAGCTCGTATCCAGGATACAGTTTCGTAATCCTACTTCCTACTAATGTGAAACTTTGTGAGGATGTATGTATGGTTGAAGCAGTGATAGCCTAGTGGTTAGGACTGTGGTCGCAGGTTCGATCCCGGGTACGCGCCTCGGAGTCAAGTGCGTTTAAGCAATTAACTATCACTTGCTTCAACGGTGAAGGAAAACATCGTGAGGAAACCTGCACATCCGACAGTTCTCCATAATGTTCTCGAAGGTGTGTGAAGTCCACCAATTCGCATTGGGCCAGCGTGGTGGAATATGGCCTATCACCCTTCTCTGAGAGGAGACCTGCGCTCAGTAGTGAGCCGTTAATGGGTTGCTAATGATGATGATGATGATGTATGGATGGATGTTTGTTACTCTTTCACGCCACAACGAATGTAGCGATTTGGCTGAAATTTGAAATAATCCACTTTTATATAATATTAATAATAAGAAATTAGTCAGAATATCGACTAATTTGTGAGTAACTCACGTCCAACTCGATATTCTGGCTAATTTCTTAAACTGGACACTTTCAAGTAAAGATTTTTATAAAAACCTGTGAAGATGATACTGCCATTGGCGCAATTAGAATGCCTTATGCCTACTTTGTCGTATTAGTTTACAAGTTGCGAAAAACCAAATTAAATTTGAATTTCGCTGGAAGTGATGGAAGGGGTACGGCAGTGAAAATTCAAACCCATACCCCTAATCGGTTTCTACACGCCATCGTGCCGGAACGCTAAATCGCTTGGCGGCACGTCTTTGACGGTAGGGTGGTAACTAGCCACGGCCCGCGAAATCCTCCCACCAGATGTTAATTACTGTTTTGTGTGCAATAAAGTATACATAAATAAATACTCCGGCCATAGATTCACGTGTCAGGGTGTTTTAAATTTTCAATTTACACTTGTTCTCGACTAAAGCATTGCCCCTTGTGATAGCCCAAACTAATTCTTTAGACAAGGTACCTATCCAACTTGATGAAGACTTATTCATCATCATCATCAGCAACCCATCAACGGCTCACCACTGAGCGCAGGTCTCCTCTCAGTGAAGGGTTATAGGTCATATGTAGTCCACCACGCTTGCCTAATGCGAATTGGCAGACTTCGCACACCTTTGGAAACATTATGAACAACTCTCAGGTGTGCAGGTTTCCTCACGATGTTTTTAATTCACCGTTGAAGCAAGTGATATTTCATTTCTTAAACGCACTTAACTTACAAAAGCGAGATTTGGATCGAACCTACGACCCCCCCCCCCCCCCCCCCCCGAATAGGAGACCGCAGTACTAACCACTAGGCTATCACTGCTTGAAGACTTATTAAGAAGACTTAAAAATAACATAGAATCCGTTGAAATAACAGTGGTTCTGTAGCCTTGGCAGCAACAATCGGCCGCTCGGACGGTCCGCAAACAAGTTCGGAATTGCAAAATGGGGTTGTGTTTTCGCGGACGGTACCGCGGTGCCCTCTATGAATTATTAATTGTTTCATTTGATTTGGACGGAGGGGTTTTCACTGGGTTTTGTTTCACGAACATTGTTCGTTCGGCGGGCGCTATTTTAGAAAATCATTTTTGTACAGGTAATTTTGACCTGACAGAATAGTAAATACATAATAGTACAGGTACAGAAAATTCACTTCGATATTTTTTTTTAAATAAAGCAACTCTTGCCACCACATAATAAAGCGCAATTTTTCAAAAAATTCAAAATTTTAAATTATTTATTTCACGTAGGCCAACCTGTGGCTCTTTTTACACGTCATGACTCTACCACCGGTTCGGAAAGCGGATTCTGCTGAGATGAGCCGGCAAGAAACTCAGCAGTTGCTCTTTTTAAAATAATCATTTTACAATATTATTATGAAGCTATTACATTGTAATACGTTTTTTATACTATCTTGTAGGCAGCTGGATGCCAAGCCGATTTAACTCATGTAACTTTGTTAGAATAGAATAGAAATATTTCCACAATGAGGGGAAGTTCCAAAAATGCGTACAGTTTTTGCAGTTCACGAAGGCGAGTGAGCTTTACTTGTGGTTACTTCGTGTACATGCACATTGCATAAGTGTGCGTGCCTGTCAAAGCCTAGGTGGGAGCGGGCAGGCGCGAGCATTGCACTCGCTCACACTTATACAGATACGACACACACACACAACCATAAGTCAGTCGCCCTCGTGAATTGCAAGAACTATACCAGGTACAATTCAATACATGTTAAGACGAATTTTTTCAATTCAGGTCGCACAGCGTTAACTTACTTGGAGACTCGTGCTGACAAGTTATTGGGATTTTCAGTACATCCCAGCGTTGGAAAGACGCGGTGTTAAAATACTGTCTGTGCCTCAGAGAGCACGTAAAGCCGTCGGTCTCTCAATCTGTCTCTCCTCTATCGTGTCGGATTGTCGTCCCATCGGACTATGAGAGTGAGAGAATAGAGAGTGCACCTGAGTTTGCGCGCACACTTATGCACTATCATATCTGAACATGGTAACGAACTCTCGATATTGTAACTTTTATCTACGGTTCATCAATTATATGTTGTTTAAATAATAATTAATATAATATTATGTAACATGATATCATATCTTATTAAGATAATATATCTTAAAAAGCCGCGGGCAACAGCAAGTATCATGAATACATGGTGTTCTGCAACACTAAATTCCATCAGCCTGTATAATTATCTTCGCGCGTTGTTTTCTTTTCCCCTATGCTCAAATTTCATTTAGTGATGAGATTTACAAATGATAATGTCGATAAAAATACATTATTTTTACTAGCTTTATTTTTACTACACAACAGATTTATTACAACCGATAAAACTACAGATGCTTTGATGCACATTTTGTATTATATTATTACTACCTAATGCCTGCGACATTTAGTTGCCCGCGTGGATTTAGTTCTTGAAATCGCACGGAAACTCTTTGATTTTCTTGATAAAAAATTGAATATGTCACTCACCAGGTCCTCAACTCTACCCATGGAAAAAATCACGTCAATCCGTAGCTTTTAAGCAGCGTGATTGAAAGACAAACCAAGAAACAAACACGCTTTCGCATTTATAATATTATTAATAAGTAACATGCAAATATAACCTAAATATTTACAAAAAATGTACACTGTCTTACCTGGTCATTAATGGTCATGGTGTCAACACTGGCACTATATCACTCTATTATCTCTTGTATTACCAAGCTTAACCATTAAACATAGTCCACGCTTCAGGTGTAAGTATATGGCCCAATGGGGCTATATAAACCTAAAGCGCTGACTAATTTGTTGAATATGATCCCAATGTCTCAAATGCAATTGCCGCAAAAACAAAGTCCTTACAAATGTAGGTGATAAGATGGTAATAAGTCGTAAAGTAGAGATCCATTAAGATGTCCTTACAAACGTAGGTGCGATAAGTTGGTAATAAGTCGTAAAGAAGAGATCCACTAAGATAACACGGCGCGTCCCTCCAAAATTCAAAACGTTTGAAAGTATTTGTGTAAGTATTTACAAAGCGCCACCAACTAACAACGCATGTGTGCATCAAACATAAATCCAAGGATTTGTTGCTCTACTAGCGGCCTCATTAGTAGTTCATTATTATTAGCCTGGAGGAGCTCGACATGTTATCGTAGTTGATCTCTACATAATAGTACCTGACGAGTTATCCATGGTATTTTTTATCGATAAATTATTTTATCGACCTGTGCCCCACACTAGCTGTGTGAGTCGCGCCAGAGGGCCTACTGTGCTAAAATAATACACTGCTTACTCCAACACAATTGTGGTGTCGGGTTTTGGATAGTATGAGACAAATCACTTCACGAGTATTGTACTCGTAATATAGCTCGGGAGATGGCAATTTTAATATTACCTTATCATTAATTCATTCATTCAGTCGGCTTAGTACTAGGCACAGGTCTCCTCTCGAATGACAAGCGTTTAGGCCATAGTCCCACCACGCTGGCCAAGTCTGGAATGGAAGATTCAAATATGGTTGATCGAAGCAACGCGCGGTTGAATCATGCGTCATGCTCGTAAACGGGTGCCACTGGCGGGCATGGTGCTACTTTCTGTCTGTCCGTCTTAACATGTTTTGTTATGTTATGTACGCATTTTGGGAACTTCCCCTCATTGTGGAAATATTCTATTCTATTCTATTCTAACAAAGTTGCATGGGTTGAATCGGCTTGGCATCCGGCTGCCCACAAGATAGTATAAAAAAGTTATTATAATGTAATAGCTACATAATAATATTGTAAAATGATTATTTTGAAAAGAGCAACTGCTGAGTTTCTTGCCGGCTCTTCTCAGCAGAATCCGCTTTCCGAACCGGTAGTAGAGCCATGACGTGGCATAATAGCCAAAGGTGAAATAAATATTTTTTTGAATTCTAACATCACATTCATTTGAGAATATTATGGAGAACTCTCACTCAGGTTTACAGGTTTTCTGACGACTTGAAATAAATTTTACTTCTGGATGATGCCTGCTACTTTGTCCTCGTGGATTAAGGTTATTTTATTTCCGCGGGAATTCTTTCATTTTCTGGGATAAAATGTAACCTATTTGTTAATCCTGGTTATGAGCTATCTCCATTCCCAGCCAAATCGGTTCGATCGTTGTGGCGTGAAGGAGTAACCAACATCCATACATCCATCCATTATTTTGGTCACATAGAGAAATTCTGAGTTCTTTAGGGTTAGTACAAGATTGGATAGTTAACTATGCATAGTCTATGATATCACCATCAAAGTAAAATAAACCATAACGGTATTATGGTTAGAGCTCAAATTCGTGTATGCATTCTTATGCATTTACGTAACGAAAACGCTCCAAATTAAAATCGTCTGTATTGAATTTGTGACTTTAAATCGATACCAATATGGTTCATATTACTTTGATGCTAATGTCATAGTTAACTATTACGATCAAACAAATTAAAACTCGGCATAACCACACTTATCTCTCTACATGCCTAACGGTTAAACAAAATATTAGACTCGCGAAACACTTTTTGTTTTTTGTAATTTACTGTACACGAACACTTCAGTATTTTGCTGTCTGACGAAATTCTTTCCGTAGAGATGTACAATAATCCGTCTCTGAGTGTCTTTGAGCTTGATATACCTTTGATTGACATAACCTGTCAACTCTGATCGCACTGTTCCATGCCTTTGATCTTCACTCGCAAGATTAATTAAATTACCAAACAGTATGTTGACAATAAACAGACACACCAAATGCTTGCATTCCACATTACTCCCTGTCTACCCGGTATGTGTGACTTGGCAAGTGACAAACAAACTTACACGTCAAACATCACAATTTAATTGTATGTAGATGGTATGCGGAGTCCTAATTCTAGACAGCACAGTGTAAATACGCCTTTGACGTTTGCGGAACAGCCGACATTGTGGTTCTTTTTTTTATTAGATGACAAGCTAGTCCTTGACTGCGATCTCACCTGATGGTAAGTGACGATGCAGTCTAAGATGGTAGCAAGCTAACTTGGAAGGGGGTATGGCAGTGAACATTCAACCCATACCCCTATTGGTTTCTATAAACGAGCAATTCTTGTATATATATATATATATATATAATCTGGATCTCGGAAACGGCTCCAACGATTTTCATAAAATTTAGCATATAGGGGGTTTCGGGGGCGATAAATCGATCTAGCTAGGTTTCATTTTTAGAAAAGGTCGTTTTATCCGTGTTTTCAGGCAATGAAAAACCCCTTACAATATAATTAGAATACGAAGGTAAATTTCGCCGTTAACTATAAATTCCCGATAGCTCAGTTAGCTCAGTCGGTCTCGAAACTAGGAATGAATGAATGAATGAATTTTATTATTTTTTTTTAAATATATTATTTCCAAAAACACGATTTACCATAACAAAAAAAACCGAGCAAAGCTCGGTCACCCAGATATTTGGTTTCTACACGCCATCGTGCCGGAACGCTAAATCGCTTGGCGGCACGTCTTTGACGGTAGGGTGGTAACTAGCCACGGCCATAGCCTCCCACCAGACCAGACCAGAGACAATTCAGAAATTATAAATTCCCAAATTAACCCCGCCGGAAATCGAACCCGAGACCTCCCAGTTATAAGACAACAGCGCTCACCACTGAGCCAGGGAGGTCGTCGGTTGTCGTCGTGGTTCATACAATGCTACAGAAGCGATGCTGAGTACTGACAGAAATTAGTTAAAGAAGCATAGAATACTAACGCCATACATTAGAACAGCTGGCGGAAATCTTTCAAATGTTACACCATCTACCAGTATTCAATACATCTGTGCTAAGAACACTGAAAATACTCTAAAAAGACCAAGCTATTTTTATATCTTCTTTATCAACCGTCGACGTCCACTGCTAGACACAGGCCTCTTGCATTCCACTTCTTGCTCTTGGACTTCTACAGGCCTTGGTCTTGCGCCGCCTGAATCCAGCGGCTCCCTGCGACTCGTTTGATGTCGTCGGTCCACCTGGTGGGGGTCTGCCAACACTGCGCTTAACGCGCTTGCTATTTTTGTATGATTTCATTAATTATTGATGGCAGAAATAAATAAATATAACCAAGTTTGCATAAGTAACCCAATTTCTGACGTAGCTTGGAATCTGTTCAGATTATTCATAAGAAAGTGATTGTATTAGGTTTTTGTTCAGTTTGATCAGGGTATGATTAGGCTGACATACCTGCTTGGTAAAAGCCTTAAAAAAAAAAGAAAAAAAAAGCAAGTTTGCACTGTCAAATGTCTGTCTTTAATCTTCTGATACACAGGATTAATTAAATCACCAAACACACACAAATAATTAAATAATTACAGATACAGGATTAATTAAATTACCAAAAAGTATACTACTGATAATAATGATTAATCATAGACACAGGGTTAATTGTATTAAGCAATGGAAAAATTAATTACAGATGGAGGATTAATTAAATTAACAAAAAGATACTTATAATAACAGGCACATAATTTACTAAATGAGCAGTGATAGCCTAGTGGTGAAGGACTGTGGTCTCCTATTCGGGGGGTCGCAGGTTCGATCCCGGGTACGCACCTCTGACTTTTCGGAGTCAAGTGCGTTTAAGTAATTAACTATCACTTGCTTCAACGGTGAAGAGAAACATCGTGAGGAAACCTGCACATCTGAGAGTTTTCCATAATGTTCTCGAAGGTGTGTGAAGTCCACCAATTCGCATAGGGCCAGCGTGGTGGACTATGGCCTATAACCCTTCTCTGAGAGGAGACCTGCGCTCAGTAGTGAGCCGTTGATGGGTTGCTAATGATGATGATGATAAATTAATTAAATTACTAAATGTTTTCAAAGACATGGGATTAATAAAATTACTAAAAATATGTTTAGACATACGCCGCCATTACCAATTCAGCTTGGCTATAATATCTTATTCTGGTTCTTCTACAGATCTCATTTCTAATTCGATCACGTAAAATACTTAATTGGAGTGGAAGTGTATTTTAAAGAATAATGAAAAGGCACAATTTGGTCCCCTTTATAGCTAAAAAGCCCGATTAATTAGAGCGAGTTTCCCATTTTTGCGCAACGACTTTTCCCTTTAGCTTCCCAGAAAATATTATATCAGGTACATTTCGTAGGAAAATCAAATCGCAACATAAAAAAGGAATTAACGTTCATCCTTCTGTATTTTTACTCGACTACGCTGAAGCCAACAGAGAGGGTTATGACTTTAGCAGTGTATGTATGTATGTATGTATGTATGGATGTATGGATGTTCCACCGTAACGCCTAAGCTACTGAGCTGATTTCGATGAAAGAGGTGCCAATCGATTCGTTATTTTAGTTCAGGTGACGTAGGCTATATTTTATACGAACAAAATCAATATTATGACGGATTTCACATCCAATTTTCCGCATTTGGGTTACAGTTTTTTTAACTTTATATGTATAAGTAAGGAAGAATTAATACTACGATGATAAAGGCGATCTAAAGTAATTATTTTAGAACACAAAAGCTACTATTGTGACTTAAATATAATAGTTAGATATATTTCCTCGGGGACTTTTTTGACTTTGAAAATAATGAGTACTTTAACCATGTTGTACATAATTTTTATGTATGATCAATATTTTTCTCAGCATACGCCAAATAATGCATTTTATAGGCAAAATTTTGCTACTTTGGGTTACATTATTGCAATTATCTTAAGGATCTCTAATTTTTTGAAAATAAATTATAGCCTATGTTACTTCCTGATAACTGAGCTTTCTATTGGTGAAAAAATGATTAAAATCTGTCCAGTAGTTACAGAGCATATTCGGTACAAACAAACAAACAAACAAACAAACAAAAAAAAATATCTTTCCTCTTTATAATATTAGTATAGATGAGCATCATTATCATGAGCAAACCCATCAACGTTTCACTACTGAGCGCAGGTCTCCTCTCAGAGAAGGGTTATAGGCCATAGTCCACCACGCTGGCCCAATGCGAATTGGTTGATTTCACACACCATTCGGAACATTATGGAGAACTCTCACGATGTTTTCCTTCACCGTTGAAGCTTGTGATATTTAATTGCTTAAACGCACTTGACTCCGAAAAGTCCAAGGTGTGTGTCCGGGCTCGAACCTGCGACCCCCGAATAGGAGACCACAATCCTAACCACTAGGCTATCACTGCTTTTAACTTACTTTAATAATAATAAACATTAATACTTGTTCCAAAATTTCCTTTTAACTCTGAATTCGGAACTGCGTAGGTATCTCAGAAGGTAAATAAGTAAATAATGTTTTATTATCCAAGTTATTGCTATACCTATATGATATACTCTGCGTATTTCAGCTTAGGTAAATAAGTAAATAATATTTTATTTTCCAAGTTATTACTATACCTGTATATACTCAAATATTTACGTCGAACTTACTTTATGTACCTTTCAGATAAGTCTGCTTCAGATTCTTATTTTTCAGCAAATTTTACACTTTGAAAAGAATAGTTTCATGTTGAAAACAAAACAGCCAAAAGCCCGTCAAAGTGTTACCATTAGTTTAACACAACTTGAGAGTTCTCAAAGTTTCCCGCCCAACCTTTGAGCCAAAAGGGATTTGTAGTTTGCTTTACTTCTCCGGCCTTTGGACGAATTCCTGATACCATTTTAATGTTCGCTCGACCATCACTGAACTTGATTTTTTTATGTGAAGTGAAAACGCTTTGTGACAAGTGATTTAGCGTTCCGGTACGATGGCATGTAGAAAGTTATTAGTGGTACGTACTGGTCTGTGGTCACTGGTGTATGGTTGTCAAATTAATAATCTAATATAAAAAAATTATTTAAAAAAAATCGACTTCGAAAGTTCGAACACCTGCGCCAGTACCAGGTATATAATTTATTGCTGATATTTTAAAAACCGCTTGACCGATTTCGATGAAATTTCAATGGGACCACTTGGAAAGTATACCCTTTGAAATAAAAAAGAATTTTCCAAATCGGTTCAGGCGTCTTCGAGTAATCGGTGAACATACGTAAAAAAAGATTCCGACGAATTGAGAACCTCGTCCTTTTTGAAGTCGGTTAAAAAGAGTGTGCACTTATGTGTGTGCTAAGCTCAATATTACCTGTACAGAATAATTTCCTCATCTTAGCTTCACATCTGCCAGGCGTCCCGCGACGGGTCACAATTTTTTTTTTATTTAAATTTTATCGAAATCGGTCTAGCGGGTTTTAAAAAAATCAACCGTAAATTGTATACTTTGTAGTGGCGCGAGTGTTTGTAGTCGGTTTTTAAAAATATTTTTTTATATTAACTTACTAGCTGACCCGGCGAACTTCGTATCGCCAACTTATCTATTTATATAAATAAAACAAATAAACTATCCTAATCGAAAAATCTATCCTATCTTTCAAGTTGGACCAAATTGGAGATAGTTACGAAGTTTGATCAAAATCGGTTCAGTAGTTTAGGAGTCCATTGCGGACAAACAGCGTGACACGTAATTTATATATATTAAGATATATACATTATACATTCATATGTATATATTTTATTGTTAAAATTAATTCTTTTAAGTAAGACACAAGTTACGTGTACCGTAGTAAACAACACTGTTTCGTACTACATTCATACATACTACTACATACATATTACATACTGTTACCAACAGTCGGTCACCCTTTGCTATAGATGTTTCACATCAAAAATCTGTTTCAGATCCCCCTGGCGCCCCCTACATCGAAGGCTACGCGGAGGGGGAGACCGTCCGACGCGGTCAGAGCTTGGAGCTGGTCTGCAGAAGCCGTGGGGGGAACCCCCCGGCGCAGCTGATATGGTACAAGAATGGGGAGCAAATCCGCATGGCGTACAGGTACGTGAGATTATGATAAATTGCTTTTTTAACCGACTTCAAAAAAAGGAGGAGGATATCAATTCGACGGAATCTTTTTTTTATGTATGTTCACCGATTACTCGAAGATGCCCGAACCGATTGGAAAATTCTTTTTTTGTTTAAAAGGGTATTATACTTCCCAGCTGATTCCATTTTATCGAAATTGATCGAGCGGTTTTTAAAAAATCATCAATAAATTATATACCTTGTAGTAACGCGTTTGAAGTCGGTTGTTTAAAAATATTTTTTTTGTATTAAATTATTTAATATACAGTTACAATGTTACACTATTAAACTAGAGTCTTTAAAAACCTGGGTAACGCAACGGTTTTGGCTAAATTTAGAAAGGTCTACCGTCAAAACAAAAGGGGAAGGGGAATATTAGTCATGTATAGCATGTTTGCACAATTAAAAAAACACAACTAGTTATACGCCCAACGCACTTTTTCACCAACTTTTACGGACTCCTATGCTAAGTTAGATGATGTTTTTCAATGAAGTTTGTCAATTTTTTTTCACGAACCTTTAGGGAATACCTGTAGGTGGAAATGACATTGGGTAGGGGATCGTATTTAGGGGCTACCTACATAAACAGATTCATACTTAGAGGATAATTTAGGTAGGTATGGTTGGTAAAAACGTGCCTTAGACGCATCTGTGCGTGCTGGACGGCTATCAAACAAAAATAAATCCGAGGATTTGTTGCTCGACTGGTCCAGGTGGCGGACACCTTCGCGTGCTGGACGGCTGTCAAACAAAAATAAATCCGAGGATTTGTTGCTCGACTGGTCCAGGTGGCGGACACCTTTGCGTGCTGGACGGCTGTCAAACAAAAATAAATCCAAGGATTTGTTGCTCGACTGGTCCAGGTGGCGGACATCTTTGCGTGCTGAACGGCTGTCAAACAAAAATAAATCCAAGGATTTGTTGCTCGACTGGTCCAGGTTGCGTACATCTGGGCGTGCTGGACGGCCGTCAAACAAAAATAAATCCAAGGATTTGTTGCTCGACTGGTGGCATCATTAATAGTTCATTATTATTAATCGAGTAAACAACATGAAATCCAAAATTTTGCATTCTAAAAGCAATTTTTGACATACAAACCTATTTATCCGCTGAAGTTAAAACTACTAGGTATCACATTGTTAAAAACGAATCGAACAAATAGCGTAGTTCTCAAACTGTAGTCAATTCAATCAAAAAAATAAGGAATGAAAAAACAGTGCATCATTCGATAAACCATATCGAAGTCCTATAAAAACTCCGAAGATACAGCGAGCTACTGGGGGTGGTTAAAAACACCCCTACACGCGCCCTACGCTAGGGATGCCAGCTGAAGTAATTTTACTTATTTCCGGAATCACTTATGATATTCCTCCTTAACACTGGTGATAATACCTACATATTATTTAATAATGTGATTATATTCGATACTACTGCTTACTTACTGCTTCCCTTCGAACTTTGCCATAGATTGAATTTACTGTTGTAACGTGTAACTGTGACGTCACCTGGGTCACAGCTGAAAATCAGCGCCTGGCATTGTATGCATTTTTTTTGCATATGACGCAGGGACATATGCTGAGCTGTACACTCTTTCTGGGTGGTGTCACAGACGAAATTATAGATACTTTTGTATCTAGTTTTGTCTGTGTCACCATTAAACTAGCGGCACGCTATGATGGCCGGTTTGACGTTTGTCCGCTCATGAAGTTCCGTATTAATTGATAACGACTTTGAAGGAAATAATTGTATTACTTTATTGACGATAGTGATGTGCAGAGATTCATAAATTTTATCGAATGTAGTTTTAGGTTTAGGACTCAAAATTTATTTATTAAATTGATTTCTAAAATGTATACAAGTGTAGAAAAATCAGTTTGCACCATTTAAGGGGTGAATGTACTTGTGAATATGAACAATTTTCACTATGTGGACAAACCTCTGAAATCGCAAAAAAATATCAGCTGTTTCATACAAAAGGTAAAATTTTTATTTTTATATGATATATACCACAACTCGGCATTTGGTTTTCTAAATTGAAAATTTTTAAAAATGGAATCTAATACGATCGTCACATAGGATCGCTGGCTAGCACAACTACTACCTCCGGCAAACTCGCGTCAATGCTCAATGCAAAACAAAGCAGTTTCGAATTGACGTTGCTTCGAAAAGTATAAACTGTCAGTGCAATGCGATTGTGATATAGTTTTGACCTGGCTTTGGATTTCAAATATTGATACTGCATTACTGTTGACCCTTGCTCATTAATTTGGACTCTGTTCAAGCCCTTTGTTGTGGATTTCGTCGATATGACCGAACGTACGCAGAGAACTGTTCTAAATAGTCAGACCCGTGAGTTCGTAATACGCCTTCGTAACTATTTCGATCGTGAAGCTCAAAATGGAGGGCCAATTTTACCTATAACGTCAGTGGTTGAACGCGTAGCTGATGCGCTTAATATTGGACAACGAACTGTTAGACGGATAACTAAAAAAAAATATGGCGAGACTGGCACAGAAGAAAATAAACTTCACACACCAAAAAAGAGAAAACGAGCAAAACCAGTCGTAGGCATCGATAGCTTTGATGCCGATGCTATCCGAAGACATGTTTACGGCTACTATTTACAGAAGGAGTATCCAACAAGAAAAAAGTTGGTGCATTCACTGAAGGAAGCTGGATTATTCTTCGGTGGGGAAAGTTCTTTAACGAAGATTTTGAAGACCATTGGATTTCGATACAAAAAATGTAACAAACGCAAAATATTGATGGAAAGATTTGATATAGCGATGGCAAGGTATACTTTTTTACGGCAAGTGAAAGAAATCAAAAATTGGCAAAATGTTGTGTTCTTGGATGAAACATGGCTTAATGCTAACCATACTGTAGGCCGTTCTTGGAACGATGACACAGCAGCATCTACTTCCAAAGTTCCTGTAGGAAAAGGATCGCGACTTATAATTTGTCACGCCGGAACCATCAACGGGTTTGTCGAAGGTTCTCTCATGGCTTTTGCGTCAAAAACCACTGGAGACTATCATGAAGACATGAATGGAGAAAAGTTTACTGAATGGTTTACCTCAATGTTGTGTAGCCTCCCTGAACCATCTATTATAATTATGGACAACGCCCCATACCACTCGATGCAAATTGACAAGCCACCTGCCCAATCCCAAAAGAAAGCTGATATCGTCGCATGGCTTCGTAAAAATGGCGTAGATGCAAACATGAATATGTTAAAAGCGGAATTAGTACGTCTTTTAAAAGAAAACAAACCAACCAAGATCCGATACGTCATTGACGAAATAGCATTAGAACATGGGCACAGAGTTATACGGTTACCGCCTTACCATTGTGAGTATAATGCGATTGAGTGGGTGTGGGCTCAAATTAAGGGATATGCTGCAAGACACAATACAGAACCCCCATTTACCACAAAAAAAATGCTAAAATTATTAGAAGAAGCTTGTGAACATGTGACTAAAGGAGACTGGGAAAAGGTTGTGAATAGAACTGTTAAATTAATAAGGGAAGATTATGAAAGAGATGTGAAAATAGATAATATTATAGAAAACGAACATATAATTATTAATGTAGGTGATGATAGCAGTGACGACAGTGAAAATAGTAGTATGGACGAATCTGATTAATTATGGCCTTTTGTGGCACCTTTTTTGGTATCTTTTGTATTCATATGTTTCTTGTGTGCATATAAAGTATGTATATTCATTTTCATTCAAATATTCAGTTCGTTCAAATAAATTAAATAAACATATACATTTTTGTTTTATTAAACCTATTTAATCAGGTACAAAAACAAAACTTAATTGTTTTTTGTTCGAGAATAAATTGACATTCCACATCACTATTGTAATGTGTCAAACCGGCCTTCATAGCCGCTAGTGTAGTGAAAAAAGATATTTTCTTTCTTTCTTTCTTTCTTTCTTTCTTTCTTTCTTTCTTTCTTTCTTTCTATATTCGAGGAATTTCAATTTGATAAGCTTTGTTCATGGCGATAAGTAATTAAGACTTCTGCCTTCGTTTCGGGGGCTTGATCCCAGGCTTTTCAGAGTTAAGTGAGTCTTAAGGATCTTGAGAAAATCTTTACTTGAAAGTGACCAGTTTAAGAAATTAATCAAACTATCGACTAATTTGTGAGTAACTCACGTCCAACTCGGTATTTTGATTAATTTCTTAAACTGGTCACTTTCAAGTAAAGATTTTTATGTAAACCTGTGAAGATGATAATTGTACTGGCGCAATTAGAATGCCATAAGCCTACATTGTCGTATTAATTTACAAAATGGGAAACCCCAAATTAAATTTGAATTTCGCGGGCAGACTCGTATAATCAACCTTAAGCAATCAAATATCACATCTTCTTTATCAACCGATAGACGTCTACTGCTGGACAAAGGTCTCTGGCATTTACTTCCACATACCTCGGTGTTGCGCCGCCTGAATCCAGCGGCTCCCTGCGACTCGTCGTCGGTCCATCTAGTGGGGGTCTACCAACACTGCGCTTCCCGGTGCGGGGTCGCCATTACAGCACCTGAGGACCCCAATGACCATCAGCTCTTCGAACTACATAGTTCGAAATATCACATGCTTCGAAGGAAAACATAGTGAGGAAACCTGCATGCTTGAGAGTTGGAGAGATTTGGGCCTGCGCTCACTAAAGGCACGGTACGGCAGGGGATTTTTCATGCGACGAACAGAAATGCACCTTATTATTAGGACAAAAAATTGAAATTTCAATTATGGTTATCGTAGATGGGTGATTTTGTACCTACGACGACCATCATTAAAATTTCAATTTTATTCTAATACCATTAAGGTATATTTCGGTATCGGAAGGTGTAGTTCTTCGCATGAAAATCTCCTACCATGCCTTGCCGTCAATGAGCGCCGGCCCTAAGTCAGAGATGGCTGTCCGGGATCAAACCTGCGACCGAAATAGTAACGGGAGACCACAGTCGTAACCACTAGGTTATCACTGCTTCAAAGAATAGAATAGAATAGAAATATTTTTTATTCAAACGAACTTTTACAAGTGCTTTGAATCGTCGATGAGTCTACCACTGGCTCAGAATGCACTTCCTGCCGAGAAGAACCAGCAAGAAACTCGGCGGTTGCTCTTTTCAAAACAAGTTTACAATACAATAGATACTATGCTATGTATGCAGTGTTTTCACAATGAGGGGAAGTTCCACAAAAGCATACCTGCTTACAATTCAATACATGTTAAGATGGGCAGACAGAAAGTAGCCCCATTCCCGCTGGTGGAACCCGTTCACGAGCAAGACGCATGACCCAACCGTTGCTTCGCTCAACCATATTATTTGAGGGAACGTTATAAATATAACGTTATCGACCGAGCGAAGCGAAGGTCTTTGAGTTAACTAGGGCGATTTGCACTTGTCCGTCCGTCCGTCCGTCCGTCCGTCCGTCTGTCAGAGCCTTATAACTTTTGAATTACTGAACGTAATTACTTCAAATTTAGATATAATATGTAAACCGATGGCCTCCAGCCGAAAATGGCTTAAAAAGTTATAAAAATCTTTATTTCAGGGGGGCTCTCATAGAAGCGAATGCGAAGTAAAAAAAAAAAAATCGCGTTACATAAAATTGTTACGTATCATTTTAAAGATAATTTTGAACTGAGTACAAAAATATTTTTTTTTTAATTTTTCCCTTAAAATTGACGAAATGGGGGGCTTTCAAAGTGGCGATTTTATACGCTCGCTTGAAGACGCTCTCTAGAAAAATCCGCTATGGATTTTCAAACTGATTTTATGTTTTTAGGTCACTTATATCCTGTACTTGAACAACAAATACTAAAATTATATGAATATTATAAAGAAACGAGATTATTTAATTTTTAATGGGCGTCAGTAATTCATATAGCATCAACATAGCTTCACAATAATGCTAATAGATGGCGCAGTCAGTAACTATTCCCATGGAACTACGAGTTAAATTCAATGTTTGATAAATAATTCAATGTTTTCACTAACGTTCCCTAACCTTTACGGGCTACCTATAAGTTAGGTGATTGATGTTTTCTGTCAACTTATTTATCACGATCCTGTACGGGACACCTAAAAGGATATTGGGACGGATGTTAGGACTTAGGATTGTATTTAGGAGCTACCTACGTTAAGAGACTCCTACTTAGGGGATGATTTAGGTATGTTTGGTGAAAACGGGCATAATAATAATGTCAGTTTTGGTTATCATGTATCGATTGAATGAATAATCATGGGATACCGTTACCGCGAGGTCTCAGTTCGGGGCGAACCACTAGTATATATTATATTATATAACGTTATTATATAAAGCAAAGAATACGAATAGGTACACATTCTTTGACGAGTATCTAACTATTACGGTCTACGAGATACAGCCCGCTGACAGACAGACGGACGAATAGGGTCCAATTGGCATCCTTTTGATACGAAACCCTAAAAATATATATGTTAGGAAATCTCATATTCCGATCTGGCAACCCTACACCCCCTGTACCTCACCCCCGGACGTTCCAGGGTTCGGATTAAGCTGGCAACAGATAGGGCGTATGTCCCCTTGATTTATGTAGCTGTATACTTAATGATGGGCAGCAGTCGATGAAACGTAATCGATAAAAAGTTTAAGAACGTCATTAAAGTTTGGAAACATCCGTCATACTGATTTTATTCGTATACAAGTGTAAATTAAAAATTTTATTTTTAAATGCAAGCTTTTAGTAGCTACATCATTAGACTCTGGATATCATCTAGGATCAGAGTACTTGTTATGATGAATCAAACGAGCCCAAACTCGATGGGGTTAGTCGTTTTATTACAGAGTTCCGATAGCCATCTTCCGTCTCCATCATCAGATCAGCTCCATGTCACAACAATATTGCATTGTCATCCGATTTACACGTACATGCAAAATTTCAGCTCGATCAGAAATCGGGAAGAGGGTCTAATTCATCTTGCAATATTTGACCCAAACAAACATTGCAAGTTTTATAAAAGCTTGTAAAAATGTAGCCTATGTTACCCGGATCCATAGACGAATTATATTTACTACCGAGGTTGGATTGTCAAAGCCCGGAACATAATAAAGTGTCCATTGACACCTCGACTACTGGGTTTAGGTACTACGGTGGAAGATACGTATATACATGATTGAAAGACAAACCAACAAACAAATACACATTAAAATTTTTGTCATATTTTTTCATATATCGATGCTTAAGAACCAAGACCATCTATCTACAAAAAGTCGACTTTACAGGAGACGAAAAAACCTTTTTTTTCTTCATAAAATTTATTTTATGTGTGAACATTTACTGGATAGGCATGGGAATGGGTGTTTACAGGTATTTCAAGAAAGCTTAATTAGTTTCAAAATTACTGTAGATAGCTGGTATTAGTTAAAATATTTGCGTATGTTTTTGTGTGTTTTGGACCTTAAGAATCGATAGGTATGTGAGTCTTGTATTCATGTTTTTTTTTGGAGTTTACTCCTTAAGAATCGATTTTAGCAGCCCGGTATGAGAAAAATCCGGACAGTAAAATCAATTTATCAATGACCTTGTTACGTTTTTCACAACGTTTAAATTTCTACCCTAACGTTGAGTAAATAAGGTTGGTTTTCGCTTGAGTTGTCGAATGCCCGTGTCACGTTTTTCACAACGATGCAAATTTCGACCCTAACGTTGAGTAAATAAGGTTGGTTTTCGTTTTACTCCGTACAACACCGTGGCTATTCAAATAGTTTACACATAAGCCGAAAGATGGCGCTGATCTACATGTGAACGAAAGCCAACCTTGTTTACTCAACGTTAGGGGTGGAGATTTGCATCGTTGTGAAAGGCGTAGCGCGGCCATTCGACAACTCAAGCGAAGACCAACCTTATTTACTCAACGTTAGGGTAGAAATTTCAACGTTGAGTATGAAGTAAACTCCAGTTGTGCGTCGTGAGCTGACACACACAAATTTATTTTAATAATAAAGGCCATATTTTTATGTTATACTTAAACGTTGTACAGCTTTTAAATTGATCGCTATCTTCAAAAGTTATTCGGCCAAATATAGTTTCAACTAAAATATTTGTCGACGTACAATAACTAAAAATGTCTTTGTATTTACGAGTTAACTTATATTCTTTGCCAGACGCTTTTATCGAGCACAATGGCTGAAGCTTTTGAAATAAATAATTCTCATAACATTGAACTACTTTTAACTAAGAATTTTAACGTCCAGTTCGATATTTTTTTTTTATTCGGTGACAAGATAGTCCTTGTGTCGACACGGGTCTAGTACGAGCTAGAAGCCCCGTGACGTCATCTGGTTCGGACACGAAAGCTAATGAAATCCGTCGATGTGAAATCTAAAGTTCACTCGTTCCAAAATTTGGCTTGGACAAATTGCAGGTACTTACGGTGTTACCGGAGAAATGTCCAAGCTCGGTGACTGGCTGACTTGTCAGGCGTACCCTCACGCGTCGATGATGATACCCATGTAGCTGGATGGATGATTGTTCGCAAGAGCACTACTAATAATGGCACATGCACAACACAAAACAGCGAGACGTTTCGAGGTTCACCGCGGTGATGAAAGGTTTAACAAAAAGTCCGAAAATGAGATAGGTCTTCAATACGCAGCACACAGCTATATCCGCTCATGTCCTTAGTCGATGCCAACTGGGCTGACCACCGGAGACTCGAAGAGACCCGATAAACTACCGTATGCTCACGAATGAATGAGCTCTGCCATTCGTCTAAACCAAGGAATGAGTAATTGAACGAAAGCGACGGGTTTGAGACAGAATATCGAAACACAAATTATACAAATAGATAACGCGAAAAGCGTACAGTCCTTGACTGCGAACTCAGCTGATGGTAAGTGACGATGCTGTCTAAGTTGGTAAATTGGGAGGAAGTATGGTAGTTTTTTAATTAAACCCCTACGCCATCGTGCTTTAATCCCTAAGGCCCGCTTGCAGAGACGCCGGGTTAGGCTTAACCCAGGAATAAATTTGTAATTTTGACAGAAGCTTTATGAGATATCTGTCAAAGCAGCAGCTTACTCTGGGTTAAAAGGATAACCCGGCGTTTCTGCAAGCGGGCCATAGCGGCTTGTCTTTGACGAAAGGGTGTTGACTACCAAAATCAAAGTCCCTAACCAGACTAGAAGATATTTTTTCTTCATCAACCGATAGACGTCCACTGCTGGACAAAGGTCTCTTGCATGGACGTCTACAGGCCTTGATCTAGCGCCGCTTGTATCCAGAGGCTCCCTGTGACTCGTTTTTTCTTCTTCTTCTTCTTTATCAACCTATAGACGTCCACTGCTGGACAAAGGTCTCTTGCATGGACGTCCACAGGCTTCGGTCTTGCGCCGCTTGAATTCAGCGGCTCCCTGCGACTCGTTTGAAGTCGTCGGTCCACCTAGTGGGGGGTCTGCCAACATTGCGTTTTCCGGTGCGGGGTCGCCACTCCAGCACCTTGGGACCCCAACGACCATCAGCTCTTCGAACTATGTTTGATAATTATGTTGTATGTTGATGCGACTCGTTTGATAGTCAGAAATTATTAATTTCCAAACTGTCTCAGCTTGGAATCGAACCCGATACCTCTTATTTAAGACCATAGTGCCACTGTGCCTGGGAGGTCATTAATAAAAATAATTGCTCCGAATGTAAAACGTTTGGAAGAAATGGTCTTATTGCATGAATTCCTATTTAAATTATGTACCTATACAAATATCTTCGAAAACAGACTTACGTTGATTCTAAAATATAAATTATCTGCATATTTACGTTGTTTCCATCGTCTTGCTTAAATTACTGAGCCTATTTTGATGAATCTTTTATCAATCGATTCGTTATTGTGGCCCAGGTTACATAAGCTACATTGCATACGAACAAAATCTATATGACGGCTGTTACATTCGATTTTCCTATGTTTTTTTTTTTAATCTTAATTTTTTAGAGGCTTTCGTCCGACACGGACACGCCAGCCCCATCGTAACCTAACTTACATTTTTCTAAAATTAATTACAATAAAATTCTGGTGGAATGTAACAGAAACCACTGAAGCAGAATTCACTGCCTGCGCAGATCAACAATAGATTTAAGGCCTTCTGTAGGAGGAAGACAGAGGAGGCTAGTAAAAGCACTTACGTCATATCTTGCTTAGCAAAACCTATCGACATAATTTCAACGTTACACTTTAACATCTAATGAACTGTCAATACTCTTTTATCGATATTAATCAGGTCGAGCGAAACGAGACCTATCACTATCCCACAACCTGAGCATTTTTGTGGTACAGTTTACTGAAAAACTATCACGCCTATAGATTTGTGTTTTAACCTAGTAATTTAACTTCATATCCAGATGTGTTATCTGTCAAAAAAAATATAATTTTATACCCATTAAAAAATCGGCCAAGTGCGAGTCGGGCCTCGCTCTTTTAGGGTTCCGTTAAAAAAATATTAAATTAAAATATTTCCTTGTACCCATGGAAATATTTTAATTTAATTTTTTTAATTTAATTTAATTTTTATTATTTGTTGTTATAGCGGCAATAGAAATACAAAATATGTGAAAATTTCAACTGTCTATCTATTACGGTTTACGAGATACAGGCCGCTGACAGACGGACGGACAGCGGAGGCTTAGTAATAGGGTCCCGTTGGCACCCTTTGGGTACGGAACCCTAAAAATGAACATTAACAATTTTATATTCATTGGATAGAATGTTATTGTACAACTAACGCCATCTGTTAGAAAACCAAAGAGTTAACATCGCTGCAACAGAACTCATTGCCCGCTAGAAAAACTACGCGAGCCCTCACAAAGCTCAGCTTTTTGCTAGTTTTTATCGATACCATAATGTCTAGCTGCTTTCTATTAATATTAGAATTTTCTCGTCTTAAGCTTCAGACTTTTCCTTTCAAAACATGTCTGTTTCCAATTTACTGTATCGATTACTAATCGTAGTTCTTTACTTGTTTATGATTTGAACTCATACTAGTGGTTCGCCCCGAACTGAGACCTCGCGGTAACGGTATCCCATGATTATTCATTCAATCGATACATGATAACCAAAACTGACATTATTATTATGCCCGTTTTCACCAAACATACCTAAATCATCCCCTAAGTAGGAGTCTCTTAACGTAGGTAGCTCCTAAATACAATCCTAAGTCCTAACATCCGTCCCAATATCCTTTTAGGTGTCCCGTACAGGATCGTGATAAATAAGTTGACAGAAAACATCAATCACCTAACTTATAGGTAGCCCGTAAAGGTTAGGGAACGTTAGTGAAAACATTGAATTATTTATCAAACATTGAATTTAACTCGTAGTTCCATGGGAATAGTTACTGACTGCGCCATCTATTAGCATTATTGTGAAGCTATGTTGATGCTATATGAATTACTGACGCCCATTAAAAATTAAATAATCTCGTTTCTTTATAATATTCATATAATTTTAGTATTTGTTGTTCAAGTACAGGATATAAGTGACCTAAAAACATAAAATCAGTTTGAAAATCCATAGCGGATTTTTCTAGAGAGCGTCTTCAAGCGAGCGTATAAAATCGCCACTTTGAAAGCCCCCCATTTCGTCAATTTTAAGGGAAAAATTAAAAAAAAAATATTTTTGTACTCAGTTCAAAATTATCTTTAAAATGATACGTAACAATTTTATGTAACGCGATTTTTTTTTTTTTACTTCGCATTCGCTTCTATGAGAGCCCCCCTGAAATAAAGATTTTTATAACTTTTTAAGCCATTTTCGGCTGGAGGCCATCGGTTTACATATTATATCTAAATTTGAAGTAATTACGTTCAGTAATTCAAAAGTTATAAGGCTCTGACAGACGGACGGACGGACGGACGGACGGACGGACAAGTGCAAATCGCCCTAGTTAACTCAAAGACCTTCGCTTCGCTCGGTCGATTATTTGGGGCGTTAATTAAATTAACACTTAAATTTGGTTCTCAATTTTAGCTTTGGTAGTTATCATATTTTATTTAACTGTAAAGTGTTTGTTTACTAGCTGATGCCCGCGACTTCGTCCGCGTGGATTTAGTTTTTAAAATCCCGCAGGATTTTTGACGTTCCGTGATAAAAAGTAGCCTATGTCACTCCCTAGGTCCATAACTATACCCTGCAAAAATCAGGTCGATCAGTTGTTCCGTTGTTGCTTGATTGAGGGACAAACCAATAAACCAACAAACAAACACACTTTCGCATTTATAATATTAGTTAGGATTGGGAGGTTCATCGATTACTTCAAAATGTCTAGGCGCTTATTCAGTTATGATTTTGATAAATGTGTTGGTGAATAAAATTTAATGACACCCTGTACGCAAGTTTACGTGAATCTATCAATGTTTTTGGTGTTGTAAAACATGTTATATGCCTTCAGGAAGCTAGTGATGTAATTATCGTTACAGATGCAGCACTAGCTAGTGTTGTTACGTAGTTATCGATTTTATTGCGGGGCTTAGTTTTAGAGGCGGCCTCAGTAATGACCGTGAGAGTTTCTGAACGGTTTATAAGTCTTTATTGGAGTTTTCATTTAGTTCTAGCACAAGAGTACATAAAGCCTTACTTAAAATAGACTAGCTAATGCCGGCGGCTTGGTTCGCGTTTTTTATTGGGAATCCCGTGTGAACTCTTCGATTTTCCGATATGAAAGGAAGTCTTGGCCGTTTCCTGGATGCAGGCTATCTCCGTGTCAAATTTATTCAAGATTTGTTCTCTGGTTAGTTAGGTTAGTAGTCGAATATACTCGACCAGCATATGCTACTAACCTACTAATAATATGAACGCCTTTGTGAGGAAGGATGTTTGTTACTCTTTCACGCCACAACGAATGAACCGATTTGGCTGAAATTTGGAATGAAGATAGCTCATACACAGGATTAACACATAGGCTACATTTTAGGCGCGGGTATCAAAAACCTTAATCCGCACGGACGAAGTCGCAGGCATCATCTAGTAATGCATAAGTATTTTAGTAATACCAGCATATATATTGCATATAATAATTCTTTATGTTTTATTATTGATATATAAGCTTGAGCTTGACAATAACCTACGCTGGGAAGCGTTGATGAGGCCTAGGTTGGAGCGCGCTTGCCTAGAAGATGCCTATTTACTCTTGCCCTTGTTTGATATAGTGGTTAGCATGCTCTACTGCGGATTACGAGGTCCTGGGTTCGATTCCCGAGTCGGGCTAAATAATCTGCCTATTGGGTTTTTTTTAATTTCTCAGTAGGTTCTTGGAGTTGAAAGTTGGCGGAGTTTCACCTCCGTGCCATGCGTCTGACTCTCTTGTCGTGTAGGCTTTCTGTCCCATTGAGCTATGAGAGTGAGGGAATAGAGAGTGCCCTGTGGTCCATATAGTCGTTGTGTCGTTAAAACTTGATAAACAGGCAGAATGACATATAATATAATATCATAAATAGGTAGGTATATATAGTATGGAATAATGATGCACAATGCATAAACAAAAACTACAGACGAGTTTTAGAGAGTTTTGAAAACAAGCCACTAATAGGTATTCAACCTAGGCACTTAAAAAAATAAATTAAGTCCAGCTGAACCCTTTCAAATTAATTTAACTACAATTTCCCGGTAATTTAACCGTGCAATTAACCGGTAATTAACCCCACAAATGACCGTAAAACGACCCTAAACGCACTTTGATCTTATCACGGATCGTAATCTAAAACCTATATGGCACTCAAATATTTCTTTTCACCCCCTGTTTCAACCTCCATTCATCCCTATTTCAACCCCGTTTTTCGATTCAAAGCGTACACTCGTATTACCAACTAAACGGCCCAACGATAACAATTCGATTTTATCGCGAAACGATTTTATCGATAAGTAAATAAAATCGAATCATTTAAAGTAATCTGTGCAGATAAAATGCTTCGATTTACGTGGTGATAAATGAAATATGAGTGTACAATTTATAAAATTTTTTCATCTCAAGATTTAGTACTTGAGTACATTCAAATCAAAACTGAAATTCTAGGCAAGCACGCTCCATCTTATCGATGTGATCGTGTGTGTATTTTCTATAAGCTAGTTTATTTGAATAAAGCCCTTGACTGCGATCTTATTTGATTACTAGATGATGCCCGCGACTTCGTCCACGTGGATTTAGTTTTTAAAATCCCTCGGGAACTCTTTGATTTTCCAAGATAAAAAGAAGAAAGTAGCCAATGTCACTCTCCAGGTCGTCAACTATACCCATCCACAAAATCACGTCGATCCTTTGCTCCGTTGCGGCCTGATTGAAGGACAAACCAAAAAACAAGCACACTTAGCATTTATGATATAACTAGTTGGTGCCCGCGACTTAGTTCGCGTGAAGTAGGTTTTTAAAATCCCTCGCGAATCCTTTGTTTTTCCGAGATAAAATGTAGTCACGCGCCAGGTCCTCAATAGGTATAGGTAATAGACCTACCCATGCAAAAAATCACGTAGTTACTTTAATAACTTGCTGCGTGATTGAAGGACAAACCAAAAAACAAACACACTTAAGCATCTATTGTATAATATTAGTATAAGGATTGCGAAAAATCACGTCGATCCGTTGCTCCGTTGCGGCGTGATTGAAAGACAAACAGAAAAACAAGTAAACTTTTGCATTTTTAATATGTTAGTAGGGATTCATACGATTTTAAGCTATTGCATAGCTTTTATCGCGGGTTTTGAACTAGGACAAACAGTTTGAGCGCGGCGACCGAATCAAGAAATTCCGTAACGAAAAAAAACCTAACACCGTCGTTCAGTAAGCGTTCAATATTTTAGAGGTTCACATTTAGCTCTGTTTGGCGCAGTGGGCGAGCGGCCGCTTTCTTTAGATGTCGCAGGTTCGAATCTCACTCGCGAAGTAGTGACAGTGCGCTTTTATTGTTTGTTTGTTTTTTAATTATTTTTTGCATAATTTTTATTATGCAAAAAAATATATGGCATAAATATTATAATTGCAAAAGTTGATAAAAAATGCTATGCAATAGCTTTACCGCGGCAGTCCCCGAGTGCCACTTAATTTTTTTTTTAGTGTGGACGCTCCCTAATCCAGTTACGAACGCCCACAAAACGGAAATGAGAATGCCCAAAAGAAATTTATTTGTGACCGCCAAAGTGGGGACACAAACCTTTGGGGGCATTCGCGCAAATCTTCGCTCGACGTTTACTTCGGAAGATATCGGCGGTTTTTTTACAATACCCTCGTATATGTTTGGGGGTTTTACATATTGCCATTTGCGCCCCATTATGCATAACTGAAGCAGTGATAGCCTAGTGGTTAGGACTGTGGTCTCCTATTCGGGGGGTCGCAGGTTCGATCCCGGGTACGCACCTCTGACTTTTCGGAGTCAAGTGCGTTTAAGCAATTAAATATCACTTGCTTCAACGGTGAAGGAAAACATCGTGAGGAAACCTGCACATCTGAGAGTTCTTCATAATGTTCTCGAAGATGTGTGAAGTCCGCCAATTCGCATTGTGCCAGCGTGGTGGACTATGGCCTATAACCCTTCTCTGAAAGGAGACCTGCGCTCAGTAGTGAGCCGTTGATGGGTTGTTAATGATGAATGATGATGATGCATAACTGACTGCCGTAGGATTGTCTAAAAATGTTTGCCATAGTATAGGGATCGTAATCATGTCTGATTGATTGTAACTCTCTCGCTTTTGGGTAAAGTCTCTGAGCTCTATAATGTATCGTTTTAAAATAGATTAGAAATCTTTTTTATTCAAATAAACTTTTTGACAAGTGCTTTTGAATCGTCGATGAGTCTACCACTGGTTCGGAATGCCGTTCCTGCCGAGAAGAACCAGCAAGAAACTCGGCGGTTGCTCTTTTCAAAACAAGTTTACAATACAATAGATACTATGCTATGTATGCAGTGTCTCCACAATGAGGCGAAGCTGCACAAAAGCATACCTAAATAATTTTAATTCAACACATGTTAAGACGGACAGACAGAAAGTTCCCCATTCCCGCCGGTGGAACCCGTTCACGAGCATGACGTTTGACCCAGCCGTTGCTTCGCTCAACCATAATATTTATCTATGATTAACACTGGAGTGACTGGCTGTCATATTGTACTTGATTGACACCATTTTGGCACTGCAGGCAGATACGAGTATCTCTGGAACTAATAATATTACAAATGGCGCACCGACGATTTAATAGAATAATTATTAGAGACCTCTATAACTTATCTATGATCTCATAGATAAATTGAAGAGTTTGGTGCGCCATTTGCAGTGTTATTAGTTCTAGACTGCCTCGTTGGTCTAGTGGTGAGCACGTTCGACTACGGATGACGAGGTCCCGGGTTCGATTCCCGGGTCGAGACAAAAAAAAAGTATTGGGTTTTCTGTCAAGAAATTCTCATTACCAGCCCGGAGTTAGGAAAGATAGCGGTGAGTTAGCCCCGTGCCTCGGAGAGCACGTGAAGCCGTCAGTCCTGCGCCTGATCTCTCTCTGGTCGTGTCGGATTTTCCGTCCCATCGGAGTATGAGAGTGAGGGAATAGAGAGTGCACCTGTGTCTGCGCACACACTTGTGCACTATAACATCTCCCGCGCAGATGGCTAATCTCTGAGCAGGTTGGCCGCCGTGATCGGATTCGGTCGGGAGGACATTTTATTATTAGTTCCAGAGACACTCGTATGTCAAATGTGGCGGTTTAAATTGATCCTTATTTATTTATTATAGATTAATTATCCGGCCAGTGGGTAAAGTGCAAGTTACAGCAAGAACATGAATTAAAAGAAGATAATATAAAAAGATACTGGCTGATGCCTGCGTCATCGTTCGCGTGGAGTTAGGTTTATAAAATCCTTCGGGAACCCCTTGTTTTTCGGGGATAAAAAGCCTAAATTGTCACTCTCCAGGTCCTCAACTATTGAAGGGTAAACCAACAAAGCAATACACAAATACACTTTCGCATTTATAATATTACTAGCGGTCGCCCGCGACTTCGTCCGCGTATAATTTCTGATTTTCTATGAGATTATAAAAAGATAAATTTTCCTGTTGCAAGAAGCCTATCAAAATAAGCCCTACCGCTATTTTAAATAAAAATAAAAATCATTAAAGCTTTTCCATTCTTTCATCCCCTATTTTACCACCCATAAAAGGGGATTTTTCAAAATAACCTATACAGGTTTTCATTATTTACAGCTAGTCACCTAAATCCCGATTTTCAAACCTCTAACTTAAACTTTCAAATTAAAACTTTCCTATATAAACTATCATCCCCTATTTTACCACCCTTAAGGGGGGATTTTCCAAAATAACTTGCCGATTTTCATATATCTAACTTCAAAAACATAGGACTTTCATATAACCATCGAAATTCCATTTCACCCCCTTAGGGGGGGATTTCTCAAAACCGTTTCTTAGCTGACACCTACCCTCTAGAAATAACCTACATTCCAAATTTCAAGTTTGTAGGTTTTATAGTTCCTGAGATTTCGTGATGAGTCCAGTGACCTTTCGCTTTTTATATATATATAGATGGTAAGGATTGCAAACTTTTCGACAAATTAATAAACAGAAGGTCATTAATTAATAAATAATCAATGCAAATAAACCTTTTGATGATTCTTGTTAAGAAAGGTCTGTTTTGATTTTGAATGAAGCTTTATTTTAAAGTTTGAATTGCTCTCCAAAATAATCAGCGCCATCAGTTCTTTATGTATTTTCCTTTGACGAAACGGTGGAGCTTTTCTGTAAATTGCCTCAACGATGACGCAGCGTTGAATTAATATGTACCTAACTGACTTCAAAAGATGAATCTCGATTCGACGCCGTTGTTTCGCGTGTAATTTTATTACAATTTATATCAATATTTCATCAGGTTGCTCGATTTAAATATGATTCTGAATTAATAACGGACTATTGCAATCAAACATTTTGAAGTTCGTTAGGTAAGAAAGGCCTGTTTTGATTTTGAATGGAGCATTATTTGGAACTAGATGATGCCCTGCCCGCGACTGCGTCCGCCTGGATTAAGTTCTTTTGATTCCCGCGGAAACTCTTTACTTTTCCGGGATAAAGGGATAAAATTTAGCCTTTGTGCTAATCCTGGATATGAGCTATCTCCGTTCCAAATTTCAACCAAATCGGCATGCATTGTGGCGTGAAAGAGTAACAAACATGGATGGATGTATGGATGGATACACCATCCATACATCCATCCTCACAAACTTTCGCATTTATAATGGGTATATTATGTAGTAGGATTTCGTCGTTGCTCGTTTCAAATATGCTCCTGAATTAATAACAGACTATTGCAATCAAACCTTTTGAAGATTCGTTAGGTAAAATAGCCTATTTTGATTTTGAATGAAGTATTATTTTGAGCTAGCTGATGCCCGCGACTTCGACCGCGTGGATTTAGTTTTTAAAATCCCTCGGGAACTCTGATTTTCCGGGATAAAAAGTATAGATTATTATTTCTGGGATATAAGTAAGTATAAGCCTATGTCACTCTCCAGTTCCTCAACTATACCCATGCAAAAAATCAGCTGGATCCGTAGTCCTGTTGCGGCGTGATTGAAGGACAAACCAACAAACCAACAAACCAGCAAACCAACAAACCAACAAACCAACAAACCATCAAACCAACAAACCAACAAACCAACAAAAAAACACACTTTCGCATTTATAATATTAGTAATTATTTTGAATTTGAATTATTTTTGAAAACAGTCAGCCCCATTAGTTCATTATATATTTTAACAGAAGCGCAGAGTGTTCTGTAAATCCCGTAGTCTATTTTTGTGATGAAAATACAAAGCATTCCCACGGGATATTATATATTTAAAACAAGAGACACAACGTGAATGCAGTCACGGGAAAAGCTAGTCCGTAATGATTCAAAGGCGAACTCGTCGACGAGTACAGAGTTGTACGAAATAATATTGAACAGGAAATATTCCCAACGGCTGAACTTGACAAGTGATCAAAGGGTGGGCTGAGCCAGTGAACTTCGTTTGTAACTTAGCGGGGGTAATCAAAGGCTAGTTGCGGCGGCGAACAAACGCTCTGCTCGGTTAAGCAATGTTGACCCGAGTCAGTGGATGGGTGATCGAAGTTCCTCGTTGCACTTGTAAAACTGTCTTCATGATACTGTCTGATACTCAAATATGGTTGAGCGAAGCAATGGCTGGGTCATGCGTCATGCTCGTGAACGGGTTCCACCGGCGGGAATGGGGCTACTTTATGTCTGCCCATCTTAAGATAGAAGTTAGTCGGTATGCATTTTTGGAACTTCCCTCATTGTGGAAACACTGCATATATAGCATAGTATTTACTGTATTGTAAATTTGTTTTTGTAACCTGTTGTAATTTTTTAGAGTAGTCATAGCCTAGTGGTTAGGACTGTGGTCTCCTATTCGGGGGGTCGCAGGTTCGATCCCGGGTACGCACCTCTGACTTTTCGGAGTCAAGTGCGTTTAAGTAATTAAATATCACTTGCTTCAACGGTGAAGGAAAACATCGTGAGGAAACCTGCACACCTGAGAGTTCTTCATAATGTTCTTGAAGGTGTGTGAAGTCCGCCAATTCGCATTGTGCCAGCGTGGTGGACTATGGCCTATAACCCTTCTCTGAGAGGAGACTTGCGCTTAGTAGTGAGCCGTTGATGGGTTGCTAAAAAAAATGATGAAATTTGTTTTGAAAAGAGCAACCGCCGAGTTTCTTGCTGGTTCTTCTCGGCAGGAAAGGCATTCCGAACCAGTGGTAGATTCATCGACTATTCAAAAGCACTTGTAAAAGTTTATTTTAATAAAAAATATTTCTATTCTATTCTATTCTATTCTATTCTATTCTATTCTATTCTATTCTATTCTATACAATCCGTAGTTTTAAGGCAAGTTTCACACGTCACATTAGGCCTCCAATACTTCATACTTTTTGTGGTCTGAAGTTCGATTCCCAGACCCTAGCCCAGTAGTGCGCCGGTGATGGGTGGATTGGTTAGGATGACGATGATGATGATGATAACTACCTACTCAGAACTAGATGATGCCCGCGGATTCGTTCGCGTATATTTAACTTATTTAAAATCTTGCGGGAACTTTTTGATTCACATCATCATCATCATCATCATCATCACTCACATCATCGTCATTATCATTCAGATTCTTGGCATGAAACGTAGCCTATATCCATTAATAGGATGGACAAAATCATCTCTTTACCATCATCGAACTCTGAGTCATCGAAGCAATACGAATCTCTTCCTTAGATGTTATTCTGTGACATGATAGTTCATTACGATCGGAGCGTTGATGATGTCATTTGAATAAATCGTTAGTACTAGTACGGATCTAAATCGACACTAAGCACTAAGTACTAGCTAAACCCGAAATCTTGTCCGAAATTTGTAACACCATTTCACAGACATGTACGGGCGACTTCCATCTAGCGAAGAGTAATTAAGATTTAATAGCATGTGAGTTTGACTAAGCCAGGGCTGGTACTTGTCCCGGAATATTTTTAATTGTCCCGATTTATAGTACACTGTTAGGAAGTTTTATAAAAACTCAAATGGCAAAGCTGAAGAATGATTTTTTGCACAATCCTGAATTCAATCACCTACGGAAACCTATCTCGATAAGCGGCCATCTTTCAATGAACTGAAAAACTGAAGTTTTTCCAGAAAACTGAGTCTTTATTTTGGCCTCTACAGCATCTAATGCCGCCAGTTGGTACTTTGCAGAGTGTTGAAGAGCTTAAAACAATACGTAAACAGTTATTGTGGCGGGAAGTTTTAAATAAATACAGTGCGATTTGTAAAAAGGTTTCTTGAAGAGTTTACTTGTAGGTATTTTTGGAAACTTAAAGGAAGACTTTTGCATCGACTCTACGAGTGTACGAGTGTGTCTATAGCAATTCATTTTCTCCATACACTTCTGTACAAAGCAGTGTTCGAATGTCCCATGTTGATTTTGCGTACATTAAAATAGAATAGAATATTATAGAATAGAAATGTTTTTTATTCAAATAAACTTTTACAAGTACTTTTGAATCGTCAATGAGTCTACCACTGGTTTGGAATGCCGTTCCTGCCGAGAAGAACCAGCAAGAAACTCGGCAGTTGCTCTTTTCAAAATACTTTTACAATATACTTAATAGATATTATGCTATGTATGCAGGGTTTCCACAATGAGGGGAAGTTCCAAAATTAAAGTGCTGAAGTCTCTATTTCGGTGAAAATGACTCCACCCAAAATAAGAGACATGGACTAGTGTCGAAATAGTTTTCGAAATGAATTAAATTAGAAAAGTATGTCCCGATTTATTTTTAGCCATAGTGACAACCCTACACTAAGTGTGTATTCATAGTAATGCTTGAATATTCGCTTTGAGTCTCTCACTGTAGAATTAAACGGATTTTTAAAAGGTGGGCCGGGAATCTTTTGAATGAGATGTTTTTCAAAGCGCGAATCTGATCTCCAAAATCCCACGGATTTTACAAAAAATTGCCTTTTTTGAGCGCAACGCTCGCTCGGACTTTTATAATTTAGCTCAAGTACTCTATTCACTTGCGTTTTTTTTTGGAAACGACTTCGGTACTAACTTAAAACGCATCTTTACAGCAGCTTTTCTGAACAGATTTTTCGTAAGTACAAAATAGTTTGATGAAAATGTCTGAAAGTGCAATAAGTTTAATGCTTAAAATATATTTTCTAATGAAATTTATTTTCTAAATAATGATCCTTTCTTTGTCAACTTAATCAGAAACTATATCCAACCCTATAAGCGCTTTTTTACTAGACTACGGCAAAGCCAAAAGGAAGTTATGATTTTAGCGGTCTATATATATGTATGTATGTGACTATTAACGAATGTTCCGCCGTAGCTAATAAACTACTAAGCCGATTTTGATGAATGAGATGTCAATCGATTCGTTATGACGGTCCGGGTGACATAGGCCATATTTTATATGAACAAAATCAATATGACAGATGTTACATCAAATTTTCCAAAACAAAAACTTTTATAGTCATTCATGCCTTATTTCTATTGATCCAGTAAATATATTTAGACTAAATAATTTCTTAGTAAGATTTAATTATTAAGAAATAAGAATAAAAAAAATCTTTTAAATGTGTATTTTCGTACAAAGTCAAATTACTTTCGTTTTCAATTTACTTCTTTGTTTATTATTTACTTAACTTTGTTTATTTATTAAAGTAACTTTCGAAATTTTTTATTTTTTTTTATTTTTACAATATTAAATTAGATCCACGATGCTGTAAGCATTTTTAAATTTTTCAAAATTCAAAATTATTTATTTCACGAAGGCCAACCTGTGGCTCTTATGACACGTCATGACTCTACCACCGGTTCGGTAAGCGGAATTTGCTGAGAAGAGCCGGCAAGAAACTCAGCAGTTGCTCTTTTCAAAATAATCATTTTACAATATTATTATGTAGCTTAATAAGTATTTTATACTATCTTGTGGGCAGCTGGATACCAAGCCGATTTAACTCATACAACTTTATTAAAATAAAATAGAATAGAATATTTCCACAATGAGGGGAACTTCCAAAAATGCGTACTACAATTCAATACAATATGTTAAGAAGGGCAGACAGAAAGCAAGCCCCATACCGCCGGAGGCACCCGTTCACGAGCATGATCCAGCCGTTACTTCGATCAACCATATCATTAAAACTAGTTAATCTTTTTATAGATATCATCGAATTGTACCCAAGATGCTGGCACCGTTGCCCCTTTGGATGGCCAAACTAATTCTTTCAACCAGCATTCAGTTCCATATTCAGATCCCAATTTTTTTGGTATTTAAAAATAAAATAAAAATAAATCAAGCAGCCGGAAAAATAAAACATTAAAGAAATCGTACATCAATAGTGATGTGGAGCGCTGTAATGGGCATATCGATAGTCGATATATCCGTAATGCGGGTTCTACAATGGAGCGCTGACGTTTTTACGGTCCACCGCTTCGGGCGACGTATTTTAATGAAGTTCACTGTATTTTTGCTTCTGTAGCAGTCTGTTGTTGCGATTTTATTCAACAGAAATACAATTTATTTTATATACCTACATAAAAGCCACAGCTACCCAAGCTCAAGTAAATTCGAATTTCTAAATAAAATTAGTTTGGCTTCAATTTTGTAAATGTTACATTTATCGAACTTAAAAATTGTGTAAAAATGTCCAAATACGAGACTAGAAATAGAAAGAGAATGGAAATAGAAATGTTTTTTATTCAAATAAACTTTTTTAAAAGTGCTTTTGAATCGTCGATAAGTCTACCACTGGTTCGGAATGCCCTTCCTGCCGAGAAGAACCAGCACGAAACTCGGCAGTTGCTCTTTTCAAAACAAATTTACAATTTAATAGATATTATGCTATGTATGCAGTGTCTCCACAGTGCCGGGAAGTTCCACAAAAGCATACCTAATTATAATTCAACACATGACGGGCAGACAGAAAGTAGCCCCATTCCCGCCGGTGGAACCCGTTCACGAGCATGACGCATGACCCAGCCATTGCTTCGCTCAAACACATTTGAGGGAACGTAACAACCCGCATCACACCAAGAAAAAGTATAAAACTGTAACCCGACTACAGAAAATTAGATGATATTGATTTGGTTCTTGTGAATAATGCAGCCTATGTCACCTTAACCACAATAACGTATCGATTAACATCTCATTCTATAAACTTTTTTGTTGAACAAATTTCGACTAAGCAGCTTAGGTGCTACGGTGGAAAATACAATGCAATACAAAGTTGTGCCGAGATAAAAATAGAGCAAGTTAGTTTTTTACATTCTTTCTAAGAAGTTTGTTTGTCCTATTAATATTACTAGTGGTTCGCCCCGAACTGAGACCTCGCGGTAACGGTATCCCATGATTATTCATTCAATCGATACATGATAACCAAAACTGACATTATTATTATGCCCGTTTTCACCAAACATACCTAAATCATCCCCTAAGTAGGAGTCTCTTAACGTAGGTAGCTCCTAAATACAATCCTAAGTCCTAACATCCGTCCCAATATCCTTTTAGGTGTCCCGTACAGGATCGTGATAAATAAGTTGACAGAAAACATCAATCACCTAACTTATAGGTAGCCCGTAAAGGTTAGGGAACGTTAGTGAAAACATTGAATTATTTATCAAACATTGAATTTAACTCGTAGTTCCATGGGAATAGTTACTGACTGCGCCATCTATTAGCATTATTGTGAAGCTATGTTGATGCTATATGAATTACTGACGCCCATTAAAAATTAAATAATCTCGTTTCTTTATAATATTCATATAATTTTAGTATTTGTTGTTCAAGTACAGGATATAAGTGACCTAAAAACATAAAATCAGTTTGAAAATCCATAGCGGATTTTTCTAGAGAGCGTCTTCAAGCGAGCGTATAAAATCGCCACTTTGAAAGCCCCCCATTTCGTCAATTTTAAGGGAAAAATTAAAAAAAAAATATTTTTGTACTCAGTTCAAAATTATCTTTAAAATGATACGTAACAATTTTATGTAACGCGATTTTTTTTTTTTTACTTCGCATTCGCTTCTATGAGAGCCCCCCTGAAATAAAGATTTTTATAACTTTTTAAGCCATTTTCGGCTGGAGGCCATCGGTTTACATATTATATCTAAATTTGAAGTAATTACGTTCAGTAATTCAAAAGTTATAAGGCTCTGACAGACGGACGGACGGACGGACGGACAAGTGCAAATCGCCCTAGTTAACTCAAAGACCTTCGCTTCGCTCGGTCGATAAATGCGAAAGTTTGTGAGGATGGATGTTTGGATGGATGGATGTTTGTTACTCTTTAACGCGACCACGAATGAACCGATTTTGCTGAAATTTGGCACAGACAAACAGTTCCCTTCAGTCCCGGAAAAGCAAACAGTTCCTGCGGGATAGCATCGCAATTTTTTACGCATTTGTCCTTCAAAATTCGCGCAATGGAGTTTTAGATTGACGTGATTTTTTTGCACAGGTAAAGTTAAGGGCCTGAAAAATGACACAGGCTACTTTTTATCACGGGAAAACAAACGGTTCCTGCGGGATATTAGTATACTACTTTTTACACATTTATCTTTCAATTATGCGCCAACGGAGTTACAGATTGACGTGGTTTTTTGGATAGGCATAGTTGATGCCTTGAAAAGTGACAAAGGCTACTTTTTACCCTGGGAAAGCAAACAGTTCCCGCGGGATATTAGTGTGCTACTTTTCACATATTTATCCTTAAATTATGCGCCAACGGAGTTACAGATTGACGTGGTTTATTGGATAGTCATAGTTGAGGACTTGAAAAGTGACAAAGGCTACTTTTAACCCCGGGAAAACGAACAGTTCCCGCGGGATATTCGTATGCTACTTTTCACATGTTAATCCTTCAATTATGCGCCAACGAAGTAACAGATTGACGTGGTTTTTTTGATAGACATATTTGAGGACCTGAAAAGTGACAACAGCTACTTTTTATTCCGGGAAAACAAACAGTTCCCGCGGGATATTCGTATGCTACTTTTCACATATTTATCCTTAAATTATGCACCAATATGCATGCATGCATACATGTATGTATGTATGTATGTATGTATGTATGTATGTATGTATGTATGTATGTATGTATGTATGTATGTATGTATGTATGTATGTATGTGTGTATGTATATATGCATGTATTTATGTATGTTTGTATCCTCCTCTTACTAACTATAAATACATTAGCTATATCCTAACCTACTTATTATTTACTCATAATATCCCACTTATATTATTAATGTGAAAGTTTGTGAGGATGGATGTATATGTGTAGGGGTTCATTAGTTAAGGAGTTATATCTGTTTTTTCTAAGTCAGGTATTACACGTAGTGTAAGTTGTATATTTTGTAGAATATTATAGTATTTAAACCATGGAACTCAAAATTTATTCAATATCTTATTAATATTATAAATGCGAAAGTTTGTGAGGATGGATGTTTGTGAGGATGGATGTTTGTTACTCTTTAACGCGACAACGAATGAACCGATTTTGCTGAACTTTGGCACAGACATAGATTATAGTCTGGAATAGCACATAGGCTACTTTATATCCCGGAAAAGCAAACAGTTCCTGCGGGATAGCATCGCTATTTTTTACGAATTTGTCCTTCAAAATACGCGCAACGGAGTTACAGATTAACATGGTTTTTTGGATAGGCATAGTTGATGACTTGAAAAGTGACTAAGGCTACTTTTTATCCTGTGAAAGCAAACAGTTCCCGCGGGATATTAGTGTGCTACTTTTCACATATTTATCCTTAAATTATGCGCCAACGGAGTTACAGATTGACGTGGTTTATTGGATAGGCATAGTTGAGGACCTGAAAAGTGAAAAGGGTACTTTTTATCCCGGGAAAATAAACAGTTCCCGCGGGATATTCATATGTTACTTTTCACATACTTATCCTTCAATTATATGCGCCAACGGAGGTTTAGATTGAAGTTTTAGATTGTTTTTTAGCACAGGTAAAGTTAAGGGACTGAAAAGTGACAAAGGCTACTTTTTATACCGGGAAAACAAACAGTTCCCGCGGGATATTCATATGCTACTTTTCACATATTTATCCTTAAATTATGCGCCAATATGCATGCATGTATACATGTATGTATGTATGTTTGTATGTTTGTGTGTATGTATGTATGTATGCATGCATGCATGTTTGTATGTGTGTACTTATGTATGTATGTATGTATGCTTGCATGGATGCATGCATGTATGTTTATATGTATGTGTGTATGCATGTATTTATGTATGTTTGTATCCTCCTCCTACTAACTATAAATACATTAACTATATCCTATCCTACTTATTATTACTCATATTATCCCACTAATATTATTAATGTGAAAGTTTGTGAGGATGGATGTATACGGATGTATGTTTGTATAGATATATCTATAATAGATGTAGTATACGGATGGAGGGATGTATGTTCTCTGAGATAGGGGTTGAACTATTTTGACTGTTTAACTACATAACTTCGTTAAATTTAAACTAATTTTTATTATTATTTTTAACCGACTTCAAAAAAGGAGGAGGATCTCAATTCGACGGAATCTTTTTTTATATATGTTCACCGATTACTCGAAGACGCCTGAACCGATTTGGAAAATTCTTTTTTTGTTTCAAAGGGTATACTTCCCAGGTGGTCCCATTTAAATTTTATCGGAAGCAGTCGAGCGTTTTTAAAAAAATCTACAATAAATTATATACTTTGTAGTGGCGCGGGCGTTTAAAGGTATGCTCCCGGGACAAAAAGTAGCCTGTGTTATTTTCCAGGTCCTCAACTTTACCTGTGTAAAAAACCACTTCGTCTGTATGCACTTGCACTTTATATGGTGAAATATTATAACTGCGAACGTGCGTTGGTTTGTCCTTCAATCACGCCCCAACAGAGCTACGGATCGACGTGATTTTATGCAGGGGTACCTATAGTTGAGGACCTGGAGAGTGACAGGCTACATTTTATCCCGCAAAGTCAAAGAGTTCCCGAGGCATTTTAAAGGCTAAGTTCACGCAGACGCAGTCGCGGGCATCAGCTAGTAAAAAATAAAACACAAAATAAAATGAGTTAAGAAACTCCTTTTAATTTGTGTTTTATTTTTTGACGTGATAACGTCTTATAAATCGATGAACAGCCGGTGTTCATCGTTTTATAAGACGTTATATATTCGCAAGCACGAAAAAGTGTCACGTTCCGCCTGAGCCTGAGCTTGCAAGCGAGAGCGCGAAACAAGCGATAGAGAGGCACGATCGGCCCAAGCGTTGGCTTGTGACTAGATTCATCAATGTTTCTTTACGACGTTATCACATAAAACTATCGTCAGTAAACCAACTTTACAGACAACCAATAATTTTTTATTTTTTCACATAAAAATTAATGTAAAGGCTTCGATACAACCTCATTATAGTTTGATATTAATTCGACTCGTTGCCTAAAGTTTAATTCTACTTTATAAGTTCTAACTCGAAGGTTCTGTTCTTTATACCTGCTATTTGCTGTTAAATTTCTCGACGTAAATTATTGTGCTCTGTCGGTTTGATATTAATTTCTAGTTTTGAATAAAGCGACTGTTGTATTATATCCTCTGGAACTAGTTACGGATGAAGGATTAGCTCAGATGTACTTTTGACTTCGGTTAATGATTAATTTTGAATTTATTCCATTTTTATCGATAACATAAATATAAGATACATTATAATATATATAAGATACATTATTTAAAATTCAATAATTACCTACTCTCAATACCCTCTCTCTCTCTTCAATATTATGATAGTCAAATAGGTTATTCGAATTACTTTCTCTTCAAATGGCTTTCGAATTATTTAATTCTGAAATGGGATTAGAAAAAAATAAATTATGCATCAATACTTTTAAAGTTCTATTAATAAATTAGTCAAACGAATACCTTTTTAATTTAATTATTAAAAAATGTGTATTTTACAAATCTTTAGCATTTAAAACAGCGTTTTCATGAAAGTTGATTAAATTTCATGTTAAAAGAAAATCTCTACAGGAATTATTTATTGCAACGAAAAATAAAACACAGCCGGCGAAAAAATTAAACTATGAAAAAACATCATACATCACTAGTGATGCGCCACGCTGTAACGAGTATATCGATAGTCCATATCGCATTAAAGCTTATAAATATATTATTTTTTACACTTTTTGCCCTGAGTGACGTGAAAACACAGTTTAGCAATCATATTGTGGGTATACCAGGGCCTATTATTATTATGTCAGAATTGGTTTGACAAATCATACAATGTCAACCTTAAATTAATTACCTACTTTAAAGTTGTCATTATACCTGACATTTCAAAACAATATAATATTATTATGTTATATAATTATTATGTTGCTGCGGATGTTATAATATATACAGTATATAATATACTGCAAGCAGTGATAGCCTATAGGTTAGGACTGTGGTCTCATATTCGGGAAGTCGCAGGTTCGATCCCAGGTATGCACCTCTGACTTTTCGGAGTCAAGTGCGTTTAAGCAATCAAATATCACTTGCTTCAACGTTGAAGGAAAACATCGTGAGGAAACCTGCACACCTGAGAGTTCTTCATAATGTTCTTGAAGGTGTGTGAAGTCCGCCAATTCGCGTTGGGCCAGCGTGGTGGACTATGGCCTATAACCCTTCTCTGAGAGGAGACCTGCGCTCAGTGGTGAGCCGTTGATGGGTTGCTAATGATGATAATATACAGTGCAGAATAATAAGTAACTGAGATTAAACAAACACAACTTACATTAACTTGTGAAATCATTAAATCCCAATTATGCCACGGATATCGCTCGCATCATATGCCCAACTGTATGTTTATTGAACTGTGGCAATACGCTATGTTTTAACGCAATCCAGTATAAATTTTCCTCTTGAATACAGATAACGAAATATCGATAAGAGCTTACGTGTTCGGATTTCTCGACATTTTTTCCCCTGGTCGGTATTTAACTGGACCCTACCAATACATAAATATTAGCAGGGTTTATTCTTTTGACAGATAAGTTTATATAGTTTGACAGATATTTTTAAATCTAATAAAAGCGTAACTGGACGATTTCTGTACATTGAATATATTTTGAATATTTTGACCGGGGGATGATTTATTATTTTTTTATTTTTATTTTATTTATTATAAAGTAATCAACAGCGTTACATATAATTATTATACAATTAAGAATAGTTATAAAATAAGGCCAAACAGATTACACAATAATACATAATAACATATAACACGATAGACACTAGCATTATAAAATAATATGATTAAATAACTAGGTAAGTATAAGGTAATAATATAAGTATCATCATTGTGTGTGTGTGTGTTTGTGTGTGTGTGTGTGTGTGTGTGTGTGTGTGTGTGTGTGTGTGTGTGTGTGTGTGTGTGTGTGTGTGTGTGTAAGTGTTAAAAGGGGGTTAAGCATTAGGTACTATGTTGGTAATTTTAATATTTCTTTTTTTAGCTGCATTTTAGTTAAGTGAAATAGATCTAGATCGTAATAAGCTTTATTGTAGGTTCTAGCCAGACGTAGCAGAACAGAATTTTGTGCATAGTTTGTGTAGTATTATCGATACTGAGCCCAAAAAAGATTTTTATTCTTTGTCTGTCTGTCTGTTCGTATGTCTATCAGTCTGTGTGTTTGTCTGTCAGTGTGTCCGCGCATCACGCGAAAACTACTGAATGGATTTAAATGAGATTCGGTATAGTGGTAGCTAATACTCCGAGTAACATATAGGGTAGTTTTTATCCTGAAAAACAATAAGTTACCTCGACGAAACGACGACGGGACGGAAGTTTTTATCGATTTTAGTTCATAACTCCGTCAAATTTGAACCGATTTTAATACTTAATCTTTTTTTTATTTGAAAGTATATGCTTACTATCAGATATTTTTTCACTAATTTTGATGAAGATCTGATAAATATTATCGGATATAGAAGCTGTAACTCTTCATGGATTGCAGCAAGTCACTCGCATATAAGACAACGATCGTATACATGCATACTATATACGAGTATAATTATATGAAGATCTTAGCCACAGGCACTAATTACAAATAGACTACTTACCTAAATCATTAAACTCCAGGCTCCAGATGTATGTACCATTGTGTTTGTTTTGTAGCCTACCCGTGCGAAGCCGGGGCGGGTCAACTAGTTACCAATAAACATCCCCACTAATATTATAAATCCAAGATTTTGGTTTGTCCTTCAATCATGCAGCAACGGAGCAAGAGTTCCACGTGTATAGTTGCGGACTTGGAGAGTGTCATAGGCTATTCATTTATTCTAGGTTTAGGTTCAAAGAATTTACTCTCTCAGACCAAAACATGCTCACTTACAGAGAAATTAAAACTTAAATTATAACACATTATATACACTAAAATAAAAAATGGTAGCTCTTAAACAACTATAAAACTAAAATATTTTTAAGGTTTGCTAACTGTTTTTAAAAAACTTCCTGAATTTTCATTTATTCTATCCCGGAAAACCAAAAAGATACTGCGGGATTATAAAAGTTAAATCCATAAAATATGATCAAATAATAATTTATCTTGACAAAAGTATGATTTAATTTGATATTATTCTTAAAGCGGATGCCGGAAAAGCTGATATTTTCTTGTGAAAATAACATACGTGGGCGCAATATTTTCATTTGAGGCACAAGCTAAATTGTTTGGACAGCAGTTTGCGATGCTGTCGGCTGATAAGGGTCGTGCCACATTCAATTGAACAGAATAAAAATTTTCTTACAAGAATTTATGATGAAAGTTATGGATATGTTAAAAACACATAGGCCCAATTTAGCCTGTAAGTGTTTAATTATTTATTAAGGACTATAACTACATAAGTGTTTCTACCTACCTGATAAGTAAGTGAATAAAGAATTTATTAATCGGCAATCCAGACATTCACTGATTACTAGTGATTACTCAGGTAATCAGTCACTTGCCTCTGCCATTAATCAAAACTAATCAAATAATATTTCCGAAGATAGTAATAACAGTGATATATCTAAACAGATTTCGGTAATAAGTAGTCTTTGTAAGTTATAGGTTAGTCTTGAAATTAGGTTATTCCGTGATAAAAGCCTCCTATAAAAGTCCTCAGCTAAAGCCACGCAAAAATTCACGACGATCCGATGCTCCGTTGCTGTGTGATTGAAGGACAAACCAACAAAAATCGCTTTCACATTCATAATATTATTTACTAGCTGATGCCCGCGAATTCGTCCGCGTGAATATAATTTTTAAAATCCCTCGGGAACTCTTTGATTTTCCGGGATAAAAAGTAGCCTGTCACTCTCCAGGTCCTCAACTATACCCATGTAAAAAATCACGTCGATCCGTGGCTCTGTTGCGGCGTGATTGTAGGACAAACCAACAAACCAACAAACACAGTCGCATTTATAATATTATAAGTATATAGTATAAAGTATGATTAGTATGGATTTGTTAATTTAACTGTATTAATTAATAATTACCGCGGTAATCCGTCGAATGTGTCACTACCCTGGTCGCAAAAAAGCTGAGGACATGATAAATGATATCTGGATTACGGGCCGGGTCAAAGTTTGATTCCCGGGCTAAGCCCCGAGTTTCTGAGACGGTATTATCCTTCGCAAAAATCTTTTTATTCATTGCACTATGGTATCTTTTCTTTTGATGTTTTGTTATCTTTTGTAGGCTTTTTGTGATGATTTTTCGCTTTCATACTTATTTCTAGAAGTTCCATAGTAACTATTGATACTAGTTAACACACTAATTTACAAATATAACATATGCGAAAGTGTGTTTGTTTGTTGGTTTGTCCATCAATCACGCCGCAACAGAGGTACAGATTGACCTGATTTTGTCATGGAGGGTGTATGTCACCCTATATGGGTGTATCATTCAGCATCATTAGCAACCCATCAAAGGCTTACTACTGAGCGCAGGTCTCCTCTCAGAGAAGGGTTATAGGCCATAGTCCACTACGTTGGCCCAATGCGAATTGGCGGACTTCACACACCTTCGAGAACATTATGAAGAACTCTCAGATGTGCAGGTTTCCTCTCGATGTTTTCCTTCACCGTTGAAGCAAGTGATATTTAATTGCTTAAACGCACTTGACTCCGAAAAGTCAGAGGTGCGTAACCGGGATCGAACCTGCGACCCGCCGAATAGGAGACCACAGTCCTAACCACTAGGCTATCACTGCTTCATCACCAATATGGGTGTATAGCTACATTTTATTCCGGAAAATCAAACGAGGGATTTAAAAAACTACGAGTAAATCCACGCGGACGAAGTCGCGGGCATCAGCTAGTATGTATTATAAAATGTATTATAAACCTGCATGCTACGTCTTACAAGAAGTACTTTAGTAAGACACGATAGCAATCAAATTGAAAGCAGAATTAATTGCCGCGATCTCCCAAGTTTGTGCGAACGATCCAGCTATTCAACTTTCAACCTGAGAGTAAAGCGCAGATCACTTCAGTTAACTACAATTTATTGGACTAAAAATACAACAAAACTTATTAAGCTATTGCATAGCTTTTATCGCGGGCTTTGAGCGCCGCGACCGAATCAAGAAATTCCGTAACGAAAATAAACCTAACACCGTCGTTTCCACGGTGTTTGTGTGCGTGCGACTAGAAAATGCTATGCAATAGCTTTACCGCGGCAGTCCCCGAGTGCCCCACGTATTTTTTTATTATTTTAATAGCTATTTATGCAACTGCATCGTAATGAGGGTCATTTTAATTCGAGTGCTGTTTTTTGATACGAGGCTTGCCGAGTATCAAAATAGGATAGTACGAGAATTAAAATGACTAATTACGTTCAGTTGCATACAAGATTTTATCTACGACAAGGAAAATAAAATCATTAACAAAATACGCCGTAGGCTCATTAGAGTAACAAAAAGTAACTCCGTAAGCCGCCACCAGCCGCCTGTGGCGCCTCTGTCAACAAAAAGTAACTCCGTAAGCCGCCACGAGCCGCCTATGGCGCCTCTGTCGTATGAACGGTACAAAAGGGTCAGAACTCAGAGCCTTAGCTTTAGGTATCCTATTTTAAGAAGATAACCATTTCGATTCAGCTCCCATACAGCGAGCTGCATCGAAATGAGAAGCAAAACCGAAAGAGGGTCCATTTCGATTCAGCTGTCAAATTCGAAATTGGAACTTTTCGATGTTGGAGTAGATAAACTATATTATCTACTCTCTCCTTTGACGACCTCCCTGGCGCAGCGGTGAGCGCTGTGGTTTTATAACTGAGAGGTGTCGGGTTCGATTCGCGGCGGGGGCAATTTCTGAATTGTCTCTGGTCTGGTCTGGTGGGAGACTTTGGCCGCCTCTACCGTCAAAGACGTGCCGCCAAGCGATTTAGCGTTCCGGCACGATGGCGTGTAAAAACAAATTAGGGGTATGGGTTGAAAATACACTGCCATACCTCTACCATTTAAGCCCGCTACCATCTTAATCTGAGATCAGATCGTACCCTGGCTCTGCTCAAGACCCAGCATAGAGTTAAAATGAGACACAAATATGTCGAAATAAATCTGTCTCGTTCTAACTCAGTCTTGAGTCTGAGCTGAGTGGCAATGTCATCTATAAATCTCACCCTAAAGACTGCATCGTCACTCACCATTGCATTGTTGAGAATGAAATCACTGTCAAGGACTATCTTGTCATCGAATAGAAAAAAATACCCGTTACTAGCTTTTACCCGCGCCTCCGTCCGCGCGGAGTCGGATTTTTTAATTCCATTGGAATTTTCCGGTATAAAACGCTGCCCATAATTATTATTAGTTGGCCGGTTTGTCCTTCAATCACGCAGCAACAGAGCAACGGATCGACGTTTTTGCATGGTATTTTCGGGTATAGTTGAAGACCTGGAGAGTGATTGCATGGATATAGTTAAGGACCTGGAGAGGGACAAAGCATACTTTTTGTCCCGGAATATCAAAATATTTACACGGGATTTTAAAAACGAAATCCACAAAGATAAGTCGTGGGCATTAGCTAGTATCATCATCAGCAACCCATCAACGGCTCACTACTGAGCGCAGGTCTCCTCCTCCTCCAGAGAAGGGTTATAGGCCATAGTCCACCACGCTGGCCCAATACGAATTGGCGGACTTCACACACCTTCGAGAACATTATGGAGAACTCTCAGGTGTGCAGGTTGCCTCACGATGTTTTCATTTACCGTTAAAGCATGTGATATTTAATATCATATACACATAACTTCGAAAAGTTAGAGATTTTCTGGGATCGAACCTGCGACCCCCGAATAGGAGCCCACAGTCCTAACCACTAGGCTATCACTGCGTACCTCAAAAATAATAACCCCCTTTTTATCAGCACTGCTTGGACAAAAACTCACAAACCCCGAATCTCGGACGTTAATATTTCATGCAAGTTGAAGTTTTATCTCAAACTTTTTGAAGTTCACTCATAAATCTAGATGGTTATAAAGATGAATTACTTCAAAATGTGGCGGGGATTTGTTTGGCCGCACTAAAACAGCTTAAGCGGAGTTTAAGACACTTTTCTTTTAAAAGTCATTTTCATTCAAGAACACTTCAAATAGAGGGATGCCTTTTAGATTTTATCTGTGTTAACATACATACAACATACACATATTATTTTTAAAGCGATTTTATGTACTTTTTATAAATACATTTTAGAATACTTATATATATATATATATTATAGTACCAAAAATTGCGGGTTTAATACCTACGTCTGTTCGGGTATCGCGCGTGTTACCCACTTGGTATTTGGACACTAGCAAAATCAAAAAAAAAACTTGAGAGGTGTCAAGGACACCCGGATGGAACGAAGGTCCTTTCGATTAATTAATTTGGCATTGTGTTCGGTATTTTCGCGGTACAATATTGGGTCTCCGTAGCCTTGTGGTTTCTGCAGTCGCTTAACAGTTAAAAGTCGATGGTTCGAATCCCAGCTCGACAGACTGAATTTTCTATTTTCAATTTTATTTTAAATAATTTCTACATGTAGAATTTTTCCCTAATTTTTTATAACTTATAAGTTAACAATATTGTACCGCGAAAATACTTCGGTATTTTTGCCAAATTCACATTCAAAAAAGTGTCGGTTTCAAAAAGTGTCGATCTGTCTAGCCCCCTTCCGCACCGCGCGATAAGGAACTACGTTCCAATACATACGAGTAATATGTATGAACAGCATTGGAGGTAGAAAGAACCTTGGTGTAGCGATAAACACTGTGTGTTCGTAACGAATCGATGGAAACTTCTTTCATCAAAATCAGCTCAGTATTTTAGTGCTACGGTGGAACACATACATAAACTCAAATATACATAAAGCCTCAATAGCCCAACCGTTAAAGGTGCGGACTGAAAACTGAAAGGTCGCAGGTTCGAATCCCACCCGTTGCGCTATTGTCGTACCCACTCCTGACACAAGCTTTCCGCTTATTTGGAGGGGAGAGAAGAATATTAGTCAACTTCAACTTAGCTGATATTCTTTTTAAAAAAAAACTTAACATACACAAAGTTATAGACTTTGGCATAATCGGGTACTTAAAAATGTTAGTTGGAAAGTTGGGATAGATCTGTTAATTATTCTTTTAATGATTTTACATAAAGTTTTGATTTGTTATTATTTGTTTGATATTATTCAATATTGATCGAGTTTACAACCTTCTATTTCGTTTTTAAAAAGATAATGCATTTCGTTCTTCGAACTTTGTGCTCCGCCCATTGCTGCTTCAGTTACTCTGCTTATTGGAGATCTGCTCATGCAAAGTAACATACTTCACTAATGTATACTTCACAACACATTACCCTCTTAAAAATAGCACGCAATCGGACAATATGTTAACGAGAAAACTTCACGAATGTGTCCACTGTAGAACGGCAAATTACCGGCTGAAATTTCAATTTGAATTTCAAAGCGACAATTTCGGAATTTTGTAAGAGAATTGGAATAAAAAATGGGCGAAGGAACGTAAAGGAACGTAATCACGACATGCTAAGTAGGGCGTTGCCTCTGTATAAAGCTTTTTGAACAATCGCTCCGCCATTTTTTATTTAACTAAGGTCCTGTTCACAAGGGCGGACGACATAATCCGACACTCCTGTCCAATCCTTCATCCTGACTCTTATTTTTGTATTTTTTGACGTGATAACGTCTCATAAATCGATGAAAACCGGCTGCACGCACGAAAGTGTCACGTTCCACCTGAGCCTGAGCGTGCAAGCGAGAGCTCGAAACAAGCGATAGAGAGGCACAATCGGCCCAAGCGTTGTCCGTCAATGTTTCTTTACGACGTTATCACGTAAAACTATCGTCCGTAAACCGACTTTACAGACAACCAATTTTTTTTGTTGGGTAAATGTGTCACTATTAGGGCCCTCACGCACTACGCAGCCATGTGCATAAGTAATCGACGTCGTGGTTGCGTAAGATCATATTCATACGACATTATTCTTGGAGGTTTCTGTTAAACCCTAAACTTTAAAACTGAGATTGTCCGAGCGTAAATTTGATATCTTGGCAGATTTTCAATACAATAACTTTCAAAATATCCTTACGCTCGGATAAGACTTATTTTACCCTGGTGAAATCAGTCCTTAATAAAATAAAAATTACTTGAACAATTTAATAAAGACAAATACATATCTTTTATTTTTTTTCAGTCCCTATGACTGCCAATTTTTTTTATGTGAAGTGATTGTTAATATTTAGATGAACAAAATAAGCTTGGTATGCATGGTATATTAATTAAATAAACCGAAAATAATATTTTAAAAAAATATGCAAAAATACCGTTATCGTGGATATTGATTAATTTAGTGTACCTATTCGATAGAACATTTTGTACTCTTTCAGAAGAATAACTTTTTTAAATTCTTTTAAAAACAACGACTTCAAAAGCCAGTACAAAGTATAAAATAATTTTAGTTTGTACACGTATTTTGAAGTGGGGCTAGCCTAAATAGAAACAATGAAACCGATGCGCGATGCTAGCTCGCTTTAGCTTTTGAGTGTAGCTTCATAGGATCAAATCTATTCTCTGAGCGCGAGCGATTTGCTCTTAATATTTATTGAGGAGTTCCGTCCTTCATCGCCGAAGATATTCATCAGATCTTCACCAAATTTAAATGGGACTACCTTACGGTATGACCTTTCAAATGAAAAAGGTTATTGAAATCATTTCAGATTTGACGGAGTTATGGAGTAACATCGACAAAAAAAATACGCGTCGAAATGATAACCTCCTTTTTAGGGTTCCGTACCCAAAGGGTACCAACGGGACCCTATTACTAAGCCTACGCTGTCCGTCCGTCCGTCCGTCTGTCAGCGGGCTGTATCTCGTAAACCGTAATAGATTGACAGATGAAATTTTCACATATTATGTATTTCTATTGCCGCTATAAATATAAATAAATTAAAATATTTCCAGGGGTAGATGAAAATATTTAAATTTTTTTTTTAACGGAACCCTTAAAGAGCGAGGCCCGACTCGCACTTGGTCGATTTTTTGAAGTCTGTTAAAAATACCACGACGCTAACATGAAAGCATAGCTTCATTTAAACGACGTGCTTGATATAAAAAAAAAATTAAGTGGCACTCGGGGACTGCCGCGGTAAAGCTATTGTATAGCATTTTTTATCAACTTATGCAATTCAAATTCAAATTCAAAATTATTTATTTCATGTAGGCCAACCTGTGGCTCTTATGACACGTCAAGATTCTACCACCGGTTCGGAAAGCGGATTCTGCTGAGAAGAGCCGGCAAGAAACTCAGCAGTTGCTCTTTTCAAAATAATCATTTTACAATATTAATAAGTAGCTATTACATTGTAATAAGTTTTTATACTATCTTGTGGGCAGCTGGATGGCAAGCTGATTTAACCCGTGCATCTTTGTTAGAATAGAATATGACATTTCCACAAAACGTACTACAATTCAATTCATGTCAAAGACGGGCAGACAGAAAGAAGAATTATAATATTTATGCAATATTTTTTTATGCATAATGAAAATTATGCAAAAAAAAATTAAAAAACAAACTAACAAGAAAAGCGAACTGTCATTACTTCGCGAGTGAGATTCGAACCTGCGACATCATACAAAGAAAGCGGCCACTCGCCCACTGCGCCGAACTTCTAAAATGTTGAACGCTTACTGAACGACGTTGTTAGGTTTTTTTTCCTTACGGAATTTCTTGATTCGGTCGCCGCGCTCAAACTGTTTGTCCTAGTTCAAAGCCCGCGATAAAAGCTATGCAATAGCTTTACTGAAGTTGCAACGGCAAATATAATAACTTAGGTGCATACACATTTCATATTAACAAATCCTCTTGTTTCCCGTTAAGACCGCAAGTTATTACAAAAGGTTCCTTTATACTACAACACAATAGAAAACTCGCGTCTAATAAATAAGGATGCCTCACGTGAAATACAGTCGCCGGACTGTCTTAACCAGTGTATACGCGGCTTAATAAAGCGCAGTGTATAAAATATAACGCGAACGCTTGCACTGCATACGTGTGTGGTACAAACTCTTCTGTACCTACTTACTAAAAGCCTACTACTGAGGTGTGTAGTATAAGAAAGTAAGAAAGAAAGAAAGAAAATACTTTTTTACTGCCCCTGCTCGGAAAGTACCTTCTGATTTGTGTCATATCGAAAAAGAGCGAGAAAGAAAATTTGTCTTTACGTGGAGACAAATCTGCGGGCTGAAAAAATGTATGAAATTTCATTACTTACGTGCTTTAGCGGGCTGAAAAGTTGTATGAAAATCCATTACATACGTGGTTTTTTTTTTTAATTTTTGACAAAATCAGTTAAGTAATACCAATACTTATAATAAAATAAATAAATAAAATTATTTTATGAGCAAACACCACCAGTTGAAAAGTACGCTCAAATGTATCCCGCCCCGCTACCGCCTATGCCTTAGAACCTCATTACAAATTTCTCTCTAAATTTTCTGAGGCGTTATTTATTACTTAATCTCGACTTCCAGAGAATGTTTTTAAGAGTAAACTGTCTGTGATATAACGCTTTGAGGAATGGGGTAATGTCCCTCGTTTCAGGGACATTAAGATCTTGGTGGGGTAAATGGGTATTCATGACTTTAAATGCGTTTATTCGTTATCTGACCTCTTTACCCGAATTTGATCAAGCGAGGGAGGTCAGTGCCGCCTAGTTTTAATATCTTACTGCAAAAACATTTAAAACTTTTCTATTCTATAGGAAATTAGCGTAGCTAGCGTAAAGTTTTTGGGGTGGAATTTTCAAAAACTGTGAAACTTGTATTTCTTCTTTTTTAATTGACAGTCAGAATACGAATTTTCCTGGACATAACTTGAATAAGTGTAAATTAAAAATTTTATTTTTAAAAACAAGCTTTTAGTAGCTGACAACATCGTCAGACCCTGGCTATCATCTAGAACCAAAGTACTTGTCAAGACGAATCAAACGAGCCCAAACTCGATCGGGTTACGTCGTTTTATTACAGAGTTTCCAAAACCACCTTCCGGCTTCATCGTGAGACCCTGAATATCATCTAGGACCAGACTACTTGTCAACACTAATCAAACGAGTCTAAACTCGATGGTATTACGTCATTTATTACAGAGTTACCAAAATCACCTTCCGGTTTCATCATCAGACCCTGATCAGATCAGACCCAAGTAGCCATCTAAAAACAAAGTAATCGTCAAGACAATCAAACGAGCCCAAACTCGATGGGGTTGCGTCGTTTCATTACAGAGTTCCTATGACTACCTTCCAGCTCCATCCATTTGTTTGTTGGTTTGTCCTCCAATCGCGCAGCAACGGAGCAACGGATCGACATATTTTTTGCATATCATAGACCTAGAGAGTGACATTGGATATTTTATATATTCTCTTTAACTCAAACTTCAAAGCAGACTATATACCCAAAAAATCGAGGGTTTTCAAACCTTGCCCCTTGGATTTTCACGCGGACAAATCTGGCCAGAAACTAGTATTCAAATAAAAATCCATATTTATTTGTATGGTGCGCGCTAGCGAGTTATCTCTCTTAAGCTTTTTAAATATAGATTTATCCAAAAGATAAAAGGATTTGGGTCACGGTCGGCTGCTTAAAATATAATATTTAAAAAATTACTCCCAAAAGACGAAAGAATATCACACAAGCGATGTACATCTTGGGACTTTGGGGGACTTTGCCAAAATACCCAGATTCGCTAACGACGTATTTATAGATCCACAGTGTAGTAATCATACAGTTAAGGGCTTCGGACAATTAATTTTTCACAGAGCAATGACAAGACGGGAGATCAGTTGTGTTAGCCATAAGCACCCATTAAAAATTACCTTTTGAATAATAGTAGACATCTACATACTGAAATTATGATAAGAGTATACTTAGGAGTGTGCGATCAGGAACTTCACAACCTTGTTCTGCCTTCATTTTTCTGCCACAGAACTGCGAGAAGTCGTGTGCGTTGGCTTCCTTTCGGTTGAAATCGTATAACTCGTATAACTTAAGTACTTTCAAGGCAAGGCGTCACTTGTGACTTGTACTTGCTACTTACTTGTAAGTACTTGTACTTATTACATATACTAGAATACCTGAGATTAATAACTTTGAATTTTGAATTTTCCAACAAGAATAATTAATTATTGTTGTCATGCGAAAGTCTATCTTGTAATTTAAAAAATGTTTTGGAGCGACTGTGTATTGTTTATTTCTTCGATTGAGGCTCACAAAAGCGCTTACGAATGTCAAAAATGTTACATCATTAAGTATTTAAATTACAAAACCTACAAAAATATTAAATCTAGCACTAATAAATAAAATAAAATAAATTTGAAGTCACAAAAATTAGGTACCTACTAGGTAATAATAATATGTTAAAAATAAAATTAAAAAAAATAATAATAATTGCGTCAAACATAAATCGTCGTATAAAATATCATAAACATATCATTACAAAGTAATAGGTACTCACGTACTTTATTTTTATGTCATAACGTAAACAAATTTATTTAATCCTAACCTCAATGGCATGTGCAATATTAGAATTTCCAGGCTTTATTATCTTCTACGTAATCAATTATTCTATAATATGCCTTTTTTATTAAAATATCTTTAATTTTAGCCTTAAACTGCGTATCGGAAAGATCTGTAATGCCCTTTGGAATTTTATTTTAGAAGCGTATAGAGTTTCCTATAAACGCTTTCTTGTTTTAGATAACCTGCATTTCTTCACTGCGAACTGGATATGTTTATGTCGTAAACCATAATTTTGACAGACGAGATTCTTTTTGAGAGATGGAAGATTTTATCTAACTGTGTGATTGTTAAACAGTGTATAAACTGTACTACGACGAATTTTATCTTTTTTTTCTCATCTCCACAATGGATTTGAATGATGGCAATATAATAGCGTTCATCTCAGTTGATTGATAATGCTTTAACTTTTTTCGAAAAAACCCATTGAGAATCGGCGGAATGAAAAATTGGTGGCGTTAAAAATACACAGTTAAGTTTTTTGGGCGCCAAAATCTTCGGAAATACGACAAACTTTAAACAATAAACAAATGACGCTTAATTTCAATTATTATAAAATATATTTTTAGAAACTTATAGCTAAACTGTGCCGTGTGGTGACGGCAGATCAGAATACAGTTGTCACCACCCCTCCTCTTCCCGCGGGTGTCGTACGAGGCGACTGAGGGAATATAACGGAGAACGGGCAGCAGCGTCCTCTGTGCTACTACTACCATCTACTGCGATCACCAACCCGTCTGCCCCGCGTGGTGATTATGGGCAAACCTTCCCCTTGGGAGAGGCCTTTAGTCCAGCAGTGTACAGCAGACTGTTATAGGCTATTGATGATGATGATAGCTAAACTAATCTAATTACTGTACAAATGATGCCCGCGTGGAATGGTGCCAAGAATACTGGCTGCATTTCCGCGCTGCATTTTCTTTTATTTTTAGAAAATTATTATTGATTATCCCACCACCAGTGGGAATGGATCTGCTTTCTGTCTGCCCGTCTTAACATGTATTGAATTCTAGTACGCATTTGGGAACTTCGCCTCATTGTGGAAATATTCTATTCTATTATATTCTAACTTTGCATGGAATAAATCGGCTTGGCATCCAGCCACCCACAAGATAGTATAAAAAACTTATTACAATGTTATAGCTACATAATATGTACAATTATTTTGAAAAGAGCAACTGCTGAGTTTCTTGACGGCTCTTCTCAGCAGAATCCTCTCTCCGAACCGGTGGTAGAGTTATGACGTGTCATAAGAGCCACAGGTTGGCTTACGTGAAATAAATAATTTTGAATTTTTTGAATTAAAGTGACTATTAAACCGACGAATAATTTTGAAATTTTGACAGTTTTGTATTGAAAATCTGCCAAAACGCCTTTATTTGTCGCATGTCGGTTCAAGATTTCTTTTGTAAAATAGGGTGTAACTTTATATTGACTACAAATAGGTATGTAGTACACATGACTCCGAAAAGTCGGAGATGCGTGCCCGGGTTTGAACCCGCGACCCGCGAATAGGAGACCGCGGTCCTAACCACTAGGCTATGATATGCTTTATATAAACTAGACTCCCCCATTTTGGAATTTCCCACGACGTAAGACGTGGCACCCGACCGGAACGATAATATATCTTTCCTTATGATGAGAGGGTGAATATAAATTACTTACGACGTATTTCAAGCATAAGTAAAAATGAAGACTTTTATATAAATTGATGATAACCTTTATTTAAATACAATAAATAACTGTAAAATAATTAGGGTACTGAAAAGATTTTTTGAAATGGTTTACCTAGCTAAGTAGGTATAAATACTTACGAGATATTTCTCTAGCTAATATTTACAAGATGCCCTTAAAACGGGATGATTTTACAACATGGTTCGCGAAAGCCGCGCGTCCCAGGTTAGACGGTGACAAACGCGGGAGTCGATCACGTACACGACCGGCGGTGGTGGTATTCGAGCCTCGACTGACTGTCGGTTGTCGTCTGTCACTCTCGTCGGGCGCCGCTCGAGTATGAAAGAGACGGGTTAGGAACTACCATACCAACGAGAGGGACAGACTGTTCTGATATTCCGTCGAATGCGTTCGGAAATCTAATATATCAAGGAACTGCGAATGCGCAGGTTAAGTGACTTTGGAAGTAGTGTGTAACATTACACTACAGATCGTAGCGGACTAACTTGGAAGGGGTATGGCAGTGAACATTCAACCCATATCCCTAATCGGTTTCTACACGCCATCGTGCCGGAACGCTAAATCGCTTGGCGGCACGTCTTTGACAGTAGGGTGGTAACTAGCCACGGCCAACGAAAGCCACCCACCAGGCCAGACCAGATACAATTCAGAAAATATAAATTCCCAAATTGAACCCGCCGGGAATCGAACCCGAGACCTCCCAGTTATAAGACCACAGCGCTGCGCCAGGGAGGTAGTCAAAATTCGATATTATCTGGCTCTTATGACTAGTCAAAATTCTACCACCGACTGTTTCTTCTCAACATACTAAAAATAAAAGCATAATTGCTTACTACCCGCTACCGCTTATGACTCGCACCACTTCCAATTATTCACATGAACGCTACTCTTGATTGGTAAAATCATTAGACCAATTACTGTTTTGACTCCTGTCTTTAACTGTTGTGGTTACAGGAAATACGCCCTAATTGCGTACGAGATACGGTGCAAAATGAGATGCACATATCTACCCATCAATGTTTCATGCATTGAAAGCATTGGTAATGAGAAACATGATACGTATTTTGTTGTTTAGCGTAAGAGCGATTTCACACGGTGATTTTACTGCCTCACGAGGTCCCGGGTTCGATTTCCGAGTGGGGCCAAAAAATTGGGTTTTCTGTCAATAAATAAGCCTCAATAGCCCAACGGTTAAAGGTGCGGACTGAAAACTAAAAGGTCGCAGGTTCAAATCCCACCCGTTGCACTATTGTCGTACTCACTCCTAACACAAGCTTTCCGCTTATTTGGAGGGGAGAGGAGGATATGAGTCAACTTCAACTTGGCTGGTATTCTTTTAAAAAAAAAAGCAGAACTAGCCCGGAGTTAGGAAGTTGGCGCTGAGTCACCCCCGTGCCTCGGAGAGCACGTAAAGCCGTCGGTCCTGCGCCTGATCACTTTTCGGTCGTGTCGGATTTCCGACCATCGGACTATGAGAGTGAGGGAATAGAGAATACAGCAGTGTTTGCGCATACACATGAGTACTAAAATATTTCCTCGAGTTTTCGGTCATGCATTAGTAGATTTCATTCATTATAGATTCATGGTAGATTCTGACTATTCTATAGACTAGACTATTCGAAAGCACTTGTAAAAGTTAATTTGAATAAAATAGTAGATTGTTAACCGAGGGTCGAAAGAATCAATTCCCGAGGTATTTAGGCGCCCGAGCGTAGCGAGGGCGGCTATAGTCCGAGTAGGAATTGATTCTTTTACCTGAGTTAAACACTCTACTTTTCATTTCGAATATGAGGAAAATAAAACTAGTTGTTTATCTAAACTATTTATTGATAATATATAATAATATTAGTAGTATGTACCTATTTAAAATTAATTGTCAAATTAGGACAATTCGTGAAATTGAATGTAACATTTTTGTTTGGAATGTTTATGCTGTTTGATATATTATGACAAATTTGGCTGTTATGGATATCTGTAAAAGTAGGAGACTCTGGTATTTCATCAGACGATGGATTACATGGCGGATACTCCCTGGAAGTTGTCGGCTGAGGCGAATTGGGGCGTATTTTTATAGTTTCAGTTAATTTGGTTGAAATTTTAGTTTTATTTTGGACTGAATCCTCAATGTAGCCTTCGGCGACTGTGCTGGATTTCCAGCCTCCATGTCTTTTTAACGTTGTCATGTTTGCCCCTGAATCGGCTAAAAGTGTTGTTGACGTTCGTCTATAACAATGTCCGGTATACTGCTCACAGTTTGGTGAATTCAAATATGTTGCTATCTGCTTCGGCATACCTGAGATTTTATTTTTACCGATCACTTGTTTATAGCATTTTCCCTTCTGATAGTTGAGAAAAAAACGGTCCGTTTTTACATCACTAGGTCTCATTTTTTGATATTTTTTCACTATTCGTGTAAACTCTTCTTGTACTACAAACGAGCGCTCAATATTTGTTTTTGTTTTAGTCAGTTTTACTAGTAATAACTGGCCTTGACTTTCAATGTCCTTAATTGTCAAATTTGTGAGTTCACTGCTTCTGCAAGCGCCGCTTATACCGAGTATCAATACCACCTGTGAAAAACATGTAATTTTTTAGTATTTATGTAATAAATACGTTCATTTTTAGAATAAATCCATGAATACTTTGGTAAACTTACCTTCACTGCCAAATATGTCTCGTCAGGAGCATCATTTAAAAAAGTTTCCACTTCATGAGAGGTGAAAACCTTAGATTTCTTACTCTTGAACCCCTGAGACTGTCTTTTCAAAAATGATGTTAAATTATGGAATTCTTTCAAATTTACATTGTGTTTTACACTAAGTGTACTTTTGAGCATTGAATATCGGCTCCATAGCGTAGAAGGCTGTAGTTTACTACACAGTCCATTAAAATATGTAAGAAATACACTTTCAGAAAACGATTTTATATTCTTCTCTGCTCGCCACTTCATAAAATTATTGTATGTGTTTATATATCTCTCTTTTGACATTTCTGGCAAAAGATTTTCAATAACACTATTTGCCTCGTCTTTAATCGAATCTGGTGTCAACATTTCAGAATCGCTTGAACTCATTTTTAATATTCAAATCTAAGATTAGGTACCTATAACCTATTTTTTGAATTCCGTCACAAATACATAACAGATTAGTATCCCGCCAATTTATGTCGACTTTTTAAATTTAAATATGGAACTCACCGCGTAATTATTGTTGCTGTTTATTCCGCTCAAAGAAGTTTGCGCTAAGTTCACACTGGCTGTTTAGAAAGTCACATGGCTGCAGCATTTTTTTTAATTAGTTTTTTTTTTACATAAAAACTCTTTACAGCTGACAGCAGTTCTATTTTGAAAGTTCATTCCGGCCCTTAAGTGGGAAGTAATTTGTATGAGTTTTTCCCTCCCTATGGGGGGAAGCAGCATTTTCCACCCAATAATCAGATCAAAACAACACTACTTTCCGAGTATGAGAAATGAAAAATATTTCTATTCTGTTCTATTCATTCTCCACATTTGAAATCGTTTGAGACCAGTGGCCTAGAACTTTGTCCCTCCATAGTTTACAGCAACGAGGAAAATTGCGCAAACTATCTAAAACTATGAAAAACTTGTGAAATCACTGACGCCTGCGTTTTATTTTCCATAAATATTAAAGACCGTCGGAAGTTCGGGTTAACGATGAATAAATTTTGCATTATACGACACTTTTTTACTCGATTACAGCAAACTCATAAAGAAGGGTTGTGATTTTAGCTGTATATTCATGTAATAATTATATTTCATTTTAGGTACCGTAATGCATAAAATACTGAGCCGTGGGGCTCCGAGCTTTGAAGTTAAGACCACGCCTTGCTTACTTCAAAAATCATACTAATATTATAAATGTTAAAGTGGGTTTGTTTGTTGTTTTGTTGGTTTGTCCTTCAATCACACTGCAACAGAGCTACGGATCGGTGTGATTTTTTGCATGGGTATAGCACGCGGACGAATTCGCGGGCATCAGCTAGTTTATTATAACACTCAAATTAAATAGTCATCATAAAAACTCAATATTTAAAATAAGTGCCCTAGCATTTTATAAAGACCGATTTTATGAAAGGGAACACCCTGTTTAAAAAAACGAACTACGGAGCCGATTTTGATGAATAAGGTATCAATCGATTCGTTATTTAGAAAATTATGGTGCGGGTGACATAGGCTTTATACAAACAAAATCAATATATGACGGATCAGTATGTTACACTGGCCATAATAACTAGTGGTTCGCCCCGAACTGAGACCTCGCGGTAACGGTATCCCATGATTATTCATTCAATCGATACATGACGACCAAACCTGACATTATTATTATGCCCGTTTTCACCAAACATATCATCCCCTAAGTAGGAGTCTCTTTACGTAGGTAGCTCCTAAATACAATCCTAAGTCCTAACATCCGTCCCAATGTCCTTTTAGGTGTCCCGTACAGGATCGTGATAAAGAAGTTGACAGCAATCATCACCTAACTTATCATAGCCCGTAAGGTTAGGCAATGTTAATGAAAACATTGAACTAATTAATACTGAATCGATTGACACTTCATTCATATAAATGGGTAATAAGGCGCGTCTAGACTGCTAAAAAAATACTAAATTCATTAATTTCAGCTTGCCAAAAAAACGCATTTAAATTCTTAACTTACCCCTTGAAACTATATTTTCTCAGTTAACTAAAGTACGTAATTAAGATCTCAAAAGCCAGTCGTGGATGAATCAAAGTTTTCTCGCAGTTCGAGGGTCGTTTTTCAGTTCTGTGACCTTAGTACGAGTTTGAATGTCTCGATATCGTTGATAGATTTCGAGCATCGAAATACTATGATGACCAGAAAGAAAGTAAACACATTTTTATTCAGTAATGGTGCAACTGACAAACTAAAATATTATACTAATGTAAAATTAATTGCCCGTGATACGGCCTAGGAAGGGTATATATTATACAACTCAGCGTATACTAATGTTACATTAATTGCCCGTGATACCGCCTAGAAAGGGTATACAACTCAGAGTAGTTCCCCACTTGACATGTGCAAACATGTATACAAAGTGCACCGCTGTTCAGCTGTGAACCGGTTGACGCCACAGTTGTATATAAATTAGTTAAAATTATTTTACATCGAGAAAATATCCTAATAAACCCCTACTAAAAGTTGAATTTTCTATATTATCTACTTTTACTTTGCAAAGTTTCCGCTTGGGGCGCTGGCTGATGAAGTGTGGATAAAACCGTTTCTTAGGCTGAGTTCTATTGATCGTACTCTGGCTCTGCTCAAGACTCACGATAGAGTTAAAATGAGACACAAATATGACCTGTAATAAATCTGTCTCGTTTTAATTTAGTCTTGAGTCTGAGCTGAGTGAGACTGCCATCTATAGATCTCACCCTTATTTCCTCAACTCAACGAAAGCCTCAATAGCCCAACGGTTAAAGGTGCGGACTGAAAACTGAAAGGTCGCAGGTTCGAATCCCACCCGTTGCACTATTGTCGTACCCACTCCTGCCACAAGCTTTCCGCTTATTTGGAGGGGAGAGGAGGATATTAATCAAGTTCAACCTGGTTGATATTCTTTAAAAAAAAAAACTTTCGTAGAGGTATGCGTCATATAAGCTGCTGAAGCAATACATGCAATAGCACTTGTGTCTACAAAATGCACTGATGTGTGCCACCGAACAAGAGCTATCGCCAGCGATCATAAGGCATGTGCAAAGGCACAATATGTCTGGGTAGTAAACGCAAGCATCTAACGCAAGGTAGAAGCGCATTTGACTTTGACATTTTATGTGTTTCGAAAATCGAATTCTATTAACGTTGTCGCCATGTGCATACTCGTACTAACCCTACTGTTATCTTTGTCGCTCAGGCAGTTTCTTTTGTTCGTTAGTTTTAACTTTTAACCTTCCATTTTAACTTCTGCTCCCAAGTTAAACTGAAAACGATAAAATATTACCGTCGGGTCATTACCCCACTTTGGGGATTTATAGGGGATTTTTACGGGCTTTGATAGCCTTGCACTGTATTCCCCGATTGGCGGTCATATTCTCTTACCGGGGAATACAATGAAAGGAATAATCATAATATGACAAACTAGCTGATGCCCGCGGCTTCGTCCGCATGGATTTAGTTTTTAAAAAACCCGCGGGAACTCTTTCATTATCCAAGATAAAAAGTAGCTCTCCCGGTCTAAGGAACCACTACTACATCCATTACTATACCCATGCAAAAAATCGCATCAATCCGCTGTTCTGTTGCGACGTGATTGAAGGACAAACCAACAAACAAACACACTTTTGCATTTATAATATCAGTTATGCTTTATTGTAACACTTTTTATAATTGTCAAATTTTTTACCATACTTAACCAAAGACAAAATTACGATTAGCTGTCATTTACGTTTTGTTATTCCACTGTCAGATGAGTTTTTTTAGTGGCATGACGGAAACTCGGTCGAACGGGATAAAAAGTATCCTATGTCCGTCTCCTGGTTCTAAGCTACCTCTCCACCAATTTTCAGCCAAATCGGTTCATCCGTTCTTGAGTTATAAATAGTGTAACTAACACCACTTTCTTTTATATATATAGATATACAGATGAAGGAGGATTATATTTTCTTGTATTGCAATAAATATTATACGTATTCAAAATTCATAATGATTCATTGTTTAAGCTAGTTTAAAGTTGACGTATTGTTACAAAATGCATGGGTTAACATACGTTTGTTAAGCGATTTGGTCTTAAATTTTATCACGAAAACTATTATTATTGGTTATCAGACAAAATTTTTACATTCAACCCTAACCATGAAAGTAACCAAAGTGGACTTAAGTATGAAACCCAGAACCCTCTTTTAAAATCCTGATGTGCAATTAAGTAATACTTATACATTACTTCGTTTATTACCTACGTCGCGTTTATAAGCATTTTTTTTATAATCATGGCGTTGACGTCGCATGTATGACGTGTTCACAATTCAAATGAATACACCAATAATTTAATAAAAAAAAATATTTTTATAAACCGACTTCAAACGCCCGCGCCAATACAAAGTATATGATTTATTGTTGTGTTGTATATTTTAAAAACCGCTCGACCGATTTCGATAAAATTTAAATGGGACTACCTGGAAAGTATTCCCTTTAAAACAAAAAAGGATTTTCCAAATCGGTTCAGGCGTCTTCGAGTAATCGGTGAACAAACATAAAAAAAAATCCGACGAGTTGAGAACCTCCTCCTTTTTTCGGTTAAAATGTCTCAACAATTAAAATGACTTCGCAATTTCGAATAAATCATTTATTATTTCTTTTAAGTTATTTATGATGTAGTTTATAATAACTAATTAAATGTGTTTCTCTCGTTTCAGGACCAGTGGCAGAATGTCAGAGAACGTATTGTCCTTTAAAGCAGATGCTTCGGACAATAAGGCCCGATACACGTGCGAAGCGAAGAACATCATGATTAGCAACACTCTGAAGGCAGAGATCGATCTTACTGTACTTTGTGAGTATTTTCATTGTTAATTAGATTTTTAAAAGTAGTCCTTTAATATTTATTCAGAGGATAATAAGGTCCGAAACACGTGCGAAGTGAACATGTGTTAATTCTGGGTATGAGCTATCTCCATTCCAAATTTCAGTTGTGGCGTGAAAAAAACAAACATCCATCCATCCATACATCCTCACTTCATTATTAATATTAGTAGGATATTTTAAACATGATATTCAAAACTTGGCTAACAGAATTCATACTCCAAAAGTATTTCTGATATTTTACCGTACCATGTTATTAATATTAAATTTACGGAAGATGAAATACCTATCCGCCATTTCAACTTTGAGAAGACCCTTCTAGGGCGGGTTTGCGAGTAAAAACGGAATGTACACATAATTTCACAGCCCGTCCGCAAATTCACAAAACCTTTGCCTGTGTTGACAAACCGGGACTGTCAAAGATTTGAAGATACTTTGAGCACAATTTATAAGATATCGCGATTACTTGCTGCTGTTTTCCTCAACTTTAGATTAGACTAGCAAAAAGCTGAGCTTTGTGAGGCCTCGCGTAGTTTTTCTAACGGGTAATAATTTTTAAGTTAATGGTTATAAAATTATATTTTTTTTGACAGATAACATATCTGTATATGAAGTTAAATTACTATGTTAAATCACAAATCTATAGGCGTGATAGTTTTTCAGTAAAGTGTACCACAAAATGCTTAGGTTGTGGGATAGTGATAGGTCTCTAGGTACTTAACGTGAGCGAAGCCGCGGGCAAAAGCTAGTTACAAATAAATAAATAAAATATTTTTAATCGTTTATTTTCCACAAAATCACACATAAAGTTAAAAGGGATTAAAACATCTTCGTGTTTCAATTATTCATCAATCATGAACTCTAAGGCCCTCTAATGAACCCCTAACAGAGGCCCTACTTTTCGTACTTACGTTAACTGTACGTAAATTTGTCAATTAGTATGGACGGAAAATAAATGGAAAAATTCGGCTCTTACTCCTCCATAATTGAAATTACAGATTTACGTAAAGTTAACGTAAACTTACACTAGACCAACGGATTAAAGTACGTAACTTTGTTCAGCCTTGAAAAAAGGCAAAATCAGCAAAATCTGCGGACGTTACTTGTCCCAAACGCCAACCTTTGCTTTCTTATTGTTTATTAAAGAAAACTCCTGAGTCCCAGAGGTAAACAAGAGGGAAACGCCTACGGATTCAGAAATACGTTTCAGGTCATTGATACACAAAACCTATGAGATACCTTAAGATACCTATTTGGGTTAGCATGCCAAAACAGCCGCTTAAAAAATATTTTTCAAGTGCTTATTGAAGTTTTAATAACTAGTCTAATAGTAAAAGAAAATATGAATAAAGTTTAATATTAATTTTAAGTATAGGTTAACACCTAATAAAAAATAGTAGACTTTTCTTTTTTCATTGAAGAAAGTAATTTTAACCTTAAAATTTCAAGATTCTGAGATCTGATTCTGAGAACAGCTTCCAATTAATTCAATCCAAGAAAATGCTAACATAACAAAAAAACTAAGGCAATTGCAAGTTTCAATGCCCTTTTGTGGCCTATTACAATAATAATAATATTATAACATCTCTGAGATTTTGCCCAGAAATGATACGTATTGAATGCTAGAAAATCCTTTGTTTGCGTTCTAAAATAATTACAGACAATTTATTATTACATGTTTATAAAAAACATCAAAACAAAACAACAAGTACTAATCATCTAAATATTACTTGCTTAAAGTTTCGTCATCAACACATTAAGGATTTGGATTTTCAGACAACTATGTATCTTTGTCATATCGTAAACTATATCAGTGGTACGGGATTTTTTTCTCGAAGATTGTCCTCAAAGGAGGTCAAAGGAGTCTGATACTTTTGTGAAGGCAGCTCGATTAGAGCTCGAGTTCTCGAGTTGGCTTCAGCCTTTGTTGATGTGAAGTAGATTGACTTTTGTTTTAATTTATTTTTATCTTACTAATATAATATATATTTTTTTTTAATAAAAGAACATCAGCCAAGTTGAAGTTGACTAATATTCTCCTCTCCCCTCCAATTAAGCGGAAAGCTTGCCTTAAGAATGGGTACGACAATAGTGCAACGGGCGGGATTCGAACCTGCGACCTTTCAGTTTTCAGTCCGCACTTTTAACCGTTGGGCTATTGAGGCATAAATGTGAAAGTGTTTGTTGATTTGTCCTTCAATCACGCCGCAACAGAGGTACGGAACTCGGAAGATCAAGGAGTACCCACGGGATTTTTAAAAACAAAATCCACGCGAACGAAGTCGCGGGCATCAGCTAGTCAGCTAGTCGACAGTAAATCTATAATTATTTTGAACAATAAATAAATAAAAAAAGCCTTAAATTGTAATAGTTTATTTTAAATAATTTTACATGCAATTTAATCGTTAAAAAATAAAATTAATAAATTGGAATTACAATAAATAATTTATACAATATAATTAATACAAGTAGGCCTCCCCTAAATCTTTCTTAGCCATATCGCAGCTGTCAAAGAAAAATCTTAGAAAAAAATAATAAAATATAAAATGATCTAAAAAGTTAACATTATTAAAAGAAAAGATTTCAGAAAATTCTCCAAAGCTACGTTAAAGAACGATATAATTTTGTAATTACGCTTTGACTTCACAATCGAATTTCAAAAAGCTTGGAAAATAAAACTGTTGAGTTATTTCCCGCCGTAGTACTCTTTGGTGAAGATTTGAAACTCGAAAGAATTTGTTCGAAATTACTTTGTGATTCAATTATTCTGATGTAGAGGAAATTTTGAACGACATGTGAGGGCGACCTAGTTCTGACTTGGCGGGTCTTGAAAAAAGGAGGTCCTGAGTTCAATACTGTATAACTATTAAACTGTTAAACAGTATAACTATTCTATTGAATTGTACCTAAACTTGTTTTGAAAAGAGCAACCGCCGAGTTTCTTGCTGGTTCTTCTCGGCAGGAAGGGTATTCCGAACCAGTGGTATACTCATCGACGATTCAAAAGCACTTGTAAAAAAGTTTTTTTGAATAAAAAACATTTCTAGTCTATTCTATAATACTGAGTTTAAAAAAATAGCCGAGCTGCCAAGCAAAGCTGAACGACTAAAGAATAGACCTAAGAAACGATGGATGGATTGTTTGAAAGAGGATATACGTGTAACAGTAGATGATGAGTTGATGAAAGACAGAAGCGAGTGGAAGGAAAATACATCATCATCATCATCATGAACAAAGTATCAACGGGCTCGCTACTGAGCGCAGGTCTCCTTTCAGAGAAGGGTTATAGGCCATAGTCCACCGCGCTGGCCCAATGCGAATTGGCGGACTTCACACACCTTTGAGAACATTATGAAGAACTCTCAGTTGTGCAGGTTTCCTCACGATGTTTTCCTTTACCGTTGAAGCAAGTGATATTTAATTGCTTAAACGCACTTGACTCCGAAAAGTCAGAGGTGCGTACCCGGGATCGAACCTGCGACCCCCCGAATAGGAGACCACAGTCCTAACCACTAGGCTATCACTGCTACACAAAGTTCTGGAAAAGACATGATGATGACTAATATCCTCTATCCTCTTATCCCCTCCAAATAAACGGAAAGCTGACTAAACCTAGTAATGATTTGAAGCCTCAATAGCCTAACGGTCGCAGGTGCGGATTGAAACTGGAAGGTCGCAGGTTCGATCCCCACCCATTGCACTGTTGTCGTACCCACTCCTAACACAAGCTTTCCGCACATTTGAAGGAGAGAGGAGAACATTAAATAAGTCCGTCATTGCTAATATCTTCTATCTTTTTCTATCTATATAAATAAAAGTCAATTGCTGTTCGTTAAAACTCAAGAACGGTTTGAATAATTTGTTTTGTTTGCCTTTATACAGGACAAGGGATGGTTTAAAAAAAAAAATTGGCATTCATTGGAACTGCCGATAGAAGTGAAAACTAACTAACTTGTGAATTGTATCGTCGAGCGAGCTATTAGATTATTATTTTTCAATTATTTTTGGTTTATAAAGAAGTGTTTATGATCAAGGATTTTAAAGTTTAAATTGGTCATTAACACTGTCCCTGTGCCTGTGCCTGTGCCTGTGCTTGTGCCTGTGCCTGTACAACAAAACATTACCCTGTCTTTCGTATTGTTTACCAGCACTTGAGTCCCTCATACAAGACAAGTTTGTATACTAATAACGCACGGAGGTATATCTATGTACATATATACACAGTATATTTAATATAGCTCATGGATAGCGTTCGATGGATTTTTGCTCACCCAAAAAAGTGCTCAACGCGCTTAAAGAAGTTTTCGCTTTTAAAAAATTGGGGAACCCAAAGAACTGCCGAAAAAATCAAAACCGGTGATTTTGTATAGGAATCACTACTGCGGATTATCTTTAACAGATGGCGGGAGCGACGCAGTTCTTTAATATTATAAACATTTGATAATGACACAAAAGTAACTATCTATTATTATTTGTTGTTTACGTAAGACACAGTTCCCTCAAAGTTTAAACTCAAAAGCGTACAAAGTATAGGATTCGCCCAAAGCCCGAATAATGCTATAATATTCGGAAGTTTGTAAACTAAACTTTCCTCGGAACACCTGACTTTAAAACCGTTCACCGACAATTTTTCCAGACAACAATAAATTTTGTATACCGAAGTTATGTAAGTTGTTCCTTCCCAATCACAATTGGACAGGGCTGTCAGGCAAATATTTACACCTGATAAGATATTTGAATCATGTAAACTAGCTTTTGTGAAATCGAATCATTATAAACTAGTCCTAAGATTGTCTATGTCAAATTTGTATAGTCTCTGGCTAATGAATCTGGCTCAATATAGAGAATAAAACAATATGGTGTCAGAAGTAAAAACTAAAATAATAATTATTATAAAATCAGTTTAAAAAAATCGGCTTAATCTAAAATATATCAAATCCTCATCTTCGTCAACAAATATAATCATTAATTAAACAGTTAATTAACATGTCAAATCCGAAGATAAAGGTTAAGTCGACAACCGACGCGTGCACACAAGGAATTTTTAATTTCTACTGCTTTCTTTTTCTTTCTAGAGTCTTTTTCTTTCGTTCTTCTCTTCTTCTTCTTTATCAACCGATAGACGTCCACAGCTTGACTTCGGTCTTTTGATTGATTTCCACATGTCTCGGTCTTACGCCGCTTGTAGGTTTTCCCACAATGTTTGCTTTCAACGGATATAACTCCGAAAAGTCAGATCGAACCTGAGACCCCGGAATAGGAGACCACAGTCCAAACCGCTACTACAAATGGGCTATTGCGGCTAGTCCGAATAAAGTCTGAAATTTGAGGCGGCTTATCTCTTATCTTTCATGGACTAACACTAGTTGTTAGTGGAATAAAAACAAAGTATCTTGAAGCACTTAGTTGATTAAAGGGTTACTGAATGGACCGGGCGCAATACTTCTCGTCCAGAAAACCATTTCGGCCTGTCAATCAAAGTTTTTCAGTTTAGAGTGCTTTTCATTCCGCTATGAAAGCGGATCTAAATCTGTTTTCTAAATATCCTCTGATAGGGAGTGTGTTTTTGAAACGCTATTGGTTGGAAGATAATTATTAACTGCTGGCCGATTGCCGAAAAATAGAATCATCATCATCATCATCATCATCAGCAACCCATCAACAACTCACTACTGAGCGCAGGTCTCCTCTCAGAGAAGGGTTATAGGCCATAGTCCACCACGCTGGCCCAATGCGAATTGGCGAACTTCACACACCTTCGAGAACATTATGAAGAACTCTCAGTTGTGCAGGTTTCCTCACGATGTTTTCCTTCACCGTTGAAGCAAGTGATATTTAATTGCTTAAACGCACTTAACTCCGAAAAGTCAGAGGTGTGTACCCGGGATCGAACCTGCGACCCACCGAATAGGAGACCACAGTCCTAACCACTAGGCTATCACTGCTTCTGAAAATAGGATAGAATAGAAATATTTTTTATTCAAATAAACTTTTTTTTACAAGTGCCTTTGAATCGTCGATGGGTCTACCACTGGTTCGGAATGCCCTTCCTGCCGAGAAGAACCAGCAAGAAACTCGCGGTTGCTCTTTTCAAAACAAGTTTACAATACAATAGTTCCCATGCTATGTATCCAGTGTTTCCACAATGAGGGGAAGTTCCAAAAATGCATCCTACTTACAATTATTCAATATATATTAAGATGAGCAGACAGAAAGTAGCCCCATTCCCGCCGGCGGCACCCGTTGACGAGCATGAATCATGACCCAGCCGTTGCTTCGTTCAACCATATTTGAGGGAACGTCGTTACATCATCGAAAATCATTGTTACAATCCCGATTGTGTTGATTGGCTGGATATATGGCGTTATTGTTGCCGCAATAATTTCAGCCAATAGCGACAGAGTATCGGCCAATCACACTTTTGACGCACTCAAATACAAAGCTGTGCTCATAATATCTCGTAACCATTTCATCCCTATCAATATTATAAGTGGGAAAGTGTCTTTGTTGGTTTGAACTTATTGAAGTAAAACTACCGTTGCCAGAAGTACAGTATCACCATGATTTTTAGGTATTAGTACTATGATGGGGAGACTGACATTATATACATTTTATCCTGGGAAATCAAAGGATTCCCGCGGTGTTTTTGAAACGTGTCTTGGTCATGTCAATGAAATCCTATGAGCTTAGTTAGAAGTAATTTGAAAAATTCTGGCAGTCACTTCGATTGTATTTATTTGTATAGTTCCTTTAGAAGTTGATTATTTGAAGATAAGGGAGTATTACGAAGGTTAAACTTATCCGAATAAAATTGTTAAGCTATTGCATAGATTTTATCGCGGACTTTGAACTAGGACAAACAGTTTGAGCACGGCGACCGAATCAAGAAATTCCGTAACGAAAAAAACCTAACACCGTCGTTCAGTAAGCGTTCAACATTTTAGAGATTCACATTTAGCTCCGTTTGGCGCAGTGGGCTAGCAACCGCTTTCTTTAGATGTCGCAGGTTCGAATCTCACTCGCGAAGTAGTGACAGTGCGCTTTTCTCGTTTGTTTGTTTTTTAATTGTTAATAATTGCATAATTTTTATTATACAAAAAAAAATATAGCATAAATATTATAATTGCGTAAGTTGATAAGAAGTGCTATGCAATAGCTTTACCGCGGCAGTCCCCGAGTGCCACTTAATTTTTTTTTCAATTTAGGTACCTACATGAATTTGTTTTGCCAGCCCTGATTCCGTGCAATTGTCACTTTAGGTGAAAACTTTCAAACAGTGCTTTCTTAAGCAAAATACTCGTCCATATATCTGCGAGTTGCGAAGTTTGGACATGTGTGAAAAATAGGCGCCTGGGACCCGCTTCCAGTAGACTTAGCACGAGTTGGCAGGTTTTGATAACATTGATAGATTTCGAGTACATATAATATAAAAAATTCTTTTTAAACAACCGACTTCAAACTCCCACTTTACTACATTACACACACACTATACCTACAAAGTATTTAATTTATTGTTGATATTTTAAAAACCGCTTGACCGATTTTTATCAAATTTATATGGGACCACCTGGGAAGTATACCCTTTCAAACAAAAAAGAATTTTCCAAATCGGTTCATGCATCTTCGAGTAATCGGTGGACATACATAAAAAAAAGATTCCGACGAATTGATAACCTCCTCTTTTTTTGAAGTCGGTTAATAAATAAGTCTTAAGGCCAAACCATCCACATAATATCTGCAGCCACATTCAAAAATGCATTTTAAAAATGCAAAATGCTCGCGAATTATAAATTGTTAAGTCTCAATGTACCTACGACTTAAATGAGCCGATTTTTACGTATATTTAATTGTGATGTCACGTGCTTTAAACAACATTTTCACCAATCAGAGTAAACCAGCATCAGTCTCAAAGATGAAGTGGCTATAGGTAGGTAATATGAAGGACCAATAGCCATAGAGGTTTATAAGCGCATTGGAAAAACATAGCGTACCAAGGGGGACTTGGCTGACAGAGAATCTTCAGTAAGTCGTGGAGGCCGCTAGACAGAAGCGATACAAATTCGTGCTATGTGGAGGTAGTATGTAGAATCAGGTCCCTTCTGCCTTGTTCTCATTTATTAACATTTTTAACCGACTTCAAAATAGGAAGAGGTTATCAATTCGTCGTAATCTTTCTATTTATCGAAATCGGTCGAGCGGTTTTAAAAATCACCAACAATAAATTAGATATATATATACTTTGTAGTGGCACGGGTGTTTGAAGTCGGTTTTTTAAAAAGATAAAATTATTTTGAATAGTCTTTGGGGTAGTTGGCCCTAGCATCTATAAAATCTATATCATAAGCCAAGCAAAATGAAAACGAATTCTATGAACGTTTTCGAAACGTGCGAACTCGCACTAAGGTTTCTACGTTCCAGCGCGCCCCGTTCGAATCGAATAACCCATTTAGGGGGAATCCCTTTACACACATTGCGAGCTTAAGGGATCGGATTTAACCGGATATATGAGAAGGGAATAACCCGAATACGCTCGCGTATGTTTTTACTGACGTCCAGTTTTAAATAAAGTTTTGATAGGTTCTGGATTTGTGTTTACAAACAAGAAAAGTTCATCTGAAGCGTAAAAATATGCATCATTTGGAACCAGACTCTACGACGCGAGGCCGCAGAATACATCCTATTATAATTTTTACGTTCCCTCAAATATTGGTTGAGCGTAGGAACGGCTGGGTCAAGCGTCATGCTCGTGAACAGGTGCCGCCGGCGAGAATGGGGCTACTTTCTGTTTGCCCGTCTTAATATGTATTGAATAACTGTAAGTAGTATGACTTTTTGGAACTTCCCCTCATTGTGGAAACACTGGATGCATAGCATAATATCTATTCTATTGTTAACTTGTTTTGAAAAGAGCAACCGCCGAGTTTCTTGCTGGTTCTTCTCGGCAGGAAGGGCATTCCGAACCAACGTGGTAGACTCATCGACGATTCCAAAGCACTTGTAAAAAATATAAAAAATATTCTATTATATTCTATTCTTTAAAGAAGATTCACTCCGCAAAATTCTACTGTCCTACTTTCTACTACTATATAATTGCGAAAGTTTGTGAGGATTGATGGATGTTTGTTACTCTTTCACGCCACAACGAATGAACCGATTTGTATGAAATTTGGAGTGAAGGTAGCTTATACCCAGGATTAACACATAGGCTGCTTTATGCTTTATGCTTTATCCCGGAAAATTACAGAGTTCCCGCGGGAATTAAAAAACCTTAATCGACTAAAGCGCCTCTTGCAACCACACAATAAAATCCAATTCAGGTCGCATAGCACTAACTTACCAACTCATCTAGAATTTGCCTCCCTTTCTATCGCGTAACACGGGTGGTGAGTCTTGGCAGCGCTTTGTAAATAGATAAACATTAATACTTTCACAAATACTTTCAGACGTTTTGAATTTTGGACGGGCGCGGGATAGTAGTTTATCTACCTACAACTTCTAGATATAAATCTTCAATTCATTTCAATTAACACCCCCACACCACGCTCTCTACATGACCCTCGATTTAAACTTTCCTACAAGAATCAAGTTTGAAATCCACAATTGGCTAGCTTCTACAAAGTAACTATTCCTTTCTTATTCTAGAGTTATTCCAAAGAATTCATTGAAAAGTTCAACCTCAACCGAATCGATTTTTCTTGAACAAAACGTTATAAAAATCCAGAAAAGACTTTCTAGTGATCGCAAATTGATTAAGCGAGAGTTAGTTTCTTCTGTTAGTTCTGGGGTTCGGATCCGTTTTGTATTTAACTTTGAATTGGGTCGATAGTACATGAAAACTCTACGAAGTTACTAAGTTTATGAATGAAGTAAGTATGTAGATATGAAGTTTCTTTGAATTACACTTTTTAAGCTAATTCATCATCATCATCAGCAACCAATCACTACTGAGCTCAGGTCTCTTCTCAGAGACGGGTTATATAAGCTATAGTCTACCACACTGGCACAATCCATATTGACAGACTTCACACACCTTTGAGAACATTATGGAGAACTCTCAGGTGTGCAGGTTTCACTGAGATGTTTTCCGTCACCACTGAAGCTGTGGTATTCAATTGCTTAAAGGCTCATAAGTTCATAACTCTGAAAAGTCAGAGTTGTGTGCCCGGGGTCGAACCTGCGACCACCAAATATGAGACCGCAGACCTAACCACAAGGCCATCACTGCTCTCAACCTTATTAAATAAGAAAAAATGCTTGAGTGTCGTGAAACACTCGGTTGGAACGAAGTTCCTTTTAATAATATTATTAGTAATAAAAAAAAAGAAAAATGGCAGTCATAGGGACTGCCGATAGAACTGAAAACTAGATTTGCTAATAATTAAAAACAAATATAATAAAAATATATAAAAAAAATAAAAAAAATCGCATTGGTCACGTTTCGTGAGTAGGGCTTGCAAATATTCGAAGATTTTGGTATTCGAATATTCGACTTTTTTTCGGGTATTATTCGAATTATTCGAATAATATTCGAATAATTAAAAAAACAAAAGATGTTATAATAATCACGTTTTTAACTGCCAATCTCTTACTTTGAGTCTAATATCTCTAAATCAAAACAAAACCTTACTTAAAATTAAAGAACTGTTTGGAATTTGAGTGCTATGGCTCTAATTCAGTCCTCCAAAAAATATCAAAACAACAACTTCAACAACAACACAACAACACAGGTTCTTAACAAGACAACCACAACATAACTCAGTCTTATAAACCGAGATATGAGTGTGAGTATTTTAATAATATTTATATATCAATAAAATCAAATAATCAATTACAAAAACGACAACTTGCTTAAAATCTTTTATCATGTAACTAGAAATAAAGTACTAAATTCTAAACATTATTTTTGGTTCTTCGTACTACTTACTTCGTATTACTTACTTACAAATCTTAAAAGATTTAAAAGAAAGATTTTCAACGTTGATAGAATACAAATAGGTAATAATTCAGTATTAGAAATTATGAATTTGGACCTACCTAGCTGGACTGTGTGTGTGTCCCAGGTATATTATTTACTCGTGCACAATGTCAAGTGCAATATTTTTTAAAAGGTTAAAGGTTTAGGTTAAAAGCATCGCAAAAGCTGCCAAACATGGCACACAGCGGACCAGGAAACTGTGTGCACTCGTCGCTTTTGATGTCAGAAATGCTTTTAATTCCGCACCGTGGAACCAAATACTCCAGGAATTTAAGGAAAGAAATTTCCCTGGATATGTTAGTAACCTCATCAGCAGCTACTTAGACCAGCGAAGTGTATTAATAACTGACGCGGCAGGAATGACAAAAACATTCAAAGCAACAAGTGGAGTGCCACAAGGCTCGATCCTCGGCCCGACACTGTGGAACATCCTCTATGAAGAAGCCCACCTAGTTGGGTTTGCAGATGATTTGGCCCTGGTAGTAGCTGCCAGAACAGAGCAACACCTAATGGAAAGGACTAATAGAGCGCTAAATAGAATCAACGGGTGGATGGTCAGCAAGCAACTCCAATTAGCTCCAGAAAAAACTGAAGCTATCATGCTGAGCGGCAGAAGGAGGCATGGACAAATCACTTTTACCATCGGAGGAAACAGCTGCTAAGGCCGAAAAACTAACAACAGCGCTTAGCCAGCTGATGCCCAGGAAAGGAGGACCCAGAACCAGCAAAAGAAGGATTCTAGCATCCGTTGCGCAGTCGGTTATGCTATATGGAGCGCCGGTCTGGGGCCAAGCTCTACAAATGACCAAATATAATACAATGCTAGGCAGGATACAGCGGCGACTGGCCATTAGAATTTGTGGTGCGTATCGAACTGTATCCACAGAAGCTGTCCTGGTAATAGCAGGATTGGTTCCCATAGATATAGGCTGGTTATGGAAAGAACGCGGCTGTACAAAAAAGTTGACTCAAAGACCCCGGAGGAAGAGCGGCAAAGGACCCTGCAAGAATGGGGAAACGAATGGAAGGAAAGAGGAAAGGGACAATGGACTAGGGATCTTATACAGGACCTTGAAAAATGGCTGAATAGGAAGCACGGTGAAGTTGACAAGCTAATGACACAGGCACTAAGCGGACACGGAGTATTCAACACGTACCTACATGCGATAGGCAAAGCAGAAAGCGACAACTGTACCTACTGTGGCGAGGAAGATACGCCAAACCACGCAATTTTTGAGTGCAAGGAATTTGAAGAGGAAAGGGAAAATGCACGCGGAAATGTGCGAGAACCTGTCACAAACGGTAATCTGGTGAGGTTGATGTTGGATAGCAGAGAAGGCTGGAACAATTGCGCAACATTGCTCCACAAGATAGTAGGACGACGCGTCAAGGATGAGTTAAAAAGGCAAAACCTGAACACAGCCTAAACTGACAGCCCCCACCCTGAAGTCATGCGCACAGCAGTACCGGGATGGACGGCCGGAGACGGGGGGAGATTTTAGTCCGTAGGGCACTACACAGTGAAGTCGGACATGCCATCCAATGGTATCCATGAGGATTTCCTCCACCCGAAAAAAAAAAAATTTTTTTACGAGGGTGGAGTGGAGCATGAGCATTGGACATGATTTTCATCTTGCTCATGTTCATCTTTAGGCCCAACGCTGAGAAACCGTGCTGAGATCGTTGAGCACTGTATTGAGGTCGCTCAGAGTCTCTGCCATAACGACATGTCATTGGCAAATCGCAAGTGAGTGATGTACTCACCGTTTATATTGATGCCAAGTCCGTTCCAATCCAGAAGCTTAAAGACGTCCTCCAATGCAGCGGTAAATAGCTTTGGGGAGATCGTCTCCCTGTCACACTCCACGCTGTAAGTGGATTGGCCTCGTAGTCTGGTCCTGTATACGTACTGACATAGTGGCGTTTTCATACAAGCACTTCAACACTTGGCTATACCGTCAATCCGGCATCTCTGCAGCGACCTCAATAAGGCCCAAGTTTCCATCAAATTCCAGGCTTTCTCATAGTCCTCAGACGCTAAGCAAAGTGGCTGTTAATGCTCTTCCATCTTTTGTATAACCTGCCGCAGCGTATGAATGTGATCTATGGTGCCACAGCCTTTTCGGAATCCGGCTTGTTCGGGAGGCTGGAAGTAGTCGAACCTACGAGCGAGACGATTCGTAATGACTTTCGAGAACAACTTATAAACATGACTGCAGCTAGATGGGTCTATAATAATTCTTCAACAAGGTATTATCACCCTTTTTGAAGAACAGAATCACCACGCTCCTGTGCCATGCTTCCGGCGGATGCAGCGGCGTGATTACTGAATTGAACAATCGCTGAAAGATCTAAAGTACCGGTTTTCCACCCGCTTTCAGGAGTTCTGCAGTGACTCCATCATCACCAGGCGCCTTGGTGTTCTTGAGCTGCTTGAACCATACTAATCTCGTATAGGCTGACGTCCGGGATATCTTCGGTATAGTGTCGGGTCAGTTTGGCTCTGTGATCAAATCCTCAACAGGTTTTTGAGAAAGAGATCAACAGCCGAATCCAACTCAGCTGGGCAGCATTTGGGAATCTCCAAGATGTCTTCTCGTCCAAAATCCCTCAGCGCCTGAAGACGAAAGTCTTCTAAGTCACTAAAAGAACAGTGCGTGTTGCCAGTGTTGACTTAGGGATCCGAGAATTGGTCGCTAACTGTGGGCCTTATAAGAAGGCTCAGGGTCACTCAATGGGCTATGGAGAGAGCTATGCTCGGAGTATCCCTGCGAGATCAAATCAGAAATGAGGAGATCCGTAGGAGAACCAAAGTCACCGACATAGCTCAGCGAGTCGTAAAACTGAAGTGGAAATGGCCGCGGCACATAGTTCGAAGAGCTGATTGTCGCTGGGGTCCCAAGGTGCTGGAGTGGCGACTCCGCACCGGGAAGCGCAGTGTTGGCAGACCCCCCACTGGGTGGACTGACGACATCAAACGAGTTGCAGGGAGCCGCTGGATTCATGCGGCGCAAGACCGAGATCTGTGGAGGTCGTCTATTGGTTGACAAAGAAGAAGAAATTATGAGATCAGAATCAGATCAATGTTACATTGCACAAAAATAATAATAACTAATAAATCTTATCATCTAACTTTGGCTTATTCTTACACTTAAACGTACAACTTAAGAACCTTCAAGGCAAGAGTGAATAGGTATCTTCTAGGCAAGCGCGTTCCAAACTAGACCTCATCACTGCTTTCTTCTAAGCATAATTATTGTCTTCTACTTCTAAGCATAATGTTGCGCGCGGAGTTTAAAAGTAATATTTTGTGCATGTCGCAGGCATTTTGTGTGATTCCGCCGTTTACATACGGCGTCGTCAGATTAGAAACGCTCTCTGTTATGTAATAAGCCGAAGGCAAAATGACAACTCGTTCAATTGTTTTAATTTCACTGTAGTTTTAGATGTAGTTATTGCGAATCTACGCAATTCCCAAGCACCAGGACCACGAATTTGCCTCTAAAGTTAGCTTAGGTTGGGGTTCGACATGAACAGTCAGGTGCCCGCTTAGGTTCCATTTGGCCAATATACCTATTTTTTTTACGTGGGGAAATCCCTAAAACCCCACGGTGTTCCTTCTCATCGCCTGGTGACTGGGCAACGGGACCGTAATCACGTTCACGCAACCCAGCCGGCGGCGCCTGCTGAGACAGAACATCCTCTCAAACACAGAGTTTTCACTCATCACTCTATCTGAGGCTCACAAGGAACAAAGTGTGTCTCCCGGCCCGAGGACCTTACTCCCTCAGGCGACGGACTCCCCATATCCATCGCCTGGAGGCGATGAATTTCACTGTAGTTTTAGATGTAGTTATTGCGAATCCACGTAATTCCCAAACACCAGGGCCACGAATCTGCCTCTTAAGTTAGGTTAGGTTGGGGTTCGACATGAACAGTAAGGTGGTGGGTTCCATTTGGCCAATATACCTAAGTGTTCACCAGACTCTTCACACACACTTGACTGTTCACACTACCACCCGACTGTTCATGTATAACCCTAACCTAACTTTAGATTTTGGCGAACATAGTACTTGCTAGGCATAAGAAACAGAACTAAATACTTCAATTTGCCGCGGCATTACATAACAGCGAGCGTTTCTAAACTGACGACGCCGTATGTAAACGGTGGAATTACACAAAATGCCTGCGACATCCACATCAATATTCCGAGTTTGGCTTTCGGAAAATTGGTCGAATATTCGAATATAGCAGATTTAATATTCGAATATTCGGACAAGAAATATTATTCGAATAATTCGAATATTCGAATATTCGAATGCAAGCCCTATTCGTGAGTGAGATTCGAATCTGCGGCATCATACATTAAACGGTAAGGAAGGCGGCTGCTTGCCGACTGCGCTGTACAAGGTTGCTTGAGTACCTCTAAAATATTGAACGCTCACTGAAATCTCCAGGTGACGGTGACGATTTCGCGAAATCCATGTTTTTTGCTCACCCAAAAAAGTGCTCAACGTGCCTAAAGAAGTTTTCACTTCAATAAATAAAATAAAAAACAATAATCTGAAGTAAGGATTCGAACCCCCGAACCGATAGTTTCGCTCCTTCGTTTAGCCGCTACGCCACCAAAACTATGACACAACATGTGTAATAACGCAACACACAAGGGTCGTGACGGAAAAGTTCTTACACTTTTTTTGCCTAGCCTCCATCCGCCAAGTCCGTACCGTCCGTTAAGGAACTTCGGATAACCACCTAGTGTTTAATGTAATATCACAAAAGCATTGTAGATTTAAGTGGAGGTATAGCCTACGTTTTTCTCTCTTCTCATTCTCAATATTGAGATGACTTCTAAGAAAAATTCTCATTTAATAGAAAGTATAATAGAAAATTCATAAACTGAAAGGAATTATTCGCGGAAAAGGAATAACAAGCCAACTGAACAATTTTATAGAACGTTACAAAATTGCAAGTCAAACGAAATATTATACCTAAAAAGCGATCGCTGGGAAGGCAAAGTCACTCGCTAGTGATTACATGAATCGGTATCGATGTAGAATGTTTTTGTTTTGACTCATTTCTGGATGGTTTTAGATTATTTTTATTCTTTACTAGCTTTTTCCCGCGGCTTCGCTCACGATAAATTCGATTTTCAAACCCTTATTACCCTACAGATAGCTATTATGACATAAGCATCCGCTAAGAAAGGATTTTAGAAAATTCATCCCCTAAAGGGGTAAGGGGATGAATTTTCAAAAATCCTTTCTTAGCGGATGCTTATGTCATAATAGCTATCTGTATGCAAAATTTCATCCTTTTCGATCCTTCCAATGGTTTGAGCTGTGCGTTGATAGATCAGTCAGTCAGTCCTTTTCCTTTTATATATTTAGAAGATTTTAGTATAATTTTGTATTTTGATCCTAGAAATAAATCTTACTAATTTTGGATTGTTAGTTTGCTACTAAAATAGAAAAAATAATTACGCGTCGAAATGAGAAACTCCTTTTTTTGTTTTTTTTGAAGTCGGTTAAAAATCATAGAAGTCTCCCGGGTGCTATCCACTGAGCCAACGAGATCGTCCTAAATACCCAGTTCTCACTATATTACAATACTTGTTGTTCTTGTCCACAGTTGCCCCATCCCACGTGACCATCTCCGGACCCTCGGAAGCTAGAGTGGGCGACCCTGTACCCCTCAGCTGCAGTACGGCACCCTCCAACCCTGCTGCTGATATCAAGTGGCTGGTCTTGGGGAAGCACCATCGCGACGCCAGCAATAGAACTGTTATATCACCTGAAGGTAAGTTAGTTATATCACCTGAAGATAAGTTAGACTCATCAACGATTCAAAAGCACTTGTAAAAAAGTTTATTTCAATAAAAAACGTTCTATTCTATTTTATTCTATTTGTGGCTAAGTTGCTAGCAAGCTTTTAACCACATTATTTGTCTGTGTCTGTCTGTCTGTAAGTGTCATAGATGGACAGACGGATGGACAGGTTTTATAGTGAAATCTCTACGTTTGATGAAAATCCCTGCGGGATCGAATCAGAAATGAGGAGATTCGTATAGTTGAACATAAATCACCGACATAGCTCAGCGAGTGACGAAGCTGAAGTAGTTACCTAATTCGAAGAGCTGATGGTCGTTGTGGTCCCAAGGTGCTGGATTGGCGACCCCGCACCGGGAAGCGCAGTGTTGGCAGACACCCCACTAGGAGGACCGAAGACATCAAAAGAGTCGCAGGGAATCGCCGGATTCATTCGGGGCAAGACCGAGACCTGTTGAAGTCCTTGCAGGAGACCTTTGTCCAGCTGTGGAAGTGGCCACAGGCTTCGGTCATGCACCGTCTGAATCCACGGGTCGGTGCGGGGTCGCCACTCCAGCACCTTGGGACCCCAACGACCTTCAGCTCTTCGAACTAACAAAAATAACGGTACACAAATTGATGTCCTCTCGACCGAATCCGATCACGGCGGCAAACCTGCTCAGAGATTAATCATCTGCGCGTGAGATATTACAGTGCACAAGTGTGTGCGCAGACACAAGTGCGCTCTCTATTCCCTCACTCTCATAGTCCGATGGGACAGAAAATCCGACACGACCGGAGAGAGATCAGGCGCAGGACCGACGGCTTTACGTGCTCTCCGAGGCCCGGGGGTGACTCACCGACAACTTCCCAACTCCGGGCTAGTAATAAGAATTTCTTGACAGAAAACCCCAATACATTTTTTAGGCCCGACCCGGGAATCGACCCCGGGACCTCGTCATCCGTAGTCGAATGTGCTAACCACTAGACCAACGAGGCAGTTGTACTTAAATTAATGTAATATTTATCCCACAGGTGGCTGGATCACCACATCGAACATAACTGTGGTGGTGGAGCCGAACCGTCGCTCCATTGTGGTGGTGTGCCATGGGATCAACGGGCAGCTCACCGAGAACGTGGTCGCCACACACACCATCAATGTTCTATGTAAGTATGAATTCACTACTTGAAACAGTCTTGTTGCTATTATTTACTTATCTACGTAATAGATGGCGTTAGTGGTGCAATAAGACGCACTTGCGATGTAAGTTATAACTTACTACTTGCAATATTCTGGTAACTATGAGTTACCATTCTGCGTACTAGACGGCGTTAGTATACAGTAAGACGCAGTTGCTATGTAAGTTATAATTTACTACTTGCAACATTCAACAACATGCAACATTCTTCAACAACTAACTACCAGAACTAACGAACCAGCAGTGCACAGTGGTAGACTCATCGACGATTCAAAAGCACTTGTAAAAGTTTATTTGAATAAAAAAATAATTCTATTCAATTCTATTCTAGTTACCAATGCTAGATGGCGTTAGTAGCAAAAATAAATCACACTTGCGACTTACAGACGTAACTTTCTCTCTATTCTAGCATACCTATTCTTATGTTAACGTATTTAAACTCTTTTGTCTACCTTTACTATAAAACTTTCCTAGCTTTGTTTTAGTTACTGATAATCTTTTAGAAATTCTGCTTTGCGGCTGAAATAGTACGAAAAAGTCCATGAGATACGACAATGTCCATATCGTTAGTATAGCGATTAGCTCAACTTTCCAATAAAATACTCATCTTTCTACATAGTTTCCCAGCAATCAAACCTTTCAACCCATCTACCTATAATGTTTCGTATCTCCCAAATTCAAGTCACGAGCTTTAAAATCTACAGCCTTGCGCCGCCGCGTGGCCCTAATTTACGGTCCCCGTCGATATTGACATTATATATATCACGGACATGACCGGTGGGCCGTAATAAACCGATACTGGTTGTCGTTTTAACACCAACGCTGTTGCGACTCTGCTTCGGCTGCGTTTTACTGCTGAATTTAAGTTGTTTGGATCTAGGCTCTTGACATTTTTCGAGAAAATAAATGTGACCATTGCTCTTTTTAACCCCCGACAAAAAAGAGAGGTGGGGTGTATCTGTGTTTCTGTCTGAGCGGTTAGTCCGAGTTTTAATTTGTTTGATCGTAATAGTAAACTATGACATTAGCATCAAAGTAAAATAAACCATAATGGTATCGGTTCAAAGTCACAAATTATTATACATACACGAAATTGAGCTCTACCTCAATAATATAACCATACAATACAACCATATAAAAATATGGTTGAGCGAAGCAATGGCTGGGTCATGCGTCATGCCCGTGAACGGGTGCCACCGGCGGGAATGGGGCTACTTTATGTCTGCCCATCTTAAGATAGAAGTTAGTCTGTATGCATTTTTGGAACTTTCCTCATTGTGGAAACACTGCATATATAGCATAGTATTTACTGTATTGTAAATCTGTTTTGAAAAGAGCAACCGCCGAGTTTCTTGCTGGTTCTTCTCGGCAGGAAAGGCATTCCGAACCAGTGGTAGATTCATTGACCATTCAAAAGCACTTGTAAAAGTTTATTTGAATAAAAAATATTTCTATTCTATTCTATTCTATAATACTGTTATGGTTTATTTTACTTTGATGGTAATGTCATAGTTTACCATTTATAGTTAACTATCAAATCTTGCACTAAGCGTTCTCGTAGCTCTCTAACGAATAGGTAGACCAATTTTGGTGCGGTATTTTTTTATTCGGAATATGAAGTGAGTCCTTAGCTATTATTTATGAAGATCTGTCCAAGCATTTGAAAATCATCAGCTCATTTCTTACTTGATTATAGGGTCTTACAAACTTTCACAGGTACCTACGCTTGATTTGAAATTTGGTTTACTATATATCGAATCATTTCCAAAACTTGGTAACCTTCAGCTGATGCTGCAGCATCAAGTAGTCTGCTGTCCCAACTCGTATCCCAAAGTAGTATCCCAACTCCTCAGCGACTTACAGCAGATATATTATTTGGGCTCATTGGAATCATCTCAAAGAGTAGGTAGTAGATGTATGACGATCGAGAACTGAAGAGGATCTAATGATGGAGCAGTAAACTTGGTATTCACATGCCGATGGGGTTTTAAATTTTTAATTAACACTTATAGTACCTATGGATGGGATAAACATCGTGATTTGAGCTCGATACTAACGGAAGATTAATAATGATTAAATCTACTTAAATGCTAGTGAAGTCTTCGTCATTGTCAACACACGTCTACTGCTGGTCATGTCAACCTTCAAAATCCTGTCACAGTATTATATAAAAAGAAATACCAGTTTTATTACCTTAATAATTATAATTCCGCGACATTCTCTTACTTGAAAAGTTTCTCTAGGTCCTCAGACCTTTCTATCGTATAACAGGAGTAGGTATCGCAATGTATTTTCGGTCTTTACCAGAAAAAGCAAACAAAAAGTTCCTCACCTTTCAAATTCGTGAGTTGCCGTGTAAATATATTTTTCCCGGCTTTTTTCCCAAAAAATCCCCTTTCCAATCACGTTCAGCACTTCGCACACAAGAAAAATAAACAAGGGAAAAAGCCAGCGGCACAAAGATGTATGAAAAAATAACGAGAATTCAGTGCGTTAGTAATTTTATGTGAATACCTACTCCATATGGAGCTTCTGCCCGCGGCTTCTCTCATGTTAAGTTCGTTTTTCCAAACCCCTATTTTACCCCCCTAGGCCCGCTTGCAGAGACGCCGAGTTAGTTAACCCAGGAATAAATTTGTAATTTTGACAGAAGCTTCATACGAAATCTGTCCTTTTAACCCAGAGTTAGCAGCTAACTCTGGGTTAAAAGAATAACCCGGCGTTTTTGCAAGCGTGTCTTAGAGGTTGAATTTTCAAAAATTCTTTCTTAGCGAATTTTTACGTCTTTATAGCTATATGTATAGTGTATACCTTTCAGCCCGATCCGTCCAGTGGTTTGAGCTGTGCGTTGATAGATCAGTCAGTCAGTAACTTCCTTTAATTTTTCACTTATACCTCTTACTTACTAATGTTATAAATGCGAAAGTGTGTTGTTTGTTGGTTTGTCTTTCAATCACGCAGCAACGGATAGGCGTGATTTTTTTTTGCATGGGTGTATTTGAGGACTTGGAGAGTGGTATAAGCTTATGTCACCAGCTTGCTACCTTTTATCCCGAAAAACAGAGAGAGGGATTTTTAAAAACCTAATTCCATGCGGACGAAGTCGCGAGCAAAAGTTAGTTTATAATGTAAGTAACAGATAAAAGATAGAAAAACAAAGAAGTACGAAAAATAACGAGAACTCACATAATATGTAATTACTTCGAGGGAGATCTTTATATTCTCTTTCAGTGAATAGGTATTTACTTAATAATTCAGTTCTGTTCATTTTCTCTGTATGTTGAGTACAAGTATTAGCGTAGGGCTTTTATTAGTAATGAGGTTTTAATAATTTAATAATTGATACTATTATATTCTATTCCGACTTACAATTTTGCAAACATAAATCTCTTAAAATATCTGCTATACATTTTCACGTTTCGTAAGTTCTAAATTCAGCAGTTATGTCATAGGATAGCTGGTTATTTCTACAAAATTGTCACACAAAGTTCATGTTAAGTTCGGGTTAGCTTATGAGCTAACCCGAACTTAACATTACGGTTATGGGCACATTCGGCTTCGGGTCACGTACGAGGCTCTGTTAATGTAGACTTAGCTCGCGGTCATCTAGGTACAAGTATTAGGTATATTTTAATATCTTCTTCTTCTTCTTAATCAACCTATAGACGTCCACTGCTGGACAAAGGTCTTCTTTATGGACTTCCACACGGCTTCGTTCTTGCGCCGCCTGAATCCAGCGGCTCCCTGCGACTCGCTTGATGTCGTCGGACCACCTAGAGGAGGGTCTACTAACACTGCGTTTCCCGGTGTGGGGTCGCATCTTGGGATCTTGGGACCCCAACGACAATCAGCTGTTCGAACTATGTCCACGCCCATTTCCACTTCAGCTTCGCGACCCGCTGAGCTATGTCGGTGATTTTGGTTCTCCTACGAATGTCCTCATTTCTGATTTGATCTCGCAGGGATATTTCGAGCATAGCTCTCTCCATCGCCCGCTGAGTGACCCTGAGCCTTCTTATGAGGATCCGTAATTCATCACTGGCAACACTCACTATTTGAAGACTTAAGTCTTCTTATTTTAATTAAAAGACTATTACTATAGTAAACTTTATCTATACTAATAAAATAAAGTGGTAGAGCCTTATAAGACGAGCAACACGAAGTAATAGCGCGGGCGGACATAAACAAAAAAAAAAGATTCCGACGAATTGAGAACGTCCACCTTTTTTGAAGCCGGTTAAATAGATGTTTTTATATTAATTATATACAATAGCGATGATAATTCAGACTTCAGGCAGTTGCGGTGTCGCGCTAACCTTGCGGCGCGCCGCACCGCCCGTCTTTCCGCCGATGCGGCGAAGTCTTTGCGGTGCGGTACCGCAACGCATCGTGCGGACCCTTGTGGACGGCTCTAATGCCGCATTCGCGTGCGGCTCACGTGCCGCGGCCCGTTAATGTAAAGTTGGCCCGCGCTCATCTTACATAGCAGGATTTACTTCGTGTTATTTTATTAGATGAGGCGAAATTGGCCGCTCGGAGATTTTCGTGGTTAGCTTAGATAATAGAACGTAGAGGAAAGTCGTTGAGCTCAATTTTGCTTTGGCACTTCGCTCTGAACTCTGAAATATTTATATTATACTAGCTTTTGCCCGCGGCTTCGCTCACGTTAAGTTCGATTTTTCAAACCCCTATTTTACCCCTTTACTTTTCACTTTTCAGAAATCCTTTCTTAGTGGATGCCTACTTTATAATACGAGTAGCTATCTATATGCAAAATTTCCAGTGGTTTGAGCTGTGCGTTGATAGATGAGTCAATCAGTCAGTCAGTCACCTTTTCCTTGTATATATATATATATAGTCTAGTCTTTTTATAAGTATAGATTTAGTTTGTCTCATTGATCAAAAATTGTATAAATTGTATTAAATCCTACTAATATTATAATGTATGCGAAAGTTTGTAAGGATGGATGGATGGATAGATGAATATTTATTACTCTTTCACGCAAAAACTACAGGACCGATTTTGATGAAACTTTACAATGGAATAGCTTATACATCAGAAAAGCACAAAGGCTACATTTTATGCTAGAAAATTAAAGAGTTCCCGAGGGAATCATGAGAATCCTTAGATCAGAACAGATTGATCAGTCAGTCACCTTTTCCTTTTTTATATCATAGAAGATTTAGTTTGTCTCATTGATCAAAAATTGTATAAATTGTATTAAATCCTACTAATATTATAAATGCGAAAGTTTGTGAGAATGAATGGATGGATGGATAGATTTTTCATTGTTTCAAGCAAAATCTTCAGGACGGATTTTGATGAAACTTTACAATAGAATAGCTTATACATCAGAAAAGCACAAAGGCTACATTTTATGCCAGAAAAATTAAAGAGTTCCCGAGGGAATCATGAGAATCCTTAATCCACGCGTGCATGGGCATCATTCAGCTGTTGAACTAAGACAGGGCTAAAAGTTTAAAAACTGTAATCGGAATACGGAAAATAGTTCATATACTAGTAGTTCGCCCCGAACTGAGACCTCGCGGTATCCCATAATTCCCATAAGGTAGTTTTAACTATATTATATTGTAATTAAACGCGCCGAATCTGATGACGTCAATCGTCATCTGCTTTCGTGGATGGGATGCGTATTTACAATATTAAAGACAACGCCATCTATTAACAGTATAGTAAAGTTTTGTTAAAAACATTGATGCCCATTAAAACTTAAATAATTTCGTTTCTTTATAATATTTATCTAATCTTAGTATTTGTTGTTCAAGTACAGAATATAACTGAAATTATGTGTAAGTTTCAAGTTTAAAAAAAAAAGTGGTTTAAGAGATCTAGCCTCGAATAAAGTCTCCACTTTGAAAGCCCCCCCATTTCGTCAATTTTAGGAAAAAAAATAAAAAAAAATACTTTTGTACTCTGTTCCAAATTATCTTTAAAATGAGGTACTGCTACCCTATGAAATGCAAAAAAATTATTTTACTTCGCATTCGCTTCTATGAGAGCCCCCCTGAAATAAAGATTTTTATAACTTTTTAAGCCATTTTCGGCTGGAGGCTATCGGTTTACATATCATATCTAAAATTGAAGTAATTACGTTCAGTAATTCAGAAGTTATAAGGCTCTGACAGACGGACGGACGGACGGACGGACAAGTGCAAATTCACTCAAGTAAACTCAGAGACCTTCGCTTCGCTCGGTCGAAAATGTAGCCTGTCACCCGGACCATCGTAACGAATTGATTGACATTTCATTCATTAAAATCGGCTTAGTAGTTTTTTCGCCACTTTAGAAATTCGTAAATAGTCACATACATACATAGACTACTAAAAACAAAACCTTTCTCTTTGATTTTGCCGTAGTCGGTTAGCCTAGTGGTTAGGACTGCGGTCTCCTATTTGGGGGGTCGCAGGTTCGATCCCGGACCTCTGACTTTTTGAAGTTGAGTGCGTTTAAGCAATTAAATATCACACGCTTCAACGGTGAAGGAAAACATCGTGAGGAGTTCTCCATAATGTTCTCAAAGGTGTGTGAAGTCTACCAATTCGCATTGGGCCAGCGTGGTGGACAATGGCCTATAACCTATATGGCTATAACCCTTCTCTGTGAGGAGATCTGTGCTCAGTTATAGTGAGACGTTAATGGGTCGCTCATGATGTAGTAGCTAAAAATAAAACCAGGCTTATTTTTCCTCTCTCATATCAGCTTAGTGAATTCAACCAGGTATTATGGATAATGTAAGCTAAGTGGAAATCGCGGTTTAATATTATGTTTGCACAGCGGAAGTAATAGAATGTATGCAAGAAAGTTACCTTGTCGGGAAGTAGAAATTATTTTTAAATGCATTTAACGCGAAGGGTTATGTTTTTGTATGTGTGTGTATGTATGTATGTTTGCGTCTATGTATGAATATGTGTATTTATGTATGTAGTAGATGATGCCCGCGACTTCGTCCGCGTGGATTAAGAGTTTTAATCCCATGGCAACTCTGTCATTTTCCAGGATAAATTGTAGCCTATGTGTTACCGTTGGGCTATTGAGGTTAGATTGATGTTAGGACTGGAATGTTTTTACTATATGATGAAGGGTGTTTTAAAAATGTATCGTTGTACTATTAACTTAATTTTGACAGACTTGTGGGTTGGAACGTTTTTACAAGCTTTTACTTAGCTTGACCAGTTTATTTATTTGTTTGTTTGGGTCAAATCTTGCAAGATGAATTAGAACCACTTCCCGGTTTCCGATTGAGCTGAAATTTTGCATGTATGTGTAAATCGGATGACAATGCAATATTATTGTGACATGGAGCTGATCTGATGATGGGAGACGGAAGATGGCTATCGGAACTCTGTTATAAATCGATGTAACCCCATCGAGTTTTGACTCGTTCGATTCGTCATGACAAGAACTCTGATCCTAGATGATATCTAGAGTCTAATGATGTAGCTACTAAAAGCTTGTGTTTAAAAATAAAATTTTTAATGTAAACTTCTTGCATAACTACGTCCACTCGAGAAATCACAAGCCTATTTGGAGCTCTCATGTAGCTTTGGCTTGGCATCATGTAAATCACCTTTCCACTCCATGGCTCGTCGAGCTACGGAAGGCTTTGTTTAAAACATACATGTACAAAAACTAAACTAAAATGACTAAAAACTATTTTTTGTTTCAAACTAAGGGAGCGCATAAACAAGCGCACCGGAAGTCCGCTCCGAATTATCATATTTCCTGCAGTTTTCCAACATGGCCGCCGCGAGCGTGGCTTTGACGTATTTTAAAGTACTATTTCACAGCTCCGCAGGGATCGGAAATCCGAGTAAACGAGGCATCTATTTTATTATTATTTCATCTATGTACATCATACTAATATTATAAATGCGAAAGTGTGTTAATACTTGTGTGTTCAAGTTAATTATTTTCTTTATACCTCGAATAGAACTTTAAATTAATATTTTTATAATAATAACTTCGTCCCTATCTGGTGTCCCACGACACCACACGACATTTTTTTATATCTTAGATGTACTTTTGAACCAATAAATTGTGTTGATTTAAAGCAAGTCATGTATAAATATGAAATTTGACGCTTATCATCAATAATAGATGAAGGAAAGCGAGCCGTTGCTTGTACTAAAACACATGTTTCCGATCTATTCCGTTCTGAATGTTTCTTTTTGCTGAGTCATTCCTAATGGGTTTGTCCCAAGTCATACGCTGTAGCGATTATTAACGATAAAAGTAACTAATTCTTTATTATTTCGTGCGGAATTTTACCATCGTGAACTTACGTTTAACCGAGGAATAAATGGGATTTTCTGACTATCTGTATTGAAAATCTGTCAAAAAATCAAATACTATATTATCAAACTACTATATTAACAATCAAATACTATATTTTTTTTTATAGTCAAATAACCTCCTTCTTAAAAAAAAATTGGTTGTCTGTAAAGTCGTTTTACGGACGATAGTTTTACGTGATAACGTCATAAAGAAACAGAACAGGCTCGCGACACATCCGCTAACCACAGCGCGCACACGATGACTGGCGGGCGGTGGCGGGCGCTCTCTAGTCAGAAGCCAACGCTTGGGCCGATCGAGCCTCTCTATCGCTTGTTCCGCGCTCTCGCTTGCACGCTCAGGCTCAGGCGGAACGTCACACTTTTTCGTGTGTTTAGCCGGTGTTCATCGATTTATAAGACGTTATCACGTCAAAAGTAAACTCAGTTAAACATGAACGGCGATAGTGAAATTGACACAGTACAAGTACAAAATATATAAACTTACTAACACACTATGAATGGTTATAAGATCTGTAACTAAATCTTGCTTTCTGTAGTTAGATAACATCAAAAAGGCAAAAAACATCAAAAATTTCGATCCAAAAAATGATTCATTTAACATGACCAACGTGTAGCTCTCAATTTGAACTCTGCAACTATAAGAAAAAAAGCTTAAAAAATAACTCAAGTATGGGAAATCGGGTATAACTTCATAAATAATTATTTTGATCGTATAAAATGTAGCCTCTGTCACTCGAACCATAATAACGAATCGATTGACACCTAAATCAAAATTGGCTCAGTATTTAATTCACTATAATGGAACACACATAAATACAAACATACATACTTTTAAATAGACTGCTAAAATCATAACTATTTCTTTGGGTGTTGCCGACGCTGGGTAAAAATAAAAATGAAATTACTACCGAAAATTATGATATTTTTATTTTTTTACCTCCGCCATTTATTGTATTTTAGGCCGCACCCCAAGAATATGATTAATGACCCTCAGATAACAAGTTTTCGCTTGCAGAACGCTTAAACGCTGGTAAAGCATAAGATCAAAGGCTTTTCATGTCTTAATTATGTTGCTACGCGCTTCCTTCCTGGTGTAATGAATTAAATATTGTGGAAGTAATTTATTTTTCTATCTTGAACCTGTTTTACACAAGATTAGAAGGGATTTTAAACTCGTTAGAGCTCCCTACAAAGATATTCATGTAGATAGATGGACATATTTTTTATGCATTAGGTATAACTACATGCTTGACTATGATCGCACTTGATGTTAAGTGATGATGTGGCCTAAGATGGAACGCGTTTGCCTAGAAAATGCTTATTCATTCTTATACTTTTACAGTGTAATTCACTTTTCGTGTCAGCCTCAACTAAGACTTCTTCTTAATCAAACTAAGACTAAGAGATTTTTATTTATTTATAATTTATATGATATAATAATATAATATGATAGTTAGATTTAACAACTTTTATCAGATGTTAGTGACTGAGGCTTGAAGGAAACGAAAAGGCCAAATAAACCCATCTATTTACCGACTTACCCATTGAATTCGAATGATATGTGATGGGCGAAGACGTAGGACAAACGTTTTACATAGTAGCTGTTTTTGTAGCACGTGATAGCTTTTCGTCTACGGCGCACTATGGGACCGAATCGTCGATACCGTCTCATAAATACATTTTGTAAAAGTATGATTATATATATTTTTTTCAAAGATATGCATTAAAAAATTAACATTTACGATGTCGATTCCGGGATGGTTTTAAAAGAAAGGTACATGTGTATTATATTGTTAAAAAGGTATTACAATAACCTTTCAATATAAATTATAAAAAAAATTCTAAAATGTTTTTACAGTGTGTTAAAAAATATTTTTCCAGTACTCAAGAAAAATGTCTTTAAAAAATTTTGTATAGACTTTTGACAGTTACCAACGTTTCCCTATGTTGAGATATTTATATCATTAAATTCAGTATTTAACCAGTAATAAAAGGCAAAAGAGAGATTCTGCCCGAATTTGCCCCATTTTAGATAAAACACATTTAAGCGTCAAATGGTAAAAATGACGAATTATGAAAAAATTTAATATCTTCATTTTTTTTAAGTTTTTTCATAGCTTTTAGCTTAAAGAGAGTTTACTAAATTACTGTATGCATTTTTCGATTTATTTAAAGCTAAAAATTATCAGTTTCCAGAGTACTTGCTATTTGATTGTTGTTAGATATATGGCCAACCAATTTTTTTATAGTTAAGAAATAATGTTATCAATGCTGATCAGGATCATTGATAATTGTTTATTTATGATAATAATAATTAAAAAACCATTATTAGGTTTTATTTAAACAAAATTGACGGATTTTGCACCCGCTGCTTGTAAGAAGGGCTAACTATAAATGCCTTTAATTTCGTTTCATACTTTACATTGGTAAAACAGGGAACAACTAATCGGTTTAACACGAATTACTTCAAAATGCACTTCGTAAATCACTAATGTTCAGGAATTTTTCATTAAAAAGCTTTATGTAATACAATAACTTCGCATCAGGTATGCATCGTCAACTTGAAAAAAAAAAAAGTTTGGTAATTACAATAAAAGTATTTATATTTGGAACATTATAGTTGGTAGGTATATATACATACATATATATATATATATATATATATATATATATATATATATATATATATATAGTACTCTCTTCAGTTCACAAGATTTTGATACGTAGAGAGACCAAGATAAGGCACTTAGCTGTTCTGACTATCGGATATTTAGCTGAAGATACCAAAGAATTACGAATTAAGAACTACAAAAAATTAGATTAACCCATTCACAAGAGTGCTCTAGGTCAGTAACAAATAATGTAGACGTTTTTCGTGCTCTTTTATACATTTTGATCCCTTTATATCCAGCCTAAAGAAGCCATCTGATTTTTTTCAAAACGCCCTTTTCAAGAAGCTAAGAGCCTTCTAAATTTATAATAATATTCCTATATTATAAAATTGATAAAAAATTGTCGGTTGCAGTTGCTATTTTAAAGAAAAATGTTTTTTTTATTGTTTTATATATAGATATTCGCAAATTGTCATTGAAATATTTGTATTTTTTTATTATAAATATTTATATTATATTTTTATAAAAGAAATTTGTCTCGCAAATGTTATTATATTAAAGTTTATATATCACAGATGATCTAAAAAAAAATTCGCTAATTTGCTTCAATTAGTACAAAAGTTACGGATTTATCAGACGACATGCATAGTTTGGTCCCATAGTGCGGCGTAGCGTCGTGGCGTAGACTCTACGCTACGCTCTACGCTGCCTGAACAGATTTGTATGTATGGGCAGCGATTTATATAAAACTAGTAGGGCGCGTGGGTGCGCGGCCCGCAAGCGGACCGCGGTTTTTCTATCGTCAAGTGGACTTTCAGGTCCTGATCATTTTCTATCAAATAACCACTCTTCGATCTTTTATACTCTCCGAGATAGATGCCTATGAAATTGGTATCCGCCATCTTGAATCCGCCATTTTGAAATTTTTTTCAGCTCACTGCCAATTGGATGAGGTTTCGAGTATTTTTTGTTTGAGCACCTCCCACCTATCTTCAATACCCTGGCCGTGCCCCTCACCCACCTTCCAAGCCCTCGATCATCATATCTCACCATTTCTCAGAATGAGATTTCTTTTATAAAAACAAATTTTCAAAAGGAACTGTATCAAAGTCTTGTATAGTTCCCAACTTCTAGTCTCTTCAATATTCGCCATATATTTTGTATGAAGAAAAAAAAATCCGCCATATTGGATTTTTTTTCTATTCATCAAATAGACCTTTGGGTCCTGATCATCATTTGTCAAGAAACCACTCTTCCATCTTTTATACTCCCCGAGATAGACACCGACGAAATTTGTATGGCGGCCATCTTTTTTCCGCCATTTTGAATTTATTTTCAGCTCACTGCGAATTGGATGAGGTTTCGAGTGACATTTGTTCGAGCACACCCCACCTATCTTCAATACCCTGGCCGTGCTCTTCACCCGTCTCCAAAATCCTCAATCATCAGCTCTCTCCATAATTTTCCTCCGAATGAATTTTTGTCTTCTATACGAAACCATTAGTGAAAAAAAAATTTTTCATACAAAATTTTACAGGAGAGGTGATCAATCAGTCAGTGAATCAGTGAATCAGCACGAGCAGCTATATATATATTAATAGTACATCGATGTGTACGGGGCATAGATTTAGGATTGGTAGTCGCTAACGCAGCTACTAGATACAGCAAGGTAATATCATAGTTTGTATTAACTATTTGAAAACGTCAAACACTGGTTACTAATATCGTATAGGGGTATCGTTAGAATCCCAACATCATCTCTGGCTATAAATCATTTGACAGAAGCAGCCCAACTTTGTATTCTATTCTAATATTATTTTCATGTAGTTCATCCATATCTAATTTCAAGGCAGTCTGAACGTCGCTTGACTCCCAAATGGCGTGACTGTGAAAAAGCGCTCAAGCGACATTAGGGTTGCCACAATTATAGTTGAGCAATTAATGCGGGCGCCGTCCGCGTGCTCATTAATGTAATGAGTGGGACGTGCTCGGTCGGAGGCAACCCTAGGTTTGCTTCCCAATCGACATTGGGATAAAGCAAGTTAAGGGGCTATAACGATCCTAAATTGTTTGGGTCGTACGAGTGGGATAGAGCTATATATTTTGCAGTGCTAGGAAAGAGATGGAAATTATGGATTCAGGGGTCGGGAATTGAAAAAAATCTTTAAAATTGATTTAAAAAATTATGGATGCCAATAATCAAAGAATTTTTATCGCCGCTTTTAGTAATTATTTATATCAACACAAATAAAAAAAATAGCACGAAAAAAACCTACCGTTTCTGTTTAAACAAGGTTTAAACCTAAAAAAGGAGATTATTGGATCAAAGTTTGGGGAAACTTTCTATCGAGAATTTTTTTCCAAACGTGTTTCTATCTCTAAGCGAATTTAGTTAAGATACCCAAATTACTTATTGCATTGAAATTATTCAAATTGGAATTATAGTTTTCAATTTGTAAACCTCACAGAGCTCACTGAAAATCGCCTGCCGCATGCTTTTACCACCTTAAGTTCAAGATTCTATTCTGGGTTGGGCCAATTTCGAAAATTTGTGGCTAATTCTGTTGTACACAATCAAATATAGTGTGTCAGTGGATTCCATCGGGCATCCTTACTATTGTTATAAAATATCTGAAATTTAGTTTTTCCATCAATTACGTTGCGACAGAACTACGGTTCCATGTGATTTTTTACATGGGTATAGTTGAGGGCCAGAGGTGCGTTTGTCTAAAGTTATTCCATTGATCGTAATCGTATTCGATCACATTAGCATTAAAGTAAAATAAAACATAACAGCATTGAATTAGAGCTCAATTTAGTGTATGCATTCTTATACGTTTAAGAAATTAAATATGCTTCGTTATGCTTCGACGGTGAAGGAAAACATCGTGGGGAAACCTGCACTCCTGAGAGTTCTCCATTATGTTCTCGAAGGTGTGTGAAGTCCGCCAATTCGCATTGGGCCAGCGTGGTGGACTACGGCCTATAACCCTTCTCTGAGAGGAGACCTCGCTCAGTAGTGAGCTGATAATGGGTTGATAATGATGATGATGATTCTTATACGTTTACGTATGTACGATACGCTCCATATTAAAACAGGTTGTACTGAATTTGTGACTTTAAATCAATACAATCAAGAATTATTTTACTTTGTCATGGAATACAAATACGATCAATGGAATAACTTTTAGACAATTGGTACCCTGGAGAGTGTCATCAAAGAGTTCCCGCGGGATTTTAAAAGCCAAATCTACGCGGACGAAAACGCGGGCATCAACTAGTAAAATTATAAATATAATGGTAAAGTTAAAGAACTAATAAACGACCAATTAACTACGGTTGAACGGGGACCAGACCTTTGGGCGTTAGGCCATCTCCACACGCCTCAACAAATCGGGTTAAAGATTGAATCGATATCGGTGACAGAGACAGCCTATACCCGATTCGACCGCGTTAGTGAGAGATAGCGTTATCTAATTAAAACGCATGGAGGCTCCGCGCTACGCTTGCTGGCCCGGGCAAGAATTAAATATTGCTAATGTCGCTGCGTTAATTTCTATTTGTGTTTGAGTCGTTTTTGAGGAATTCCATTTTCAAATAAGCCACCTATTTTGGGATCTAATTTAATTTTGGATAACTTCTACTGTCATCCGATTAAAAAAAAAAAGTAATGATTGGTCTTACGGTAGTAAATATCATTCGTCTATGGTCTTTGTACATATTATGTGGAAGTAATTTTGTAGGTTTCTTGTATAGACTTCCACTTGTCTCGGTCTTGCGCCGCCAATATCCAGCGGCTCCCTGCGACTCTACTGAGTTCATCTGTACACCTTGTGGGGGATCTGGCAATAATTTCAATAGGTCCCCACACCAGCAATTTGGGACCCTAACGACCATCAGTTCTTCGAATCATATGCCCCGCCCATTGCCGCTTTAGCTTCGCGAGACGGTATATGATTATAAATCTACATACATACTACCTATTATTAATTCTGTCCTATTATTATTTAACAATTTATTACTGTCATGCTACCTACTTGCAATTTAACTATTTAGTACCATATCAACTAAATTGCATAATCTACTTTTACTTTCACTTTCTATAACTAAAAACTACGAGTACTTGTAGCTAAGCCAAGAGAAATCTTCTTCTTCTTTATCAACCTTTAGACGTCCACTGCTGGACATAGGTCTCCTGCATGGACTTCCACAGGCTTCGGTCTTACGCCGCTTGAATCCAGCGGCTCCCTGCGACTCGTTTTATGTCGTCGGTCTTCCTAGTGGGGGGTCTGCCAACACTGCGTTTCCCGGTGCGGGGTCGCCACTCCAGCTTGGGACCCCAACGATCATCAGCTCTTCGAACTATGTGCCCCGCCCATTTCCACTTCAATTTCCCGTCACACTGAGCTATGTCGGTGACTTTGGTTCTCCTACGGATCTCCTCATTTCTGATTTGATCTCGCAGGGATATACCGAGCATAGCTCTCTCCATCGCTCGCTGAGTGACCATGAGCCTTCTTATGAGGTCCATAGTTAGCGAGGGGGTAAGGGAGCGCACCTTCATCTATCGCTGCAACAGTCAACCTCACCTGCCCGCGGTGGCCCCTGCTGGTCTACTGACGAGGCTCTGGCGACCGACAGATGGCGGTTTAACCATCTCATACTAGCTAGACTGAACAAATGGCACAGGCCTGTGTCGGGCAGCAGCGACATCGGCGCGATCAGTCTAGCCCTGCGATGACCAACACGCCTGCCCAGCGTGGTCATTATGGGCAAAACCTTTGCAATGGATTCGTTCTACTACTCGAAGATTATTAGAAGAATTCGATTTTCCTTGGGTATCGTGGAGTTCCACAAAGCAACGCCTGCTTCTATCCAAGCAACCCTAGAGCTAAGTACCACCCGGCCGAAGCTATCCTTATCAAAGATTAACACAGTTCCCTAATCCGATTACGAAGATGACGGCAACTGGATAATTAGAGCGCGCTCAAACAAACGTGCCTAATATTCAATTAGGGGGAAATACGGAATTAGGCCCACTACAAGCAAGATGATAATGTCGTCGCTAATAATTTGTACTCGTAGTGGTGTGTGGTTATGTAAGGTTACGTTGTATTTGTGGGGGTAGAATGTGATTTTAAGTGTATTTTATAAAAACAATACTGCATTTTAGTCGTCCATTTCCGTCAACATTCGATAAATAGTTGCTAATATGAGTATGTCATTATTCTACTGTCATGATAGTCAATATACAGTGTCAATATACCTTAACCACGTGACCTGTCAACATATTATAAATACCAGTGTACCTCGTCGAAACGGGCAGTCTTTCTGTGAGTTGAGTGGACGCTAGGCGCGGTGAAAGTACTTAAGCCAGATGGGCAATATTGCAATTAAATAAAGTATGAGAATGCGAAGTTGGTGTTTCTCTCACGTCCAGAATAGGAGTGATCTTACAGTTAACAGTTACTTTCGGACGTCTTGGTAGTAATCATCATCATCATCAATAGCCTATAACAGTCCACTGCTGGACTAAGGGCCTCTCCCAAGGGGAGGGTTTGCCCATAATCACCCCGCGGGGCAGACGGGTTGGTGATCGCAGTAGATGGCAGTAGTAGCACAGAGCACGCTGCTGCCCGTTCTCCGTTATATTCCCTTAGTCGCCTCGTACGACACCCGCGGGAAGAGCAGGGGTGGTGACAACTGTATTCTGATCTGCCGTCACCATACGGCAAGTAAAGTAAGTATTAATTTAGATAAATTTAGGTAGTGGCACAGCCCTAACCACTTGGCTATGTAGTGGTTAGGACTGTGGTCTTCTATTCGGAGGGTCGCAGATTCGGAGCTATGTGCGATTAAGCATTTAAATATCACAAGCTTCAACAGTGAAGGAAAACATCGTGAGGAAACCCGCACACCTGAGAGTTCTCCATAATATTCTCAAAGGTGTCTGAAGTCTACTAATTCGCATTGACCCAGCGACTAGTAGACTACGGTCTATAACCCTTATCAGAAAGGAGACCTGTGGTCAGTAGTGAGCCTTTGATGGATTGCTGATGATGGTGAATTAGCTTAATTTTATTTTAAAATATATGTATTTGTGGGGTTGACCTGCCAGTTGGTAAAAAACCCAAAAAAGATTTAAAAAGGAAGTAAATATCACATATTTTAACGGTGAAGGAAAACATCGTGAAGAACCTTGCGTGTTTGAGAGTTCTCCATTATGTTTTCAAATGACGTATGTGAAGTCTGCCATGATCCACAATGGGCGAGCGTGAGACAATGGTCTATGCTCTATACCGCCGTCATTCATTCAAAAAAATTAGAGATCCTTAAGAAAATTGCAATAATGTAACCCAAAGTAGCAAAATTTTGCCTATAAAATTCATTATTAGGCGTGCACTGAGAAAACTATTGATAATACAACAAAATGATGTACTATATGATGACTACATGATTAAAGTACCTACTCATTACCTACAAAAAATTCTGCGAGGTAATATAATCTAGCTATCATACTTTAATCACAATAGTAGCTTTTGTGTTCTAAATTTTTATTAGAGCACCGGTAGAAAATAAAGTTCGTTACATTCGTATCGTAGTATTAATTCTTATCCAAATAAATATTTTATCATCAAGGGTATTTATGTAGCAGTAAAATACTTTTTACTTCATTCGAATCGGACATTTAATTTCGAAGTTATCACGATTATAAAATAATAATTGTGAAAGTTTGAAGTATGTAGGTACATTTATTATGTTTGTTACTTCTTCACGCAAAACTAATGAACCGATTGTGATGATACTTTATAGGTACATAGCTGTTACCTATAGCTCTGTTACTTTTTATCCCGATATTCCCACGGAATTGAAACTTACGCGGGTGAAACCGCTGGGCGTAGCTAGTAAGATATGATGAACAACCCATTAACGTCTCACTACTGAGCGCAGGTCTCCCCTCAAAGAAGGTTATTTTATAAATGCGAAAGTAATTTTTAAAAAACTCAACTAGTTCACGTTAACTTTACAAAGACATGGAAATGAAGTAAAGCTAATTTATTTATTAAGCTATTGCATAGCTTTTATCGCGGGCTTTGAACTAGGACAAACAGTTTGAGCGCGGCGACCGAATCAAGAAATTCCGTAACGAAAATAAACCTAACACCGTCGTTCAGTAAGCGTTCAACATTTTAGAGGTTCATAAGTAGCTCTGTTTGGCGCAGTGGGCGAGCGGCCTTTACCGTATGGTGTATGATATCACAGGTTCGAATCTCACTTGCGAAGTAGTGACAGTGCGTTTTTCTTGTTTGTTTGTTTATTAATTTTTTTTTGCACAATTTTTATTATGCAAAAAAAATATTGCATAAATATTATAATTGCATAAGTTGATAAAAAATGCTATGCAATAACTTTACCGCGGCAGTCCCCGAGTGCCACTTAATTTTTTTTTATTTTTGCTAAGTATCAGCCAAGCTGAAGTTGACTGTCCTCCTATCCCCTCCAAATAAGCGGAAAGCTTGTGCTCGGAGTAGGTACGACAACAAAACCTATCCGATCAAAACCTATCCGTTGCACTATTACAACAGATAGATTTCAACCTATGACCTATTATTTGTTTTCAGTGCGCAACTTTAACCGTTGGGCTATTTAGGGTTCGAAATTATTTAAAACAACTGAAAATTAAAGCTACGAGAGTTCCAGAACTCTAATCACCTATAAAACTGACTTTGTAAGTGTTTGTTCAGCGCTAACTTAGCCTAGTTGTCTTATTCGTGTAGGATGCCTTAACGTGCATTGTTTCCATTATTGTGATTACAATACTGAGACAGCGGGTTCCACGTTCAAATACTAATGTTTGTTTGGAGCCTTATTTAATGTAATATACGTACCAACATGGAATATATTGTTATTTATTATAACAGGCTTGATTCCTGCGAAATCTTCCACGTTTTTGGGGTAATTGGCGGCTAATCTATGATACAATCCGTCGTTCCGTTGCTGTCGTTGCTGCGTGATTGAAAGACAAATCAAGAAACACTTACTTTCACATTTATAATTATTTAAACTTATAACATAATCTAACATAATATTTATACTTTTTCAAATTTTAATAGAATAGAATAGAATAGAATAGAAATATTTTTTATTCAAATAAACTTTTACAAGTGCTTTTGAATAGTCGATGAATCTACCACTGCACTGGTTCGGAATGCCTTTCCTGCCGAGAAGAACCAGCAAGAAACTCGGCGGTTGCTCTTTTCAAAACAAATTTACAATACAGTAAATACTATGCTATATATGCAGTGTTTCCACAATGAGGAAAGTTCCAAAAATGCATACCGACTAACTTCTATCTTAAGATACCCCATTCCCGCCGGTGGCACCCGTTCACGAGCATGACGCATGAGCCAGCCATTGCTTCGCTCAACCATATTTGAGGAAACGTAACATCCCGCATCACACGACACCACCACAGAAATGTTTAAAGAGTGCGTGACATACTTATGCTACTACTTATGCTATAATAATGTACGTAGTCATTTATGGCTTTACTTTAGAACTAAAATAATCTTGTAATATTAGTTTTTACTTGCTTTTGCCCGCGGGTCCTTTCATTTTAATTTCAACAAATTTCAACCATTACATTCAAATTTTTCAACCCTCTATTTTACCCCCTATTCAATTTCAAAAATCCTTTCTCAGCGGATGCCTACGTCATTAGCTATCTTTATGTCATTTCAGCTCGATCCGTCCTGTGGTTTGAGCTGTGCATTGATAGATCAGTCAGTCAATCAGTCAGTCACCTTTTCCCAATCGATTCATCATCATCATCATCATTAACAACCCATCAACGTCTCACTACTGAGCGCAGGTCTCCCCTCAGAGAAGGTTTATAGGCCGTAGTCCACCACGCTGGCCCAATGCGAATTGGCGGACTTCACACACCTTCGAGAACATTATGAAGAACTCTCAGATGTGCAGGTTTCCTCACGATGTTTTCCTTCACCGTTGAAGCAAGTGATATTTAATTGCTTAAAAGCACTTGACTCCGAAAAGTCAGAGGTGCGTGAGTGACCCGGGATTGACCCTGCGACCCTCCGAATAGGAGACCACTGTCCTAACCACTAGGCTATCACTGCTTATATCCAATATACCCAATCGATTACCAGTAAATAAATAAATATTAAATACATAAATAATATTACTAAGGATGTGTGGAGACACTAACTTAGAGATTATTATGAGGTACTCTGGAAGTACAATAATAAGATAGAGCAACCGCATAACCTCGATCCGCTGGCATCCCGCCCAATCAGTGTACAGTCGGCCGCATATTGTCGTTATCAGTATTTTTATTCTACCCTCCTAATAAAAATAAATATGTCAGTTTGTAGATTTTATCATCATCCTATTAGATTTAAACTTATTGGGATTTCAGTGCTGTTTATCTGTAGCTTTTTATTTTGGTTATAAGTTCGTGTTCAAAATACTTTTGGCTTAGTCATAATTGTGCCACTATTAAAATCTTTTATGGTCTCATGCTAATTTTGCGGGTATTGTTCACAAGCTACTAAATCATACACAAAATTAGATAGAACAAAGTTTTTGGTGGGAGGCTTTGGCCATTTCTAGTTACTACCACCCTACAATCAAAAACGTGCCGCCAAGCAATTTAGCGTACCATTACGATGGTGTGTAATAACCTATTTAGAGTACAGTTACGATGGTGTGTAATAACCTATTTAGAGTACAGGTTGAACACAGGTTGAACTTGTACTGGGCATTTTACTCAATGCCATTACCCTTCCAAGAATAGCTCCCTACCATCGTTGATTGCATCGTCACTTACCGTCAGGTGAGATCATGGTCTAGACTTTAGAGCCATCTTGTCATCAAATAAATAAATATTACTATATTAAGTATGTAACTATTTCAACAACCAAGTTGTTACGATGTCTTTTTCTTTTTAAGAATATACTCGTAATTAGCAATTCTGCCCTTGACTAATATTCCCCTCTCCCCTCCGAATAAACGCAAAGCCTGTGTTACAAGTGGGTACGACAATAGTACAATGGGTGGGGATTGAAGGTGGGAGGGCACGTTTCAGTTTTCAGTCCGCCTTTACCTTCCTTTACCGATACCTTTTACCGATGAGTTATTTTAGAATAGAGTGGAATAAATTTTTATTCAAATAAACTTTTACATAATGCTTTCGAATAACCAAGCGAATATATCACTGGTTCGGAAATTTGTATTATCTGTGGTTCCAACTGAGAAGAACCAGCAAGAATCTATATACATATATAAAAGAAAGTGGTGTTAGTTACACTATTTATAACTCAAGAACGGATGAACCGATTTGGCTGAAAATTGGTGGAGAGGTAGCTTAGAACCAGGAGACGGACATAGGATACTTTTTATCCCGTTCGACCGCGTTTCCGTCAAGTCACTATAAAACGTGGTATAACAAAAACGCATCTGACATGGAATAACAAAACGCAAATGACAGTGGAATAACAAAACGTAAATGACAGCTAAACGTAATTTTGTCTTTGGTTAAGTATAGTAAAAAATTTGACAATTATAAAAAGTGTTATAATAAAGCATTACTGATATTATAAATGCGAAAGTGTGTCTGTTTGTTGGTTTGTCCTTCAATCACGTCGCAACAGAACAGCGGATTGATGCGATTATTTGCATGGGTATAGTAATGGATGTAGTAGTGGTTCCTCAGACCGGGAGAGCTACTTTTTATCTCGGATAATGAAAGAGTTACCGCGAGATTTTTAAAAACTAAATCCATGCGGATGAAGTCGCGGGCATCAGCTAGTTAAATATAAATATTATAGCAAAATGCGTGTCCGAGTGTACCTACTGTCATATTTCCTGGGATCAAATGACGACATCGTTACACTCCGCCATTGTTTATGAAGAAAACCCGCTTTTTACTCAGAAAACACGAGATTCCCTTCATGTCATCCGAGGATAGGATATACTCGCATATAGAGATCGGGGGAGATCTAGGATAGAGGTAGAGACACAGAAATATATCGCGATAGAACGGTTATCACCACTGTTTTTAAGCTATCACATCGCTTTTATCGCGGGCTTTGAGCGCGGCGACCTAATCAAGAAATCCCGTTACGAAAATAAACCTAACACCGTCGTTTCAGTTCGGCAGACTTCGGCACGGTGTTTGTGTGCGTTCGACTAGAAAATGCTATGCAATAGCTTTGCCGCGGCAGTCCCCGAGTGCCACACGTATTTTTTTAATTAAGATTTTTGTGTGCGTATTTCTGGCCACAACTACGCCATAAAGAACAGAATACAATAGAATAGAATAGAATTGTTTTTTTTTTCAAATAAACTTTTTACAAGTGCTTTTGAATCGTCGATGAGTCTACCACTGGTTCGGAATGCCATTCCTACCGAGAAAACTCTCTGCTCTTTTCAAAACAAGTTTACAATATAATAGATACTATGCTATGTATGCAGTGTTTCTACAATGAGGGAAAGTTCCACAAAAGCATACCAATAATAATTCAACGCATGTTAAGACGGGCAGACAGAAAGTAGCCCCATTCCCGCCGGTGGCACCCGTTCAGTTCCCGGTGACATTTGAAAACAAACAAATCCCTTGTGATAGAAAATTGGTTATTTCGTCTTCCAAGCTTTTATTATTTCTATGATTAGGAATAGGATTTTTATTTATGCCGTTTGTACAGCCCAGTGGCTAAGACATCGGTCTCCATTTTGGTTGGACCTGGGTTCTATCTCAGACTTTAAGGTTGTTGCTACTTATGTGTAATATTATATGGATAATGCCTAGTGGTAGTGGACTAACTTTTCGGGGTTATGTGCGTTGTAAGCAATTTTTCACTGACTTCAACGGTGAAGAAAAACATCGTGAGGAAACCTGTATGCCTGAAAGATCTCCATAATGTTATAAAAGGTGTGCGAAGTCTGCTAAACTGTATTTGGCCAGTTTGTTGGACTATGGCCTTAACCCTTCTCATTCGTGATGATACCTGTGCCCAGTCTGTAGTGGCCAAGGGATGGGTAACAATTATGATGATGATGGCAAACATTGCAAATTATTGGCGCTGGTTTCCGTTCTATCTTGATATATTTCTGTGTTCGTACTGCAGTTAGCGCGGGTGCGTCCAATTATACATAATAGCGTGGCATGGCTTCTGTTTACTTGAGCCCTGTTTGCCATATGGCATTCTCTGTGAAGATTGAGTGACCTAGTTAATAATCTGTCTGCGTTCGTAAAAACTATGCGTTACGTACTCGTACTTACATAATGTTAGTATTGTTATTTATGACCATCTTAACATGTATTGAATAATATTTTCATTGGAACAATTTCATTGGTGCTTTTTTAGAACTTCCACTCATTGTGGAAACACTGTATACATAGCATAGTATCTATTGTATTGTAAACTTGTTTTGAAAAGAGCAACCGCCAAGTTTCTTGCTGGTTCTTCTCGGCAGGAAGGGTATTTCGAACCAGTGGTAGACTTATCGAAGATTCAAAAGCACTTGTAAAAAAGTTTATTTGAATAAAAATATATCTATTCTATTCTATTCTATTGGCTGTCCCTATACACATGACAGCTTGATTGTGAATCAAACAGCTGATGCCCGCGACTTCGTCCGCGTGGATTTAGTTTCTAAAATCCCTCGGGAACTTTTTGATTTTCTAGAATAAAAAGTAACCTATGTCACTCTCCAGGTCCTCGACTATACCCATGCAAAAAATCACGTCGATGCGTAGCTCTGTTGCGGCGTGATTGAAGGACAAGCCAACAAACAAAGACACTCGCATTCGCCGATTAGAACCAGTAAGAAACTCGGCGGTTGCTCTTTTCAAAAGTTTACAATACAGTAGATACTGTGCTATGTATGCAGTGTTTCCACAATGAGAGGAAGTTCCACAAAAGCATAAATAATTATAATTCAATACATGTTAAGAAGCATGACGCCTGACCCCAGCCATTGCTTCGCTCAACCATATTTGAGCGTTCCTGCGTTGATCATAGATTAGGCAATCACAGAGATGTAACTAGTCACCAGCTCACATGATGTCTGTTGTCCTCAGACCCGCCCTCAGCGCCCATGATCACGGGCTACGTGCCGGGCACCACGCTGGCAGCTGGCACGGTGCAGAAGCTGTCGTGCATCTCCTCCGGCGGCAACCCGCTGGCGACGTTGACGTGGTTCAAGAATGACAAAAAGGTTTGACGAATGACAACTTTTATCAGATGTTAGTGATCGACGCTTGAAGGAAACGAAAATGCCAAATAAACCCATCAATTTACCGACTTAGATCATCGTTGCTTAGCCGGTAACATAGAATATTATGTGATGGCGTAATCAGGCGAAAACCTACGACAAACGTTTTACATACTAGCTGTTTTTGTAGGACGTGATAGCTTATCGCCTACGGCGTAGCGTCATAGCGTAGACTCCACGCTACGCTCTACGCTGCCTGAACATAGTCTGAGTTTTAATTCGTTTGATCGAAATAGTTAAATATGTAATAGTTAGTTTCATTAGCATCAAAGTAAAATAATATCATAACAGTATCGATATATAGTCACAAATTCAATATAGACGATTTTAATTTGGAGCGTTTTCGTTACGTAAACGTATAAGAAAACATACATGAAATTGAGCTCTAACTCAATACTGTTATGGTTTATTCTACTTTGATGGTAATGTCACAGTTTACTATCTATAGTTAACTATCAAATCTTGTACTAAGCGTACTGTGCGCATAGATGCGCATTTAGGCGGATGGTTTTGAAGACTTCGTAGTAATCAACAAAGAACCCTAGTTTCGTCAAGTCCGTCACCGTCTGGCCGTTTATCCGCCGTTTAGCCCAGCCTTGCGATTGTCTAAAGTTATTCCATTGATCGTTATCGTATTCGATGACGTCAAAGTAAAATAAATCATAACAGCATTGCATTAGAACTCAATTTCTTGTATGCATTCTTATACGTTTACGTATGTACGATACGCTTCATAACGCTCCATATTAAAATCGGTTGTATTGAATTTGTGACTTTAAATCAATACTATCAAGGATTATTTTACTGTGACGCTAATGTCATCGAATACGAATACGACCAATGAAATAACTTAGACAATCGGGGGGCAGAGACTAGGGTACTAGAAATCTGTAATTTGGCAAGCTTATACATATCAATATACAACTACAAAGTTGTACAATAAAAACTTAAAAACCTTTTTAAAAATTTTCCGGCACTTATATAGGCGTTTTCAGCAGGCTGAAACATTTTTTCAGGCCGTTTCAGGGAAAACCAAACGAAATTTCCTTTCTTCCTTTATCAACTCTTTTCTCTTCTCATTCTTGTCTCTTGCCTTCCAAAGGCTTCTGTCGTGCCGCCTGTATTTAACGGCTCCGTGCGACTCGTCGTTTGCTTACCAATAAGTATAATACATAATTGCTTTTCTCATTATTTTTCATGAAAATATTCTAAAGCCAGCAAACTGGAGCGTTGTGAGACGGGTCATCATTCATTTCATTATAACTGTCGACGATAATAGAGACTTTTTTACTCCTAATTTGTAAAGTATAGAATGACGTCTTTTCATTGTGATAATAATAATCAAAATCCTTGCATATTTTGTACAAGAGACATTTTTCTCTGTAGACGTAAACAGTTTGAAGATTTTATAAATTTAATGCTTATCTAAAAAAAATACGTGTGGCACTCGGGGACTGCCGCGGTAAAGCTATTGCATAGCATTTTCTAGTCGCACGCACACAAACACCGTGCCGAAGTCTGCCGAACTGAAACGACGGGGTGTTAGGTTTATTTTCGTTACGGAATTTCTTGATTCGGTCGCCGCGCTCAAATCCCGCGATAAAAGCTATGCAATAGCTTAATAATTTCTACAGATATTTTCAGTATTTACGATTTGTTACTTTTTATTAATCCGTTTAATGAAATAAAACAATAACTGTAAAGGTCGTAGCCCATTAACCACCTCTGCACTAGACCGCATCGCTTCGCCTCACCACTCAATACCGAACTAAAAATCGACATTTAATGCAAAAATAAAAACTTTGCAAATGCAGTTTTTATTTTCTTTAAAATCTACGCAATTGTATCTTCTGGTATCTTGTTCCGAGGCCTGTAGAAGTCCATGTAAGAGACCTTTGTCCAGCAGGGCAACGGGTGGGCCTAGTAAGTTGAAATTTATATCAGATACTGAGGTCTATAGTCCCTATTAGGAGTATAGAAATCAAGGTCCTGAGTCAACACGATAAAAAGATTTGGGTAAATTTAGATTTTGTGAACTTGTAAGTACCAAAATTTACCTTCATTTTCAAGTTTTTTATTTTTTGGAATTTTCCCTTTACTTGTGCTGTAAGAACTTGCTTTTAGCCAAAATTGACAATTCTAGGTCAACCGGAAGTACCCTATAGGTTTTGGATCGAAAAACTATATGGTAGTTCCCGTTGACCTAAAACCACGAAATTTGACAAAAAGCAAGGTCGTACAGCTCAAATGAACGAAAAATTCCAAAAAAAAAAAACTTGAGAGGTGTCAAGGGACACCCGGGTGGAACGTAGTTCCTTTCGATTAATTTTAGTGAAGGAATTGTAATAAACTAGTGGTGTCATCTAGTATTAAATTGATTAACTACGATGAATTATATTTAGTTTATTTCTATTGCACTGTTACAAAACCAAAGAGTTAATCTGGTTTTTTAACAGATGGCGTTAGTAGTACAATAACATTATATCCAACTTATACAATAAAAAATTAGGGAAAAATTCCACATGTAGAAATTATTTCAAATAAAATTGAAAATAGAAAATTCAGTCTGTCGAGCTGGGATTCGAACCATCGACGTTGAACTTTTAGGCGACTGCCGGAACCACTAGGCCATGCAGACGCCGTGTTATATGGCGAAAATACCGAACACAATGCAAAATTCACATTCAACAAAAAAGTGTCGGTTTCAAAAATGTGTCGAGTGTCAGTTCCTTAATTTTTTCCGTCTAGCCCCCTTCCGTACCGCGCGATAAGGAACTACGTTCCAAAAGTTGAGAATTATACTAATAATATAGTGGCGGTATAATGGGTAGGTACGGAACCCTCGGCGCACGAGTTCGACTCGCACTTGACCGGTTGTTTTTTAATCCTCCATACTAACGTATTTTATTCTCAACATACAACACCCTGTATACTTGTCTATCTTTCTAGATACATTCAATAACGAAAACAACGGACAAGTCGGTGTCGGCGGAGGTGTCCATCCTGACCAACGTGACCGACAACCAGGCGCAGTACAGGTGCGAGGCGACCAACAGCGCCACGGAGATACCGCTCTTTGAGACCGTCACCCTCAATGTGCAGTGTAAGTGTCTTCTTCTTCATAAACCGATAGACGTTCACTTCTGGACAAAGGTCTCTAGCATACACTTCCACCAGTCTCGGTCTTGCGTCGCCTGCAGGCTCCCTGCGACTCGTTTGATGTCGTCGGCCCACCTAGTGGGGGGTCTGCCAACACTGCGCTTCCCGATGCGGGTTCGCCACTCCAGCTCCTAGGGACCACAACGACCATCAGCTCTTCGAACTATGTACACTTAGGGTGATATCTATATATGGCACTCTCAGCTCAGACTCAAGACTGAGTCAAAACGAGACAGATTTATGTCAGGACATATTTGTGTTTCATTTTAACTCTATCTTGAGTCCTGAGCAGACCAGAGTACGATTTATATACATGGTGAAATTTTAGTAGTTTTAAGGCCGCAGGGAAGTGATTCGAAATTAACAGTATAACCCATTTCGACAATTTATACTTTACTCATAGTATTAAGATAAAAAATCGAGAACTTAATATTTATTTATATAACTTCGCAAACAGTTGTTAGGAGCCGTGCCGCCCTTGCCGCTGTCCGCGCGGGCGTTTCACGTGACACTTGAAGCGAGCGGCGCGCGGGTCGCGACAGTTCGTTCACCTTTGTAGCCTATCAGCTGCTGTAGTTACATTAGGTAGAAAAGTTTCGATGAGTTTTAAAAGCGGCAGTACTACGTGCGGCGTCGAGTAGTAAACAAACCGCTACTACTGTTTCTCACAGTTTCGAGTTTATTTCGATTTTTTTTTTCAAATTCAAAAAAATACCTAGTTCAAAAAAACAATTAGACTCGATAGTAATGCTTAAGGCGATTCAACTCGCGATGGCTTTAAAACCACTAATTTTTCACCGTTTATATCAACCTTAGTACGAAAAGCTGATGGTCGTTAGGGTGCCAAGGTGCTGGAGTGGCGACCCCGCAATGGCAAGCGAAGCATTCGAAAACTTCCCACTGTCTAATGAGAGAATTTATAATGGTCTGGTCTAGTGGGAGGCTTCGGCCATGGCTAGTTACCACCCTACCGTCAAAGCGATTTCTAGCGTTCCACTATGATGGAGTTGATACCGATGAGAGATATATATTAGTGTCATGTACACTGAGGGATAACGAAATCGCTGGCAGGAGGTAGTTTGTATATTTCGTGTTATAAAAACTTAATAAAGCAATGCTGAGAGAAACCTTTATTAAAGTACTCGTATTATAAATTTCGCGAAAATATGATCAGTATGCTTGGACTAAACTTTGAAACTGTCAAACTATTCCTAAGTCTCGCACGCTCAGGATTTATATTGATCGCGGATTAACTACAAGCGACGGAACACTGAGGCCGGTTGCAGCTACATATTTTATCTAGAACTAACTTTTTAACACAAATAGAGAGATGGTTAAAAAAAAGGAACACGAGGAAATGGCATATTGAAGAGAAGGGAAGGGAAGGGAAATATATTTGAATTAAAAATTAATATATAAAAAAGTAAGTAAATAAGTAAATTCAGGGGTTTAATAATAGGGTTTTGACTGATATTTTTTGTACATTTAAAATAAAGTTTTCAAATATTATAACACAATGACATTTTTTTAAACATCTTTAGTAGGCTTGGAAATATAGATCTTTAAAATTTCCTGTTAGACAAATAGAGTGCTAGTGGCATCTCACATCACAAAACAATAGCTCCTCATCCACAGAAAATTTCGTTTTAAAAAGAGAGATAAGTATATAGTCGCTATAAAACAGCTTGTAACTTATTTGTCTTTTGGCCGATTTAAGTATTTCCTGTTTTTACAAATGATATTTTTACACGATACATTTTCGATTATAAATAATGAATATCAACATTTTGACACCATTTAAAAACCCAATTATAGATATAATACTTTCCATGGTAGGTGTTTCAAAGATGAAAGAGATTATATAAGAAAGAAAATAGCATTTTAGAAGCAAATTAATCAGTTTTTTTTTTTCAGCAAAACCAATCTAGTAATCAATTTTCTTTGTAAAAAAAAATTGTTTTTAAACTTTAAAAGAAATTAATAGTTTTAATTTGACATGTCGTGTTAAATAAAAGAAATCCCATGTCATAATGTCAGATAATTTTTAAATATTTACATAAAACTTTAACGATTCTTCTTTAACAGAACAGACGTTTACGTTTTTAAGTATCTGTTAAATTTTAGCCAATACCAGCAAATGCTTTTCACCAACCGGCCCAAAGGAATTTAATTTAAAGCAAAAGTCTTTGTAATTCCCGCTATATCGTTAGTTCCCCAAGACGTAGTAGCGCGAGACTAATTGTCTTATTTTTAAAATGGCGTGAGTTTAATATTGTTTGTAAGTCAGTCTATTTATTATTCTGGGACGCGATGCAAAAGCTTTGTTCTTTAAGCTGAATGGATTGCGTTTCGTTTATAATTGGAAGAGATATACTGTTTAACATTATGTTAATTACATTTTTTTACTATAATAATACAAAGAAACGTATAGCAAACTTATTCTTTTGTTTTTTTATTCGATGACAAGACAGTCCTTGACTGCGATCTCACCTGATGGTAAGTGACGATGCAGTCTAAGATGGTAGCGGACTAACTTGGAAGGGGTATGGTAGTGAAAATTCAACCCATACCCTAATCGGTTTCTACACGCCATCGTGCCGGAACGCTAAATCGCTTGGCGGCACGTGTTTGACGGTAGGGTGGTAACTAGCCACGGCCAACGAAAGCCTCCCACCAGACCAGACCAGAGACAATTCAGAAATTATAAATTCCCAAATTGCCCCCGCCGGGAATCTAACCCGAGAACTCCCAGTTATAAGACTACAGCGCTTACCAATGCGCCAGGGAGGTCGTCAAAGGAGAGATTTGCCGCCGGCGGGAATCTAACAAAGCCGTGCATCTAACAAAGATGCACGGGTTAAATCAGCTTGCCATCCAGCTGCCCACAAGATAGTATAAAAACTTATTACAATGTAATAGCTACTTATTAATATTGTAAAATGATTATTTTGAAAAGAGCAACTGCTGAGTTTCTTGCCGGCTCTTCTCAGCAGAATCCGCTTTCCGAACCGGTGGTAGAATCTTGACGTGTCATGAGAGCCACAGGTTGGCCTACATGAAATAAATAATTTTGAATTTTGAATTTTTTAATTTTTTTTTAATTTACTGTAATTACCTACTTTTTCTTGTATACAGTTGCGCCGGAAGCGGTGAAAGTGAGAGCTGAGCCGGAAGAGCTCAAGCCGGGAATCGAAGCGACGCTCTTTTGCGATGCGGCGTCCAGCAACCCGCCCGCCACGCTGTCGTGGTGGCGAGACGGCATCCCTGTTCAAGGTATCATCATCGTCATCATCATCATCATCATCATCATCATCATCATTATCATCATCATCATCATCATCATCATCATCAACATCATCAGCCACAACGCATCCACTCTAGGACATAGGCCTCTTTTAGGTAGCGCCGTCCGGTCATGTAGGATAAAGTTGTCTCATCGGGGTATGAGACTGCATTTTTGCAATTGTTGAAGTTTCCTTGTTCCTATATAATAATAATGAATTTATTGTAAAAATAAAATCATAGGGACATAATCTATCCGTGCATAGATTATGAATTTTATGGTACAAAAATATTTTCTCTGTTGTTATTGTCTACGGAGCAGTGATAATTCTTTAGTTCGTTCTTTTCATTCATTCACTCATTCATTTGATCATTAGCTCGTGCATTAATCCGTTCATTCGTACGTTCTTTTACTGGCTTTCTTTCATTCAATCATTAGCTCATGCAATTATTCGTTCATTCGTTCGTTCTTTTACTTACTCTTTTTAATTCAGTCATTAGCTCATACATTAATTCGTTCATTCGTAAGTTCTCTTACTTCCTTTCTTTCATTCAGTCATTAGCTCATGCATTAATTCGTTCATTCGTACATTCTTTTACTTGCTTTCTTTCGTTCATTCGTACATTCTTTTACTTGCTTTCTTACATTCAATGATTAACTCGTGCATTAATTCGTTCATTCGTAGGTTCTTTTAATTGCTTTCTTTCATTCAATCATTAGCTCATGCAATAATCCGTTCATTCGTACGTTCTTTTACTGGCTTTCTTTCATTCAATCATTAGCTCATGCAATTATTCGTTCATTCGTATGTTCTTTTACTTGCTTTCTTTCATTCAATCATTAGCTTATGCATTAATTCGTTCATTCGTACGTTCTTTTACTTGCTTTCTTTCATTCAATCATTAGCTCATGCATTATTCGTTCATTCGTACGTTCTTTTACTTGCTTTCTTTCATTCAATCATTAGCTCATGCATTAATCCGTTCATTCGTACGTTCTTTTACTTGCTTTCTTTCATTCAATCATTAGCTCATGCATTAATTCGTTCATTCGTACGTTCTTTTACTTGCTTTCTTTCATTCAATCATTGGCTCATGCATTAATTCGTTCATTCGTACGTTATTTTACTTGCTTTCGTTCATTCAGTTATTCGTTCCTTCATTCATTCATTTATTCATTCAATCTTTCAAACTGCCGCCCGCGTTTCCAGTTAAGCTAACCACACTCTATTTCCAGGTCGCCCCATGCAACTAAAGAAAGGTCTACACGGTGGCACAGTCTCTACTATAGAGCTGAAACTCAACATCAGCAAGGATCTAAACGGAGCGGTGTACACTTGCCAGGCGATGAACGAGGCGTTACAGCGTAGTGTACACGACGCCTTAACTCTCAAAGTGTTATGTAAGTAGATTAGTAGACATACAAAATGGAGATTAGTAGACATACATAATTTGATATAATTTTTTTTAAACCGACTTCAAACACACGCTCCACTACAAAGTATATAATTTATTGTAGATTTTTTAATAACCGCTCTACCGATTTCGATAAAACTTTAATGCGACAACCTGGAAAGTATACCCTTTCAAACAAAAAAAGAATTTACTAAATCGGTTCAGGCGTCTCCGTGTAATTGGTGAACATACATTAAAAAAAAGATTCCGACGAATTGATAACCTCCTCCTTTTTCGAAATCTGTTAAAAATGGAGATTAGTAGACACACAAAATGGAGATTAGTAGACATACAAAATGAAGATTAGTAGACATACAAAACGGAGAATAATTGACATACAAAATGGAGATTAGTAGACACGCAAAATGAAGATTAGTAGACATACAAAATGGAGATTAGTAGGCATACAAAATGGACATTATTAGACACAAAATGGAGATTACTAGACATACTCGTACAAACGGAAATAAGTAGACGCACAAAATGGAGATTAGTAGACATACAAAATGAAGATTAGTAGACATACAAAGAAGCTTCCATCGGCCTTCTCTGATGTTAGCAGACAGTTTTTATTCATTCATTCATTCTATAGATCTTTCTCCATTCACAGTTCAACAAATGTAATCTTGCCACTCTTTAAAATCCGCCTGATGTTCAATTTCACACAATTTCCCAGATGAATCGACAATTCCTTTACAGCTATCTTTATAGCTCTACTAGATGATGCCCGCGAATTTGTCCTCGTGAATTGAAGTATTTTAATTCCCTCGGGAACTCTTTAATTTTCCGGGATAAAATGTAGCCTATTTGTTCTGATTTACGAGCTATTATAACATTGTTAAGTTTCATAAAATCAGACCGAAATTGGTCCAGTAGTTTTTGCGTGCAAGAGTAACAAACAACAATCCATCCACACAAACTTTCGCATTTATAATATCATTACGATTAAGAATTAAGATTAGATATTATTATTTAAGTGTTGGAATAAGTTGGATTTAAATCTTTCTGTTTTAAATAGGTACCTGTTTTCATAAACCTATACTACTTATAAATAAATGCAAAAGTGTGTTTGTTTATTGGTTTGTTCTACAATCACACCGCAACAAAGCTACGCATTGACTTGATTTGTATAGTTGAGGACATATAAAAAGTCAAAGACTAATTTTGATCCCACAGAAACAAAGGGAGCCCACGGGGTTTTCAAGTCGCGAGAATAAAATACGTTGTGTTTAGAAAACAAATGTTTTTATACATAAACAAGTAAAAGGCCACGAGGCTTTAATAGCAACTTAAGAAAACACCTCATATTAATCCCCTCTAACCCGGAGCAAACATTTACCTACACGAGAAAATTGTAAAGAAAATTTTCCGGGAGACCGAGGCGCAAGCCGCAAACTATGAAAAGGGATTAGCTACTTGAGGTGCTCTTATAGCGCGAGATAGTCGCATTTTTCTTAAGCCTTTCGTCGCCCGCTGAAAGTGCATCGCTTTTGTGTCTTACTTGAAATCTAGCTGTCGCTCAGAAATGACCATGCAAAAGACCGTCCCCACCCATCAAGAGATTTCAAACGTATCTCAGTTAATACATCATGGCAGCCTGATGATCTTTTACTATGACGACATAGGCCCTAGATTTGGGGCTAGAACTTTGTTATTACGAACCTCTACGGAAGAACTAAAGGTAAAATGACATTGGGATGTTAGGATTGTATTTAGGGGCTACCTACGTTAAGAGACTTCTACAGAGGGGATGATTTAGGTATGGTTGGTGAAAACGGTCATAATAATAATGTCAATTTTGATCGTCATATTATATCTATTGAATGAATAAGTACCTAATTATGGGAAACCGTTACCGCGAGGTCTCAGTTCGGGGCGAACCACTAGTTTATTTATTTTTCAGCGAATTGTAAGCTGGCATGGCTGGCTGGAAGCTAAAAGAATCGACTGTGACAGACGGACGGACGGACGGAGAAAGTCTCACCATAAGGGTTCCATTTTCACCATTTTGGTACGGAACCCTAAAAATCACTCACTGATTAATCACGAAGTCTCTAAACTATAAAGCCTACAAACTTGGTCATTGAGTTAGGATCTTAAAAATCCCGTGGGAACCAATTGGTTTTTCAAACTAAAAGGTAGCCTGTCACTCTTTATAACATGAAAAATTATCCTCAGGGACTTACTGAAATCTCTAGTCATTTTGAAAACATTACCAGTTTTAGTACTAAAGATTTTATATTGATTGGATTCTAATAGGTATTTTTTTTCCAGACGCACCAATCTTCGATGAAACAACCCAATACACGGTAGTAGGGGTTGAGAACGAACCCCTAGTGGTCATGCTGCGAGCTGACGGCAACCCTAGCAGCATCACATACACCTGGACCAAAGATGGCCTGCCCATAACGCAGTCTTCGTACAGCAGTGCAAGTGAGTTCATATTACCCAACCAATACTCCAAACACGAAGGCAGCGGTCGGTATCAAACCCCTAAAGTAGAATCAATAATTCAGTAGACTAAAATGACAGTTGCTAATGTCACTTTGTAAAATAATATTGCCATATTTACTGTTATAGTGATGTTCTAGTTCAGTAGGTAGTGATAGCTGTAGTACTGTACTATTACATTTCATTTTATAAATCTCATAAGATCACATAATATGTAAAATAAAGGTCACCTTTTTAAAGCTGTAATAAAGAAAGCACGAATAGAAATATTTAAGATCTATTTTTAGTACTAAAAGTTAAAAAAAATAAAGTTAAAAAAGTTTTATTTCCTCAGTATAGGCCGACAAAGACAAGATCAGATTTTCGATAAGATCATAATTGCTATTCAAAATATTTTTGTATCAATTATAATAAACACAATTTGAGAATTTTCTTAGTAAATAAAAAAATAAGTGTTTTGGTACACGACGTAATGAGTAAGTGATTGATGTGGATCCTTTAGTCCAACACTATTTTATTTTCATCAGAAACTGACAACACTGTAAATGTCAATTCTGTCTACTGAATTATTGATTCTACTTTAGTGATCATGCTGCGAGGCCAAAAAAAGCACCACATTTCAGTGGTTATGTAACAAAGAAGACTTAGTGGCCCGTGGCTCGTTTGCGCAGACCCTAAGCCGCTCTAGCGCCAAGGGCGTGCCCCTGCGGTAGAGTCGACCCTGAGCCCTTTACATAACCCAAATAAGTAATGAGTTTAAAACGGATCGCTTGGTTGGAAAAACTGAAATATTAAATTCCTGTAAAGAAACATGTTCGTATAATTATGTTCCCACATGTTTTTAAAAGCCGCCTCCTCATTAAAATCGGCCCTGAAGCTTTTTAGCAATGTAAAGGTGTACGCCTACTTTACGACACCGCAACAAGACATGAACTGTAGCTCCCTTTTATGGCCGTATAACCTAAGAAAATGCTCTACGGTCTACCCAGTTTTGTTACAGAAAAATGGTAAAATAAACTGTTAAACGATTCTTGCCGGCTCTACTCAGCAGAATCTGCTTTATGAAGTGGTGGTAGTCTTTATTTGTTATATAACCCATAGGTTGGCCTACGCGAAAAACTTAATTTTAAATTATTTCTTCTACGCACAAACAAAAACCTACTCGAACTCCGTTCCATGGTGGGTAAAAATATCAGGAAAGCTTGAAAAACTAATTTTATAGCGCGATTGCATCGGTTTATTAACATTGAAATCAGTTAAGCGACATTGAAATCGATTAAGCGGCATTGAAATCGATTAAGCGACATTGAAATCGATTAAGCGACATTGAAATCGGTTAACCAATTCTATAATAAGACGGGTTAGTTTAGTTTAGTGACCTTTAGGCATTGCCGCTTCTTTCATGCCTCGGAGAGCAAGTTAGACGTCGGTCCCGGCTACTATAACTAACATCCTCTCTTCTTGGTCGCACATTTCATTGCTGAAGGTCGTGTCCTTATGTAAAAGCCTTCGTGGCATTGGTGACTTTAGCCTTCCACTCTGTCTTTTCTGCTGGTTTCTTGACAGAAAATATTAAAAACAAATATGTATAAAGTTATAGCTAAACTGCAAAGTTTCCTTCTGTTTTAAATGCGGAAAGATGCGCAATTTTATACCAAAAGTTTGCCTTAGCTGTGTAGTGGGTATAAGACCTTTATAATTCCCTTTGAAATAAAAAATATCGAGTTAAATATCGTCATATCTAAAGTGGTGCGCCGTCATTAAAATATGATGCTGACACTTTTAAAAGTATAAAGTACACATCTTTATGGAAATTTTTAGTTTTTAATTTAGGGCAAAAACTTTATGTTAACCCGAAAGTAGGCCAAGCAATACACAGTATAATCAATACACAGTATAAGTATTAGGTAGGAACGTTGCAATTAACCCTCTTAACAGTAGAGTTTAAAATGACCTGGCCAATGTTCAGAAAGATGTCGATATTTTTTTGTCAGTGTCCAAATACTTTTACTTTACTTTATAATTCTATTACTGTGGCGACATTTACTATGCCAATTTCTAAATTAAGTTAATCAAAATTTCCAATCACGACAATGCGTTATAATTACCCTATTATTATACAGTATGTTCCAATAACTATCGATAAATCTAAAATCAGAGCTAAACCGTGAGAGAATTATTAATTAGCTAGGTAGTGTATGGTTATACGAGTACCAATTAATTATTATCGAGTTCTAAATCTATAACGACCCACCGTAATCAATCTAAATTGTCAAAATGTTAAATCGGCGAAATTATATAATACACCATGTGTAATGTATAGGTGGACGTTCGCTTGATTAACATACGAGTGGTTATTAAAGTGGGAGTAATGATAGCCCAGTGGTTAGGACTGTAGTCACCTTTTCAGGGGGTCGCGAGATCAATCCCGGACACGCTCTGACTTTTCTGAGTTATGTGCGTTTATGCAATTAAATAACACATGCTTCAACGGTGAAGGAAAACATCGTGAGGAAACCTGCGCATATGCAAGTTTTCCATAATGTTCTCAAAAGTGTGTGAAGTCTGCCAATTCGCATTGAGCCAGCGTGGTGGACTATGGCCTATAACCCTTCTCTGAGAGGAGACCTGCGCTCAGTAGTGAGCCGTTGATGGGTTGCTGATGATGATGATGATGATGAAACTATTTATTTATATTCAATTTCTTAAACGCACACAACTTCGAAAAGTCAGAGGTGCGACCCCCCGAAAAGTAGACCACAATCCTAACCACTACGCTATCACTGTTATTCCAACGATAATTCTCAATTCTAATCTATCTATCTATCTATCTAATATCTTTAAACGAGCAATTCTTGTATATACATACATATATATATAATCTGAATCTCGGAAACGGCTCCAACGACTTTCAAGAAATTTTTTATGCAAGGCGTTTCGGGGGCGATAAATCGATCTAGCTAGGTTTCATTTTTAGAAAAGGTCGTTTTATCCGTGTTTTCAGGCAATGAAAAACCCCTTACAATATCATTAGAATACGAAAGTAAATTTCGCCATCATCTATAAATTTCCGATAGCTCGGTAAGTCGGGCGGTCCCGAAACCAGAAGACCCCGGTTCGAGTTCAAGACGATTATATTTTCCCCTATGAATTTTGAATTTTATTATTATTAATATTTTTTTAATATATAATTTGCCAAAAAACACGATTTACCAAAAAAAAAATCACCCAGATATTGATTAAATATATAATTTTGTTACATAATAAGTGCGTAGTTAATGTAATTGTCTGCTCGACTCCATTAAACTTGATACATCTTTAAGCGACTCCATTTCACGGGTTCAAACTCCCGGCGAATGTAATTTTCTACTTCAGCAAAGGGAATATTGAAACAGATTATATTATTAGTTGTGTTCCAACTTTGTGGCTTTCAATTACTTGGGTGAGTTCAGGTTAAGAAGCAAAATTATTATTCATCATCATCATCATCAATAGCCTATAACAGTCTGCTGTACACTGCTGGACTAAAGGCCTCTCCCAAGGGGAGAGTTTGCCCATAATCACCACGCGGGGCAGACGGGTCGGTGATCGCAGTAGATGGTAGTAGTAGCACAGAGGACGCTGCTGCCCGTTCTCCGTTATATACCCTTAGTCGCCTCGTACGACACCCGCGGGAAGAGGAGGGGTGGTGACAACTGTATTCTGATCTGCCGTCACCACACGGCACGGCAAGTTATTATTAAGGCGAACTAAACGAGTCTGCCCGCGAAATTCAAATTTAATTTGGTTTATCGCAATTTGTAAACTAATACGACAAAGAAGGCCTAATTGCGCCAATGACAATATCATCTTCACAGATGTGGCAACTCATGTCATAAATATAGTGTACTAGCTGACTCGGCGAACTTCGTACCGCCAACTTATCTATATAAATAAAACAAATAAACTATCCTAATAAAAAAAAACTATCCTATCTTTCAAGTTGAACCAAATTACAGATAGTTACGAAGTTTGATCTAAATCGGTTCAGTAGTTTAGGAGTCCATCGCGGACAAACAACGTGACACGTAATTTATATATATTAAGAAGATTATTTAAGAAGTCCATAGCAGAAGAGATGACTCTAAATGACGATAGCGCGTTTGCTTTTTTGAGCGCAGAATCGTGTCGCAGTTTGAGGGGGAAGGAGAAAGGTAAAAAAAAAAACTTGAGAGGTGTCAAGGGACACCCGGATTGAACGTAGTTCCTTTCGATTAATTTTAGTGAAGGAATTGTAATAAACTAGTGGTGTCATCTAGTATTAAATTGATTAACTACGATGATGACGAAATTATATTTAGTTTATTTCTATTGCAGCTCTGTTACAAAACCAAAGAGTTACTCTGGTTTTTTAACAGATGGCGTTAGTAGTACAATAAAATTTTATCCAATTTATACAATAAAAAATTAGGGAAAAATTCCACATGTAGAAATTATTTAAAATAAATACGAAAATAGAAAATTCAGTCTGTCGAGCTGGGATTCGAACCACATTCGAACCATCGGCGTTGAACTTTTAGACGACTGCCCGATCCACTAGGCCATGCAGACGCCGTGTTACCGAATACAATGCAAAATTCACATTCAACAAAAAAGTGTCGGTTCAAAAATGTGTCGAGTGTCGGTTCCTTAATTTTTTCCGTCTAGCCCCCTTCCGTACCGCGCGATAAATAAATTAACATACGCGCTTTCGGACATAACGCTTTCAATTGGTACTTGTATATTCTGTGATTTTTTTGTATTATATTTCAATATTTTTCAATATTGTGTTGACATTTCATACGATGACTACCTTAAAAGTATCATAAGGTCGACATTCGTATAAAAGAGCAACCCTCTCAACAAGCTCTCGTAGGTTAAGGCTTAGAGACTTAATTTTTCTTTTATGGGCTTCTTTGATATTTATCTAATTACGACCTAAGTTTCATTTCTGACGAAAGAAAAGTAATGATGCCACGGGTCCATAGTCCATACTAAAGGTTGCATTGTCCTTTTAATGTTAAAAGGAAAAAATATACCTACCCTTAAAACAAATCATTATATTATTACCTTAAAAGGAAAATTATTACCCTAGATTCAATTAGGAACAAAAGTGCTTTGGACATTGAAATCAATGGAATCTCTCTCAAACTCTACAATTCTACATGCGAGTATTACTAAGTTAACTCGAAGTTTCAATTCATATAACATTATACCCCTTTATGAATATGCTTTCTGCTGAGTCTGGCATTTGCATTTAGCTAGACTTGTGAAATGTAGTTACAGTTAGGGTCTATTCATACGGGCCACACCACATCCAGCCACATCCACATCGACAAAATGTGGAGTGATACAAAATAATTTGTTGCTGTGTCAATGTAACTTCAGGCAGTGGCTACAGTGAGATTACTATACATATAAACACTATCTTAGTGTCTTTACACACTTTTGCCACGAAACTCTAGTAGTGAAACCGTCAAACGTCGACTTCTCCACTAAATAAGTTGCAAGGTTTAAGCAAAAATGCCTGTTAAAAAATATTGTGAAGACACCAGTCGCATCTCTATATTTATGTTCAATGTAATTATTTTGTAGTGAAGATCTTTAGTGGACAGTGAATATTGCCGAAAATACGTGTATAAAACACAGTCAAAGTCAGACTAAGTAGTTTCGGTTGTTTGGCATATCGTACAACAGACATGTCATATCGAACTTCAGCGGTTTAGCGGCATAGCGGATTCGAAAATTTACATTATACATTTATAATAAGCTCGGTATGCGTTAATTTGTAAAGCCGAAACAATATCAAAAAAAATTTTTTTCGAATATTCAAAAATGTTTTACCGTCATCGCGGGTGTTGATTTTTAGCATTGTATTCGATAGAAAACTTCTATTCTTTCAGGAAAAAAATACGTAAACCACTTTTTTTGGCTGGAAGAGTCTCGCATGCCTACTTGATGTATGTGATATATATGTTTAAGATAAAATCCTTTTTGTCACCTTGGTGTGTTTGTGGTGTGGCCCGTCTGTATAGACCTTACATTTGCCTTTGAAATGCACTAACATTTAATATATGTACCAAGTTTAAATGAAATCGATACGATACTTCTTCGTGCGAGGATGTTCCAGGAGTTAAAATACATTTATGACTGTTTATTATTCTTAACACACTATTTTACTATTCATTATTCACATAAGGTCTATCGCAGACGACCACCTTATAACCTAACTGACTTTAAAAAGAGCGAGTTCTCTATTTGACGCGTTTTTTGTCTGTGTTACTCCTAGCAAAAATCAGATCGGTTCATCGAGAAGTCATACCTATTTATTCTTACTCTGTTTACTTACTTTGTAGATTTCACCACATAGGGCCATAGAAATAGCATGAAGAATTTTTGTAAACATTAGGTACGATAATTTTTAAAATAATAATAGTTACAAAAATTAATGTCAGTTCAATACTACTTTCAATAAAAATATGTCAAATGTTACAACTATCTAAAAATTCCTTAACACTATAGAAACATTGGTCAATTATTATGTTTATTAAATGTTGCTCTTTGTTCCAGGCGACAGAATAATCTCGGAAGGCAGCATGTTGAATATGACGCGTCTGTCGCGGCATGACGCCGGCGTCTACACGTGCGAGGCCGTCAACTCGCAGGGCGCCTCCACTGTCAACATCACCGTCAATGTGCATTGTGAGTACGGTATTTCTCTTCTCTTCTCTTCCTTTCCCTTTCCCTTTCCCTTTCCCTTTCCCTTTCCCTTTCCTTTTCCCTTTCCCTTTCCCTTTCCCTTTCCCTTTCCCTTTCCCTTTCCCTTTCCCTTTCCCTTTCCCTTTCCCTTTCCTTTTTCCTTTCCCTTTCCCTTTCCCTTTCCCTTTCCCTTTCCCTTTCCCTTTCCCTTTCCCTTTCCCTTTCCCTTTCCCTTTCCCTTTCCCTTTCCCTTTCCCTTTCCCTTTCCCTTTCCCATTCCCATTCCCATTCCCATTCCCATTCCCTTTCCTTTTCCCTTTCCCTTCTTTTCTCTTCCCTACTCTTATCATCTCTTCTCTTTAAATGTGTTTAGAATGTGTTTGTGTCTGAACATGTTCTGAAAGTTGAAGCATTCTAAACACACAAAGGAAAACCCTAATGTTATCACACTCAAGTAATAACACTATGTTTTTCCTTCAAACTTGCTGCAACAGAGCTAGGGATTGAGGTGATTTTTGCATGGATATAGTTGAGAACCCGGAATAGGGACATAGGCTACTTTTATCCCGGAAAAAATAGAAGATTCCCGCGGGTTTTTCAAATACTAGCTCCACGTGGCCTCCTCGGTTTAAAACCACGACGAAAAAAGCTGTATTTATATAAAACCAGCTTATGCCCGTGGCTGCGCTCACGTTAAATTCGATTTTTCAATCCCCTATTTTACCCCCTTCGAGGTTGAATTTTCAGAAAACCTATCCAAATTTCAGCCCGATCTGTCCAGTACCTAGTTTGAGCTGTGCGTTGATAGATCAGTCAATCAGCCGGCCACCTTTTCCTTTTATATACCTACTAGCTGATGCCCGCGATTTCGTCCGCGTGGATCTAGTTTTTAAAATCACTCGGGAACTCTTTGATTTTCCGGAATAAAAAGTAGCCTATGTCACTCTCCAGGTCCTCTACTATACCCATGCGAAAAATCACGTCGATCTGTAGCCCTGTTGCGGCTTGATTGAAGGACAAACCAACAAACCAACAAACAAACACACTTTTGCTTTTATAATAGTAGTAAGGATTTAGTAGTAGTAGTAACGAGTACTATTCCCATGCGAAAAATCACGTCGATCCGTAGCCCTGTTGCGGCGTGATTGAAGGACAAACCAACAAACAAACACACTTTTGCTTTTATAATAGTAGTAAGGATTTAGTAGAAGTAGTAGTAAGGAGGAAGATAGAAGATAGTCATATGAAAAGAATTCCTTTTATAAATAAAATACCTGCATAAATTACTCACGAACTCTCAGACTAGCGCTACAAAGAAACTGCAAAGCACATAATAATTCGAGCCATTTGTTTCAGACCCGGCAGGAATAAAGGCTGTGTCACAAAGCGCTCTTCCCGACCCGAACGAGAACGCGCTCCTAGCCTGCACTGCGACGGGTGAGTCTGTCTAGTGCCTAATAAGAAACGTGGCGCGAATGCAGCTTTGAATTACCTCTTAGAATGTTTTTGAATTATTTTTAAATAACTCGTAAATTATATGCATACATTCCTTCAAAATTCAAAATGATTTGTGTTGAAAGGGGATAGTCTGTTATTGGCTTAATAGCTACTTATATCGTCTTGTCTATGAAGGTTTTTATAAACCAAAAAAATAGGCAATAGTTTATAGTAGGTATCCTTTATACCTTACCTTTTAAGTATCTCAAAACGCGCTTTGCAGCTTTCCAATGGACAAAACTAACTGCATTAGCAATGTCAGGCCTGGTACATGTATATCATTCATCATTTTCATTATTTTGTTTCATGTAGGCCAACCTATGGTTCATAAGACGAGTCAAGAGTCTTTTTTTTATTTTTTTATTCTATGACGAAATTCTTTGACTGGAATCTCACCTGATGTAGCGTGAGCCTGAGATGAGCGTGACCTGTGAGTCTAAGATGGTAGCGGACTGACTTGGAAATGGGTATGACAGTGTATTTTCAACCCATAGGTACCCCCTAATTTGTTTCTACACGCCATCGTGTCGGAACGCTAAATCGCTTGGCGGCACGTTATAGACGGTAGGGTGGTAACTATCCCTGGGCCAAAGCCTCCCACCAGACCTGACCAGAGACCATTCAGAAATTATAAATTCTCAAATTGCCCGAACCCGAGACCTCCCGGACGATAGTTTTAAGTGATAACGTCATAAAGATGAACAGCGTGCTGCTAGCACTAGCTCGCGACACATCCGCTAACCACAGCGCGGACGCGATGACAGGCGGGCGCCGGGCGGCGGCGGTCACAAGCCAATGCTTGGGCCGATCGTGCCTCTCTATCGCTTGTTCCACGCTCTCGCTTGCACGCTCAGGCTTAGGCGGAACGTGACACTTTTTCGTGCGTGCAGCCGGTGTTCATCGATTTATAGTCAAAAATTTGTCTTCCAAAACAGGTAACCCCCTAACAGCTGAGCACATACGATGGGAGCGAAAAGGTTACGATCTCTCCTCAGCCACCATAACTTTCGAGCCCAGGAATCAAACCAGCTACCTCCTCATCGAACGGGCCACCCGAGAAGACGTGGGAAAGTTTCAGTGCATTGTCAACAACGGTATATCCGGTGAAACGAGACAGGAAGTTATGCTGGTGGTCAAATTCAAACCGGAAATGGATAGTTCACCTAACTTAGTTAAATCTGCTTCGAATGCTGGTCAAGTTGGGAGGTTAACTTGTCGGTAAGTTGTCTCTGAAACTATTACTAGTTCTTTACTTGTTCTAGGATGTGCTCTTGACAGAAGTATCACTTAAACTACGCCTCAAGGAAGCAGTTTGCGGGAATGGGCGTGAAGTTCTATATAACCAAATAGCTCGGTCAATTTTACACTTGCCTTTCTATTTAAAAAATGGTTTTAAAAAATCGTAATACCATGATCGTAAAACTAATGCGTTATAGGGGGTGATATTCAGGAAGTATTGCGAAAAGAATGCTGTATTTGGCGGTCACTTGTTTTTTCATCAGCAACCCAACAACGGCTCACTACTGAGCGCAGGTCTCCTCTCAGAGAAGGATTATAGGCCATAGTCCACCACGCTGGCCCAATGCAAATTGGCAAACTTAGAAAACTGCAGGAGAATATTATGAAGAACCCTCAGGTGTGCAGATTTCCTCACGATGTTTTCCTTCACCGTTGTAGCTTGTGATATTTAATTTCTTAAACGCACTTAACTTAGAAAAGTCAGAGGTACGTGCCCGGGGTCGAACCTGCGACTCCCCGAATAGGAGACCGCAGTACTAACCACTAGGCTATCACTGCTTCTTCTATTTATGATGAACCCCAAAAGCCAACAGGTTACAAAAAAATAATTAAACTATTACATACATGTTAAACCGCAACTTTTAACATAATAAGCACTACTTATGAGTAAGTGAATCAACATACAAGTACACACATTTTACGATGGAATAAAACAGGGAGCCTACCCTTGCAAATCCAGACATTATCATTGGATATATAAGCCAAATCAATTAGTGTTCATTTGGAAAAAGTGCCAGAGATATTACTTACTCGTAACCCAATAAGACAATAACTTGCAAACAATCAATACAAGTATTAATAATACGGTGTAAAATACCTATTTTAACATAATTACACTAATTTAACGCTCAATAAAAGCGTATCAGTCCCTTAGTACGACTACCTAAGCACATCTCGCTTACGTTGATCGATATCGAATATCGAAATGCTTCGGTTGACAAAAGTTAGTGACCAAAAGCTACTCTCCACCCCCACAAAAATCGATAGTGGTAAATTTTACTAGATATTAACTATTCATCCTCGACGAACTGCACCAATATGTAGCAAGTCTCAGCCAAATTACAGTCAAACGGAATTAATAATTATGGCAAAAAAAACTTTATAGTACCAACAACTATCGGACTCCGATTGCCATGTTGGAGAAAAAAGGGGAGGAATGTACATAAAACAAAAAAGTATATTTTGATGTTTAAGATTTTTTTTAATTTAATATAAGTTAAAGTAGTACTTGGTGTCATAATATTGTTAAAAGTATATTTTACTACTACGTACTAATATATTTGTACTCGAGGTACGTAGATAATTCGCAGTATTAGGCTGCATTTACAAAGTCTAAAATAGAGTTTATTTTACTTTGATAGTTTATCTTTGAACAATAAATAAATTAATAAATAAAATTAATAAGGACAAGCCTAGTGGTTAAGACTTCAAACTCCTTTTCAGTGGGTTCTGGGTTTGAAGCATACATGTATAAAAGTAAATAGAGAGTGCACCTGTATTTGCTCACACACTTGTGCACTATAATATCTCCCGCGCAGATGGCTAATATCTGTGGAAATAGCCGCTGTGACCGAATTCTGTCGGAGGACATGATTACCACTACTGACAGAGATCGAAGGAAGTTATCACGTTTCGATTTTCGAAATCTATGAACGTTGTCGAGGCACACGTACTAAATCGGCACGGCGGATTAAATCGGCTTAAAAGGTATTAGTTGAATTTTAGCCAGTCGCGTTGTTAATTAGGGCTAATCTGGCATATTATAGGAATTCCGATGGGCCGATTTTGTTAATGTGCTTGTGATATGTCCTGACATATCGGTTTGGGATTTTCCGCGTATTGTTTTGTTCGAAATTTAATTAATTCCCTTTGCTAGTTTATGTTTGGTTGTTCTGCGGTTGTTTATATTATTTTCATACGAAATATTATATTAATAGCGTTATGAGGTTAAAAATTATACACAGGGTTATCTATTATTGAAAAGCTTTTAGTGGTCAAATGGATTGAGGTTTAGGCCCAGTGCAGAATACGGACTATTTTGCAGTTTTAAGTTCAAAGTACACTTGTCTTGCGTGTGAACAAGCCCTTAGGTTTATTAAGTTAATTGTTTATGTTTCCAATCAATTAGCAGTGATGGCCTAGTGGTTAGGCTTCCGGTCTGCTACTCGGGAGGTCGCAGGTTCGATCCAAGGCACGCACAGAGGTGCGTAAAGTAAGAGTACTTTTCGGAGTTACGAATATGTGTGTTTAAACAATTAAATACCACATGCTTCAATTGTGAAGGAAGTTCTCAAAGGTGTGTGAAGTGTGTCAATGTTCATTGACCCAACTGGTGAGCCACTGGCTACCTTCTCTGAGAGGAGACCTGCGCTCAGTAGTGAGCCGTTGATGGGTTGATGATGATGATGATTACGTTTCCAATCTATGTACGTTATTACCGTTACAAGATTATGTCTATATAATACTAGCTGATGCCCGCGACTTTGTCCGCGTGGATTTAGTTTTTAAAGTCCCTCGGGAACTCCTTGATTTTCCGGGATAAAAAGTAGCCTAGATGTTGACCCGAGTAATAAGCTACCACGGTATAAAATTTTGTAGAAATCTGTGCGGTAGTTTTTACGTGAAAGAAGGACAAACAAACAGACACACAGACAAAAATTAAATAAAAATCTGTTTTGGGCTCAGTACCGATAGTAAAGCATCCCCCAATTAAAATTTTCAAAATATATTAAATGTACAGAAATCTTCCAGTTACAGTTTTATTATATGTATAGATGTATAAATTTGACTTCTTCTTATCAACCGATAGACGTCCACTGCTGGACAAAGGTCTCCTGCATGGACTTCCACAGATTTCGGTCTTGCGCCGCCTGAATCCAGCGGCTCCCTGTGACTCGTTTGATATCGTCGGTCCACCTAGTGGGGTCTGCCAACACTGCGCTTACCAGTGCGGGGTCGCCACTCCTGCAATAACTATTACTAGTTCTTAATAATTTTCTATTCCACAGATGCAAAGCCGCCCCAGCCCCTAATTTCACCTGGTCGAAAAACGGCGCCAAACTGCCCGTCAACACGTCGACCAAATACTTCGCTGAATACCACAAAACCGATGCCATAACCTACACGTCTGTTCTCCTCATCAACGACGTGGGTACCGCGGACTATGGGTCTTACGAGTGCGGCGCGAGAAATGACCTAGGATTCAGCGCCACGTCCGTGAAACTCGACGTGACTAGTGCACCTGGTAAGTGAAATACAAGTAAAGGCATAGAATTATAACGCATAGAAAGACAGTAGCCGCGCGCGGAGTTTAACACGTTCATGGAGGCTTTCAAAGGCTCATTACGCCTATCGGCAAGCAAATATCAGCGAGCGAAAATAAACCCTTTCATGGTAGCCTTTAAAGACTAGTTTTGCCTACCAGCACGCACACTAGTGTACGTGTCGGTGAGCGTAAATACACGACGCCTCGTAGCACAAATAGTCCGAAAAATGGTTACACCTTAATATGCTGGTCTCGTTGTATGGAACTATCGGTCTATGCGTTGTTAGTCTAAGAGTAAATAAAGCATTAAAAATAAGGGTAGTTTTAACTTGTACTTTGTTGAAGATGACGGTAGTTATAACTTGTGCTGAGTTTTCTCTGGGTCACTCGCTCATTTCCAAGTATCGATAATATTCTTATTATGTACCTTTATAAAAAAAAACCGGTCAGGTGCGAGTCGGACTCGCGCACCGAGGGTTCCATACTCCAAAAGTAAAAGTAAAACGATAATATTATATTAATTTGCATAATTATCGTTAACTTTGTTTGTAGAGGTTTATTGTTAATATAAAAAAAACTATGCTAGTTAGAGCGTTGGTTTTATTTTTCCTGTAAAATATACATAAACCTCTATTGAACATAATTATTTCAGATTTTTCGATTGGTAAACTTCGGAGATAAGGGGGGGGGGGGGGGGGGAACGGTATTTTTTTCGACATTTTGGCCGATTACTCAAAAGCTATTATATATAGAAATAAATAAAAAACTGCTTTAGAATGCACAAGTAAAGGCCTTTCATATGATACCCCACTCGGTATAATTATCTTACTTTGAAATTTCAAACCCCTGATTTTCCCCCTTTTTTAATTAAACTAAAATAATTTTCACATTGATTTTATTTTTCATGTAAAATATACATAAACCTCTATTGACCATAATTATTTTAGATTTTTCGATTGGTAAACTTCGGAGATAAAGGGGGGGGAACGGTATTTTTTTCGACATTTTGGCCGATTAATCAAAAACTATTATATCTAGAAATAAATAAAAAACTGTTTTAGAATGCACAAGTAAAGGCCTTTCATATTATGATACCCTACTCGGTATAGTTATCTTACTTTGAAATTTCAAACCCCCGATTTTCCCCCTTTTTTAATCAAACTAAAATAATTTTCGCGTTGCTTTTATTTTTCCTGTAAAATATACATAAACTTCTATTGACCATAATTATTTCAGATTTTTCGATTGGTAAACTTCGGAGATAAGGGGGGGGGGGGAACGGTATTTTTTTCGACATTTTGGCCGATTATTCAAAAACTATTATATATAGAAATAAATAAAAATCTGTTTTAGAATGCACAAGTAAAGGCCTTTCATATGATACCCCACTCGATATAGTTATTTTACTTTTAAATTTCAAACCCCCGATTTTCCCCCTTTTTTTAATAAACTAAAAATAATTTTCGACTTTTCTTTATTTCAATGCTTTTGGGCCACTATTATACACAACTATGCCAAATTTCATGTCGATAGCTTTAATAGTTACTGAAATAATCGACTGTGACAGACGGACGGACAGACGGACGGAGAAAGTCTCACCATAAGGGTTCCATTTTTACCATTTTGGTATGGAACCCTAAAAACGACTGTGCTTTTGATCACACGACTGAAGTAAAACTTACGAAACGCAACTGTGAGAGAGAGGAAGAAAATGTGTGCTCGCATCTCTCTCTCTTGCCCCTTCAGTAATATACTAAACGTAACTCTCTCCCTTTCTATCTAACTTATATCTCCCTCTCAACTTCCGTTCGCCTCGCCCGATCACACTTTTCGTAACGCATTCACCAGCTTACTCCCCAAGTCAAGCGTGCGTAAAGAAGTTTTACTTCAAAAACACTGGGTCTCTCATCAGTTGAGACCTCATTTATCAAAATGGTGCCGTAGTTTAGGAGCTAAGGTGGAACATACCTAAATAGACTAGACACATACATACTTATACATAGACTGCTAAAATCATAGCCTTTCCATTTGGCTTTGTCGCAGTCTGGTTATAAATCTTTGAAAATGAGGGTAGTTTTAACTTGTACTGGCAAAAGTTGTCTCGTACTTCACTAGCTCATTTCCAAGTATCGACTTATATAAAAAAAATTTGGTTGTCTGTAAAGTCGGTTTACGGACGATAGTTTTACGTGATAACGTCATAAAGAAACATTGATGAAAAATTGCATACTTTTATGAATTGAGTTGAATTATTATAATCGAATTATTTTGTATAATACAAAGAAGGAGTTATTTGAAAATTACAATTTTCTCTGGTCACAAGCCAACACTTGGGCCGATCTTGGTGCCTCTCTATCGCTTGTTCCGCGCTCTCGCTTGCACGCGCATGCTCAGGCGGAACGTGACACTTTTTCGTGCGTGCAGCCGGTGTTCATCGATTTATAAGATGTTATTACGTCAAAAAAAAAACAATGTGGTTCTACTCCATAATGAAGTTTTACGAGTGCGACGCAAGAAATGCAAATATTTGAAAACTGTTACCACGCGCGTCACGTCTTTTCCATTCCATCTTGATACATTTCTGTTACTAACGCAGAATTGTCTTCCCAGATCCTGTGACGTCAATAAGCGTGACGAACGTGACTCACAACTCCGTGACGCTGCAGTGGACGCCCGGCTTCGATGGTGGCCTGTTCTCGTGGTACAGGGTTCGATATCGGTACGTATATTTTCTAAAAAAAAATATTTATTAACTAGCTGATGCCCGCGGCTTTTCTCACGTTAAGTTTTGCGCTCAGTAGTGAGCCACTGATGGGTTGCTGATGATGATGATGACTAACAATATCATTATTCCGCAGTAAAATTATCGAAGAGTCGTACCGGTACGAGGATGTGACGCCGAGGAACGCTACGTCGTTCACCATCCACGGGCTGGACCGTAACACGGACTACGTGTTTTCAGTTATGGCCATCAACAAAATAGGCCCGAGTAAATATAGGCCTGACGATACCAGAGCCACTACACTAAGTGAGTATACAACCTTTATTTTTTCACTATACTTCTTTCGTTGTAGTATGGTGCGGGTGACAGGTCATAGAAAGTAACTTATTTTTAACCTACTTCAAAAAAGAGGGAGGTCGCATCTTCTAGGCAAGCGCGCTCCATCTTAGGCTGCATCTTCACTTACCATCAGGTGAGATTGCAGTCAAGCGCTAGTCTATATATTAAAAAAAAAAAAAAAAAAAAAAAAAAGGTCGTCAATTCTTCGGAATCTTTTTTTATGTATGTTTAATAGAAGACGCCTGAACTGATTTGGAAAATTATTTTTTTGTTTGAAAGGGCATTTAATAAGCTTTTTAAGCATTTAATAAGCGGTTTTAAAAAATCAACAATAAATTTTATAACCTTTTACTTAGACTGCAATATCACTTACCATCAGGTGAGATCGCAGACAGGGACTATCTTGTCACCGAATAAAAATAAATTGTTGCAATCATGCGTCTCAAATTATGAAATCTGATTTATTGAAAAAGAATAGTCTCCATAGATTTTAATGGTGTGAATTTAAACCTTATGTTTGCGAAAATATGGTATAAAATAAGTTACGTTCTATCCACCTGTATCCCGCATCATGTTACAAAGAAAAACTGTGTGACGTCACCCGCGTGGAGTTCTTTTTTAAAAATCCCTCTCTTTGATTTCATGGACAAAAAAGTAGCCTATGTCATCTCTGCAACAGCAGTGATAGCCTAGTGCTTAGCACTGCAGTCTCAAATCCGGGGGGTTGCAGGTTCGACCTTTGACTTTCCGCAATTATATGTAATCAATTAAATATCGCATGCTTTATCGATGAAGGAAAACATCGTGAGAAAACCTGCACGCCTGAGAGTTCTCCATAATGTTCTCTAAGGTGTGTGAATTCTGCCAATCTACACTTGACCAGCGCGGTGGACTACGGCCGAAACCCTTCAGAAGTAGAACCGTTCATTCTGAGAGGAGACCCGTGCCCAGTAGTTGGTTTCCGATGGGTTGATGATGATGATTCTTAAACGGGGGAAAAAGTGTGGTAAAGTTTGTATGAAGAAAAATTATTTTTAAATCAAAATCCACGCGGACGAAGTCATAGATATCTTGGGTATAGTTCTTGCAAATCACGAGGGCGACTGACTTAGGTTGTGTGTGTGTCGTATCTGTATAAGTGTGAGCGAGCGCAATGCTAGCGCCTGCCCGCTCCCACCTAGGCTTTGACAGGCACGCACACTTATGCAATGTACATGTACACGAAGTAACCACGAGTAAAGCTCACTCGCCTTCGTGAATTGCAAAAACTGTATCTTAGTAGTAAATATAGCAAATTATGTGAGAAGTTTTCAATTACATTCTAACTAATTAAAATGTAGCTAACATAATATCAAACATTTAACTCGTTTTATTCGTGTTTCGAAATATCAATTTCAATCAGTCATAAAATTTATACATATACTACAGCGATCTGGTTAACAAGATATTAATTATAATAATGTTATAATATTTTAAATATACGGTGCACTAAATTAATTTACATGTGCATAAACAATTTGCGAACTAAGCTTTCAGCTAAATTCAATATTAATTAAAATTTAATATTTAATAAACCGTCGAACACGCCGCGTTGATTATTTATATAAATTATGCAAATAAAATTCAAATTGTTCCACCATTCAAATCGAATTCATTCATAAAATATTCATAATATATTATTCATAATAAATTCATACGGACGCAAATTTATGAATGCGTTTTCAAATACAGAATGGAACGCTAACAATAGTTTTCGGAAAACATTTGGGGATTTGTAATTCAATTTTTAGTTGATTGGTGTCTATGTATTTTTAGATTATATATCATGTCTCTTGTGTTTTGGAATATTTCATTATTAGTTGAAATTAAAATAATAATTTACGCGCAAAAATACATTTATTTACTAAAAGTTTGGTGCTGGATATCTGGCTCTTGCTACAACTTGACTTTAGAAAAATTGCGGAAAAAAATATTTTCACCGATCGGTCTGCCGTCACTTCAATTAAAATCTAAATAAATGAATTCCGAAACACGAATAAATGAATTGAGAAACACAAAAGAATGTATTCATTTTTTTACATTTACATGGATTTATACAAAACTGTGCCCTATTCCATGCTGCATAGACGTGCTGCCTTCATCAGTACAGTCAAGTTCGGAAGAGTACAATTCATACAATGTGCCCGGTGTTTTTATAATAACTGGAACCATTGTTGGCACAGCTCTTATACTCTTGAATGTACTGCTGGTTGGTTACTGTCTGCATAGGAGGACGAATAAACGTATTCGAGGTTTGGATTTTATGTAAAAGTGGTTCATGTTTTATGTATTAGTGAATTGTTTATGCGAAAGTGAAAACTTCGTTGTTCGGTTGTTTTTTGTTCACTCGCACTGTAACTAACTGTGTTTATAATTGGTTCGCTTTTTAATTGCTTGAGAATATTGTTTTATTTTCAATCTTGAATTATTCATGTAGTCATTAATCATATTTGGAATATATTCCTCATTTCCATTCGACGATGGAGTGTTACAATTTTTACATTTTTGCAAAAATTTTAATTGGCGTTATTAAGTTATCGATTAATTGAGTAATAATCTTTTTTGATAACTTTATGTAAGTTTTCACTTTCGAATAAACGAATACCTATTTTTTTATTTTTGGTTTTCCTTATTTTTTATTTTCTTTTCTTTCTAGCTTCATCCGAAGTAGGCGAGCTAAATGTAGTTTCCACAGAGTTCGTAGAAACGGCTGACGTATCAAAATCCGTTGTAGTCTATGTTTCCATCGCCGGCGCCATTTTGGTTTTGATTAATGCCGCTTTAGTCGCTTGTTTTGTTTTCAAAAGACGCTCCAGACGACTTAAAGGTAAGTTTTTTTAATTTCCATTTTTTCCTGCGTAGTTAGTAAAGACTTAAGGATAAGAAAACAAAACTTGACAACATAACTATGTCTTAACAAATTCCTAAGGATGGTGCTCACTGGGAGCAAAATAAATGACATCACAATGATGAATGTAAAACTTGTATGGTTCGCAAAAAAATGCGCTAAACGTACGAACGCTGGCGTAACAAACGCTCCCAAACCAAACTTAATAGCGTATGACTCGCAGTGAGTACTGTCCTTTAGACAAAACATTGTAGTCTAAAGAAATTGTAAGACTATTTGAACAAAACTAATTCTGGGTTCTTAATACAGTAAAAACATACTCAAGTTTAGACTAAAGATTAAAACGAGAGATTAAAATGTGAACGCTTTTCTGTTAAATTGTATTTGAGCACAGTTTCAAACAAATAGAGGTCGAGTAGTCCGTCAGTATTTGCCTTCATTAAGTGTAGGTTCTAGATATTTTATATTTGAAATCTGTGACTACTTATACCTTAGAATCTAGGGTATAATAGGGTATATCTAGGTTAATCAAGGGCCCAGATGGAAGCTCGAAGCTGTGAAGCGTCGAAAAAACTAAGCCCAAAACCTGAGCCTTGCCTCATTGTAGTCTTCTGTCTGCCCGTCTTTTGTAGAACTCATTGTGGAAACATTGCATACATAGCATAGTATCTATTGAATTGTAGACTTGTTTTGAAAAGAGCAACCGCCGAGTTTCTTGCTGGTTCTTCTCGGCAGGAAGGGCATTCTGAACCAGTGGTAGACTCATCGGCGATTCAAAAGCACTTGTAAAAAAGTTTATTTGAATAAAAACATTTCTATTCTATTCTATTGCAATATTGTGTTATTTAAAATCGTGTTTTTTGTGGTTATAGAAAGTCGATCTAAAACAACCAAAAAAGCTATAAACAATCATGCAGCAAGAATGCCATAAATTCAGTCAATTTAAGGTCATTGCTATCGTTACACTGATTCAATTATTAATCAATATATCATATAATTATGCACGCACACTAACACAAGTAGAATGACGCAGCGCGAGAGTAAGACGGGCACGCACACTAGCATGTACATAGTTGGCCTGTTTGCTTTCGTTCTATAGTAGCTCCATCTACACTAGCGGCACGCTATGATGGCCGGTTTGACACATTACAATAGTGATGTGGAATGTCAATTTATTCTCGAACAAAAAACAATTAAGTTTTGTTTTTGTACCTGATTAAATAGGTTTAATAAAACAAAAATGTATATGTTTATTTAATTTATTTGAACGAACTGAATATTTGAATGAAAATGAATATACATACTTTATATGCACACAAGAAACATATGAATACAAAAGATACCAAAAAAGGTGCCACAAAAGGCCATAATTAATCAGATTCGTCCATACTACTATTTTCACTGTCGTCACTGCTATCATCACCTACATTAATAATTATATGTTCGTTTTCTATAATATTATCTATTTTCACATCTCTTTCATAATCTTCCCTTATTAATTTAACAGTTCTATTCACAACCTTTTCCCAGTCTCCTTTAGTCACATGTTCACAAGCTTCTTCTAATAATTTTAGCATTTTTTTTGTGGTAAATGGGGGTTCTGTATTGTGTCTTGCAGCATATCCCTTAATTTGAGCCCACACCAACTCAATCGCATTATACTCACAATGGTAAGGCGGTAACCGTATAACTCTGTGCCCATGTTCTAATGCTATTTCGTCAATGACGTATCAGATCTTGGTTGGTTTGTTTTCTTTTAAAAGACGTACTAATTCCGCTTTTAACATATTCATGTTTGCATCTACGCCATTTTTACGAAGCCATGCGACGATATCAGCTTTCTTTTGGGATTGGGCAGGTGGCTTGTCAATTTGCATCGAGTGGTATGGGGCGTTGTCCATAATTATAATAGATGGTTCAGGGAGGCTACACAACATTGAGGTAAACCATTCAGTAAACTTTTCTCCATTCATGTCTTCATGATAGTCTCCAGTGGTTTTTGACGCAAAAGCCATGAGAGAACCTTCGACAAACCCGTTGATGGTTCCGGCGTGACAAATTATAAGTCGCGATCCTTTTCCTACAGGAACTTTGGAAGTAGATGCTGCTGTGTCATCGTTCCAAGAACGGCCTACAGTATGGTTAGCATTAAGCCATGTTTCATCCAAGAACACAACATTTTGCCAATTTTTGATTTCTTTCACTTGCCGTAAAAAAGTATACCTTGCCATCGCTATATCAAATCTTTCCATCAATATTTTGCGTTTGTTACATTTTTTGTATCGAAATCCAATGGTCTTCAAAATCTTCGTTAAAGAACTTTCCCCACCGAAGAATAATCCAGCTTCCTTCAGTGAATGCACCAACTTTTTTCTTGTTGGATACTCCTTCTGTAAATAGTAGCCGTAAACATGTCTTCGGATAGCATCGGCATCAAAGCTATCGATGCCTACGACTGGTTTTGCTCGTTTTCTCTTTTTTGGTGTGTGAAGTTTATTTTCTTCTGTGCCAGTCTCGCCATATTTTTTTTTAGTTATCCGTCTAACAGTTCGTTGTCCAATATTAAGCGCATCAGCTACGCGTTCAACCACTGACGTTATAGGTAAAATTGGCCCTCCATTTTGAGCTTCACGATCGAAATAGTTACGAAGGCGTATTACGAACTCACGTGTCTGACTATTTAGAACAGTTCTCTGCGTACGTTCGGTCATATCGACGAAATCCACAACAAAGGGCTTGAACAGAGTCCAAATTAACGAGCAAGGGTCAACAGTAATGCAGTATCAATATTTGAAATCCAAAGCCAGGTCAAAACTATATCACAATCGCATTGCACTGACAGTTTATACTTTTCGAAGCAACGTCAATTCGAAACTGCTTTGTTTTGCATTGAGCATTGACGCGAGTTTGCCGGAGGTAGTAGTTGTGCTAGCCAGCGATCCTATGTGACGATCGTATTAGATTCCATTTTTAAAAATTTTCAATTTAGAAAACCAAATGCCGAGTTGTGGTATATATCATATAAAAATAAAAATTTTACCTTTTGTATGAAACAGCTGATATTTTTTTGCGATTTCAGAGGTTTGTCCACATAGTGAAAATTGTTCATATTCACAAGTACATTCACCCCTTAAATGGTGCAAACTGATTTTTCTACACTTGTATACATTTTAGAAATCAATTTAATAAATAAATTTTGAGTCCTAAACCTAAAACTACATTCGATAAAATTTATGAATCTCTGCACATCACTATCGTCAATAAAGTAATACAATTATTTCCTTCAAAGTCGTTATCAATTAATACGGAACTTCATGAGCGGACAAACGTCAAACCGGCCATCATAGCGTGCCGCTAGTTTAATATATAAAATTCTCATGTCGCGGTGTTTGTTACCAAACATCTCCGAAACGGCTGGACTGATTTTTATGAAATTTTGTGTGCATATCGGGTAGGTCTGAGAATCGACCAACATCTATTTTTCATACCCCTAAATGATAAGGGTGACCCACCCCTAATTTTTTTGTTGGCGGTAAGAAGTTCACTGGGTCAGCTAGTGTAGGTATAAAATACAAAAAAATTCAAACTTCAATATCTATTCAAAATTATTTATTTCACGTAGGTCGACCTGTGGCTCTTATGACACGGCATGACTCTACCACCGGTTCGGAAAGCGGATTCTGCTGAGAAGAGCCGGCAAGAAACTCAGCAGTTGCTCTTTTCAAAATAATCATTTTACAATATTATGTTGTAGCTATTACATTGTAATAAGTTTTTATACTATCTTGTTTACAGCTGGATGCCATATACCTAAGTAGTCATAGTTTGAGATATTATTTTGCAGTAATTCTAAGGACCCCTGCCGAAATGTTTTTGGAAAGCATTAATAAACTTAACCACTTTCAACTTATTCTACTTTATACCTACCTCGGAAGTTCGTAAAAGTAAAAGTTTCCCAAGCTTAAGCCTAGTATCTGAATATATAAAATAAATATTAAGCATAACATAAATTTTCAAGTGACTTGGAGTTTGTTATTTTACGAAAATTACAACAAAAATATACAGCTCTGTATTTTCAGTAGTAATTTTATTATGTATAGAGTTTTATAAAACATTGATTAACATTTTTTTTTTTTGTTTGATATGAGTATGATTTACTGTCTATATTTTAGCTCAAGCGCGTACTTTTCGAAATATTCAATATTTATAAATATTCTTAGATATACATTTTGTACTAGACTCCTCACACTACCAAGTTTTGGTCTGATTAAAAATGCCATATCCCCTTCCAAGTTAGCTCACTATCAGGTGAGATCGGATCGGATATTCAAAGGAGATAAAAAAAATCTACTTAAAATTTCGCGGGATTGTAGGTCCTTTTCAGACGCTCTTCGGATGCATGAAACAGAAAATTATCTGACACAATCAGTTAGTATGCGACTGGGCTTGCATTGTCATACCGATAGCCATTATAAAGTTAACAAAAGCGCATACTTTTTTTATGTCGACCATTATTCGTGGTTAAAGAATTTATTCTCAAAAGCAAAGTTCACATAATGAGAACTTATCAGTACTATAAACTTAACTTAATAATATCACTAGGCACACCGGTGAGCAACAACACAATCGTAAAATATGTACAAGTGGGTAGAAATTAAAAATTACCTTGCAAGGTGTATACATTTCCTGGGCCGGACTCAGAGGTCAGATAATTGAATAATGAAATCATTTTTTTTTAAACAGAACAAGCCGGCCAATCATCAAAATCTGCGACAATAGAGATGTACGCGCCGTCGTCCTACAATGACACCATGACAGGCGAAACTCTGAGCTCTGTATCGGAAAAGTCCGAGACCTATTCACAAGATGGCGACGATAGGCAGCCTCCGCCCATCCCTGAAGTACCGAGCATGCCCAATAGGCACATGTTGAATCAGGTAAAACATTAATTATGCCATTAACCTACAATGTAAGGGAAACTCTTAGCTCTGTATCGGAGCATTCCAAGTCTATTCACAAGACGGCGACGACATGCAGCCTCCGCCCATCCCTGAAGTACCGAGAATGTCCAATAGGCACATGTTGAATCAGGTAAAACATTAATTATGCCATTACCCTAAAATGACAGAAAAACTCTTAGCTCTGTATTGAAGAATTCCAAGACTTATTCACAAGACGATGACGACATACAGCCTCCGCCCATCCCTGAAGTACCGAGAATGCCCAATAGGCACAATATGTTGAATCAGGTAAAACATTAATTATGCCATTAACCTACAATGACAGGGAAACTCTTAGCTCTGTATCGGAGCATTCCAAGTCTATTCACAAGACGGCGACGACATGCAGCCTCCGCCCATCCCTGAAGTACCGAGAATGTCCAATAGGCACATGTTGAATCAGGTAAAACATTAATTATGCCATTAACCTACCATGACAGAAAAACTCTTAGCTCTGTATTGAAGAATTCCAAGACTTATTCACAAGACGATGACGACATACAGCCTCCGCCCATCCCTGAAGTACCGAGAATGCCCAATAGGCACAATATGTTGAATCAGGTAAAACATTAATTATGCCATTAACCTACAATGACAGGGAAACTCTTAGCTCTGTATCGGAGCATTCCAAGTCTATTCACAAGACGGCGACGACATGCAGCCTCCGCCCATCCCTGAAGTACCGAGAATGTCCAATAGGCACATGTTGAATCAGGTAAAACATTAATTATGCCATTAACCTAAAATGACAGGGAAACTATTAGTTTTGTATCGGAGAATTACAAGACTTATTCACAAAACGGCGACGGCAAGCAGCCTCCGCCCATCCCTGAAGTACCGAGCATGCCTAATAGGCACATGTTGAATTAGGTAAATTATTTATGTCTTCATCCTATAATGACAATTGATTGTTGAAGTCCGTGACCTATTCCTGAAGTACTGATCATGCCCAATAGGCATATATTAAATCAGGTAAGTTTATTTATGTCATCATCCTATAATGACAGGCTGAAACTGTCTTTCTGTGTCTGAGAAGTCGGAGACCTATTCGTAGGATGGTGACGACAGGCAGCTGCCGCCTATCCCTGAAGTACCTAGCATGCCCAACAGGCACATGTTGAATAAGGATGATTTTGTAATGCGTGGATTGATTGTACTATTGAGACCGACATGTCCGGATGACGTAATTAATCGGGGGTCTCGTTCTCGCCGGCGAATACGCTGATTTCAGTATATTTCTGTTTCTATAGATAATTTTTGTCCGCAGACCGACGCGTACCTCATGGACGAGCAAGGACTAGTCATCCCCCCACCGCTGGACTACCCGCCGCCCAACTACGCGGCGTACGAGGGCGACCACGCGCGCACGCTGCCGCACCCGCACCGACAGAGGGACGTCAGCGGACACAGCACGCTGGGCCGCAGTGCGGGTGAGTCGATCCCACCGCTGGGCTACCCGCCGCCCAACTACGCGGCGTACGAGGGCGACCACGCGCGCACGCTGCCGTACTCGCACCGACAGAGGGACGTCAGCGGACACAGCACGCTGGGCCGCAGTGCGGGTGAGTCGATCCCACCGCTGGGCTACCCGCCGCCCAACTACGCGGCGTACGAGGGCGACCACGCGCGCACGCTGCCGCACCCGCACCGACAGAGGGACGTCAGCGGACACAGCACGCTGGGCCGCAGTGCGGGTGAGTCGATCCCACCGCTGGGCTACCCGCCGCCCAACTACGCGGCGTACGAGGGCGACCACGCGCGCACGCTGCCGCACCCGCACCGACAGAGGGACGTCAGCGGACACAGCACGCTGGGCCGCAGTGCGGGTGAGTCGATCCCACCGCTGGGCTACCCGCCGCCCAACTACGCGGCGTACGAGGGCGACCACGCGCGCACGCTGCCGCACCCGCACCGACAGAGGGACGTCAGCGGACACAGCACGCTGGGCCGCAGTGCGGGTGAGTCGATCCCACCGCTGGGCTACCCGCCGCCCAACTACGCGGCGTACGAGGGCGACCACGCGCGCACGCTGCCGCACCCGCACCGACAGAGGGACGTCAGCGGACACAGCACGCTGGGCCGCAGTGCGGGTGAGTCGATCCCACCGCTGGGCTACCCGCCGCCCAACTACGCGGCGTACGAGGGCGACCACGCGCGCACGCTGCCGTACCCGCACCGACAGAGGGACGTCAGCGGACACAGCACGCTGGGCCGCAGTGCGGGTGAGTCGATCCCACCGCTGGGCTACCCGCCGCCCAACTACGCGGCGTACGAGGGCGACCACGCGCGCACGCTGCCGCACCCGCACCGACAGAGGGACGTCAGCGGACACAGCACGCTGGGCCGCAGTGCGGGTGAGTCGATCCCACCGCTGGGCTACCCGCCGCCCAACTACGCGGCGTACGAGGGCGACCACGCGCGCACGCTGCCGCACCCGCACCGACAGAGGGACGTCAGCGGACACAGCACGCTGGGCCGCAGTGCGGGTGAGTCGATCCCACCGCTGGGCTACCCGCCGCCCAACTACGCGGCGTACGAGGGCGACCACGCGCGCACGCTGCCGCACCCGCACCGACAGAGGGACGTCAGCGGACACAGCACGCTGGGCCGCAGTGCGGGTGAGTCGATCCCACCGCTGGGCTACCCGCCGCCCAACTACGCGGCGTACGAGGGCGACCACGCGCGCACGCTGCCGCACCCGCACCGACAGAGGGACGTCAGCGGACACAGCACGCTGGGCCGCAGTGCGGGTGAGTCGATCCCACCGCTGGGCTACCCGCCGCCCAACTACGCGGCGTACGAGGGCGACCACGCGCGCACGCTGCCGCACCCGCACCGACAGAGGGACGTCAGCGGACACAGCACGCTGGGCCGCAGTGCGGGTGAGTCGATCCCACCGCTGGGCTACCCGCCGCCCAACTACGCGGCGTACGAGGGCGACCACGCGCGCACGCTGCCGTACCCGCACCGACAGAGGGACGTCAGCGGACACAGCACGCTGGGCCGCAGTGCGGGTGAGTCGATCCCACCGCTGGGCTACCCACCGCCCGCCAACTACTACCATTACCACTAGTGGTTCGCCCCGAACTGAGACCTCGCGGTAACAGTATCCCATGATTATTCATTCAATCGATACGAGACGACCAAAACTGACATTATTATTATGCCCGTTTTCACCAAGCATACCTAAATCATCCCCTATGTAGGAGTCTCTTTACGTAGGTAGCTCCAAAACACAATCCTAAGTCCTAACATCCGTCCCAATGTCCTTTTAGGTGTCCCGTACAGGATTGTGATAAAAAAGTTGACAGTAATCATCACCTAACTTATCATAGGTGGGCTACCTATGATAAGTTAGGTGATGATTAAAGGATGGTAAAGGTTAGGGAACGTCGTCAGTGAAAACATTGAATTATTATGTAGGTACTAACGAGTGAAAACGGGTTAGGGGCATCTGGTACAAATCGTCATCTATCGACGCGAATAGAAAATAAACAAAATGCAGCAATTAATAGTTTATTGAAGTTTGATATTTAACTAAAGAATAATTTTAATTGAATAATATGTTATTATATTATATATCTAAATAATAATGCTCGACGCAAAACTGTTTTTGGGATAGATCGTAGTCGTAACTCGTAGTTCCATGGAATAGTTAATGACTGCGCCATCTATTAGCATTTCTGTGAAGCTATGTGAAATTTACTGATGCTTATTAAAAATTAAATAATCTCGTTTCTTTATAATATTCATATAATTTTAGTATTTGTTGTTCAAGTACAGGATACAAGTGAAGTAAAAAAATAAGTACAGCTTGAAAATATATAGCCAATTTTCCATAGAGCGTCTTCAAGCGAGCGTATTAAATCGCCACTTTGAAAGCCCCCCATTTCGTCAATTTTAGGAAAAAAATTTAAAAAAAATACGTTTGTACTCTGTTCCAAATTGTCTTGAAAATGATACAGAGAAACCCTATGAATCGCAAAAAAAAAATTAACTTCGCATTCGCTTCTATGAGAGCCCCCCTGAAATAAAGATTTTTATAACTTTTTAAGCCATTTTCGGCTGGAGGCCATCGGTTTACATATTATATCTAAATTTGTAGTAATTACGTTCAGTATTCAAAAGTTATAAGGCTCTGACAGACGGGCGGACGGACAGACGGACGGACGGACAAGTGCAAATCGCTCTAGTAAACTCAGAGACCTCGCTTCGCTCGGTCAATTAGGCATAGAATGTACACCTAAAGAAAATTCAAATTAAAGCACTTTTGACCTGGTTATCCCACTTTAAAATTTCAACCCGTATTATAAGTCCACTTTTACCCGAGCGCGGCAAAACCAAAAGAAAGGGTCATGAATTCATGATTTTAATAGTTTATGTAGTAGGTATGTATAATATGTAACGGTCAAAACTCATAACCGGTTAAACGAAAATCAGGCAAAAGTAGACCGATGTCCTTAGTAGTAGTCCAAAAGTAGTTTTGCCTGATTTAAATATAATTTAAACAGTCTGGCAAAAGATCAAATTAAAAAGTCAGACAAAAATAGTTTTGCCTGATTTAAATCTGATTAAAAAAATCAACCAAAAGTGGTACCGTTTAATGTATGATGTCGCAGGTTCGAATCTCCCTCACGAAACATGACTGTGCGCTTTTTTTTTATTTATTTTTATATATATTTTTTTATTTTTTTTAATTATTAGCAGTTCACTTCTATCGGCAGTCACAGGGACTGCCAATTTTTGGAGTTTACTCCTTAAGAATCGATTTTAGGCGCCCGGTATGAGAAAAATTCGAGGAGTAAAATCTACTATGAATGACCTCGTTACGTTTTTCACAACGATGCAAATTTCTACCCTAACGTTGAGTAAATAAGGTTGGTTTTCGCTTGAGTTGTCGAATGCGAAAGAGCTTTCGCTTCGGGAAGCCGAGCGCGTACCGATCGGGTCCGAGCGGCGCCGAGACGCAGCGATTGCCGCGAATGCATTACGACGTTTTAAGGAGTAAACTCCAGTCGTGCGTCGGAACTGACACACACACTTTTTTTATTTTAAGATCCGGATAATATAGGCTACATTTTATAAGGACAAAATCAATATGACGGATGTTGTATCAAATTTTCCGTAGTCCGGTTACAGTTTAAACACTTTAATTTATTGCTTAATTGCTTAAAGGGAAATAGTTTTCTAGTTTCTATCCAAAAAGCTGGCGTTCCAGCGGGAAATTATGTCGATATTAAAAATATATCCGAGAATGGGCAAACAGAATTACCTGGCGTGCCCTATACCTCGAGAGCTTGTGTTATTTCAGACCTGTAATTTTAGCCGATAATAACTTAACGAAAAACACTGACCCGTTTAGAAAATAAGTTTATATTTTCCACGACGATTTCGTAATTAAATTACTTTGTATACGTGTTTTTCGTAGCGTTGCTAAATTTTCTAATCATTAAGCACAAAACATCAATGTTTCGCAAAATACAAATATTTTATGTATTTTCAAGCTTTTGAGCCAGAACGAACTCTAAGTTTTTTCTCTAATATTATAGGTAAACTAGTTTTTACCCACGACTTCGTCTGCGTGGAGTTAGGTTAGGTTAAAGGTAGCCTATGTCCTTCAAGTCCTCTACTATACCAAAGCAAAAGCTCACTTCAATGGGTACTTTGTTGCTTGAAGGACAAACAACAAAACTAACAAACAAATACACTTTCGCAACTTTAATTACATATCTATTAGAAAGGATATGAAATTGTGTTTGTTTCTTGGTCCTTCAATCACGCAGCAACAGAGCCACATAATTATTGGCATAATCGAGTACTTGGAGAGTTACATAGACTACTTTTATCCTGCAAATTCAAACTCGGCAAAATCTAGTCATCTTTATAAACAGAAAACTAAGACACTTAAACACAATCGACTTACCTACTGAGTAACGCCTTAGAATATAATAGAAACATTTGTAGTTTCAAATAATTTTTTACCTTTCGAATCATCAAATTTGAATCTACCGCTGTAGGGTTAACATAAGATTTAATTCGATTGATCGTATTCGTATTCGATGACGAAACATTTAGTAAAATTGTATTGAGTTTAAGTCACAAATTCGGTACAACCAATTTTAATTTGGAGTTTATTGTAAGTATCTGTAAACGTTTATGAATGAATAAACGAAATTGAGCTCTAAATTTAACGTTTTTATGGTTAATTTTACTTTGAGGCTTGATGTCATCGAATACGAATACGAATCTTATACTAACCCTACCGGTTCGGAATGCCGTAAATAAAGTATTAAAACCGTACCTACACTAAAAAGTATACTTAGATCACTTGACTAGTTTCTTTAACTAAGTTCTTAGATTGAATAGGTGATAATGTATTACATTTTTTGTCCAACAGGTAAACAGAACTACATCCCAGCGCCCAGTCCAATGCCACCGTTGGACGGCTCGTACTACAACATGTCTTCAGACCGATACCTCTCCTACCCGCCTCTCATCGGAGAATACTTGCAACAGGTATGTAATCTACCCCCCGATTGTCTAAAAGTTGCCGATCAAAATCTTATTCATTCCATGGCATTAGCTTCAAAGTAAAATAAACCATAACAACATTAAATTAGAGCTCAATTTCGTGTATGCATTCTCATACGTTTGGGTATGTACGATATTGTACTGAATTTGTGACTTTAAATCAATACAGTCAAGGAATATTTTACTTTGACGCTAATGCCATGAAATGAATAAGATTTTGATCGTTAATTTTTAGACAATCGCACCTCTGATCGTCGACTGTCCACTGATGGACATAGCTCTCTTATAAAAATTTACACACCCCATGGCCTTGTGCAAAACCCAAAAATCAATCAGTGATGTGTATAACATTGTGGGAAACTTTCTTTACTTCAATCATTATTGACAATTAATGGTAAAATTAATTATTAATTAATTAAAAATTGAATTAATTAATTAATTTAAATAACCGTTTAAATAAAAAATAAACGTTGTTTTCATTTTGTAAAAATGGCTTAACATCAAAAGTTGAAACTTATGTGTAATTTCAGGATTATCTTGTATTTAAATAACAATTCTGAATTTAGTTAATTATTTTGCATTTGAAATAAAGCGTGTGATTACACTTTTTACTAGCACTTTCCTAACCACAACTTTATATTTGTTTTGCTACCCTAATACCATGGCGCTGATACCAAAAACTTGTAATTATTTTAGCATTGTTTTTGGACAGTTAACAAGGTAATATCGTAGTAATAATGATAAGAGCCTGCCGGTATTTCGGCAACCACCCTGTGCAATATTTCAACACCCTCGCATTATTTCACCGCAACTTTTCGCACGTGCTGGAAAAGTTTCGTGACAGTTTCATTGAGTTTACACCTAGTACGTTATAAAACGTTGGCTTCTATTTGAATTTGTATGAAAACAGAAACTGTAACCACATATTGAGTTAGAATGTTCTTTGACATTTATTAATAACACTTTTCAGAGGCTCAAGTTTACACTTCTTGTTATTACTGTACACTAATAATAATAAATCCTATCCTACTAATATTATAAACACGACAGTTTGTTAGGATGGATGGATGGATGTTTATTACTCCTTCACGCTACAACGAATGAATGGATTAGACTGAAATTTGGAATGGAGATAGCTCATATCCTGGATTAACCATAGGTTCCATTTTGTCTTGAAAAATTAAAGAGTTCCTGCGAATTTAGAAACCTTAATCCACGCGGGCAAAGTCGCGGACATCATCTGGTGCTAAATAATTAATGTATTAAATAAACTATTTATCTACAGCTGCCTACCTCAAAATAAACTATTTATCTACAGCTGCCTACCTCAAAATAAACTATTTATCTACAGCTTCTTCTTCTTCTTCTTTATCAACCTATAGACGTCCACTGCTGGACAAAGGTCTCCTGCATGGACTTCCACAGGCTTCGGTCTTGCGCCGCTTGAATCCAGCGGCTCCCTGCGACTCGTTTGATGTCGTCGGTCCACCTGGTGGGGGGTCTGCCAACACTGCGTTTCCCGGTGCGGGGTCGCCATTCCAACACCTTGGAACCTTATCTACAGCTGCCTACCTCAAAATAAACTATTTATCTACAGCTGCCTACCTCAAAATAAACTATTTATCTACAGCTGCCTACCTCAAAATAAACTATTTATCTACAGCTGCCTACCTCAAAATAAACTATTTATCTACAGCTGCCTACCTCAAAATAAACTATTTATCTACAGCTGCCTACCTCAAAATACATATTATTAGCTTCCAAAAAAACTACAATAATAAGAGTGTCATTCAAGTGACGACCCATCAAATACATAGAATAGAATAGATATTTTTTCTTCAAGTAAACTTCTACAAAGTGCTATTGTGCTGAATCGTCAAGTAAATCTACCACTGGCACGAACAATTACTGAAGCAATTATATTATTGTATGGCCAAGTTGTTATGACAAGTCGAGACTCCACCACCGGTTCAGAAAGCAGATCTTGTTGAGAAGAGCCGGCAAAAAACATTTCAGAATTGAAAGTGGAATTTTATTAGAGAACGTCACGCCCATTCCCACAAACGACTCTCTGACAGGCGTAGTTGAGGAATTACGACAGATGAATATATTTTTTCTTGTTGCAGCAACAGCAAGGCCGGACCCCAACACCGCCACAGCAGTACGGCTCCCAGGTCCCCAAGCCCCATATGATGAATGGGGTGCCACCTTCGCCGTCGCATATGTCCAGCCCGCCCCTCAACTGTGGCTTGGATGGTGAGATAAATCCCTACTCAGATTATAAATCCAACTCCCTTCGACGGTGTTCCCACTTAATTACAACATGGGGTTATTCAAGAGGCGGACCAACAAATCCCTGAAATTCTGGCAACGCATTGGTGGTGCCTCTGGTGCTACAAATGTTCATGGGCGATGGTAATCACTTAACATCAGATGACCCACCTGCTTGTTTGCTCGCTATTCATATAAAAAATGCAAACTATTTGTTTGTTGGTTTGTCTTACAATCACGCAGCAATGGAGCAACGGATCGACGTCATTTTTTGCATGGGTATAGTTGAGGACCTGGAGAGTGATATACATACATTTTATCATTACTTTTTTTTAAACTACTTCAAAAAGGAGGAGGTTCTCAATTCTTCGGAATCTTTTTTTTATGTATGTCCACCGATTACTCGAAGACGCCTGAACCGATTTGGAAAATTCTTTTTGGTTCAAAGGGTTACTTCCCAGGGAATGTAATTTAAATGGGACCACCATTTAAATTTTGTCGAAAACGGTCGAACGGTTTTTAAAAAAATCAACAATAAATTATATACTCTGTAGTGGCTTGGGCGTTTGAAGTCGGTTTTTTAAAAATAATTTTTTATTATAGATTATAATGGAGTAGATTATCCGCCAGGTCTGGACAGACAGTCGGCGGGCGGGACGCTGAGGCGGCAGCGGTTCGACAAGATGGCCGTCCCGCCGCCTGACGTCACTGTACTGCACCAGGGGAATTGTAATCAGGTATTAATAAATTAATTTAATCTTTAATATGACAAATATTATTTAATATTTAAAAATAAACTTAAATCTTAATTAATTAATTAAAACTAAATAAAATCTTAAACCCTATCGCAATCAACGGAGCGTAGCATAGTACCCAATATATTATTGTTATTTAAGTATATTTTTGAAGCAATAATATATTTTTATTTGTTCTAGCATCCACCAATGAACCAGACATCTGTGAAACAACCACAATCAATCCTTAAGGATCCATCCAGACACAAATATGGCAACCAGTACGGTAGCCCCATATCATCTAGCACGCCACAGAACAGCAACTCAAGTCAAATACTAACTGTACAAAACCTAACCTCTGACGTACCACAGTATGGTACGATCAAAAAGGAAAACAAGAAACAAAATGTTACGATAGACGAATCTTACATAAAAAGAAACGAAACTCATGTAGTTTAAATGAAACAATAAAGTGAACTGATATTTGTTAAGAAAAAGTGTGTAAAAGTGACTGCTTTAATTGAAGAAGTGAACGGATAATTTTATTGGAAAAGTGATTAATTAAATGAAGAAGTGAACGGGTAATTTTAAAAGTGATTAATTACAAAATGACTGTGAATTCAAATGAATGGTTCGAAAATTCGAATCTATTGTAAATATATAAGTGGCGATAGACTAGAGAAAGAAAATTAGATAGTTTTAAAATTTTTTCATTGAATGTGATACCAATGATCGAACTTTTAAAGAGATTTGTTAAGTGTCCACCAGAGTTTAGATAGAATTGTAAATCTAAGACTTTAACTGCCCCATAACCTCGAGTTTAACTTTTTGGACTAAAAACTCAGTATTCAAATTATTGTTTATCTGTCAATTTGAACGACTTTTTGAAATTTGTCATCATTGCGCATGGCTATATAAGTGGGAGACCTCGGTCTCGTGGGAGGCTTTGGCCGTGGCTTATTACCAGCCTACTTTCAAAGGCGTGCCACCAAGTTTATAGAAACAGATTAGGTCTATTGTTTTAATGTACAGTGACATACACCTTTCAAGTTAGCCCGCTACCATTTTTAACTGCATCATCACTTAACTGCATCATCACTTAACATCGAGTAAAAAAGTGAGAAATCAGAATTTTTTTAGACAACTGCATGTTTTCATAGTAAATTGAAGTTTAACGTGCTCCAGTGAGTGAGTTTACTTTATGCAAAAAGTTAAGCCTCGAGGCACAGGATTGTTCTCGAATTGGGGCTAATACGTCAGGTTGTAAGAAGTATTGATTGACTGACTTATCAATATTACGAAATGTAAATATATTTTTCTTTTTGTAATAAGACGATACGTCCAAATGACTTATGTGGATTACAATTAAAAGTTGTATTTCTTTGTAATAGTATTAAGGTGAATTATCACAGTGACGTTTCGATTTTAATAAACTACATACATGGAATACTGAACAGCTATATTCCCTGTCGTGCATCACTTAGAAAATATTTTGTTTAAAACAAGAAATTTTATTTCTTGTTTTAAACAATTTTTTTTTTGTTTTTTGATTGTTGTGAAATATTAATAAGACTATCTACTCATACAATCATAATAATGGGGTTTCCTCTTTATACTTACCATGAGGTGCGCGAAACCTTAATTAGTTTATTGTTCGCTTTAAATTGACGTTGTCCGTTTCTTTACCAAATGTAATGTAAGCGATATCATGAACTTTAAGTGAAACTTACACAAATTATGGTTTCTGGCAATTTGCCATAAACTATAAAATGTACTTACTTAATTTTAACATACCACCTTTTTTGCATCGTTTTTTTTAATGTGTAAACTGTGAGAATTCGCCTTAAATAGATTAAATTATTTAATATACCTACCTATTCAAAATATTTTGAATGACTTAAATCTAATTAATGATTCCCCATGAAGGATCTCTTTCGGTTAAGTTTTTTATTATTGTTCTTATAGTGAATACTGTTATAGATAGTTTTTGATTATATTAATTATCTTTTTACAAAATTTATGGGAGAATTTTGAATTTGCCCTGACGACTAGAACGTCCTTAATTTTAAGAATTATTCTCAATCTGTATTATTAAAAGCGTTAAATTGTTATATTTTTCAGTCTCCCGATGTCTAATAATTACATAAAACGAAACGCATTTTTATATATTGAAATTCATTTTATAACACCCGAATATTAACACTATTTTTTTATAGTTTTTCTTTATTTAGTAAATGAATCAGATAGTTAATTCATTTATACTTTAAATTGGTTAATTAATTGTCTGGTTTAAATGAATTTATATTTTTTATATAAGTAATTATATTACTTTTATTTTAATTATAAAATTAATTCAATTTTAATTTTGAATGTTGGATTAATTGACAGCTCTTTCTGAATGTGGACTGAATCGATTTTGAAATTGTGTAATATATTAGTAACAATTTTAATATTTGCATTTCACGAACTGTACATAATACCAAGTAATACTCAATCGCGAACTGACAATAATAATAAGTTTTTATTAATTTAAATCCTCCTAACCTTGCTTACATTAATTGTAAATAAATCATTATTGTAATTTTTACCTTTAATAGCATTTCTATTACAAAATTTAATCGGTTTTAATACAGATACCAAAGTTTCTTATTAATTTTATTCTTAAGTTATTAAGCTACTTTTATTTTACTTTTATTTTATTTTTCAATTCGATTATTGTAACACGTTATTTTTAGATTAAATTAATTAAAGTCCCGTTGATTGACTATAAATATTAAAGCAAAAATTATTCAAAATTTCTAAAATCCATCCATTGATAAAAATACGATTATATTTACAGATGGAAAATATTTACTGCTACAATTCGCATTTAAATAAAAAATGTCTAATATATATTTTTTTGTTTTATTTTATTTTCCTTTTATCCTTTTATTTAATTTTTAAAATGAAAAGACTCCAATTATTACAAACATATCATTAATTAAATTCATTTATAGCTCAAAATAAATGAATGTTTAATTTAAATAATTAATTTAATATTTAACATTAATTACTCAAAGTGCCAAAGTTAATTATGTTAATTTCACTGTTTTAACCTTTTTGGCTTTGTTAATGTTAATTAGAAATACTATGTAGCTATGTTGTTCGTCCTTCTAATTATTAATAAATATAAAATTTAGTAATGTATTCAAACGGTGCCTTATAATTTTACGCCATTTTGAGAATAAAATATCACTTAAGGTATTGCCAAATCTAATCTTAAATAAAAACGAACTTTTAGATGTAAATGGAATAAAAAATAGGTTTATCGGTAATTCTTATTTAGCTTAATGGAATAAACAAAGGAATTTAGAAAATTTCAATCAAGAATTCAGTTACGTTTTATATTAATATGTAACTTTTCATAATTAAAATGAACACATTAAAAAATTTGTTACTTACTATACTGACTCTGTTACAATAGACTGAATGTCTAAGCGATTTTTGTTTTATTTTTGCAGAAATATAATTAAAATAAATAAGAAATTAGAAAGCGATTAACGCATTACATTTTTTTATTAAAACTTCATGTTTTTAACATTAATTAATTGTAATACATCAATTTCAAGTTTTTGTTGCTTATAATAATAATCCGTTGTTATTAATAAGAGGTGTTAATATAATTGTTTTTGAATGTTAAAAATCAAGAGCTTGTCATTTAGATTTAGGAACTCGGTCGAATGTTCAAAACATACTGTCAATATAATATCTAAATTTAAAAAAAAATTAAATAAACGAGTCAATATTAAATTTTGGAAATTTAATATTATTATTAACATTTAACATTATTGTTAACATTTAATCAAATAAATGTTAACATTTAAATTATTCATCATATAATTGGAAATTTCGTGGACCCCAACGACCATCAGCTCTTCGAACTATGTGCCCCGCCCATTTCCACTTCAGTATCGCGACTCGCTGAGCTATGTCGGTGACTCTGGTTCTCCTACGGATCTCCTCATTTCTGATTCGATCCCGCAGGGATACTCCGAGCATAGCTCTTTCCATCGCACGCTGAGCGGTCCTGAGCCTACTTATGAGGCCCTTAGTTAGCGACCATGTCTCGGATCCGTAAGTCATCACTGGCAACACGCACTGTTCGAAGACTTTAGTCTTCAGGCACTGAGGAATTTTGGACGAAAAGACATCTCGGAGCTTCCCGAACGCTGCCCAGCCGAGTTGGATTCGGCGGTTGATCTCTTTCTCGAAATCGGACCTACCTAGCTGGACTGTGTGTCCCAGGTAAATATACTCGTCGACAATTTCGAGTGCAGAGTTCTCAACAATTACTGGGTGGAGCGGTGCATGAGCATTGGACATGATTTTCGTCTTGCTCATGTTCATTTCCAGGCCCACCTGTTGAGAAACCCTGCTGAGATCGTTGAGCATTGTATTGAGGTCACTCAGAGTCTCTGCCATGACTACTATGTCATCGGCAAATCGCAGGTGAGTGATGTACTCGCCGTTTATGTTGATGCCAAGTCCGTTCCAATCCAGAAGCTTAAAGACGTCCTCCAACGCAGCGGTAAAGAGCTTCGGGGAGATAACGTCTCCCTGTCGCACTCCACGCTGCAAGTGGATTGGCCTCGTAGTCTGGTCCTGTATACGTACTGACATTGTGGCGTTTTCATACAAGCACTTCAACACTTGGATATACCGGTAGTCAATTCGGCATCTCTGCAGCGACCTCAACACAGCCCAAGTTTCCACCGAATCGAAGGCTTTCTCATAGTCCACAAACGCTAAGCAAAGTGGCCGGTTATACTCTTCCGTCTTTTGTATAACCTGCCGCAGCGTATGAATGTGATCTATGGTACCAAAGCCTTTTCGGAATCCAAATTAAGGTGCTGGAGTGGCGACCCCGCACCGGGAAGCGCAGTGTTGGCAGACCCCCCACCAGGTGGACCGACGACATCAAGCGAGTCGCAGGGAGCCGCTGGATTCAGGCGGCGCAAGACCGAGGTCTGTGGAAGTCCATGCAAGAGACCTTTGTCCAGCAGTGGACGTCTATCGGTTGATAAAGAAGAAGAAGAAGAAGAATTGGAAATTTTTTTAGTTTACAATTTAACATAATAAAAAACAGTGAATTTATTTTGAAGAATCGTTTTTATTACATTTTTAGTGTATAATATTTATGATCATCAAAATGATTCTATCAACGTGAAAAATATCTGAAAATAATTTACTTAATTATGGTCTCACTTACTATGTGCCAAATAATAATTACATACACTTTAACTTTTGGGTACAATTTTTATCTTCATTTTTATTTCAGTATTTCCCTATATTTTTTTCTTTTCATCTAAAACCTATTTAGATTGTATTGAAATTTTTAATTTTCATTTGATATTTAAATATTTATCATTATAAATTTGTATAAAAAATGAACATATTTCTGAATTGTAGTCTGTTATTATTCAAAAATTTAACATTAATTAATAATTTTCAACACGTTGATGAAATTACATTAAAATATGCTCGTTCATTGTAAAATATCACCTTTTAATAAAAGACGTAAGGTTGTAAATTGTTCGATAATTCCAAATGTGACTTTGATATTACGTACATAATGCTCATGATGTGTAATCAGCATAAATTGGATTAAAGCATATATGTTAAAAATGTGTTTCACTTCAAATGATCTACATTATGTTGTTTCACTTTTAATTTTTGACTTTTTTAATAGATTATTCATTAAACAATATTTAAATTTTTAAATAATGATAGTTATTAGATAGGTATTCAAAATTATTTATTTCAGTAGTTCAACATGTAGCTAATATGACTAATGACAAGTCAAAACTCTACCATCGGTTCGGAAAGCTATTTCCGCTAAGAGCCAGCAGAAACCCAGCAGTTGCTCTTTTCAAAACAACAGCGTTAAAATGTTGCTAATCTGTTGTGACTTTGTAAACATACCTACCAATAAATAATCTAAGCCCATATCCTATTCAATTTTCTTCTTCTTTTTTTCTTTATCAACCGATAGACGTCCACTGCCGAAAAAAGGTCTCTTCAAATATGGATTTCCATGAGACTCGGTCTTGCGGTGCCTGTATCCAGCGGCTCTGCGACTCGTCTGATGTCAATTTTATTCGGGTGGAATAAAGTTATACACATAGCGAGGCGTAAGTAAATAAAGTCCAAAGTAACAGGACTTGAAATGCAGTGTTAGTACAAGAAAAAGCATTAATATTATAATAATGTTATATCTACCCAAATATGGTAAATAGTAAATACGTATCTGACGTCAAATGCAGATACCCATATTATGTTCGGGGTTTGGTGCAATTTATAAGATTAGAAATGTTTTTTATTCAAATAAACTTTTTTTACAAGTGCTTTTGGATCGTCGATGAGTCTTACCACTGGTTCGGAATACCGTCCCTGCCGAGAAGAACCAGAAAGAAACTTAGCAGTTGCTCTTGTCAAAACAAGTTTACAATATATAAATAATAGATATTATGCTATGTATGCAGTGTTTCCACAGTGAGGGAAGTTCCACAAGAGCATACCTAATTATATCAAATTATAATTCAATGCATATTAAGACGGGCAGACAGAAAGTAGGTAGCCCCATTCCCGCCGGTGGCACCCGTTCACGAGCATGACGCCATGACCCAGCCATTGCTTCGCTCAACCATATTTGAGGGAACGCAACGTTCGATAACTGAATCGTGCTACAAAACAGTAATACCTTATACATTGTACCATAATCCAACGCGTGATGGCATTCATATTGATATGTTAATGGAAGAGTCGTATATATGGGACTGTGGTATCTATCGTAATCTTATACTTAGATTGCTATATTCGAGGCTTTACTTAGATGGAATCAGTGAAGTACGCACTGGTGTGTTCACGTTAAAAGCGTACGAGGTAGCGGACGCGACAATCTCAAAGTTATATAATTGTTTAATAATGTAAACATTTCTGTGGTGGTGTCGTGTGGTGCGGGTTGTTACGTTCCCTCAAATATGGTTGAGCGAAGCAACGGCTGGTTGCATCATGCTCGTGAACGGGTTCCACCGACGGGAATGAGGCTACTTTCTGCCTGCCCGTCTTAACATGTATTGAATTATGAATTTTTTGTAACTTCCAGAATTTTTTGGAACTTCCCCTCATTGTGGAAACACTGCATACATAGCATAGTACCTATTGTAAACTTGTTTTGCTAAGAGCAACCGCCGAGTTTCTTGCTGGTTCTTCTCGACATGAAGGGCATTCCGAACCAGTGGTAGACTCAACGACGATTCAAAAGCACTTGTAAAAGTTTATTTGAATAAAAAAACATTTCTATTCTATTCTGAAAAAAGAAATATTTTTAATAAGCAAGCTTTTAGTAGCTTCTTCATCAGACCCTTGATATCTAGGACTAGTGGACTTGTCAAGTCTATTTAAACGAGTCCAAATTTGATGGGGCTATGTCATTTAATTACAGTTCTGATAGCCATCTTCCGTCTCCATCATCAGATCAGCTCCATGTCCCAATAATATTGAATTGTCATCCGATTAACATGTACACAACATATATGTACATGCAAAATTTCAGCTCAATCGGAATCCGGGAAGTGGTTCTAATTCACCTTGCAAGATTTGACCTAAACATATTATGTATACATAAATTGCAAGTTAAATAAAGCTTGTAAAAAAGTTATAGTTTGTTTAATCCACGAAGACGTGGATAAATGAGAACGGTGAGAAAACCTGTAGGGTTAGTACAACTATGAATTACCATTAAAGTAAAATAAACCATAACAGTATTGCATTAGAGCTCAATTTCGTGTATGTATTTGTATACGTTTACGTAACGAAAACGCTCCAAATTAAAATCGTCTGTATTAAATTTGTAACCTTAAATCGATACTTTTATGGTTCATTTTACTTTGATGCTACTGTCATAGTTAACTATTATGATCAAACGAATTAAAACTCGGACTAACCCCACTGCGCTCAGTAATGAGCCGTTGATGAGTTACTGCTGATGATATGAGATACAACACTGGCAAAAAAAATTATATACCATTTGGACAAATGCATAAACGCGTCCGCCTCTACACCCGCTTGTTAACGTGAACACTCGCTAGGTAATTCGTTGAACCTTACATGTTGATACGTAGGTTAATCTGCCCGTGCCTCAGGGCGCACGTTAAGACGTCGTTCACAGTTAGTACCACTGACTGATCCATAGAGGACTACCTTATATACGAAAGTATCACATCTGTCTGTTACATTTTCAAGGCAAAACCACTAAACAGATCCTGATGTTTGGTTCAGACATTTGCATTAAGAAGAAGAAGATAGGAAACTTTTTATCCCGGCATCCATGAATGAAGTTGATGAAGTTTTTATCACATTTACCAAATCATGAGGTAATTTTTTTTAGTCGCTAACTAAGGGCCTCATAAGTAGGCTCAGGGCCGCTCAGCGGGCGATGGAGAGAGAGCTATGCTCGGAGTGTTCCTGCGGGATCGAATCAGAAATGAGGAGATCCGTAGGAGAACCAGAGTCACCGACATAGCTAAGCGAGTCGCGATACTGAAGTGGAAATGGGCGGGGCACATAGTTCGAAGAGCTGATGGTCGTTGGGGTCCCAAGGTGCTGGAGTGGCGACCCCGCACCGGGAAGCGCAGTGTTGGCAGACCCCCCACCAGGTGGACCGACGACATCAAACGAGTCGCAGGGAGCCGCTGGATTCAGGCGGCGCAAGACCGAGACCTGTGGAAGTCCATGCAAGAGACCTTTGTCCAACAGTGGACGTCTATCGGTTGATAAAGAAGAAGAAGAAGAGGTAATTTTTATTAATTACTAGCTAAAGCCCACGACTTAAACATACATTTTACATACACATACATTGAACATACATAAAAAAAAAGGTTCCGACGAATTGAGAACTGTGAATGTGTGTCACTCTCCAGGACCTCACCTATACCCATGTAACCATAAAACAAAATATAAAATCACCTCGATCCGTATCTTTGTTGTGGCGAAGGGCAAACCAACAAACAAAAACACTCGCATTTATAATATTAGTATGATTAATAAATTAATAATCTTTGATGATTTCAATAAAAAACTTGAGAGGTGTCAAGGGACACCCGGATGGAACGTAGTTCCTTTCGATTACATTGTTCGGTATTTTCGCGGTACAACATTGGGTCTCCGTAGCCTAGTGGCTCCGGCAGTCGCCTAAAAGTTCAACGTCGATGGTTCGAATCCCAGCTCGACAGACCGAATTTTCCATTTTCAATTTTATTTTAAACAATTTCTACATGTGGAACTTTTCCCTAATTTTTTATAAGTTATAAAAAATTAGGTTAAAATTCCACATGTAGAAATTATTTAAAATAAAATTGAAAATAGAAAATTCAGTCTGTCGAGCTGACTATTGTTAATAATTATTGTGCACTGATTATTATTAATAATAGGGTATTTGACTACTTTTAGAAAATCATCTTAAATTGTTATTAATGCTATGCTGAAGCTAACAAAACGTATATTTCGGCATAATTTTCAGTATTTTTCATTAAAATCGAGAAATAAATTCAAAAAAATAAATTACCGCCGAAACCTTCCATTTGCTCTCATGACGTCACAGTTCACATTTCAAACAATGACAATTCCACATCCCATAGGTGGTGTGGACTGTGACGTCATTCGAGATCACGGAACGTTTTCGATCACGTGACCATGGCCGGAATTATAGCAATTTTATTTAATATTTTGTAATTAAATAAAACTTTATTTTTTAGTTTTGTCGTATGGAATAATGTTTTTAAATAATAATCTTTTAGGGTGACAGCAAATGAAACGATATTTTTAATATAGTCAAATACCCTATTACCGCATTTATCACATTTACCGTAACAAATATACACTATCAAAACTAGGTCACACGACTCACACGTCTCTAGGCTGCGACCAAGAAGCTTAAATACCTAAAACGACTAGCTCAGCTTTCTCGGGAATGATCCGATCGATCCAAGTAGGTAAAGCATAGAATATAGCAATCCGAGCGAGGCTTACCCGCTGATCCGCAGTTCCAGATAATCCTAACTCTGCGTAGAACCTATTAACATATCAATATGAACTTCACTACTGTATCTGTGGTGCAAGTTGTAAGCGGAAGAGTTAGGCCAGCAGTTTTAGGATTAGCTTTTTAAGCTATTGTATAGCTTTTATCGCGGGCTCAAAAACTAGGACAAACAGTTTGAGCGCGGCGACCGAATCAAGAAATTCCGTAACGAAAAAAAACCTAACACCGTCGTTCAGTAAGCGTTCAACATTTTAGAGGTTCTCAAGTAGCTCTATTTGGCGCAGTTGGCGAGCGGCCGCTTTCGAGCGCTGATGTCGCAGGTTCGAATCTCACTCGTGAAGTACCTAGTGACAGTTCGCTTTTCTTGTTTGTTTGTTTTTGTTTTTTTGCATAATTTTTATTATGCAAAAAAATATTGCATAAATATTATAATTGCATAAGTTGATAAAAAATGCTATGCAATAGCTTTATCGCGGCAGTCCTCGAGTGCCACTTAATGACAAGCTAGTCCTTTACTGCGATAACGCTAAATCGCTTGGCGGCTCGTCTTTGACAGCCGTGGTAACTAGCCACGGCCAAAGCCTCCCACCAGACCAGACCAGAGACAATTCAGAAATAATAAATTCCCAAATTGACCCCGCCGAGAATCGAACCCGAGACCTCCCAGTTATAAGACAACAGCGCTCACCACTGAGCCAGGGAGGTCGTCAAAAGGATCGTCGTCGCTATATAGATGCCACCACAGAAATGGAAATAACAAGGCAATAGAAATGCTGTGTATCGAGTCGAACTATACAGAACGCATGTCGCCGCCTCGCAGCTACAACTACATACACAATTACATTACTACGCCATCACACATACACATGTACACTGAATGCTGTGCAGAAAGAATTAAACCGTAAAAGTAGCGAGCAAAGAGTTCTTTCTACGTATAGAGCGGCAATTCGGAATAAGAACTGTGTACAGTTTCAATCGCGCGGGCTGAGGTAGAGAGGGGAGCCGGCATTGCTAAATAAGGTAGCAATTCGCGCGACCGCGGCGGTCGCAGAGGCGTGCCGCGCCCCGCGCCCCACTCACCGCTCGGTCGTTTGTTTTGAATAAATCAAGAAATAATTTTTATTTCGTATCTAGTGCTACGAATTACGATGTTGATATCTAATTATTCACTAAAATAACTATAATTTTTTTTACTTACTTGAATATTGGCATTGTTGGCTTTTGAATTCACAATTAGGTAGTAAGAAAGTTTTATCGCATTATTAATAGTGCCCGCGTCCGTACGTCGCGAGTGCCGTCGACCACACTCACAGTATTGTTCGGCATTAGGTACAACTCAGTTGAACATGGTAAGTGTTCGGAACACGTCATCTAGTAGGTACTACATTTATATCAGTGGTAGCGAATAAAAGATGCAAATGCGTCGCATCTTTCGCTTACCTCACACATCGCTGTATCTGTAGAATACGTATATATCGCGTTGGAGACTCCGAGAGTCTCCAGTGTGTGGGTCACGCGTACACAGCATTTCTACTGCCTTATTATTAACATTTCTGTGGATGGCACTCTCACTTAGCTCAGACTCAAGATTGAATCAAATGAAGACAGATTTATGTCTGGACATTATTTGTGTCTCATGCTGAGCAGAGCCAGAGTACATATCATCTATAGATCTCATCAGCCTTAGAGTAAGGTAAACAGACCATGGAGAGAGCTATGTTCGGAGTATCTCTGCAAATACAAATCAAGAATGAGGAGATTCTTACGAGAACCAAAGTCACCGACATAGCTAAGCGAGTCGTGAAGCTGAAGTCGAAATGGGTGTGGCACATATTTCGAAGAACTGATGATCGTTGGGGTTCCACAGTGCTGGATTGCCGACTGCGGGGTCGCCGGGAAGCGTTGTGTAGGCAGACCCCTCACTACGTAGACCAACATCATACGACTCTGCACAAACACGGGGACACTCTATTCGGCGAAGCAACGGCTGGATCATGCGTCATGCTCGTGAACGGGTTCCACCGGCGGGAATGGGCTACTTTCTGTCTGCCCGTCTTAACATGAATTGAATTGTAGTACCTACGCTTTTTTGGAACTTGCCCTCATTGTGGAAATATTATATTGTATTCTATTCTAACAAAGTTGCACGGGTAAATCGGCATGGCATCCGGCTGCCCACACGATAGTATGAAAAACTTATTACAATGCTAATAGCTGCATAATAATATTGTAAAATGATCATTTTGAAAAGAGCAACTGCTGAGTTTCTTGTCGGCTTTTCTCAGCAGAATCCGCTTTCCGAACCGGTGGTAGAGTTATGATGTGTCATAAGAGCCACAGGTTGGCCTACGTGAAATAAATAATTTTGAATTTGAATTTATTCCCTCACTCTCATAGTCCGATGGAAATCCAACAGAGAGATTAGGCCCAGGACCGACTGCTTCACGTGCTCTCCGAGGCACGGGGGTGACACACCGCCAACTTCTTAGCTAAGGCTACAACTGAGAATTTCTTGACAGATAAACCCAATAAATTTTTGCTCGGCCCGGGAATCGAATTCGGGAATTCGCCATCGCAGTCGATGAGAGATTATAACTACTAGACCAATGAGGTATAGTTTTTGCAATTCACGAAGGCGAGTGAGCTTTACTCGTGGTTACTTCGTGTACATGCACATTGCATAAGTGTGCGTGCCTGTCAAAGCCTAGGTGGGAGCGGGCAGGCGCGAGCATTGCGCTCGCTCACGCTTATACAGATACGACACACACACACAACCATAAGTCAGTCGCCCTCGTGAATTGCAAGAACTATAGTAAGGCACCGACACTGGTGACAAATAATCTGATCGCACATTACAGCTAGACCCAGCTGCAGTTTTAGGTTATTTTTGTCAACTGATAGATGTCCACTGCTGGACTTATAGGTTTCCTGAAAGTATTGCCACCGAACACAATCTTGTGTCGCCTGTATGCAAAAAAATCGGCCAAGTGCGAGTCAGGCTTCGCTCTTTTAGGGTTCCGTACATATGACCAAATCACTTATCTCTCTGACTAGATATTTAAATATCCTTAGTTCTTAGATAGTACTAAATTAGCATATGGGGAAAAATGCTCGTTTCTTTTTGCCACAATTACTTATAAACCGCATCATAAGTCGGTGTTTTCATTATTTGTTGTTTAAATACACTATATAGTACATAATATACAGAAATTTCAAATTCCTAAGTAGTTTAGTTTTTGAGACAGACCCCGTAACAAAAGTGGTCTACAACCGAAAACTTTTACGGCCCCCCATTTCTTCATTTTTGCAGCTAAAAAATAATAAAAAATATATTTGAACTCTACTTAAAGAGTTCTAGACAATAACATCCCACATGTCAGGGGGAAAAAATAAAATTTTATTTCGATTCCTTTTCCATGTATGCTCCGAGCCCTCTTTATTTTTTAATATAATTTTATTTTTATGATTTGTTGTTATAGCGCTTAAAGAAATACACACTCTGTGAAAATTTCAACTGTCTACCTATTACGGTTTACGAGATACAGCTTGCTGACGGACGGACAAACGGACAGCGTAGGCTTAGTAATACGGTCCCGTTGGCACCCTTTGGGTACGGAACCTGAAAACTACCAATGACTCGCCTGAGATCGTCCGTCGTGAGATCGTTACATTTTCAACAAAAAAAAAACGATAAAGTTCAAATCGAACAAACATTACCCCGAAGTTTTCGAAAACTTCGACCCCCGGGTATAAAAAGAACGTCCCAAAAGGTACTGTATCCATCAAGCCCACATCAGCGTATGCCAAACTTGGGTAAAAGCGAAATCTTGTCGATTTCATTAATATCGGATCACCTGACGACGAGTTTGGATAACTTTTTTATATTATGTAGGTACTCTGTAAGGTTAGTATGAGTAATTCGATTGATCGTATTCGTATTCGATGACATTAGCGTCAAATTAAAATGAACCTTAATTTTCTTGATTTAAAGTCACAAGTTCAGTACAGCCGATTTTAATTTCTGTTTAATTTATATTAATTAATGAAGAGTATTTGTTTTGATTTCCGTATCCTTTTATTTTATATTAATTATTTAAAAGTATTGTTTTGATATTTTCCGTTTCCTTTTATTTATTGAAATTAGTTTAATCAAATTGACATCTGACTTTGACAGCGTGGGTACGCCATCTTGAAATATTAGTATAAAAAGGCTGTTTCGACGATACGAATTCAGTCTCTGCCCAGAGACTCATCCGACTAGTAGATGCCTTCGCGTCTAGGTCGTTCTACTTGATTGAGGGTTTGCGATAGCAATCGCTCCCTAATCGATTAAATATTGTCTTTACGCTTAGATTAGTGTTAATGATTAATTCATACTTTGGGAGTCTCTGCCCAGAGACTCATCCGACTAAACTAGCGGCACGCTATGATGGCCGGTTTGACACATTACAATAGTGATGTGGAATGTCAATTTATTCTCGAACAAAAAACAATTAAGTTTTGTTTTTGTACCTGATTAAATAGGTTTAATAAAACAAAAATGTATATGTTTATTTAATTTATTTGAACGAACTGAATATTTGAATGAAAATGAATATACATACTTTATATGCACACAAGAAACATATGAATACAAAAGATACCAAAAAAGGTGCCACAAAAGGCCATAATTAATCAGATTCGTCCATACTACTATTTTCACTGTCGTCACTGCTATCATCACCTACATTAATAATTATATGTTCGTTTTCTATAATATTATCTATTTTCACATCTCTTTCATAATCTTCCCTTATTAATTTAACAGTTCTATTCACAACCTTTTCCCAGTCTCCTTTAGTCACATGTTCACAAGCTTCTTCTAATAATTTTAGCATTTTTTTTGTGGTAAATGGGGGTTCTGTATTGTGTCTTGCAGCATATCCCTTAATTTGAGCCCACACCAACTCAATCGCATTATACTCACAATGGTAAGGCGGTAACCGTATAACTCTGTGCCCATGTTCTAATGCTATTTCGTCAATGACGTATCGGATCTTGGTTGGTTTGTTTTCTTTTAAAAGACGTACTAATTCCGCTTTTAACATATACATGTTTGCATCTACGCCATTTTTACGAAGCCATGCGACGATATCAGCTTTCTTTTGGGATTGGGCAGGTGGCTTGTCAATTTGCATCGAGTGGTATGGGGCGTTGTCCATAATTATAATAGATGGTTCAGGGAGGCTACACAACATTGAGGTAAACCATTCAGTAAACTTTTCTCCATTCATGTCTTCATGATAGTCTCCAGTGGTTTTTGACGCAAAAGCCATGAGAGAACCTTCGACAAACCCGTTGATGGTTCCGGCGTGACAAATTATAAGTCGCGATCCTTTTCCTACAGGAACTTTGGAAGTAGATGCTGCTGTGTCATCGTTCCAAGAACGGCCTACAGTATGGTTAGCATTAAGCCATGTTTCATCCAAGAACACAACATTTTGCCAATTTTTGATTTCTTTCACTTGCCGTAAAAAAGTATACCTTGCCATCGCTATATCAAATCTTTCCATCAATATTTTGCGTTTGTTACATTTTTTGTATCGAAATCCAATGGTCTTCAAAATCTTCGTTAAAGAACTTTCCCCACCGAAGAATAATCCAGCTTCCTTCAGTGAATGCACCAACTTTTTTCTTGTTGGATACTCCTTCTGTAAATAGTAGCCGTAAACATGTCTTCGGATAGCATCGGCATCAAAGCTATCGATGCCTACGACTGGTTTTGCTCGTTTTCTCTTTTTTGGTGTGTGAAGTTTATTTTCTTCTGTGCCAGTCTCGCCATATTTTTTTTTAGTTATCCGTCTAACAGTTCGTTGTCCAATATTAAGCGCATCAGCTACGCGTTCAACCACTGACGTTATAGGTAAAATTGGCCCTCCATTTTGAGCTTCACGATCGAAATAGTTACGAAGGCGTATTACGAACTCACGTGTCTGACTATTTAGAACAGTTCTCTGCGTACGTTCGGTCATATCGACGAAATCCACAACAAAGGGCTTGAACAGAGTCCAAATTAACGAGCAAGGGTCAACAGTAATGCAGTATCAATATTTGAAATCCAAAGCCAGGTCAAAACTATATCACAATCGCATTGCACTGACAGTTTATACTTTTCGAAGCAACGTCAATTCGAAACTGCTTTGTTTTGCATTGAGCATTGACGCGAGTTTGCCGGAGGTAGTAGTTGTGCTAGCCAGCGATCCTATGTGACGATCGTATTAGATTCCATTTTTAAAAATTTTCAATTTAGAAAACCAAATGCCGAGTTGTGGTATATATCATAAATAAAAATAAAAATTTTACCTTTTGTATGAAACAGCTGATATTTTTTTGCGATTTCAGAGGTTTGTCCACATAGTGAAAATTGTTCATATTCACAAGTACATTCACCCCTTAAATGGTGCAAACTGATTTTTCTACACTTGTATACATTTTAGAAATCAATTTAATAAATAAATTTTGAGTCCTAAACCTAAAACTACATTCGATAAAATTTATGAATCTCTGCACATCACTATCGTCAATAAAGTAATACAATTATTCCCTTCAAAGTCGTTATCAATTAATACGGAACTTCATGAGCGGACAAACGTCAAACCGGCCATCATAGCGTGCCGCTAGTGTAGTAGATGCTTTCGCGTCTAGGTCGTTCTACTTGATTGTGGGATTGCGATAGCAAACGCTCCCAAATCAAATAAATATTGTGTGTACGCTTAGATTAAAGTAAATGATTAATTATTATTTTGATATTTTTGTTAACTATCGTCACGTTCAGATGGTGGTTTGTCTGTCGTGTTGTGGTTAAATTGATTAGATGCGAGGTTCAGGGGCCGTTATAGGGGTGGCTCTTTTTATTGGGACGAGCATACCGTCAACATCTCTTAATCGTGATCACTCCAGAGTCATAATAATTGTCCATTTGTTGATTTGTTCATTTTGATAGTTACCCTCACGTTCAGATTGTGGTTTGTCTGTCGTGCTGTGGTTATTAGCTGAGTGGAAAGGGGCCGTTATTGGGGATGGTGGAGACGGCTTTAGGTAGGGTTTCAGCGTTTTTAGAGACGCGTTCTCTTAAAGCTTGATTAGTTTTGAGTAATAATTCCCGCTTCTGGTCCATGGCTAATAAATGTAAAAGAGGGGCTTTTGAGGGTACTTTATTCGAACAATAACCATTATAAATAATGAAATGATCTTACCACGCTACCTACCCTCGTTGCGCAGCAAATGTGTCTGACTTTGTCGCCGATGAGGATACCTGCTCCGACATATACGTAAACGTATGAGAAGGCATATACGAAATTGAGCTCTACCTCAATGTGGTTAGGGTTCATTTTACATTGACGCTAATGTCATCGAATAGGAATACGATCAATCAAATTAAATCTTACACTAGCCCTATTGAACTTTGCATGTTTTATGAAACTTGTTTACATGACTTTTCTTTTAGTCGAGTCCACTCAAGTTTAACAACTCGAGTTAGGGAGAGGGCAAACTGCGATTTTTAAGCGACTTCAAAAAAGGAGGAGGTTATCAATTCGCCGAATATTTTTTATGTATGTTCACCGATTACTCGAAGACGCCTGAATCGATTTGGAAAATTCTTTTTTGTTTGAAAGTGTATACTTCCCAGGTGGTCCGATTTAAATCATTCATCGAAATCAATCGAGCGGTTTTTAAAATATCAACAGTAAATTATATATTTTATATAGTGGTGCGGGAGCTTGAAGTCGGCTTTTTAAAAGAATTTTTTATATTAAATTATTAGCGGCAGCGATCGAGGCGTTTTTATTGCCATAAAGGTTTTTATGGCCTTTTGCGTCTGCTGCACGATTCCGCGATCGAACGCAAAACGCCATAAAAACGCGACGCGAACGCATTTGAGCCGCGAAAACGCAATGCAGTCGCAAAAGGCCATTGGCAATAAAAACGCGCGATCGCTGCCGCTAAAAGTAGCCAGTGTGCCCTTCCCTTAAACGTGGAAATCTTAGATTTTTAGGGTTCCGTATATCCAAAAGGGTGGCAACCGTACCCTACTACTAAGCTTTCGCTGTTCGTCCGTCCGTCTGTCAGCGGGATGTATCTCATGAAGCGTAATAGATAGCCGCTAAAATATTAAACTACGTATTGTAAAATTTTTGTTTTAAAAATTTGAGCAACTGCTGAGTTTCTTGCCGGCTCTTCTCAGTAAATCCGCTTTCCGAACCGGTGGTAGAGTCATGACGTGTCATAAGAGCCATAAGTTGGCCAACATGAAATAAATAAAACACCACCAACTTCCTCTAACAACTTTAATATGTACTAATATAATATACCCAATATATGTACCTACTTGATTTTTTTTGCCCAATCGAGACTCGAACCTGGGATCTTATGGTCCGCAGCCGAATAAGCCAGTAACTAGACCAAGAAGTACACCGAAAAGTCACAAATAACCGACATACAGATACATACTCGTAAAATATAGCCGTAAAAGAACAGAATAATACTATTCATTGTATATAATCAAATATTTATTGTTATTTTGAAGCAATAAAATCAGATTGTAGAGCGAACCGACCGTACCAATACCATAGCCAATATGAGCGTGCAATTTCATGATATTTCAGTACACCCCGCCCAGCACGTAGCGATAGCAAAAAAATATCTGGCTTTCGAAAACTTTTCATAACTATTTTTCTTCGTTTTTTATTTGACATGGGATTGTAACGGCCAGGCCCCTTTTGTACTCTTTAAATATGGAATGATAGCAAAAAAAAATTGGTTGTCTGTAAATTCGGTTTACGGACGATAGTTTTACGTGATAACGAAACATTGATGAAAAACTACATACTTTTATGAATTGAATTGAATTATTAGCACTGAATTATCATTATTTTGTATAATACAAAGAAGGAGTTAATTGAAAATTACAATTTTCTCTATCACTTGTTCCGCGCTCTCGCTTGCTCGCGCAGGCTCAGGCGGAACGTGACACTTTTTCTTGCGTGCATCCGGTGTTCATCGATTTATAAGACGTTATCACGTCAAAATATTTTTGGTAGTTAAAAAGAAAATAAGGAAAATTTTAGGTATGTCAATAATTCTTTCAATTATGCTTTTGATTTTATGCATGGCTAGTTACCACCCTACCTTCTATCAAAGACGTGCCACCAAGCTGTTTAGTTAAGCATTTATTTAAATCAATGATTCCGGTTAGCCTTGTTCTTACCCAAGCACTCAAAAGAGCGGAACGCATCTTTTACTATGGAGCATACTAGTACATTCAAAAGACTGTACTAGTTCGGACTTTTAGTACTAGGTATTAGTAGATACAGTATTTCCGAACCAAGTGACAGAATAGGTCCACAAGGAACGAAGTACTATAATTGTCTAATTCGTTCATTCCACGCCGAACGAATTAAGTACTAAAAGAACGACGTACTATTAAGCATACGGAATAGTTCGTTCTTGTTCACTGTCGTGAATTAATTCCTAATAGTACTTAGTACATGCAATTATGCAAAATAATTCCGATATGATGATATCTAGGATTAAGCCGATTAGAAGTATGGGTTTTATTAAGACTGCCGAGCCTTTAGAACCCTTTGTTATCCGGGATAAAAAGTATCGTAAATATTATAGTAGTATATTAAAGGGTTCCAAAGGGATATTAAAAATCTAACTCAACACAGATGAAGTCGCGAGCAAAAGCTAGTTATCATCATACTTAATATTATAAACGCGAAAGTGTGTTTGTTTGTCAGTTTGTTGGTTTGTCCTTCAACCACGCCGCAACAGAGCTTCGGATCGACTTGATTTTTTGCATGGGTATAGTTGAGGATCTGGAGAGTGACAAAGGCTACTTTTTCAAAGGATTTTAAAAATTAAACCTCGTGGACGAAGTCGCGAGCATCAGCTAGTAGTTATAAAAAACTATTTTGCTATCGCTACCGGGGCTTAGTTTAGATTCGTCTACAAGTTGTTTATACGGAACAATATAAAGGGCCCGGCAGAGGTCAGCGAGGCCCGAAGGGCGAAGGGCTTAAAGATCTCGAAGGTCAATGACCCGAGCCAAGATAATCGGGGTTAATAGTAGCCATTTTTTCCGATATTGTCAGAAATGAGGGTATTCTTTTTTTTTTTCGATGACAAGATAGTCTTTGACTGCGATCACACCTGAAGCTAAGCGACGATGCAGTCTAAGATGGTAGCGGACTAACTTGGAATTGATATGGCAGTGAAAATTCAACCCATACCCCTAATCGGTTTCTACACGCCATCGTGCCGGAACGCTAAATCGCGTGGCGTATAATCGTCGTAATAAATATCCGTAATTTAATAATCGAAGATTGACCACATTTTGTCAAATCTAAGATTTTTACAATCATTGAAAATATTAGATTGTGCGAGAGAGAGGGATGCGAAATGTAATAGTCCTCATAATTCTAGGTTACAATTCTTCAAAATATTTTGTTTAATATTATATTATGATTATATAAATAAAGATGCACTACTTAATTCTGTTGTGTCAAGGGAAAAGGGGGTCAGAAATTTTGAAAAATTAGTTAATTACACAGTGGGATAAAATATCTAAGCATATTACTGTAAAAAGTAAATGAATCAATATGTATTTTTATTTCGTGAATCTCAAATAAATAGAGTCTTAGTCATAATTAATAGCAAAACCTAGAGTTAGGTTTAGTCGGCACTAAACGGTAGAACGGCATTCCGAACCAGTGGTAGACTCATCGACGATTCAAAAGCACTTGTATAAAAGCTTATTTGAATAAAAAACTTTTCTATTCTATTCTATGCTATTCTAGTCATCTTCTTATTACATACTTTTACATACAATAATTTCTTAACTTAGTTTTTTTTATATTTCAGACTCACCACGTTATAATCGTCTTTGACGGTATGGTGGTAACTATAGCCAGGGCCAAAGCCTCCCACCAGACCAGATCAGAGACAATTCAGAAATTATAAATTCCCAAATTGACCCTGCCGGGAATCGAACCCAAGATCTCCGAGTTATAAGACCACAGCGCTCACCACTGCGCCAGGGAGGAGGAGGTTGTCGTATTCGTAGAAGAACCAAAGTTACCGACATAACTGAGCGAGTTGCGAAGCTGAAGTGGAAATGGGCGGGGCACAAAGCTCGAAGCGCTGATTGTGGTTGGGGTCCCAAGATGCCGGAGTAGCGACCCCGCACAGGGGAGCGTAGTTTTGTCAGACCCCCTCACTAGGTAGAGCGACAACATCGGACGAGTCGCAGTCTACAGGTGACGCCAGACCGAGGCCTGTGAAAGTCTGTACAACAGACCTTTGTTCAGCAGTGGACGTCTTTCGAAACTTTCGATTGATGCAGAAGAAGAAGTCAGCAAGCTCCAAACATCTTCAGGAAACCTGCACGCCTGAGGATTCTCCATAATGTTCTCAAAGGTGTGTCTAGGCGTTGGGACAGCGTGACCTTATAAGTTATAACCCTTATCTGAAACACTGCGTATAGTTAAGGACTTGGAGTGTGACATATGCTACCTTTTATCCCAGGAAAATAGGTTTTTTACATTTTTACAAGCTTTTATTTAACTTGCAATGTTTGTTTGGGTCAAATCTTGCAAGATGAATTAGACCTACTTCCCGGTTTCTGATCGAGCTGAAATTTTACATGTATGTGTAAATCGAATGACAATGCAATATTATTGTGACATGGAGCTGATCTAATGATGGAGACGGAAGATGGCTATCGGAACTCTGTAACAAAATGGTGTAACCCCATCGAGTTTGGGCTCGTTTGATTCGTCATAACAAGTACTCTGATCCTAAATGATATAAAGAGTCTAATGATGTAGCTACTAAAAGCTTGCATTCAAAAATATTTTTTTTAATTTACACTTGTTAAATAAGTCGATGGCAAAAACTTGTAACACTAACAAGTGATTAGCTTAATTTATGATACCCGCGACTTCATGGATTTCGTTTTTAAAATCCCGCGGGAAATCTTTGATTTCCCAGGATAAAAGTAGCCTGTAATCACTCTCCAGGTCCTCACTATATCCATGCAAAAAATCACGTCGATCTGTAGCTCTGTTGCTGCGTGATTGAAGGACAAACCAACAAACAAAAACTAACATTATTTTATTTTTATTTTATTTTATTAGTAAGATTAGTGATTGAATAGTCTAAGATTTTAGCCGATAGATAGTGTGAGAGTTTTATGGCCTGTTTGACCACTTGCTGATAAAGTGCCTGATAACCTATCCACAATTTGTCTTACAGATAGCGTTCAAACTGTTTCACAAGTATCCGTTAAGACAATCTAGCAGATAAAGTCTCTGATAATCTAAATAATATCAGACAAATTTATCTAACAGCTGTTCTACAGCTGTATCTAACAGACATTTTATCTGTTAGATATATGTATATCAGACTGTTCCATATAACTGGCCCATAGTCAATCAAAGATGATCACTGTAAAAATAGTTTTTAGATAATTCCGGAACCGTCCTTTTGCGAAATATCAGCAGCATTGCCTACTCTAAAATATCTTAGAATAGAATAGAATAGAATTTTTTTATTCAAATAAACTTTTTACAAATGCTTTTGAATCGTCTGACTCTACCACTGGTTCGGAATGCCCTTCCTGCCGAGAAAAACCAGCAAGAAACTCGGCGGTTGCTCTTTTCAAAACTTTACAATACAGTAAAATATACTATGCTATGCTGCTATATATGCAGTGTTTCCACAATGAGGGAAGTTCCAAAAATGCATACCGACTAACTTCTATCTTAAGATGGGCAGACATAAAGTAGCCCCATTCCCGCCGGCGGCACCCGTTCACGAGCATGACGCATGACCCAGCCGTTCGCGTTGCTTCGCTCGACCATATTTGAGGGAACGTAACAACCTGCACCACACGACACCACCACAGAAATGTTTAAAGAGAGCGTGACATACTTAGGTTTGTGTAAAATAAACCAAGCCTGAATATACAGAACCAAATTAATTTACGAGTTGAAACCCGATGTGAAGTCAAACACGGATTTCCTTAAAGCTGAACTCAAAGCGAGAGTCACAAGTACAATGAATAAGTATAAATTTTAAAATTTAAATTGTATAAGATATGCAAAATTTTGGTTTGCACTATATTGTAAGGGAGATGTTACAATGGACTGATGCCCATTGTTGGCAATGTTTCCGCTGTTTTAAGCAGTACCTACGCAAACCCCTATCCCTTCTGTGAGAGGAGACCTGCGCTCAGGTAGTGAGACGTTAATGGTTTGCTCGTTATGATGATCTTAGGCGCCAGAATATTACAACTACCACTTACCAACATCTTGTTCATAGTTCCACTACTGAGCAAAGGTCTCCCCTCGGATGGGTAGAGGTTTAGGGCTTTAGGCCATAGTTTATACACATACCATACACCATTGGGAATATTATGGAGAACTCTCAGGCGTGCAGGTCTCCTTGCGATTGCTTTCCTTCACCGTTAAACCTTATTTGGTGACTTTCGGGTTGATGTATTTTGACTGATGTGTTAATGCTAGAATTGGGTATTTTACTGATATTTTTTGATTTAAGTAAGTATTTAAAGTAATGGTTTTAATTATTATAACACAATGCCATTTTAGTTTTTTAAATATCTTAACTAGTCTCGGAAATATAGAGCTTTAAAGTTTCCTGTTACACAGAGAGAACGCTACTGAAGTGTGATGTCACAAGGCAGCAGCTCTATACACGCTCCATAGAAAACGTTTTAGAAAGAGACAGATAAGATACAGTCACAGTAAAACAACTTATAACTTATTTGTTTTTGGACCGATTTATTTTCTGTTTTACAAATATTATTCCTACATGTTATATTTCCGATTTAAATTAATTAATATCTACATTTTGATAACAGTCAAGTACCCAATTAAGATAATTTAGTGATAATGGCGTCCCTATTTTTTCGCCAATTTATAATAAGTAGAAACTTTTATGTAATTAAAAGGTCAAATGTAAACACTCCTTAATTGAAGGACCGATAAAACTGTATCTTACTTTTGTTAAAGTCTCAACTATGAATTCACAATTTTATTTAAGTCGAGTCGGTGTCTTTTCGCGCTTTGTTGCCACCCCCTTCCCTCCTACCCCCTATACACCCCCTGTCGTGTAATACGATTTAATTTTTGTAAATTTTAAAGTTTAAAGTTGTCTGTTCGTAACGAATGGATCGATTTCGATGCGGTTTCTTCTGTTTGAAAGCTAAGGTAACCTAGGCGGATCTTAGCTGCAAATCATTTACGATGATCTGCTCAGGCGTTTGCAGATAATCAGCTTGTTTCCTACTTGATTAAATCTTACAAACTTTCACTGGTGTGATTGATTTGTTTGTGTTCTGTTACTTCGGATTTTTTCCAAGGCATGGTAACCTTGAGCTGATGCTGCAGCATCAAGTAGTCTGAAGGACAACTCCTCAGCTACTGACAGCAGATATATGAAGTGTGTTTATGCTCATTAGAATGGTCTCAAGGAGGATCAAGGAGGATCTGATGATGGAGAAGAAAACTTGGAAACAGGAACTCAATTGTCAGGTAGATATGTCATAATATTATATAGTCCGGCCATAGATTCAAATTTCGGAGGTGTTTTAAATTTTCTATTTACACTTTTGTTGTTATTAATGTAAAGTGCATGCATATATTTTACGGGGCGCGACCATAATATTTTTAGTAAAAATGTGCATTATTTTAACGTGCATGAGCGGTGTCGTTTAGTGAGCTACGACCTTTAGCCCGCTTCCAATTCAGAGTTAAATCACTTGAGATGATGAACGCAGTCGATAAATTGCCATTAAACAAAAAAGCCGAAAAATCATATTTAAACATGTTTTCATCCTTCCATTAAAATAAAAAATATTCAATATGTACATTAATAATGATTATGTACATGGATTGAATTGATTAAAAAGAGTTACTCAAAGTTACCAAATAAAATTAAAAACAAACAAAAAGTCCGACGAAAGGGGTTGATGAATTTATAAAATACCTTTGAAAAACGCTGACTCATCAATCTCGCGTTATCATAAATTTGTGATATAAAAATTTCATTTTACATGAAAAATTGTCGAGTAATTTATACTTGAAATGAAGATTGAATGTTTCAATTATTGAGCTGAAGCTTGTTAACGAATAATGTCCTATCGATCGAAATTTTTGATTCTTGACCACTCGAATTGGTGCTCGCGCACCTGATGGTAAGTGACGACGCAGTCTATAAGTCCGTCTTAACATGTATTGAATTGCAGTACAACATGTTTGGAATTTCCCCTCATTGTGTAAATAGAATTCTATTCTGTTTTAACAAAGTTGCATGGGTTAAATCGGCTTGGTACCCAGCTGCCACAAGATAGTATAAAAAACTGATTACAATGTAATAGTTACATAATAATATTGTAAAATGATTATCTATATATATAAAAGAAAGTGCTGTTAGTTACACTATTTATAACTCAAGAACGGATGAACCGATTTGGCTGAAAATTGGTGGAGAGGTAGCTTAGAACCAGGAGACGGACATAGGATACTTTTTATCCCGTTCGACCGCGTTTCCGTCATATCACTATAAAACGTGGTATAACAAAAACGCATCTGTCATGGAATAACAAAACGCAAATGACAGTGGAATAACAAATCGTAAATGACAGCTAAACGTAATTTGTATGGTAAAAAATTTGACAATTATAAAAAGTGTTATAATAAGCATTACTTATATTATAAATGCGAAAGTGTGTTTGTTTGTTGGTTTTTCCTTCAATCATGTCGCAACAGAATCAGATTAATGCGATTTTTTGCATGGGTATAGTAATGGATGTAGTAGTGGTTCCTCAGACCGGGAGAGCTACTTTTTATCTCGGATAATGAAAGAGTTCCCGCGGGATTTTTAAAAAATAAATTTATGCGGACGAAGTCGCGGGCATCAGCTAGTTTTGAATAAAGCAACTGCTGAGTTTCTTGCCGGCTCTTCTCAGCAGAATCCGCTTTCCGAACCGGTGCACTAGCCACGGCCAAAGCCTCCCACCTGACTCCAAAATCTCCACAGAGATTAGCCATCTGCGTGTGAGATATTAAAGTGCACAAGTGTATGCGCAAATAAAGGTGCACTCTCTATTCCCTCACTCTCATAGTCCGATGGAGCAGAATACCAACACGACCAACGAGAGAAATAAAATTACCACGAAATTCGCCAGCGCGTCTGTTATCAGAATCCCACCAGGATTTCGACGACAGAGCTTAGGCATCGGCACGGGAGATATTTAAATGCACAAGTGTGTGCGCAAACTCAGCTGCACTCTCTGTTCCCTCACTCTCATAGTTCGATGTGGTGGAAGTCCGACACGGCCGGCGAGAGAAAAAAAGGGCAAAAATTCGCCATCCCGTCTGTTAAACAGAATGCAATACTTCGGATACCATACCACCATCATTATCATCAGCAACCCATTTAAACGTCTCTCTACTGAGAGCAGGTTTCCTTTTAGAGAAGGGTTTGTACGGCATAGTCCATCACACTGGCCCAATGCAAATTGGTAGACTTCACTCACCTTTGAGAACATTATGGAGAACTCTCAGGTGTGCAGGTTTCCTCACGATGTTTTCCTTCATCGTTGAAGCTGATACTAAATTCAATTTCATTCAGTTGCAAGATAGAGTAAATGAGTTGTTAAATTAAATTAAAAATTCATCATTTATAGGTAAATTAAAAATTATTACTAAAATAATATTGAAATTATCAACGAATATTTGTCAAACAGATTTGCGGTGAAGCGTTCACGGTGAACTTAACATAATACAAATCGTTATAATACTGTGCAGTAGTGTGTAGGGGGGCGAGGGATTTAATCCTGACCACAGAGTATCGAAACGGTCACACAAAACGCGCGACGGCCGTTCAATAGGGTATGGTATTTGACTGATTTTTTTTATATCTCCTATCTACTAATATTATCCACTTAATAGAATAGAATAGAAATATTCTTTATTCAAAATATAAACTTTTTTACAAGTGCTTTTGAATCGTCGATGAGTCTACCATTGGTTCGGAATGCCCTTCCTGCCGAGAAGAACCAGCAAGAAACTCGGCGGTTGCTCTTTTTAAAACAAGTTTACAATATAATAGATATTATGATATGTATCTAGTGTTTCCACAATGAGGGGAAGTTCCAAAAATGCATATTACTTACAGACAGAAAGTAGCTCCATTCCCGCCGTCGGCACCCGTTCACGAGCATGACGCATGACCCATCCGCTGCTTCGCTCAACCATATATGAGGGAACGTAATAATAATAATAATAAATTCGTTTATTTGCTTTAAACATGGGTTACAAATAGGTTACAAATAGGTTACAAAGTTTTGTGATTCCGAACATGTTTTGCCTTATAGGCGTGCAAATATTAAGGTTTAATTTCGTTTAAATTATGGTATACCCATTATTTATGTCAAAAATTGAGATTTCAAGCTTTGAGATGTCTGTCTTTTAATTAAATTTCATTTTAAAGTAATCATTAATTTCATAAATATTATCATTTAATAATCATAACAACCCGCATCATTATAAATGCGAAAGTTACGTTTCGCATTTTTAATATTAGTTCAGTTATTTATTAACTCAGTATCCCGGAAGATTAAAGAGTTCCCACGGGAATTAAAAACCTTAATCCACGCAGACGAAATCAAGGTCATCTACTTCAAAACAAAGTTTTTAAATGCCAAACTCAATGCCATCAGAAATCACAAATCTCGGAAATATACAGCTTAAAAGTTTCCTGTTAGACGAAAGCGCTACTGTGTGAGTTGTGACGTCACAAGACAGTAGCTCCATACACTCTTCTTAGAAAATTTCGTTTTAGAAAGGACAGATATAGTCGCAGTAAAACAGCTTAGAACTTAAGTATTTGTTTTTTGACCGTATTATTTTCTGTTTTTACGAAATATGTTATTCTTACATATTACATTTTTTTCGATTCTAATTAATGAATATCAACATTTTAACAACAGTCAAACACCTAATTGCGAACATAAATTAATATCTTTGCCAATAATTATAAATTAAATAATCATAAAACTCATGGAAAAATTCTTTATTATCAAAACGTACTTAAACGTGTAGAATAATTATATAAATAAAATAGCTTTTGCCCACGGCTTCGCTCACATTAAGTTCGATTTTTAAAATCAATATTTGACCCCCCCCCCTATGCCTCTACCCCTACAACAACCAAAATACAACCCCTAAAGGGTTTTCAAATTCAAAATTCCAAACTATTTATTTCACGTAGGCCAACCTGTGGCTCTTATGACAAGTCATGATTCTACCACCGGTTCGGAAAGCGGATTCTGCTGAGAAGAGCCGGCAAGAAACTCAGCAAAAGCAGCTTGCTCTTTTCAAAATCGTTTAATTTTCTTAGCGGATGCCTACGTTTAATAGCTATCTGTATGCCTTTCAGTCCGATCAGTCCAGTGGTTAGAGCTGTGCGTTGATAGATCAGTCAGTCAGTCACCTATTTATCTTAATATTTATTACGTGAAATGAACACCGTTTATACTGATAAGCTGATGGATCAATAATAAGCCAGCCTAGCGTTGACCACGATCTGTCGCGCATTGAGTACGTCACAAGCTCTATACTGTGTAGGTAAGCAATGGTTTTAAGCCCGACCACAGAATATCGATAAATGTTGATATTTTAATACTATTGCAATTTGGCCGCGCATACGTTCATGATGTAATTAAATATTACTTACAATATGGAAAATGTTCGTCGTCAGCAACCCAACGTCTCGTTAACGTCTCACTATACTGAGCACAGGTCTCCTCTCAGAGAAGCATGGGCGTGCCTGTCCACAACTAACACATAAGTTTTATTAAGCTATTGCATAGCTTTTATCGCGGGCTTTGAGCGCGGCGATCGAATCAAGAAATTCCGTAACGAAAATAAACCTAAACACCCCCCATTCTGACCGGCACAGCGGTGCGGCGTTGAAAGCCGTGCATCGTCTAACGTCGTTTCAGTTCGGCAGACTTCGGCACGGTGTTTGTGTACGTGCGACTAGAAAATGCTATGCAATAGCTTTACCGCGGCAGTCCCCGAGTGCCACACGTATTTTTTTTTATTTTACAGTCAAGAGCTCGTAACACTTTGCTTTAAAGCTTCATAAGCTCTCGACTATAGGTACCTAAAATTCATACTTTTCCCAATATCAACTTGCACCTCTCTTCGCCCTCGGCTGGCGACGCTCTTGCAGAGAAGGGTTAAATAGGCCCACCACGCTGGCCCAATGCGAACTGGCAGACTTCACACACCTTTGAGAACATTATGGAGCACTCTCAGGCGTGCAGGTTTCTTCACGATGTTTTCCTTTACGTTTCTTCTGCATTTAATATTCCATTGCTTAAAAAAAGCAAAAAGCAGTGATAGCCTAGTGGTCAAGACTGCGGTCTCCTATTCGGGGGGTCGCAGGTTCGATCCCGAGCACGCATCCCTGACTTTTCGGAACTATGTGTTCATGCAAATAAATGTCAATAGCTTTAACGGTGAAGGAAAACATCGTGAGGAAACCTGTACGCCTGAGAGTTCTCTATAATGTTCTCAAAAGTGTGTGAAGTCTGCCAATCCACATTGGGCCAGCGTGGTGGACTATGGCCTATAACCCTTCTCTGAGAGGAGACCTGCGCTCAGTAGTGAGCCGTTGATGGGTTGCTGATGATGATGATGACTGAATAAAATAAATACATATCAAATTTTTCTATTAATAAACCCCTATTTACAATAAACCCTTGAAAATTATGGCTAACGAATACATGTTTATTTGAGTGTAAATTTCGGAACAATATTAGCAGCACCGTTCTAAGTAGACACACCGTAATCCGCACCCATTACATAATGGAATTACAACGTTGCGCGTTGGTATTAATAGAACTTTGGATTATTAATGTACCTACCTAATGTCCACGATCTAGGCGGTATGTTACATTATGTACCTACCTAATGTAACATGTAAAGCAAACTTGTGCACATGTAACATGTAACAAAGCAAAATTTTAACTACACACATCAAAAGTGTCTAGGGATCAAGCATTTTTATGCGGATTTCTTGAGATTGAGATGTGGCTTTGTAATAAATTTATGATTTTATAAATTTATATGGATCCTTTTTGGTGCATTTCATAATTTCATAATCAGCGATTAAAATCCTGCCAGGAAGGCCATCCTTATAGTGGTGGAACCATCATGGTATGGGCGGGTATTTGGATCGGCGGAAGAACTGAGTTGATTTGGATCAGAGGCAACCTCAACGCTCAAATTTATGCTGAGACGATTGTATCAGACGTCTTCGTTCCTCTACAAGTGCAAATCGGTCCCTTATTTCAGTTAATGCATGATAATGCACGACCGCACACCGCAAGAGTTGTAAGACAGACTCTCGCCGCAGCTAACATCAATGTCCTGCCCTGGCCTGCTCAGTCGCCAGACTTGAACCCGATTGAGCATGCATGGGATATGCTACAGAGAAGAGCTCTGCCGAATATGGAGGGTATCCAGTGGCAAGAAGACCTTTTTTTGTTGTTGCAACGAACATGGGCGGCCATTCCACAGCGTGATTTGGATGAACTCATTTTGAGTATGCCAAACCGATGTTCTTGTGTTGTTAGTGTTCGCGGTAGAAACACGGATTATTAATTGTTTAAGTTACCCAATAAAATTTTAAAGAAAACTGTTATTTCAGTCTTTTTTTCGAACATTAATGTTAGTGGTTCAAATGTCAAAAATCCCTTTATTAGGAAAATGGCAAATTTCTTTATTAATGCAAAGGTGACTTGGTTTATCGTTACTGTGACAAACGAAAACACTTTATTTGATGAATCCTTAAAGAAAATTTTAATTAATATCAATCAGGAGAAAAGTTATTGCAAAAATATATGTTGATCCCTAGACACTTTTGATGTGTGTATATTCACAGTACATTTATAATAATATAGTCTTTGTGAGACAAAATATTCATCTGCATAAACAAAGAGGCAATACGCACAATCGACTCATTAGAAATCGTCATAAACTAGAAATTCCATCATGCCGCCTGCGCAAAGTGCAAAAATCCTTTGTGGGGTTGAGCGTACGCTTATATAATATGATTCCGAAGGAATTGCTAGATTTGCCACTGCACAAATTTAAACAATGCGTAAAAACTCACTTACTGAGTCGCGCTTATTACAAAGTTAATGACTTTCTTAATGACAAAGTTGCATGGGATCTTAAAATTAGTGTTTGAATAATATTATTCAATTCGATGCTTTAATACGGGTAGACTAAGTATGTCACGCTCTCTTTAAACATTTCTGTGGTGGTGTCGTGTGGTGCGGGTTGTTACGTTCCCTCAAATATGGTCGAGCGAAGCGATGGCTGGATCATGCGTCATGCTCGTGAACGGGTGCCGCCGGCGGGAATGGAGCTACTTTCTGTCTGCCCGTCTTTGACATGAATTGAATTGTAGTACGTTTTGTGGAAATGTCATATCCTAATCTAACAAAGATGCACGGGTTAAATCAGCTTGGCATCCAGCTGCCCACAAGATAGTATAAAAACTTATTACAATGTAATAGCTACTTATTAATATTGTAAAATGATTATTTTGAAAAGAGCAACTGCTGAGTTTCTTGCCGGCTCTTCTCAGCAGAATCCGCTTTCCGAACCGGTGCGGTGGTAGAATCTTGACGTGTCATAAGAGCCACAGGTTGGCCTACATGAAATAAATAATTTTGAATTTTGAATTTTGAATTTGAATTTATAATAACAGCTTATGCCCGCGACTTCGTCCGCGTGAATTTAGCAGATAAAAAGTAGCATAAGTCACTCTCCAGGTCCTCAAATATACCCATGCAAAAAATCACGTCGATCCGTAGCCCTGTTGCGGCGTGATTGAGGGACAAACTAACAAACACACTTTCGATATGAATAGATCAAAACCTTATTGTACACAAGAAACAAATAAAGTGAACACAACTTAAAGCAACGCATTCAAAGGCGGCCTTATTGCCAACAGACTACATAGCAATATCTATGATCAGAGCAATGAAATTTTCATAACTTTCATTTAGCGGAGCGGAGCGGAGCCAATGAAAGCGTCCTACGTTTTCATTGGCATGACATTTTTTTTTATTCGATAGCAAGTTAGTCCTTGACTGCGATCTCACCTGATGGTAAGTGACGATGCAGTCAAAGATGGTAGCGGGCTAACTTGGAAGGGGTATGGCAGTGAACATTCAACCCATACCCCTAATTGGTTTCTACACGTCATCGTGCCGGAACGCTAAATCACTTGGCGGCACGTCTTTGACGGGAGGGTGGTAACTAGCCACGGCCAAAGCCTCCACCAGACCAGACCAGAGACAATTCAGAAATTATAAATTCCCATATTGCCCACGTCAGGAATCGGACCCGAGACCTCCCAGTTATAAGACAACAGCGCTCACCACTGAGCCAGGGAGGTCGTCAAAATTATATAATAGTAAATCTAGTAGATTATAAATATGTGTCACTTGTGTTTGTTTAGGTGTATTTTGTAGATCAATGAATAAACTATATCTATTCTATTCTAAATTGCACGTTGTAGATTTTGTGATTATGTATCATAATTCCTTTTTTTATTCAATTTATTTACTGATGTAACATTTTTGACGTTCGTAAGCGCTATTTTGTAAGCCTTGATCGAAGAAATAAACAATACAATACAATACAGTACCCGGCGATATATATTGCAATAAAACTTGGAATAAAACCTTTGGAATAAAACGCTATTTCTATTCTATTGCAAGGAAAGCTAGCCAGAAATTCACGTAGTACTTAATTACTGAAATCTCTTCACAATCGGCGAGCACATCACGTAACATAAAAAAAAAATGCAGTCGAACTGTGAATAGAATAGAATAGAGTTTTATTCCAAAGGCCGATGTGCAATATATATCGCCGGGTACTGTACAATACAGTACAATACCAGTCGGGAATAAACTCTGCACCTCCCGCTTATTCTTATAAGTTAACACTAGTTTTTTCCCGCGACTTCGCTCACGTTGAGAACTCCTATTTTGTTAGGGGTTGAATTATCAAAAATCCTTTCTTAACGGATGCCTACGTCATAATAGCTGTCTGTGTGCCAAAGTTCAACCCGATCCGTCCAGTGGTTTGAGCTGTGCTTTGAAAGATCAGTCAGTCAGTCAGTCACCTTTTTTCTTTCACATAATTATGCACTCTTTTGGAAAAAAAACGGGCACCTAGGCAAATAAGCAATTTCATTGGCTCTGAATAACTTGTATCCTCAGAATCCTTTTTATTAGTAAACAGAAAGTAGTGCCTGTTAATGTCATCGTTAAATTTCGATTGAATTTATGAAAAATGATTTCAGAGCCCAAAAAGCTAGTAGCAGTATCTATCTATTCATTAAATAAAATACAGACAAAAATTTATGTTTGTTTTAATTAACGTACAAGCAAAAGTAAAATTTAGCATTTTTAGGAAACAAATGCACACCACTAATATTACACCCTGGCACAGAACAAAGTGGCATGGTATGGTAGTTTATTTATAAAAATTAACTGGCACTCGGGGACTGCCGCGGTAAAGCTATTGCATAGCATTTTTTATCAACTTATGCAATTATAATATTTATGCAATAATTTTTTTTGCATGATAAATTTATGCAAAAAAAATTAAAAAACAAACAAACAAGAAAGCGAACTGTCACTACTTCGTGAGTGAGATTCGAACCTGCGACATCATACACCATACGGTAAGAAAGCGGCCGCTCGCCCACTGCGCCAAATAGAGCTACTTGAGAACCTCTAAAATGTTGAACGCTTACTGAACGACGGTGTTAGGTTTTTTTTATTACAGAATTTCTTGATTCGGTCGCCGCGCTCAAACTGTTTGTCCTAGTTCAAAGCCCGCGATAAAAGCTATTGCAATAGCTTAAAAACACTCCCATGTAAACAAAAGAAACCGAAGAAGACAGCTTCGCATCGACCATTGCGACGATGAGCCCTCTGTAGTGATAAAATCGCAGTGGACATCCCCATTTATTGTTGATATTTTAAAAACCGCTCGAAAGATTTCGATAAAATTTATATTATGAGAGCACCTTGGAAGTATACCTTTTGAAACAAAAAAAGAATTTTTCAAATAGGTTCAGGCATCTACGATTAATCGGCGAACATACATAAAAAAAAATTAAAAAAAATAAGATTCCGACGAATTGAGAACCTCCTGCTTTTTTAGACGGTTAAAAATGACAACATAGGGCACAGAAAACAAAATAATAAAAGATTAAGTCCCGCTATGCTAAGTTATAATGACACCTTTTTAGAGCAATAAGAGGTGAAAAATCTATTTATCTAACATACCTAGTCGTAATTCCTAGTTCCATGACGAAAATACATACAATAAAGCGCCTTATTTATTATCCATCTTGCAGTACGTCCCGCCAAGGTCATGCACGATGCACGATAAAAACGACAGTGAATAGGCTTGACGTACGTCAGTAATTATGACGTATGTCAGTACGATGTACGATACAAAACGACAGTGGATAGTATTCACTATCGTTTTGTATCGTGCATGTCGGAGCAGGGATCTTCGTCGGCAACAAAGTCAGACATATTTGTCGCGCGACGAAGGAAGGTAGCGTGGAATGATCGCTTCATTACTTAGGATGTTTATTCTTCGAACAAAGTAGCCTCAAAAGCCCCTCTTTTACATTTATTAGCGATGGACTAGAAGCGGGAATTATTACTCAAAACTAATCAGGCTTGACGAGAACGCGTCTCTTAAAACGCTGAAACCCTACCTAAAGCCGTCTCCACCATCCCCAATAACGGCCCCTTTCCACTCAGCTAATAACCACAGCACGACAGACAAACCACCATCTGAACGTGAGGGTAACTATCAAAATATCAAATAATTAATTAATCATTTACACTAAGCTAGACAATATTTATTCGATTAGGGAGCGATTGCTATCGTAATCCCTCAATCAAATAGAACGACCTAGACGCGAAGGCATCTACTAGTCTCTGGGCAGAGACTGAATTCGTATCAAATTTTTTTTTTTCGGATGGAGTATGCTGTTGGCCCTAATGGCCGCTACAGCGTCACCGAACGTTGGGGCGAGCGCGAAGCGTCGCCGGGGGAGTGAGCCCTAGGGCTCGAAGATATCGGGGGGCAACGTTTTCCTAAGGGCGCCTCCTGTGAGGCTCGGACCTCGGCTTAGGATGACGTTGGGACGAATGGGAGGAGTGGCTGGACTAAGTTAGTCCGTACGTCCCCGTGATCGTGGTAAGGATCCACGCCCAGGTGACGTTAAAAATCGGGGGCCTCGTCTTCGCCGGCGAAGACGCTGTGTTGAGGTTGACTGTGTGTGTGGCCCTACCTGATAGGGTTCGTTGTCTGTCGTAATCTGGTCGTCAGGGTCGTTAAGGACGTGCTTAGGGCGCCTTTTATCTGGAGGGTCGTTACGATCGGTTGGGTAGTTTGAGGCCTCAACCACTAGTGGGTTGGGGTGGTTGGCAGCTTTCTCAAAATAATTTTTGGAAAGCTGCTTAAAATGTTGAGCTAATGTGGGGAGTTGGAGGTCCCTATGGAGGTCGACGTTACGCACGAACCATGGAGAGCCCGTGGCCATGCGCATAAACTTGTTTTGTACTGCCTGGAGGCTTTTATAAGAGGAGGGGGGGGAGGTGTGCGAAGACGACACACGCATATGACATAATGGGGCGAATGCAAGTTTTGTATAAAGTGACTTTGTGTCTTGAGGGACAGCTTGCTTTTGGCGCAGATCATTGGATAAAGTCGACCTAACACATACCGAGCCTTGTTACGGACTCTGCGTATGTGTGCGGTGAAGCTCATCGTCTCATCAAAGGTTACACCTAAGTATTTGGCTTTAGATTGCCATGGTATTCGACGCCCGTAAAGGGTGATCTCGAGATTTTCGAGTTTAAACTTGGAGACTCCTATTTGGCCTTTCCTTTTAAAAAGCACTGCTGCGCTTTTTTCAGGATTGACCTCTATCCTCCATTGGCGGAACCAGCTGCCTAGGCTGCTTACCGCATTCTGGAGTCGGGCTTTAATGAAATTTCTGTTTTTGTCTGATGAGTAAAGAGCGGTGTCATCCGCGAACTGGGTTATGCTAACATTGGGGGATCTGGGAATGTCGCTGGTGAACAGCGCGTATAAAAGCGGGGAGAGCACTGAGCCCTGGGGGACTCCTGCTCGGATTGGTCGATAAAGTCCCGTCTAGTCGATAGCGGAAGGTACGGTTGGTGAGGAAATCTCGTAGCAGGCGCACGAGTCTTTCTGGCACGCCTAGATGGAATAACTTGTATAACAAGCCGGCGTGCCATACCTTGTCGAAAGCTTTCGCTACATCGAAGAAGAGGGCTCCTGTTGGAATGGCTCTCGTTTGGAAACGATTGAAGTTTTGGTATATGTGCTCCGTGAGGCGGTGCGCTTGATGAATACATGAGTGTCTGGTTCTAAAACCAAACTGCTCGTCGTTGAGGAGCTTTTTCTCCTCGACGACGGTCCTAAGGCGATTAAGTATAACTTTCTCATACACCTTGCCCAGGGTGTTGAGTAAACTAATGGGGCGATAACTAGTGGGCAGGTTTTTAGGTTTTCCCGGCTTCGGGATACCTATAACCGTTGCTTCCTTCCACCTATCGGGGAAGGAGCATCCCATCATGAGGGTGTTAAAAATAATAACCAGGAGGTTTATTATTTGGTCAGGGAGTAATTTGAGTGTTTTGTTGTTAATTGAATCGGGACCGGGAGCTTTTTTGGCGTGTGAGTCTTTGATGATTTGACGAACTTCCCCGTAGGTCGTGGGGGTAATGGGGTCGCCTCCAGGGGCAGAAGAGAGGACGGTAGCTAAGTCGTTTTCGACTAGCTCAACGTGGGCCCTATCAATTGAAGTTGTGCTCGGAGAGCATTGAGCTTCTAAGCTATCGGCTAAGCACTCGGCCATATCGATATCCTCAAAGGCGGGCGGTTGGTTGGGACGTATGAGCGGGGGAGTGGCCGAGACAGGGTCGGCTGAATTCGTATCGTCGAAACAGTCGTTTTATACTAATATTTCAAGATGGCGCGTGTCAGCGTAGGAGGTTCTATGGGTATTAATGTCTAGCCTAACTAGCGATAATCTATTAAATGAAAAGCAATTAACTAGTAAATGAGATCAGAAAGTAAAATTAAACAAGCTAAAACCATTTAAACTTTTATATTTTCAATGTTTTTATCTTTCTCTTTTAATCTACCACCATTTCGTAAGGGGTCATAAGTCTTAGAGAAGAAATGGCGAAAGAAACTCTAGAGCAACCCATCTTTTGAATAATTTCATCAATTTGGGATTTGTCATATACAAATAAATTACACAATAATTACACAATAACATAAGCATGTATACATACAAGGCAATAAGCATATATACATACAAGGCAACTGTTGAGGGAGATCTTGGTGTTACGAGTAAAACCCACGATTATATTGGAATGGAATGAATGAATCAGAATGAATATTTATTGATCAAACTTAGCCTAGTTATATTTACAAAATTATAAATCTTAAATCTAGACATTTGACGAGCGTAGTAAGTCAAACTACCAATGACGGCGCTGAGCGGTATGGCATGTCTTCGCTCCCGCTCACGCTCTCTGTCTGACGACGCGCCAGCGACGCGTGACGTCAGTGAGTGAAAGGCGATGGTGTTATAAAACTGATTCGCCGGTTGTCCAGGCGCTCAGTGGATCGTCACGTGTGCCGAGTAGGACGCCTGGTAACCAGTCGCGGAATACTGTGCACGGACCGAACATACCACTCGAATGCTGATGCGTTTCTGATAGCAAACGATACCAGATTTCGGCCCGTATTGCACGGTCGCGTTCGCGATCGCGGTACGGTGGGGACCATCTACCCCCTGTACGAGCGCCCGGCCTTACGTAGGCTGACGGTCGCACGACGGCACATGCTCGCCGCCGAGCATGGACCAGGACCCGGGTCCTGAGCGCCAGCGAGGCCCGCCTGCCTCCGCAGCTGCTCGCTCCATGCAGCGCCATCGATCACGTTCAACATCCTCCGATGTGAGCCGCGATCGCCAACGCCGTGGAGAAGAGAAAGGAACGCCGCGCGAGAGTGAGAGGCGAGATGCGCCTTGTTGCGTTACAGCAATGGTTGCAGTGTAACAGCGTGTTCTTGCAGAGAGACCGGTGAAGGAATAAAGAAACACAGACTGCAGTGTCTAATGGTAGTGGCATATATTACATATTTACAAAGATCTTATATACTAATTAATTTTATAAATAAAAGGTGGGGAAAGATGTGCTTGGATATTACGTACGTGCAAAAGTTGCTGAACTAATATTATTATAAGTTTGTTGAAATAAATTACAAGGTAATTATCGCGGAATTAAAATATGCTATGAGGTGCTCTATGGTCACGTCTCGTACTAGCCATGGATATTCCCCCCTTTAGGGAAAAATGACGTATATATCGTAAAGGGAAGAAAAACTACTACTAATTAACATTGTTGAAAACGAACTGACTTCTTAATCTTGCTGTGGTTAGTTGAGGTAGGGAATGGTCCTGCGATATCACTTTGCTCATGCGAAAAATGCTGTGCAGGCATAAATTTCCCGAGTGGCGATACTGTGTGCCTATGCACTTTTGATAGTTGGCATGGTAAGCACGAATCGCACCACTGATTTATTTCTGTGTTCATGCTAGGCCAAATGTAATTTCTTCCGATTAATTTCTTGTCGTATTTTTGCCCGGATGGCTGAAGTTATGATAGCTGTCAAAAATAGTTCTTCTAAGTTGCTTCGGAATGTATGGTCGCGTAATTCCGGTAGAAATGTCGCAATAAATCTTGCTATTTGTATTGGGTACTGCTACTCGCGTCATGTATAATGACCTATTTTGTTTGAGTTGCTGTAGCTCGATGTCACCTTCTTGGTATTTTTCTAGCTCAGAATAATCGATAACGGTGGGTAACGTGATAGTTTCCACAACTCGAGATAAGGCGTCAGCCACTACGTTGTGATTCCCGCTTACGTGCTGTATATCGGTGCTAAATTGTGATACAAAATCCAAATATCTTATTCTCCTCGGAGTGTCATCTAGTGACGGCTTCTTGTCGAAAGCGTGCACCAATGGTTTGTGGTCGGTGTAAATCGTAAAAATGCGACCTTCTATCAGTCGTCGGAAATGTTTTACCGCCATATAAATTCCGTTGCGTTGCCGTTGCGGTCACGTCAGGGTCGCCACTGTTGCGTTACTGCAATGGTTGCAATGTAACGTAAATCTTGCTTGCATTGTTGAAAAGCACGCTCGGCCTCTGCGTTCCACTTAATCGGCGTATTGTCGTTTTTCCTTGAATTTATTAAAAATATGTTGAGTGGATCTTGATGATTGGCGGATTGCTTGATTGCATGTCTGTAAAAGTTGACCATGCCCAGGAAACGACGAAGTTCCTTCACAGTTTTGGGTCTTGAATTTTTTCTTGTGTTGGTTTCATTCCTTGGCTCGTTATGTGATAACCAAGAAAATCTAGTTCTTGTTTGGCGAACTCGCATTTGTTCATGTTGATTGTAATACCATTTTGTTGCAGTCTCTTGAAAACTGTTTCCAAATGTTTGTAGTGTTGTTCTTCGGACTTGCTTGCGATTAATATGTCGTCGACAAAAATAAAAACGTAGTCCAAATCTCGGAATATTGAATCCATGAATCTCTGGAAGGTCTGTCCTGAATTACGTAAACCGAAAGGCATTTTTAAAAATTCGTATAAACCGATCGGTGAAACGATCGCGGTTTTCTCGGGTTCCGCTACTGGTATAGAATGATAAGCCTTCCGAACGTCGATTTTGCTGAATATGCTTTTCCCGTTTGCGATATATGTAAAATCCAGTAACCTTGGCAACGGGTATCTGTCTGGAACAGTAATCTTGTTAAGGGCGCGGTAGTCACCGCAAGGTCTCCATTCACCTTTCTTCTTTTTTACCATGTGCAATGGACTGGCCCATGGGCTACTGGATGGTCTGCAAATTCCCATGTCCATCATCTCTTGAAATTCTTTTTTGGCGATTTTGTACTTGTCAGGAGGAAGTGGACGAGCTTTGGCGCATACTGGAAATCCTTCCGTGATGATGTGATGTTGAACATTGTGTTGCGTAGGTCCTTTCATCGATGTTGGCCTTGTAATACTTTCATACTTTTCCAGTAATTGTTTGAGAGGAGCGGATAAGTTGTAGTCGATGGAGCGGACGGACGGAATATTTACTCGTATAGAATTCATTGGTTTCTTGATTTCAGTCGTTTTGTCGATTAAGGTTTTCCCGTGTATGTCTACCAAAAGTTGGTAGTGGTCTAGGAAATCAGCTCCTAATATAGGCATCTTGACGTCGGCAATAACAAAGGTCCAGATGAATGGGCGGCGTAACCCCAAATTTAGGGTTAGGGTTTTTTCTCCATATGTATTGATAATGGTTCCGTTGGCGGCAAATAATTTTAACTCGCTTGCCTTTTTTGAGCTCTGTGATGGCTTTGAAATGACTGAAATGTTCGCCCCAGTGTCCACGAGGAATCGATAACCACTGTTAGAGTCGGTAATCGTTAGGCGATTTGAGGGAAGAATAGCACAGAGTCTCGCCGCACGCTGTGCTGAATCTAGTTTTCCGAATGTTTGTTTACCCAAGAACAGGGTTTTTCACACTTTCGAGCTTTTTCTTTAAAGTTTTTATGATAGTAACAAAAATTGCTTCGTTGTTCCGATCGTGAATGCAGGCGTGAACTTGACCTAGGTCTATTGTACCGAGGTTGACTAAAACTGCTGCGTCGATGCATTGTTCGCGAGCGGTCATTGCGTAGCGCTGCAATTTCTAACTGCATCGTTGCAATTTGTGACGTCAGTTGGGTGATTAAATTTATGTCAGCTGATGCCGAAGACGATATGTTCCTATTGCAGCGGCTGTTCTCGTAGATGCGATCAGCCATTTCGCTTAGCTTGTCCAGTGCCAAATTTTCGGAGATCGCTAACACGGAGGTTACGGATGGAGGAAGTTGTCTCATCCATAATAAGCGTAGTGTGTCGTCATTAATCTTGCCGCAGCCAGCTTCTTTCATTCTTCTTAATAGTTGAGATGGCTTTTGATCTCCCAGGTCCATCTCAGACAAAAGCTTATGGAATCGCCGATGTTCGCTTTCTTCATAACAGCTGATGAGCCGTTCCCGGATGCAGTGGTACTTGTTCTCTGAAGGCAGACTCTTTAAAATGTCGCTGACTTGATGGATGACGTCTTTTGGTAATTTTGATACGACCGCGTTGAACTTGTATTCTTCGCCTTGTTTCTGCGGAGCCACAATTGCGTCAAATTGAGAGAACCAAAGTCGCGGTGAATCCGTCCAGAACTGCGGAATCCTCTCTGCTATTGATATTGATGCCACTAAGTCTGTGCTGCCGTTGAGTTGTTCGTCTGTAGAGTTGCCAGCGCCGAAACCTTTGACAGGTGTTTGACGAGCCATGATGACGAAAAAATATGACTCACAATGATGAGGATGTCTTGATGTGTTGGCCGATCTCGTTGGTTGAACGCGTCGTATGACTCGGTTGAGGATCACTGCTTCGTACGTCGGAGAGCAGAATCACGTTGAGGTTTTTTCACGGTCGGGGTCACCACTGTTGCGTTACAGCAATGGTTGCAGTGTAACAGCGTGTTCTTGCAGAGAGACCGGTGAAGGAATAAAGAAACACAGACTGCAGTGTCTAATGGTAGTGGCATATATTACATATTTACAAAGATCTTATATACTAATTAATTTTATAAATAAAAGGTGGGGAAAGATGTGCTTGGATATTACGTACGTGCAAAAGTTGCTGAACTAATATTATTATAAGTTTGTTGAAATAAATTACAAGGTAATTATCGCGGAATTAAAATATGCTATGAGGTGCTCTATGGTCACGTCTCGTACGTGCTATACGCCTCACCGCACGCCGCGTCCCCCGACCGCTGCCACCCCCCAACCCGCGCGCCCCGCTCCCTGCGAGAGCGAGACGCCCACTACCACCCCGCAACCCGCGCGACCCGCTCCCCGCGAGAGCGAGACGCGAAGAATACCCATCGAAGTAAGCCGTAGCGACACCCCGTATCGCACCGCACGGCCTGCACTGGCGGCTGCTCCCGCTAGCGGACCGGCGACGGCTACCGACGACTGCCTTTCAACACCTGCCCAACCGCTGTCTGTCCAGCATCCCGCTGCTAGACCGAGCAGATCCCCCAAGTCCGACTTGGAGTCGGACTTCATTGTCGTGTCCCGCCTTGTTGAGGCGGGCGCGATTTCGGAGGATCTCTCACTCCGATCCCTGAAGCCGCGCCAGCGACGTTGAAGCGCCAGCGCACAGAGATCGATCTTGAAACTAGCAAACAAGCTAGGATCGCCGAACCACTCCAGCAGCGCGACCCCCGACTCCGTTCCCGTGCCGCAACGCGCATAGTGGCCATGGACACGGAAGAAAAAGAAGCCCAAAGCCCTTCCGCCGCCCCCCGCACTGCACCCCCTCAAGGAAATGCTAGCGACTACCAGCGGCCGTCGACCTCCTTTGCGGACGCCGCGCGTGTCCCGCGCCAGCCCGCCGCTGCACAGCCCGCCGCCGCACAACCCGCCGCCGCGCAGCCCGCAACAGCAACAGCGGCCCCCGGCCAAACAAACAAGGCCGGCCAACCAACGACCGACAAACCTAAAACACCACGGTACCCCCCACTTATAGTGGAATCACTACCCAACTGGGCTCACCACCTGAGGCAACTCAAGGGGAAGCTCGGACGAACACCAAATGCTCGCCCCTTCGGGAAAGGGATCAAATTCTCGCCCACGGAGGACCAGGAGTACCGGCTCATTCAGCGGTACCTAACTGAGTTGGAGAAATCGGAGCAAATATCCTGGTTCTCCTACTCATTACCACAAGAGAGAAGCCTCAAGGTGGCAATCCGCGGTGTCCCGGTGGACACAGCACCAGAAGACATCGCCGAAGATCTGCGGAACCAGGGGTTCGAGCCAGAACTTGTGCGCCCTATCAAAGCGCGCAAGGGCCGCCCTGGATGCATTTACTTCGCGATACTCAAACGTACCGAAGCCCTCGTCCCCGCCATTTACAAGGTCACCGAGCTCATGTGCATGCCGGGAGTGCGCATAGAAGCATGGAAAGGCAAGAAAGGACCGGCGCAGTGCCACAGATGCCAACTCTTCAGGCATTCTAGTCATAATTGCCACAGAAAACAAGCCTGTGTGCGCTGTGGGGGGGAGCACAGCGCCCACGAATGTCCACGACCCAGAGAAGAGCCCGCCACCTGCGCAAACTGTGGTGGCCCACACCCTGCTAACCTAACATCCTGCCCAGTGTTCCGCCGCGAAGCACGGAACAAACGCGCGGGCACCGTGGCAGCTACTACGAGCAGATCTGCACCCGGACCAACAGCCGAACCTCAGACCTGCAAGGAAGACGCCGCACCTAAACAGACGAGCGGCTCCAACATTAGAACCCCCGCTAACGACCCGACTCCCAGAACTGAAGGTCTTAAAAAGAAAAAGAAAAAGAAGCCTCGGAAGAAGTCTAAACAGCCGAGCGCGCCCAGTGCTACTCCGGCTGCCCCCCCTCCCACCGCCCCAAAAGAGCGAAAAGAAGACAGGAAGCAGGACACACCAGCACCAAAGACGTCAGACGGACGAATGGCAGTAGTCGAGGCCGCCATCCAAGTCCTGTCTGACGTCCTACAAGCCCTGCGTGCGGGCGATGACCCCGCATCAGTGGTTCTCAGAGGGATGAGCGTACTCCTCAACATACGCTAGTCCCCTGAGAATCATCTACTGGAACGCCTGCGGCCTCCGCCCCAAAATTACACTCTTCCGCGCCCTACTCAAGGAGCAAGACGTGGACATAGCTCTGGTCTCGGAGACATACTTACTCCCGAAGAACACTGTGAACTTCCCGGGGTATCACACATACCGCCTGGACGACCCCATCGTGGACAGCCTGGCGAAGAGAGGCCTAATGGTGCTGGTACGTCGCCGAATCGTACACCAAGTACTTCCTCCGCTGAACTCCAAATCTTTACAAGCACTCGGCGTCGAGCTGCTGATCGGCGACAAGCCGCACCGCCTCTTCGCTATCTACCGACCCCCAACCGAGAAACTGATACTCTCGGAACTGCACCAACTACTGGACACAGACATCCCTACGGCGTTGGCAGGAGACTGGAACGCGAAGGATCCCGCGTGGCACTCCAGCCGGACTTGCCCCACGGGGAGACTACTCCTGCACGACGCCGACGCTCAAGGATATTCTATCACCGGACCTGACACCCCAACGCACTACCCCTTCCAGGACGGCTATCAACCGGACGTCTTAGACATTGTCGTCTCAAAGGGCCTGCGCTCATTACCGGCGCTAGAGGTCCTTTGCGACGCCATGGGATCCGACCACGTCCCCGTTCTGGCTATACTCCAAAAAGAAGCCAGAGGCCCCCCAAAGTTCAGACACCGAAGACTTATCAACTGGGAAGTCTTCGAGGGCCAACTTCAAAATATCAGAATTCATAGACCCACCTCAACCCCGGACCAGGTGGAAGCATACGCCGAGGAAATCTCTGCGGTGATCGGCACGGCACTGACAGAGGCAACAAAAGAACTCCCTCCGAACAAAAAGCCTCCTCTATCAAGGGAATGCCGGGACCTGTTAGAACAAAAAAGGAAGATCCGACGCCAGTGGCAACAGACCCGCTGCCCAGTCCTCAAATCCCAACTAAATAGGTTGACCGCCAAATTAAAAAGAGCGCTCAGCGACAAAGCGGCTGAGGACTGGGACAACACCATTGATTCCGCGGCGGATAATACAACCACGCTGCACAAACTCTGCAGACATTTTACGGGAGCACCAGAACCCATAAGACCGCTGAGACATCCGGACGGTAACCTACGATACCGCGAAAAGGACAGAGCAGGGATCCTGGCGGATCACCTCGAACAGCAATTCCAGCCGTTCCCGTCCCAGGACGTCTCCCACACTGCGATGGTCGAAAGACAAGTGGAAGAGTACTTCACCTCGGCCGTAACAGATGAAGAAACGCCTATCTTCTTCTCCCCGGGTGCGGTGATACAAGCCATCCGAAGACTAAAGCCTAAGAAAGCCCCCGGAGTTGACGGCGTCACCAATGCCGCCCTCCGCCATCTCCCGCGACCCATAATCACAAATCGCAATCACAAATCTATATAATGGAGTCCTGAGAACAGGGCGCTTTCCCAGTGCCTGGAAGACAGGCATTGTCATAATGATTCCCAAACCCGGGAAGAACATTCTAAAGCCAGAAAGTTATAGGCCAATAACGCTGCTTCCCACCATATCGAAGCTCTTCGAGACGCTGTTCCTGAAGGAACTCACTCCCTACCTAACGCTCCGCCCGGAACAGTTCGGCTTTCGAGCCGAACACAGTACGACTCACCAACTGGCCAGGATGCTGCATATCATCACAGCAGCATTCAACAAAAAAGAGAAAACCGTAGCAGTTTTTCTAGACATGGAGAAGGCGTTCGATCGTGTGTGGCACAGCTGCCTGCTCTATAAGATCACCACCACATCGACGCCTTACTCCCTCGCCCGGATCATAAAGTCCTTCCTCGAGGGCAGGAGCTTCAGAGTGAGGGTGGGCTCTGAACTCTCCCCAGAGAAACCCATTGCAGCGGGCGTACCACAAGGCAGCTGCCTATCGCCAGTGCTATACGCCCACTTCACGGATGATATCCCGGCCCCAGAAAATGTCACCTTAGCCCTCTACGCCGACGACGCGGCATACGTGGCTACGTCACTGAACCGCGTCCATGCGGCCAAGAAAATCCAGCGGACATTGGACCTACTTCCACACTGGCTCCAAAAGTGGAGACTGCGAGCTAACCCGAAAAAGACCCAGGCCATTTACTTTGGTCCCAGCATCCAGACAATCCCACCGAATCTCACCCTTCTTGGAGAGACCATACCATGGACCAAGACGGTGAAGTACCTGGGATTGACCATTGATAACAACCTATCGATGCGCCAACACGCCAAGAAGATAGCCGCCCAAACTCGGGCCACCACTCACGTTCTCCGCCCAGTGCTCTCCTCCCGGCTCCCGCTACGCACGAAGCTCGGCGTGTACAAGTCTTATATACGCACCCGACTCACATACGCCGCACCTGCATGGTATGCGTTAGCGAGCGAGCCGACACGAAAAACCATTCGCGCGCAGCAATCTATTGCTCTTAGAAGACTGACGAACGCCCCTCGATACGTGAGGAACTCCACCATATCGAGAGACTTACGTGTCGAGGGTATAGACGAGTTCGTCGCCCGGCAAGCGGAACGGCTCTTTGCGCGGGCAGAGGGCTCGACACATGCCCACATAAGAGAGATAGCCCCGTGGCACGCCCGTCCCCCGGACCAAAAAGCTTTCCCCCGGGACCTCCTCCCAAGGAGAGACTCCGAAGACACCGACGAGGAAGATTCACCTAAATAATCCAAGAAGGACATTAAATGGCCCCCCATAGGGGCCTAGCCAAGGACCACGCTGTCTTCACAGCGTGCGATCGAAACCATCCGCATGGGGCTCATCCGCCCCGAACGGATATCCCCACTCTCCGTGAGGAAGTGTGAGAAGACCGAAGCAGCCAGGCGCTCAGTGTCTCGTGCGCGTCGCGATGTGCAGACGTGTGGAGGAGATTGCGGCGGCAGGCGTAGACTGGATATTTCGTAAGTATCAGTAAGTATTGTACGACAGCTACAGGACTCTTCCTCTAGCGAAAGCGTACAGGTGGCTTAGTTATGCGCCCGCTTCTAGTCTTCTTCAATATGGGTTGTAGCACACCTTGTGCTGGCGCCTGGCTTTCCTCTGTAGTTAGCTCGAGTGAATGAGTAACTTCCTGACTGTCCAATGTATCATTCAAGGTATAGGCAGGTTTGAGACGATCGATTGATACAACTGAAGTCCTATTCTCGGGTAACTGTATTTTGAAAATCTTGCTGTCTCTCTCTAGGGCTTCTGCTATTTGCTCGTAGTCGAGAGTCGTCGGGCAAACTATACTCTCGATCGGTATTCGACTCAACGCGTCAGCGACCACGTCGTTGTCCTTTCCGCTGATGTGACGGATGTCTGTGGTGAATTCACTTATGAACATCAGCTGTCTCGCTCGTCGCGGAGTTTCCGATGGTGATGGTGATTTTTGTAGCACGAAGGTGAGAGGTTTATGGTCAGTGAAGATTATTAGGTGTCGTCCCTCAAAAATCTTCCTGAAGTTCTTGATTGCCATATAAATTGCAAGTAGCTCGCGGTCGAATGTGCTGTAGTTACGCTGCGCGTCGGAAAACTTCTTTGAAAAATATGCGAGTGGTTGCCATGCTTCGTTGATGTATTGCTGAAGTACGGCTCCGGCAGAGGTATCTGATGCATCAGTGAAGATTGCGAGCGGAGCGTCGTGCGATGGGTGTGCGAGTAAAGCTGCATTCTTGATCGCATTTTTGCAGGCTTCAAATGCATTGGTTGCTTCCTCGGTCCAATCGATGATTGTGCGGTCCTTCTTTTTGGTGTTGTGCAGATATGAATGAAGTGGTGCTTGAAGATCCGCAGCCTTCGGAATGTGTTCCCGGTAAAAATTGGTCATCCCGAGAAAACGCCTGAGCTCTTCGATCGTCTTAGGTTTCGAATAACTGCAGATTGCTGCGACTTTTTCGGCAGGCGGTTTTATCCCATCCTTGTTTACGGTGAAACCAAGAAATTTAACTTCATCTTGACCAAAGTTGCATTTCGAAGGGTTTATTGTGATACCGTTGTCTTCTAATCTTCGTAATACAATTCGTAGATGTTCTTCGTGAGCTGTTTTGTCTGGACTTGCGACTAATAGGTCATCTATGAATGCGTAGACGAAATCGAGACCTTGGAGAACTTCGTGAATAAATCGCTGGAATGTCTGGCCGGCGTTTCTAAGTCCTGGGGTCATCCTGGGGAATTCATAAAGTCCCATAGGGGTTATCAGCGCGGTCTTCTCTATGTCTTCTTCACGAACTTGGATTTGTTGATATGCTCTGTTAAGATCGATGGTAGAAAATACTGTCTTCTTCGCTAATTGATATGTGAAATCCTTAATGCGTGGAATTGGATAGCGGTCGGGAACAGTGATGTTGTTAAGTCTTCTATAGTCCCCGCAGACGCGTAGATCACCGTTTTTCTTCGGAACAATGTGTAATGGTGATGACCAAGGACTTTTGCTTGGACGGCATAATCCTTGCTCCATCATATTTTGAAATTCTTTGCGGACTTGCTCGTAGCGATGAGGTGCGATTGGTCGAGGACGGCAGTGAAGAGGTGGTCCGGTTGTTTCGATGAAATGTTCAACATTGTTCTTCGTCTTGAGATTCATTGAAGTTAATCTTGTTACTCCGGGAAAATCGGCCAAAATGTTGTGGTATGACTGTTGAACGTCAATACTTCGTATTGTAGGCATGTTCGTTGCACGGACGATCGATCTTGATGATAAGTTGGTCTTCCCGTCAATAAGTCTTCGGTTCGTGATGTCGACAATTAACTGGTGATGCTCAAGGAAGTCTGCTCCGATGATTGGTTTTGAGACTTTTGCAACGATGAACTTCCATCTGAAGGGCCGGCGAAGGTTGAAATCGAGCTCCATCGACTTCTCTCCGTAGACTGGAATAGGCGTATTGTTCGCGGCGTAAAGATGGAGATTCATCGGCGACAGTGTTTGGCCTTTTCTGGGCGGTAACACCGATATGTTCGCCCCAGTGTCGATGAGAAATGTTTTTGATGTCTTCCTGTCAGTGACAAACAAGCGGTAAGACTTGTTGGATACGTCAGACCCCGCCTCGTCCAACGTATTCTTTAGTTTTCCGGTTTTTCGTTTCTGAAAGAACACGGCGAAGTGCATTTTCGTGCGTTTTGACCGAATTTGCGGTGGTAGTAACAATATGGTGTTGCACTTGGCGATCTCCTGTAGTTGCCATAGCGACGGTTTGCAGAGCGTCCTCTTCGTTGAAATGGCCTGTTGTTGAGCTGTGACTTGAGTGAGGCAACTTCGAGTGACAGCTTGGTGATTTCACTGACGAGGAATTGCATATCTGTGCTTGCTTTGGTGCTTGTGCTTGGAGTGGCGGCTTCAACAGCTGATATTTGCGTAGGGCTAGACTCGATCATTTTATCTGCCAGGAGAGCTAGCTCGTCGAGTGCAGTCTTCGTGCTGAAAGTTTCACTGACTGCCAGTACTGATCGGACGTGTGCCGGGAGATGGTTTGTCCACATTAATCGTAGCGTAGTGTCTGGTACTTTGTCTCCGGCGAGAAAACGCATTCGACGTAGCAGTTGCGTTGGTTTTTGATCCCCGAGCTCAATCTCCGAAAGTAATTTTTGCAGCTGCCGACTATCGGATTCTTCATAGACAGAGATTAGGCGCTTCTTTACGGCTTTGTATAAATCTGTTGGCGGTGGGTTGCAGAGAATGTCCGAGATGTGTTCTATGTCTTGCTTTTCAAGTTGGGCGATAACCATCTGGGCTAATTGTTCTTGGCTTTTCTTCATTTCGCTGGTAGCGGCCTCGAAGCTAATAAACCACAATCTGGGTTTGTCCCTCCAGAATGGTGGAACACGTAGTGAAAGAGCGATGGCTGCAATTTCTTCTTGGCCCGGGAGACGGACAGAGGTTTCTGATTTTTTATCTTCAATTTTTCTTTGTTTTATGCTACGGCGTGCTTTGTCCGGGGTCACCACTGTTGAGGGAGATCTTGGTGTTACGAGTAAAACCCACGATTATATTGGAATGGAATGAATGAATCAGAATGAATATTTATTGATCAAACTTAGCCTAGTTATATTTACAAAATTACAAATCTTAAATCTAGACATTTGACGAGCGTAGTAAGTCAAACTACCAATGACGGCGCTGAGCGGTATGGCATGTCTTCGCTCCCGCTCACGCTCTCTGTCTGACGACGCGCCAGCGACGCGTGACGTCAGTGAGTGAAAGGCGATGGTGTTATAAAACTGATTCGCCGGTTGTCCAGGCGCTCGGACTGCCGCAGTCGTCATTCGCGCACGTGCCCAGCCTTGATACTCGCAACTGCCACCATTTTCTTGTGAAAATAAGCCAGTTGCGCCCGCGTTCGCGGAGTTGATCGCCCATTCCCCAGCATGCCCGGTCCCACGAGCCCGTGATAGACCGAGTGGCAGCGCGTCGACTGCTCCGTGAGCACTCCGCATCTTTTTGTGCCTCAGCATGAAGCCGAGAGGCCCCTCCCAGGGCCAATCGCAACCACCGCGCGACCCCCGAAGACCCAGGACCGCAGAAGCTGGACCGAGTCAACAGGGGTACACCGGTGCCCCCGCGCCCCGTGCCGCAGCGCGTGACGTCAGCACAGCCGTGCTAGACTCCGCCGCCCGCACCACTCGCGCCTTGTCCTCCCGCCCGCGCCCCGCTGCGCGCCCCGCGGAAGACCCAGCGCGTACCGATCCGCCGCTCGCGCTCGCGCACCGCGCGCCCCGCGCGCCCGCGTCTGCCGCCCGCGCGCCCGTCGCCGCGCCTACCCCGTACGCGTCCGCCGTCGTTTACGGCCCCACGCGCGCAGCAACTTCGTATGCTGCCGCCCAGCCTGCAACCCGCGCACAGCCCGCTGCTGCGCTAGCTGTGTGTGCGGCCAGCGCCCCGTATGGCGTCGCGCAAGCGTCATCCGCGCATGTCGCACCGTCCGCCGGTGCGCGCGCGATCGCCGCCGCGCCAGTGCCACGCTCCATGCCACTTTTGGAAGACGAGGAGTTCCAACTCCCGGAACTTTCGCCTGACGAAGAGCAGCTGTTAGCACAGCTAACACCCGGTTACGTCCGAAGAGTCATCTCCAGCCCGGAGATGGCTGCGAAGATCGCCGAGGCCCCAGCGACGGGGCCTTTGTCAGAGGAAGAGGAGAAGATCCTGGCTCACTTTAAAGCCAGGTACGCTGCACCAGTCCGCAGGCCCCGCACCGACTCAGAAGCGGAGGAAGCCGATGCGGAGTCGCAGCGACTGTGCGCCTACCCCTCGCCTCCGCAGATGGAACCCGAACCTGAGCAGCAGTTTGACCCGGAGTACCAGGAAGAGTTCAGCGACACTCCCGAGTACGATATGCCCCAGGCTGAGACGCGCTCGTACGCTGACTCAGCCCGCTCAAGCCCGACGCCAAGAGCCACTGCTGCAGCCCCTCCTGACGGACCAGCGCCTACAACCGCCGGCACGAAAAGAGGTAAGATGAGGTATCCTCCCCTCATCGTCGAGCGCTTACCGAACTGGGCTCATCACTTTAGAGCCCTAAAGACCGCCCTCGGCCGAGCGCCGAACGCCCGCCCCTTCGGGAAAGGGGTAAAATTCTCACCACAAGAGGACCACGAATACCGCGTTATTCAACGCTATCTCGTTGATCTAGAGAAATCAGAGAATATTTCGTGGTTCTCTTACTCGCTGCCAGCTGAGCGCAGCCTGAAAGTTGCTATCCGCGGTCTTCCGGCCGACACCGATCCTGAAGAGCTGATGCAGGACCTGCGCGACCAGGGGTTCGCGCCAGAGTACGCTCGGCAGATCAGGGCAAGGAGGGGCAGACCGGGCTGCATCTTCCTAGCCATCCTCAAAAGAACGCCCGAGCTGACGCCCGCAATTTACGACGTCAAGGAGATCTTATGTATGCCAGGCGTGACAGTGGAGTCCTGGAGAGGGAAAAAGGGCCCCTCCCAGTGTCACCGCTGTCAAAAATTCAGACACTCCTCCCACAACTGCCACCGTAAACTTGCTTGTGTGCGCTGTGGAGAGGAGCACAGCGGGTACGAGTGCCCCAGGCCCCTCACTGAACCCGCCACTTGCGCCAATTGTGGAGGACCGCATCCGGCCAACTACACGTCCTGCCAGGCATTCCGGAACGAGGCCCGGAACAAAAGGGCAGGAACGATTGCCTCGACGGCCCCGGCCGCACGAAGGTCTACGCAGGAGACCAGGACCGCCGAACCGCAAGACACAACCTCGCAGGGCTCCAATATAAGGACCCCTGCGAACGATCCGGGAACCCGCACCTCTGGACCCACAAAGAGGAGGAGGCGCCCCAGGGGCATGAAAAAGAGGAAGTCGGGCAAAAAGGGGCCTGAACCTGCTCCAGCCCCCCAGCCGACTCAACCAACAGCCCCAACTACCAGCACCCGCGTAGCTCCCGGCGACAACAAGGTCGTGACAGCCGTCATAGAAGTCCTGCTGCAGATCATGCAGGCCGTGCGGGACGGCAGGGACTTTGACCCCAGCATCCTCGGCGGTATTGCGAAGCTCGCTTCCTCGTGAGTGCGCGAACCGCCGGGGGACCTAAACAACTTCCAAGGCTATCTGCTCACATTCGTCCGCTGGTCGCTTCTGCTGGGCCTCCCTATGGGTCTCACCCGGTAGGGCTTGACCGCGAGTGAGCGATAGCCTAACTCCCTGTATAGGTCCACTCCGACCGACCCAAAGTCCCTGCCGTATTGACGACAGGCGGAAGATCCCGCATGCAGGGGGCTACGCCCCGAATCATGCCTCACCCGCGCCCTTGCGGGCGCGAGTGACTACCACGTTAGGCCAGGCGCTCAGTGTCTCGTGCGCGTCGCGATGTGCAGACGTGTGGAGGAGATTGCGGCGGCAGGCGTAGACTGGATATTTCGTAAGTATCAGTAAGTATTGTACGACAGCTACAGCAACAATCAAAATATAACTAAATGCTAATACTTAACTTTCACAATCCAGGACCACCCTGCGGCCCTTCTGCAGACTACGCCACGTGTCAACCACCAGTTTTCAGTTTGGGGTACCGAGCACAGTCCAAGGAAGACTGAGTCTTTCTGCAAGGTACATTGGAATTTATAGGCTGCCACGTCACGTGGTTTGTCACAATAGATACTCATAAAACAACACCAATTCCTAAGGTCATCATACCGTCGGTTTATTGACACTGTATATTGACTATCATGACAGTAGTATAATGACAATAACAATTAGATATATTCATAGTCATGTCATCATATCGTCGGTTTATTGACACTGTATATTGACTATCATGACAGTAGTATAATGACAATAACAATTAGACATATTCATAATCTTGTCATCATATCGTCGGTTTATTGACACTGTATATTGACTATCATGACAGTAGTATAATGACAATAACATATTCATAATCTTGTCATCATATCGTCGGTTTATTGACACTGTATATTGACTATCATGACAGTAGTATAATGACAATAACATATTCATAATCTTGTCATCATACCGTTGGTTTATTGACACTGTATATTGACTATCATGACAGTAGTATAATGACAATAACATATTCATAATCTTGTCATCATACCGTCGGTTTATTGAAACTGTATATTGACTATCATGACAGTAGTATAATGACAATAACATATTCATAATCTTGTCATCATATCGTCGGTTTATTGACACTGTTGACTATCATGACAGTAGTATAATGACAATAACATATTCATAATCTTGTCATCATATCGTCGGTTTATTGACACTGTATATTGACTATCATGACAGTAGTACAATGACAATAACAATTAGATATATTCATAATCTCGTCATCATACCGTCGGTTTATTGACACTGTATATTGACTATCATGACAGTAGTACAATGACAATAACAATTAGATATATTCATAATCTCGTCATCATACCGTCGGTTTATTGACACTGTATATTGACTATCATGACAGTATAATGACAATCATCATTTCGTCGGTTTACATATTTATCATATTGTACAATATTTGTCCAATTCTGGTCCGAATAACACAAAATATCCATATAATCTCACACGCGCAAAATGGCGTACCCGCGCTGTCAAATTCAAATGTCAATTTGATTAAACTAATTTTAAGAAATAAAAGGAAACGGAAGTCGAAACAATACTCTTAATTAATTAATATAAATTAAACGGAAATCAATAGCGCCCACATGCAGGTGCTTGACCTTGGCGGGACTTACAGCAAGATGGACAATGAATAGCGCTTAAAAATTCATTTTGTTTTAAATGCGAATTACAAAACAAAAGCCATCAGCATATCGTCGCTGTAGTTGGAAAATTAAATAACTACACTTTTTACGAAATCGACTTTATTGCATTTTCAGAAAGTCCAATTAAAGCCGCATCTTTCTATAATTCTAATTTTTGATTATCATTATTAATTAAAAAGTTATATGAAAATGAATCTTGCAAGGCGCCATACTTGGAAAAATAAATATTGAAAAATTGATAAAAAAAGTAGCGAAGAAAAACTAGATAACTTCGCAAAAAATAAATAAGTACTCAATTGCATCACTTCGAGAGCGAATAAAATGCATAAAGTTAGTTAATAAGTTTTCCCTCGACACATATTCTGCTTTACAGGGGAATTGATTTCGGCTCCCTGCGACTCTTTTGATGTCGTTCCACTTATTGGGGGGTCTGCCAACACTGCGCTTACCGGTGCGGGGTCGCCACTCCAGCACCTTGGGACCCCAACGACCATCAGCTATTCGAACTTTGTGCCCCGCCCATTTCCACTTCAGTTTCGCGACTCGCTGAGCTATGTCGGTGACTTTGGTTCTCCTGCGGATCTCCTCATTTCTGATTTGATCTCGCAGGGATACCCCAAGCATAGCTCTCTCCATCGCTCGCTGAGTGACGCTGAGCCTTCTTATGAGTTTGCTAGTTACCACCCTAACGTCTCATAAAACGTTAGGGTGGTAACTACGTAGTTACCACCCACCAGACCAGACCAGAGACAATTCAGAAATTATAAATTCCCAAAATACCCCCGCTGGGAATCAAACCCGATACATCCCAGTTATAGAATAGAATAGAATAGAAATATTTTTTATTCAAATAAACTTTTACAAGTGCTTTTGAATAGTCAATGAATCTACCACTGGTTCGGAATGCCTTTCCTGCCGAGAAGAACCAGCAAGAAACTCGGCGGTTGCTCTTTTCAAAACAGATTTACAAGTAAATACTATGCTATATATGCAGTGTTTCCACAATGAGGAAAGTTCCAAAAATGCATACAGACTAACTTCTATCTTAAGATGGGCAGACATAAAGTAGCCCCATTCCCGCCGGTGGCACCCGTTCACGAGCATGACGCATGACCCAGCCATATAAGACCACAGTGCTCACCACTGCGCCAGGGTGGTCGTCAACTCTTTCTCAGTAACACACAAACTAGAGTGTCGTATTTAGCTGTAATAGTGAAATTAGTTCTCACAAGTTTCGTTTTGGCTGACAGATAATAAATGACCTCTGTCCGTCTGTCCGTGTAACATTTCTCGCTGGAAATGAACTAAGTTTGTTTAGCAACGGTATATAGCTAATTTACATATTAAACCTGTAAATGTTTCATAGCTTCCTGGATACGTATGAACAAACTATCAGTATTCAAACGACGTGGACGCTACAGTTAACTAGATTTAGCTTTGTAAACGTTCGCTTTAAATCTAGTTTCCATGAAGTTTTTTCAGGTGTTGGTTCCTTACTAATAATATTAAAAATGCGAAAATAGAATAGAAGAGAATATCGCTTATTCATTGGCATCAAAGTAGTAGTGATAGCCTAGTGGTTAGGACTGTGGTCTCCTATTCGGGGGGTCGCAGGTTCGATCCCGGGTACGCACCTCTGACTTTTCGGAGTCAAGTGCGTTTAAGCAATTAAATATCACTTGCTTCAACCGTGAAGGAAAACATCGTGAGGAAACCTGCTCATCTGAGAGTTCTTCATAATATTCTCGAAGATGTGTGAAGTCCGCCAACTCGCATTGGGCCAGCGTGGTGGACTATGGCCTATAACCCTTTTCTGAAAGGAGACCTGGCTCAGTAGTGAGCCGTTGACGGGTTGTTAATGAAGATGATGATTGGCAACAAAAGCAACAAAAAATTACAAATAAAATGAACACACATAGCATACTTAAAATATAATTTATTTGCATAATAATGCTAATTTTGCATGTATGTGTAAATCGGATGACAATGCAATATTATTGTGACATGGAGCTGATCTGATGATGGAGACGGAAGATGGCTATCGGAACTCTGTAATAAAACGACGTAACCCCATCGAGTTTGGGCTCGTTTGATTCGTCATAACAAGTACTCAGATCCTAGATGATATCCTAGATATAGTATCAGAGTCTAATGATGTAGCTACTAAGCAAAGGATCGACGTGATTTTTGCATGGGTACCGTTGAGGACCTAACCATAGCCTCAAACGCCCAACGGTTAGAGGTGCGGCCTGAATCTAAAAGGTCGCAGGTTCGAACCCCACCCGTTGCACTATTGTCGTACCCACTCTTAAGTGTTCCGCTTATTTGGAGGCGAGAGGAGAATATTAGTCAAGTTCATCTTGGCTGATAGGTATTCTTTCTAAAATAAAAAATTAAAAAAATTTTTGCCGGTAAAAAATTTAGCATTTTTTTTTTAATTTGTTCTTTTAATTACATTTAATTCGATTTTTTAAATCAACTCATACCAAGTTTATTTTGTTCGTCTAAGTTTTAACTATCTATTCACACAAGGAGTATCCCTGCATGATCAAATCAGAAATGAGGAAATCCGCAGGTGAATCAATTAAGTCACCGACATAGTTCAGCGAGTCACGAAACTTAAGTGGAAATGGGCGGGGCACATAGTTCGATGAGCCGATGGTCGTTGGGGTCCCAAGGTTCTGGAGTGGCGACCCCGCATCGCGCGCAGTGTTGGCAGACCGCCCACTATGTGGACCGAAGACATCAAACGAGTCGCAGGGAGCCGCTGGATTCAGGTGGCGCAAGGCCGAGGCCTGTGGAAGTCCATGCACGAGACTATTGTCCAGCAGTGGACGTCTATCAGCTGATAAAAAAGGAGAAGTTACACACAAAACAAAGTTCATCACGTATACATATACATATACTTTCAACGTAACCGGCTCCACGCGGATGAAGTCGCAGGCAATACCTTGTAGCTAGCTAGATAAAAGGGAACATGATTCCGTACATACAAACACAGGGAACTGTAAGCACTCCCTTTGACCCAGTCGGTCCGCTGTTAGAAGAAACGCAAGCTAAACAAGCTTAAGAGAATGCTTCAAAAGCTGTTCGGAACTTACAATAGCTTAAAGAGCTTGTCCAAATGACCGCTAAGTCGATCGGCGACTCCGTTTCCTCCATACTTATTTAAGACATGATCTTTCTTGATTCTTGATTTTATTGAAACAACATTGATAGCTTAGTGGTTAGGACTGCGGTCTCCTATTCGGGGGGTCGCAGGTTCGATCCCGGACACGCACCTCTATCTTTTCGGAGGTATGTGCGTTTAAGAAATTAAATATCACATGCTTCAACGGTAAAGGGAAAAGCGTGAGGAAACCTGCACACCAGAGAGTTCTCCATAATGTTCTCGAAGGTGTGTGAGGTTCACCAATTCGCATTGAGCCCGCGTGGTGGACTATGGCTGTCGAGGCCAACGGCTTGGCCAACGAGTCAAACCTGGACCACTAGGTTCAGGGGCCCATCAGCTAAACCTGAGTCCAGAGTCGCTGCCCAAAGCGGCCTTTCACCGCGGTCAGATCTGTTCTCAACGTAGTGGTGACTTAATGATGGTAGGGTTGCACTGACCTTCCTTGCAGCAGTCAATCCTTGTACGGCCTGAGATGGTATGATAGTGGTGATTATGTGGGGTGTGTTGTGAGGTTAAGTGTAAGGTGAACTTCTCAGGCCGCTAGCCGCAGCAGGCAGGCAGCCAGTTATGGCCTGCAGCTGTGGACGTCGGGCTGGCGTAGCACTGTACACTTGGTTTATCACTAGTTAGACCAACTAGAGGTGGTCAAAGTCACTTTTTCACACACACTTCCGCCGAGCGCGTGGCGAGCAAAGGTCGGCGGGTTCCAAAAAAAGGTTCTTTGTTACGGACAACAGTTAACAATTATGCTTATAGCTAGGTCGACACATAGACCGCTTGACGGCGCAACTAAACCGTAAAATAAACTAAATCTAGACACTTAAAAACAGCAAACGGTGCGCGCGACCCGGATTTTCGTGAATACGTGTTAGCTGTCAAACCAAAGGAACTTGCAAAAACCACGCCCCAAAACGGCGGCAAGTTTAAAACTAAGTATCTGTCAACTTCATTGCGAGCCAAAGAGATTGCCAGCGCTACGACCATGGAACAAGGAATTGTTGACAGGCACATGGCGCGAACAACCCCCCCGCCTGTGGTCGTAAGGATTTACGTCCACTTACTAGTAAATAGGTAAACGTGATAAGGAGCAAACGGCTCGCTGCAAGACAGAGTCTCCGACCATTACCTCGGCAACCCTGGGAACCCCATCAGACCCGTAGATCAGCTTAAGAATGCGCCCACGGCGCCAGTATAAAGGCAACAAATTAGGTTCCTTAATCAGCACTAGGTCACCAACTTTGGGTGGATCAGATTTGTCAGCCCACTTAACCCGCTGCTGCAAAAGATGCAAATACTCTAGTGACCAACGGTGCCAAAAACTCTGAGTCATCTGTTGCAGCAGCTCAAACCGGGACAAACGTGAGACCTTCACGTCCCTGAAGGGGTATTCGGGTAGAGCGTTAAGGGGCTGACCAATCAGAAAATGACCGGGAGTTAAGACCTCCAGGTCATTTGGGTCAGATGAGAGGGGACAGAGTGGCCGAGAATTGAGTACAGCCTCAATTTTGCAAAACACGGTGGCGAGTTCTTCAAAGGTTAAAACAGTTTCGCCTATAACGCGCCGGAGATGAGTCTTGGCCACCTTAACCACAGCTTCGAATATTCCACCCCAATGAGGGCAAGCTGGGGGTCAAACTTCCAGGTTACCCCCATCTTGGACAATGCTGTTCTTAATCTAATCTTATTGCTAGACAGGAATTCGACAATTTCTTTTAAATATCTATCAGTGCCCTTATAATTTGTGCCGCAATCAGTGCGAATCAGGTCAGGCAATCCTCGACGAGAGACAAATCTACCTAGCGTGGCTACAAAAGCTTCAGTGCTTAAGGCACTCACAAGTTCTAAATGTACCGCCTTGGTAGCGAGACATACAAAAACGCAGAGGTAGGCCTTGAGCGATTTGGCGTTGCGGAGGTTAGAGCTCTTGATGGCAAACGGGCCAGCAAAGGGTCGAGTGGCTAGAACGCGGTCGGAGGGCAGATCACCCATCATCGGCTGTGAAGTATTAGCCTTCAAGCGGTAACACGGAATACATTTGAAAGTGACGTTCCGGATGGTGCGTCTCCCTGCCAGAATCCAAAACTCGTGCTGTAAAATAGCCGAGAGTGCATTACAACCAGCGTGGGCATTTTTAAGATGGTAGTGTGTCACTAGCAATTTGACAAAGGTGCCGTCCTTAGGTAGCAAAAGGGGGTGGCGAGCACCATAGGGCAGATTGGAATTCTTGAGGCGTCCTCCAACGCGTAGCATTCCGTTATTGTCCAAAAAAGGGCTTAGGCGAGCAAGGGGGCCCTTCAAAAATAACCTCTCTTTAGAGTGTCAATCACGGTTGAAAAATGCTCCACCTGAACCACACGCACCCAGTAGTTCCGGGCGTCTTGGCGTTCAAGAGGGGAAAGCACAGGACTCAAATTTTTATTTTCTGAATTCCGCCCATTATGGATGAAACGTCGAATCCAACCGGTAACACCAATTAGTTTATCAAGGGAACTGTAACGGTTCAAAAGAAAGTTCAAGTCGGGGATCTGTTTATCCTCAACCACTCCGACTCTTAAGCCCGGCAATACTTCGGGAGCGGAAAACCTATTTTGAGGCCAAGTCGTCTCGGATTGGGATAGCCAACTTGGATCCCACCAAAGGTGATGGTGGACCAGTTAAGAGGCCTCACAGCCGCGGGAGGCGCAATCGGCCGGGTTCAGTTCTCCGGGTACGTGTCTCCAAATCACCGGTACTGCAGAGCTCTGAATTTGGGAGACCCGATTCGCAACAAAGACCTCTAAGTTGTGAGGCGCGGCTCGTAGCCAGCAAAGGACAATCTCACTGTCCGTCCAAGCATAAACGTCGGTCAGATCGACCGCAGATGCCAAAGAGGAGCGGACGTGGTTCAAGAGGCGTACCAGAAGGGCGGCGCCAGACAATTCTAATTTCGGGATAGTTAACCGTGACCGAATAGGGGCCACCTTGCTTTTTGCCAAGACGAGATGCGTCGCGACCTCACCGGCGACATCGACAGTCCTCAAATATACCACGGCGGCGTATCCTCGTTCGGAGGCGTCGCAAAACCCGTGGAGACTGGCATGACACCTTCCTGTTCGTAGGAAGCGTCGAGGCATGGAAATTCGGTTAATTTCAGGAAGTGAAGACACAAGGGAGTTCCAATCCTTCAATAACTTCCCAGGGAGTGGTTCGTCCCAACCGAGTTCAGCAATCCAAAGCTTCTGGAGGAAACATTTAGCCAAAAATATTACGGGAGTGATCCATCCATTGGGATCGAAAGTGCGAGCAACCGTAGACAATACGGAACGCTTAGTCCAGACCTTAGGAGGTGGGTCTAATTTGACCCGGTAGGTGAAAACGTCTTGGACGGGCTGGTACTGTATTCCAAGGACCGTCAGCAAATTGGGATTTTCGGGATTTTCAAAAATATGAGGATCCTGCTGATCCTTTCCCGGAAGATCCTTCAAGACGTGAGGGGAGTTGGACAGCCACTTGCCCAACTCATAACCTCCGGACTTCAGTATTGCAATCAATTCATCGCGAAGAGTCAGAGCTTCCTCAACGCTCGAGGCTCCCGTGCAAATATCGTCCATATAGACTGACGATTCCAAGGTGGCTGATGCGCGAGGGTAATTCAGTCGCTCCCGGTTAGCTAGTTCTAACAAGGTCCTGATAGCAATATAGGGGCTTGACTTGAGTCCATAGGTCGTGGTGTTCAATTCAAAGACACGCATTGGCTCATTAGGATTTTCGCGCCACAGAATCATTTGGTATCTCCGATCATCGCGATGTACCATCGACTGTCTAAACATCATCTTGATGTCAGCTACGAAAACAATTTGATGCCGGCGGAAATGCGTGAGGATATCGGAGATATCCTTGATCAGCATAGGACCGGAGTGCAAGCATTGGTTCAATGTCACCCCGTTGGATGTGGCCGCGGAGCCGTCAAAAACCACTCGAATCTTCCCCCCAGGGGTCTTCAAGACGGCATGTTGGGGTAAGAAGTAGTGCTCATGTGCGCGCCAATCAAAATTGGATGGTGACATATGCCCCAGGCCCTCGTACTCGCGCATAAATTCAACGTACTTGGAGCGGAAGGTGGAGTCGCGCCGCATGCGCCGTTCCATAGACAAGAGCCTCTTTTCCGCCAAGGCCCGCGATTGACCAAGCGGGGGGCGAGAAGCGAGAAAGGGCAAGCGAGTTACAAATCGCCCATCAACACGGCGGCCTGTGTTGTTTTGATAAAACAACTCACATTCAAGGTCAAGAGGGTCAACTCGTGCGGCATGCGGCGGCTCCTCAACTTCCCAAAAGCGCTGGACCACGTCCGACAGCGTCAAGCCGGCTGCTTGCAATTGGTCCAGCACCGGTAGGTCCGAAGACCGTAGCACGGGTCCAAAAAAGCTAGAACCGAATATAGTGGACATGGCACATAGGCCGTCCTTCTGCAAAACCCTAATTTCCCCTGACAAGACCAGGCCCAACACGTCGGAACCCAACAAAAGGTCCGTAGGACCGGGTTCAGTCCAGTGGGGGTCAGCTGGGTTTAGGCCTGATGCACAGGACACCGCAGCGTCAGTTATTTGGACCTGCGGTAGGGGACCTAAGATATTGTCAAGGACTGACACCTTGACCAAGACCCTAAGATTGCCCGTAACGGGGCCAAACATTAATTCCGCTTCCCCCTTAGGAGTCGAGGGCTCTATACCCCCGATACCTATCACCCGTCCTGTTCGAGGACTCCAAGGGAGCCCTAGCTCACCCACCAAACGAGAAGAAGCAATACAGCGCTGTGAACCCGAATCCAAAAGGGCGCGAACGATTAAAAATTCACCCTTCGGGTTGAATACCTTCACTGAGACAGTCGGCAAAAGAATGGTCTGACAGACGGACTGCCGGAGATTCAAGGTCTCAGGAGAAGTTGCTGTGGTGGGGGCTAGGGCGGCAACTACCTATTGGTGGTCGTCCTCATCAAACCGGTCCTCTAACCGGGGAATCTCATATTGAGACTCAGGGGGGACCTCCAAAGGTGAGTGGGACGGACCTCCATTTGGGTAAGCCCATGCGTCATCTCGTGGCGGCAGCACGGGCCTAGTCATACGGGCTGAGGTCGGTAGGCCGTAGTAAGGCTGTCGACCCGCTCGAGGTGGGCGGCGTTCGAGGCGTGGCCACTCATGAAGCGGAGGTGAATAGCGGGCAGGCTGAACCGTAGACGGAGCCGCCACCAATCTCCCATCAGAACGTCGAGGGGGGTTGGCGCCCCCCTCACGGGGGGGTGAAGCCCCCATAGGCGGGGTCGAAATCCGGACGCGTCGGGATTCATGGCCCTGATCAGGAGACCGACGCAAGTAATCCGGGGAGCGATCGGTAAGAGCGCCCCCCGCCCGTGCGGGGCGTGCCCTCACCCTCCACCCGGCGGCCAACACCATTCTTGTTGGCGCACAAAATCTCCAGGTGGTTACCCCTACAAATTGGGCATGGCCGTTGCTGTTGGCAGTCCCGTTGCATGTGAGCTCCCAGACAGCTATAGCACCAGTGGCGGTCTCTTGCAATGCCCCTCCGATCCTTGATCCGCTTAGAGAGAAACTGGGGGCAAGAAAGCACCCGGTGGCCTGGACGCCTGCAATAGTTACAGGGGGCGGGTTCAGTGGCAGCAAGTCCAGTGTAAACGGGCATTGGTCTCCGGTCGGAGGCCCTTTTACCAGGGACGCCAGTGTGACCCTTTTCCTTCCTCAGCTGGGCAGGCCGCTCTGGGGTCCTTGAAGGACCAGCCATACCAGAGTTATCAGCCTGCCGGCACTCTTCCTCAAGGAACTTTAAAAGGTCCGAAAAGGGGGGCAGGTAGCTGGCCCCGTCCCCACCATACCTTTGCTCAAAACGCAGTTTCAACTCGGGAGGTAGGCGGGACAACACAATGTGTAATAAAAGGAAGGACCACTGGTCCACGGGAAGCTCTAAACGCTTAAGAGCGTTGCAGGCTACAATCAGTGGATTTAAGAGCGATTCTCTTAAATGGGACACCCCATAGACACGTGGCAGCGCTAGAATTTGTGCCACGTGTGTGTCTGCTAATCGGCGCACGTTGGCATACCGCCGAGTCAGTAGTTCCCGCGCGGTGGTATAACTCTCCTCGGAGAGGTGGCTAACTAAACCCAGAGCCTCTCCCTGCAGGGAAGAGAGTAGATAGGCCAGTTTCTGGCAGGGAGACAGGTCCCTTCTCGCGTCCACCAGGCTATCAAAGAGGCTGAGAAAGCCTAGCCACTCGCTCAGGTTGCCAGAAAAGTGGGGCAAGTTTATTGTTGGCAACTTGCCCTGTAACGCAGGCTGCGTGGTGGGTCTGGTGGGAGACTCAAGAATAGAGCTCATTCTCGCCTCCTTCTTGAGCCTCGCGGCCTCCTCCACCAGACCGTCTGTCAGCTCAAAAAACTGTTCGTAGTCCCGCACTGAGGACTCCAGCGATTCCGGAGGTAGCTCCAATGCCATGAGGTCTCGGAAGGCCTCTTCGACGACCGCCTGCCTGGTCCGCACCTGCTCGCACCGCTGGAGCAGTGCGGATGCCCGGTCCACCCGGCCTACCAAGGCGTTGGCTGTAGCAGCCCAACGCAGCTCTGATTGAATTTGCACGCTCAATTTTTTGTGGGCTGACATCTTAGGTAGGTACAAAACAACTTAAATAAAGGTAGTTACAACAAATAGATAACAAAATCAAAACAAAGTTATTTGTTACAAGTTATGTTTCAACTTCAACCAAACAAATTAATAATCAAACAAGAATTACCCACTTTAAACACAAACAAATTACTACTTTGTTACGTGCCAGCCCTAGGACAAATCGACAGCCCTAGGGGAAACTGAAACGCAAGCACAATTCGCGTTCTCAGCGACTGGACACCGGCGATCAGCACAGTCATAAGACACCGGCTCGGGTTCCCGATGGATTCCCATACTCCGTACCTACCATCGGGCGGGGTCACACGCCTTAGCTAGTAAGTTAGCTTTAGGATGTGGCTTCGTCTCTAACATCGAGCGAAGTCACTTTAGGTTTAAAGTATATTATAAGAAAATTGTAAGTTTTAGATTCTAAGTTTATTTTAGATTCTAAGTGTATCCGGACTTTCTTTGTGTCCTCCACCTGCGACCTTCCGTAACTACTTAAATACTATTTATTAATTAGAATTATTTACTTTAAAACAAGAATTATTTATTTTAAATACATCAAACAAACTACTCTGTTACCTAACCACGAGGGGTTGTAGTAAACAAACAAAGTATTTGTTGGTTAAAAGTTCCAAAAGATACAAATTAAGCTATCAATAATTTATGTTAAGTCAATCAATAACATAAATTAAGATAAAAGAAAAATTAAGTTTTTAATTACCCGTACTAAGCCACTAGACTCATACTAGGCACTGCAAATTACAAATTGGCTTGGTTGAGAACCTACAATTATCAAATTATATTAATATTAAGTTTATTTATTACAATCTACATCTAACTGTTGGCCAGTTACGGGCCACAAACAACAATTAGATACTATTAATTATTAATCAACTAAATTAACAAAACAAAATCTCAATAATTGCAATCATTATACAGGCCTACATGTGACAAGGTAGGCTATGTACTAGTAACTCAATAAGCCTGTGTATTAATAAGTTATAAATTAATAAGTTTACAATTAATGAGTTAACCCTAGAACGGCAAAGTTAAGTCACAGTAGTGCCAAATCTGTCCGCGGAATCAATTTAACCGCGCTCTGCTTACCAAATGTTGAGGCCAACGGCTTGGCCAACGAGTCAAACCTGGACCACTAGGTTCAGGGGCCCATCAGCTAAACCTGAGTCCAGAGTCGCTGCCCAAAGCGGCCTTTGAACGCGGTCAGATCTGTTCTCAACGTAGTGGTGACTTAATGATGGTAGGGTTGCACTGACCTTCCTTGCAGCAGTCAATCCTTGTACGGCCTGAGATGGTATGATAGCGGTGATTATGTGGGGTGTGTTGTGAGGTTAAGTGTAAGGTGAACTTCTCAGGCCGCTAGCCGCAGCAGGCAGGCAGCCAGTTATGGCCTGCAGCTGTGGACGCCGGGCTGGCGTAGCACTGTACACTTGGTTTATCACTAGTTAGACCAACTAGAGGTGGTCAAAGTCACTTTTTCACACACACTTCCGCCGAGCGCGTGGCGAGCAAAGGTCGGCGGGTTCCAAAAAAAGGTTCTTTGTTACGGACAACAGTTAACAATTATGCTTATAGCTAGGTCGACACATAGACCGCTTGACGGCGCAACTAAACCGTAAAATAAACTACACTAGCGGCACGCTATGATGGCCGGTTTGACACATTACAATAGTGATGTGGAATGTCAATTTATTCTCGAACAAAAAACAATTAAGTTTTGTTTTTGTACCTGATTAAATAGGTTTAATAAAACAAAAATGTATATGTTTATTTAATTTATTTGAACGAACTGAATATTTGAATGAAAATGAATATACATACTTTATATGCACACAAGAAACATATGAATACAAAAGATACCAAAAAAGGTGCCACAAAAGGCCATAATTAATCAGATTCGTCCATACTACTATTTTCACTGTCGTCACTGCTATCATCACCTACATTAATAATTATATGTTCGTTTTCTATAATATTATCTATTTTCACATCTCTTTCATAATCTTCCCTTATTAATTTAACAGTTCTATTCACAACCTTTTCCCAGTCTCCTTTAGTCACATGTTCACAAGCTTCTTCTAATAATTTTAGATTTAAAACTGATTTTTCTACACTTGTATACATTTTAGAAATCAATTTAATAAATAAATTTTGAGTCCTAAACCTAAAACTACATTCGATAAAATTTATGAATCTCTGCACATCACTATCGTCAATAAAGTAATACAATTATTTCCTTCAAAGTCGTTATCAATTAATACGGAACTTCATGAGCGGACAAACGTCAAACCGGCCATCATAGCGTGCCGCTAGTATAAATCTAGACACTTAAAAACAGCAAACGGTGCGCGCGACCCGGATTTTCGTGAATACGTGTTAGCTGTCAAACCAAAGGAACTTGCAAAAACCACGCCCCAAAACGGCGGCAAGTTTAAAACTAAGTATCTGTCAACTTCATTGCGAGCCAAAGAGATTGCCAGCGCTACGACCATGGAACAAGGAATTGTTGACAGGCACATGGCGCGAACAATGGCCTATATCCCTGTTCTCTATGAGAGAAGACCTGCGCTCAGAAGTGAGACGGTGATCAGTTGCTGATGATGATGATGATGATGATGAAGAGTATTTTTTTAATAAGAATATAATAGTTTTCTATTCAAATAAACTTTTACAAAGTGTTTTTGAATCGTCAAGTGTATCTACCGCTGGTTCGTATTTCGGAATGTCAAAGAATTACTAGTTTTTTAACCCTTTTCTTTCACCATTAGAACGAGTGATGAATTAATTGTTTAAAACATACGGAATTGTTATTTATGTTATAAAAAAAATTCTACTTTTTATATTTTCTAAGCCCCTCGATTTAGTCTAGATGCATTCATGATAGATCAGTCAGTAAGTCAATCAGAGTGATTATAATTTCTTGGTCAGTCATAAAGTCTTTAATAAGACAAAAGTCTATTTAAGTAAGTCCAGATTTTCAATACATTGACCTATATTTCATTTGATGCCTTTGCTAGTGTACTCTGCCGTTATCGAGTATTTTGCTGACACAGATAGATAGCTACGTATTGTATGCTTCAAAACAAGCTTAAGAAAATGCTTGCAAAGCTAAAATAAAGCTGTTCAGACCCCACAATAGCTTAAAGAGCTAGCGAGTGACCGCTTAGTCAATAGGCGACCCAGTTTATAAAGTAGTTAGCGAATTATGCGCTTTCATCCATGGAGACAATATACATACATATATACACATGCGCATACATAATATGTATGCGCTAGATATACTGTGATATCATCGTTATCAAAAATAGCGTATCTCGCAAAGTGTTCGCCTTAAAACTACCCCTGTTTAGAAACAAAAAAAATAGGTAAACGAACGATTTCGTCGATACTACGAAATAAAAGTAAACATAGTTTGAAAATTTTAAAATTTTCTATGACCTAACTTTTTAATAGATTTTTCATAGAGCATTTTCCATGGCGATTTTTTCTGAACAATCTTTTTTCAGTTCCACAAAAATTCAGCTTTCACATATTTTTCGTGGAACTGTGAAGTCAGTAATTAAATTTTTTATAATAATCTAGTTAGATTATACCAACAATGGGCGGTTTTGAATGAGGGTCTAAAATGCCCCCCGGATGAATTCATTTCATTGTTCAAAACTCATTAGTCGCGCACAATGGAAGATAGTGTAAAGGCGCGCGCAGACATCAGACGAGACACTTTTTCTCATTCAAATTCAAAATTATTTATTTCACGTAGGCCAACCTGTGGCTTTTATGACATGTCATGACTCTACCACCGGTTCGGAAAGCGGATTCTGATGAGAAAATAATCATTTAACAATATTAATAAGTAGCTATTACATTGTAATAAGTATTTATACTATGTTGTGGGCAGCTGGATGCCAAGCTGATTTAACCCATGCATCTTTGTTGGAATAGAATATAATATTTCCACAATGACGGAAAGTTCAAAAAAAGAGACGTGTCAAGGGACACCCGGATGGAACGTAGTACCTTAGTAGTAGTATTTTAGTGAAGTAATTGTAATAAACTAGTGGTGTCATCTAGTATTAAATTGATTAACTACGATGAATTATTTTTAGTTTATTTATATTGCACTGATACAACACCAAAGAGTTACTCTGGTGGAGTTACTGTTTTTTCACAGATGGCGTTATCCAATTTAAACAATAAAAAATCAGGGAAAAATTCCACATTTAGAAATTATTTAAAATAAAATTGAAAATAGAAAATTCAGTCTGTCGAGCTGGGATTCGAACCATCGACGTTGAATTTATAGGCGACTCTCCTAACCACTAGGCCATGCAGACGCCGAGTTCTAAGGCGAAAATACCGAATACAATGCAAAATTCACATTCAACAAAAAATGACGTTCCAAAAATGTGTCGTGTCGGTTTCCTTAATTTTTTCCGTCTAGCCCCTTCCGTACCGCGCGATAAGGAACTACGTTCCAAAAAACATACTACAATTCAATTCATGTTAAGACGGACAGACAGAAAGTAGCCCCATTCCCGCCGGCGGCACCCGTTCACGAGCATGACGCATGATCCAGCCGTTGCTTCGCTCGACCATATTTGAGAGAACGTAACAACCCGCACCACACGACACGACCATTCAGGACGTTTATTATCCTTCTGACCTAATTTCGGCCAAGGCTTATGCAAAGGTCGGCCGTGGCTAGTTACCACCGTACCATCAAAGAAGGGTCGCCAAGAGATTTAACGTTCCGATACGATGGCGTGTTAAAATTTGAAATCCATCAGAGGTATGTATGAAAGATAGTTTAAATGCGTGTGCAGACATCAGACGCTTTTTTTACTACTGCGGCAAAACCAAAAGGAAGGGTTCTTATAAGAATTCAACCGTAGCGCATAAACTGCAGAAACAATTTTGATGAGTAAGGTGTCAATAGATTTGTTTAAATATAATGGTACGGTTGACATAGGCTACATTTTATATGTGACATGTTAAGTCCAAGTAGCGTAGGTTAGTTTCCGTAGTCTAGTCTAGTAGTAATTTTTTTAGATAATGTGGGAACTGGAACGGATACGTAAGCGAAAACAAGTCGCCTGCGTGCGATGCTCGCTAGTCGTGAGGCGCCGTACGGCTCAGCATGTCGTGTCCTTAATATGTGTGTATGCGTGAATGTAGTTTCCTAATAAATATATCTGTGTGAATGTAATTGGAAAATAAATCGATGCTGATCATGGACTGACGGAGTTTCATTGAAGTTGGACGAAGGAGTCAACCCCAGTAGACAGACAACAATTAACGACTCCAACAATAATAACTGCTTCACAACTACAAGCCTTCACAATTATTGCTTACTTATTTTTGTTTTGAAAAACATTATCTGGATGATATATGGTTTAATTACAAACAATATTCAACTTTTCTCTCCAATAAAGCCTATTATAGATAAAAAAAAAGAGACGTGTCAAGGGACACCCGGATGGAACGTAGTACCTTAGTAGTAGTATTTAAGTGAAGGAATTGTAATAAACTAGTGGTGTTATCTAGTATTAAATTGATTAACTACGATGAATTATTTTTAGTTTATTTCTATTGCACTGATACAACACCAAAGAGTTACTCTGGTAGAGTTACTGTTTTTTCACAGATGGCGTTATCCAATTTATACAATAAAAAATTAGGAAAAAATTCCACATTTAGAAATTATTTAAAATAAAATAGAAAATAGAAAATTCAGTCTGTCGAGCTGGGATTCGAACCATCGACGTTGAATTTATAGGCGACTCTCCTAACCACTAGGCCATGCAGACGCCGAGTTCTAAGGCGAAAATACCGAATACAATGCAAAATTCACATTCAACAAAAAATGACGTTTCAAAAATGTGTCGTGTCGGTTTCCTTAATTTTTTCCGTCTAGCCCCCTTCCGTACCGCGCGATAAGGAACTACGTTCCAAAAGTATATCTTGTCGTAAGTCTGCGCTCCCGGTAAGACTTATGTGACGGTTGGCTGCAAGCCAATATAAAATCGGCCCGATTTTATTGGCACTGTTTTGAGCGGAATTATAGCGGCCCGGACATTTGTCACCGCGGAGTTGAAACGATTATTATTTATATTTTACTATTTTACATTTTAACTGCAGCGATGAGTTTGGTGAAGAATTGACATTATCTATTTATGGAAAATGCCAATCATCGGCATTATTTATGGAAAATGGAAAATTACCGACATTGCTTATGGAAAATAGAAAATTACCGACATTATTTATGGAAAATGGAAAATTACCGACATTGTTTATGGAAAATGAAAATTATCGACATATTTATGGAAAATGAAAATTACCGACATTATTTACGAAAATGAAAATTACCGACATAATATATTATAGAAAATGAAAATTACCGACATAATATTTTATAGAAAAATTACAATTACCGACAGTATTTATGGAAAGTGAAAATTACTGACATTTATGGAAAATCACCGACATTATTTATATAAAATTACCGACATTATTTATAGAACATGAAAAAGAACAGTAGTAGAAGTTGAAAATAATTTATCAAAATCTTTATAATATCGTTTACGTTAGCTGTGCGTAAATCTTAGTAGGTATGGTCGGGAAAGTGGCGGAGAATTTTTTCATCCCTTTCTACTATTCATAAATAGTAATGGAAGGAGTTTTCTTGGGATAATGATGCGGTGGGCTCCCATTCCCATATCCTTCACGAGCACAAGATTTCGACTCTTAGGTTTAACGCTTAACAACTTAAGTAAAGCTAAGTTAAGTAAAGATAAAGTTAAGTAAACAATCGAGTATTCGAGACACGGAGGGTGCAAAAAGGTGTTTGGACACCCAAACATCGGTCACCCATCCAGTTACCGGTGTAAACGTTGCTTAACCAGAAGTGTTCGATATGCGCTTTCATAACTAGACCACACATCTCTTTCTAATAAGTAAGTAGACTAGAATTTACAAAGTTTTGAAATGCCCATCCGGCTTGGGGGGTGTTCCGCAGTGACCCGAACATCATTTTTCCATTTAATTTGGTATAACTTGGGTATCTTTAAATAAAGATTGAACAGACATTTTCTACGCAAGCGCGCACTATATTAGGCTGCATCTTCACTTACCATCAGGTGCATATTATACATCGATGAGTGCATCGATGTAGAATTATCAGGTGAAATCGCAGTCAAGCGCTAGTTTTTAAATAAAAAAAAAAAACAAAA